>JAZHEH010000770.1:15580141-16807711 GCA_036589455.1 Ateles fusciceps
TGCTGAGGCATGAGAATTGCTTGAACTTGGGATGCGGAGGTTGCAGTGAGCTGAGATCACGCCACTGCACTCCAGCCTGAGCAACAGAGCAAAAGAGCAAGACTCTGTCTCAACCCCCCCTGTCCCCCCCCCCCCCCCAAAAAAACCCAAACCAAAACAAAAAAACCCACTGACTATCTCTGTCTAGATAGCTGTTTCTGGCTGCACCTCTCCCTTAACCTGCAGGCTCGAACATCAGACTGCCTACTTGCTGTGCTATCTGCACTCTAAAAGGCCTCTCAAGCTTAGTATGTCCAAAACTGAGCTCCAGGAATTCTCCCCTAAATGCAGAACTCCTACGGTTTTCATATTTCCCTCTCTGCATGTTCAGGTCAAATCTTTGGAATTGTCTTTGACTCGTCTATTTCTTTCATTCTCTACATTTGATCTTTTGGTTCTACCTTCCAAATACCTCCAGAATCCAACCACTTCTCACCACCTTCACTGCTGTCAATGACTAAATTATTGTCATCTCTTTCCTAGATTGGTCTGCCTGCTACAGCCATTGTTCCACTCCAGGGTATTCTAGACACTGCGATGAATGTGCCTGATCCAGTTAAAATAAACATCGGGGCTGGGCGCAGTGGCTGACGCTTTGGGAGGTTGAGGTGGGTGGATCACCTGAGGTCAGGAGTTTGAGACCAACCTGGCCAACATGGTAAAACCCCGTCTCTACTAAAAATACAAAACTTAGCTGGGTGTGGTGGTGGACACCTATAATCTCACCTACTTGGGAGGCTGAGGCAGGAGAATTGCTTGAATCTGGGAGGTGGAGGTTGTAGTGAGCTGAGATTGTACCACTGCACTCCAGCCTAGGCGACAGAGTGAGACTCTGTTTCAAAAACAAAAAAAGCAAAAACAAAACAACAACAAGTCAGATCATTCCATCCTGGCTAATATCCCTTCAGTGGTTCCCCACCTCCCTCCAAGTAAAAGTCAGAGGGCTTATGATGGCCTGAAAGACCCTTCTCACTCTGGCCCTGATAGCTCTCCAACCCCATGCCCTACTGTTACATCCTCTTCATGCAATTTACTGAAAAAGCCTTTGCACTGTGATTGTTTTTTTCTTTCTGTAACTTTCTTTCTCTAGATAGTCCCATGATTTGTTCCTTTACTCCCTGAGGTCTCTGCTTAAATGTCACCTCCTCAGGTCTTCCCCTAACCACCCTGTCTACAATAGTACCTGCTCCTTCATTGGTTCCTTTTTACTACTCTGTTTTATTTTTCTCCATAGCACTCACCGCTCCCTGACATAAAATACTTATTCGATTATCTATTTATTTTCTGCCTGGCTCATTCCAATGCACCAGCAGGGAGTTAGTTTTGTAAACTGCTGTATTGTCAGAGCATAGAATAATGCCTGGCTCACAGCGGTATTCCACAAATATTTGAAGAATGAAAGCATGAAATAATTACACAAACATAAATATGTATTATAGCTGTGCTTAGTGCTATAAAAGAGAAGTATTGGCCTTTTCTTCTGGCTAATTGCTTTGGCCTGGTCAGAGAATTCAGGGGAAGGCTTCATTGAAGACTTGAGATTTACAATGAGTTGATCTTAGCCGGGCAAAGAAGGAGGGGGAAGAATCCTCTGGGCCAAGGAACAGCCTGTGAGAAGGTCTTGATTTGGGGAGGATGACACCTTGGAGGGGACAGACAGATGGCCCGAGCAGGAAACTTGGGGAATGAGGGGCAAAGAGGTGGGTGATAAAGGCACTGAAAACGCTTTTGGCTTTATCTTGAGGGTAATGAGGAGAGGAGGAAGATGACATGAGTTTATTGAGATGGTGTTTTTCAAAACAGCATCTGTTTGAAAACAGCAATCTGGTTTATTTGCTTATTGAATAAACTCATATACAGAGCTGACTTTGTGTCAAGCCCTGTTCAAAGTGATTCACTATTAACAACTCATTTTACCCTCATACAACACAAAGATGCTGGTACCATCATTAATCTCATTTTACAGATGAGAAAATTAGAGAGCAGAGAGATTAAGAAACTTGTCCAAGGCCTGGCACAATGGCTCACACCTGTATTCTCAGCACTTTGGGAGGCCAAAGCGGGTGGATCACTTGAGGCCAGGAGTTTGAGATCAGCCTGGCCAACATGGTGGAGTCCTGTCTCTACTAAAAATACAAAAATTAGCCAGGCATGGTTGTGGGTACCTGTAATGTCAGCTACTCAGGAGGCTGAGGCAGGAGAATCGCTTGAACCCAGGAAGCAAAGGTTGTAGTGAGCTGAGATTGTACCACTGCACTCCAGCCTAGGCAAGAGAGTAAGACTCCGTTTCAAAAAAAAAAAAAAAAAAAAATGTCCAACATCTCACAGCTAGTAAGTGGTGGGTGGTGGAGAGCAATTCAGACCAGGTGACTGGCTCCACAGTCCATGCTTTTCCATTTCTGTTTGATACTGACTTCTGTGAGGTATAAATTTACATGCAATACAATGCGCTAAGTGGACAGTTCAGTGAGAGCTGATACATATATGTATCTGTGTGACAATCACCACAATCAAGACACAGAAAATGGGGGCTGAGTGCAATGGGATCCACCTGTAATCCCAGCACTTTGGGAAGCTGAGGTGGGAGGATCGCTTGAAACCAGGAGTTTGAGACCAGCCTGGGCAATATAGTGAGATCCCATCTCTAGAAAAAAAATTTTCCATCACCCCAAGAAGTTCCTTTGTGCCTTGTTGCAATACACTTTTCCCATTGCACTCTAATAATGACCCAGACCATTCCTGATTTGTTTTCTGCCACTGAAGATTATTCTATATAACTTAGAGTTTCACAGAAATGGAATCATATGTTATGTGGTCTTTTGTGACTGGCTTCTTTTGCTCAGCATCAGCATAATGTTTCCGAGTTTCATCGGTGTTGTTGCCTATATCAGTAGTGTATTCCTTTTCCTATGCACATTATATGTGTTTTTTCCATTTGGGTGCTTAAAAATTTATTATTTTATTTATTTTAAAAATTGACATATAGGCCAGGTGTGGTGGCTCACACCTGTAATCCCAGCACTTTGGAAGGCCAAAGCAGGTGGATCATCTGAGGTCAGGAGTTCGAGACCAGCCTGACCAACATGACAAAACCTCATCTCTACCAAAAATACAAAAATTAGGTGAGCGTATTGGGGCACACCTGTAATCTGAGCTACTTGGGAGGCTGAGGCAGGATAATTGCTTGCTCCTGGAAGGCGGAGGTTGCAGTGAGCCAAGATCGAGCCACTGCACTCCAGCCTGGGCGACAGAGAGAGATTCAGTTCCCCATGGCTCACTGCAGCCTTGAACTCCTGGGCTCAAGCGATCCTCTGGCCTTAGCCTTCCAAGAAGCTGACAGACTACAGGCATGCACTACCACAACCAGCTAATTTTTTAGTTTTTGTAGACATGGGTTCTTCCTATGTTTCCCAGGCTGGTCTCGAGCTTCTGGCCTCAAGCGATCCTCTCACCTCAGCCTCCCAAAGTGCTAGGATTATAGGCGTGAGCCACCATGCCCAGGCACACAATTTCTTTAAATTTAGTTATGGTATTCTGTACTACTGTAGGATGACAATAGTTAACAATAACATATAGTTTCAAATAACTACAAGGAGGATATTGAACAGGAAGAAATGAGAAATGTTTGAGATGGTGGACATGCTAATTACCCTGATCTGATCACCATACATTATTCACATCAAAGCATCATGTACCCCATAAATATGTACAATTATTATATGTCAATTTTTTTTTTTTAGATGGAGTCTCACTCTGACACTCAGGCTGGAGTGCAGTGGTGCAATCTTGGCTCATTGCAACCTCTGCCTCCCAGGTGCAAGCAATTCTCCTGCCTCAGCCTCCCAAGTAGCTCAGATTACAGGTATGCATCACTACGCTCACCTAATTTTTGTATTTTTAGTAGAGATGAGGTTTTGCCATGTTGGCCAGGTGGCACTGAAGTCATTAAGAAGCAGAGACCCAGATAGAACAGCAAAGTAGGACCATCTGGGGGGCCAACAGTCTTCTGAGCTGAGAGCCTCAAGGAGCTGACAGCATTCTGGGATGAGGGCCTCGAGCAGACTCTGATCCACGTAGTTATTCTCTCTGAACAGCTGATTATTATTAACAGCAGGTGTCCTGTGTTTTCTCTTAGAACCAAGATAAACTAGGTGGGCAGCTGGTGCCTGCCAACCACTGATCAGGACAAACCAGAAAGTATTCTCCACGAGGGAGCCACGGGGGCAGGGTCACGTGTCCCATGCTTAAAGAACTGTTTTAACTGGTGTATGATATACATATACTGTCTTGCCACTTGAGAATGCCCCAAGTAGTTTTCCACTTGCTGGGGGGTCGGGGTGGGGGATGTGCAGCTAGGTTTTCCTTGCCATCGTTCTTCTTAGCAAACAATATATTTTATCATACACTCAGCATTTCTCAGCAATCATACACTCAGCATTTCTCAACAATGGAGGCAATTATTCTTTGATGATTGTCCCTGATGCCCAATGTATTTGGAGATTTTTCCATTGCAGCTTGTAGGAGCTATTCTATTCCGGTGTGAAGTCCAAGGGTTGTTCTGCCTACTGGTGGTTCATTCTCCAGCCTAAGGTGGTTTCTTACAAGCATAGGTAGGTCAATATTCAGCCAAAGACTCAAAAGACCCTCTTTAGAGCTCCCGAACTTTCTCTCTTTGCAACTTCCTCCTCTCCAAGTATTCTTCCTATGGATTCTAGCTGCCTTGATCTCCCCGAAGTTCTACTCTGTCTTTTCTGCTCAGTGAGACCTCTAAGCTCTGTTTGGATTCTCCCTCCTTGGGCAATGGGCTGGAGACTCCAGACAGTGTGAGCAGGAGCAATTATAGAGCTCAGCTTGTTTGCTTTCCTTGTTCAGGGATCTCAGTCTTGTGCTACCTGCTGCCCAATGTCTGAAAAACCTTTGTGTCCACGTATTTTGGCCAGCTTTCTAATTGTTTAAGGCAGGAAGGTTTACCCATTGCCAATTACTCAATCATAGCAGGAAGAAAATTATAACTAATTATTTTCTATTATTATTACTCAATGGTATCCCATTGAATGGAGATACCAGGTTTAACCTTTTACCTGTTTTTGGATATGTGATTGTTTCCAATATCAGGTTACTCTGAATGAAGCTATACAAATATTTGTGTAGACATGTTTTTATTTCTCTTGGTTAAATACCTAGGAGTGACATTTCTTGATCAGAGGGTATTGTATATTTAACTCTGTAAGACACTGTCAAACAGTTTTCCCAAGCAGCTGTATCAGCAATTTATGAGAGTTCCCATTGTTCCATATCATCACCAGCATTTGATATAGTCAGTCTTTTAAATTTTTAGCCATTCTAGTGACTTTGTAGTGGTCTCGTTGTGGGTTTAAGTTGCAAGTTCTTGTTAGCTAATGTTGTGGTAATAGTTTGTGTGCTTATTGGCCATTTATACATCTGTTTTTATGAAGTTTAACTTCATATCTTTTCACATTTTTCACTTGGCTTGTATATCTTCTTACTGAATTACAAGAGTTGTTTTTATATTTTGGATATAAATTTCTGGCAGATATAATAGAGTCTATACTTTTTTTTTTTTTTTTTTTTTAGAGTCTTGCTCTGTTGCCCAGGCTGGAGTACAGTGGTGAAATCTTGGCTCACTGTAACCTCTACCTCGTGGATTCAGGCAATTCTCCCATCTCAGCCTCCTGAGTTGCTGAGACTACAGACATGAACCACCACACCCAATTAATTGTATATTTTTGGTAGAAATAGGGTTTCACTATGCTGGCTAGGCTGGTCTCGAACTTGTGACCTCAAGTGATCCACCTGCCTCGGCCTCCCAAAGTGCTGGGATTAAAGATGTAACCTGCCATCCTCAGCCCAGAGTATACTTTTGACCATACCTTTTTGTTGGATCGAGAGAAGTTAGGGGTAGTGGTAAGATACACAGGCCATTGTAGTCACCGAGGAGAGAGATGATAATGTCTTAGACTAGAATTGGGGCTTAAAGCAAAGGAGGTGAGTTTTTAAATTATTTTTTAAAAAGACTTCAAGGGATTCTGGGTCTACTTGGTTTTTCCTTTTGTCTTCTGAATGTCTGTATATATATTTTTATAGATATATTGAAAGAACCTGAATCACTTATATGCTTAAATTAACTACAGGAGAATGTCTCAGGAACCTACAACATACTCCCTTTTCCTATTCCTTTTTCTGAGCCATGGAGTGTCGAGTTACACAGTTCCAAATTCCAGGCAGGGTAAGTCCTGAGGGAAGAATCACCCTTTGTGGCTTCCACACAATTTAAGGAATGTGGTGGGACAGATCAATTAGGTACATGATGCCGTAAGTTGTTTTGGGGTGGGTGTGTGTGTGTGTGTGTGTGTGTGTATGTATGATTTTTCAGGATTATTCAAAGAGGATTTTTCAAGCCATGGTTTTCTCATGGTGGACAGTTATAATTAAAATTCACTAAAAATTTCCTTCATGAGTGACTTTCTCGGGCTTTTGCACTAACCTGTATTTGTAGTTTTGAAGATTCAATTCTAGTCATACATTCAATGGCTTTCTTACAGATTTACATCCATTGTTGCAAAAAATGGCGGTGAGTATTCTATTTTCTTTTAATCAGAATCCCCCTCTACTGGAATTGTCAACTTTTGGATGTTATACTTGATGTTGTCTCTTTGCCTTTTAGGAAGAAATAATAGAGGGAAGCTATCTGAATGGTAATGTGCCCCCTTGGTCTCCACTTGCTTCTTCTAAGAATTTCAAACAGAATGCGGCTGTGATCTCTCTGGAATGATTCCTTTTAAAGATGTCTTTTCATTTTATTCCCGTTGTAGCACTGCTGGATCTCATACAGTTTCAAAGGTAACCTGCCCTAGAAGAGAGGGGGAAAGGATGGGATAGATTTTTAATAAAAATTATTAATGAAAATCTCTTAATTGTAAAAAGTAATATGTGCTCATTATAAAAAATGTCAATCAATGCACAGTGTTTTAAAGTCAACACCCTTGCTCCACAGACATTCATTCCTTTTCACTCTAGCATAAGAACTGAATTTTTTTTTTTTTTTTTGGAGATGGAGTTTCACTCTTGTTTCCCAGGCTGGAGTGTGGTGAAGCTATAACCTTGGCACACTGCAACCTCCGTCTCTGGGGTTCAGGCAATTTTCCTGCCTCAGCCTCCTGAGTAGCTGTGATTACAGGCATCTGTCATCACTAATTAGCCCATTGGCTAATTTTTGTATTTTTAGTAGAGATGGGGTTTCACCATGTTGGCCAGGCTGGTCTTGAACTCCTGACCTAAGGTGATCTGCCTGCCTCAGCCTCCCAAAGTGCTGGGATTACAGACGTGAGCCACTGCACTGGGCCTAAGAGCTGAAATTTATTAAGTGCTTTCTATGTTGTGGGTATTCTGCTGAGTGCTTAGTGCATAGAAACACATCTAATCCTCACAAGCACTGCACAAGGTAGGTCCTGTTGTTATCCCATTGCACACATTGGTGAAACTGAGGCCCAGGAAGGGTGAATCAAGGCCACACTGCTGGGATATGAACCAGTGACCTGGCTCCAGGGCCCATTCCCTTCACTGTTGCGCTATAAACTGCATACAGACCTGTGTGTCAGATACCAGGGACATGGGGCAAGGAGCTAGGTAGTGTGGAAATGCCAATATTAGTAAATAATTTTAATATAATGAGTACTATGATGGATAAGAAATAGGGGTCTTGGGGCCCTGTGTCAGGGATACTCAGTTATGTTAAAGTCAAAGATCCCCATAACCACTCTTTTCCCTAAGATAATGCCAATGGATACTTTTGGAAATATTCTTTCAGTCTAAGTATTTTATTGATTTATTAATTTATCCATTCATCCATCACTTTATTTATAACAGAAGTAAGATTACAAAAGGCTATTCATCAGTGGCTCATACAATCCCAGCACTTTGGGAGGCCAAGGTGAGAGGATCGCTTAAGGCCAGGAGTTCCAGACCAGCCTGGCCAACATGGCAAAACCCCGTCTCTACTGAAATACAAAAATTAGCTGGGTTTGATGGTGCATTCCTGTAATCCCAGTAACTTGGGAGGCTGAGGCAGGAGAATCGCTTGAATCCGGGAGGCAGAGGTTGCAGTGAGCTGAGATCGCACCACTGCACTTGAGCCTGGGTGACAGCGCGAGACTCTGTCTCAAAAAAAATAAATAAAAAGAAAAATAAAAAAGGCTGTTCATGAACATTTACTGTGTGTTGGGCACTGTTTTAAGCTACTTTCATGTGTGAACAAATTTTAATCTCACAGTTGTTAGCCATATTTCATGGAAAGGAAAACTGAGGCACAAGAAAATTTAACAAACTGTCTCAAGCCACACAGCTAAGTGATAGAAGTAGGATTCAAATCCAGGTTTGGAGCCCACACTCCTAACTATGCTATTCCAGCCTCTCATGGTATACCTCACATCTGCTTTTTAAATGTACATCTTTCTAACTCCATCTGTTTGAATTGTAGTCAATCTAAGTAGATTGTTATAGGAGTGAGAATATTGTACACAGCTTAGAAATTTGGGAATTGGCTTTGAGAGAATGGGATCCAGGCAGATTCCTTAAATTGGAAACTCCCCTATCACTGTGCCTGGTTAACAAATCTTTTACTTCAGGCTGGGTGCGGTGGCTCACTCCTGTAATCCCAGCACTTTGGGAGGCAGAGTTGGGAGGACTGCTTAAGCCCAGGAGTTTGAGCCTGGGCAACATAGTGAGACCTCATCTCTACAAAAAATAAACAAAATTAGTTGGGTGTGGTGGCATGCACCTGTGGTCCTAGATGCTTGGGTGGCTAAGGTAGGAAGATCACTTGGACTGGGGAGATCGAGGCTGCCGTGATTGCGCAGAGCAAGACCCTGTAAAAAAAGAGAGAGAGAGAGAAACCTCCCACTTCCAAACACAAAATTCCTAACATCCCTGGTCCATTCCCACATGTTCCTTGGGTACTTAGCTAGTGCAGTACTGCTGGTAGGAGAATCTGTCATTGTGACCTTTTCCCATCTGTCTTCAACTGAAGCTCCCACATGTGGACGGATGACCTGTCCCACAGAGTCCTGGCCTATCTGAATTCCCGGAATGTTGCCTTTACCATCCCCAGCCTACAGGTGTGTACCTGAGACCCATCTGTATGTTCCCATGTCAGTGCTCAAGGATTGCAAACTCAAGGGCCAGGTAAGTTGGAGAAGTGGGCTCGATGTAGAGATAGTCTTTACTTCTGCAAGGAAAAGGGTTCCAGTTTTTCTTGAAACATGATGTAAGCTATTTTGGCTTTCTTTCATTTTCCCACTCTTGATGGAAACGTGGTATATTAGGGTATAGGCTGAGCTGCTATAACAAAAAGACCCCCAGATATCAGCAGCTCAAATAATTTAGTTTATTTCTTTCTCATGTAATAGTCAGAGTTAAGTGGGAGAGCCACAGAGAAAAGGCAGCTCTATTCCATGAGGTTTCCAAGGACCCAGGTTCCTTTTACCTTTTTGCTCTATCATCTCCTAGGGGGTTATTGCCCATGCGGTGGAAACACCACATCCCTTCTCCAATCCAGAGGAGGGGTGGGAAGAAGACGAGGATGAGCATCTTTTCCTCTGAGGATATGACTTGCAAGTTACACAATTCCTTCTGTGTACATTAGCTGCCCCACACTCCATAGTCACATCTTACTGCAGAGGAGCCATGTACCCCACTAAAAGTTGAAGGGTTCCATTGATGAAGAGCAGTGAGAGAGTGGATATTTGGATATAGTGATTAGTCTTTCTACCATGGGTGGAAGAAATGTATTTTTTCCTCTTTAACTCTACTGTAATAAAAACAACAGCACGAGCTTGTTGATAGATGGCAAAGGATATTTGCCTTAAGGGGCAATAGGGCGTGGTGGTGACTGTGGTGAACTACACAGCACATTCCTGACTGTTAGCCTAGTGTGGCATGTTGTGTCTTTACTATCACACTGTGGATAGCACAGAAAATCGGATAATAATTTCTTCAGTATTGAGAAATAATTATTCAGTTTAGCAAAAGGTCATTTATGTCATTAATTAATGAATAAAGTTCTGATATATGTCTTTGTTTTTTTGTGTGTGTGTGTTTTTTTTTTTTTTTTTGAGACAGAGTCTTGCTTTGTCACCAGGCGCCAGGCTGGAGTGCAGCGGCACCATCTCGACTCACTGCAACCTCCCCCCTCCCAGGATCAAACAATTCTTCTGCCTCAGCCTCCCGAGTAGCTGGGACTACAGATGCGTGCCACCATGCCCAGCTAATTTTTATATTTTAGTAGAGATGGGGTTTCACTATGTTGGCCAGGATGGTCTCAATCTCTTGACCTCATGATCTGCCCACCTCGGCCTCCCAAAGTGCTGGGATTACAGGCGTGAGCCACCATGCCCTGCCGTTGTTTTTATTTTTACTTACGTTTTAATGAAAATGGAAATGTCAACCAACATTCATGTCACAAGTATATTCAGAGAGCTTGTTGTCTGTCAGGTCCCAGGACACCCACTAGCTGGAGGCGGCTGTTGGCCCCACCTGGCGTCTGCTTTTCTTCTTTTCATCAATCAGAGCAACTGAAAGAGAAGCAATGCCTGCCCCTTTCTCTCTAGCCGTAATGGATATTCATGAGATGTATCTACTTTAACCTGATTAGTAGATACTTCTCTTCCTGTGTATATAACCATGTTCATTTATTCATTCAGTATCTACTGAGTTAACATCTGCTTTCTGCCAGGCATAGCTCCAGACACTGGGGACTCAGTAGAGAACAAGACAGTCATGATACTACCCACATGGACCTTTCATTTTAGGGATGAGACTTTAAATAAGCCATTATTCACCTTGGTCAAGATAGGGAATAATAGCTGGCACTATTGAGCACTTACTGTGTGCCAGCCACTATTGAAAACACTTTACACACTCAATCCTCATAATAACCCTACATGGTAAGTCCTCCTATTGCTTCCATTTTGCAGATAGGAAAACTGAGGCCCAGAAGAAGTGTCACTGATTTAGCAAATAAAAATACAATGTGGCTCTTCATGGTGGCTCATGCCTATAATCCCAGCACTTTGAGAGGTGTAGGTGGGAGGATTGCTTGAGACCAGGATTTGGAGACAGGCCCTGGCAACATAGCAAAACCCTGTCTTTACAAAAACAAAAACAAACAAACAAAAAATTAGCTGAGTATGGTGGCATGGCCTGTAGTCCCAGCTACTTGGGAGGCTGAGGCAGGAGGATTGTCTGAGCCCAGGAGTTTGAGGTAACAGTGAGCTATGATCATACCACTGCACTCCAGTCTGGGCAACAGCAAGACCCTGTCTTGAAATCAAAAACAAAAAACAGATGCCCAATTTCACTTGAATTTCAGATAAACAATGAGGATTTTTTAAGTTAAGTATGTCCCATGCAACATTTGGGACATACTTACACTAAACAAAAAAAAGTGTCATTTTTCCAGGATGCTTAGTTGATTCAAATTCAAATTTAGCTGCACATCCTGTATTTTACTTAGCAACCCTAGTTAAGTAACTTGCCCAAGGCACACAGCTTGTAAGTGTCAAGACGGGGATTTGCACATGAGTTGTCTGGGTTTAGAGTTCACCTCTTGCCCATGACATCACACTGGGTATGTCTGTTTAAGGGAGGTTTAGAGAACAATTCCCCAGACAGCAGAGGAAGTCTCTTTCAGGAGAGGCTGATGGCTTCTGCTCCTTGCCCTGTAGGGGGACGCCACAGAGTTTGTTCATTTCGCCTGTATTTTGCTCCTGCGCTTGTAGCTTGGGTTTGGGCACAGTGCCATCTGGGGGGTACTGAGCTTCCTGGGCAAAGTCCAGCTGCTATGGATGGGAGCTCAATCACTTTCAGGGACCACGCAGGCCACGGAATGGGGGAATCAGGCAGGCTGGGCCTGAGAATTACTTCAGCAAACAAATGTCCCTTGGCTTGCCAATTATTACCAAAAAGGGGATGTGTGCCCGGTGTTGCTAAACCTTTGCATTTTTCAAGAGAAGTTGGAAATCTTGATCTTGTGAGGAATTGCCTCATTTTTAAATGTTGGCAGCTAATGAGGAAATTTGGGAGCTGGCCAACCAGACTGCTGGCCGCCGGTGGTGGGTGGTGGTCTCTGCAAGGAATGCGGTGGCTGGGTGGGGCCGCTGGCCGTGGTGCTGACCATGTGCTCCTTCTCTTTCTTTTTTTTTTTCTTTAATATCATCATTCTGAAGCATTTTATTTCCATTAGAGATTTTGCCACATTGCTAACTTCAACTATATAAGCATGTAAAAAGCAAATTATACCACTTAACGTATTCTGGTGAAGAAATACTTTCAAATAAAACATGAAAGTAACACAGATAAAAATGGATGCAAAGTCAATCAAATCCATTCCTCCTTAATCACTGACTCTCCCAACACCCCCAAATACAGGCAGCCGTGGAAAACCACCTGGAGCAGCGTCTGCACCAGCCCCAGAAGCTGCTGGAGGACCTGAGGAAGACAGATGCCCAGCAGTTCCGCACTGCCATGAAATGCCTCTTAGAAGACAAGAAAGACCGCTTGGTGAGGCATCCTTGGCATCCCGAGGGTAGAGGAAGTCCAGCACCACGTGGTGTTTGTTGAATTGAATCAAATTGAGACTAACTTAGGCCTTGGTCCTTCTTTGTCTCTTCCTCCCTCCTTCTGCCTCCTCCAGCATCCTGGGAGCTTTAGAATCTAGGTTTTCTCACTTACTTTCTCCAAAGTTAAAATGAAGAGCATTATAATTTTTTTTTTCTCGAGACAGGATCTCACTCTCTTGGCCAGGCTGGAGTGCAGTGGCACAATCTCAGCTCACTGCAACCTTTCCCTCCTGGGTTTAAGTGATTATTGTGCCTCAGCCTCCTAAGTAGCTGGGATTACAAGTGTGCACCACCACGCCTGGCTAATTTTTGTATTTTTAGTAGAGACAGGGTTTCACCATGTTGGCCAGACTGGTCTTGAACACCTGATTTTACATAATCCAACCTCCTTGGCCTCCCAAAGTGCTGGGATTACAGGTGTGAGCTACCGCCCCTGGCCTAATTAATATTTTTGTGAGTACTAAGAAATGAGGGATCCTAATTGAGGATCTCCTGATTGTTTGACTCAATAAACATCCACTAATAATAATTGCTGTGCACCAGTGGACACAGAGATGACTATCCCTGCCCTCAAGGAGCTCACAGTCTGGAGGGGGAGACAAAAAACACAAACAGGTAATTTCCACAAAATGAGGTTAATGATCCAAGAATATCACAAAGCAAGGACTCTGAGACCTTAAACACTAGGATTTAAAAGCCTGGGACTTGGCCGGGCGTGGTGGCTCATGCCTGTAATCCCAGCACTTTGGGAGGCCGAGGCAGGCGGATCATGAGGTCAAGAGATCGAGACCATCCTGGCCAACATGGTGAAACCCTGTCTCTACTAAAACTACAAAAATTAGCTGTGTATGGTGGTGCCTGCTTGTAGTCCCAGTTACTCGGGAGGCTGAGGCAGGAGAATTGCTTGAATCTGGGAGGCAGAGGTTGCAGTGAGCCAAGACTGTGTCACTGCACTCCAGCCTGGGGACAGGAGCGAGACTCTATCTCAAAAAACAAACAAACAAAACAAAACAAAAAAACACTGGGACTTCAAAAAGGTAAGTCATTTGCTCAGGACACACAGATAGTAGAGGCCCTGGGATTTGAACCTGGGAATGCCTGACCCTAGGACTCATGGGGCTTAACCTGTAGGATTGCCATGAGAATTAATGAGATGATGCATGTTTGCTCCAAGATTTGCATAGTAGAGTCAATGCTCAGTAAAATGGAGGCTTTTATTTTTTATTTTTTTTTTCTTAGAGACAGGGACTTGCTCTGTCATCCAAGCTGGAGTGCAGTGGTGTAATTATAGCTCACTATATCCTTGATCTCCTGAGTTCAAGTGATGCTCCCACTTCAGCCTCTCAAGCAGCTAGGACTATAGGTGTGCACCAGCACACCCAGCTAATTAAAAATAATTATTTTGTAGGGATGGGGTCTTTCTATGTTGCCCAGGTTGGTCTCGAACTCCTGGGCTCAAGTGATCCACCTGCCTTGGCCTTCCGATGTGCTGAGATTACAGATGTGAACCACTGTACCAGGCTGATCAGTCCTTTTCAAAAGCTCCCCAGGTGGGCTAGGCATGGTGGTTTGTACCTGTAACCCTAGCACTTTGGGAGGTTGTGGGCAGATTGTTTGAGCCCAGGAGTTTGAGACCAGCCTGGGCAACATGGGAAAACTCCATCTCTACAAAAAATAGCTGAGTGTGGTGGCATGTGCCTGTAGTTCCAGCTACTCAGGAGGCTGAGGTGGGAGGATCGCTCAAGTCCAGGAAGTCGAGGCTGCAGGGAGCTAAAGTCACACCACTGCACTGCAGCCTGGGTAACAGAGCGAGACCCTGTCTCAAAAATAAAATAAAAATTTAAAAAAGCTTCCCAGGTGATTCTGATGTGCAGCCAGAGGTGAGAACCACCCGCTTGGAGGAAGACACCTGAGTCCCTTTAATGCCTCAGAGAGTTTGGCTCAAGATTCCCTGGGAGCACATAAGGGAGGAAAATCTGATTTGAAGTAGGAAGTTGGAGGGATCAGAGAATACTTCACCAAGGAGATGGCAATGAATCCCAGCCTTAAAGGATGAAGTAGATTTCACCAGGAAAAGGAGAGATGCAGAATTCCACGTAGACAAGGGCCTGAGGTGTGCTTGGCAGGTGTTTCTGGAGAGTGGGAAGGCTCCTGAGTGAGTGGAGCAGGTAAAGGCCTTGACTTTGTTCTGAAGGGGATGGAAAGTTCTGGAAGTTTCAACATAGCAGCATGGTGTTAAACAGCGATCCTCACTTTCCCCACTGTTGCGATGTGTGGTCCCTCCCAGGGCTTCCAAATCAAGAGGCAGCTCTCAGGTGACCCTGGCTTCTCTCATTGCTTTAGGACCTGAAAGACATTATTGTCGACTTAGGAGAGATTCGAGACCGAGCCTTGCAGAGTCCTGGCATGAACCGCAGCCTGTTTTTATCACACTGGAGAGGTGTTTCCAGGTGCTGAACCCCCTGGAGTGTGTGAAGATCCTAGGCAAGGTGCTGAGGGGGGTCTTCAGGCAGCTTTCTCCAGCCGGACATCACAGAGCGGCTCCCTCGGGACCTGCACAAGGATGCCTTTACGAACCTGTGAGTGGTTCCTCCTACCTTCTTCTCCTTTTTTCCTTCTTCTTCTTCTTTCGTCTTTCCTCCTCCTCCTCCTCCTCCCTTTCTTCTTTCTTCTTCTTCTTTTAGATGGAGTTTCACTCTGCCACGCAGACTGGAGTGCAGTGGCGCAATCTGGGCTCACTGCAACCTTTGCCTCCCAGGTTCATGTGATTCTCCTGCCTCAATTCCAAGTAGCTGGGACTACAGGTATGTCCACCACACCCGACTAGTTTTTGCATTTTTTAGAGATAGAGTTTCACCATGTTGGTCAGGCGGGTCTCAAACTCCTGATATCAAGTGATCCACCTGCCTTGCTTCCCAAAGTGCCGGGATTACAGGCATAAGCCACTGCACCTGGCCACTCCCACCTTCTTAACTCATCACACTATCCTTCAGGAGCTGTTGTGAGAATTCAAAGAGGTATCACCTGGTAGTAAGGAGAAGCCAGGTGGGGACAGGTTGATATGCACATTTTGGAGCAAAAGCTTAAAATCTGTAGAGTTGGGCTGGGTGTAATCCCAGCCCAACTCATGCCTGGGATTACTCATGCCTGTAATCCCAGCACTTTGGGAGGCAGAGGTGAGTGGATCATGAGGTCAGCAGTTTGAGACCAGCCTGGCCAACATGGCAAAACCACATCTCTACTAAAAATGCAAAAATTAGCCGGGTATGGTGGTGCACACCTGTAATCCCAGCTACTGGGGAGGCTGAGGCAGGAGAATCACTTGAACCCTGGAGGTGGAGGTTGCAGTGAGCTGAGATCATGCCACTGCACTCCAGCCTGGGTGACAGAGTGGGACTCCATCTCAAAACAAAACCAAACAAAACAATCTGTAGAGTTGAGAGAGAATTTGATTAAAAAAGTGTTTCTCAAATTTCAGTCACTCTGCTACCATCTTCACAATTTTTGCCATAACTCTACACTGCCTGTACTACTATTTTCTTCATGTTTTTATTCACAGTAACTAATTCTTTTTATGTATGAATATTTATTTTAAGAGTAAATTTGGTATCATTGCTATAAATGAGAAACCAGTGCCCTTTGTCTTAAGTAAAAGTCATCATAAAAATAAATACAGTGGAGCCAGGCACAGTGGCTCATGCCTGTAATCCCAACACTTTGGGAGGCCGAGGCAGGCAGATCACTTGAGGTCAGGAGCTCGAGATCAGCCTGGCCAACATGGTGAAATGCCATCTCTACTAAAAATACAAAAATTAGCCATGTGTGGTGGCGGGTGCCTGTAATCCCAGCTACTTGAGAGGCTGAAGCAGAAGACTCACTTGAAACTGGGAGGTGGAAGTTGCAGTGAGCCAGAGATCGCGCCACTGCACTCCAGCCTGAGTGACAGGGTGAGACTCTGTCTCAAAAAAAAAAAAAAAAGATAAATAAATACAGTGGAAAAGAAAGTGTCACTAAGTCCTAGCTAGATATGTTGCTTGCTTAAGTGTGTTAATCAGATTGGGCTGCTGTAACAAAAATATCATAGATTGGGCCGTTAATAAACAACAGCATTTATTTCTCATGGTTCTGGAGGCTGGGAAGTCCAAGATCAAGGTGCTGACAGACTTGGTGTCTGGTGAGGGCTCGATTTCTGGTTTATAGGTGGCACCTTCTGGCTGTGTCCTCATGTGGTGGAAGGGGTGATCGAGCCCTCTGGGATCTCTTTTATAAGGGCACTAACCCCATTCATGAGGTATCCAGCCTCATGACCTAATCACCTCTCAAAACTCCACCTCTTAATACTGTCATGTTGGGAGTTAGGGTTTCAACACAGGAAATTTGGGGAAATGCAGATGTTCAGTCCACAGCACCAAGGCTTTTAACCTGGGTCTTGTTTTCTTGATTTAAAAACAATCTGAGTGTGTTTTAAACACACTGGCACTAAACTGAGAAGTACTTCTTGAGGGACAGCAGAAGGAGTGACAGAGCACTGAAAAAGGAGGACTTTTCTCCTTTTGAGATGCCATGCCAGCTTATATTGGTTACACCTAGCCCTGCATGAAATTGTGCTTTGATATAAACCAAATTAGAGGATTGTGTCTAGGACTTCAAGAGCCCTAGGCATTGCAACCACTGCCAACTCCCTCCTTTTACTAATTGTACCACTTTATGGCTATAAAACAGTCTTTCTAAATCTAAAAATGATCTAGAAGAAGGAAAAGACCAATATGATAATAACAATGTGGGAGATTCCTTTTATCTTTTGCAGCCAAAGGACAGTAGGGGAAACCAGTAGTATACTGACCTCATCTTTTCTCTAGGGTGTCAGTTTTTTCATTAAGACATATACTCATGAAACTCTTTTGCTCTGCAGGCTATCACACTATTCCTTTTAAATTCAGTGTCTTCTTCCTCCTTTATTCATTCAGGTTGTGGAAGAGAACAGCATTGGGAGAGAGAGTTTATTGGTTACTGCTCACTTGAGTGAGCAGTAAACCTAAGAAGCAGAAAAACCCATTCAAACTGGCTTGAAGCAGAAAGGGAATTATTGGAACATGTAATTGAATAGTTTCAGGTGTAGGGCTGACTTCAGACACAGCTGGATCCAGAGACTCAAATAATGCCATCAGGAACATCTTTGGCTCTTTCTTATGGGCTGAAAACCATTGAATTGTGTACTTTAAATGGGTGAATTGTAGGATATATGAATTATATCTCAACAGAGCTGTCCCCCACCTCCCCAAAAAAGGACCAAGAGGTGAGGAAGTGGAGACAATATGTGTAGAATATTCTTTGGAAGGTGTTTAGCTGTGAAGGGGAAGAGGAAAATGGGAAAAATAGCTACATATAGCTAAGGAGTGGGGGGGGGTTATTTTTTGTTTTTAAGTTCTGGGGTACACGTGCAGGATGTACAGGTTTGTTACATAGGTAAATGTAACAAATGTGCCATGGTGGTTTGCTGCACCTGTCAACCCATCAACTAGGTATTAAGCCCAGTATGCATTAGCTATTTTTCCTAAGGCTCTCCCTTTCCCCATCCCACCCCACAACAGGCCCCAGTGTGTGTTGTTCCCCTCCCTGTGTCCATGTGATCTCATTGTTCAGCTCCCACTTATAAGTGAGAACATGGGGTGTTTCATTTTCTGTTCCTGCATTAGTTTGCTGAGGATAATGGCTTCCAGCTCCATTCATGTCCCTGGAAAGGACATGATCTTGTCCCTTTTTATGGCTGCATAGTATTCTATAGTGGTATACATACCATATTTTCTTTATCCAGTTTATCATTGATGGGCATTTGGGTTGATTCCATGTCTTTGCTATTGTGAATAGTGCTGTAATGGACATATATGTGCCTTTATCTTTGTAACAGAATGATTTATGTTTTGGGGGTATATACCCAGTAATGGGATTGATGGATCAAATGGTATTTCTAGTTCTAGATCTTTGAGGAATTGCCACACTGTCTTCCACAATGGTTGAACTAATTTACATTCAGGAGAGGGGTTTTAACATAAGACAGCTTTGGGTCACACTTGCTGTTATGACTCCCTCCCTCTTTAAAGCAGCCCCTGCCTGCTTGTTATTAATCGATGCCTGTGTTTGTGTTATTTAGATCTGTGGTGTTCAAAGATGTCTATGACCAAACCTCAGCTCATTCCCAGAGAGCTCTCTATTCCTGGATGACTGGGATACTGCAGACATCCTCCAATGCCGCTGGTGAGCCTGTACTTTGAGGTGGGGTCACTTTTTGGGGGAAGAATATCTTTAAAAGAGGTGCTTCATCTCTGAAAACATGGATTTGATGTTGATCTCTTATGAGCTTTACCATCTCCCACCACTTTGAAAAACAGTTTGATGTGGCTTATGGAATAAAACACATACCCTATTTCATCAATGCAATTTGCACATGTTGAAGCCTCTGAAATAATAATGTGTCTGTATTTTACAATGAATGCTGTGTCTGAGTTTTTTAGTGAAACATAAATAATGATGGTAACTTAGATTCAATGTGTACCTTGAGTAGGGTTACAAGTTCAAATCTATATAAAAAATCTTTATTAAAGTGAGGGAAGAGGCTGGGTGCAGTGGCTCATGCTTGTAATCCCAGCACTTTGGGAGGCTGAGGTGTGCGGATCACTTGAGGTCAGGAGTTCAAGACCAGCCTGACCAACATGGTGAAACCCTGTCTCTACTAAAAATACAAAAATTAGCTGGGTGTGGTGGCGGGCACTAGCTACTCAGGAGGATAAGGCAGGAGAATCGCTTCAACCTGGGAGGCGGAGATTGCAGTGAGAGATTACACCACTGCACTCCAGCCTGGGTGACAGAGTGAGACTCTGTCTCAAAAAAAAAAAAAAAAAGGAAAAGAAAAGAAAGAGAGAGAGAGGGGAGAGACAGAGAGAGAGAAGAGAGGATTTTGTTAGGATATCTAGGCAATGAAGCACAGAAATTTAACTCTGAGTGCCCTGGCAACCAAAGCAGAAATAGGTCAGGATTTATTTATGTGATGGATGTTGATTAAAAGCCTCTTTGTGTCCTAGAGCAGTCAAATTCTTAGAGACAGAAATTAGAATGGTGGTAGACTTTTGACTTTGCAAGGTGCAAAAAATTCTGGATACGGCTGGTGGTCTCAGCCCCCAAATAGCTGAGATTACAGGTGCCTGCCACCAGCCCCACCTAATTTTTGTATTTTTAGTAGAGTCGTGTTTCCTCCATGGTGTCCAGGCTGGTCTTGAACTCCTGACCTCAAGTGATCCACCCACCTCGGCCTCCCAAAGTGCTGGGATTATAGGCATGAGCCACTGCACCTAGCTAGAAAGAATTATTACAGGTATTTTAGACTAGAAGAGCGCTTGGCAAATGTTTTCTGTAAAGGACCAGGTAAATATTTTAGGCTTTGTAAGCCTGCCGTCTTTGCCTCAACTATTCAGCTCTGACATTGCAGCTTGAAAACAGCTGTAGAAAGTAGATGAATGAGCACGCCTGTGTCCCGGTAAAACTTTATTTATGGACACTGAAATTTGAAATGTATATAGTTTTCATGTGTCACCAAATAGGATTCTTCTTTTGATTTTCCTTTCAGCCATTAAAAAATGTAAACACCAGGCAGGGTGCAGTGGCTCATACTTATAATCCCAGCACTTTGGGAGGCCCAGGCAGGAGGATTGCTTGAAGCCAAAAGTTTAAGACCAGCTTGGGCAACATAGCAAGAACCCATCTCTTAAAAAAAAAAAATATTAGCCAGGTGTGCTGGTACATGCCTGTAGTCCTAGCTACTCTAGAGGCTGAGGCAGGAGGATCCCTTGAACCCAGGAGTTTGAGGCAGCAGTGAGCTGTGAGGTGCCACTGCACTCCAGTCTAGGTGACAGAGTGAGACCTTGTCTCTAAAAAAAAACCTCAACATAATAAATGGAAATCCATTTTTGGCTCATGGGCTGTATGAAAACAGGTGGCAGGCTGAGTTTGCCCCATAGACTGTAGTTTGCCAACCCTTAGACTAAGGAATCAGGGAAGACCTGTCAAGTGGGTGAGATCGGAATCAAGACCAAAATGAGGAGATGGAACCAGATGTAAGGCTCTGGAGAAAGGGCATCCCAGGGAGAGATCCCAGGAAATACAAAGGACCTGAGATGGGAATGAGCTCAGCATGGGCAAAATATAAGGAAAGCAGATGGGGCTGGAGGATAGGGAATGCCAATCAATCCTTTTCCCGGAATTCAGCTCTGAGATTTGTGCACAATGAACATTAAACAACATCATAATCAAAGTCTCAAATGCATAGTAGAATTCCCTCTGCTTGGTGCATAATTATGGCCTCCAGGAATCGGAGTCTCACACTGTGTAACTATGAGAAAGCCGCTTAACCTTCAGACTTCTCTGTCTTTATTGCCAAAGTTTAATTAGGCACAGACTTTCCTTCTAAAATTCCTATATGGTTTGCTTCATTATTAAACTACAGCGAGTTAAAATTAATTCTGTTTGGACCTTAAAAAAAATTTTTTTTTTCATGAAGTCCCTTGAGAGAACTGGAAATACTTTGGCTGTTAAAAATATCCCAACCTTGCTGGCTAGGTGTGGCGGCTTACACCTGTAATCCTAGCACTTTGGGAGGCTGAGGAAGGAGGATTTCTTGAGGCCAGGAGTTCAAAGCCAGCCTGGGCAATGTAGTGAGACCCCTCTCTCTACAAAAAAAATGAAAAGATTAGCCTGATGTGATGGTGCATGCCTGTAGTCCTAGCTACTAGGGAGGCTGAGGCAAGAGTTCGAGGCTGCAGTGAGCTGTGATCATGCCACTGCACTCCAGCCTGGACAACAGAGGAAAAAATAATCCTAAGCTTGGGGATCATTGATCTGCAGAAATACAGTTCATGCTTAGTAATTAGTTAAAAAATCTACAACTAGCTTGGTTCTTTGTGAATGTGGTTCTAACCTCAAAATTTTCTAGCCCTCTATACAGGCAAGGCAAATGTCCAGGGTCTCCATCTGAAGGATCGCAGGAGTATGCCGGTGTCACCACAACATCTTTGATTCCTGGTTTGGGGGAGGCGCTCCGTATGTTCTTGTGAATCAGTCCATACACAAGTTGATTTCTCCATCTCATTTGGGCATCTGTCATTGCCCGCGGCTTCTGCAAATAGCTCTTGGTGTTAAAGTCACTGCATCCTGTAAATGCTCCCCACTTCTTTCATTTTCCCCAAATGCCTCCAATACAATGTTGTTGTGTGTAAATGTCTTTTCCTAAAGAACTGGGGAGCATTGACAGCTACTTCCAGCTCAGTGAAACTTGAGATCTGATGCTAGACTTAATGGTTGTTTTTTTTTTTTTTTTTGAGATGGAGTTTCCCTCATATTGTCTAAGCTGGAGTGCAATGACACAATCTCCGCTCACTGCAACCTCTGCCTCCCAGGCTCAAGTGATTCTCCTGCTTCAGCCTCCCAAGTAGCTGGGATTACAGGCATGTGCCACCATGCCCAGCTATAATTTTTGTATTTTTAGTAGAGATGGGGTTTCACCATCTTGGCCAGACTGGTCTTGAACTTCTGACCTTGTGATCCACCCGCCTCGGCCTCCCAAACTGTTGGGATTACAGGCGTGAGCCACCGTGTCCGGCCTAGACTTGATGGTTTTTAAAGTCCCACTGACATCTCAGTGATGGGGAATTTCAAAGGCCAGAACAGGGTGTCAGAGAGAGTCCTCTGGGAATTCAGTGGAGGGAGAAAGTACTTCTCATGAAGGAGACAAGAGAAGGCTTTAAAGGAGAGAAAACTTTGAGCTTGATCTTAAAGTAGGCTTTGGATGCAGAAGGGTTAAGGAAAAGCATTGTAAGTGGTTAAAAAGATGCCAAGGCCAGCCAAGATTTGGAGAACATTTTGGGGAAGTACAAGTAGTTTGGTTTGGTTCAAGTATAGTAACATGGCGATAGTCAGTGAGGATGATCATTATTAGTGGTAGGGATGCAAGAGTCAAACACATTTCATGTTGCCAGAGTATTATTATCATTAGACAGAGTCTCGCTCTGTCGCCCAAGTTGGAGTGCAGTCATGTGATCTTGGCTCACTGCAACCTCCACCTCCTGGGTTCAAGAGATTCTCCTCCCTCAGCCTACCAAGTAGCTGGGATTACAGGCACCACCACACCTGGCTAACTTTTTTTTGTATTTTTAATAGAGATGGGTTTTCACCATGTTGGCGAGGCTAGTCTCAAACTCCTGACCTTAAGTGATCCACCCGCCTTGGCCACTCAAAGTGCTGGGATTACAGGTGTGAGCCACTGCACCTGGCCTCATGTTGCTGGATTACTTAGTAATCAATTGAACTAAAAAATAAAACTATATTTTGTGGGTTTTAGTATTAAAAATAATCTATATTTCTTATTTCTTCTTCTTATTATTATTTTAAGAGACAGGGTCTTGCTCTGTTGCCCGGGCTGGAGGGCAGTAGAGTGAGTGCATAGCTCACTGCAGCCTCAAACTCCTGGTTTCAGGCGATCCTCTCTCCTCAGTTTCCTGAGTAGCTGGGACTACGTGCATGCCACTGCAGCTGGCTGTTTTTTGTTTGTTTGTTTGTTTTTGTTTTTGTACAGATGAGGGTCTTGCTATATTGCTCAGGCTGATCTCGAACTCGTGGCCTCAGCCTCCCAAAGTGCTGAGATTATGGGTGCTTGGCCAGAAAGAATAATCTGCATTTCTAACAAGGTCCCAGGTAACACTGATGTTGTAAGTCCAGGGACCACACTATTGAGTAATAAGGTCTGAGGTGGTACGCATCTATGATCACATCCTACGTGTGATCTCACAGGTAGGCTCTGTATATATGGTTGTTGAATGAGTTAATAATGAATTAATGTGGCTGGGTGTGGTGGCTCACACCTGTAATCCCAGCACTTGGGGAAGTGGAGGTGGGCAGATCACCTGAGGTTAGGAGTTTGAGACCAGCATGGCGAAATCTCATCTCTACTATAACTACAAAAATTAGGTGGGTGTGGTGGCTGGTGCCTGTCCAGCTACATAGGAGATGGGGGGCCGGAGAATGGCTTGAACCTGGGAGGCAGAGGTTGCAGTGAGCTGAGATCACACCACTGCACTCCAGCCTGGGCAACAGACTGAGACTCCATCTCAAAAAAAAAATCTCAAAAAACAAAATAAACAAAGAATTAATGAATGCAAGAAGGAGGTCCTGACAGCAAAGATGCTGTTGACTATCACATACCAGTGCAAAGGCATTTATTTATTATTTGAGACAGAGTCTCGCACTGTTGCCCAGCCTGGAGTGCAGTGGCACGATCTTGGCTCACTGCAACCTCTGCCTCTCGGGTTCAAGCCATTCTCCTGCCACAGACTCCCGAGTAGCTGGGACTACAGGTGCGCACCACCACACCTGGCTAATATTTTGTATTTTTAGTAGAGATGGGGTTTCGACATGTTGGCCAGGATGGTCTCGATCTCAACCTTGTGATCCTCCTGCCTTGGCCTCCCAAAGCACTGGGATTACAGGTGTGCGCCACCGCGCCTGGCTGGCTTTTATTTATTTAATTTACTCATTTATTCATTTCTTTATTTTTTATAGATGACTCTGTTTCATGGGTCAGTGCGGAAAACTTATGGATTTTGGGCAGATACATGGTTCATCTATCATTTGAAGAAATTATGAAAATTAGTCCTATAGAAGTAAGTTGGAAATGTACATTTATACGTTGCCATTACTAATACACTTTGCGTAAGGTGTATTCTCAACCTCTAATGTCATCCAGCCAGTCAAGGTGACTTGGAAATTGTATACCCTTCTCAGCCCAATAGCACTTGGGCCTCTAAAGAAAACTGTTGGGACAAAGTTTCAAGTGGGCAGTCATGGGATTATGTTTTAGTATGGAAGGGCTAAGAAAAGAAAAGAATTGGGGACAACTAAGATCGCATCTCTGATGTGAGCAAACATGGTTTAAAGGGATTGTTGGCTATGAACCAAAAATCATTTAAGGGTATTTTTGTACTCAAGAAAAGCCAAGGACAAAAGATATAAAGTTTCCAGTCCTTGGAAGCGTGAACTCAAAGCAAAAACAACATGGATTAATAGCCACTTCTATATATAGCTACTTCTGTTAATAGCTATTTGAGCATGAGCAATGGTTAGATGTTAATTCTAGAGTTTACAGTGGAGAAATGTACACGTTCTAAGGTTACTTAACTCACCAGTTAACCTGCCCCTCTCCTTTTGATGTCGACCCAATGGCACTAAAATGCCTTGGGCATTATGATTCTTGAATGGGGTCTCCAAAGAATGCTGCCAACACAAAGGGACTCATAAAGGGACTTTGGGCCTTGCTGCCAATTTTTTTTTTTAATATAAATCATATGTGTTCTGACACTTCTGTCCAATGAGAGAAGTGTTTGCATCAAATGACTGGCTTGTTCAAGGACCCATTGACTCAGCAATGTCTGCTTATTATGAAACCAGAGGCAGAACAAGGTTTCTCTTTTTTACCTAGGGGGCTGGGAGTATTTCAAGTGTCTTCTGATTTTTATAACCAGCAGTCCTAGAATTAACCCCCCCACTCCACTGCCATTTACTTTCTCAATGTTGAGTTGCTTTGAGTAGGTAACAGCTTAAATTCTTAGAAAGCTGGGCCCCAAGAAGAAATTTCTAAGATCAAGCACTCATTGGCAACTTTTCATTCTCTAAATGTAGAGAAGGGAGAAGTCAAGAGTAACACTGTTAAAAGGTAATTTTATTTATTTATTTATTTGTTTATTTATTTATTTTTGAGACAGAGCCTCGCCCTGTTACCCAGGCTGGAGTTCAGTGGCGTGATCTTGGCTCACTGCAACCTCTGCCTCCTGGGTTCAAGTGATTCTCCTGCCTCAGCCTTCTGAGTAGCTGGGATCACAGGTGTGTGCCACCATGCCAGTCTTATTTTTGTATTTTTAGTAGAGACGGGGTTTCACCATGTTGGTCAGGCTGTTCTCAAACTCCTGACCTCATGATATGCCTGCCTGAGCCTCCCAAAGTGCTGGGATTACAGGCTTGAGCCACTGCACCAGACCTATTTTAGTTTATTTCTTTTTGAGATGGAGTCTTGTTCTGTTGCCCAGGCTGCAGTACAGTGGCATGATCTTGGCTCACTATAACCTCCTTCTCCCAGGTTCAGTTGATTCTCCTGCCTCAGCCTCCTGAGTAGCTGGGATTACAGGCACATGCCACCATGCCCAGCTAATTTTTGTATTTTTAGTAGAGACGAGGTTTCACCATATTGGCCAGGCTGGTCTCGAATTCTTGACCTCAGGTGATCTACCTGTCTCAGCTTCCCAAAGTGCTAGTATTACAGGTGTGAGCCACCTCGCCCAGCCTAAAAAGGAATTTTATATAGACAAAGAGTACAATCCACAAAGGAGAAACAACTTTATGAGCGCCTTTGAGCACAGCATAATAGTGCATCAAAATATAGAATGTTCTGGGTGCCGTGGCCCTTGCCTGTAATCCCAGCACTTTGGGAGGCCAAGGAAGGAGGACTACTTGAGCCCAGAAGTTCAAGACCAGCCTGGGCAACATAGCGAAACCTCACCTCTACAAAAAAATTTAAAAATTAGCCAGGTGTGGTGGTGTGTGCCTGTAGCCCAGCTACTTGGGAAGCTGAGATGAGAGGATCACTTGAGCCCAGGAGGCTGAGGCTGCAATGAGCCATGATCACACCACTGCAACCCAGCCTGGGTAATAGAGTGAGATCGTCTCTTGGCTGGGTGCAGTGGCTCGTGCCTGTAATCCCAGCACTTTGGGAGGCTGAGGCGGGTGGATCACGTGAGGTCAGGTGTTTGAGACCAGCCGGGCCAACATGGTGAAACCCCGTCTTTACTAACAATACAAAAATTAGCCGGACATGGTGGCACATGCCTGTAATTCCAGCTACTTGGGAGGCTGTGGCAGGAATATCACTTAAACCTGGGAGGCTGAGGTTGCAGTGAGCCGAGATTGCACCACTGCACTCCAGTCTGGGTGACAGAGTGGGAATCCATCTCAAAAAAAAACAAAAAACAACAAACAAAAAAAAGGAATGAGACTGTCTCAAAAATATTATATACATAATGTATAATCTGCTAGAAATACAAGGGAAAATAGATATGAGTCCTATAGTAGTAGAAGACTTGCACATGGCACCCTTGGACATGTGGAGGAAAGAATGTCAGGAATCTGAATCGTATATTTAATAAATTGAATATATATGCACCAAACTTTGTGTCTTACAAAGAGATTGCCCAAGGGCCATTTATAAACTCATGTGTCTATTAAAAGAAGTTCTGATTCTTCAAAGCAGAAAGTTTGTGGACCACATTCTCTGACCTCAGTATAACAAATCTAGACGTAAATGTGCAAAGATTAGCTTTTAAAAAGCCTAATTTCTCAGATGTTAAAAAATAATACTTTCCTAAAGAACAGTTAAGTTGAGAAGGAAACCAAAGTAGCTGTTATAGACCACTAATAAATCAATGACAATGAGGCTGGGCACAGTGGCTCACACCTGTAATCCCAGCACTTTGGGAGGCCGAGGTGGGTGGGTCAGTTGATGTCAGGAATTTGAGACCAGCCTGGCCAACATGGTGAATCCCTGCCTCTACTAAAAATACAAAAATTAGCCAGGCATGTGGTAGGCATCTGTAATCCCAGCTACTCTGGAGGCTGAGGCAGGAGAATCGCTTGAACTCAGGAGGTGGAGGTTGCAATAAGTTGAGATCGCGCCACTGCACTATAGCCTGGGTGACAGAATAAGACTCCATCTCAAAAAAAAAAAAAAAAAGACATCAATGACAATGAGACCCAGGAGGTGTATCCAAGTATCCATGATAGGGCACAGCGCAGACCACCAGGGTGGGGCCACACTGGGCCACTTCTACCCTCCTCACTGATATTCCCATCCTTGTCCACCAACCAGATTGGGCTGTTTATCAGCTATGACAACGCCACCAAGCAGCTGGACACGGTCTATGACATCACACCTGAGCTGGCCCACGCATTTCTGGAGAGGATCAGCTCCTCCAACTTTAACGTGAGGAATACCTCCACCATCCACAGGCAAGGACATGGGCTCTGGGCCTTGGAGCCCTTTCGCAAGTTGTGATCTAAGCATCAGAATTCTCTGAGCAGCAAAAGACCCAGAGAGGGAAGGGAGGTGGCTGGTCCATCTCTTTGAATAGTTCCACATCTCTCTGTGCACATCTCTCCGTGCATGTCTGCACCCTTTTCATGAAGTGGTTATGAAGCAGAGTTAAAGGGTAAATGCTTTCTGAGCATCTCCTGTGTGCCAGGCATTTTATGCAATCTTATCAAGTGCTAATTCCAGCTCTGCACAGAAATGAAACATTTTAAATACTCAGAACTGGGTCCTGTTCCAAAGTGAATGTGTGATTTCTGTTTTAAGTTGAGTCAAGTATTGGAAATAACTCATGGGTCCCCATATTTGAGAACCCCTTGTTATCAGACTCTCAGCTGGGGAGCCCCTGGATGAGATCAGCTCTCCAATTTAGTGATTGTAATGCGATCCTCCCTGAAACCATTCCCAGCAGGGGAGGGGACAGGAACTCTACATTCCAGGGGTGTCAGGAAGGGTTTGAAGGTCAAAGCAGGGAGTGGGCAATGGTAAGTTGGTGGTGAGTACCGTTCAATCCCCCCTCTTTTTTTTTTTTTTGGGTGAGGCAGAGTCTCACCCTGTTGCTCAGGCTGGAGTGCAGTGATGGGATCTCGGCTCACTGCAACCTCTACCTCCCAAGTTCAAGCAATCCTCGTGCCTCAGCTTCCAGAGTAGCTGGGACTACAGGTGTGTGCCACTATGCCCAGCTAGTTTTTGTGTGTGTGTTTTTAGTAGAGATGGGGTTTTGCCATGTTGGCCAGGCTGGTCTTGAACTCCTGACCTCAGGTGGTCTGCCCATCTCAGCCACCCAAAGTGCTGGGATTACAGGCATGAGCTACCACACCTGCCCATTCAATCCTCTTCTTTTTTTTTTTGAGACAGAGTCTCACTCTGTCACCCAGGCTGGAGTGTCGTGGTACAATCTCACCTCACTACAACCTCCACCTCTCGGGTTTAAGAGATTCTCCTGCCTCAGCCTTCCAAGTAGCTGGGATTACAGCACATGCCACCAAGCCCAGCTAATTTTTTTATTTATAGTGGGGGACATGTTTTTGCCATATTGGCTGGGTAGGTCTCGAACTCCTGACCTCAAGTGATCCAACCACCTTGGCCTTCCAAAGTGCTAAGATTACAGGGGTGAACCACTGTGCTAGGCCATCATTCAGTCTTTTTCCTTACATCTCTCAAGGTTTTGTTGCCACAGTGTACCCATCCCATATTACCTTAAGTTTTTTAAATGAGCCACTTTTAGGGAATGTACTCATAGAGAACAATTACATCTCCTTCACCTATCCTTAGTAATTTTCACTTATTAGTATGGGTCCCAGTTTTCTTTTTCTTTCTTTCTTTCTTTTTTTTTGTGAGACAGAGTCTTGCTCTGTCACCCAGGCTGGAGTGCATATTGATGCAATCTTGCCTCACTGCAACCTCTGCTCCCGGATTCAAGTGATTCTCCTGCCGCAGCCTCCTGAGTAGCTGGGACTACAGGTGCATGCCATCATGCCTGGCTAATTTTTTGTATTTTTAGTAGAGATGGGTTTCACCATGTTAGCCAGGATGGTCTCGATCTCCTGACCTTGTGATCTGCCTGCCTTGGCCTCCCAAAGCACTGGGATTACAGGCGTGACCCACCATGCCCAGCTGGGTTCCATTTTTCTGTGGCTACATGCACACACAAATAGCCTCATGATTAAGAACATGTGATCTCGAGCCAGACTTCATGGCTTAATCCTGGCCCTGCTGCTTACAAATTGTGTGATCTTTGCCATTTTTACATCACTTCTCTATGCTTCCACTTCCCCATCTGTAAAACAGGAGATAAAAATATGCCTGCTACATGAAAGTCTTTGTAGGGATTTGCACACCTGACACGTAGTAAGTGCTCAATAAATATTTTTTATAATTTATTTTTTAAATTGATAAAAATGTATCTATTTCTGATATGCAACCTGATGTTAGAGATATATGTTCATTGTGGAATGGCTTAATCAAGCTAATTATCATTATCTCACATACTTTTTTTTTGTGGTGAGAATACTTAAAATCTACTCTTAGCAATTTTGAAAATATGATACATTGTTATTAACTATAGTCAGCATGTACAATAGATATCCAGAACCTACTTTCCTATTTAACTGAAACATTGTATCCTTTGTCCAATTATCTCCAAAACTCCCTTCCCACCTCCAGCCACTGGTAACAACCATTCTAACTCTCTGCTTCAATGAGTATGACTTTTTTTCAGATTCTTTTTTTTTTTTTTTGAGACAGAATCTTGCTCTGTCACTCAGGCTGGAGTGCAGTGGTGTGATCTCAGCTCACTACAACCTCTGCCTCCGGGATTCAATCGATTTTCTTGCCTCAACCTCCTGAGTAGCTGGGATTACAGGCGTGCACCACCATGCTGGGCTAATTTTTGTATTTTTAGTAGAGACAGGGTTTCACCATGTTGGCCAGGCTAGTCTTGAACCCTGACCTTGTGATCTGCCCGCCTCCGCCTCCCAAAGTGCTGGGATTACAGGTGTGAGCCACCATGCCTGGCCCAGATTCTTCATATGAGTTAGATCATATAGTATTTGTCTTTCTGTGCCTGGCTTATTGCACTTAGCATAAGATTCTCCAAGTTCATCCATGTTGTCCCATATGATAGAATGTCCTTCTTTTTCAAAGCTGAAGAGCATTCCATTGTGTATCCACTATATTTTTAAAAAATCCATGCATCCACTGATGTGTCCAACACTTAGGATGATCCCATATCTTGGCTATTGTGAATAGTTATTCTTAACGTGGTTATTAACACTCGGCCCTCACTTCCCCAGTCTTTTTTCTCGATGTTAAACAGATCTGTTTTCCTCATCAGACATGCTTTCAAATCTTTTCCCTGGACCTGGCAGCTCTTCTGTGGGAATATCTGAATATGTCAATATCTGTTTGAGAGGGTGGAGCCAGGCTGACTGTAGACACCAGGTAGTCTTCATACCAACTCTAAGCATTCATTAATGAATGAGTGCTTAGTATCCATCAGGAAGTATGCACATCAGTTGGTATGTGCCAATTGTCATTTAACTTTCACAGTCATCCTCTTTCTTTCATTCATATTTATTATGATGTGTTACAATGAACAAAGCAAACCTCACATTTATTAAAGGCTCAGAGAGGGAGGGGCACCCTGCCTCTGTACAGTACAGGAGTACATGGTGTGCATTGTGGAACTGTGTACAGCAACCTCACGGAGAAGTTAAGTAACTCAGTGGAGATTGAACATCTTACAGAGCCGGGCTTCAAACTGCAGTAGCCCTGAATCGATGCTCTTAATGAGTAGACATATTGCTCTCAGTTATACCAGGGTTCAAATCTCACCTCTGCCCTTCCACTGTTTTCCTCCAGTCTTTTTTGTTTTCCTTCTGAAATCTTTGCATTATCTTGGTGGTTAGGTAGGAAAGGCATCCTGGAAACAGATCTCTGCCTCAGAGAATCCATCAGGGTGAAGAAACCCCCTTTTCTCCATGGTGAAAATGGGGGAGTTTTTTGTGGCTCCTGGCACCGTTCTTTCCTTATTCCCTTTATTCATCCCTGGTGGAGAGATGACATAGTTGGATGGGTCTACATTTAAGTCCCAGTTCTGCCGACTTGGCTTGGACAAGTCAAATCTCAGTTTGCCCATCTGTGAAATGGAGCTAATGAGAGCACCTGCCTTGCAGGGTTGCTGTGATGAGATAATGCAGGTAAACTGCTCAGCACAAGACCTGATAAGTGGTAGCTGCTGTTAATATAATCAGGACTCCAATGGTTTGGACTGGGCAGTGGATGTCATTGTGTCCGCCAGCTCTAAGCCTTCTGTTATAGAACCAAACTGGGTTTGTTTGCCCATGCACAATGGAAAACCAAACACTGAGGCACCAGGTTTTTGTAGAGAGAAACGTTCACTGTGAATCAGCTGCCAAGGAGAAAGGAAGCAGTGCTCAAATCTGTGTCTCTGAGCTGTGGGCTGGGGCAGGTTATATAGGCAGAGGGTAATGAGACTTGATCTCATTGGGTCTTGCTATGAGGTGATGCTGGGAGGTGCAATCTGATTGGATTATGCCATGAAGTGATGCCAGGGCTCAATCTGATTGGATCATGGACCATGCCATGTGGTGTCCACTTCTTAATTCAGCCCTCATTCCTCCGTCCTGCCTGAGCACTTAGGTTCCACCTGTGGTTGCACATTTGGTTCATCTGGGCATGTTCAGGTTATATGACCTTCAATATGGGAGTCCATGGCAACTGAAAAACAACTCATCATTTTATTACACAAAATGATACCAGAATGGGCTGGTTCTGCAGTTGTACCTCCACCATATCCCTCCTCTTCTCACACAGGTTGGGGCTGCTGGTTTGTTTCTACAATGACCTGGAATTGCTGGATGCTGCTGTGGCCCAAGTCTTGCTTCACCAGATGATCAAGTGCAGCCACCTGAGGGGCTTCCAGGCTGGCGTCCAGAAGGTACAGCTGGGGTGCAAGGCCCTGAGGCCTCTGCTTCTGTTTTTCTAGCCGGAGAAATGGGGAGAACAGCCTAGCTTAGCCTTTGAGAGAAAACACACAGCACTAGTTTGGATTTAAGTCCAGTCACAGCAGATGGCATCTCAAATACTGGGATGAGTGTAACATCGAAGATCAGACAGAAAACAGTAAAGGAACAGACCCTGGGGGAGATCAAACTTCAATCAGCCAGGTGCAGTGGCTCACACCTGTAATCCCAGAACTTTGGGAGGCCAAGGTGGGAGAATCGCTTGAGGCCGGGAGTTTGATACTAGGCTGGTTAACATAATGAGACCCTTGTCTCTGTAAAAAATACAAAAAATGGTTGGTCATGGTGGTTCACACCTGTAATCCCAGCACTTTGGGAGGCCGAGGCAGGCAGATCACCTGAGGTCAGGAGTTCGAGAGCAGCCTGGCCAACATGGTGAAACCCCATCTCTACTAAAAATTCAAAAATTAGCCAGGCGTGGTGGTGCACACCTGTAATCCCAGCTACTCAGGAGGCTGAGGCAGGAGAATTGCTTGAGCCTGGGAGGTGGAGGTTGCAGTGAGCTGAGATTGCGCCACTGCACTCCAGCCTGGGCAAGAAGTGAGATCCGGCATCAAAAAAAAAAAAAAGAAAAGAAAAAAATAATTAGTCATGTGCCCATAGTGCCAGTGACTTGGGAGGTTGAGGTAGGAGGATCTCTTGAGCCCAGGAGTGCCAGCCTGCAGTGAGCTATGATAGTGCCATTGCACTTCAGCTGGATGACAGAGCAAGACCCTATCTAAAAAGAAAAGAAAGGGGTAGCTATCTCAAACTTAAAATGTGCATACAGATCACCTAAGGATCTTAAATGCAGATTCTGATTCAGGGGCTCTGGGTTGAGGCCCAGGACTCTCTTTCTCTCATCTTCCTCTTCTTCTTCTCCTTCCTCCTTCTTCCCTCGGCCGCCAAAGTGTTAAGGATTACAGGTGTGAGCCATTGTGCCCAGCCGACGCTGCACTTCCAACAAGCTTTCAGATGATTCTGAAATCACTGCTCTGGTGGGCATGCCTGGAGCAGCAGGAGATAAAGCAGTGGTTCTCAACTTTGGCTCTAGATTAGTAACACCCCTGCCAGGTGCCACCCCCAGAGAATTCTGATGTTATTGTTCTGGGGTGTGGCCTGGGATATGGCCTGATTTTAAAGCTTCTCAATGCAGCCAGGATTGAGAATACTGGATTGGATGGTAGTTATGAGTTCCCAAGACCAGGTTCTGGACACATTAGTAAACACACTATCTCTCATTTTCCTTCCTCTCCATCAGTCTCAATTCTACCCACTTCCCTTCCACTTTTTGTGCTCCTTTTCAATTTGCTTAAAATCAGAAAGATGACATGAAAATAATATTAAATGAAATTTTGATAAAGCTATCAATAATTTCACAGAAGTTTTCCACTCATCACCATAAAGTCCCCCAACGCATTTGACATTTGAGATCATGGTCATCTATCTTGGTCAACGCATTTTCTTTTCTTGAGATGGGGTCTCATTCTGTCACCCAGGCTGGAATGCAGTGGCACAATCTTAGCTCATTGCAACCTCTGCCTTCCAGGTTCAAGTGATTCTTTTGCCTCAGCCTTCAGATTAGCTGGGACTACAAGTATGTGTCACCGTGCCTGGCTAAGTTTTTGTAGTTTTAGTAGAGATGGGGCGTCACCATGTTAGCCAGGCTGGTCTTGAACTACTGACCTCAGGTGATTCACCTCCCTTGGCCTCCCGAAGTACTGGGATTACAGGTGTGAGCCATTGTGTCTGGTCTGTCAATGCATATTTTTGTTTCCAAGGAAAAGAATTCCTCCCAAGCAAGCTCCAAACAAAAATAAGAAAAGAGATGTATTTTAAGGCCCAGGATTCTCAACATGTGGCAACCCTGACCAAGAAGAAGGTCACATGTGGTTAGATATGAAGCAACCCTTTGGAATCATCTAGCTCAATAGTTCTCTATTTAGATGCACTCTGGAGAGTGCATCTAAATCACAGGGAAGGCCTGTTAAAATACTGCTTGTGGGCCGGGCGTGGTGGCTCATGCCTGTAATGCCAGCACTTTGGGAGGCTGAGGTGGGTGGATCACGAGGTCAGGAGTTCAAGACCAGCCTGGTCAACATGGTCTCTAGTAAAAAACACAAAAGTTGGCTGGGTGTGGTGGTTCGCACCTGTAGTCCCAGCTATTCCGGAGGCTGAGGCAGGATAATTGCTTGAACCCGGGAAGCGGAGGTTGCAGTGAGCCGAGATTGTGCCAGTGCACTCCAGCCTGGGTGACAGAGTGAGACCCCTTCTCAAAAAAAAAAAAAAAAAAAAAAAAAACAGTTGTGGCAGTGGTCCAGTTTTGTGGAAGACAATTTTTTTTCCATGGACTGGGGCCAGGGGATTGTTTCGGGATGATTCAAGTGCATTACATTTATTGTGTACCTTATTTCTATTATTATTACATTGTGATATACAATGAAATAATTATACAACTCACCATCATGTGGAATCAGTGGGAGCCCTGAGCTTGTATTCCTGCAACAAGATGGTCCCATTTGGGGGTGATGAGAGACAGTGACATCAGGCATTAGATCATCAGGCATTAGAGTCTCTTAAGGAGCACACAGACTAGGTCCCTGGCATGCGCAGTTCACAACAGGGTTTGCTGTTTGGAGAATGTAATGCCACCTCTGATCTGACAGGAGGCGGAGATCAGGTGGTAATACTCACTGGCCTGATGCTCACCTCCTGCTGTGGCTGGTTCCTAACAGGCCAGGGTCCTGGTGGTCCTCATTTGTGGCCTGGGGGTTGGGGACCCCTGAATTTCCGAGCCCCACCAAGTCTCTGATTCAGGAGGTTTGGGAGTAGCCTGGCAATTTGCACATCTAACAAGTTCCCAGGTGATGCCGATGCCGCTGGGTGTGCTCCACACTTTGAGAGCTGCCACTGTAGTCCACTCCTTCATTTTACAGATGTGGAAACTGATCTCTAGGGAAGGGAGTTGCTGAACTTAGAGAACGCAGGTGCTGTGACAGCTGTTTCTTCTACTTCACTTTTCTGCCCCCTAGTGGCTATTTCAATATTGCCAGAAACCCGTTTTATGCACCTGTCTGAAATAACTACGTTGTTCACATAAATTCAGGTGTTAAACATGAACTATTTTAGTTTTTTTGTTAAAGAGCTCATTGCGTAGTAGGTGAGTTTATCACATTCCTTACTAGAAGCAGTTGGAACGCACACTTTTCTATCATTAGGCAGGCATATTGCAATAAAAAATTATTAAAATGATCATAGAAATGTGCAAACAGGTGCAAGAGATAATTTTAAGGGGAAATATAGAAGAGAAAATTGTGCTTCTGTTTATATTATAACTCTGTAAAAACTACATAGTGTCTCTATAAAGGCACAGAAGTCTTGGAAGCATATACATCCAATTGCTAATCATGGTTACTTTTACGAGGTAGGATATTGAGGAGACTTTTACTTTCTTGTACTGTTAAGAGTTATTTTGAGCTGTGTATGGTGGCTCATGCCTGTAATCCCATCACTGTGGGAGGCTGAGGCAGGTGGATCACATGACATCAGGAGTTCAGGACAAGCCTGCCCAACATGGGGAAACCCCGTCTCTACTAAAAATACAAAAATTAGCCAGGTGAGTTGGTGGGTGCCTGTAATCCTAGCTATTCAGGAGAATGAGGTAGGAGAATTGCTTAAACCTGGAAGGCGGAGGTTGGAGTGAGCGGAGACTATGCCATTGTACTCCTGCCTGGGCGACAAGAGCAAAACTCAGTCTAAAAAAAAAAAAAAAAAGAGTTATTTTTACAGACTGTAAATTATCATGAAAAGGGCCCTGGCTATTTCATGAAAAGAAAACAGCCTATATATATATGGATATGGAGTTCAAGGTCACCAGAGGAAAATAGATGCTATAAGAGTGTGGTGGACCTTGCCATGTATGTACCTATGCAACAATCCTGCATGATCTGCACATGTACCCCAGAGCCTAAAGTACAAAAAAAAAAAAAGAACCTATCTTGGTAAAAAGTACTTTAAAATAAAAGAGCTCATTTGTTTGAAAAAGAAAAAAAAGAGTGTGGTAGAGTTATAAAGGGAATGAGATTTCTTTCTGACATGGTTTAAGGTTGATTTAATAACAAATTAATATTTAAATGAAGCACAAAGGGAATTTTTGGCACATGAGAGCCAAGGCCAGAGGTGCCTTGGCCTTGGCTCTCATGTGGTGCCTCACTTTCTGGGCATGTCAGGAGTCCCTTTCCTTCCTCACTTCGGTATCCAGAGGCTTTGATGGGGCAGGGTCAAGGGAGGGTTCGGTGGAGTCCTGGTAGCCCTGGATATGATCAAAGGGAGCCACTGCCCTGCTTCCTATCAATGCTCATTCCAATTTGCTCTCCTTCCAGCTCAAAGCAGCACTCCTGGACATTGCCACAGAGAGCCAGACCCTCAACGAAACCCTGGGTTCTTTGTCGGATGCAGTTGTAGGTTTGACCTACAGCCAACTGGAATCTCTCTCCCCTGAGGCTGTGCACAGAGCCATCTCCACCCTCAACCAGGTCTCAGGTTGGACCAAGAGCCAGGTCATCATCTTGTCTGCCAAATACTTGGCCCATGAGAAGGTCAGCTGGGGTTTTAAACTCTTCTTTATTCCCCTGAGATGACCTAAGGCTAGTGAATTAGTCCTCTCCGGCTGCCATAACAATGTACTGTAGATTGAGTGGCATAAACAACATAAATTTATTTCTCACAGTTGTGGAGACTGGGAAGTTCAACATGAAGGTGTTAGAAAGGTAGGTTTTATTCTGAGGCCTCTTCTCTTGGCCTGTAAGTGGCCACCATTTTGCTGTGTGCTCACATGACCACTGGGAGAGCAAGCTCTCCGTTGTCTTCTCTTACAAGGAAGCTAATCCCATTGGATCAGGGCCTCATTGGACCCTCATTTTCTTTTTTTTTTTTTCCTTTTTTTAAATTGCATTTTAGGTTTTGGGGTACATGTGAAGAACATGCAAGATTGTTGCATAGGTACACACATGGCAGTGTGATTTGCTGCCTTCTTCCCCATCACCTATATCTGGCATTCCTCCCCATGCTATCTCTCCCCCAACTCCCCACCTCCCACTGTCCCTCCCCTATTTCCCCCCCGACAGACCTCAGTGTGTGATGCTCCCCTCCCTGTGTCCATGTGTTCTCATTGTTCAACACCTGCCTATGAGCGAGAACATGTGGTGTTTGATTTTCTGTTCTGTATCAGTTTGCTGAGAATGATGGTTTCCAGGTTCATCCATGTCCCTACAAAGGACATGAACTCATCGTTTTTGATGGCTGCATAATATTCCATGGTGTATATGTGCCACATTTTCCCTGTCTAGTCTATCATTGACGGGCATTTGGGTTGGTTCCAGGCCTTTGCTATTATAAACAGTGCTGCAATGAACATTCATGTGCTTGTGTCCTTATAGTGGAACAATTTATAATCCTTTGGATATATACCCAGTAATGGGATTGCTGGGTCAAATGGAATTTCTGTTTCTAGGTCCTTAAGGAATCGCCACACTGTCTTCCACAATGGTTGAACTAATTTACACTCCCACCAACAGTGTAAAAGTGTTCCTATTTCTCCACATCCTCTCCAGCATCTGTTGTCTCCAGATTTTTTAATGATCGCCATTCTAACTGGCGTGAGATGGTATCTCAATGTAGTTTTGATTTGCATTTCTCTAATGACCAGTGATGATGAGCATTTTTTCATATGTTTGTTGGCCTCATGATGACCCTTATTTTCTCATGACCTCATCTAACCTTTAAAGACCTCTTAAGGGCCCCCACCTCCCAATACCATCACATTAGGGGTTAGGACTTTGACATATGAATTCTGGGGGGGACACAAATATTCCATCCGTAACAGTCAGTTATAAACACACAGCAGGGGCAACCAATCAGTAAGAAGATGATGCTGAGGAGGACTGCCTGGGTTCAAGTCCTTGCTCTGCTATTTACTAGCTGTGTGACACTGGACAATTTGCTTAATTTTACTTTGCCTCAGTTTCTCTATTTGTAAAATGGGGATAACAATAGCACTTACTACTGGGCAAGGTAGCTGACACCTGTAATCCCAGAACTTTGGGAGGCTGAGGTGGGAAGTTTACCTGAGGCCAAGAGTTTGAGACCAGCCTGATCAACATGGTGAAATCCTGTCTCTACTAAAAATACAAAAATGAACCAGGTGTGATAGTGCATGCCTGTAATCTCAGCTACTCGGGAGGCTGAGGCAGGAGGATGGCTTGAACCTGGGAGGTGGAGGTTGCAGTGAGCAGAGAGCGTGCCATTGCACTCCAGCCTGGGCCACAGAGCAAGACTCTATCTCAAAAAAAATTAAACAACAACCACTGCAACAACAAAAAATTAGTAGCACCTACTCTGTAGCATTGCTGCAAGGATTATGTGAGTTGGTACACATGAAGAAGCTGGAACACCAGGTGACACCACAGAGTACCAGCTCAAGGGGTGTTAGCCATCACTGGGAGAGATCGACGTGTGGGACTCATCCCAGGATTTTCCTGCCTGCTGTTGAGCTGCTATTAAGTTCGTGCAAAAAGTAATTGTGGTTTTTGCCATTTCTTTGGGATTAGGGATGTTGCTCTTTTATTCCAGTCTTGGGCTGGAGAGAGGGCACTGTCAGGGCAGATAGTCCTCTTAATCTGTGTTCTAGCTGCTCCTGGGTGGAAAATGGACATTCTTTTGGGGAGAATTAGTGTCCCTGGGTTGGGTCCAGTCCAGAGGGCTCCAAATCTGAGAGACTTGAGTTCTAAGCATTTTGGTGTCTTTCTCTTTCAGTCCACTCTCCTGGCCACTTCCCAGGATGCAAACTAGTTCACGAGGATTAGATTAGGACCAATTCCAATCAAATAATAAGAAACATTTATTTATTTTTGGCTTCTGGATATTAATTTTAATTACTTTGAAACAACATAATTTACTACCAGATGTTTAACAAGCACCCATTGTAATTGCTAAACTGTGAATTCAGTATTAACTGTGTCTGACCAAACTATACAAAACTCATCAATTTTTCTTTTGACAAAAGGTAGTAGGCTGGGCATGGTGGCTCATGCCTGTAATCTCAGCACTTTGGGAAGCCAAGATGAGTGGATCACTTGAGGCTAGGAGTTCAAGACCAGCCCGGACAACATGGTGAAACTCTGTCTCTAGTAAAAATGAAAAAATTAGCCAGACATGATGTGCACGCCTGTTAATTCCAGCTACTTGGAAGGCTGAGACAGGAGAATTGCTTGAACCCAAGAGGTGGAGGAGGTTGCAGTGAGCTGAGATCATACCACTGTACTCCAGCCTAGGCTGGGCTACAGAGCAAGACTCTGTCTTAAAAAAAAAAAAAAAAAAGCAGTAGGAATCCCAAAGAATGAAGAAGAGACTACTACATAAAGGTCATGTTTCCTAACCTCGCACCATAATTCCAGTCTTAGTCCCTTGGCTGTAGGTTTGACCTACAGCCAACTGCAATCCCTCTTCCCTGAGGCTGTGGATCACTTGCTGGAAGGAGAATATGGGAAGAGGTGAAGTTGTTGAAAATGTAAGCGTCCCATTTTGCTTGCTCTAAAGCAAAAGAACCACAGTGTCCCACAAAGAAGAAAATCACTGAGGTTGGAGATAAAAACAAAAGTTTGTGATTCAGGTGGTAAGGGGTTCTTAAGAGTTGTAGAGTAGAATCTATGCATCCAGAAGGCAGTGGTGGCTACAGCCTCATGAACTAGGGGGTTTCTTCTTCTTTGTATTTTTTTGAGACAGGGTCTTACTACGTTGCCCAGACTGGAGTGCAGTGGTCTGATCTTGGCTGACTTCAGCCTTGACCTCCCAGGCTCAGGTGATCCTCCCACCTCAGCTTCCTGAGTAGCTGGGACCACAGGCATGTACCACCACACAGGGCTGATTTTTGTATTTTTTTGGTAGAGATGGGATTTTGCAATGTTGCCCAGGCAGATCTCGAACTCCTGAGCTCAAGCAATCCACCTGCCTTGGCCTCCCAAAGAGCAGGAATAGGGGATTTCTTCTTGGCATCCAAGTCTTTTTAAATCTCTTCAAGTCTTTAAAGCTAGGTTTGGTATGCATGGTTCTGAGCCAAATATATTCCAACCACATCGCCCAAAGTAAATCCAAGTGGGATTTGGAGCAGGATGTCGGTAGGGAGGGCAAGGGAGGGATGAAGGGCCGCTGCAGCTCCAATGGCTGGTCCTAGCCTGCTTCCTCCATTGTGGGGCCAAGGGAGGGGGGATGTGGAATAACAAACATTTACTGAACACTTACTATGTGCCGGGTTATGTTCTAAGTGAGTTAATGATTTAATCCAGCAATCCTGTGAAGTCGGTAGTGCTATAATCTTCATTTTCTAGTTCATTCATGTGGGGTACATAGTATGTAAGGGAACTGGCAAGGCCCCATGAAAGTTATGCAGCTGGGATTGAACCCAGGGCACCTGGCCTCAGAGCCATCTTGTTTAACTCCCATGCTCACTGTCTCCATCATGGCACCACGACCAATGCCCACCCATTCCCCCTTTCTGACTCAGGGGCCAGGCTAGCCCATTCATCTGGTCTCTTCTAGTCTCATGGTGACTTTATGTTGAAGGCTTTGAATCCTTGTTTCTGGACCTTGACTGGGGCTTCATGGGTCCACCTTGACAGTTCTCTCTGAATTTGATTTTAGGGAGTTGAGGGAGACTGTTTGTTCCCTCCCAGCCCGGGACAAAGTGGTTTGTCTCTTTCCTAATATCCAACACTTCCTACTGAGGGGTGAGGCCACTTTTTCTCAGAAGGCAAGAGGTCAAAAGGTCTTGCCTTCTTTGAAGACAGCATGAGACCACCCATTATACATAGAATAACTACAGGAATCTGCTCAACTGTCTTTTCATAGAACCAAAGCACGTCCTTAATTATATGGAAAACTATCTAGCATCTTCACTGTAAACGAAGGAAAAAAACCCAAGTGTAACTTACTTTCTTTCTTCTTTCTTTTCTTTCTCTTTCTTTCCCTCCCTCCCCCTCCTTTCTTTCTTTCTTTCTCCCTTCCCTCCCCTTCCCTCCCCTCCCCCTCCCTCCCTTTCTTTTCTTTTCTTTTTTCTTTTCTTTCAACAGAGTTTTGCTCTCGTTGCCCAGGCTGGAGTGCAATGCTGCAATCTCAGCTCACTGCAAACTGTGCATCCCAGGTTCAAGCAATTCTTCTGCCTCAGCCTCCCAAGTAGCTGGGATTACAGGCCCCTGCCACCACATCTGGCTAATTTTCATATTTTTAGTAGAGACGAGGTTTCACCGTGTTGGCCAGGATGGTCTCAAACTCCTGACCTCAGGTGATCCGCTCGCCTTGGCCTCTCAAAATTCTGGGATTACAGGTGTGAGCCACCGCACCCGGCCATTTCTCTTTCTTGATAGAAGGAAGGAAGGCCTGTGGAGGCAGCATCTGTGTGGCTCACTGCTGTGCTTCTAAGGTGTCACCCTTTCTGATACTTCACACATAGATGGGCTGAGTGCATGTCGGAGAGGTGAAAGGCAGGAGCAGAGCTTGACTATGTGGCCGCCCCTCTTCTAGGTACTGTCTTTCTACAATGTCAGCCAGATGGGCACGCTGCTGGCAGGGGTCAGCACCCAGGACTTCTGCAGCATGGACCGCAAGGACCTCTTGCAGGTCCTGAGAAGTGCTGTCTCCCAGTATGTGTTCAACTTGTCACCTGCGCAGAAGCAAGGTATCCTCAGCAAGGTGAGAGGAAGATGTCTGGTGCTCAGCCACGTGGCTCACAGTGGGTGTGGTTTTGGAGTTTGGTGAGTTGGCTGTGACTTTGGGTCATGAATCCAGGGTTGGGATTGTCTCAGCTGTCAGTGTCTGGAGTGGCTCTGCCTTCTCCTGGCGGCTCATCTTCCCTCCTTTCCAGACAGAGCCCTTCAGTCATGCTGCCATTCTTCCCAGACCCTGTTTTTCTCCCAGTCTAATCTGAAAGACTTTCTTTAATCAGGTTTCCTGATCTTATAACACTTCAAAAGATTTTTTTTTTTTTTGAGACAATTTTATTTGTTACCCAGGCTAGAGTAAAGTGGTTGATCATAGCTCACTGCAGTCCCTCCCTCCCTCCCTCCCTCCCTTCTTTCCTTCCTTCCTTCCTCCCTTCCCTTCCCTTCCCTTCCCTTCCCTTCCCTTCCCTTCCCTCCCCTCCCCTCCCCTCCCCTCCCCTCCCCTCCCCTCCCCTCCCCCTCCCTTCCTTGTTTCTCAGAAAGAAAGCAATCCTCCTGCCTCAACCTCCTGAATAGCTGGGATCATAGGCATGAATCACCACACCTGCTTATTTTTAAACTTTTTGTAGAGATATGGTCTTGCTTTGTTGCCCAGGCTAGTCTCAAACTCCTGGCCTCAAGCTACCATGCCTGGCTAATTTATTAATTTTTTGTAGAGATGGAGTATTGCCATATTGCCTAGGCTGGTCTCCAACTCCTGGCCTCAAATAATCTTTCTGCCTTGGCCTCCCAAAGTGCTGAGATTACAGGTGTGAGCCACTTTGCCTGGCCTAAAATTTGTTTTTCAACTCTAAAAATAAACTCCAAAGTTCTAGGGGGCATCTGAAAGTCCTTTTCACTGTCCATAGCCACGCCTGTATTCCATTTTGTTTGTTCAGATGGAGTCTTGCTCTATTACCCTGGCCAGCATGCAGTGGCATGAGCTTGGTTCACTGCAGCCTCAACCTCCGGGGCTCAAGTGATCCTCCCACCTCACCCTCCCGAGTAGCTGAGACTACATACCTGTGCCACTGGCTGATTTTTATGTTTTTTGTGGTGACGGGGTCTTGCCATATTGCCCAGGCTGGTCTCAAGCTCCTAGGCTCAAGTGATCTGCCCACCTCAGCCTCCTATAGTGCTGGGATTACAGGCGTGAGCCACCATGTCTGGCCCCTTTTTACTTGTCAGGGAAATCAAAACCTAAGGGTTTGGCCTAAAACACCAATACCCTGCAGATAGCAGTAGCCCATATGGTTAAAATAAAGAGCACAGGTTTTGGAATAAGACAGACTTGGGTTTGAATCTCACTTAGTGACTTTCAACTTATCACCTTTGAAGTTTCTGTTTCCTCACCTGTGAAATGGGGATGATGCCACGCTCCACTTCCTAGGGTTGCTGAGCGGGTCTGATGGATTTTATTGCCTGTGATGTAATGCCCGGTCCTTCCTCAAAGCTCAACACATTTTTTTACAAGGTTGTTGTGTTGCTTCTCACTTTTGGCAGATGATCGAAGCGGGAGACACTGCCTCAGGCATTGTGGAGATACAAGGGGCTTTCTTTAAGGAGGTGTCTCTCTTTGATTTAAGGAGGGGAACCTGGATTCAACTCTACAGTCCTGAAGGAAAAGGAACTTGGAAGGAGCCAGGTATTACCATGAAGCAGAGATTGATCCTGTATTTCTATCTGTCTTATAAGAATTAATGGTCTGTTGGGTTAATTTGATAAAAGAAATTTATTTCTGTGTGATTAAACCCAGGAGGCAGAATAGTATAGTGTTAAGAAATTGAACAGGCTGAGGCAGGAGGATCACCTGATGCCCGGAGTTTGAGACCAGCCTGGGCATCATAGCAAGACCCTGTCTCTACAAAAAGTTATAAAATGAGCCAGGCATGGTGATGCATGCCTGTGGTCCCAGCTACTCAGGAGGCTAAGGCAGGAGGATTGCTTGAGCCTGGGAGTTCCACACTGCAGTGAGCTATGGTCATGCCACTGCACTCCAGTCTGGACAACAGAGCAAGACCTTGTCTCTTAAAAAAAAAAAAAAAGCTAGGCAAGACCTTGGCATGAATTCTGGCTCCCACTTATTTATTAGCTTTGGAGAAGTTCCTTACATGGCCTCAGTTTTCTCGTGTGCAAAATGGGGGATAATTTTGATAATAAAATGAGGGTCACTGGTATATGCCAGCTGAGCTGTGTGCTATAAATATTCACGGCTGTGATGTGTATTATTAAATGCTGCCAGCATTGAGGCTGCTTGGGGGGATGGTGCTGTTGAAGTGGATGCTCTGCCTTAGTACTGTCCTTGATTTCCTTTGCATTCAGTCAGTCTTCATTACATGCACCCAGCAAATGTTTATCAAGCACCACTCAACAATGCGCCGGGTGCTGTTCACAGTGCTGAGAGTGCAAAAGTGAATGAAGTAGACACAAATCCCTGTCTGTTCCAGAGCCTCTTGCTCAGGGTCTCTCATGAGGCTGGATGATGTCCTGGTGACCTATTGCTGTGTCACAAACCACCTCTAAATTTAGTGACAGTGACAACCATTTTATTATTTTACTTTTTGGAGCAGAGTCTTGGTCACTCAGGCTGGAGTGCAGTGGCACAATCTTGGCTCACTGTAACCTCCTTCTCCTGAGTTCAAGCAATCCTCATGCCTCTGCTTCCTGAGTAGCTGGGATTACAGGCACATGCTGTCATGCCTGACTAATTTATGTATTTTTTATAGAGATGGGGTTTCACTATGTTGGCCAGGCTGGTGTCAAACTTCTGACCTCAAGTGATCCGCCTGCCTTGGCCTCCAAAGTCTTGGGATTACAGGTGTGAGCCAGGGTACCTGGCCAATCATTTTATTTTGGAAAATACATCCTGCCACCAAAGACTTCAAGATACTTTTGTCTCCGCCAGGCATGGTGGCTCATGCCTGGAATCCCAGCACTTTGGGGGGCTGAGGCCGGTGGATCACAAGGAAATCGAGACCATCCTGGCCAACATGGTGAAACTCTGTCTCTACTAAAATACAAACATTTAGCCGGACGTGGTGGCACATGCCTGTAGTCCCAGGGAGGCTGAGGTAGGGGAATTGCTTGAACCCAGGAGGCAGAGGTTGCAGTGAGCTGAGATCGCCCCACTGCACTCCAGCCTGGCAACAGAGCAAGACTCCGTCTGCAAAAAAAAAAAAAAAAAAAGGATAGTTTTTTCTCAGCCACTGAGCTGATGGATTGCCATTTCCTGAGATGGGGAAGACCGTGTGAGGGTCCCAGAATTTGACCCCGTGCCCAGGGAAATCTCTGGGGCCACACACAGCATCCAGAACTTCTCTTCATCGCCTGCTCCTTTTGCCTGGGCTTTTGTGCTGCTTTATGGCTCTCAGCTACCATGTCTAACGCTAGCTTGTACTTTATTCTGTTTGGGGAATGATGCTCAAAGTTTCAGAGTCTATAAAATAGACGAATGTAGTACTTGATTGCATCTGCAAGTTAGGGATTTTGTAAAATTATGTTCCTTAAAACAAATGACTCTCCTGTCTACTCGGCATTGTTCTAGAGTGCTCATCTGGGGGGTGGTTGGAAGTGGGTGCATGCTGCCGGCTGCAGGTACTTTATTGCTGGTGCTTTCTAGCCCATCCTGGTCTATTCTGGGATGCCTAGTGTTCAGGACCTGGCAGGTGCACATGTAAATAGTCACAGGGAGTTCTCAGCTGGTCAGCAGCTTCATAAAGCACAGGACGTAAAACTCCAGCCCTGCCACCAGCATCTTTGCTCCTCATCTGCCTCATGGAATGTAGGGAATCACCTGGAGTGTGAGAGCAGGGCTCTGGAATTACCTTGACGCCAGTTCAAATCTTAGCACTGCCACTTAGCAATGGTCTGGTCCTAGGTAACTGACATAACCTGTGAAGCCTCCATTTCCCCCATCTGTAAAATGGGATTGTGGAGCGCCTTCCTGATAGGTCCTCACAGTGTTGGGCACACGCTGAGTGTGCCATCAGTGCTGTCGATCATTCTCTTTTCTCAGGCTCTGTTCCTGTATGAGCTTCTGTTAAAGACCACCAGAAGGCCTGAGGAGCTTCTGAGGTAGGACAACGTAACTTAGCCTGGGTGCTGAACAGGCTTCCTTCTGCCAGAGGAGCCTACTTTCCCGGGAGGGAGAGTTAGGCAGTCACCTCTGTAGCGTGTGTCTGATCACATCTGCTCTTTCTTTCCTCTCTTTCTTTCCTCTCCTCCCCACCCTCTTCCTCTCCTCCCCCACCCTCTTCCTCTCCCCGAGTCCCTCGTTTTGTTTTCTAGTGCTGGGCAGCTGGTAAAAGGCGTGACCTGCTCACACATTGATGCCATGAGCACCGACTTCTTTCTGGCCCATTTCCAGGATTTTCAGAACAACTTTGCCCTGCTTTCACCATATCAGGTACCATTGAAAGCATTTTCTAGCTTCTAATTCTCTCTCCTTTCCCCAGTCACTGGGCCAGCATTGGCTGTGGCACCTAAAGATCTTTATGCCAGGATTATTCGGATGCAAGTGATGACTTAGGGCCAAAGACTGAGCCAGGTTTTTTTTTTTCCAGTTTCTTTTTAAACAGCTCCAAATAACCCCATCTCTACAGCCAAAGTATCAACAGATTGATTATTCCTTCTCAAAGTTGAAGGTTAAAATATATTCATAAAGTATAGTATTTTGCATGTTCATAATTATGCTCTCCTGGGATGGAAGATAATCCTTCAGCTAGTATTCCAACACTTCCCAGGAGTAGCTGTGAATGAGAACAGCACTCTGAGAGCATTTGCTTTCTCACTTAAAACTTCATTTTCCAAAAGACTATGGAGGCCGTTTAACCCTTTGGGGGCACTAGAAGCAGTAACTGATTTTTTTTTTTTTTTTTGACAGAATCTTGCCCTGTCGCCCAGGCTGGAGTGCAGTGGCATGATGATGGTTCACTGCAGCCTCAACCTCCTGGGCTCAAGCAATCCTCCCACCTCAGCCTCTTGAGTAGCTGGGACTGAAGGTACACATCACCATGCCTGGCTAACTTATTTATTTTTCATAGAGGTGGGATCTTGATATGTTGCCCAGGCTGGTCTCAAACACCTGGGCTCAAGTGACCCTTCTGCCTGAGCCTCCCAAAGTGCTGGCATGACGGCATGAGCCACTGAGCCCAGCCAGTGACTGATTTTTCAGTGTCTAAGCTAGTAAACACAGGCCTTGCAACATTTGAACTTTTGGTGTGAACCATTGGCTTACAGACTCCTGTAATGGATATAAAAGGCATCTTCTCAAATCTGGCCTTGTGTTTCAGACCAGAATTAAGACTTTCCAAAGAGTAAATTCTCTTCCAGAAAACCAGGAAACAGAGTGCTTGGTGTATAATTCTTTGAGATCATTAGAGGCATATGTAAAGTTTTAATGAAGCTCTGTCATTCTCTTGGACTGTTAATTAATTCTGTTAGTGATTCCCAGAGCTGAGCTTGCATCAGCATTGTCTGGAAGGCTGTTAAAACACAAATTGGGGCCCCACTCCCAGAGTTCTACATATAGTAGGTAAGGGGTGAGGCCTGAGACTTTGCATTTCTAATCAGTTTGCCAGTACAAACCACTGAACTATATTAAAAGACCTGCCCAGGTGGACAAGCCAATAACTGAGCAAATGGATGGAGGCCAGACCTGCTTTGAGGAAGACCTACATGTTTGAGCAGGAAGGTTTGCCCCAACAAAGGTGCTTCCCTAGGCTTCCAGTTCTCAGAGCCTTCAAATACTGGTTAATTAGAAAATTTGCCTTTCTCATTTATATTTTTACTGAAAACACGTTATTATTATTATCATTATTATTCTTGAGACAGGATCTTGCTCTGTTGCCCAGGCTGGAATGCAGTGGTTTGATCTCGGCTCACTGCAACCTCCAGCCCCAGGTTCAAGTGATTCTCCTGCCTCAGCCTTCCGAATAGCTGGGATTCTAGGCTCCTTCCACTACACCTGGCTAATTTTTTGTATTTTTAGTAGAGTTGGGGTTTCACCATGTTGGCCAGGTGGTCTTGAACTCCTGACCTCCAATGATCCACCAGCCTCAGCCTCCTAAAGTGCTGGGATTACAGGCATGAGCCACCACACCTGTCCTGAAAACATATAATTATTACAAAAAAAAAATAGAGAAAGTAAAATTTCCCCTTCCTAGAGCAGTTGTTCTCAACAGAGTACCATACTGGCCTCCTAGGGACTTTTGACTATGTCTGCGAACACTTTTGGTTGTCACAACTGGAGCAGAGCTACTGGCATCTAATGGGTAGAGGCCAGGGATTTGGCTCAACATCCTACAATGCATAAGACAGCATCACTACACAGAGGTATCTGGTCCAAAATGTCAATAATACTGAGGTGTTTGAACCATGTTTCAGAGGTAACTATAAGGAACAGTTTTCTCTCATTTTTGAGAGTTTTGTTTTATATATAAAATATAGGCCAGGTGCAATGACTCATGCCTGTAATTCCAGCACTCTGGGAGGCTGAGGTGGGAGGATCACATGAGGACAGGAATTTGAAACCAACCTGGGCAATGTGTAGCAAGACTCTATCTCTACAAAATATACAAAAATTAGCCAGGTGTGGTGGCACATGTCTGTAGTCCTAGCTACTTGGGAAGCTGAGGCAGGAAGATCACTTGAACTCAGGAGTTCAAAGCTGCAGTGAGCTATATCAAGTCACTGCATTCCAGCCTGGGTGGCAGAGTGAGACTCTATTTCTAAACAAAATTTTAAAAAACATATATACTTACGTGTAATATAAAAACCACAAGTGGGCCTGGTGCAGTGGCTCATACCTGTAATTCTAGCACTTTGGGAGGCTGAGGTGGGTGGATCACTTGAGGTCAGGAGTTTGAAACCAGCCTGGCCAACATGGTGAAATCCCATCTCTACTAAAAATACAAAAAAACATTAGCCATGCATGGTGATGGGTGCCTGTAATCCCAGCTATTCGGGAGGCTGAGGCAGGAGAATTGCTTGAACCCGGAAGGTGGAGGTTGTGGTGAGTTGAGATTGCGTCACCGTACTCCAGCCTGGGTGACAGAGTAAGACTCTGTCTTAAATTAAAAATAGAACCAAAAAACCCATAAGTGAGCTCATACTATACACACTGTTCTGTTTAACTATGTATATGGCTAAGCTATGTATATATATATAACTATATATAGTTAAGTTATCTATATAACTATATATAATTAAGTATAACTATATATAGTTAAATATAACTATAACTATATGCATAGTTATACATATAACTATACATAGTTTAACAGAATAGTGTGTATAATATGAGCTCATTTATGGTTTTTACATGATATATAACTATATAATGTAATATAGTTTAACTATATATATGCACGTGCATAAACAGCACAGACATCATTTAGTGTCGATATGTATAAATCTACCTTATTAAAACAAAGTAGGTGCACTATTCCATTGTATGTATATACCATATTTTACTTAACCAATCCCCTACTGAGGAATGTTAAAATTGTATCTCCCTTCTTGCAGATATAAACAAAATTGTGATGAGCATTCTCATAGTTAAATGTCTGTGTTCATGTTTGTTATTGCCTTAATGTTCTCCACCATACACTGGGCACAGTAGTGGTACCCACATCATAGAGTACTCTATTGCATAAGTGAACACATATGAAGCACTTAGAATAGTGCCTCAATAGCACACGGAAAGTACTATCTGCGTTTGCTCTTCTTCTTACTGCACTAAATCCCCTGAAATGCTTAATCTTTCAGGTTAATTGTTTGGCGTGGAAATACTGGGAAGTTTCCAGGTTGTCTATGCCACCTTTCCTCTTGGCTGCACTCCCGTAAGTGAACATAAGCCCCCACTTTCTGGTGCAGTAGGGTCCGTGGGAATCACTGAAGTCAAAGTGATTTTCTCCCCTCTGGGTTTTCTTGTGGTACCAGAGGCAGAATGAAGCGTGTCTTAGACAGTTAAGCCCTTGAGGTCCAGGATTTCAATTCTAGCATCACACAGACCCTCTTGCTTTTCTTGTTATGTAAAAACCAAGCCAAAGCAACCCAAGCCTGAATGAGTGTCAGTGAAGCAGGTCCCAGCTGGCCTGGCTTTGTGGCTGTGCCAGGGTCCACAGGAATCAGGGCTGATGGGAGCAGTAGGCGTTTCTCCTGGCATGTGTGAGCTTTCAGGCCTGCAGGACAGCCCTGCTTTTCAAACATGATCTGGACATTGTTTCTCTCCTTCTCTCCTTATTTCCCTCTACCTTCTTTTGATCTTATTGTCTTTATTCATTCAAAAAAAATGTTCATTGAGTAGCTGCTGTGTGCTATTTCTCAGTTACCTGAATTTTCTTTTTATAAGACCTTATAATCTCATGGTGGGAGAGAGAATAGACAAGCATGAAATCAATTATAATATCAGGTTGATATTTGATTGAAAGTGACAGAACTGAAACTCAAACTGGCTTATGCAATAAAAGGGAATTTTTGATTCAGGTAACTGGAAAGTTCAGAGAGGGACTTCAGACATGGCTGAATCTAGAGGTTCAAATGGTGTCATTTGTCTCTTGTCCCAGCCTTTCTCTGTTGGCTTCACTATCAGGCAAACTCTTTCTCTGTGGGAACCCTGGCAGATCTAAGGTTAAATTTTCCTAGCTTCATATTCAGGGAAAAGAGAAAAAAGTTCTTTCCCATCATTCTCAATACACATCTTGGGTTTGACTCTCATTGACCTTAATTGGGCAAATTTGTTTTTCTTGAACCAATCAGTGAGGTTGGAAGGATGGGTAACTTTGACTGACCTCAATCTGTATTGCACCCCTGGAGCTGGAGAGAAAACACGAGGACCTACAGTGAGGGAGGGGGTTTTCCAAGAAAAACCAGGCACTTTCCAAGAAAGCCAGGTGCTGTTACATACCTCTGTTAGCACAGAGGCGGAAGAACATATTTTTGGGGAAGATGTTGAGTCTGGTTTTGGGACAGTCAAGTGGTGGGGTTGAGTAGGCCAGATGGGTTTCATGCAGCCTTTCTTAACTTTTTTATTGCCTTCCAAAGGAGAGGCAAAGGGGATGGATAATGAGCACTGGGCATTGTGGAGGGAATATCACCTACAGACTGGAGAAACAGGGGAGACTGAACTCATGCTGGTTAGAGAGTTTAAGATGAACATTCCAGGTAGTGGAATGGGGATGTCCAGTTCAGCAGTGGGTAAGAAAAGCAGAGCACTCTGGGAACACATGGGGGTGTATCTGCAGAGTAGATAGGGGAAAGAAGGCCAGACAAGTAAGGGACATCAGATCATGGGGGCTTTGCGAAGTGAGGTGTTTCACTCATATTCTGTGTGCAGCCATCAGATTTGTATTTCAGAAAGATTATAGCCACTACTCACATGGAGGATAGAATGCAGGGTGGCTGAATGGAAGGAAGGGAGACAGCAGAAGATTATTTCAGTAACCCAGATCTTGGCATGGCATTTCTTCCACGCATTCATGTCTCAACTCAAATGGAACTGCCTTAGAAGGGGCTCGTTTGATTACCCCCATCGTCATTCTCTTTCACAGAGCCATTTTATTTTCTTCCTTACATTAATTAATTAATTAATTTTTGAGACAGAGTCTCACTCTGTCACCCATGCTGGAGTGCAGTGGTGTGATCTTGGCTCATTGCAACCTCCGCCACCTGGGTTCGAGCGATTCTTCCACCTCAGCCTCCCTGGTAGCTGGGATTATAGATATGTGCCATCATGCCCGACTAATTTTTATATTTTTTGGTAGAGACAGGGTTTCACCTTGTTGGCCAGGCTGGTCTCGACCTCAGAAGAACTGCCTGCCTCGGCCTCCCAAAGTGCTGGGATTACAGGTGTGAGCCACCACACCTGGCCTTCTTCCTTATATTTATTAATTGCTGAAATGAAATGTTTTATTCATTGGTTTCTGTGTTTCTTCTCCATGCTAGAATTAAACACCGTGAATGCAGGACCACTTGTGTCTTCTTCATTGTTATATTTGGTGCCTAGAACAGTGCCTAGCTTACTGTAGATGCTTTGTAGATATTTGTTGGATGAATGAAAAGATAAATAAGACAGTAGTACTGGGAATGGAGAAGTAATAGACCTTTTGTTTTTGTTGTTTTGAGACAGGGTCCCATTCTGTCACGCAGGTTGTAGTGCAGTGGTGTGATCTCAGCTCACTGCAACCTTGGCCTCCCAGGTTCAAGTGATTCTTCCCCTTCAGCCTCTGGACTAGTTGAGACCACAGGTGCATGCAACCATGCCTCCCTAATTTTTTGTATTTTTGGTAGAGATGGAGTTTTACCATGTTTCTCAGGCTGGTCTCGAACTCCTGATCTCAGGTGATTCACCCATCTTGGCCTCCCAAAGTGCTGGGATTACAGGTGTGAGCCACTGCACCTGGCCGGAAGTGAGAACAGATTTGAATAATACTGAGGAGATAGGAATGACAGTCTTGGAATAAAGAAAAAAAGGACTGTGGGTTAGCACAGAGGCGGAAGATCATGTTTAGGGGAAGATGTTGAATCTGGTTTTGGAACAGTCGAGTGGTGGGGTTGAGTAGGCCAGATGGATTTCATGCAGCCTTTCCCAACTTTTCTTATTGCCTTCCAAAGGAGAAAATTTTAATTTCTCCTAAGTCAAAGAAATTATACACTGACGAAAAGCATTTTGAGTAGGGTTGAGCTTCAGTGGGTCACAGATCATTGTCGTAACTAAATCGTTTTCACCCCGCATCCAAACCAGTTTCTCCTTCTTGAGGGTGACATTGACCCTGTTGAGAATACATGGTGAAGAGCTGAAGGGTCAAGAGCTGAAGGCAGAGTTCTAGACTAGAGATGACAGAATTTCTCTTTCTACTCTCTTTCTCTTTCCTTTCTTTCTCACTTTCTACTTATTCTGTCTCCTCTTTGTCTCTTTCTTCACCTACTTTTTCCTTTCTTTTTCATCTTCCCTCAACTAGTCCATCAATTAACATGTTTATGGAGAACCCATTCTCTGATCAGTGCTCTGGGGCATAGATGAGGAGCATGATAGGAAGTTTGTTCCCACCCATATAAGAGAGCATGATGGGGAAGTTTGTTGCCCATTCATAGAAGAGGAGCATAATGAGAAGTTTGTTCTCACCCATAGAAAAAGAGCATGATGGGAAGTTTCTCGCTTATTAATATAAGAGGAGCATGATAGGAAGTTTGTTCCCACCCATAGAAGAAGAGCATGATGGGGAGTGTGTTGCCCATTCATAGAAGAGGAGCATAATGGGAAATTTGTTCCCACCCATAGAAGAGAAGCATAATGGATGGGAGGCTTGCTACCTGCCACAGGGAGCCACAGCATCACTGGGGGAGAACAAGCATTTAAAGAATGCCCCTGGGATGAGCTCTTAGGCATGTGGACCCTGATTTTAGGGGCCAATAGCAAGAAGCCAGTTCTTTCTCCTCTCATTCTCCCCATCTCTCTCCAGGGCCCGCTACCTGGCTTCTATCCCAGCCTCCCAGTGTGTGCCCTTTCTGATCAGCCTGGGGAAGAGCTGGTTGGACTCCTTGGTTTTAGATTCTCACAAAAAGACTTCAGTCCTCAGGAAAGTGCAGCAGTGCCTGGTAAGAAAACTTCCTGGGTGTCCCCTCCCCTCTAGATGTCTGTGGCCATCTTGGGGAGCCCTGTGAGGGATCTGTCTGGGATCTTGAGCCTGCTATGATGGCCGGAAGTTTGACTTGTGGGTCTTGAAGCTGACTCTAAAGCTGCTGGTTGGAACAATCTTGGTCATTGGTTCTGGAGACTTCTGGCCCAGGACCCGAAGGAGGGGGAGGCTACTCTTGAGGAATGGAAAGAGCCTGTACCCAGAGTCTGGGGTGCCAGTGATTGGTTATGTGGCTTTGGGCAAATCACCTTCGCTCCCTGAGCCTCAGTCTCCTCATCTGTAAGGTGGGTGTAATAGCACATCCTCCATAGAGTATTTTTTTTTTTGAGACAGACTCTCACTCTGTCACCCAGGCTGGAGTGCAGTGGTGTGATCTTAGCTCGCTGCAACCTCTGCCTCCCAGGTTCAAGTGATTCTCCTGCCTCAACCTCCCAAGTAGCTGAGACTACAGGTGCACACCACCACACTCGGCTATTTTTTGTATTTTTAGTAGAGACAGGGTTTCATCATGTTGACCAGGCTGGTCTCGAACTCCTGACATCAGATATTGGGATTACAGGCATGAGCCACCAGGCCCAGCCTTCTCATAGAGTATTGAGAACATGAAATGGGCAATGTATTATTTAATGTAAAGTCTCAAGACCAGACTGTCTGGGGGTGAATCCTAGCCTTGCCACTAACTGGCAGTTTCTTTATCCTTAAAAAATGGATAATAGTAGTACTTACTTCTTACAGTTACTTTGAAGATGAATAGGTTGAGACCCATAGATAGTCAGACAGTGCCTGCACATGGGAAACACACAATAAATGTCAACAATTTTTGTCATTTTGTGAAAGTGCAAAAGAGCTTTGAAGGCTTTTGAGTGCCATACAAACTTTGAAGTGCTGTTTTTATTTTTGTGGTGCTAACAGTATAACGGTGGTTGAACTCTGGAATATTCTCAGAGCAATAACAATGACAGCAGTGCTCATTTACTGAGTGCTTGTGTGCCAAGCCAGGGTTTCCCAGATATCTGAGGCCTGCCTCCCTGGGGAAGATCAGGTCTCGTTCCAGGTCTAGAATCCATTACAGGGTAGACATTTCAGATCCTGAAATCTTTAAGAAGTTTGGGATTGGAACTTTTTTTGTTGTTGTTGAGACAGAGTTTTCCTCTGGAGGCTGGAGTACAATGGCATGATCTTGGCTCACTGCAACCTCTGCCTCTCGGGTTCAAGTGATTCTTGTGCCTCAGCCTCCCAAGTAGCGGGGACAACAGGCATGCACCACGATGACTGGCTAAGTTTTATATTTTAGATGAGGGTTCACCCTGTTGGCCAGGCTGGTCTCGAACTCTTGGCCTCCAGTGATCCACCTGCCTCGGCCTCCCAGAGTGTTGGGTTATAGGCGTGAGCCACAGTGTCCACCCCCCCCAGGATGTGTTTCTAATGGTTCATGATCTTATGCCCTGCTGGAACTGCCCATTGACTCTACTTGTTGGGTTCAGGATGACGCCATTGCTGATGAGTACACTGTGGACATCGTGGGGAACCTGCTCTGTCATTTGCCGGCAGCCATCATCGACAGGGGGATCTCTCCCAGGGCCTGGGCCACTGCTTTGCACGGCCTCAGAGACTGCCCAGAACTCAACCCAGAGCAAAAGGCTGCAGTGAGGCTCAAGCTCCTGGGACAGTATGGGTGAGGAGTGGCTGGTGATTGGCTTTTGGGGGTGTGGTATGCTCTGCGGGAGGGACACCCAACTGTGGATCTCCTGCCCTGCAAACAGAAGTCTCTGACTTAGGATGAGATAAAATTCTTATGCTTATTTTGGAAATGTGACCTTTCTTCTTTTGGTTTCAGATTTGCTGTAAAGTAGAATCAATAGTTAGCTACCCTACAAATCTCAAAGAGTTGTTACTTACACTGCTTGCCATATGAAAGGGAAAATTTGGAAAAGATGGTCCTTTACAGATGCAAGGTGGTGGTATTATTATTAAAGACTTTTTTTTTTGAGACAGGGTCTCACTCTGTCACCCAGGCTGCAGTGCTGTGGCACAATAATGGCTCACTGCAGCCTCAACCTCCCTGGGCTCATGTGATCCTCCCACCTCAGCCTCCTGAGTAGCTGGGACCACAGGTGCACATCACTATACCCAGCTAATTTTTGTATTTTTTTTAAGGGATAGAATTTCACCATGTTGCCCAGGTGAGTCTTGAACTCCTGGGCTCAAGGGATTTACCCATCTCAGCCTCCCACAGTGCTGGAATTACAGGCATGAGCCATCGTGCCTGACCCTATAGACTATTTTTAAGACTAGTTTTAGGTTCTCAGAAAAATTGAGAGGATAGAGATTTCCCATCTCCCTCTGACCCCATACATGCATAAGCTCCCCATGATCAATATCCCTGACCAAAGTTGTACGTTTATTAGAACTGATGAACCTATGTTGACATTATTGTCATTGGATTCTCATTATCACCCGAAGTCCATATTTTACATTAGGATTCACTCTTGGTGCTTTACATACTATGGGTTCAGACAGGTGTATAATAACATGTATTTGCTATTATAGTATCATATGGAGTATTTTCGTTGCCTTAAAAATCCTTCTGGGCTTTTTCTGTTCATTCCTCCCACACTGCTAATTCCTGACAACCACTGATAACTTTTGCCTTTTCTAGAATATCATCTATTAGGAATCATACAGTAGATAGCTTTTTCAGATAGATTTCTTTTACTAATATGCACTTAAGTTTTCTCCAGGTGTTTTTGTGGCTTGATAGCTCATTTCTTTTTAGTGCTGAATAATATTTTGTTGTCTTAATGAACCACAGTTTATTTAGCCATTCACCCACAGAAGGACATCTTGGTTGCTTCCAAGTTTTGGCAGTTATGGATAAAGCTGCTATAAACATCCGTATGCAGGTTTTCATGTAGACATAAGTTTTCGACTCCTTGCATAAATACCAAAGTGTATGTTTGCTGGGCTATATGGCAAAATCATGTTTGCTTTTGTAAGAAATCACCAAAATGTCTTCCAAAGTGGCTGTGCGATTTTGCATTCACACCAGCTGTCACTGCTAATTGGGCAGACCTCCTTTAGAGATGTCACCAAAGATAGTGTAACGCTCTTCACTGCAGGCATTTATGGTCCATATAATAATAACAGTGGATTCTGGGTCAGTGCTGTTATTTTATCCTGCCCAATTCAAGAGAAAATTTCTTTCTTATTCTCAGAGAAGACTGTCATGGTAAATTAAAAGGAAGAAATATATCATTGCTCTTCTATTGAGGAGGGGGAGGAAAGAAGCACTGTGATGTAAATGGCAGAAATTCAATAGTTCAATTCAAACTGAAGAGAATGGGAATGTATTGAATTCAGGAATGGAATGTGATGGAAAACTCCATGGGTGGTCTTCAGGCGTGGCTGAATCCAGTCTCTCAAATGACATCATCAGGAATACATTCCTCCAGTCCCTCAGCTCTGTGTTCCTTGGTGTGGTCTTTATTTTTTCCACTTGGTTATATGAATGTCCTCCAATATCCTCTTTACTGCCAGAGACACCAGAGAAAAGAGAGCTTCTCTGATAGTTCCATCAAAATTCCCAGGGATGACCCTGATTGGTCAGCCTGCATCACATGCCAATTTTCTTGGTCAAGGAAATGGGATCATGTGATTGACAGCTTTTCTAAGTATAAGATAATCTGTTTCTGAAAGAAAAGGATGCTAGGGAAAAGGCAACAGGTATTTACCACAGCATGGTTTTTCACTTTACTGGCTATTATCTCTTTTTAGACTCCCTCAGTACTGGACAGCTGAGACCACGAAGGACTTGGGACCCTTTCTAGTACTTTTCTCAGGAGATGAATTAAGCTCTATAGCCATAAAGGTAATGTTGTGCTCCATCTTAAGAAGGCTGAAGGAGTTTGAAGGGAAAGAAAGTGTGGTTAGTTATACACCATTGGGTTTACTGCTGTCTGTGGTTCTGGAAGCTTCCTCCCTGCCGCAAAGCTAAGAGGTTTCCAGCTCCATTCCAGGATGTGCAAGGTTCTGGAAAAGGGAGCGAGGCCACAGCTAAATGAACGCAGGCCTTTTGGTGTGACCCTCTAGGCAGACGTGTGCAGACAGGTATCACTTAGCCACCACTCTGCTATTAGTGTGCATGTCACATGCACACCTGTTCTGGCTGTCACAGTGGCTGGTGCCCTATGCATATGCACATGTATTCTCAGTGTATGCAATCACATGTGCAAACACATTCAATCCAATAACAAGTCTTTATTGACCATTAAATTTGAGCACAGCACTTTTCTTGGAGTAACGCTCCAGAAGTTAGACAGTCTAGGCAAGGGACATGCAAAATGAGCATGAATTGGTTATTTTTGTTGCATAACAAAGCCACACCATTTCAAGGGTATAGAACAATTCTCATATATCTCTTCCTGCCTGATTTGTGGGTCACTGGGACAGCCCTACTCTGTAAGGCTGTCTCTGGAGCCCAGGCTCTAGAACTTGTTCTTCTCACCATGAAGGTGTGAAGCTACCAAAAAGAGAAGGGATAAGTACAATTCTCCTTATGCCCTAGACTGGAAATTGGCACGCTATCACTTCTGCCACACTCCAATGGCCTAAGTAAGTTAGATGACCAAGCCCAACTTTAATGGGGCAGGAAAGAGTTTCCTTCCACGGAGGTGGAGGGTAGGAAAGGAAAGGAGTGAATGTTTGCTGAACAATAATCAGATCCCCCCACAAAGCACATCCACACAATCTCATTCCTGCCCTTGTAGGCGCAAGGTGCACATGGTCACACATGCTCAGCAGGGTCTGAATACACAGAATATCACTTAGGATCACACATGCACAGCATACATTCTGAAGTCCAGTCACAGTAAAATCATACTGTAGATGTTCAAACATATAGTCATAAGCAGTAGATGCACAAATGTTTATTTTTATTTTGTTATTTTATGTTTGAGATGGAGGTTTCCTCTATTGTCCAGGCTGGAGTGCAGTGGTGCAATCTTGGCTCACTGCAACCTCCACCTCCCACGTTCAAGTGATTCTCCTGCCTCAACCTCCCAAGTAGCTGGGATACAGGCACCTGCCACTATGCTCTGCTGGGTTTTATATTTTTAGTAAAAACAGTGTTTCACTATGTTGGCCTGGCTGGTCTTGAACTCCTAACCTCAAGTGATCTACCCGCCTCAGCCTCCCAAGTGCTGGGATTACAGACATGAGCCACCATGCCCAGCCCTGATACACAAATGTTATATATCTGTCGTCTAATTTTTTTCCTTTCTTGTGTTTTTCTTATGTTTAGATTTAAAAAAAATTTTTTTTCTCCAAGTTATTGGGGTAATGATGGTATCTGGTTACATAAGTAAGTCCTTTAGTGGTGATTTGTGAGATTTTGGTGCACCTATCAGCTGAGTAGTATACTCTTCATCATATTTGCAGTCTTTTATCCCTTACCCCCTTCCCACTCTTCTGTCCAAGTCTCCAAAGTCCATTGTATCATTCTTATGCCTTTGGGTCCTCATAGTTTAGCTCCCACGTATCAGTGAGAACATACGTATATCCATCTAATCTTAAAAAAGTAAACTTCTGAAATTGAAAAAGTCTTGTATCAACACTGAAATCTCAAAAACACAGTATAGAGTTAAAAACAAGAACAAAAACAAAACAAAACAACCCAGGTTGCAAAAGACTATCCATAGTAGGATACAAAGTAAATAAATAAATACTAGCTGAATTAATTTAAAGCATATGCAAGCCAAGTTTATATGTAAGAGAAGTGTAAAAGTGAATGCCAAATTCAGGGTGACAGTTACTTCTGGGGAAGGAGGAAGGCAAAGAGTGACGAAGAGACATTAATTATACTGTGATGTTTTATTTCTTAAGCTGGATTGTGAGGACATGGGTGTTTTGTTGTATTATTCTGTATACTCTTTTTACTGGAAATATTTGATAAAACAAGTAGTACATGCTCCTGGTTAACAAATCCCAATTGCACCAAAGGTAATAGGATGAGAAGCAGGTCTCCCTCCCACCCCGGACTTCTAGTTCCCTAGCCTCCCTTTTCAGAGGCAACTGCTGTCCCCAATCTCTTCTGCATCCTTTCAGAAAAATCCTAAATACCTATGTAACAAGTTTTATATAGGTATGAAAATACCTATATAACAAGCCTGGCCAACATGGCAAAACCCCGTGTCTACTAAAAACACAAGAGCGTATACATACTCCTCTTTAAAAAACACAAAATGGAAAATACCATTCACTCTGCTTTCTAAAAGTTAACTGTCTTTGAGCTGTTGCTTTCAGCCTTAGCTGCACATTAGAATCACCTGGGGAGATTCCAAGATGGACCAATCCATGGTACCTACCCCAGATCAGCTGACTCAGAATCCTTAGGGGCTGGCTCTGGTTGTCTGTAGAATTCCCAGGTGATTCTTACGCACAGCCAGGGCTGAGAACTGCTGGCCTAGACTGTGACTCTAATTCTGAAGATGAGACTAAAAGGGAAGCTACATAAGCTGAGAGGCTTTCTCTCTGGTTGAGCTGGGACCCAGGAAGGCATAGCTCTTTGCAGGGCTTGATGAATTCCCTGGGCTCATGGACAGGTCTCTCAATAATATCCCAAGTCTTGACAAAGTGCATTTGTTCTAGATGAGAAATGACATTTTCTCGAAGGCAACCCAAAGTTCCCTAAGTTCCCTCATTGCTAGTCTCCATCCAGAATGTTGAGACAACCCTTCTTCACCTCCTTTTCATGATAAATATTGTGTTAGGCAATTTTTTTGAGATGGAGTCTTACTCTGTCACCTAGGCTGGAATGCAGTGACACGATCTGGGTTCACTGCAACCTCCACCTACTGGGTTCAAGCTATTCTCCTGCATCAGCCTCTCGAGTAGCTGGGATTATAGGCATGCATCACCAAGCCCGGATAATTTTTGTATTTTTTGTAGAGATAGGGTTTTGCCATGTTGGTCAGGCTGGTTTTGAACCCCTGACCTCAGGTGATCCACCCGCTTTGGCCTCTGAAAGTGCTAGGATTACAGGTGTGAGCCACTGCACCTGGCTTGTGTTAGGCAATTCTTGCATTAACATAAAGAAATACCTGAGACTGGGTAATTTATAAAGAAAGGAGGTTTACATGGAATATTATGCGGCCATGAAAAAGAATGAGAACATGTTCTTTGCAGGGACATGGATGGTGCTGGAGGCCATCATCCTTAGCAAACTAATGCAGGAACAGAAACCAAATACTGCATGTTCTCACTTATAAGTGGGAGCTAAATGATGAGATAACACTGACGCATAGAAGGAAACAACAGATACTGGGGCCGATTGGAGGGTGAAGAGTGGGAGGAGGGGAGAGGATTAGGAAAAATAACTAATGGGTACTAGGCTTGATACCTGGGTGATGAAATAATTCATACAACAAACCTCTATGACACAAGCTTACCTATGTAACAAACCTGTATGTGTACCCCTAAATAAAATTTAATAAAAGTTAAATTAAAAAGCAAAGAAGACCAAGTACAGTGGCTCACACCTATAATCCCAGCACTTTGAGAGGCCAAGGCAGGTGAATCACTTGAACCCAGGAGTTTGAGACCAACCAGGCCAACATAGTGAAACCCTGTCTATACTACAAAAAAAAAAAAAAAAAAAAAAAAAATTGGCCTGGCACAGTGGTGCATACCTCTGATCCCAGCTTCTCAGGAGGCTGAGCCACAAGAATTGCTTGAGCCCGGGAGGTGGAGGTTGCAGTGAATGGAGATCACATGACTGTACTCCAGCTTGGGTGACAGAGCGAGACTCTGTGAAAAAAAAAAAAAAGAAAGAAAAGAGGATTAATTAGTTCGTGGCTCTGCAGACTGTACAGGAAGCATGATGCTGGCATTTGCCAGCTTCTGGGAAGGCCTCAGGAAACTTACAATCATGGTGGAAGGCAAAGGGGGAGCAGGGACGTCTTACTTGGCTGGCACAGAAGCTAGAGAGTGATGGGGGAGGTGCTACATGCATTTAAAAGACAAGATCTTGAGAGAACTCACTCACTATTGTGAGGACAGTACCAAGGGGATTGTATTTAACCCTTCATGAGAAACTGCCCCCATGATCCAATCACCTCTCACTGGGCCCCACCTCCAACACTGGCGATTACATTTCAACATGAGATTTGGGTGGGGTACACATCCCAACTATATCAAATATAAAGTTTAGTAAAAATTTTGAAATAGCACCAAGCCAAAAACAGGGTAGGTACACTTACATTTTTGTTTTTTTTTTTTTGAGACAGGGTTTTACTCCCATCGCCCAGGCTGGAGTGCAGTGGCATGCTCCACTCACTACAACCTCTGCCTCCTGGGATCAAGTGATCCTCCTGCCTCAGCCTCCTGAGTAGTTGGGATTGCAGGTGCACGTCACCACATCCAGTTACATTTTGTATTTTGTGTGTTTTTTTTTTTGAGACAGAGTCTTGCTCTGTCACCAGGCTGGAGTGCAGTGGCGTGATCTCGGCTCACTGCAACCTCCGCCTCCTGGGTTCAAGTGATTCCCCATCTCAGCCTCCCAGTAGCTGGAACCACAGATGTGCGCCACTACACCAGGCTAATTTTTGTATTTTTAGTAGAGATGAGGTTTCACCATGTTGGCCAGGTTGGTCTTGAGCTCCTGACCTCAAGTGATTTGCCTGCCCCGACCTCCCAAAGTGCTGGGATTATAGGTATAAGCAACCACATCTGGCCTAAACCTACTTTTTTGTCACTATTATCAGATTGCTCTGCTAATAGTGCACAATTAACAGTCCCACAGAAAAATGAATGTGCCCAGCATTAAATATTAGCACTTTATTTTAGTTTTGACAATCTGACTGGTGAAAAGTGATGTACTTATGTTATTTAGGCTTTATTGGATTATTATTGGGGTTGATTATCATTTTATAGGATTCTTTATAGAGACCACTTTAGTGGGACTAGGGATTAGATTTATATGAGAAGTTGCTATATCGAAGAATGAAGACAGTAAGTAGTGTGACAGTTTCAACTCTGATTTCAATCTGTATTTAATGAGCTTTAATTATTATTCCTCTTCTTTTATCTTCTTTCACACAGTTTCCTGAGATCCTTCTACAAGCAGCTTCCAAGATGGCCAGGACCCTGCTCCCTAAAGAATTCCTCTGGGCTGTCTTTGAATCTGTTCGGAACAGCAGTGACAAGCTCCCTAGCTCTGACCCTATACCTGGTGAGTGTTTCCAGGGTACCTGAGCCAGTGCTGGGCTAGCAATGTTTCAGGCAAGGTCCCTGACATCAAGAGGCCTCCTTATGCAGGGGAACTAGATTAAATGTCTGCAGAGCAATAGAATGACAAAAATCTATAGACAGAAGAGTTACACTTTTGGGCCAGGTATGTTGGTTCATGCCTGTAATCCTAGCACTCTGTGAGGCCGATGTGGGCAGATCACTTGAGGTCAGGAGTTCGAGACCAGCCTGGCCAATATGGTGAAACCCTGACTCTACTGAAAACACAAAAATTAGCAGAGCATGGTGGTGTGCTCCTGTAGTTCCAGCTACTCAGGAGGCTGAGGCACGAGGATTGCTTGAACCTGGGAGGCAGAGGTTGCAAGGTTGCAGTGAGCTGAGCTGGTGCCACTGCACTCCAGTGACAGCGAGACTCTGTCTCCAAAAAAAAAAAAAAGTTACACTTTTGTAAAGTGACCTGGAATCATGACCCATACTCCATATCCAGGCTAGTAGGTTTGATGAGTAAATAGGTATAACAAACATTTCAGTAGGATTGACTTGGATTAGTGGTTTAATCCAACATGGATTAGTGGTTTAACATGGCAGTGATAGGGCTTGGGCTGGGTAGATTTCACACCTGAGTCTGCCACTTACTGGCCGTGTGGCTTTGGGTAAGCTGTTTAACCTTCGTGTGCCTCAGTTTTCATTCTTTATCAAATGGGGATAATGAAAGTCTCAATCTCGCTGGGTTATTGTGAGAATTAGTGGGTTTAAACCCAGAAACATGTTTATAAGAATGCCTTGCATGTAGTAGATCCTTAATAAGATCCTTTTAAATTTTGATTTTTTTTTTTTGAGATGGAGCCTTGCTGTGTCACCCAGGCTGGAGTGCAGTGATGTGATCTCGGCCCACTGCAACCTCCTCCTCCCAGGTTCCAGCAATTCTCCTGCCTCGGCCTCCCGAGTAGCTGGGATTACAGGCATGTGCCACCCCCACCTGGCTAACTTTTTTTTATTATTAGTAGAGATGGGGTTTTACCATGTTGTCTAGTCTTGTCTTGAATTCCTGGCCTCAGATGATCTACCCGCCTTGGCCTCCCAAAGTGCTGGGATTACAGAGGTGAGACACCTCGCCCAGCCTAAAATTTGATTTTTATAGAGGCAGGGTCTCTCTCTGTCACCCAGGCTGGAGTGCAGTGGTGCAATCATGGCTCACTATGGCTTCGACCTCCTGGACTCAAGAGATCCTTCCACCTCAGCTTTCCAAGTAGCTGGGACTACAGGCATGCACTACCACATCTGGATAATTTTTTTATTTTTTGTAGAGATAGGGTCTTGCTGTGTTGCCCAGGCTGATCTCGAACTCTGAGCCTCAAGTGATCCTCCTGCCTTGGTCTCCCAAAGTGCTGGGATTATAGATGTGAGCCACCATGCCTGTCCAAGTGTTAGATGTTTTATGGTTATTGCCATATACCTACTAAGTACAGATTGGGGCCAGGCATGAAAGACAAAGTTGATCAGACCCAATGATAGCAGCTGACAGTCAGTGTTTGCTTTATCCACCCAATAAATATTCATTAAGCACCAACTATGTGAACAAAGAGCTTACTTTCAATGGAGGGTAGCAAGACAATAAATTCCATACATAAATAAAATATATGGTATATTGTATGAAAAGGGCCAAGAAGGAAAATAAAGCAAGGGAAGGGGCCAGGAGTGTTGAGAGGGGGACTGTCATGTGAAAAGAGAACTGAGAAGGAACGTCTCATTGAGAAGGGGACATCAGAATGAAGACCCAAGGGAGAGTGGGCCATGTGAATATTTTCAGTTAGAGTCTTCCAGGCAGAGAGTACGACAGGATCTCTCCTATGAGTGGGAGGTAGGGGCCAGTGTGTTTGGAGGGGAGTGAGAGACAAGGCCAACCATGTAGGGACTGATAGGAAACCCTGATGACTTTGGCTTTTACTCTGGGTGGAGACATCATGTGACTTCAAGCAAAGAAATGTCACAATTGGATTTATGTCTACTTTGGGTGATCATCCTTCCATGCATTGTCCTGTTCTCCCTATTTTTTTTTCTTGGTGAACGTGGGGGATTTTATTGGGTTTTGGAGGTGGCTCTCAACAGGATGGATGGGGAGCTGAAAAGGAGATGGAGTGGGAAGATGATCTTCCCCCTGGAGTTCCGGGTGTCCTGCGGCCAATCTCCTCTCTGACTGTCCCCAGCTGAATTCTTCTCAGTGTTCAGATGCTCCTTCTCTTCTCTCCTTCTCTGCCATGCTGCTCCTCTGCTCCTCTGCTCTTCTATTCATCTGCTCATCTGCTTGTATGCTCATGGAGCCTGGGGTTTGGGGTTTATATGGGTACAAAGGATAGTGGGACATGGCAGGACAAAAGGCAACATTTGAGCATGAAAACAGGAATGCCTGTTCCCATTTAGAGCTGCAGGTTTCCAGGCTCAGGTATTCTCCCATTTTTTAAATAAAATAAACTGGGGCTTAGAGAGACTAAGAGACTTGTCCAAATCACAGTTAGTATATGGTAGTTCTTGTATTTGCACCCAAAGCTGGTGGTGACCACCACTGGCTCCCACTGCCCTCAAGGTCTAGCAGTACATGTCATATTGCAGAGCTCTTACTGTGTGCATGCGGTACACAAAAGTAAGGCTTTCCACGCTAGGGGAAGGAGCTCTGGTATCAGTGCATAGCTCAAGTGTTCTTTAGTTGGTTCTGGGTATTAACTACTGCTATGCTTTAGTGATTAATGAATTAGCAGGATTACTGCTTGGTTTTATATTAATGCGTGTGTGTGTGTGTGTTCACTTACTCCACAGGTATTTGATGAACACCTGCTATGTGCCAGGCTCTATTCTAAGCTCTGGACAGACACAGTGATAAGACCAAGTCCTGATGTACTGGTGAACCATTCTGCCTTCTCTAATTCTGTGCTACCACTGATGTTGTTTTCACTAGAGAGTGGGGTGGGGTTTGGCCTAGGGAGGGATTAGTCCCCTCCAAGTGGCTTATGATAAAGATGTTTGAGGACCACAACTGGCATCTTTGATCTGGGCCACCTTTGTCTCTCAATTGGAATCCAGTGAACTTACATTGAAGGTACAATGAGAAGAGAAAGGCCATGGGACTTGGGAAATGCCCTGGCTGCAGGTGGGGTTGGTGCATCTGTCAGGATCAGTGGTGGTCTGCTGCTAGGACAAGAAATCCGGGGTTGCTCTTAGGATCCTGGAGTTTCTCCCAGGTTGGGCACATCAGAGCCAGCAAAGACAATATCTCATTTGCATGTTGGTTGGTAACTGGTTTGAGTAGGCAAAATTCACCTTATTCAAAGACTGAAATGGATGAGATTTTCCTGTTGCCAAGGGAAGTGCAACAGGCTCACTTCTCTTTTCTTGGGATGGGAAAGCCACAACCCCCACTGTGATTTTCATGGATAGCAACTCATCTACCCAGTTTTTATTTTATTTTATTTTGAGACAGGGTCTCACTGTCACCCAGGCTGGAGAGCAGTGTCACCAAGGCTCAGGTGATCCTCCCACTTCATCCTCCTGGGTAGCTGGGACTACAGGCATGTACCGCCATGCCCAGCTAATATTTTGTATTTCTTCTTTTTAGAGTTGAGGCCTTGCCCTGTGGCCCATGCTGGTCTTGAACTCCTGGGCTCAAGTGATCCTTCTGCCTTGGCCTCTCAAAGTGCTGGGATTAAGGACGTGAGCCACCATGCAGCCCATCTTCCCATTTTTATAGGATGGCTCCTTCATGATTTTGGAACCTTTATGCTGGGTTGCAAACTCAAAGGCATAAGGGGTGAGGAAGGCAACAGAAATTGTGTATTGAGTGCTTACTGTATGTGAGCACTGTTCTAAGTGCTTTATATATAACACAGTCTTCACAACCAGCCTATGAAATGATTTTATTTCCATTTTATAGGCAAGAAAACTGAAATATAGAGAGGTTAAATAGCCTTGGATTTGAATAGAAAGTCAGGACTGTTCACCATCAGCTCTTTCTGCCCTCAAGGAATTTGTAGTTTAATTGTAATGTTGCACCGCTCCTAGTTTGTGCATTTGGCTATGCAAAAAGCTGGCGTTTCCTCGACTTTGTTACCCAGTAATTAGCAAGAAATGGCAGAAGTGTGATTCAAACTGGTCCTTGGGCTCCGGCTCTTAACTGCTCTGGAGTCCCTTCAGTGCATAAATCCGACTGGCGAAGAATGTTACTCATTTCAATAAAGACACAGATTAACGTTTCCTGAAATTCTCTTTCTTCCCCTGCATCTCCCCCTTTCTTCAGGTTGCTATGGAGTCACAGCCCCCTCGTCTGATGACATCTTCAAGTTGGCCGAAGCCAATGCCTGCTGGGCCCTGGAGGGCCTGCGGTGCATGGAGGAAGACACATTCATCAGGACCGTGGAGTTGCTGGGAGCTGTCCAGGGTTTCAGCCGGCCTCAGCTGATGACCCTGAAGGAGAAAGCAATACAGGTGAAGCCCACCTCAGGGAGGAAACGTTAAACAGAGGAAAAAGGAAAACACCAAAAACCAATTCAGCATTTCTGTGCATAGAGCCCTCCTCAAGGAGTTTTCACATACATCATCTTGAAATTTTACTGTATCAGCTCAGTGATACTGTGATCTCCTTATCTGAGAAAGGAGGAAATTTCCGGTTCCTCCCTCTTAGGGCTGTGGTAGAGAATGGGATGAGATGTGTCTTGGCATCTAGCAGGTGTTCAGTGAATCAAGTTCTGTGGAAGTCCCAATGCCTCTGACCAAGGCAGTTTGCAGGAATTAGGCTGTTTTTTTCCCCTCCACCTAGAGAGCCCCCGCTGCTGCTTACAGCAGGTTTTCTCAGAATCTGTTGCAAATTTGTCTGAAAATATAACAAAGGAGTAAAAAGAGGACTGGAAGTAGTTTTTCATCTTTAGAAAGGTCCCTTTGTTGGCTGGGTGTGGTGGTTCACACCTATAATCCTGGCACTTTGGGAGGCTGAGGCAGGCAAATCACATGAGGTCAGGAGTTCAAGACCAGCCTGGTTGATATGATGAAAACTCATCTCTACTAAAAATACAAAAATTATCCAGGTGTGGTCGTGTGCCCCTGTAATCCCAGCTACTCAGGAGGCTGAGGCAGGAGAATTGCTTGAACCTGGGAGGTAGAGGTTGCAGTGAGCTGAGATTGCACCAGTGCACTCCAGCCTGGGGGTCAGAGTGAGACTTTGTCTCAAAAATAAATGAAAATAATCTAAGTGCGTTGGCTCATGCCTGTAATCCCAACACTTTGGGAGGCTGGGGTGGGCGGATCATGAGGTCAAGAGATTGAGATCATCTTGGCCAACATGGTGAAACCCCATCTCTACTAAAAATATAAAAATTGGCTGGGCGTGATGGCATGTGCCAGTATTCCCAGCTACTCGGGAGGCTGAGGCAGGAGAATTGCTTGAACCTGGGAGGTGAGGTTGCAGTGAGCTGAGATTGCGCCATAGCACTCCAGCCTGGTGACAGAGCGAGACTTTGTCTCAAAAAAAAAAAAAAAAAGAAGAAAGAAAAAAGGTCTCTCTTGACCTGTTTAGCTGTTTTTTTTTCTTTTCTTTTCTTTTCTTTTTAAGATAGAATCTTGCTCTGTTGCCCAGGCTGGAGTGCAGTGGCGCAATCTCTGGCTCACTGCAAACTCTGCCTCTTGGGTTCAAGCGATTCTCATGTCTCAGCCACCTGAGTAGCTGGGACTACAGGCTCAAGCCACCATGCCTGGCTAATATTTGTATTTCAGTAGAGATGGGATTTCTTCATGTTGGCCAGGCTTGTCTCCAACCCCTAGCCTCAAGTGATCTGTTCACCTTGACCTCCCAAAATGCTGGGATTACAGGCATGAGCCACCGCGCCCAGCCCTGTTTTAGCTTTTTACGTGGTTATGGAATATCTAGTTACCCTCAAGGGTTAAACAATTCAATTTCTTAAAATTATAACTATAACTGTATTTATGTATTATATGAGTAGTTCAAGTTTCTCGTAGAAAAGTCAGAAAATAATAAAGAAGAAAATCAGTCATAATTTTTAACCCACTGTTGATGTTTTGATAGGCACTGACCAACAGATAAGCACTGATGATATTTTGGTATATATACTTGAAGCTTACTGGACTTCAAGACTATGTGTATAAAAATATATATTATTTTATATATTTCATATGTATATTTTATGTTCTACAAAAATGGTATCACACTTACCTACTACTCAGTAACTTGCTTTCTACACCCAACAGCACACACTGCATGTTTTTCATATCCAAAATGTAAATCTATATCAGTATTGAATTAATTAATTAATTAATTTTTTGAGATGGAGTTTTGCTCTTGTCACCCAGGCTGGAGTGCAATCATGTGATATTGGCTCACTGCAGCCTCTGCCTTCCAGGTTCAAACAATTCTCCTGCCTCATCCTCCTAAGTAACTGGGATTACAGGCACCCACCACCACGCCTGGCTAATTTTGGTATTTTTAGTAGAAACGGGGTTTCACCATATTGGTCAGGCTGATCTCGAACTCCTTACCTCAAGCGATCCATCTGCCTCGGCCTCCCAAAGTACTGGGATTACAGGCGTGAGTCACCATGCCCGGCCTATGTCAGTATTTTAAATAGCTTTGTAATACAATTAGTTTTCCCTATCAATGAGTTTTCACATCTGCAGATTCAACCAACCTCAGGTAGAACATTATTTAGAAAAACACTCCAAATAACAATATAACAATAAAAAATAATACACATAAAAATACAGTAGCATTTTTGACAGAGCATTTTGTACATATTTACATAGTACTTACACTGCATCAGGTATTATAAGTAATCTAGAGATGATTTAAAGTATACAGGAGGGTGTGCATGGGTTATATGCAAATACTACACTATTTTATATGAGGGACTTGAACATCTGTGGATTTTGGTATCTTTGAGGAGTCCTGGAACCAATCCTTGGTGGAGGTGTCCACAGGGGCAACTGCATTTTATTTATGGTTAGTTCTTATTTATTTAGCTAATTGTTAGATTTTTAGGTTGCATTAAAAAAATGCCTCAAGGTATACCTTTATACATATACTGTTGGGTACTTGTCTCATTTACTTAGGCTAACTTCCTAGAGGTAGAATTTCTGGATCAAAGAACAGAAATACTTTAAAAGCTTTTGATACAGATAGCCAAATTGCCCTCTCAAGAGCATGTACAAATTTATATTCTCAACTACAACAATGAGGGTATCCCTTACTTGTTTTTTTTATTTTTATTTTTATTTTTATTTTTTATTTTTTTAGAAAGAAAGAAAAAAAGAAAAGAAAAAGAGAGAAAGAGATTGAAGGAAAAAAGAGAATGAAAGAAAGGGAGAAAGAAGAAGAAAAAGAGGGAGAGAGAATGGGAATTTTGCTGTATTGCCCAGGCTAGAATGCAGTCTAAAAGTGGGTATTGAAAACCTCTTTTATACTAATAATTGTGTTATACAATGGAGACAGGAAGGAATAAGAGAGGAAAATAACAAACAGCCAACCAATATTTCATTTAAACCTATGAAATGCTATGCAATTGCTGGGGAGTAATTTACTTCCAATTATGTGGTCACTTATAGAATAGATGTGATGTGTTACTGAAAAAAATATATGTTTTGTAGATTTGGAGTAGAGAGTTCTGTAAATGTTTATTAAGTTTACTTGTTCCGGGTCTGAGTTCAGGTCCTGGGTATTCTTGTTAAGCTTCTGTCTCATTGATCTGTCCAATATTGACAATGTAGTGTTAAAGTCTCCCACTATTATTGTGTGGGAGTCCAAGTCTCTCTTTTTTTTTCTGCACTTCCCTCAATGACTCTTAATTAATCTAACAGGTGACGGTTTGTTCAAAATAATAATAGCAGGTATATGTTCAGGAACTGGGGCTTATAGATAAATAAAATGAATGACATCAGTGTTATAAGGGACTGAAGGAAGAAATTAGAAATAATCTGCTATATTTTTACTACATGGGAAGTGATACATATTATTGGAAAGAGGACTTGGAATACTTCTTCTTTTTTTTTTTTTTACTTTAGGATGTACAATTTATTGACCCCCTGTTGTGCTATCAAATACTACATTTTATTCATTTTTTAACTATTTTTTTTAAAGAAAGAAAAGAAAAGAGAGAGAAAGAAGGAAGAAAAAAAGAATGAAAGAAAGAGAAAAAGAAGAAGAAAAAGAGGGAGAGAGAATGGGAATCTTGCTCTATTGCCCAGGCTAGAATGCAGTCTAGAAATGGATATTAAAAAGTTCTTTTATATTAATAATTGTATTATACAATGGAGACAGGAAGGAATAAGGGAGGAAAATAACAAACAGCCAACCAATATTTCATTTAAACCTATGAAATGCTATGCAATTGCTGGGGAGTAATTTACTCCCAACCATGCGGTCACTTTTAGAATAAATGTGATGTGTTACTGAAAAAAAATGTATATTTTGTGGATTTGGAGTAGAGAGTTCTGTAAATGTTTATTAAGTTTACTTGTTCGAGGTCTAAGATCAAGTCCCGGGTATCCTTGTTAACCTTCTGTCTCATTAATCTGTCCAATATTGACAGTGTAATGTTAAAGTCTCCCACTATTATTGTGTGGGAGTCCACGTCTCTTTGTAAGTCACCAAGAAGTTGCCCTATGTGTCTGGGTGCTCCTATATTGGGTGTGCATAGACTTAGGATCGTTAGCTCTTCCCGTTACATTGATCCCTCTACCATTATGCAATGTCCTTCTTGACTCTTTTGGTTTCTATTACTTTAAAGTCTATTTTATCAGAGATGAGAATTGCAACTCCTGCTTTTTTTTTTCCTGCTCTCCATTTGGTTGGCAAATCTTCCTCCATCCCTTTGTTTTGAGTCTCTGTATATCTTTGCATGTGAGATGGGTCTGGATGCAGCTTACCGTTGGGTTTTTTGGAATGGCTGATACTGGTTGTTCCTTTCTGTATATAGTGCCTCTTTCAGAAGCTCTTGTAAAGCAGGTCTGGTGGTAATTAAATCTCTGAGTACTTGCTTGTTTGTAAAAAATTTTATTTTTCCTTCACTTATGAAACTTAGTTTGGCTGGATATGAAATTCTGGGTTGAAAGTTCTTTTCTTTAAGGATGTTGAATATTGGCCCCCACTCTCTTCTGGCTTGTAGGGTTTCTGCTGAGAGATCTGCTGTGAGTCTGATAGGCTTCCCCTTGTAGGTAACCTGACCTTTCTCTCTGGCTGCCCTTAGTATTTTCTCCTTCGTTTCAACCCTGATGAATCTAATGATTATGTGCCTTGGGGTTGCTCTTTTTTGAGGAATATCTTTGTGGTGGTCTCTGTATTACCTGGAGTTGGGTATTGTCTTGCCTTGCTAGGTTGGGGAAAGTTTTCCTGGATAATATCCTGAAGAATATTTTCCAGCTTGGATTTATTCTCTTCGTCACATTCAGGTACACCTATCAAACGTAGATTAGGTCTTTTCACATAGTCCCATATTTCTTGGAGACTTTGCTCATTCCTTTTTACCCTTTTTTCTCTAATCTTGTCTTCTCGTTTTATTTTGTTAAGTTGGTCTTCGACCTCTGAAATCCTTTTTTCTGCTTGATCAATTCGACTGTTAAAACTTGTGTATACTTTGCGAAGTTCTTGTATTGTGTTTTTCAGCTCCATTAATTCACTTATGTTCCTCTCTAAATTGTCTATTCTCGTTAGCATTTTGTCAAACCTTTTTTCAAGGTTCTTAGTTTCTTTGCATTGGGTTAGAACGTGTTCTTTTAGCTCACAGAAGTTTCTTATTATCCACCTTCTGAAGCCTGATTCTATCAATTCCTCACATTCATTCTCCATCAGGCCTTGTTCCCTTGGTGATGAGGAACTGCAATTCTCTGTTGGAGGAGAGGCATTCTGATTTCGGGTGTTTTCAGCCTTTTTGCACTGGTTTCTTCCCATCTTTGTGGATTTATCCACCTGTCATCTGTGTAATTGCTGACTTTCAGATTAGGTCTCTGAGTGGACGTCCAGCTTGTTGGTGATAAAGTTTTTTCTATTTCTTAATTTTCCTTCAGCGGATGCCCCTCCCCCCACAGAGCTGGACCTTCCCAGGTTCAGTTGTACTTGCTGTGAAACTCTCAATCCTCAGCAGTTCCAATTGCTGTTTTTTTGTGTGTGGGGGGGGTGGACCAGCCTTCCCCTGCGGGGGACCCACTACGCCAGCTGAAACAGCGACGTGGGATTCGTGGCACTTTTCTGCCTGGGAATCTCCTGGTCTGGTTCCCGCTTCAGTCCCCTTTCAATTAGCTGAATGGGAGACTCTGCCTTCCTGGAGCTCCAACGCCAACCAAAAGGGCACTCAGTCCTGCATACTCTGGACTGAGAACCGCTGTGCCAGGGCACTGGCAAAACAGCCGTGCCAGCCAAAAGAGTCGTGCTGGCGACCAGTGGGGCTCCTCTGCCAGGAATCTCCTGGTCCATGGGCAACGTCTGAAAATGTGGCATCCACTCACTCTCTGTGCTTTCACTGGGAGCTACAATCCTGAGCTGTTGCTAATCAGCCATCTTGGATCTCTCTGTCAAGGGTATCCCTTACTTTGTTTCTTTCCAGCATCATAAATGATAATTCTTTTTACTTCTTGTCATATGATAAATCAACATGGTCTTCTTTGAGTGTTTTTAATGTATATTTCTTTATGACTTTTAATCATGAAAAGTTAATAAATTTTTCAGTAAACAATGTAAAAAATTTTTACATTTAATTTTTCTTTTGCAAATTCCTTGTTGTCTTTTGTCTATAAAAAAACACAGTCACCTTTTTATTATTGATTTAAAAGAGCTTTATATTAAGATATATCCTGTCTTTTTAATTTTTATTTGTTTTTATTAAGGGATAGTTGACAAATACAAATTATATATATTTATGGTGTATAGATATATACAATATAATGTTTTGATATATATATACATTGGGGAATGGTTAAACCAAGCTAATTAACATGTCAGTCACCTTTCATACTCGCCAGTTGTCAGTTTTTGTTGTGAGAATATTTAACATCTACTTTCTTCACAATTGTCAAGTACTTAATACGTTATTATCAACTATAGTCACCATGCTGCACAATAGGTTTCCCTATGTTTGTTTTATTTTTATTTTTTTGAGACAGCGTCTCACTCTGCCACTGAGGCTGGAGTACAGTGGCACCAACTTGGCTAACTACAACTTCCGAAGCGAGTCTCATGCCTCAGCCATCCGAGTGGCTGGGATTACAGGTGTGCACCACCACGCACAGCTAATTTTTTTTTTTTTTGTAGAGGCAGAGTTTTGCCATTTTGGCCAGGCTGGTCTTTAATTCCTGGTCTCATGTGATCTGTGTGTCTTGATCTCCCAAAGTGCTGAGATTATAGGCTTGAGCCACTGCACATGGCCTCCCTGTGTCTGTTTCAGATACTGTTTTTGTCCATTCAGGCTGCTATAACAAAATAGTATAGACTGGCAACTTATAAATAGAAATTTATTTCTCACAGTTCTGGGGGGTGAAAAGTCAAAAATTGAAGCACTGGCAGATCCAATGTCTGGTAAGGGTTTGGTTTTCATAGATGGTGCTTTCTCACTGTGTCCTCACATGGTGGAAAGGGGCTAGCATGTAGCTAGCTCTCTGGGGTTTCTTTTACAAGGGCACTAATCCCACTCATGAGGGCTCCACCCTTATGACCTAATCATCTCACAAGGCCCAACCTTTTAATACTATCACATTGGAGGTTAGGTTTCAACATAAGAATTTTAGGGGGCACAAACATTCAAATCATAGTAAATACCATTACCAGTGTGTTCAATCTAATCTGCTTTCTTTTTCACCTACAGGTTTGGGACATGCCTTCTTACTGGAGAGAACACCATATTGTTTCCCTGGGGCGAATTGCTCTGGCTCTTAATGAGAGTGAGCTGAAGCAGCTGGACCTCAGCTCCATAGACACTGTGGCTTCCCTAAGCCAGCAAACAGAATGGACCCCAGGACAGGTTGGTGGATGTTTATGAGTCTCTTAACTATTCCATATTTGTAAGAGCTGCCTTCATATCCTTACTGTTAATTTCATCATTACTGTCATTTCTGAGTCTGTTTCTCTTGACTGATTTTTCTCTTAGTTATGGGTCATATTTTCTTTTCTTGTTTGCAAGCATAGCAATTTTGATTGGGTGGTGAACATTGTGAATTATACATTGTTGAATACTTGAATTAGTTGTATTTCTTTAGAGAATTGGGCTTTGTTCTGTCATACACTTAAATTACTTTCAAATCAGCTTGATCCTTTTGATGCTTCCTTCTGAGCTTTATTAGGGCAAGTCTAGAGTGACCTTTATTCTATGGTTAATTTATCTGCATTACTGTGACATGATTCCTTTGAGGACGTTACCTAATGATCCATGTATTTCAAGACCTCTCTACTCTGGCTGGTGAGAAGGTGAACTATTTCCAGCTCCACCTGAGCTCTGGAAGTTGCTTAGCCTAATCCTTTCTGATTACTGATGACTCTTTTCCTGCCCATGTGGAGTCTCACTCTTTGCATATGCAAATTAGCAATCAGTACTTAACATCTCTGCAGATTTCTGGAACTCTCTGAAGTTTCCTTATCTCCAATACTTTGCCTCACAAGTGATAAGTGCCCTGGCCTTCTGTATCTTCAACTCACCTGGACCACTGGGCTTGTTTGGGTTCCTCTTCTTGATGCATGTCCTGGAAACTGCTTTTTGGCAGTAAGTGAGGATAATTTTAGAGTTCATCTTGTTTGTTTTTCTTCTTCTGGGATGATGATTCTGTGTTGTTCAATATCCAGATGCAGTTGTTGGATATATTTTGTTCAATTTTCTAGTTGTTTATGGTGGGAGGACAATTCCTATGTCAACTAATCATTCATCGGCTAAAGAAGAAGTTCTCTGTAGGATTTTAATTGTTTTGATTGGAAGAGAAGTTTAGGGTGTCTAATCCACTGTACTTCTGGGAAGGGAAGTCTTGACTCTTCCATGTTATCTTCATTCTTTTTATTTTATTTTTTATTTTTAAAGAAAGAGAAAGAAAAGAAAAAGAGAGAAAGAGAGAAAGAAGAAAAAAAGAATGAAAGAAAGGGAAAAAGAAGCAGAAAAAGAGGGAGAGAGAATGGGAATCTTGCTCTATTGCCCAGGCTTGAATGCAGTCTAAAAATGGGTATTGAAAAGCTCTTTTATACTAATAATTGTGTTATACAATGGAGACAGGAAGGAATAAGGGAGGAAAATAACAAACAGCCAACCAATATTTTATTTAAACCTATGAAATGCTATGCAATTGCTGGGGAGTAATTTACTCCCAACCATGTGGTCACTTTCAGTTCTCAGTGCTCATTTTCAGCACTAGACTTATATACAACCTAATTAACAAGCTTATAAAAATGTGCCTTTTCTTTATTAGTTTTTGAAAAAGTCCCAGCATTGACTTCACCCGCGTAGTTGTCCACCCCCTGAGCAACCACTCTGGTCAGTGGTTGAATATGTTGGTTGCCCAGGCCTGCATCAGGGAATGGAGTCCATCTCATCACCATCTCATGATTACATGAGCTGAGTGGGGAAGGATATGTAGTAGGCTGATTAAGGTCCCCCAAAGGTGTTCATGTCTGAACCCCTGGAAGCTGTGAATATGTTAACTTATGCAGCAAAAGGGACTTTGACGATGTGATTAAGGATTTTAAGATGGGGGAGGTTATCCTGGATTATTTGGGTGGGCCTGATGTAATCACAAGAGTCCTCATAAGAGGGAGCAAGGTGGGTCATAGATAAAGAAGATGATGTAATAATGGAAGCAGAGGGATATAGAAAGAGACTTGAAGGCGCTTTCGCTGGTTTTGAAGACGGAGGTTGGGGCTATGAGCCAAGGGAATGCAGGTGGCCTCTTGAAGCTAGAAGAAGCAAGGAAATGAATTCTTCTTAGAACTCCCAGAAGGAACCCATCCTTCCAGTCCATTTTAGGATGTACAGTCTCCAGAACTATAAGAGAATAAATTTGTATTTTTAAAGCCAGTATGTTTGTGGTAATTTGGTAGAGTGGAGCAATAAGAAGCTAATAGAGGGTAATTCTCTGAACAAAAAGTGTGGATGCTGAGCAGCCAAAACCAATGAATGTCCCCCCTACTCTTATGAGCTTTTTGTAATCACACTTGCCATGTCTCATAATTCTGTTTGCCATGTCTCAAACAGAATACAGTGTGAATGGTGGCCCCTGGAGCTGGGCAACATGCAGATTCTGGTCATGAGGATTAAATGATTTAATACTTGAAAACATTTTGAACAATGTCTGGTATGTAGTAGTCAGTAAAAATGAGCTGTTTTCATAGTTAATATTGACATCCTTGCATTGTCATCATCATCATCATCATCATCACTATCATCATCATCACAGCCCCTTTCTCCTAATTAGTCTCCTCATTTGCAAGATGAGAGGGTTAGCCCCAACAATCTGAGGTTCCTTCCAGTCTGATATTCTATAATCCCATGGTTCTTTGACTCTAAAACTGGTTTTGACTAGTTTGAGAAGTGCCATATCACATTGTGCTATTAAAATCATTCTATTTGCAGTCTGGGAGAAACAGAAAAAGACATCCAACTTAGAAACTAGGGTATCTCTTTCCCTTCACACCGATTTTAATTCTCATGGATGGCAGTGAGATTTATCAATATGTTTGAAGAGGATATGAAAACCTAACATTTGCATGTATCATTTGCAGTCCGTTCTTCAACTTTAGCTCCCAATCAAACCTTAAATGCATGTTTCTAGATTAATAGTCAGACCTGACGGAACTACATTAACAGATAGTTCAGCTCAAAAACGAATATAAGGAAAAAAACTATTATAGAAGCCAGAGGGATGAAGAGAAAGACTGAAATCTTACAGCTACTCATTTTTCAGCAGTTAATATTGAAAAATGAGTAAAGTGTTGGTATTAATGCCTGAAAGTGTTGGTATTAATTGTCTTGGAATCATTACATATACGCTGGTCTAGTCATTCAAGGAAATATATTTTAATTTATCACCTTGCAGGCTGAGCTTGCATTTTCTGGGTTTCAGTGGCAAGGACAGTTTAATACCATATCTTCAAAGAAATTTTATTTAAATTGTATTTTTGCACTTGCATTTTAAAGTGAGCATGCCTGATAGTTGAGGAGCCCAGATTGCTCTGAGCCAACTAGTGAAACCTGATTGTGAAGACTTAATAAGAAAAATTTGAAAGCTAACTTGAATCTCCGTCTTTTCTCCATAGCCAGACACCTTCACTAGCTAATAGTATAGGCCCTGGAATCAGACTGCCTGGATTTTGATCCTAGAACCTTTATTTTCTAGCTGTGTGACCTTGGCCTAGTTACTTAACCTCTCTGTGCCTCAGTTTGCTCATCTGCAAATTAGGGATACTATTAACACTTACCTCATAGGGTTATTTAGGAGGATTAGATGAGATAGTATGTGTAAAGTGGCCAAAGTAGTGCCAGCACACAGTAGGCACTCAATAAATGTTAGCTATTACCAGTTTGGATGTACATTCCCATTAAGTCAAAGACATTTAAGTCTAAGCATGGTGTTACTGAATCCCCCCGCCCCCATAGTAGCTGTGAGCTTTGTAATCACAGAGGACAATTTGATGAGGACATGGACCAGTCTGATTTTCAGAATCATGAGAAATCTTCCTGAAGCCAGTCTATCACATGAAGGCAGCAAAATGAAGCAAGTCAAGTAGTATATATTGCCTGTGACTTCTGTAGGTGACTCACTCAGATGTTATTTCATTCATTCATTCATTTACTCAAGAAGTACTTATTGAACTCCTACTGTGTGGCAGGCATTATGCTAGGTGCTGGGGGCTCAGTGGTGAACTACCTGGATGTGGTCCTTTGGGGAATCTACTTGGTGATACAGACAAAAAAGTGAGTTATCAAAGTGAAAAATTTGAAAAATCATAACAAGTGATAGGGAAAATGGACAAGGTACTCATGAGAATAGTGGGAAGAGAGGCTGTTTGAGATGGAAGAGTCCAGAGGACTGTTTTCTCTGAGTAGGTAGCATTTAAACAGACCTGAGGGGTGGGAAGCACCAGCCCATGAAAACGGAATTTCATTGCAACATTTCACAATCTTCCTCAACCCTTTCCCTCAACACTGTAATGATCTATATTGTATGATGGGGATGACTAACATTAAAGGGAAATGGGGGCCAGGCATGGTGGCTCACACCTGTGATCCCAACACTTTGGGAGGCCGAGGCGGGTGGATCGCTTGAGACTAGGAGTTTGAGACCAGCCTGGCCAAAATGGCAAAACCATGTCTCTACTAAAAACACAAAAAATTAGTTGGATGGTGGCGGGTGCCTGTAATCCCAGCTACTCAGGAGGCGGAGGCATGAGAATTGCTTGAACCCCGGGAGTTGGAGGTTGCAGTAAGCCAAGATCATGCCACCGCACTCCAGCCTGGGCAACACAGTGAGACTCTGTCTCCAAAAAAAAGGGGCATATTGACTATAGCCTATGATTTTCACCTCCAATTAGATGTTTGTTCATGGATGTCTCCTCATCTTTGCCTTGTGAGCTCTTATAATCTCTTTTACCTGCTCCCATGAGCGCTGAAGGAATCAGACTTTATTTATTTTGTGAGATAGTCTCACCCTGTCACCCAGGCTGGAGTGCATGGTGCGATGTTGGTTCACTGCAACTTCCATCTCCCAGGCTCAAGCAATCCTCCCACCTCAGCTTCCCAAGTAGCTGGGACCACAGGTATGTGCCACCACACCTGGCTAATTTTTGTATTTTTTTTGTAGAGACAAGGTTTCACCATGTTGGCCAGGCTGGTCTCAAACTCCTGACCTCAAGTGATCTTCCTGCCTCAGCCTCCCAAAGTGCTGGGATTACAAGTGTGAACCACCGCACCCAGCCCAGACTTAGTTTTACAGCTGATCTTCATAGGATTGGCTTGGATGCTTCCTCAGGTCCTACATAGGTAGATTAAATGAATCAGCACATGTTTAGTTACAAGTGGCAGAAAACCCAACACAAACTGGCTTGATTAAGAAAAGGGGCTGGGCATGGTACACGGTAGCTCACACCTGCAATCCCAGCACTTTGAGAGTCCAACATGGGCAGATTACTTGAGGTCAGGAGTTTGAGACCAGCCTGGCCAACATGGCGAAACTATGTCTCTGCTAAAAATACAAAAAATTAGCCAGGTGTGATTGTGCTTGCCTGTAATCCCAGCTACTCGGGAGGCTGAGGCACGAGAATTGCTTGAATCTGGGAGAGGGAGGTTGCAGTGAGTAGAGATCATGCCACTGCACTCCAGCCTGGGCAACAGAGTGAGACCTGGTCTCAAAAAAAAAAAAAAAAAAAAAAAAGGAATTTATGGACTCTCATAACTGGAAAGTTCAGGGGTAGAGTTCAGGTACAGCTGGATCCAGGATCTTCAAAACTCTTGGTGGAACTCTGTTTCTCATTGTGCTTTTGAATTTTGCTTTTCTTTGTGTTGGCTTCATTGAGAGGCAGGCTCTTCTCCTCCACATGGGGGGTTCCAGCAGATTCTTATGTATATCCTTCTAAGTTCAAGTTCAGAGTAAAGAAAGGTTTGCTCCTAATGTTCCGCTCAAAGTTCTGGTTGGCTCTGGTTGAATCACTTGTCCAATCCAGAACCAGTGACTTCAGCTAGGCTAAGATATGAACTGAGTTCTATTACCTCTGGAACTCAGTGTGCAGTTAGCTTTGACTGAAACACGAAGTAGGAATATAAGAGGGGTGGTTCTCCAGAGGATGTTGTAAGTGATGAATAGCCACTGTGCTAGAATTATGGAGACCTACGCATCAGCCACCTTAAATCAAGGCTTAGTTTAAAATGCTCCAACACCAAAGCATCTTTTTGTGCTACTTTATGGAATTGAAGAGTAAACGTTGGAATTGAAGGGGCAAACATATTTTTGTAGGACCATAGAGGAAGAAAAATTCATTCTGGCTGAAATGTTTTGAAAAAGGTGACATTTGAGTTGGATCAAAAAAAAAAAGATGGTTGGATTCTAACACTTGGAAGTGCAGAGGGGTATTTTATATGAAAGGACTGGTTTGAACAAAGGTAAAAGTACATGAAATTATAAGGTTTTGTGGAGAGCTTGCGGAAAGGCTGGGTGTGGTGGCTCATGCCTGTAATCTCAGCACTTTGGGAGGCCAAGGTGGGCAGATCACTTGAGGTCAGGAATTCGAGACCAACCTTGCCAACATGGTGAAACTCTATCTCTACAAAAAAGTACAAAAAGCCAGGTGTAGTGACAAGCATCTGTAATCCCAGCTACTTGAGTGGCCGAACACGAGTCGCTTGAACCTGGGGATGTGGAGGTTGCAGTGAGCTGAGACCGCACCACTGCACTCCAGCCTGGGTGACAGAGAAAGACTCCATCTAAAAAAAAAAAAAAAGAAAAGAAAGAAAGAAACATTGTAGAAAAAGATGGTGGAAAAGTTTGACTCCTGATGCAGAAGAACTTGTATGTCCAAACTGTCTGAAGGTCATAAGAGTGACCGAAGGAAATAAGCAGCAGACACAGGCACAGCACACAAGTGCCTTTAATACTGGTGAAGGATATAAGAGATTCTTTGCCTGAAGACACCTCCATAGATCAGACAACATATTCAGTTGAAGTAGCATCTTAATGACACTAACTTGGATGCAGAGGCCAGGATGGTTTGGAGTGGGGATTCCAGAGGAGTGGGATGGGAGATCAGTCAGGAGACTACAGCAAAGCTTATTTATCCCCCTCAGGCCTGGGGACCTTGATCATTCCTGGATAGTTGATCTTTTATTCTTTCTCATGTTTTTAGGCTGAATCCATTTTGCAAGGGTTCCTGGATGATTCTGGCTACCGTATTCAGGACCTGAAGAGCTTTCATTTAGTAGGACTTGGTGCAACCCTGTGTGCTATAAACATCACTGAAATTCCACTTATAAAGATCTCCGAATTCAGGTAACTAAAATACAAATGTGCAAAATGGCAAATGGCTTCATTAATCCATCCATCCATCCATCCATCCATCCATCCATCCATTCATCCATTCATCCAGATGTTCCACCTCCTGACACTATATACCTCTCTGGGCTAAAATCCCACTGGGCTAATGGGATGAGCTGAATCTGCTCTCCCTGCTGAGCCTACCTAACTTCTGAACATTGTGTGTGTGTGTGTGTGTGTGCGCGTTTGGATGAAGAGTCCAAGCTCAGACTATATCCCCTCCCTCTTTAACCAGGGTGGTAGTGGCCAGAATTGGGACACTGCTCTGCAGCACGAATGTCTTGGCCGAGTTTAAGAGGAAGGCAGAGGTTGTGTTTGGGGATCCCACTGAGTGGACCAGCTCTGTCTTGCAGGAGCTTGGGACCATTGCAGGTAAGACTCACCCTGAGCATGCCTTTCTCTCCGTTACCAAACTTAAATGTGAGGACACAAAATAAAACATGATCCTTGGCCACATGTAGCAAGTATCTGTGGCATTACAGTAGAACCTACATTTCACGATTTGAAGTTGCAGAGGATGGATCTGCAAATCTGCTTTTAAAACAAGCTCTCTTGGAGATTCTTGTGTACACTAACATTTGGAAAACCACTGGTTTAGAATGTGATTTAATTGGCCCCTAAGTAGGTTTATACACAATTTGGAAGTGTGTAAATTGAAGCTTCTTCTGGGCATGCGTTTCACTATAGGAGGCCAATCAGGGCTAATGTGACCCACATTTTTTTTTCTGAGTTGAGGAAGGAACTTGATTCCCCAGTGTGATTTCCAGGCCCTTTTGTAAGGAATGATGCTTGCTAGAACACTCAGATCTGTGCATTATGCAGCCCCATTAATAAAACAAGCGGAGTTCTGATGGCTTGAACTAAACTCCCATGATTCCTTTTTCTCCCCAGCTGGATTAACTAAGACAGAGCTCCGGATGCTTGACAAGGATTTGATGCCATATTTCCAGCCATCAGCAATAAAATGCCTTCCTGATGAGATATTCAAAGTAGGTGCTCAGTTCTTCAAGGAGAAATGGGAGCTTGACCCCATTTCAAATTGCACAGGGAAACAGGTCATGGGCCTTGGAATTCAGGGGCTTGTGACCAGACTCTGCTGTTGGGGTCAGAGGAGATCTGTATAATTTTAGGTGTTGTTTTTTTTTAAACATTATTTTCTTAAAATTATAATATGTGTTTTAATTATATTTATATTTATGGTTACCTTCTCTTCTTCTAGCAAGTGGTACTGATTTCCTATTTATGGTGGTACGACAGGTTCATACACCCTTATGAAAACCCTTGGGGACAGATATAGTTCAGAATTCAGAATTTCTCAGATTTTAAAAAGATCACTCTAGTCAGGTGTGGTGGCTCATGCCTGTAATCCCAGCACTTTGAGGGGCCAAGAGGGTGGATCACCTGAGGTCGGGAGTTTGAGACCAGCCTGACCAACATGGAGAATCCTGTCTCTACTAAAAATACAAAATTACCTGGGTGTGGTGGCACATGCCTGTAATCTCAGCCACTCAGAGGGCTGAGGCAGGAGAATCGCAGGAGATGGAGGTTGTGGTGAGCCAAGATTGTGCCACTGCACTCCAGCCTGGGTAACAAGAGTGAAACTCCATCTCAAAAAAAAAAAAAAAAAAATCACCCTGTACATTTGCTGTATGTAATTTCATACCCCTAGCAGTGTCTGGGGAAGCACCTTATAAGCAAACACATTAATATTTCTTTGAAGAAATCTATGACAAGCCACACTAATTTGAATAAATAGAGACTATAAATAAATAGGCTCACATCACTTCAGGTCAAGTTTTGCTGATAAATAAGTTTGACTTAAACTTTGGGAGAAAACTTTCAGTTTTCAGATTTGTTTTTTGGACTTCAGAATTGCAGATGAGGATTGTGGACCACTGTAACATTTCCTTTTAAAATACAATTAAATAAAAATATTTTAGTTGATTTAGGCCAGGTGTGGTGGCTCATGCCTATAATCCCAGCACTTTGGGATGCTGAGGCAGGGCAATCACCTGAGGTCAGGAGTTCGAAACCAGCCTTGCCAACATGGTGCAACCCCGTCTCTACTAAAAATACAAAATTAGCTGGGCATGGTGGCAGATGCCTGTAATCCCAACTACTTGGGAGGCTGAGGCAGAAGAATCACGTGAATTCGGGAGGCAGAGGTTGCAGTGAGCTGAGACCACACCATTGCACTCCAGCCTGGGAAACAAGAGTAAAACTTCATCTCTTTCTCTCTCTCTCTCTCTCTCTCTCTCTTTTTTCCTCTCCACACACACACACACAATATGTATGTATATGTTTTCTATATGTATTTTTTAGTTGATTTAAAGAAAAGTATTAGGAAAATCACAAGAGGACAAGTGAAAACTGCTATGGAAAAAATTGAGAGGGTGGAATTGGATCAACTGAAATAAGTGAAGCAGGGTATCTAGTGACAGGTCCTTGTTTTCTGTCTGTGTACAAGATTAGGGGAGTGTTTGGTGGGGAAGAGTCTGCTCTGATGTAGCAGTGACCCTGGTGTTCCTCCTTGCTGGGTAATGTGGGAACACATTTTGTCCACCACTCCTGGATAAAACACACAAACCAGGCTCGACAAACTCCCCTGGCGCCACATCACTGGTTCATTTCAAGAAAGCCGATCTTCAATCACTTCAGCACCCTGGACAGTTCCCAGCACATTGCGGCATAATAGCTGTTTGAGGGCAATAAATAGCAGTCTTCCAGACCATTGAGCAAATACCTGCTTCCTCTCTGGGGCACTCTGCATGGGACAAGCAGCTTGGTCTTGGATGCTGGCATTTTGCTAAGCACTTTCTCTTGGTCTTGTTTGGAGTGCTGTTGTGCTGCTTCCTTCTACAGGTATCTATTCCAGAAATCCCTACTGACCTGAAGTGATGTGAGCCTACATTGTGGCAGGCTCCAGGGTAGGTGCACCTAAGGATGCACAGGTGAAGGGGTTATCACACAGTGCCTTCAGGGGCTTGAAAGGTAATCTAAAGTGCAGTCGGCTGGGTAGAGACTGAAGTGAACTGGAGAGCCCTGTCTAAATGTGGAGGCTGCTTCTAATCCCTAGCACATTCATGCAGTGTGACCATGTGGGCCCAGTATTGCTGAATTTTCCTTTTTACTTTTTTGGAGAAGTCAGAAATCTTCATTTTCATATGGAATCGCCTGATAATTAAATGTTGGCAGCCAATCTGAATTTATTTTTGAAAACACAGTGCCGTAGGCCTAGAGATTCAATCTTGCCTGTGGGTCGCAAGTCGGCAACATTGATAAAAGAGATAATTTTTAGAATGTAGACTCTGTGTTAATGGTATATGGAACCTGCCCTCCCCGTGTGTGTGTGTGTGTGTGTGTGTGTGTGTGTGTGTGTGTGTATGTGTGTGTAGTGAGAAGATAGGAGGCGATGCTGAATTTTATTTTAATTTTTTTTGAGGCAAAGTCTCACTCTGTTGCCCAGGGAGTGCAGTGGCACAATAATGGCTTACTGCAGCCTTGATCCCCTGGGCTCAAGCAATCCTCTGACCTCAGCCTAAGTAACTAGGACCACACATCTGGCTAATTAAAGAAAAACTTTTTGTAGAGATGGGGGTCTTGCTGTGTTGCCCAGGCTGATCTCAAACTCCTGGGCTCCATTAATCATTCTGCCTCAGCCTCCTAAAGTGCTGGGATTGTAGGTGTGAGCCATGGTGGTTGACTGGCCAGATGCTGAATTTTGGAGGACAGCTGGTGATGAAGAAGGAACAGTGTTCCAGGCAGAAGAGGTGCACAGAAAGGTTGGTACCCACTCTCCTGGAGTGAAGAGTGCCAGATATGAGGCTGGAGAGGTGGGCAGAGCTTTTTTCCAGGAGCCTTAGCTGTGTTCTGGAGTGGGGTGCCAGGAAGGGCTCTACGCAGAGGGATATGATTCCAGGGAAGTATCTTCCTGGACAAGAGAGGAATAGAGGAGAGGAAGGGATGAGGGAGCTTAAGCACCTTTCCCAGATTCTACAGGGCCTTTAGAAAATAAGCAGGATGAGACAGAGTCCCTTCTATAAGAGCGGCATCCTGCCATCCCATTCCAGTTCCAACGAGTCACCAAGTCCTTGAGCTGGAAGTGACTTGCAGAAGACACTTTTTTCACAGTCCTTGAAGAATTTCCTACTCATGTTATCCATGGCAAACATCACCAATAAATGACCACACTTTCCCTCCATGGAGCACTCACAGGGCTCATCACATGGTGCTCTGGCAGACAAACCACAGGACTGGAATCAGTCAGCAGAGGAGATGAGTTCTCTATGCTGTCCCACATTTATCCCCCAAAGCCCAGAGAGGCTGTATAATTTGTCCAAGGTGACATAGCAAGCATGTGGCAGAGCTGGGGCTCAGATTTAGGCGTTTGGTCTTTAGGGCCTGTGCTTCCTTCTCCACATCAGTGTTTCAGGAGGTGGAAGACCTGAAGCATTGGTAAGGTGTCTTGCATTGCATTAAACAACATTGCCACATAGGTAGGAAATCGTGCCTCCCTTTTCAAGTCTCCATTAGTACTTCTAATTACCTCAAGGAGGAAGTGTCAGTTTGGGACTAGAATGTCCTTAACACCTATATAGTACATTTTATATTCTCTCTCTCTCTCTTTTAAGAGGCCAGGGGTTCAGATATTGTTGGTGGACAAATCTAGCTAGAAGTCAACAATATTGTTTTATTTTTATTTTGTGGTTTCTATTTAATGCTTGCTTATGGCAAGTCTGGCGGCTTTCCATTTTTGGAAATTTCCGTTTAAAGTTTTCTGTTTTTAAATGCATTTATTTTGTAGTGCAAGAGTGATCTAATTTTAAGGAAACATCTTAAAGAGGACCACACACGATACACGAAAGGGGTTGGCGAAGTCGTGTGCATCCTGTGCGGACGCCCTAGGTGTGGGAAATCCAGGGAGGGGCCCCGTGTGAGGGTGCTGCCCCTTTGCCTCCCGCAGGAGCTGTCCGCAGAGCAGATCGCCTCCCTGGGCCCGGAGAACGCAGCGGCGGTGACCCATGCACAGCGCCGGCGGCTCAGCCCACTGCAGCTGCAGAGCCTCCAGTGGGCGCTAGATGGCGCCAAGACTCACTCCTGGCAGGACGCGCCTGCGAGCGCCGGTCCCACTAGGACCCCATCCTCGCGTTCTCCGCAGGTGAGCAGAGCCGCCCTCAGCCACGTGTCCCAGCTCCCACTCTCCTTCCCTGTCCGACCTGCCGGGCCTGGGCCGGGAAGATTCTTAAGATTCAGGGCGGGGTCTCTGACAGTCACTGGGGATTCTGCCCTCAGTGAAAAACCCAAAGTCCCATTAAGCTTCCCTACCAAGCTTCCGAATTAATGATTCTTAACTGTGGCTGCCCTTGGGTGCGGGGCATTAAAAACCTTCCAGTTCCCCCGGCCTCTGCCCAGAACCCATCACATCAGAATCTCAGAACAAAATTCATTTCAACAGCTCCTTTGCAAACTCCCTCCTCACTGTCCAATAATAATTAACTATTATTATTGAGTCAGAGGCTCACTCTGTCGCCCAGGCTGGAGTGCAGTGCTATGATCTCGGCTCACTGCAACCTCCACCTCCTAGGCTTAAGCGATTTTCCCACCTTAGCCTCCAAGTAGCTAGGATTACAGGTATGTGACACCACACCCTGTTAATCTTTGTATTTTTGGTAGAGATGGGGTTTCATCATGTTGGCTAGGCTGGTCTTGAACTCCCGACCTCAGGTGATCCTCCCACCTAAGCCTCCCGAAGTGTTGGGATTACAGGCGTGAGCCACCAAGCCCGGCCTGTCCAATATTAATTAATTCAACCCATGTTTACTGGGCACCTACTATGCTCCAAGTCTGCAGTAGGGGCTGGGAATACAGAGGTGAGCAAGATAGATAAGGCCCTCTTACAAATGAAGAAGATATTTCAAATCTGTCAAGACCAGGGAGGGTGACGGTGACTGAAGGCTGAGCTAAGATAGGGAAGCATCCCCCAGGGCGTGGCCTGTGTTTCTTTCTCCACATCAGTGTTTCAGGAGGTGGAAGACCTGAAGCATTGGGAAGGTGTCTTGCATTGCATTAAACAACATTGCCACATAGGGAGGAAATCGTGCCTCCCTTTTCAACTCTCCATTAGTACTTCTAATTACCTCAAGGAGGAAGTGTCAGTTTGGGACTAGAATGTCTTTAACACATATATAGTACATTTTATATTCTCTCTCTCTCTCTTTTCTTTCCCCTCCTGACTCTGACTCTTTTCTTTCTTTCTTTCTTCTTTCTTTCCCTTTCTTTCTTTCTTTCTTTTTCTTTCTTTCTTTCTTTTCTTTCTTTCTCTTTCTTTTCTTTCTTCTCTCTCTCTCTTTTCTTTCTTTCTCAAGGAGTCTCGCTCTGTCACCCAGGCTTGAGTACAGTGGTGTGATCTCAGCCCACTGCAACTCCACCTCCCGGGTTCAAGCCCTTCTCCTGCCTCAGCCTCCTGAGTAGCTGGGACTACAGGCATATGCCACCACATCAGGCTAATTTTTGTATTTTTAGTGGAGATGGGGTTTCACCATGTTGGCCAGGATGGTCTCGATCTGTTGACCTCGTGATCTGCCCGCCTTGGCCTCCCAAAGTGCTGGGATTACAGGCATGAGCCACCACCCGGCCCCACTGCCTTTCTTACAGCTCTTGCCCTTTCCCTTCGCTTTCTCACTTCTTTGTGATGCCTTCTGTTTAACACCACATTTGGACCATGCTCTGGGGGAGATAGCTTCTAACAAGCCAGCGATGTCCCCTGACCTCATTGAACTCTCAGGGCAGCCTGGCGGGGAGGGAAGACATGCACTCTGGTGAGCATGAGGCAGGGGGCTGGGTGCTGAAATGGGGGAACACACAGGGAACACATGTGGGTCAGGAAAACTCCTAAAGTCAGTGATGTCTCAGGTAAGGCACAAGGTGAGAAGAAGATGGGCTTAGCCAGGTTGATAGTGTCCCAGGAGTAGGGAATGGCATGTGCAAGTGCCCAGAGAAGACAGAGGACGTGTTGCTTGACTGAAACCTCCACTCCACCTTTCCCTGACTTGACTGTCTCCCTCTGCTGCCTTTACCTAGGGATGGTGAATTGGAGTATTCCCCATTCTGCAGCCACAAGTGGCCAGAGGTGCCACTTGAAAACATAAACCATGTCTCTTGATGTATTATATTATTACTTTAAAAAACTTTTCATTAAGGCTGGGGGCGCTGGCTTATGCCTGTAATCCCAGCACTTTGGGAGGCTGAGGCAGGCGGATCACCTGAGGTCAGGAGTTTGAGACCAGCCTGTCCAACAAGGCAAAAACCCATCTCTACTAAAAATACAAAAATTGGCTAAGTGTGGTGGTGGGCACCTATAATCCCAGCTACTCAGGAGGCTGAGGCAGGAGAATCACTTGAATCCTGGGGGCAGAGGTTGCAGTGAGCTGAGTTCGCACCATTGCACTCCAGCCTGGGCAAAAGAGTGAAACTGCATCTCACCAAAACAAAACAAGACAAAACAAACAAAAAACTTCCAACTTTTCATTGAAATACAATATGCATACATCTAAAAATTATTTGTAAATGTTATAGCATTTTGCACGAATAGATAACATGTGCAATAGTTAATGCACAGGTTTCCAAATATATAAAGTCTGAAAGGCCTGTAATGAAACCTTTTCCTCCATCCCCTGTCCCCCAGCCACCCAGCTCCCTCTGCAGAGGTAACAAATGTTACCAACTTCTTGTGTATTTGTCCAGAGATATTCTATGCTACACAGCAAATCAAATATAGATGATCTCTGCACTTTTCACAAAAGCTTATTCTACATCTTGTTTTGCACCTTGCAAGTTTCACCTAACAATATACTTTGGAGCTGTGCACAGGAGCTGTGCAATTGTTGGTTTTATGGCTATGCCATAACTGTATTCAACCAGATGTCTATAGATGGACCTTTTAGTTGTTTCTATTATTTTTTTCTGTAATGAACAATGCTGCAGTCCCTGACCTGATATAATTTGCATCTTTGCAAGTATGTCTGTAGGATAAACTCTTCAAAGTGAGATTGCTAGATCACGGGGTCTGTGCATTTATAATTTTGATGAATGTTGGTCTGATATGGCGGTTCATGCTTGTAATCCCAGCACTTTGGGAGGCCGAGGCAGGTGGATCACTTGGGGTCAGAAGTTCGAGACGAGCCTGGCCGACATGGTGAAACTCTGTCTCTACCAAAAATGCAAAAATTAGCTGGGTGTGGTGGCACGTGACTTCGTCCCAGTTACTAGGGAAGCTGAGGTAGGAGAATCGCTTGAGGCAAAGGCTGCAGTGAGGCAAGATCGTGCCACTGCACTCCAGCCTGGGTGACAGAGACTCTGTCTTAAAAAATTTATTTATTTATTTATTTATTCATATATTTATTTTATGGATGTTGTCAAATCCCCTGCAGAAAGGTGGGACTGGTTTTCTCTTGAAACAGCAGTGTCAGAAAGTGACAAGGGCCCCTTAAAAAGATATTCCCTAAGGCCGGGCGCAGTGGCTCACGCCTGTAATCCCAGCACTTTGGGAGGCCGAGGAGGGCAGATCATGAGGTCAAGAGATGAAGACCATCCTGGTCAACATGGTGAAACCCCATCTCTACTAAAAAAATACAAAAATTAGCTGGGCGTGGTGACGCACGCCTGTAGTCTCAGCTATTCGGGAGGCTGAGGCAGGAGAATGGCTTGAACCGGGGAGGCGGAGGTTGCAGTGAGCCAAGATCTCGCCACTGCACTCTAGCCTGGTGACAGAATAAGACTCCCTCTCAAAAAAAAAAAAAAAAAAAAAAAGATATTCCCTGCATGTCCCCGGCTGGGCAAGATCCTAGATGCCCCTCTTCCCTCACTCCAAAGACCTAACTGAGGGCTGCAATTGGGGGGAACCCTTCCTACGGACCAGACCCTAATCTTTTGTTTCCTAAACTTGCTTAATTATCAGAATCACCTGGGAGACATGCTTAAAATACAAATGACCGGGCCTCTTGGCAGACTTGCTAAATCAGAATCTCCAGGGGATCCTGGCATTGACATTTTTAACAAGCTCCCTTGGGTGACTCTTATGAGCAAGGCAGATCTAGTACATGCTGACTCACACAATCTCATTGAGTTCTCACTCCCCCACCTCTCCTCCTCTTTGGGGGTCGTTGTTCCCATTTAAGAGATGAACAAAATCAAAGTTCTGCATCGAGTGGCCCCAGAGGGAGACTTGGGGGAGTTGGATATGATGTGTCCACCTTCTGCTTGCTGCTTCGACTTCATGTACACTCTTACTTTGTGTTTGCTTTCAGGAGCTCCCCTATCGTGGGATCTTTGGCTTGGTTGTCCCCTGCTGGTTCTAATGGCCAAGCTTCTGTGGTGAGTGGCCTGAGCGCATCATCCTGTGTTGCCCCTGCAGCTGGCCAACAGGTGTAGAGACAGGACGTTCCAGATAGTGGGAGACCCTTCCCCCGGATCCAGACCCTCACCTAGGACAGGGACACCCGAGGGCTTGATGGTTAAAAGGCACCAAAAGGAAAAATAATTATTAAAAATAATATTGCAAATTATTTTTAATTTTTTTAAATTTTAATTTTTGTGGGTACATAGTAGGTATATTTATGGGGTACATGAGATGTTTTGATACAGGCATGTGTTGTGTAATAATCACATCACGTAAAATGGGGTATCTGTCACCTCAAGGCTTTATCCTTTATGTTACAAACAATCCAATTATACTCTTTTAGTTATTTTTATTTTTTATTTTTTGAGATGGAGTCTCGCTCTGTCTCCAGGCTGGAGTGCAGTGGCGCGGTCTCAGCTCACTGCAACCTCTGCCTCCTCTAGGTTCAAGTGATTCTCCTGCCTCAGCCTTGCAAGTAGCTGAGACTATAGGCATGTGCCACCATGCCGGGCTAATTTTTGTATTTTCAGTAGAGATGTGGTTTCACCATGTTGGCCAGGATGGTCTCGATCTCTTAACCTTGTGATCCACCTGCCTTGGCCTCCCAAAGTGCTGGGATTACAGGTGTAAGCCACGGCACCCGGCCTCTTTTAGTTATTTTAAAATTTACAATTAAATTACTGTTGACTATAGGGTTGGGTGGGGTGGCTCATGCCTGTAATGCCAGCACTTTGGGAGGTCAAGGTGGGTGGATCACCTGAGGTTGGGAGTTCAAGACCAGCCTGGCCAACATGATGAAACCCTGTCTCTACTAAAAGTACAAAAATTAGCCAGGCATGGTGGCAGGCGCCTGTGATTCCAGCTACTGGGGAGGCTGAGGCAGGAGAATGGCTTGAACCCGGGAGGTGGAGGTTGTAGTGGACAGAGACTGTGCCACTGCCCTCTAACCTGAGTGACAGAGTGAGTCTGTCTCAAAAAAAAAAAACAACAACCCAGAAATAATCTATTGACTATAGTCACCCTGTTGTGCAATCGAACAGTAAGTCTTATTCATTCTTTCTAATTTTTTTGTACCCATTAACCATCTGCCTCCTCCTCCTAGACTCACTCATTATTCTTCCCAGCCTCTGGTCACTGTCCTTCTACTCTATCTCCACGGTTTCAATTGTTTTGATTTTTGATCTTGCGAATTCTTAAGCCCACCCGTCTCCTCAGCAGGAAGCCTTTCTCTGTCCCATTGCAGCCTCTTTGTTTTCCAGCTTGGAGACAGAGAACCTGTGTGGAACGAAGTGGCTTTTCATTTTTTTTTTTTTTTTTTTTTTTTGAGGCAAAGTCTTTCTCTGTCGCCCAGGCTGGAGTGCAGTAGCCTGCGATCTCAGCTCACTACAACCTCTGCCTCTGGGGTTCAAGCAATTCTCCCACCTAAGCCTCCCGAGTAGCTGGGATTACAGGCGCCCGCCACCATGCCTGGCTAATTTTTGTATTTTTAGTAGAGATGGGGTTTCACCATGTTGGTCAGGCTGGTCTTGAACTCCTGAACTCAAGCAATCCACCGCCTTGGTCTCCCAAAGTGCTGGGATTACAGGCGTGAGCCACTGCGCCTGGCTGAAAGGTGTTTTTTTGTTAACAGCACGAGGCCCTTACAAACAAGTTGCTGCCCTCGCTTTAGAGATATGCCAGAGAGAGGCAGTGCAAGAAAAGGCACCGTTTTAGCCAGGGCCTGATCTGGTTTCCACTTGGACTTAATTTCACTTCCTTGGAGCCCCAGGCTACATTGGATTTCTCCTCAGCAATATTTAGCAGAGCTGAAATAAATGAATCCCTCAGCAGAAGCCAATATTCTTGCCTGATTGCTGGGACTAATTGATGTTTTGGTGGGCATTGCATTGGTTGGAAATTAAAACATTTAACATGGCTCAATGTTAAATCAATTTAAAAATACATTTTTCAAATGTCTTCCATTTCCTTGGGACTCAGCTGAATGGATGGCTGTGAAGTTATCGTTAAACTTTCAAAATATTCTCTTTTTTTGGTGGAGATGGTGGTGGCTCTTCTGGCTTTAAGTGGCTCTGGGCTTTGGGGGATTGGTTGAAATAAAAAAATAAAAATACGTTGGGTAAGTCAATCAGTGGTGTGATATCCTGGTGTGGCTGAGCAAACTCTGCCCACTGGCTGGATCCTTCTAGGATGAAGTTACTTCTGGGAATTGTCAGGATGCTTTTAGTCTTAGGTTAAGGAAGTCAGGGCTCAGAGAAGGCAGGCAGCCATGGTGTTTGCCACCTCCCAGGCAAACACCTTCTGGAAGACAGCATCACAGCTGCTTGGCATGGCGTTTCTCTGCTGGCATCCCAGGTGCTTCTGTTCTGCCACCAGCACACCTTGGGTTCTCCTCCTAGTCACCCATCCACAGTAGGCATCTCATCTGGAGATGAGAAGAAAACCCTGCATGTTTCCAAAAATCTGTGATGTCCCATAAAAGGCCAGTGGATTTCACAAAGCATCATGAGTAGGTGTTGCAGAGGCTGGAGTGTGTTTTCAGAGGTCACGTGATTTTATAGAAAACTAAGACTGCCGTGTGAAAGTTGTGATATTTAAGGTCTGACTTGGTTTTCCTTCACCCTGGCAGGGAAGTGGCAGCAAATGGTGCTTCTCAAGTACAAAACATTGATTTTTTTTTTTTTTTTTTTTGAGATGGAGTCTCTCTCTCACCCAGGCTGGAGTGCAGTGGCACGAACTCGGTTCACTGTACCCTCCACCTCCTGGATTCAAGCAATTCTCCTGCCTCAGCCTCCTGAGTAGCTGAGATTACAGGCTTGTGCCACCATACCCGGCTAATTTCTGTATTTTTGGTGGAGACGGGGTTTCACCATGTTGGCCAGGCTGGTCTTGAACTCCTGGCCTCAAGTGATCCACCTGCCTTCGCCTCCCAAAGTGCTAGGATTACAGGCATGAGCCACTGTGCCTGGCCCAGAGTATTAATTTTGTTACCAACAGCAGCCTCTAGTTTAGCTGGGCCGGACCAGCTGCTTGGAGAGGGATGCTTGATGAGAATGTGTCTACACAGACCCCCATGAGGATGCCTTTAGTTCTCAGTCGGTATTCTCACTTTCTGCTGGTCTTGGATTATCCTGGACAAGAAAAAGCAAACAGTAACTCTCCTGTGAGTCAGGAGAAATCCACTCTCTTGTGAGTCAGGCTTCACATTGCCAACTTCATGTAGCTTTTGTATCTCATCTCTTTTCCCGGTCATTTGTTTCTGATCTAATTCCTGTTTCTTTCCTGCCATCTTGAATAATGACTCCCATTATAGAGGGGTGACTCTGGGTCAGGCTGTCTAAGGGCTTTCACTGTGTCATTAGCTCATTTTATTGTGGCCATGATCCTGCCAGGTAGGCAGTGTTAGGATTCCCATTTTCCAGATGAGGGGACTGAGCCTGAGAGTGGTTAAGGAGCTCTTGTCTAAGCTTCCCAGATAGGATGAATTTGAATCCTGACTTCTTTATCTCTGCACTGTGCTGCCTCCTGGATGGGTGTCCTTTAAATTCTCTAATAAGTCAGATCAGAAAGAGATTCTGTAAATCCCTTCACCTCCTCCTCTGGCGGGAGGCCAGTTTGCCTCACAGCACATATAATTGGTGATTGCCCCAGGCAGGAAGACAAATCTAGCTGATGCCCTGCAGGAACCCCAGGGTCTCAGGTTGAAATGCGCAGTCCTTTGCATGCAGGAGAGCAGCAGGTCACGCTGGTAGGTGCCCCTACCATTCACCTTTCAATGTCAGCTCTCCTGATGGATTTCTAGCCTCCATCCTCCACAGCCCCCCTCAGCTGAATGCAGGGATCACTGGAACTTGCATGCAGATCACAGTGTGTTGGCTGTGGTTCTGATGGGTCAGGACCTGTGCCATTCTGGCTTCTAAACTTTTTTTAATATCACCCCAGTTAGATCCTTTTGCAGAATCCCCCCCCTTCAGGCCCACACCAGACACCAAGCCTGGCTTGATGGGGGCTGCAACTTCAGCCTAACATCCATTGGAACTTAGAATGAAATTATCCTCTCTAGTCCTGCTACCCAGGGGTTCAGCCACAGCTGCTTGTGATGGGCTGTACTACCAAAAGAGATTACTGTGTCTTGGGGCATGTGTGTGTTTACTCTGCTTTACTGAAGAAACGCTGTCATGGAAGAGAGTTACAACACAGCAAGCAACTTAATATCCAATACTAGGCATTTTTTTTAATCCTTAAAAGTCCTTTGCCCACCTTTGCCTCTTGAGGGGCCTTTAAAAATATTGGGCCAGGAGTGGTGGCTCATGCCTATAATCCTGTTCCTACCAAAAAAAAAAAAAAAAAAAAAAAAAAAAAAAAAGTGCTGGAGGCAGTGGCTCACTCCTATAATCACAGCACTTTGGGAGGCTGAGGCAGGCAGATATCTGAGCTCAGGACTTCAAGACCAGCCTGGGCAACATAGTGAAATCCCATCTCTACTAAAATGCAAAAAATTACTGATTGTTTTAGAAAGGGACATGGGTTTGGCTGATCCATGGAAATATCTGCAGCTTGCCAGCAGGTGAAGTCTTTATTTGCCTTTATCTCCATTGTGGCCTCTAGTGAGCTAGATTACATAGATGCTGATGAAATCTGGGAGCATTGGTGTGGGCTATAGTTTCCCAGGAGGACTCTGGCCCTGGGGAAGTCCCTTCAGTCTCTTGAGTCCCTGTGGCACATCTCTGTGTGTGGCAAACTAGATAATTGTTCCCAATGATCCTGCTTACTTCCTTTACTGGCTTTTTGCCGTGTGACTTTGTAGCACATCTCAATGGGTAGAGTCTGCTTCCTTGCCCTTCTAACTTTGGTCATTGGAATGTGAGCAGACACAACATATTCCCCCCAGCAGAAGTTTTTTGTTTTTTGTTTCTGTTTGCTTGTTTTTGAGACGGAGTCTCGCTCTATCACCCAGGCTGGAGTGCAGTGGCACGATCTCGGCTCGTTACAACCTCTGCCTCCCAGGTTCAAGTGATTCTCCTGCCTCAGCCTCCCAAGTAGCTGGGACTATAGGCACATGCCACCACACCCGGCACATACATGGTCACATCCACGTGCCCCTATATCAGATAGTGATGAATATTATGGAGCAAAGGAAATCTGGAGGAAAGAATTGAGAGCTCCAGATGGTGGTGGTAGGGATAGGAATGGTGGAGAACAAACTTTAATAAACTACGTGGTCAGGAAAGGCTCCGCCCTCAAAAGGGGATCCAGTCATCTCTTAAAGGTCCCACCTCTCAATGCTGCCACATTTGGAATTAAGTTTCAACATGAATTTTGAAGGGGTCATTTGAATTACAGCACATGATGTACACCATCAGCTTTAAGCTTACAGCCTAACAATTCCACAATAGTGAGAGAGAGAGAAAGAGAGAGAGAGAGAGAGAGATTGATTGGTCTTTCCTGGTTACTTCAGCAAAATTCCCCAGATTAGATCTGATGGGCTTGCTTGAGGCAGGTGCCCATTTCTGATCTGCACCACTGTGGCCCAGACAATGGTTATACCAACTGACCAAGGCTAGGTCTGATTGCCCTAAATCCTACTATAAATAACACTGAGCAGGAAAGGACTGATTCCAGAGGAGACCAATTACCAAAATGTGGTAGGCAGAATTCTGAGATGGCCCCCAAGACCCCTGCTCCCTGTTGTGCACACTCTGTGCAATCTCCTCCAGTATTGTACAACTAGAGGATGTGATGGAACATGCCTTCCATGATTGGGCTACTAGTTAGTTGATTTTGAGTTAATCAAAAGGGAGAGCATCTGGGTGGGTCTCACCTAATTGGGTGCACCTTTAAAAGGGACTAGGCCCTTCCTGAAGTCTGAGATATTCAAAATGTGAGAAAGCCTATGGAGAGGCCACAGGGCAAGGACCTAGGGTGGCCTTTAGGAGATAAGAGAGGTCTCTAGTCAATAGCCAGCAAGAAAACAAGACCTCAGTCATATTGATGCAGGGCAGATGAGTTCCAAACTGTCTAAACTGGGGCTTAGCCTGTGAGGGTTCATGGTCTTGCCTAGGAAAGAATTCAAGGGCAAACTGGAGGTAGAAGAAAACAGCTTTACTGAAGTGGTGGTGTTACAGCTCCTGAAGTGTTACAGCTCCATGATGGCTCCTGCAGAGCAGGGCTAGCCCATAAGCAGAGAGTAGCAGCTCAGGGCAGTTTTGCAGTCATGTTTATACCTGCTTTTAATTATATGCAGATTAAAGGGTGGTTTCTCAGAAATTTCTGTGGAAGGGGTAGTAACTTTTAAGTCATCGGGTCATTGCCGTGGAAAGGGGTGGTAACTCCCAGGTGTTGCCATGGCAACAGTAAACTGCTCTGGCACACTGGTGGGTGTGTCTTAGGGAAAGCTGCTACCCTCTCAGCTCTGTTTTAGCTAGTCCTGAACTTGGTCCGATGTCCAAGCCCCACCTCCAGAGTCAAGTCCTCCCTCCTACCTCAAGATAATTAGAAGGAACGGAAGTCTGAAAACAACCAGTGATCCTGGAAGAAGAACTTGAGCTTTAGATAAGACTGCAGCTCCAGCTGACACCTTGATTTCAGCTCCATGAGACCTTGAGCAGAGAATCTGGTTGGGTTTTGAGCTATAGAACTGTGAGATAATACATTTGTGTTGCTTTAGTTAGTGCACTTCTGTCAATTCGTTACACAGCAATAGAGAACTGAATAAGGGAGAAATAAATGCCAGGTAGACAAAAGTGACTGACGTGCATGAGGGAGCTGAGACAGACAGCTGCCTTGGTTGAAATACACTAGCTCTGGAATTGAGCCTTACTTAGCGTGGAAGGTATGATTATGTCTCTGAATCCTCACTGGGTGAAGTTTTATTGGTCAGGCATCCTGTTCCATGTCAGCCCCTCCCTCTAGGATCTTTTGCTTCCTGCAAGGAACGGGGCCTGATATGTTTATCTTTTGCATTTGTCATTTATAGTGACTCAGCATCAATTCATTCTTTCCCACAATATTGTGAATTTCCTGTGGGGGAAGCACACTTTTGGGACTCTCCAGTGGATTAGATAGCATTAGCTCCACCTTCACTCCAGTGCTGGGCCCTGATTCCCTTAAGCCAATCAGCATACTCCATTCGCCTGGCCATAATGATTGATTCAGGGATGGATCAAAGAGAGCCAGGATTTGGATTTTTTATTCAACTGTCAGAGTAAAGAGAAAGAACTTCTCTTTCCTCTGCACATGAATTGAATTGGACAGCCATCTTGAAATATTAAGAGAAGCTTTATAAAGGAATGAAATTAAGAAATGGAGTGAGAAGAATGGTTAACAAATGGTGTGAGGTCAGGCATGGTGGCTCACACCAGCACTTTGGGAGGCTTAGGCGGAAGGGAGGATCGCATAAGCCCAGGAGTTCGAGACCAGCCCTGGCAGCATAGTGAGGGACCCTGTCTCTACAAATAATAAAAATAATTAGCTGGGCATGGTGATGCATGCCTGTGGTCCTAGCCACTCAGAAGGCTGAGGTGGGAGGATTGCTTGAGCAATCCTGGGAAGTTGAGGCTACAGTGAGCTGAGACTGCACCATTGCACTCCAGCCTGGGTGACACAATGAGATCTTGTCTCAAAGAAAAAGAAATAAAGAAAGAAAAAAGAAATGGTGTGAGAAACACTGGGTCCTGGCAAAAGATTTTGGCACCAGGATGAAACCATACCTGCAGGTTTGCCCCTGCACCATTCAGTGTATATGAACAAATTTGGGTTGGATTTCCTGATACTTACAAGTAGTTGAGTTGCTTTCTTTTTTCTGTTTATTTTTCTTACTCATGGGATGTGCACAAATTGTTTCTTATTATGGGTATGACTGATCACAAAGAGCCCATTTTCTCTATAACCTGAAGAGAGAGCGTATGGGCATCTCAGCTTCACAAGGCCATAACAGCATCAGTCTTTACCCTGAATTCAGCCTTGATGCATCCAAGTGCCTGATGAGGCTACAGGGATCCTGTTTTTGAAAACTTTACGTGGGTGACAAAATAGCAAAATAGTGTGTGAGGCTCTTGCCTTGAGACCTGGGCTTGTTCTGGAGACAACTCTAATTGGAGGAGAGAGATTTGCTCCTCCCACTCTCCTTGTTGACAATCGGCCTCAGGGGACTGAGTCATACCGACTGACTTGATGTACGTTAGCTTGAGTGCCTCCAACTGGGTGACACTTCCTGTCCCCTGAGGGTAGCCAATATCTTCTGCTTTTCTTCCTCCCGATTTAGCATCACTTTGGGCAAGAATTCTGGGCTGAAGGGGAGGGGCCTATGGTTCTCTTGTATGGTCTGAGTTTGTTCACACAGCAGCCTGCTCTTATCTAGTCTGATTTTTTCAGTGGCATTCTGGTGTATCTTGTCATCTGGCTCTTTGACAGGCCTTTCTGGTCTTCACATTGATGCAGGTTTGTTTGTTTGTTTTCTCCTTGTTGATGTATAGTCAGGAATTTAACATCTTTGACTGTCATCATCAGACACTCTCACTAGTCTTGTCAAATCCTTAGCTATGCAAATGAAAGCATGGAAGCTTGGAGGTGATATGCCAGGATGCTGAACCCTAGGACTGAGCTCTGTGAATATGCTGTTAAGGTTCTTCAATCCTCACATCCCTCCTGGGCCTGCCGCTCTTGCAACATCCTTGTGGCATGCTCAAAGACCTTTGCAGTGCCCACGTCTGCATTTCCCAACAGTGTCTTTGTTTTGGGTGCATTCTTTGATATTGGTTGCTTTAAATGGACCAATCAGGTCGTGGCAGGCGATGGATGCACATTAAAATTGATTAATTGAGGACATTTCAGCAAAGAGACTATTTACAGAAGCATGGACAGGGTTAAATGAAACAAAGGCTGTGAAGTACCCTGAAATTGTTAATAACAGGGAGCCTTTACCAACCAGGTCTAAAAGGGAAGGAGAGAGAGACTCTTGGAACCCAGAAAGAACTGTAATGTAATTACTCAACCTTCCTACCCACTGCACAGACAAAACCAGTTTTCTGAGACTGTGGTATTGCAGTGAAGAAACAGTTTAATTAACCTGAGGCTGGCCATGTAGAAGAATTGGAGTTATCACTCAAATCAGTCTCCCCCAAAACTTGGAGGCTATGGTATGGTTTTTCTTTTCTTTTCCTTTCTTATTTTATTTTTTTTGAGGTGGAGTTTTGCTCTTGTTGCCCAGGCTGGAGTGCAATGGCGCTATCTCAGTTCACCGCAACCTCTGCCTCACGGGTTCAAGTGATTCTCCTGCCTCAGCCTCCAGAGTATCTGGTATTACAGGCATGCACTACCACGCCTGGCTATCAGGCTGGTCAGGCTGGTCTCGAACTCCTGACCTCAGGTGATCTGCCTGCCTTGGCCTCCCAAAGTGCTGGAATTACAGGCGTGAGCCACTGTGCCCAGCCTATGGTTTTTCAAGGATAGTTTGGTGGGCAGAGGACTAGACAATGGGTGCTGCTGATTGGTGGGGGACGGAATCATAGGGTGTGGGAAATGGTCTTTGTACTCTAAGTCTGCCTCTGGGTAGGGGCCCAGGACCAGTTGAATCAAGAGTCATAAGTCCAGGTGGGGTCAGTTATTTGCCAGAATGCAAAAGTGTGAAAAACATCTCAAAAGACCAATCCTAGGTTCTATACTAGTGATGTTATCTATAGGAGCAATTGGGGAAGTCACAAATCTTGTGACTTATAGAACAATGTCTGGTTCTAAAACTATGCCTAAAACTGTGCCTACATTTTAGCAGAATTCAGGCCCCTCCCTAATCTTGTGGCCTTTCCTTAGTTTTACAAAGGTAGTTTCAGCCCTGAACAATGAAGGAATCAGTTTTAGGGGAGTACTATTATCATCCTTGCTTTCAAGTTAAACTATAAACTAAATTCCTGTCAAGGTGCGGTAGCTCACACCTGCAATCCCAGGACTTTGGGATGCCAAGGCAGGCAGATTGCTTGAGCCCAGGAGTTCAAGACCAGACTGGGCAACCTGGTGAAACCCTGTCTCCACAAAAAATACAAAAAAAAAAATTAGCATGCGCCTGCAGTCCCAGCTGCTCCGGAGGCTGAGATGGGAGGATCACCCTGAGACCAGGGAGTTCGAGGTTGTGATGAGCTGTAATCATGCCACTACAGTCCAGCCTGGGCGACAGAGTGAGACCTTATCTCAAAAAGCAAATAAATAAATAAATAAAAATTCCTCCCATGATTAACTTGGCCTATGCCCAGGAATGAGCGAGGATAGCCAGGCTATGAGGCTAGAAGCAAGATGGAGTCAGCCACGCTAGATTTTTGCAAAGGCAGTTTCTTTGCAAAGGCAGTTTCAGTAGCTGTGAGAAAGAGCCTCCCAACAAGAGCTGTAGTAGCTTTTCCCAGTGGCGCCAATTCTTCCCTAGTCCAGGCTCTGGGGAATTTCTCTTGGAAGATGCAGCAGGCTGGAGTTGAGGGTGGGGACTTTAATCCTCCTTTGCACATTGCCAGGAACCACCTTTTCCCTTCCAGAGCAGACTTTCATTTTAAAAGCTATTTTGTGTTCAGCTGCTGAGAGCCCATGTGCTTGCTCATTCCCAGGAGAATTTTTATGACTTCTACACTTTTAAAAAGCTGTCTGGCTTTCTGTCTAGGTTTTGGATACTTTCTGCTTGTACCTCCAAATCTGCTCTCCACTCTGCTGTGTCCAGGGAGCCAGATTGGCCAATGGGGGACACAGCAGGAGATTGGAGAGTGGAAGGGGAGGCCAGGGTATTTATTCCCTCGGCTTCTTCCTGCAGGGATGAGGGTTTGCAGTGTTTCAGTTTCTCCTTAAAGGCCACAGTTTCTGCTGGGCAGCTCTTTCTTATAGTGACAACTCTCTGGGTTCCAGGATTCTCTCTCTCCCTCCTTCCCTTTTAGACCGCCTGTTGAAAATACCAGTGTGCTCCACTGGTCAGAGCAGGTCAGAGCAGGTAGCCAGGGGTGACCTAGATCAAAGAAGGTGACCAGAGCAGGTGCGTCCTTTGTTTTCCTGGCAACGTGCAGAGGAGGATTAAAGAAAACATCCTTTGTTTTCTCTTAATCCTACCCACACTTCTGTAAATAATCTCTTTCCTAAACTGTCCTCAATTACCCCATTGGAGTGTGCATCTGTTTTTTTCACTAGGGCCTGATTGCTCCATTTCTGATATCAAAGAATTCACCCCTGAAGGCTGTAAGAGAAATCCCAGAGAAATTTCCCCCACTGTCTCTCTGTTTCCAGGTGGTCGTCCACCTCCAGCACAGCCTGAACCAGGTCAATGAATGCTGCCTATTTTATCTGATTAAGTTTGTCATTGAGATCCTTGTTATAAGTAGAATTTTTGATGCCATAAAAGAAGTAGCACTCGAGTATAAATTTCCTCAGCAAGGCAATTTACTTCTACAGAAGGGTGCAGCTCGTAGATGGAACAATGTCGAGTACACATTTGGACAAGGGAGGAAAAGGGGTACTTATGCCTGACGGGGGTCACCCCTACTGCTATGTCATTCTCCTATTGGCTAGGGTTAGACCGCACAAGCTAGACTAATCCCAACTGGCTATTTTAAGAGAGCAGGGTTTCTGAGCTGGAGTGGCAGGGTGGTTTGGTGGGAAGGATGGTTATGGGTGGGTCAGAGCAGGTAGCCAGGGGTGACCTAGATTAAAGATGGTGACCAGAGCAGGTGACTAGAGCAGGTGACTGAAGCAGGTAACTGGGATGAGTCAGGACGGAGCTGGGCACCAGGGGAAAAGATGTGAACTACTGATTAGAACTGGTGGAAAAGGTTGTTTACTGAAACTACAAGGAAGTTCAACTTTAAAATAGAGAATTAAAGAATAAGAGAGCTGAGCATACTGACATACTGATTCTTTGAAGAGAAACTTGGAGTTCACTGTATCTGACAGTACTGAAGATGCATACCTCCTACTTCTGGCTTGGGGACAGCTAAGCACTGCCCTGTAGTTAATGACTCTGGATACAGTTCTCAAATTAATCTGGGTGCCAACTGAGTCCCTCAGCCAGTGAGGAGCCCCTGATTCCATGGCCAAGGAAAACCAAAACCTCACCATGGTTTCTGCAAATGACTGTCTCAGGACACCTCCTAGTGCGAGCTATCTTTGTACCTCCTTGTCCCAGCTGTGAATCCTCTGAAATAATTCATTCATACAAAACCATTGTGGGTCATTGTGGTAGACAGCTTCTAAGATGACCCCAAATGATCCCTGCCACCTCATATTCATGTCCTTTTGTGACTCCTTCCCCTGAGTGTGTGCTGGACCTAATGACTAGCTTTTTAAAAAATTTTTCATTTAAAATGAAAAAATTCTCTTTTTTTGAAAAAAAACTTCTCTTTTTTTGAGACAGGGTCTTGCTCTGTGGCCCAGGATGAGTGCAGTGACAGAATCATGGCTCACTGCAGCCTTGAACTCCTTGGCTCAAGCAATCCTCCCACCTCAGCCTTCCAAGTAGTTGGGGCTACAGGTGCATACCACTATGCCTGGCTAATTTTTAATTTTATTGTAGAGAGGAGGTCTCCCTATGTTGTTCAGGCTGGTCTTGAACTCCTAGACTCAAGTGATCCTTCTGCCTCAGCCTCCCAAAATGCTGGGGTTACTGGTGTGAGCCACCATGCATAGCCTATAATTTCAACTTTTATTTTAGATGTAGCGGGTATATGTGCAGGTTTGTTACATGGGTATGTTGTCTGTTGCTGAGGTTTAGGGTATGACTGGTTGTCCTGTCACCCAAATAGTGAACATAGATAGTTTGTCAGGCCTTTCATCCCTCTCTTTCTCTCTCTCATCTAGTAGTCCCTAGATTTTTTTTTTTGGAGACAAAGTCTTGCTCTGTTGGCTAGGCTGGAGTGCTGTGGCATGATCTTGGTTCACTGTAACCTCCGCCTCCCAGATTTAAGTGATCCTCATGCCTTAGCCTCCTGAGTAGCTGGGATTACAGGCGCCCGCCACCATGCCTGGCTAATTTTTGTATTTTTGGTAGAGACAGCGTTTTGCCATGTTGACCAGGCTGGTCTCAAACTCCTGACCTCAAGTGATCTGTCCACCTTGGCCTCCCAAAGTGCTGGGATTATAGTTGTGAGCCACTGCACCCAGCCACAGTCCCCAGTTTTTATTGTTCCCATGTTTATATCCATGTGTACCCAATGTTTAGCTCTTGCTTATAAACGAGAACATACAGTATTTGGTTTTCCATTCTTGCATTAATTCACCTAGGAAAATGGCCTCCAGCTGCATCCATGTTGCTGCAAAGTGTATGATTTTGTTCCTTTTTATGGCTGTGCAGTTTTCCATGGTATGTATGTACCACATTTTCTTTATCCAATCCTCCATTCATAGGCACCTAGGTTGATTCCATGTCTTTGCTATTGCGAATAGTGCTGTGATGAACATATGAATGACTAGCTTTTAATTAGTAGAACACAGCAAACTCGACGGGATGTCACTTTGAGATTAGGTTACCAAACACGGGGACTTCTGTCTTGCCTTCTCACTGTTACTAAACCTAATTTGGGTCCCCTGCCCAGTGCAGCAAAACCAAACATTGATATTGGAATTGTAGCAAGAGGAAGTGGGGTATCTATGGGAGGGCACCAAACAAAGAGAATTGGGTGGTTAATGCTTAAGTCCCAAGCTCCCCGGTCGCTTATAGGTAAGGATTTATAATTGTGAGAAGGCAGAGGTTACATGCAGTTATAAATCAATATATGGGAGGCTCTACATTGGTTTGACCTAAAAAGGCAGGACATCTCAAAGTGGGACAAGTGGTCATAGATTTAAAGATGTTTTGATTTGTAATTGGCTTAGGAGGAGAGGCTTTGTCTAAAAACTTTGAGATCACCAGAATGTTAGTTCTGGCCTGGGTGTCACTTCCTCTATGCACCTTAGGAAGAAATTTAGAACAGAGAAGAGTGTTAAGAGTTTAGTCCTCAGTTCCCCCTTATCTGAGATCTGCATGTCAGTGGATCCACTTAGTGGGGTAGTGGGTTCCTCATTTTTGAAAAACAATCTAGGGACATTAGTTTTTATAGGGAAGCCAAACATCCCATGATTTTAACTTTCTTGCCCATTGTTCTAAGTTACTATTATCTTCTTGCTTATTAAGTCACTTATGTATGTATGTATTTTTGAGACAGAATCTTGTTCCATTGCCTAGGCTGGAGTGTAATGGCATAATCTCGGCTCACTGCAACCTCCACCTCCTGGTCAAGGGATTTTCCTGCTTCAGCCTCCCGAGTAGTTGGGACTACAGGCGTGTGTCACCATTCCTCGCTAATTCTGTATTTTTAGTAGAGATGGGGTTTTGTTTTGTTGGCCAGGCTAGTCTTGAACTCCTGATCTCAAGTGATTCACCTGCCTTGGCTTCCCAAAGTGCTGGGATTACAGGCATGAACCACTCTGCCCAGCCTTATTTATTTTTTAAGGGCTAGCTAAGTGACTGGAATTTTTCTTAAAGGAACTTAAGATCTTTCTTTATTTCTGTGTTTGGTGGTAGGGGGCTGCACACCTCTAAGAGAGGTCCCTGTTCTGCCTCATTGCCTGCTTGCTCTGACAGATCAAGCTGTGATCTGTTGTGAGCTGCCCTATGGAGAGGTCCACGTGGCAGGGATCTGAGGGTGGCCTCTGACAACTGTTCATGAGAAACAAATCCTGCCAATAATCACGTGGGTGATCTTGGAAGTGGATCCTTCCCCCAGTTGAGTCTTGAGATGAAACCTAGCTGACACCTTGATAGCAATCTATGGGAGACCCTGAAGCCGGGGGCCCATCTTCAAATTCCTAACCCATAGAAACTGTGAGATAATTAATGTGTGTTATTTTAAGCCACTGAGTTTTGGAATAATTTGTTACACAGCAATAGATAGCCTATATAGCAGTGTAGGCTTTAGCTGATGATTCCAGTGGGGGAGACCAAAGTGAAATTTATATTGCACACATCACAAGAAGTAACTAACCAACACAATCAGGAATTTCTGTGCATCCACAGCCCTCAGTGCTGAGGGCTCCTCTTTCTTGCTCTTGTTCTCTCTCAATATCATTCTCCAATCTGGCCATGTCCAGCTTCATTGCATATGATCTTTCTTTGGATTGTCAGTTTTTTCTGTGTCCATTTGACAGAGAATTTAATTTCTTTTATGATTTTTTTTTTTTCTTTAGCAGTGGGGTCTCACTCTGTTGCCCAGGCTGGTCTCAAACTCCTGGGCTCAAGTAATCATCCCCACTTGGCTTCCTAAAGTGCTGGGATTACAGGCATGAGCCATCATGCCTGACGCTTTCTGACTTCTACTCCCAAACATGTTGGCAAACTCCTCAAGGTATTCAGCAGGAAAAAAAAAATCCTCTCTATTAATGCAGCCCACCTTTCCTGGGCAGCAGTGTGGGTTATAGATATATGAAATATCTGTTACATAAGTCTCTCAGCTTCTTCCTGCATATATTGCTATTCAACTGCTTAAAGCTATTGAAAAATGCATGCAAACAAAATTTTAATCTGAGAAAATGTCTTTATGACATTGTTCAAATCAAATTGTATCATATGTGAAGGAGAAGCACATTCCACTGGAGAAAAGCTTTTTAAACACTCTGCTTTTTGACATTTTAACCAGTATGTTAGATAAGAAGGCTGCTATGGAAATATAGTTAGCAACATTGTTGGAAAATATAGGCTAGAAAAGAGTTCAAGAATATGTATCCATTGAACTTGATGAAATAATTTTAGAAGCTGAGGCTGTGAAATCTTGATAGCAAAACTGAAGAGACACTGTAGAGTTCCCATTTTGCGGATTTATATTTGGTTGGTTCATGCAGGCAGACCCCAGGAGAGCTAAGACTTTGTTAAGTACCTAACACACACCCAGTAAGAAGGATAAATGTAGGTGTTCACATCAGTGTTTTAAACACGTGATCCAATAAATCAGCAAAAGGGCAGCAAAGCAGTTGTAGTAATGGTTAAAAAAAAAAAAAAAAAAAAAAAGAAGCAGGGAAAACTTTAGGAGCAGGAATTGTATAAAAATACATCCAAATGTGGCTATTTCCAACTACTCCATTCAAACGTGAGCCTCCATCCATTCTCACCTGGATTCCGGTGAGAACTTCCTAGCGGTTTTTCTCTGTCTCAGATTTGCCTTCTTGGGGTATATTTTCAACAAAGCAACCAGAATGATACTTAAAAAAGAAGTATGAGGCTGACACAGTGGCTCATGCCTGTAATCTTTGTACTTTGTGGGGGCTGAGGTGGGGAAGGATCACTCGAGGTAAGGAGTTTGAGACCAGCCTGGGCAACATAGCTAGACTCTGTCTCTGCAATACATACATACATACATACATACATACATGCATACCTACATTAGTCAGGTGTGCTGACATCTGCCTGTAGTCCTTGCTACTCAGGAGGCTGATGTGGGAGAATCACTTGAGCCTGGGAGGTCGAGGCTGCAGGGAGCTGTGTTCCTGCCACTGTGCTCCAGTCTGGGTGACAGTGAGACTCTGTCTCCAATCTTTCTCTCTATCTACCCTATCTATCTGTCTGTCTGTCTGTCTGTCTGTCTGTCTATCTTCTATGTATCTATCTATCTATCTATCATCTATCTATCTAATCTATCTACACACACACACACACACGAAGTATCAGAACATTATTCACGATAGCCAAAAGGTAAAAAAAACCCCAAATGTTCATCAACTGTATGAATAGATAAATTGTTGCACAGTATATCCATACAATGGAACATTATTTGGCAATTTAAAAAATGAAATATGAGGTTGAGAGCAGTGGCTCAAGCCTGTAATCCCAGCAATTTGAGAGGCCAAGGTGGGCGGATCACCTGAGGTCAGGAGTGCAAGACCAGCCGGACAACATGGTGAAATCCCCGTCTCTAATAAAAATACAAAACTTAGCTGGGTGCAGTGGCAGATGCCTGTAATCCCAGCTACTAGGGAGGCTGAGGCAGGAGAATTGCTTTGAACGCAGGAGGCAGAGGTTGCAGTGAGACAAGATCATGCCACTGCACTCCAGCCTGGGCAACAGAGTAAGACCTTGTCTCAAAAAAAATTGAAATATAAGTGGTCATATTTATAGAGATAGAAAGTAGAATGGTGGTTGCCACACCAGGGACTGGGGTGAGGTGGGGGAATGGGAGTTGCTATTTAATGGGTACAGAGTTTCAGTTTGGAGAGGTGACAAGAGTTCTGAAGATGGATGGTGGGTATGGTTACACAACAGTGTGAATACACTTAGTGCCATGAAAGTGAACACTTAAAAATGGTAAAGATGGTTTACAAAAAACAAAAGGACTGAAGTACTGATATATGCTATAACATAGATGAACCTTGAAAATCTTATTCTAAGAAGACAGATGCAAAATGTCGCATGTTATATGATTCCATTGATATGAAATGTTCAGAATAGGCAAATGTATAGAAAGTACATTAGTGGTTGCCCAAGGCTGGGTGGTTTTAGGGGGAGGGTGAGACAATGGGGAGTGACTGCTAATGGGTAAAGACTTTTTGGTGGTGGTGGGGTGATAAAAGTTTCTAAAGTAAATTATGGCCGGGAGCAGTGGCTCATGCCTTAATCCCAGCACTCTGGGAGGCCAAGGCAGGTGGATCACTTGAGGCTAGGAGTTTGAGTTCAGCGTGGCCAACCTGGTGAAACCCTATCTCTACTAAAATACCGGATGTGGTGGCATATGCCTGTAATCCTAGCTACTCGGGAGGGCGAGGTGAGAGGATTGCTTGAACCCAGGAGGTGGAGGTTGCAGTGAGCTGAGATCACACCACTGTACTCCAGCTCTGGGTAATAGAGCTAGACTTCATCTCAAAAAAGAAAAATTATGGTGATGGTTGTACTACTCTGTGAATATATAAAAATCCATTGAATTATATACTGTAAATGGGTGAATTTTATGTCAATTAAGCTATTTAAAAAACAGATGTATATGGAAAAACTTGAATTTCTGGGAGTTAGTTGTATTAACCAGGCCTTATCCAGTCTGTTTTTTTTTTTTTTTCTTAGAGATGGGGTTCTCACTCTGTCACCCAGGCTGGGGTGCAGTGGCGTGATCATGGCTCACTTCAGCTTCCCAGAGAGCTGGGATTACAGGTGAATGATACAATGTCTGCCTAACTAAAAAAAAAAAAAAAATTATAAAAAATTTTAAGAGATGGGGGTCTCACTATATTGCCCAGGCTGGTCTTAAACTCCTAGTCTCAAGTGATCCTCTCACCTCAGCTCACAGGTGTGAGCCACCACACCTGGTTTGTCTAAGAACGCCACCATACCTGGCTTATCTTTCTCTTATCTTGAGAAAGAATAAATTAGTTTTGTTACTGCACATTGAAGAGTAAACTATCCTTAACATCCAGTAACACACCATAGCCTTTCCAAAGGTAGAAATGGTGAAAGGGTCCAAGAAGTGAAATGGTGATAGGGTCAAAGAAGTATGTTGTTTCAGGGAATGTGGAAAAAAAAGGCAGATTATGTTATTCATTTGCTCAAAACCATTCAGTGGTTTTCCATGTTAATGAGTGGAAACTAAAGTTCTTAAAATTGCTTACAAGGTTCACCACATTCAGTCTCCTACCTTCGACTTGTTTGAGCTTACCCCCTACTTCTTTCAGCCATGCTGGCCTTCTCTCTATCATACCTGGACCCACTCCTGCCCCAGGGCTTTGCACCTGCTGGCTATTCCCTCTGCCTCCAAAACACTTTTGCCAAGTTCCCTCACGGCTTGCTCACTTATACCTCCTTTAGCTCAAATGTCACTTCTTGGCCACCTCCCTGGCCACCCCCAACAAAAGTGCATTCCTGGCATTCTCTGCTTTTCTTCCCTTCTTCATTTTTTCCCATGACACACCTGCCACAATACATAGTTTATGTATTCTTTGGTTCATTGTCTCCCCACACCCACTCCAGAATGTTAGCTCTATAAGGCAGGGATTTTTGTCCATCTTGTTCACTGCTGTATCCTCAGTACCTTTATAATGGTATATGGCACATAGTAGTAACTCAATAAATATTTGTTAATGAATGAAAAGCTGCCACGTGTTCAAGAAGTCATGGTGTGTTGCATAGGAAAATAGTACCTATTAAGGAGATACCAGCATCCTACAAATAGTGGAGGAAAATGCCACATAAGTTGCCAAATTGATTAAAGTGTGCCATTTAACTTGCAGACTCTGGAGGGTAACTTACACAAATACGGACAATTGTTCCCTTATATGTACAATTTGCTCCTGATTTTTCATTCCACCTCTCAGGCCTGGAGGATCGTTAAACATCATTTAATAAGTGGGTCTTTGCTGCCCTCTCCCAGGAATAGAGTGTATAGAGTTGCCCAAGTGAGAAGCAGCCAAAGCTCAGGTCAGCACCTGCAATGAGGAGTGGCTGTCTGGTTGAATGCACTGGGGCTTCTGTTTGAAACCTCAGTGTTTTCCTCTGCTGACAGTATCTTGATGTATATGGCATATGTCTCCTGACCTTAGTGGCCTCTCACAAAACTCCAAAGTATAACAGTGCATCTCTTTGAGATTCTTCTAGCAGCCCTCAAGATGAATTCCCTATGGACTATGTGTCCTATGTTTTAAACCAAACCCATTACAAAAGTACCCTCCAACTTTGGTGAAAACCTATCCAGCCATTTTCTTATGATATTGTAAGACAGAAGCTTAATCTGTTTTTCTTTTTTTAAAATTTTCTTTGTAGATATTGTGAATGGGAATTCGCTCATGATTGGCTCTCTGTTTGTCTGTTATTGGTTGAGTCTTTGCTCAAGTCACTTATCATCTTAAGGAGATTTTGGGCTGAGATGATGGGGTCTTCTAAATATACAATCATGTCTTCTGCAAATAGAGACAATTTGACTTCCTCTTTTCCCAACTGAATACCCTTTATTTCTTTTTCTTGCCTGATTGCTCTGGCCAGAACTTCCAATACTATGTTCAATAGGAGTGGTGAGAGGGCACCCTTATCTACTGCCAGTTTTCAAAGGGAATGCTTCCAGTTTTTGCCCATTCAGTATGATACTGACTGTGGATTTGTCATAAATAGCTTTTATTATTTTAAGGTATGTTCTGTCAATAACTAGTTTATTGAGAGTTTTTAGCAAAAAGGGCTAAGCAACTTCAGCAAAATCTCAGGATACAAAAATCAATGTGCAGAAATCACAAGCATTCCTATACACCAATAACAGAAAAACAGAGAGTCAAATTAAGAGCGAACCATTCACAATTGCTACAAGAAGAATAAAATACCTAGGAATACAACTAACAAAGGAGGTAAAGGACCTCTTCAAGGAGAACTACAAACCACTGCTCTCTCATCAAACTACCAATGACTTTCTTCACAGAACTGGAAAAAACCACTTTAAACTTCATATGGAACCAAAAAAGAGCTGCATAGCCAAGACAATCCTAAGCAAAAAGAACAAAGCTGGCGGCATCACGCTGCCGGACTTCAAGCTATACTACAAGTCAACAGTAATCAAAACAGCATGGTGCTGGTATCAAAACAGAGACATAGACCAATGGAACAGAACAGAGGCCTCCGGAGCAACACCACACATCTACAACCATCTGATCTTTGACAAACCTGACAAAAACAAGCAATGGGGGAAAGGATCCCCTGTTTAATAAATGGTGTTGGGAAAATTGGCTAGCAATGTGTGGAAAGCAGAAACTGGACCCCTTCCTGACACCTTACACTAAAATTAACACCAGATGGATTAAAGACTTAAACATAAGACCTAACACCATAAAAACCCTAGAAGAAAACCTAGGCAAAACCATTCAGGACATAGGCATAGGCAAGGACTTCATGACTAAAACACCAAAAGCAATGGCAACAAAAGCCAAAATAGACAAATGGGATCTAATTAAACTTCAGAGCTTCTGTACAGCAAAAAACAAACAAACAAACAAAAACAAAAAAAACAATCAGAGTGAATTGGCAACCAACAGAATGGGAAAAAATTTTTGCAATCTACCCATCTGACAAAGGGCTAATATAACAAATCCATCCAAAAGTGGGTGAAGGATATGAACAGACACTTTTCAAAGAAGACATATATGAAGCCAACAAACATATGAAAAAATGCTCATCATCACTGGTCGTTAGAGAAATGCAAATCAAAACCACATTGAGATACCACCTCATGCCAGTTAGAATGGAGATCATTAAAAAATCTGGAGACAACAGATGCTGGAGAGGATGTGGAAATAGGAACAATTTTACACTGTTGATGGGAGTGTAAATTAGTTCAACCATTGTGGAAGACAGTGTGGCGATTCCTCAAGTATCTAGAAATAGAAATTCCATTTGACGCAGCAATCCCATTATTGGGTATATACCCAAAGGACTATAAATCGTTCTATTACAAAGACACATGCACACACATGTTCATCACGGCACTGTTTACAATAACAAAGACCTGGAACCAACCCAAATGCCCATGATAGACTAGACAAAGAAAATGTGGCATATATACACCATGGAATACTATGCAGCCAAAAAAAACAGTGAGTTTGTGTCCTTTGTAGGGACATGGATGAACCTGGAAACCATCATTCTCAGCAAACTGACACAAGAACAGAAAATCAAACACCACATGTTCTCACTCATAGGCGAGTGTTGAACAATGAGAACACTTGGATACAAAGAGGGGGAGCATCACACACTGGGGTCTGTTGTGGGGGGCTGTGGGAGGGAGAGTGGGGGAGGGATAATGGGAGAAATGTCAGGTATAGGTGATGGGGGGGATGGTGGCAACAAACCACCTTGCCATGAATGTACCTATGCAACAATCCTGCGTGATCTGCACATGTACCCCAGAACCTAAAGTACAATAATAATAATAAAAAAAAGGGCTGTTGAATTTTGTCAAAGGCCTTCTCTGCATCTATTAAGATAATCATGTGGTTTTTGTCTTTGGTTCTGTTTATGTGATGGATTACATTTTTAGATTTGTGCATGTTGAGCCAGCCTTGCATCCCTGGGATGAAGCCTACTTGATCATGATGGATAAGCTTTTTGATGTGCTGTTGGATTCGGTTTGCCAGTATTTTATTGAAGATTTTTGCATCTATGTTCATTATGGATACTGGCCTGAAATTTTCTTTTTTAGTTGTGTCTCTGCCAGGTTTTGATATCAGGATGATGTTGGTCTCACAAAATGAGTTAGGGGAGGATTCCCTCTTTTTGTATTGTTTGGAATAGTTTCAGAAGGAATGGTACCAGCTCCTCTTGTACATACGGTTGAATTCAGCTGTGAACCTGTCTGGTCCTGGACTTTTTTTGGTTGGTGGGCTATTAATTGCTGCCTTAACTTCAGACCTTGTTGTTGGTCTATTCAGAGATTCAACTTCTTCCTGGTTTAGTCTTGGGAGGGTGTATTTATCCGTTTCTTCCAGATTTACTGGTTTATGTGCATAGAGGTGTTTGTAGTAATCTCTGATGGTAGTTTGTATTTCTGTGGAATTGGTTGTGATATCCCCTTCATCATTTTTTTATTGCATCTATTCAATTCTTCTCTCTTTCTTTTTTATTAGTCTGGCTATTTTTTTTTTTTTTTTTTTTTTTTTTTTTGAGACAGAGTCTCGCCTTGTCGCCCAGCCTGGAGTGCAGTGCAGTGGTGTGATTTCAGCTCACTGCAACCTCCACCTCCTGGGTTGAAGCGATTCTCATGCCTCAGCTACCCGAGTAGCTGGGACTATCGGCGCACACCACCACACCCAGATAATTTTTTGTATTTTTAGTAGAGATAAGGGTTTCACCATGTTGCCCAGGCTGGTCTTGAACTCCTGGCCTCAAGCAATCCACCTGTCTTGGCCTCCCAAAGTGTTGGGATCATCACACCCAGCCTGTATTTTACTTTCTAGGTAAAATAAGAACAAGAAATAATGGGTCTTGTGTTTGCAGTATGTAGAACTGGAAATCCAGACTTTCAGATAAGGGTGAAACCTGAGAGACATGGAGGGAAGGGATGGGTCTGTGGAGGGCTCTGGACAAAAGCCCATGTCTACCCGCAAGTGGTGTACAGATCATCTTGAGGAAGGGAATAGGTAGGTGATGTCCATGGTCACAGCTAACACCTGTGGTTCCTTTAGAAAGTTACAGAGAGGTGCCACTTCTGCACAGATGAATTTTAAAATGTGACTCCTCTGGGTGGGGTAGATGGCTATCAAAAGGCATCCCTGAAACTCTTTGGACAAGGCCAGGTAACTTAACCAGTGATCAGGGCATGGACTGAATTTCTGTCCTCACTCATTGTCTTGGCCAGATACCTTCATGCAGTGCACATACAGGCCAACTGAGCTTGGAGACCCTGAGGGTAGTTGTTATTCTTCATTATAAAACTCAGCAATGCAGACAGCTCAGAGAAGCATTTTAAAATTTAAATGCACTTCAGGTAAATTTGTGTATAATATAAAGAATGCCATCCTTGGTGAAAGCAGGGCCTGGAAATGGTATTTTCTTTTTTTTTTTTTTTTTTTGAGACAGGGTCTTGCTCTGTCACCCAGGCTGGAGTGCAGTGGCACAATCTCGGCTCACTGCAATCTCTGCCTCCCAGATTCAAGCGATTCTCATGCCTCAGCCTCCTGAGTAGTTGGGATTACAGGTGCCTGTCACCATGCCTGGCTAATTTTTGTAATTTTAGTAGAGACAGGTTTTCACCAAGTGGCCAAGCTGGTCTTAAACTCCTGACCTCAAGTGATCCACCTGCCTTGGCCTCCCAAAGTGCTGGGATTACAGGCACGAGCTACCACATCAGACCTAGAAATAGTATTTAAGGTTTACTTATCTGACAACCTGATTTCCTCCCTAGAGAAAGAATTAAATTGTTTTTAGCTGATTGATTGGGGGCTCAGGTGACATTGCAGGAGAGTTAGAAAGTGTATGTGTTTATTTTAAGGCTGATTTGTAAGTTGACACTTGAATATATGTAAGAGTAGTCAACTTGATTTGAAATAGTCTTTTTATTCTTTTTGGTTTATTGGTAACTGTGAGTTGATTTATCCCTAAAAAAGTTCAAAGCCTTTTCTGTTTTAGCTCTGGGAATAATGTTTTTCTTCTTTTCAAAGATGTAATATTTCTGCTAACAGTACCGAAATATAACAAAGATAAGAACCTTCAGGGCTCTTTGAAGACAAAATGGTATTCTGAATTGGACATTCATTAGACTGAGGGGGATAAATCTCTAAATCTGGGTTTTATGATTTCGGGTTTGTTTGTTTAATGGATTTCTTTGCTTAAACTTCAGGTGCATGCATGATAATTTTGAAGAGCAGAGAGATGGACAAATGTGATTTGATTTATAAGTCTTTTCAAAGGCATTTGAAAATGTATCTCAGGTTTAGTTAAGCTTATTTTTCACACTCTCAGTTGAAGGCAGGAGTGATTGTTTTCCTCCCTCCATACCTCGGAAAGATGGAGTGGTTTTTCACTTATAAATTTTTCCATCTCAGAAAAGCAGGAGCAGAGGTTTTCCAGAAGGGTTAGGAATAAAAGTGAGGAAGGCAAGCCCTTATATAAGAGCAGGAATCCACACGGAAGAGTGGCTGGTTTAGATTTGCTGGCTTGAGAGTGGATTATTTTATCTAACTCTTGATCAATGTTGTGAGAATTAAGATAATGGATGTAAGGGGCTTAGAAGTGTCCAATCAATGTTAGCTACTGTTGTTATCCTCAGTACTACAGGTAGGGTTGGTGGATATATTTGAAGACATTTGTGCCAAGGATTATGGGGGAATAAGTGCATGGTTCACCATTTGGCTCAGCAAACTTTTCAGGACTTAGGCTGAGGAAGGTGGGAAGGGCCCTGGGGGGTGGCAGGTTTGGTGGGAGATTCTTACATCATGGTCCTGAGAGCCCCAGGATAGTAGATGACCTTTCTCACAAGACCTGAGAATTACTACTGCTATCTCAGGCTTCTGGGATAATGGGCTGGAAGCTCACATTCTGACATTAGAGGTTTTTGTTTGTTTGTTTGTTTTTGAGACGGTGTCTCGCTCTGTTGCTCAGGCTGGAGTGCAGTGGCATGATCTTGGCTCACTGCAACCTCCGTCTCCCAGGTTTAAGGGATCCTCCTACCTCAGCCGCACTAGTAGCTGGTATTACAGGCACGCACCACCATGCCTGGCTAATTTTTGTATTTTTAGTAGAGACAAGGTTTCACCATGTTTTACAGCATTATGTCTACCTGGCTTTTCATATGACTTGTGTTCTGCTCTTGCAGCTTTGATGACTTCTGAAATACAGATGTTCCTTGACTTACAATAAGGTTGCATCTCAATAAACCCATTGTAACTTGAAAATATTTTAATTAAAAATTGCTTTAATACACCTAACCTACTGAACGTCATAACTTAGCCTAGCCTACCTTAAATGTGCTTGGAACACTTATATTAGCCTAAAGTTTGACAAAATTATCTAAAATAAAGCCTGTTTTATAATAGAGTGTTGAATATCTCACGTAATTTATTGAACATTATACTGAAAGGGAAAAACAGAATGGTTGTATGGGCACTTGGAGTACGGTTTCTATTGAATGTGTATTGTTTTTGCACCAGCATAAAGTTGAAAAATTGTATGTTTAACCAATGTAAGCTGGAGATCATCTGTGTTTTTCTTCCTCCTTAAAGCATATAGAAGTATAGCCACAGAGTGTTTCAAAACTGGATTACATAATTCATTTTTGTTTTTGGGATGAAGTCTTGCTCTGTTGCCCAGAGTACAGTGGCTCGAGCTTGGCTCACTGCAATCTCCGCCTTCCGGGTTCAAGTGATTCTCCTGCCTCAGCCTTCCAAGCAGCTGGGATTACAGGTATATGCCACCATGCCTGGCTAACATGATTAATTTTTAAAGTTGCATTTAATCTTTCAGAGTTTAATCCAGCTAGGTGCAGTGCCTCACACCTGTTATGGCAGCACTTTGTGAAGCTGATGTGGGTGGATTGCTTTAGCCCAGGATTTTGAGACCAGCCTGGGCAACATAGTGAGACCCTGTCTCTACAAAATAAATAAATAAATAAATAAAAATAAAAATAAACCAAACACTAACTGGGCATGGCAGTTTGTGCCTGCCATCCCAGTTACTTGGGAGGCTGAGGTAGGTAGGAAGATTACCTGAACCAGGGGAGGGTGAGGCTGTAATGAGCCGTGATTGCACCACTGAACTCCAGCCTGGGTGACAGAGAGACACCCTGTCTCAAAAAAATAAAACAAAACAAACAAAAACCAAAAAAGAAAGAAACAATGTAAGAATAAAACAAAACAATTTTAAATTTTAACCCCTTATTTCAAAATAGTTTGACTCACAAGAGTTACAAAAATAGTACAGAAACTTTTCTCTATACCCGCCACCCACTTCCTTCAATGATATTTATAAAACCCTATTGCATTGTCAAAACCAGGAGACTGATGTAGGCATAATACTATTCTAATTGATTTTAAAAGTTTGTTTATTCCATAATTGACTTAACTAGGGAGTTATCCAGAAACAGCTACTGCAAACCTTGGATTTCCTGGCCCAAGAAGTTGCAATTAGTCTCCATGAAAACAGCCAACAGCTTATACTTTAGAAATTTCCATGACATCCTATTGCTATGAGGGAGCCAATGTGGTTTACTTCATCATGGCAATTCCTCCTTGAGAACCATGCAATGAGAATGAATCCTTGTTGGAGGGTATTTTATTCTTTGAGCAAATGCATTAGCAACCATGTCTAGCTGACCTGGTAACAATGAAAAATAATAAAAGATGAGGGACTGTTCATTAGATCACAGTCTTTTGGCTGAGCACAGTGGCTCATGCCTGTAATCCTAGCACTTTGGGAGGCCAAGGTGAGTGGATCACTTCAGGCCAGGAGTTTGAGACCAGCCTGGCTAACATGGTGAAACCCCGTCTCTACTAAAAGCCAACAAATTAGTTGGGCATGGTGGTGGGTGCCTGTAATCCCAGCTTCTTGGGAGGCTGAGGCAGGAGAATCACCGGAATCTGGGAGGCAGAGGTTGCAGTGATTGCGCCATTGCACTCCAGTTTGGTTGACAGAGTGCAACTCTGTCTAAAAAAAAAAAAAAAAAAAAAATTACAGTCTTTAAAGAATCTGCTAATAATAGAAGAGAATCCAGATTTTTAAACTTTTAAAAAATTTTTTGACACAGAGTTGTCATCTAGGCAGGAGTGCAGTGATGCGATCTCGGTTCAGTGCAACCTCTGAGTCCTAAGTTCAAGCGTTTCTTGTGCCTTGGCCTCCTGAGTAGCTGGAATAACAGGCACACATCACCATGCCTGGCTAATTTTTGTATTTCTAGTAGAGACAGTGTTTCATCATGTTGGCTAGGCTGGTCTCAAACTCCTGATCTCAAGTGATCCATCCGCCTTGGCCTCCCGAAGTGCTGGGATTACAGGCATGAGCCACTATACCTGACTGAAAATTCAGATTGTTGTCCAAGATTGCAGAATAAATTGCCTGGGATGAGAAAGTCAATGAGTGAGGATAGGTAAGTCAATGGACTGAGAAGGGGTAACTTCAGTCTTACACAGACAGAATTCAGAGGACATTTGGGTGGGTGGGTGGCGGTGAGTGGATTGGCAAAGACAGGACAAAATCGAGCCCCATTAAAGAGCAATAATGTTACAAAGGACAAAGTTGAGAATATAAGGCAAAGAGGACAAATGTAAACAGCACATTTTTGATCACTATTGATGCTTTCCCTGCATAATCTAATTTAACCAGTTTAACAACCTTAAAAGGTAAGTAGTAGTGTTATTTCATAGATAAGGGAACAGAGGCTTGGAGACAGGAGAGATGTCCAGAGAAGACTGTTTTTTTTGTTTTGTTTTGTTTGTTTTTTTTTTTTTTTTTTTTTGAGACGAAATCTCACTCTTTTGCCAGGCTGGAGTGCAGTGGCGCAATCTCGGCTCACTGCAACCTCCGCCTCCCAGGTTCAAGTTATTCTCCTGCCTCAGCCTCCTGAGTAGCTGGGATTACAGACGCCCGCCACCACGCCCAGCTTTGTATTTTTAGTAGAGATGGGGTTTCTCCATGTTGGCCAGGATGGTCTTGATCTCCTGACCTCGTGATCTGCCCGCCTCAGCCTCCCAAAGTGCTGGAATTACAGGCATGAGCCACTGCACCCAGTCTAGAGAAGACTGTTTCTAAAAGGGTATGTGGTTAGCTGTATTCTCGACATGCTTCGCACCTTCCCCTGACCCCCCGCCCTTGAGCAGTCACTGTCTTCCCATCCGTTGTCTATTCTACCTTCAAAACATATCCCCAGTTCATCCACTGCTTCCCACCTCCTGCATTGCCACGCTGGCTACCATCGTGTTTCATATACAGCCTCCTGATTCTCCCACTTCCTAATCTGCCCCCTGCTGTCCTTTCAACAAAACCCAGAGAAACCCCACACAAATGCACATCTGATAAAGTTACTGCTCTCATTAAAACCCTCAAAGGCTTCCTTGCAATTACTGTAAGAATCTCAAATGCTCATGCTGGCCTTCAAGACCCAGCATGACCTTGTCCCTGCCAGCGTCTCTGGTTACATCTTCATCATGTCCTTCATCCCTGCACCCCACCAATGTGGTCCTTTCATTTCTCTACTTGCATCCTCGCTTTCCTTCTCTGTGCTCTTTACTGATGCTCTCCTTGCTACTTAAAATACTCTCCTTCTACTTTGTACTGATGAGTGACACGTCTTGCAGTTCTCACTTGAAACATCACTTTTGTAACTCTCCAAATTAAAGTAAGCCTCTGTGCTTATTGAGAGTAGCATATTTTTCTTTGGGACATTTCACAGTATTTAATTATGTACTTGTTTGTGTGATAATTTTTTTTTTTTTTTTTTTTGAGATGGAGTTTTGCTCTTGTTGCACAGGCTGGAATGCAATGGCATGATCTCAGCTCATTGCAACCTCCGCCTCCCTGGTTAGAGCAATTCTCCTGCCTCAGCCTCCCAAGTAGCTTGGATTACAGGCATGCACCACCATGTCTGGCTAATTTTGTATTTTTAATAGAGATGGAGTTTCGCCATGGTGGTCAGGCTGGTCTCAAACTCCTGACCTCAGGTGATCCGCCCGCCTCCGCCTCTCAAAGTGCTGGGATTACCGTTGTGAGCCACCGTGCCTGGCCTGTGTGATAATTTTGTTTAATATCTATGTCTCCCTACTAGATCATAGCTCTACCTGGTGAGGGAGTGTGTTTTTATTGCTCACTATTGTATTTCTAGGGCCCCATGAAGTGCTGCCATGTAAATAGGATCTCCATAAATATTTATTGAGTGAATACATGGATGAATGAATGAATGAATGAACCGCACCCAGGATTGCTGACAATTCTGGCTTTTGGGACTTTAGTGTCATTTTTTATTTACTTTCTTAAAGAGAAGTAAGTTTAAAGTTATACTTTCGCCTGGAAGACAGAAGAGTTTTTGAAGCAAAACCTTGAAGTTGGTGATGTGTGCCAGGTAATGAATGGATGTCCACCCAATTCAAAGTCCCTGTGTTGTGATCTGACATGGCCTCTGAGCTTGCCGCAGTGAACTTGACCACAAAGACACTGCATGCACTGCCGACCACAACTAGCAATTGAGTAGCGAGTGGTGGTGTCAATCTTAAAAGCCTAAGATATTCTTAGATGCTTATTTTTATAATCAGTTTTATTATAGAATTGCTAAAATGGGCCCAAACCATATGTCTCTCCATCGAGAAAGTCAGAGCACTGACTGCATGAAACAAAACACTTGCAGAGACATTGAAAAGCCACTTGTTTGACTTTGAAAATAGAGCACTAGTGTTTTTTGCAACTCACAAGACAAGTCTTGGCTTGGAGCAGTACAATGAGAAGTGCAGTCAAACAAACAGATAAAAAATTGTTTGTCTCTTCATTCAAGGTCGGTTTAGAATCACCGTGAAAGGTACATGCGATAATAGAAAACCTGGTGGAGCCCAAAGCTGCAGAAAAGATTGAAATTATCTTGGGTCAAAAAGAGGCAGCCAAGTTGAAAAAGGTGTCCTTATTGAGTGACACCATCAAATGGGTTCAAAAGACGTACTTGAAAATTGGTGGAGAGTCCCAGAGGCAGCCAGTCCTTTACATTTTGATGAAAGAGGAGACATCGGTGACTTGGCTGTTTTGCCATCTTTAAAATATTGAAGTCTATGAAGGCATGCTAATTTTCCCAATGCTGAATGGTATAGCAGCTAGTGAAGGCATTTTCAATAAGATACACATTTCTTCTTTTCTAGCAAGTATTGATATTTGCCATTTGGTTCGGGAAACTTATTGTTTATATGTTCCTAAAGCACTCTGACCCTGAGAGAGAGGACAAACTGAACCTGATATATGATTTTTGTGCCCCTCGATGGAGGCCGAATTTTCTGAACTTGAACGATCGATACAACAGTGTCTTGCTAATAATAGTCTTGCAGAACATTTTTCATTTGTTCTTCTTGATGGCAAGTAATTTATTCCTTCATCAGAACAATTAAACATCTTTAATGATTTTTAAAGAGGGGGTGTAATTACATTCACATGGTAAAAATTTAAGCGGCACCAAGGGCATTCAGTGAAAATCAAGTCTCTTTCCTGACTGGAGACCATAGTACGAGTGTTTCATGGCTCCTTGCAGAGAGATTCCATGCCTAGCATTTATGCATGCACATAAATTCATTTTCTTTTTTAAAATTAACACAAATGGTAGCATGCTGTATTCTCTCTCTTTTGAAACATTGAGGTGGGGCCGGGCACAGTGGCTCACACCTGTAATCCCAGCACTTTGGGAGGTGAAGGCGAGCGGATCACCTGAGGTCGGGGTTCGAGACCAGCCTGACCAACATGGAGAAACCTGTCTCTACTAAAAATACAAAATTAGCCAGGCGTGGTAGTGCAGGCTTGTCATCCCAGTTACTTGGGAGGCTGAGACAGGAGAATTGCTTGAACCTGGGAGACAGAAGTTGTGGTGAGCTGAGATCGGGCCATTACACTCCAGCATGGGCAACAAGAGCAAAACTCCATCTCAAAAAATAAAAATAAAAATAAAAATAAACGAAACATTGAGGTGAAATTCACATAGCAAGATTAGTCACTTTAAAGTGTGCAATTCAGTGGCATTTTACTCCATTCACACTGTTGTTCAGTTACCACTTCTACCTAGCTCCAAAATGTTATGTTCTCTTTTGCAATTTACTATTACTCTTTCACTTAACAATCTATCATGGACATTGTTCCATACTAATACATATAGATGCATGTCTTTCATCTTCGTTCTATGGGTAACCCTTGTGCCAGAACTGCAGGTGAGCTGCTCAGATCCTCCTTACAAAAAAGGCTCGCTGTCCAGCTTCGAGGAATGGGGAGCCAACAGCCTTAACCTGGCAGCTCTTTCAGGGTCCCCTTAGCTGTTGAGCCATGGTCATTCTCTTCTTGGAATGGTTCCCAGCCAGTGACTGAGGGTACAAGGGCCTGATCATTTCTCTAACAGGTAATCTTTGCTGCCTTCTGAAATGGTGGAGACTTTATTAGCTCTAAATTGTGCTCTAATGGCCCCTCCTGCCCAATCCTATCTCTTCTTTTCTGGCAGACGTGTTACTCCCTAATGAATCTTTTGCATTCTATCTGGGCATGTGCTTTTCAGAGAACTCTACCAACATGTACAGTATCTCATATATCCAGTCATCTAAGGATTGACACTAAAATTGCTTCTGGTCTTTTGCAATTATAGATAGTACCGAATACAAATCTTTGCAAACATACCTTGCACACATGCATGGGAATATCTGGAGAATAATTTCCCAAAGGTCTAATTGTGGGTCAATTTAAATTTTGCATTTAAAAACTTGATGTGTATTTTCTAACCACCTGCTCCTCCCAGAGTTTGCACCAGCTTACAGTCCCATCAATCAGGGAAGAGGGATTTTTTTTTTGTTTTTTTTTTGAGACAGGGTCTTGTCTTGCTACCCAGGCTGGAATACAGTGGTGTGATCATGGCTCACGGCAGCCTGGCCCTCCCTGGTTCAAGCAATCCTCCTGTCTCAGCCTCCCCAGGAGCTGGGACAATAGCCATGTGCCACCACACCCAGCTAATTTATATTTTACTTTTTGTAGAGACAGAGTCTCCCTATGTTGCCAAGGTGGGTCTTGAATTCCTGGGCTCAAGCGATCCTCCCACTTTGGCCTCCCAAAGCTCTGGGATGACAGGTGTGAGCCACCATGCCCTGCCTGAGAATTGTTTTCTCACACCCTTGTTAATAGAAGTATTATCACATTTTAAAATGCTCTCAATTTTGTAGGTGAAAACATCATGTCATAGTAGTTTTAATTTGCTTTTATTTTACGATGAGTGAGATTGAATGTATTTTCAACTCCTTAAAAATGATGACAAGCAAATAAAAACTATTGCGTATTAAAACAAGCAGAGAATATAAACATTTGCGATGGAATCTTAAGATAAAACATAACACTTTAAAGAAATCATCTGCTTGTAGAGGGCTACTTTGTGCTAAATTCCCATAAATGTTTTGGTACAAATTCTCCTTCCTATTAAGGAAACTGTGATAGAAAAGTTTGAGAAGTCCTGCATATTGTTTTTAGACTTTGTTAAAGTACAGGAGAAAAGGTGTCTACCTGTGTAAGAGATTTCCTGAGTACTGAATCTATTAGGTTTAGATATTGTTAAGCATGTCTTAATTTAATATGTATAATGAGTTAAAATGATTTTTTTCGGGAGTTGTTGTGAGTTGGCAATTAGAATGTTTTAATTCCTACCATTAGTTACACTCTGTCAGGCTCCATGAGATAAAGGTTATGGCAGAAATGATTACGTTTCCTATTTTCCCAAATGAATCTTAGGAGGAACCAGGGCAGTGAAGGCTAAGCTCCCTTTTCAAATGTAACAGCTGTGAGGGAAAAGGAACAGTGGGGGAATTTGTCCTGTCTGATGACAGGAGCAAGTTGGGGCGACATAGGAAAGGAATATCATAACATTCTGAGTTCTGGTCACAGACCAAGGCTATAGCTACTAATTAATGGTCTATTTTTATTTATTTATTTTTTGAGACAGAGTCTCACTTTGTCACCCAGGCTGGAGTGCAGTGGCGTGATCTTGGTTCACTGCAACCTCTACCTCCCGGGTTCAAGCAATTATTCTCCTGCCTCAACCTCCTGAGTAGCTGAAACTATAGGTGTGCGCCTGTAGTCTCAGCCACTCAGTAGGTTGAGGCAGGAGAATTGAGGCAGCTGATTTTTTTTTTTGTTGTTGTAATTTTAGTAGAGATGGGGTTTCACTATGTTAACCAAGATGGTCTCGATCTATTGACCTCATGATCCACCCACCTCAGCCTCCTAAAGTGTTGGGATTACAGGCATGAGCCACCGTGCCTGGCCATTTTTATTTTTATTTTTTTGAGGCAGAGTCTCTGTCACCCAGGATGGAATGCAGTGGCACGATCTTGGCTCACTGCAACCTTGCCTCCTGGGTTCAAGTGATTCTCTTGCCTCAGCCTCCCAAGTAGCTGGAATTACAGGTGCCCACTATCATGCCTGGCTAAGTTTTGTATTTTTAGTAGAGACGGGGTTTCACCATGTTGGCCAGGCTGGTCTCAAACTCCTGACCTCAAGTGATCTTCCTGCCTTGGCCTCCCACAGTGCTGGGATTACAGGCATGAGCCACCGTGCCAGGCCAATTAATGGCCTCTATCTATTCCATTTGGATGATGTTTTGAGACTCATTTTGCTTCTCTGTCTCCCTTTGGAGCAGGAGACTTGGTGAGGTATACTGGATAGACTAGAGGCTAGGCTGCTGTCACAAAGAAGTCCTAAGATGCAATGCTTCAAAAATACGATTAGGACTTATTTTTCTCCTATGTTATAATCCAGGTGGGCCCAGGGTTGGGTAGGTAGCTTGGTTCCATGAACTTATCTAGGGACTTGGGCTCCTTCTGTCTTATTGCTTAGTCATCTCCTGGGGTTTGTTTTTATTCATGTGACTGAAGCTGACTCATCAGCATCACATGCATGTTCTGGCTCATTGGAAGGGTAAAGAGAGGAAGTTGAGGACCAGCAGTTCCCTTTTTAGGAAAGTGATGAAGATACTGACACATTACTTGCACTCACATTCTGTTCGTGAGAATTTAGTCACAAGGCCACATCCAGTTGCAAGGGAAGCTGAGATGTGAGATCCCAGTAGGGTGGCCACATGCCCTGTTAAAACTCCATGGGAGAGTAGAAATGGAAGGAAAGGGGATAAATGTTGGAGGACAATTAGCCATCTACGCCACACGGACTCAGAGCCTGGCGGACTCATGATCCAAGAAAGGCAATAATTCTACATCTATCATCAGCCACCTCCATTCCAAGCCTCCTGAACTGGTATCACAAGTGGGCAAGATAGCGGCAGGGGGAGAAAGTAGCACCACTTATCTCCTTTATCCTTCAAATAGGCCAGAATCTGGTATCAAGGGTGCTCAGTTAACTAACTTGGAAGCCATTCAGTCATTCGACAGATAATTAATGGAGCACGTGCTATGTACCTGGCATTGCCTCGGCTCTGGGTGCAGAGAGGTCCCTGTGGAGTTTTTAGGAGAGTGGAGGAGGTAGATGTCTAACAACAAAGAACTTCACAGCTAGATATAGAATTACAAATTATGATAAGTCCCATGAAGGAAAGAGTAGAGGATTCTGTGAAGAACATGAGATATAAATTTCATTTGTATTAGAGATAGAGGCAGGTCTTGGAGGGAGTATTTAAGCTGAGATCTAAAAGATGTGCTGGAGTTGGCTGATGGATGATGAAAGAGAAGTGATGGTCTAGGTAGACTGTCTTAATCCATTCAGGCTGCTATAACAAAATACCATAGGCTGGGTGGCTTATAAACAATAGAAACTTACTGCTCACAGTTCTGGAGGCTAGGAAGTCCAAGATCAAGGCATTGGCAAATTCGTGTCTGGCAGGGGCCTGCTGCTTTTTCACTGTATCCTCACATGGCAGAAGGGGCAAATGAGCTTGCTGGGGTATCTTTTATAAGGGTGCTAATCTCATTCGTGAGGGCTCCACCCTCATGACCTGATCACCTACCAAAGATCTACTTTCTAATACCGTTACCTTGGAGATTAGGATTTCAACATATGAATTTTGGGACACAGACTATAACATAGAGGAATTAGAATAGTAAATGAGAAGAAGAGAAAGGAATTGTGTGGCTGGAGGGGAGAGGCTGTGTAGTTCTTCTATAGACTTGTAGGCCTATATGCATCAGAGAGCTATTGTTGCATATCAATTTCCCCCAAAAGGTAGTGGCTTAAAACAATAGTCACTTATTACTTCATAACTTGGCAGGCTGGAGTCTAGGCTAGACTCAGCTGGGAGGCATGGACTCAGCTGGGAGGCGTTCGTGATCTAGGCTAACTCCCTTGTGCATCTGCAGTCAGCTGTGGGTCAGCAGATGCTTCTGCTTCTGGGGTAGGGTGGTTGTTGGCTGGGGCACCTCAGGTCTCCTCCACATGGTCTCTCATCCTCCATTAGGCTAGCTCAGGCAGGCTTGCTTGCATGGTGGCAGGGTTCTAAGAGAAAGTGGCTGCATGCAAGGCCTCTTGAGACTTATGCCCAGAACCGGCATTCCATAATTTCTGCCACAGTCTATTGGCCAAATAGAATCCCACGGCCAGCCTAGATTCAAGCGGTGAGGAAATAGATTTTAACTCTTGATGGGAGGAGCTGCAAGCCACATTGTAAAGAGCAGGATACAGGGGAGGGGGTGAATTATCAAGGGCATTTTTGCAACCAGGTAGGGAATTTGTGTGGTTGGAAGTCACAGGAGATTTTTAAGCAGGAACCAGCAGTAGCAGGGCATATGGCCAAGGTCATTTGTGCTGCACTGGGATGGAAACTTTCAAGAGCTTATGTCTTACCTTGCCATCGTGGTTATGAGCTCTTAGGATGCAAACTCTGTGGTGTCCTTTCCCCTCAGCTCCCTTGGTTGGAAACAAGAATTGAAAGCTCTATTTTCAGCACCTCCAGGTTTCCCGGTGAGGTGCTGTTGAGGGGATTTCACACAGACAGCTTAACTTGTTTGGAGTTGCGAAGCTAATACCATCACCACAAGCTGAGCTGTGAAGAATTCCAGACTTGTCTAAATTATCATTTGTTTGTTGGGCCTTAAGGGGGTCTGCAAAGGCTGTTCCAAATTCTTCCTCTTGCCACACACAAGGATATTTGCCTAAACTGGCATTTCCCTTTTGAGCATTTTTTTAAAATTATAGTATTTTGCCAACTGTGGTGTGCTGGTTGTTAAGCTATTGTCTCTCAATGAACTCATCTTCCTAGACTTCTCTCTGTGATGGTTTTTCTTTTCTTTCTTTTTTATTTTTTTATTTTTTATTATACTTCAAGTTCTGGGGTACATGTGCAGATCACGCAAGATTGTTGCATAGGTATACCCATGCCATGGTGGTTTGCTGCATCCATCCCCCACCGGCATCTTGTAGGCCTATATGGATCAGATAGCTATTGCTGCATATTGAATTCCCTCAAAAGTAGTGGCTTAAAACAATAGTCACTTAATAGTTCATGATTTGTCAGACTGGCAATTTAGGCTAGACTCAGCTGGAAAGCATTTGTGATCTAGGCAGAGCTTCCTTATCTATAGATAGCTGTGGGTCAGCAGATGCCTCTGTGATGTTGGGGCGGGGCTCTGTGGAGCACCTTTTTCTGTCACCAGCCAGATCCTCTGTCACGAGGGAGGCTGGAATGAAGGAAGAAGGGGAAGGGACACCCTCCTTTTGTTTGCTTGCTCTTCTTGTAGCATCTCTTCAGCAGTGATTCTTTACCTTGGCAAGGGACATTGATTACAGAGGAAATTGTCCCAGTTTCTAGTTTCTTCCCTCATACTCCTACAACCAGCGTCAAGAGCTCCCTTAGAAAGACCAGCATTGTCAGGGGCCGATCCTCTCCTCATAGGGTCCCAGCTCCTGGTGGTTCCAGTCTTCTAGCTTCTATAACCCTATGCTCTTCCCTGTATCCCTCCAGGGTAGTAACTGCTTCATACAGTTCTTATCTCTCTGTTAACTCAAGGGTTCCCTTTTTCACTTTTTTAATTCTCCCATACCATTTAAAAAATTCTGGACAATAAACTCATGAAGTTTCTGTTGTGTTATCCAAACTTTGACTGCGATATATAGTATATAAGATTATTTTAAATGATACCAAGTTGAACACTCAAACAAAAATTTGAATGGGTATTTATTAGTATAATATGTATTATGGAAAAATATAACCTAATACACCAAACTCATTAGTTCTTAAATATGATTGCTTAAGATTAAAACAATAGATTAAGAATGGGTTAAGTTAAAGAATATATTATGCAAATAGGACAAGTGGAACACATTCAAAATAGCTGTGGGTGTAGCTAGCTGTTGGCTGGGGCACCTCAGCTCTCCTCCACGTGGTCTCTCAGCCTCCATTAGGCTAGCTTTGGTAGGCTTGTTCACATTGTGTTGGGGTTCTAAGAGAAAGCATATGCATGCAAGAAACTTTGAAAGTATTCTACTGAGGTGTGTCTACTCTGCCCATTACTCTAATAATAAATATGTCCTTTTTAGAGGGAAAATAATATTCCAAAAAAAGGATCCAGATAGAGAGATTCCAAAAAAGGATCCAGATAGAGAGATTAGAAAAGTCATAAAGCTTGATTTCCTACATTTCTTTACATTCCCAGGTCCGTATGTGATGTCACCAGGGTTCCCAATGTAGCAGCCAACGTGGTCATTCCCCAGCACCTGAACTCCATTCTTTAGCTGACTGTTTGCCAGATTTGAAGGCTGAGCCTTACACATTCAGATCAATCAACAGTCGAGAGGGTTGGCTGCCTTTTTGAAAGTCATATAGAAAGAGATGTACAAAAGCAACCAGTGGAGTCTCTGAAGTTGGGGGCCCAGATCCCAGTGTTTCATCATCTAGTGTTGCTGGGCGCTGAGTTGCTTTCTGGTGGCAGTCTGGAGGTCAAATACCAGACCTGGGAAGTCTGTGTAGTGAGTTTGGAGAGGGGCCTGGGGGAGGCTTGAGGAGCCACTCAGATGTCTTACCTGTAGCTGACAAGGCACAACCCGTAATGACATCCTGTTCTGAGAACTCTAATGCTATCTTTTTTTTGCTTTCATGACAAGGAGTTGAGGTAGTTATTTTGTTCCAGGCAACTCCAGATGGGTGAAAGTCAACCCACACAGTCTGGAAAGGATACTAATCCTTCAAATCAGAGACTTCACAAGAAACACAGAGGTGGCCAGGCCTAATGAGGTTACCCCAGTGGAAACTGTGCACCCAAAATGTGACTTCTGGATTATGTGCAAATGAGTAGAAAAGTACAGTCCACTAAGTGGAGACCTGGCATTAGACAGTCATTTCTGGAAACACTTCAGCAAAGGCAAAGTGGGGGAACATGTCCCTCCGTGACTGACACTCAGTGTCATGGCTTTAATTTTATTTCACTTCTGAGAGGAAAGTTGACATAGGTGAGCTACAGATGGAAAGCAAGGGGGTATGAAGAATGATTTCACTTATACCTGAATGTGACAGCAAAAAATTTTCAATTTATACATTCAGTCCTTCACAGAGACTTCTTAATCTTTAGAGAGATTCTGATGTGCTAAAATTTTCTGGTTGAATGTTTTCCTTTAGGAGTGGAGGTTCAGAGTTATAGGCAAAAGCAATTGAGAACCACAATTTTTCTAAGTCAGCTAACAGTTCCACTTGAAATGATCAATATGATATAGAAAAAAAATGTTTCTTTGGTTTCTGCACTGATTTTAATCTTTTTTGGAACTTTTTCTACACAGTGTCTTAAAAAAGACCAGGTTTGCTATTTATTGATAGATCTTCCTGAATGTCTCATCACCAAAACTTTTTTTAAAAATATTGTTTCCTTAATCACTAAAGTTTGCCAAGTGTAGGAATGAAGCATATCAAGGCAATTTGCTTGTTCTTGATTTCTGAATTATTTTTGACTTGTTCCTTTTCTCGGCCCTATATCCAGTCACTTCCCAAGCCCCACACACGGGGACTATTCATTCATTCATTCATTCATTCAATAAATGTTTACTGAGCACCTGATATGTGCAACCTTCTCCCTCAACCTGGAGATATTTATCCTCTAAGTTTTCATTCGGTGCTCTTTATTGTGGACCCTAGCATCTGGTGACATGAGATATCTGTCATTCACCCAGAAAGTGTTCTGACATCTTTGGCATCACAAACATCACTTAGATTAGTTTATTTCCTCTCTTGTGTACAAGCATAAGTATGATAATGATCAAGTTTGCATATATCCATCCATTTAAATAGAGAAATAAATATAACAGAGATCAGGTGTGGTGGCTCACATCTGCAATCCCAGCACTTTGGGAGGTCGAGGTGGGCGGATCATCTGAGGTTAGAAGTTTGAGACCAGCCTGGGAAACATGGTGAAACCCCATCTCTACTAAAAATACAAAATTAGCCAGGCATGGTGGTGCTTGCCTGTAATCCCAGCTATTCAGGAGGCTGTGGCAGGAGAATTGCTTGAACAAGGAGGCAGAGGCTGCAGTGAGCCAAGATCATGCCACTGTACTCCAGCCTGGGCAAAAAGAGCGAAATTCTATCTCAAAATAAATAAATAAATAAATAAATAAATAAATAAAATATAACAGTGATCTCTGTTTTATTAAACACATAATGTGCCAGGTACTATTGTGGTCACCCTGCAAAGACATGGATTCCGCCACCCAAAATTTGTTTTAGATGTCAAGACTGATGATGCACCACTGATGATGCACCAAGAGGACAGGAAAAGATTTACTGCTCATATAATGAAGCTTTCTGAGAGAGCAGGGCAGACTCCCAAGCAGATCCAAAAATGGCCTCAGAAAACCAGGCAAGGAGACTCCCTTAGCATTTATGGTGGTTAGGGATGGGGGATGGGGATGTGATGTGTGTCTGGTGTGAGGGCTAGGGCTTGTCGGGTATGAATTTCCTGCTGGTGCCAGAGGAGAGAGCATCAGGCTTTCTTAGCTTGCCCAGATGTGGGGCAGAAGGGAAGAGGGAGGATGGAAGATGTTAGCAGTCCCATATCAAAAGTGGAGGCATACTGTTTTTTCCTTTATAATTTTTTTATTGTGGTAAAATACACAACATGAAATTTACTGTCTTAACCATTTTTCAGTGTATAGTTCAGTGGTATAAAATATATTCATATTGTTTTACAAGCATCATCACCATTAATATCCATAATTCTTCATCCTGTGAAATGAAAACTCTATATCCATTAAATAATAATTTCCCCATTCTCTCTTTCTGGACCCCCTTGCAACCATGATTTTACTTTCTGTCTTTCTAATTTTGACAACTCTAGGCGCTTCCTTTAAGTAGAACCACACAGTATTTGTTTTTCTGTGACTGGCTTATTTCACTTACTGTAGTGTCCTACAAAATCATTCATGTTGTAGCATATTGCAGACTTTCCTTCCTTTTAAAGGCTGAATAATATTCCATTGTATGGATATACCACATTTTGCTTATCCATTTATCTGTCAATGGATAAGCATTGGATTGCTTGCAGGTTTTAGCCATTGGGAATTATGCTGCTATGAACATGGAGGGGTGTATAAATTATCTCTTCAAGAATCTGCTTTCAATTCTTTTGGGTTATATACCCGGAGTCAAAATTGTTGGCAGGCCTTTCATTGCAGTTTACCCTTTATGTTTGACTAATGACTAAAATGTGCCATGTTTCAGTTAACTGAGTTTGAACTGGTTTAATTAAACCATTATGGTTCTCTCTGAGGCTTATGTCCCAAGGCTGGTAGGGAAATTGAAAGTCCCATTGAATGACTCATTCAAGAGCCCAGCATTATGTCTGTTGAGAATTGAAACGTGTGTTTTGTTCAGAACATAAAAGGATACAAGACGTGTCTTAGGGAGGCTTTGTACTGCGGTTTTTGTATGTACAGAGATGTGTGTGACCTTGATTTATATCTTGGGTATCTATGAGGCAAGAGATTCACAGAGTTCTGTACTCCAAAGGCAGAAACTCTGGGTGAAACATTGTTGTTGCTGCCATTGGCAAGACTAGATGGTCAGACCATTGGCAATGGTCCATAAGTCTGTAAAAGTGAGCAGATGGGGCTGATTATTAGCCAAGGCCTCCTGTGCTAAGATTACTTTCTGAAGTTCCACCAATTGTGTTAACCCTTGGGTCCTCTCCTTTTCAAGAATGCCCTGGTTAGGGATGGAATGCAGCAGCTTTCTAACAAGCCCCATCACACTGAATGTGGTTAAGATCTTGCCTGCAAAGATTGTGTGCAGTGGCAAGGCTGCTGAGTACCCCAGCAGAGGTATATTGTGTCCCTTTTTTAATGAAGACAAAGTGCAGCTAAGAGACTGTAAAAATAGGCACAGAACATAAGAGATTTAGCTAAATCGATGACTGCAAGGTATTTACCAGGTTGCTGATTCAACGAAGTCAGTAATTTAAATAATATTGGGTATGAGGACCTCAAGGGGTAAGGCATTGTGATATTAAAATTACAATATCATCCAGGTGCAATGGTGCACACCTGTAATCCCAGCACTTTGGGAGGCCACGGTAGAGGATTGCTTGAGGCCAAGAGTTTGAGACTAGTCTGGGCAACATGGCGAGATTCGGTCTCTATACAAAATAAAAAAAATTAGCTGGATGTGGTGGTGCACAGCTGAAGTCCCAGCTACTCTGTAGGCTGAGGCAGGAGAATTGCTTGAGTCTAAGTGTTCGAGGCTGCAGTGAGCTATGATAGCGCCACTGCACTACAGTCAGTCTGAGTGACAGAGAGACTTTGTCTCAAAAAAAGAAAAAGAAAACTTCAGTATCTATGGTAAGGCACCATTCCTTCCTTCCAAGGTAAAAGACAGGTCAAATTGAGCTATTAAATGGAGATGTAGCAGGAATAATCACTCCCTTTTCACAACGGACCTTGCATAATGAGTTTCAATCTTAAATGCCTTGTTTTGATTTATATTGGATCTTATTAAATATTCTAACTAGGGTGAGCGAGGTTAGGGGGTCACATTTTGTGTTAAGCCCATTGTAAGTGCCAAAAACCTAATTTAACTTTAAGTTATCACACTTTTGGCTAGGGGCATCCATGCCCGCTATGAGATATTTTAGGGCCATGGGCATTTTAACTAGGTGGAGTTTAGGTAAGGCAGTATTTCTGTTGGTTAAAGAAATAACCAAATACTTATTTGTTTTCTATTTATGTTCAGTAACTCTCCCACGATTATAGGGGGTACCTTGTTTTAAATTTAGCAGGATACCAGATATGACCATAATTTCAGCCTCTGTGTTGATGAAGGCCATTAAAATTTGCCAACTGGTACATCTCAGTAGATGTTGAAATTAATTCACAATCTATGCTGCAGAGCTGTAAAGGCCAATCTTTTACCTTTTTATTGTATACATTCTTTTGGTGCATCTTGGATTTCCAATTGGGTCAAACTGTGGACCTCTGTTCCTGCTTTTTGTTTTTGTTTGTTTCTTTCCTCTGGCTCTGGCATCCAGGTGTTATTATTGTTATTATTTTTTGATGGTTACTGGATGTTTTTCAGGGAGTGGGTGTTCTCTACCTTGCTTATATTTAGAAATTTCATCTTCCAAAGAGTCTGAAATTAATATAGTCTAAATTAGGGGCCTCCCTTTTTGAAATGGTTGCTTTATTGGGTTTAAGCTCTCAGGGTTTAAGTCGTGTTTGAATTAATCCTTTGGCTATGCCACCAGGGTGCTAAGTGTATTTTTTTCTGTATAACTCTCAGGATTGACAGCTTTGTTGTGACAAACACTTAGGCAGCAGCAGCAGCAGCAAAGCCATTTTGTAGGCTCCTAGTGAGTCACCTGTTTTTAGGAGTGCATATTCTTCCACGCAAGGGACCACCCAATGGCATGCATATTGCGTAGGGCATCCGTCTTTCCCCCAAGCACGCTATAAAATGGGGGCTAAAGTCTGGTTGAGACATACAACTAATGGTAACAGAGGAAGAGTCATTCCCCTGAGCCTAGTGGCAGTCATGGCTTATGCTGCAATTGAGACACGCAAAGGAGTCCAGACACATGATCCAGGGTCACTTGAAGGAGGACCCCAATCCCATGCTCCTGTTTCTAAATGCCAATTAGTGAAACTTCCAATTTATGTTGGTTAAGTATATAAGAGAGGCTTGAAAGATCAGCAAATTCAGCGGAAAGCAGCTCAGCTCAAAGAGCAAGCCAGCCTGGTGGCAGTGGCACAACTCAAAGCACATGCAAGCCAGCAGGCAACAGGGCCTGTTCACAAGTCAAAGCCAGAGAAGAATCAGCCCTGGTAGTGGTGGCCATTGCCTAGGCATACTGCTCACAGAGTCGTGGTCACCCTGCAAAAGTGGGATGGGCGCTATCACTCCAGATTTGTTCATAGGCCCCCACCACCCCGTCACACACACACTATGACAAGGTTTATTACTCACATAATGAGTAAGGTAGCCTTTCCTAGTAGGTCCAAAATGGCTTGAGAAACCAAAGAATGGAGGTTGTCTTGGGTTTGATGGTAGCTGGGGGTTAGGGTTTGGTTGTGGGTTCTTGCCCACAAGTCAGGCTTGTGTAGTGTTGAACTTCTTGGCATCATCAAAGTAGTGGACACTCAGGCTTTTCATTTTATTTTATTTTATTTGAGATGGAGTCTCACTCTGTTGCCAGGCTGGAGTACAGTGGAGTGATTTTGGCTCACTGCAACCTCCACCTCCCAGGTTCAAGCAATTTTACTGCCTCAGCCTCCTGAGTAGCTGGGACTACAGGCACGTGCCACCATGCCCAGATAATTTTTGTATTTTTAGTAGAGACGGGGTTTCACCATGTTGGCCAGGATGGTCTCAATCTCTTGACCTCATGATCCACCTGCCTCGGCCTCCCAAAGTGCTGGGATTACAGGGTGAGCCACCGTGACCAGAACAGGCTTTGTTATTGGCCTGTTCAGATAGGAGGCAGAAGAGGAAGAGGAAAGGATAGGGCTTGAAAGCTATCAGCAGTCTGATATCAAAAATGGAGTGAGATTATTACAGACACATTGTTCCCTTTAATACCTAGTTACAGATGAGAAAATAGGCTTAAATAGGCCACATGGCTATTAAATTAATAAAATAGTGGAACAAAAGTCAAACTCTAGCCCATCTGACTTCCACACCTATTCACTTTTTTATTTTTCCTTTTTCAGTAGAGATGGGGTCTTACCCTGTTGCCCAGGCTGATCTCAAACTCCTAGGCTTCAAGTGATCTACCTGCCTTGGCCTCCCAAAGTGCTGAGATTAGAGGTGTGAGCCACTACGCCTGGCTCAAACCTATTCACTCGACCACTAGGCTACATTGCCTCTCAGGAAGAAAGAGAAGGGTCTAAGCTCTAACAATCTGGGCTCTACAGATACCACGAAGGGAACATCAGTTATCTGAAGAACTCTATCCATTAATAAGGAGTTGGACAACATTAGAGTATAAAACAGAGAAAGGAATAGGAAATGTGGGCCAATTTAGGCTTGAAATAAATGTTGACTGGAGATCTCTGTCCCTTGGTATGGTTGGCCAGAGCAACTCATTATAACTCTATTTGATTATCCCCCACTTAAAGTTGCTGTCCCAATAGTCTGTACAAGCATTGGTGGATTTACTGGGTGCAGTGCTCACGACTGTAATCCCAACTCTTTCGGAGGCTGAGGCAGGCGGATCGCTTGAGCCCAGGAGTTCGAGACCAACCTGAGAAACATGGCAAAACTCCATTTCTACAAAAAAATAAAAAGTTATCCAGGTGAGGTGGAGTGCACCTGTGGTCCCAGCTATTTCGGAGGCTGAGGTGGGAGGATCACCCAAGCCCAGGGAAGTGGAGGCTGCAGTGAGCAAGATTGCACCACTGCACTCCAGCATGGGTGACAGAGCAAGACCCTGTTTAAAAAAAAGAAAGCGTTGTGGGCTGGAGTCTAGTGTCAATATTAATTGCAGAGTTTCTTAACCCAGGGTAGGAGAGGAAAAAAGAAGAGTTCAGAGAAGGGGCATATGGATGAGCATCAACAGTTCTGTGAATCAGGCTAGGCACGGTGGCTCATGCCTTCAATTCCAGCACTTTGGGAGGCTGAGGTGGGCAGATCATCTGAGGTCAGGAGTTCAAGACCAGCCTGGTCAACATGGTGAAACCCTGTCTCTACGAAAAATACAAAAATTACCCAGGCATGGTGGCACACACCTGTAATCCAAGCTACTCAGGACACTGAGGCAGGAGAATTATTTGAACCTGGGAGGCAAAGGTTGCAGTGAGCCAAGATCATGCCACTGCACTCCAGCCTGGGCAACAGGCAACACTCGTCTCAAAAGAGTTCTGTGAATCAGACACACACACACACACACACACACACACACACACACACACAGCTTTTCTTCCAGATTTCTTTCCGTTACTTTGAAAGTCATCTTTGAAAAAAAATTGGTGTAAAATCATATGATTAAGGTATTGTTTCATTTCAAACAATTGTGGAATGGCAATATACAAAGTTTATGGATATGGTTGTGTCAATGCCTATATTAATTTCTCACTGAGAAAAATTAAAGAAGGTATGCTTTGCCATAATACTCAAGGGAATCTGTTTTGTTTACGTCAAGCTTAGCTAAATTGGGAAATATCAAGAGATAAAAGCATGATGCAAGTGACATATCCCTTGGTTTCACTTTCCTCATTGAACATGATGGAACACTAAAGCCACAGTGGTTCTGTGAATGCAAATCACTCATCAATGGGTGCATAAAACCAACAAAACCGAAGGAGCAACTTCCGTCTCAGCATCTTGCAGTGTGGGTATGTTTCCTGAGAAAAACATTAAATTTGGAAAGGCTGGAGCTCCACCTGATCTTACCTTCGTTCCAGCCCCAATGTCATATCTAGAAACATTCTACAACATTGTCACTCACATTGCCAAAAAAACAGAGTATCTGTACAATTGGGGATACCTTGAAGAAGACCAGTACCTTAGCAATGATCAAGCTGGTTTATGACTTGGAGCAGAGAAATCAATAAAGTAGTGCCTCTGTCAAATTACCTCACCTACTCCAAAAGATGAACATTTATTTCTTCCTGATATTTTAAAGCAAGAATTGCCGCAATTTCTCCTTCCTTTAGCTTGCAACTGCGTGAAACTGCCAATGCCTTTCAGTGCAGAGGTACTACTCTTCATCCACTATGTGCATTCTGATGCCTTCAGAAGAAATGTTTTCTTTTGGCGGGTCCCTTTGGAAACATCATGACTGAAAAGTTTATTGTCTTCAGACACAACTTTAACTGGGAAAAATGTCTGGGTATGGATGACAGCATCTGGCATGCCTTACAACACATATGGCTTCCTTGTTTTAATGGAGATGCTGCGTGCTTCATTACTTTCTACACTGGCATGGGGATTCAGCCAAAATCCTGAAGGGAGTCTTGTCTCGTGTCCTAAAAGCTGGGCTTTTGAGGAGTTTTTGCTACAGAATGGATGCAGAATATTGTGTTCTTCCTGTTTACACATAAGGATGCTGCCTTTCTAGAAAACAATTCCCCTAAGCTCTTGATTGAACATGGAGCAGAATTTTCACCTTTATGAGAGTATGAAAAGCTCATTTGCAGAACAATTTGGCAGGAAATTCTTTTACCACTGGACTTACTTGGAAGAAATTATTATTCACCTGAATGAAGCCAATATTTCCACACAAGGTCTTTCTGTTACTATTATGGTCAGTGCAGAAAAATCGTGGGCTTTTTTGGCCAAAATGTTAACCTGCAGTGGTTAAGTCTCTGCTCTCAACTGCTGCGTGAACCAAAATCTTACCCTGCAAGGGGAGAACTCTGCACACTTCTCAAGGCTGAATGAAAGCCCTTCTGCAGATGGGAGCCAAGAATGACAGCCTTAAAAATTTCATGGCTCACCAAATCTGAAAACACCTCAAAACACTGATGAAGTCATTTGAAGGTTACTTATGCTCAGGTCATCTTCAAATGTAATGATAGATGCATAAACTCTTCCCTTATTGACCCAGCCTCATTAACTTAAGGACAAAAGAAATCAGGTGATGTGAATTTAATTTACAAAGGCTTGGAGGATTTGGTGTTTACTGACATAGCCCCACTCTAACTTGGCAAAGCACGCAATGGGAATGTTAATTTTGTCTTTTCCTGTGCATTTTGGGGGTTTTTGACCCTTGGTGCCATTTAACAGAAAATTTAAAATTGATTTGGGACTGATATCAAAGACTACTCACAACACCAGTTCTAGCCAAGAAATTATAGTATTTTCATTAAAATGTGATCCTGAGAAGAAGAAAATTTTAAACATTTCTGTTTTATTTGCAACTTTGGATCGACCCCCTTTACCATTTAAATAGGCCTTAAATCTTAGAATAAGTTATAAAATAATGAGATCAGGAGGTTTTTCTTTTTTCTTAAAGATGGCTTTTAACTTCTACTGATGTACAAGACATACATTTCCAATGTAAAACAAATTAAATGCAAAGTGTTGGTGGGTGTATTTTTGTGTGTTTTTCTGAGAGGGAGGAGGAGCATAGCTTTCTTCAGGTTTTCAAGGAAGCCTGGGATGCTCATACCGGAAAGAGCTGTAGCATATGGCCACGTTGGCTACTCTGACCTCTGTTTCATTGATTCCAGTTACTCCCAATCACAGGTTTAGGCTGTTGCGTTCTCAGCAGCCTGTTGCACCTCAGCCAACTCGCCTTTTAAAAACAAAAACCCGGGAAGGTTAATCAGTCCAGTCCCTGGTCCGTAAGTCAATCAGTACAGCATTGGAGTTATGCATGAATTTCCCAAAGGTAAACAGATTTCTATTTAAATGTTATTGCTCTCATTAGCATCAGCGGTTTTCATTATAAATGTGCTGAGAAGTTCTTTTCTAATCTAGTTTATAAATTATGCTTATTACTTTCAGATGTTGAAAAGAAATCATTTTTTTTTTTTTTGGGTTCCCAGTGTCCTTTTTCCCTGATGCTTTTATTTACTCTCCTCCTGCATGATGAGCTGTGATTCTATTATAGCCTTCACTACCTTTCTCGATGGCCTATTTCCCCTGAGTTTCTCTGATTCCCTGTCATTATAAATCTTCTGTTTTCTCCTTCCACTCTGAGTGTTCTTCTTTGACTCACACTAATAATTGTAGTTCCACATTTATTTTATTGTAACCTTCCATCTATGGCAAGAAATACTGGTTTTCAATTACATGGCTATATCATGTGTTTTATTTAGAAATGCATTTAAATTAAAAAGTGAGTCAATTAGAAGCAGGGATCAACAAACTTTTGCTGTAAAGGGCCAAATGGTAAATAGTTTTAGCAAAAAATTCAACAGATAATGACAGTGGGTGTGAGAGCGACCTCAGAGTGCCACCAGACGTGTGTGTGTGTGTGTGTGTGTGTGTGTGACCAAGGGAGCTGCGTTGGCCCTTAAAAAACTGCCCTTTTCTATCCATTCTACATTATCCACCTATATATTATGATACACTTTATGTTAGCCTTTGCCATTTTACAGATGAGGAAACTGAGGTTAAAGGGCTGGGCACGGTGGCTCATGTCTGTAATCCCAGAACTTTGAGGGGGCTGAGGCGAGTGGATCACTTGAGGTCAGGAGTTTGAGAACAGCCTGATCAACATGGTGAAACCTCATGTCTACCAAAAAACAAAAAGTAGCTGGGCATGGTGGTGCATGCCTGTAATCCTGCTACTCTGGAGGCTGAGGCACAAAATTCACTTGAGCCCGGAGGTTGCAGTGAGCTGGGATTGCACCACTGCACTCTAGCCTGGGCAATAGAGTGAGACTCCATCTCAAAAAAAAAAAAAAAAAAAAAAAAAAGCTAAAGTATTGCTGAAGGTCACAGAATTAGTAGGTGGAAGAAGTGAGATTTGAACCAGATACTCTGACTCCAAGACCCATGTGCTTCACTACAAGGCTATCCCTTGCCCCAGTTATGTTGACTAAGGAACTGACTCCTCCCCTTAGGAGGTCTCAGTATAACAGAAACCAGTTCAGTCTTTAGAAAGTTGTCAACCTATGCACAAGTGCTTGGCATCCTCCCTCTTACAATTTCCCTGCAAAGGTGAGTAATGCAAGCCCCGTGTACCTGGGAAAGCTTGGTGTCTTCCCTTGTATCAGGGGATGGACTGAGAGCCTACTTGCCAATAGTCAACTCGAGGTGTCTGTGCAGATGGGCAGGCAACTTATCTGCCTGTTGTCTGCTATCGCTCTAGTGATAAGGGATGTCTGCTTATGGGACAAAGCAACCACAGCAATAATAATATCAACAAATAATAACAGTGGCGCTACACTTGTGTGATTCACCAGATGTCAGACACTCTCCTAAGCACTTTGCATGTATTGCATGTATAATCAGTCCTCATTTGACACCCTCTGATGTCAACTGACACCCTCTGAGCTGTCGTATTAGTGTCCCAGGGCTACTGTAACAAATGACCATAAATTGTGTGGATTAAGACAACAGAAATCTATTCTTTCATAATTCTGGAAGCTAGAAGTCTAAAGTCAAGGTGTTGGCAGGACCACATTCCCTCCAAAGCCTTAAGGGCAGAATCTTGCCTTGTCTATTCCAGCTTCTCGTGGTTACTGGCATTCCCTGGCTTGCAGATGAATCTCCATTCTCTGCTGTGGCCTCACGTGGGCTTCTGATGTATCTGTCTCTGTGTCTCCAAATCTTTCCTTCCTCATAAGGACACCAGTCGTTAGATTTGGGGGTCTCCCTAATTCAGTATGACCTCTTCTTCAGTTGATTACATCTGCAAAGACTCTATTTCCAAATAAGGTCACATTCATAGGTACCAGGGGTTGATATTTTAACATATCTTTTTTTTTTGGTGGGGGGAACAATTTCACCCACATGTGAGTACTATTATAATTTCCATTTTACGAATGAGAAGTCAAAGGGACTAAGAGGTTAGGAATCTGTCCAAGGTCACACAGCTTTATTAGTAGATTCAGGATTCGAACTCAGGTATTCTGGAAGCCTCTGCTCTTAACCACTGTGTGAACAACTGCTTTGCCTGAATAGCTGGCTGATCCTCCCAAAGCACCTGGTGTTGACAAACAGGAGTGGGGTAGAAGAAAAGGGAGCGGAGAAGCAGTCCAAAAAATAGAAGACAGAAGAGGCAGGTGGTTCAGAGGGTATTTAATGGTCTCATGACAAGAAATATGAAATGCAGACTCAAGCATCTTCTACCCTACTCCATTGAATTAACTGAATAACGCACGCGTGGCCATGTCAGTGATGGCTCCCAGGAGCCTGAGGACAGATGAGGGACTTGGCAGGGCATGAGGATTCTCGTTCATCTGAACAGGGAACCGATCTCTTTGTGCGGCTAGGTGGGCACATGACCAACTCCAGCTGCCACGTGGGTAATTGGTTTTCTGTGTTCCCTTCAATAATGAACAATATTAAAGGAGGCTGGAGATGCAATGGAGATAGAAGCATTGTGGAAGAAACAAAGAGATTTTAATGTGTTGAGTCTCGGGTCCAGGGAAGATGAGGGATGTGATAATCGAGTATTAAAACAGAAAAGATTATGCAGCGGGCTTGGCACCATTCATCATCACTGCCATCCTCGGCTGGCAGCAGAACTGGGCGTCTGATGAGACTCCGGCATTATCTCCGCAGTTTATTTACATCTCAAATCAGGTTGCACTGACAGGAGAGAAAGGAATTCCAGGGATGAAATGTAACTACGTGATATATTTCCTACAGAAAGTGCAAACACAATACAGACTATCTGGTTAAATATATCACCCCAGAAACGACCCAGCTGCCAAATGCCTGAGTTTGCATTTTGTATTTCTTGCCATGAGGCTGTTATATACCCTCTGAGACCACCTGCCTCTTCTGCCTTCTATTTTTCGGACTGCTTCTCTGCCACCTTTTCTTCTACTCCACTCCTTAAACACCGTTGTCCCGCAGGGTCTGGCTTCTCTATTGCTTCCTTCTCTTTTCACATCTGTCTAGACAACTTCATCTTCTTCTTGGCTTTAAATGCTGGCTGGCTGTGTGCCAATGGCTTCTAAGTTGTACCTTCCTAGGCACACAGCTCTTGTTTTTCTCTTCTTAGTTATTTAAAATATTTTTGAATAGGCACTGCGTTTTCATAGTTAAAAATCCAGATAGTATAAACAGTCAATAAAAATTCTCTCTTCTTTGTCTTGCATATGCCTAGCTTCTGTCCTCATGAAAGATTATTGCACTTAATTTTCCTTTCCTTTCCTTTTCTCCCCCCTTTCATTTCCTTTCTTAACAAGGTCTTGCTCTGTCACCCAGGCTGGAGTGCAGTGGTGCAATCATAGCTCACTGCAGCCTCCAAATCCCAGGCTCAAGTGATCCTATTGCCTCGGCTTGCCAAAGTGCTAGCATTATGGGTGAGAGCCACCACGCCTGGCACGCTTAGCTTCTTATGACTCATTCCAGAAGTTCTTTACACATATGCAAAAGATTTACATATAAATTGTAATTTTTCCTCATTTTCCCTCAAATGTATCATACTACACACATATTCTACACTTTGCTTTTTTGCTTTAGATCTTTCTATTGAGAACATCTTCATTCTTCTTCCTTTTTCTTTTTAAAATTTAAATTGCATAGTGTTCTGGATGTCCCATTATTTATTTAACCAGGTTCCTATTGATAGGCATGTGAACTGTTTCCAGTTGCTTGTCATGATGGATAATTTTATGTGTCACCTTGACTGGGCCACAGGCTGCCCAGATGTTTGGTTAAATGTTATTTCTGGGTGTGTTTGATATGAGGGTGTTTCTGGATGTTAACATTTGAATTGGTGGACTGAATCAAGCAGACTGTCTTTTCTACCATGGGTGGCCCTCTTCAAATCTACTGAAGGCCTGAATAAAATAAAAGGCTAAGTAAGGCTCTTTCTCTGCCTGTCTTTGAGCTGAGACATCAGTCTTATGTTGCCTTCAGACATGGACTTGGATAGAACTTACTCCATCGGTTCTCTTGGGTCTGGACTTCTCAGCTTCCATAATTGTGTGAGCCATTTCCTTATATTCTGTCTCTCTGTCTCTCTCTCTCTCTTCTCTTCAAACACACACTCACATACATATGCATGTACTTATACATACACATTTGCATTAGTCTGGGTTCTCCAGAGAAACAGAATCAACAGGGTGTGTGTGTATGTGTGTGTGTGTGTGTGTGTGTCCTCTTGGTATGTATCTCTGGAGGACCCTGGCTAATATACTTGCATTACAAACAATGTTGTAATGAGTAATTTTGTGCAAACACAATTCACACATGTGCATGTATATCCTTAGGATAAATTCTCCAAAGTGGAATTTTTGGGGATAAAGGATATGTACATTTGTAATTTTGTTGGAGTGCCAAATTGCTCTTCAGAGTGATTACATGAAATTAAATCCTCACCAGCAATGTAGAAGCGTTCCTGTTTCCCCCACAGCCCTTATCAACAAAATGTGTTACTAAACGTTTGGGTTTTCTTCCAATTTGATAGGTGAGAAATGTTATTCAGGTAGTCAATTTGCATTTCTTCTATTATGAGTGAGGTTGAACATCGTTTTCTATATTTAAGAGCTGTTTTTGTCCTTTTCCGTGAAATTAGTGATCATATTCTTTGTCCATTTTGTGATTTGGGTTTTTCTCTAGGGCCAAGCTCTAGATTTGAATGTCCAACATTCTACTTGGATGTCCTAGATGTGCCTCAAATTTACCATAGCCCAAAAGAGAACAAATCATCACCTCTTTTCTTGCCTCAGCCAGGGACTTTCTTGTATTTTCTTATCTTGGGTAATGAGACCCAGCCCAGAAATCTCCAAGCTATTCTAGATTCTTCTCTTCTTCATTTGGCCAAGCAGCACTATAAAAATCCTGATCCAGCTCCTTGACAGGGGAGAGGCCAATTTGGTTGTAAGTTTATTTTGTAGCTATAGGTGAGAGGCAACAGTGAAGAAGAAAGTCCCCCTGACTCTGAGCCACAGGATATTATGAGAAGAACCTGGGACCATGTGAAAGAATGTCCCCACAAACTGGGAAGGAGCCAAGAGACCAAAGAATGACCCGGACCAGTCCAGCTTAATGAGTAGATGAGTTTATTGGGACTTACATATAGGGCACTCCTGCAGCAGGACAGCTCCAGATACTCACCTGCCTTCCATCCGTAAGCTGCTTTTAAGCTAGTTTTTTTGGCTCTTTGCCTATTGCATGTAATAAGACTTTCTCTTGGTATAATCTCGGATATGCTGTGGGATGTTTGGGTTCTCAGGGACACCTGCGCTATGACCTTGGCTCACTGCCCAGCCTTTAGGGTTCAACCAGTGAACACACACCCTTAAGTAATCTCATGAGGGATCAATCACTCTATACTTACAAAGAAGAAGAAGCCCATGAAACTTGGGCATTACTATTCCAAAGAGGCTGGTTCACCTAAAGAGGGTGGATGGATGGATTTCTGAAGAACACTCTCCATCTTATACCAACAAGATGTGAGCTCCAGACAGGTAGGGCTATTCCCAGGATAGAAGGTTAGCCAAATTCAGAGGGGGTGTGGGAGAGTGAGGAGAAAGAGAGAGAGAGAGGCTTTAAGAAACATTGTGGCTGAGTATGGTGACTCACACCTGCAATCCCAGGAGACCAACCTGGGTGACTCACTTGCATCACTTGAGTCCAGGAGTTCAAGACCAGCCTGGGCCACATAGAGAGAACCCATCTCTACAAAAAATAAAAAAATTATCTGAGCATGGCGCTGCACTCCTGTAGTCCCAGCTACCCCAGAGGCTGAGTTGGAAGGATTGTTTGAGACCAGGAGATTGAGGCTGCAGTGAGCAATGATCATGCCACTACCATTGCACTCCAGCCTGGGTGACAGTGAGATGCTGTATCAAAAAAAAAAGAAAGAAAGAAAGAGAAAAGAAAAGAAAAGAAAGAAAGAAAGAAAAAGAAAGAAAGAAAAAAAAGAAAGAGAAAAGAAAAGAAAGAAAGAAAAAGAAAGATTGTGTTTTTCTCACCTTTAAGTCCATGTGTTCCTTCAATGCTGGATTATGGAATGGGTTGGTCAGGCTGCTGCATGCAATGCTTGCTTATAAAAGGACATTAAAGTATGTTTATGAGGCTAAAAAGTTCCTGGAAATGCCATGAGAGGAGAATATTTTACCCATCAGAACTCTCTGGGAGACTACGAAATGTAGTTGGAAAGAATCCAACTCTCAGATCTTTGGGACAGGGAACAGAAACCTTTTTTTCTTCACAGAAGGGGGCATGATCTTGGAATCACAGGTGGCTGCTAATTGGTCTTGTAAGGGGCCTTATTGATTTCGGGGCTTTCGTTTTGCTGACTGGGGCATGCAATCAGATCAGAGAATTGCTGAGGATGCGTAGGAGAGGCTGTGCATTGCCAACACACACCCACTGTCTCTCCCTTTCCCCTAATAGGCTCAGTGTCTTCCTAAATATATGTTGAAAAATACTTAGACCGTAGAATTTTGAAGGTCTTCACCTTCTGACCCCCATCAGACTCTGGCCCTGTGTCTCTTTCTTTCCTCTAAGGTGGGAAATTAGAGACCTGCTTTGTGCTGGTGCAGCTCGACCAAAGGGGGTCTGGATCTGTTGCCACAGTTATTTCTCAATGCACCCATTTCTAGGATGTCTAACAGGTAAGGAGATATCCAAGGGAGAGTGAATGGCAAGGCAAAGACTTCTTAGAACAACAGCACACCGTTAGGGAGAAGGAGAAGAAAATTAGAGCAGGAAGGGTATAACCTCTGGCTGGGCCTCCTCATTTTGGGAATCATCATAATCTTGACTGATTTGTCGGGATTCTGAGAAAAAGAGCCTGTGTGTTGCTGTTACAGGATACGGGTCATGGTCCATAGTTATGGAGAACTGTGTCCTTCCCAAATTTGTATGTTGAAGCCTTAACCTCCAGGGTGACTGTATTTGGATATAGGGCCTTTAGGGAGGTAATTAAGGTTGAATGAGGTCATAAGGGCAGGGCCCTAATCTAAGAGGACTGATACCCTTAGAAGAAGAAGTAAAGACACTAGAGAGCACCTCTTTCCCTACCTCTTGGTGTAAGCACAGAGAAAAGACAATGTTGAGGACAGAGTGGGAAGTCAGTCGTCTGCAAGCCAGGAAGAAAGGGCTCACTAGAAACCAACCCCTGGGCTGGGTGTGGTGGTCCATGCCTGTAATCCCAGTACTTCTGGAGGCCAAGGTGAGAAGATCACTTGAGCTCAGGAGTTCAAGACCAGCCTGGGCAACATAGCAAGATCCTGTTTCTTAATAAGTAAGTAAGTAAATAAATAAATAATGTATGTATTTATAAAATTATAGAAACCAACCCTTCCACCTTGATCACGGACTTTTAACCTCCAGAACCATGAGAAAATAAATGTCTGGTTTTTTTTTTTCTGAGATGGAGTCTCACTCTGTTGCCCAGGCTGGAGTGCAGTGACATGATCGTGGCTCACTGCAACCTCTGCTTCCCCAGCTTAAGTGAGTCTCTTGCTTCAGCCTCCCGAGTAGCTGGGACTACAGGCATGCTCCACCATGCCTGGCTAATTTTTTTATATTTTTAGTAGAGACAGGGTTTTACCATGTTGGCCAGGCTGGTCTTGAACTCCTGACCTCAGATGATCCTCTCGCCTTGGCCTCTCGAAGTGCTGGGATTACAGGCATGAGCCACTGTGTCTGGACAGTAAGTGCCTGTTTTTAAAGCCACCCAGTCTGTACTATTTTCTTTCAGCAGCCCAAACAGACTAATACACCCACATCGTTGTTTCAAATTCACTTTAATTACATGCATAAGAGATGCTTTCATTCTCCTTGTTTAAAAAAAACCCTAAACATGAGAGGCTTTATATCTCTCCTCCTGGTTCTTTAGACCAGGAGTTGGAAAACTACTGCAGGCCCAATCTGGCTTGCTGTCTTTATTGAAGTAAAGTTTTGTTAAAATACAGCTTGTTCATTTGTATATTATCTGTGGCTGCATTCACACTCCAAAGGAATTTCTGATTAGCCATGACAGAGACCCTAAGCCCTGCAGAGCCTAAAATATTTCCTATCTGGCTTTTTACAAAAGAGGTTTACCAACCACTCTCATAGACCATCTCCAGAAACAAGCACTGTTGCCAGTTTGATGTGACTTGTTTCAGCTTATAAAGCTCTGTATTGGGGCGTGTGTGTGTGATTGACATTAATGGTATTATATGTTTCTGCAACTTTTACTTGTCTAGTTGACAAATAAAAATTGCATATGTTGGCCAGGTGTGGTAGCTCACGCCTGTAGTCCCAGCACTTTAGGGAGGCCAACGTGGGAGGACAGCTTGAGTTCAGGAGCGTCAGACAAGCCTGGGCAACATGGTGAGACCTTGTCTCTACAAAAAATACAAAAAGTTGCTGGGCATGGTGGCATGTGCTTGTGGTTCCAGCTACTCGGCGAGGCTGAGGCTGGAGAACTGCTTAAGCCCAGGGGTTTAAAGCTGCAGTGAGTGATGATTGTGCCACCGCACTCCAGCCTGGGCAACAGAGAGAGAACCTGTCACAGAAAAAAAATTGTATGTTTATGGCGTACAATGTAATATTTTGATACGTGTATATACTGTGGGATGGCTAAATCAACCTAATCAACATATTTACCACCTCACTGACTTATTTTTTGTTGTGAGAGCATTTAAAATCTGCTCTTAGCAATTTTCAAGTATATAATGCATTATTTTTTAATTATTATTTTGGACATTATTATTATTATCTTGCTCTGTTGCCCAGGCTAGAGTGCGCTGGTGCCATCTCAGCTCACTGCAACCTCCACCTCCCAGGTTCAAGCGATTCTCATGCCTCAGCCCCTCAAGTAGCTGGGATTACAGGCTCACGCCACCACACCAGGCTCATTTTTGTATTTTTTGTAGAGACGAGGTTTCACCATATTGGCCAGGCTGGTCTCGAACTCCTGAGCTCAAGTGATCCACCCACCTTGACCTCCTAAAGGGCTAGGAATACAGGTGTGAGCCACCGTGCCTTGCTTACAATATGTTATTATTACCTACAGTCACCATGCTATGCAATAGATCTCCTGAACTTATTCCTAACTGAAGCTTTGTACCCTTTGACCTACATCTGCCCATCACCTTCCCCTCCCCTCACCCCTGACAATCACCAGTCTTGCCTTTTCCTTATGCAACAGTAAATCTTGGAGATTTGTCCATGTTCATAGACATAGATCTACTGCGTGGTTTTAACTGCTGCATAACATTCAAAGTATGAACATGCCACCGTTTATTCTGTGACTCCATTAATGAACATTTTGGTGATTTCTACTGTGTTTTCCTCTATAATAAGAAATGCTACAACAAATATCCTTCTATACACTTCCTATGCACATGTGTGAGTGATTCTCTGTGATGGATACCAAGACTGAAATTGCTGGGTTGTGAGGCAGGTACATCTTAAAATTAAGTTCTCCTTTTTGAATAGGTCTTACATTTACTTAATTCAAAAATAAAAAATGATATGCAAGATATATGTCACAAAGACTTTCCCCCATCTTTTTCCTAATCTAGTTTCCCTTCTCTCACTCCTATAGGTATTAGTTTCTTGTGTATACCTCCATGGTTCCTTTATGAATGTAAAGCAAAGAAGAACATGTATTTCTATTTTCTCTTCTTTCTTGCACAAAGGTATCATACCATATATATTCTTCTTTATTTCACATTTTTTTTCACTTGATAATATATCCTGGATCTTCTCCCATAACTGTAAATCTTCTGTAACTATAGAGATACTCATGCTTTTTTTTTTTTTTTTTTTTTTTTTTTGAGATGGAGTCTCCCACTGTGGCCCAGGCTGGAGTGCAATGGCGGCGAGATCTTGGCTTACTGCAACCCCTGCCTCCTGGGTTCAAGTGATTCTCCTAACTCAGCCTCCCAAGTAGCTGGGATTACAGGTGTTCGCCACCACGCCTGGCTAATATTTGTATTTTTAGTAGAAATGGGGTTTTACCATGTTGGCCAGGCTGGTCTCGAACTCCTGACCTCAAGTGATCCACCTGCCTTGGGCTCCCAAAATGCTGGGATTACAGGCATGAGCCACCGCACCTGACCAACTCATGCGTTTTTACATAGTATTTAATTTACGTAGTATTTCTTTTATAAAAATTAATTAATGAATTATTTAATTATTGTTTGTTTTTATTATACTTTAAGTTCTGGGGTATATGAGCAGATTGCGCAGGTTTGGTCCACAGGTGTACACGTGCCATGGTGGTGGTTTGTTGCATTCATTGCCCCATCATCTACATTAGGTATTTCTCCTAATGCTATTCCTTCCCAATTTCCCCACCTCCTGCTATTCCTTCCCCAGCCCCCCATCCCCCAGGCCCTGGTGTGTGATGTTCCCCTCCCTGTGTCCCAGTGTTCTCATTGTTCGACACCCACTTATGAGTGAGAACATGTGGTGTTTGGTTTTCTGTTCTTGTGTCAGTTTGCTGAGAATGATGGTTTCCAGTTTCATCCATGTCCCTGCAAAGGACATGAACTCATCCTTTTTTTTATGACTGCATAGTATTCCATGGTGTATATGCGCCACATCTTCTTTATCCAGTCTGTCATTGATGGACATTTGTGTTGGTTCCAAGTCTTTGCTATTGTGAACAGTACCACAACAAACATACGTGTGCATGTGTCTTTATAATAGAATGATTTATAATCCTTTGGGTACATACCCAGTAATGGGATTGCTGGGAAATATGGTATTTCTATTTCTAGATCCTTGAGGAATCGCCACACTGTCTTCCACAACGGTTGAATTAATTTGCACTCCCACCAACAGTTTTTCTTTACATTGATATGCTATAATTCTTTTAACTATCTCTTACACATCACTTTTCCCCAATCTTTTGCTCCTACAAATAAGACATAAAAGTTTTATTGTTTTTTAAAAAATTTTTGTAGGTTTAGGCTTTGAGATGTTTTATTCTTTTATTCAGTTAGCCAAGCATGCATGTCTGTACGAAATATTTTCCTGTGTGATGGCATTATCTTAAGCACTGCTGAGAACAGGGTTAACAGAATAGGCACAGCCTTTCTTCTCATGACGCTTAAGATCTTGTTAGGACAACGGACCTTAGACAAGAAAACAAAACCGTGACATGTTTCCATAATGAATGTGAACCTGTGTTAACCCACCAAGATTTTTTTTTCCTTGTGATCACACATTTTGTGGAAGAAATGTATAATTAGGCTTGTGAGACAGAGAAAAACTAAACGGGCCATGAGGACCTGAGTCCATTGCCTCTGTCATTAATACAGAGACAGGCACATTTTTACATTTCAATAGACATAGCCATCCTGCCTTTCAAAGGGATTGTGCAGTTTACATGTCCACGTGTGTGGATTTTATTGTTAAAAACTTTTAATTTATACTTATTTAATTTAAAAAATTATTTATTCATTGAGAGACAGGATCTCACTTTGTCACTCATGCTGGAGTGCAGTGACTCGATCATAGCTCATTGCAGCCTTGAATTCCCCGGGCTTAAGGGGTTCTCTTGCCTCAGCCTTCCTGTAGCTGGGCCTACAGGCATACATCACCATTATGGACTTCTTGGAGGAAGAGACCTTTGTATTCCTAAAGCCTAAGATAGTGCCTGTTTCTGAATAGCTGCTCCGTCATGTTGGCTGAATGAATAAATTAACAAATAAATGATCACTGAAAATGGAGATGAACCGACCAAATTGAATTTGGACAATGAATTCAGGGGTGTGTTTATCCACTAGTTTGCCAATCATGCAGATGAGCTTATCTGCATCTGCTGATGGGATTTTGGCATAATTTGCATGCTGGAGGGGGAGGCTGCCAACTCACAGAGGATTCTTCCAGGCATTTGTCATTCATTATAGAACATAAGCTCGCATTGGAGTCTATGCAGCACAGCGTCAGCCAATTAAGAGAAGATTGTAGCTTTGGAAATAAACATCTGCTTGATGCTGGGTAAATAATATTTAGAATCTGGTGGTTTATGCCTGTCTATGTGATTAATATGAATCCTGTATAATTTTGTATTTGATCATGTGGGACTCACAGACATCACTTCTATAACCTAAGTTACAAAAGCCATATCTGGTATTTCTCAGGATTGGCCTCATGTTTTAGGAGACACTTTCTTGTTGGAGTGACACCTGGGACTAGAGGTAAGGAACTATGCAGTGGTAATAGAGAAGGACATCTGTCTCCAAATTCTATCCTGGATAACCCTCCTGTAGAAAATTCAGGAGTATTGGGAAAACATGAATGTCTTTTCTTAGCTGTTGCTGATTGAGTCTCCTCTTTCCAGGGGTAAGGATATTAAAAGAAATGTAGTGAGATTAGCACCATTATAAAGTTCCTATTCCATGGCAGGTTCTTTCCCCACCTGCTTTTTGTACATTTTCCCATTTGAAACTTTTTTTTTTTTTTTTGAAATGGAGTCTCGCTCTTGTTTCCCAGCCTGGAGTGCAGTGGTACAATCTCGGCTCACTGCAACCACTGCCTCCCGAATTCAAGTGATTCTCCTGCTTCAGCCTCCTGAGTAGCTGGAGTTACAGGTGCTCGCCACCATGCCCAGTTAATTTTTTTTGGTGATTTTAGTAGAGACGGGTTTTTACCATGTTGACCATGCTAGTCTCAAACTCCCGACCTCAGGTGATCCACCCGCCTCGGCCTCCCATACTGCTGAGATTACAGGCGTGAGCCACCGCGCCTGACCCCATTTGAAACTTATATTACTATGGGGTCAGTAGAATTCTTCCCCTGTTTACAAACAACAAACAGGGTTGAAAGAAATTGTCCTGGGCTCCCAGCTAGCAGGCAGCAGTGCTGGGAGTTAAAGCCAGTCTGCTAAAGTCTCTGCTCCTCCCAGAACACCACCCTGCAGCCAAAGGTATTCAACGGAGCTATTTGCTATGACATAGCTGTGATTCTCTGCAGAGTGCTGGGTGGATTGGCTGTAAATTTTGCCTCTCTTGCTTCCAAATGAAATAATCAAATGCATGGCATCCTCATCCAAGGGGTTCTCAAGTGTATCATCCAAATGCTTTTTGTAAAAAGATGAAAGACCCAGTAAAGAGCCTGCTGCTGGTGGGCTTGGGCATACAGCAAATGCTAGGCAAGTGGTTAAGAGTGCAAAATATTTGCTAAGCTAATAGTACTGCCTAGCTCTGTAGCTACCATCAGAATTAAACAAACAGATAGGGCACCGTGTTTCAACAAAATCACCTATGGAGCTTGAAAAAATATGCATGTCTGCTCACCACCCACAGATATTCTGATTCCATCGGTATTTTAAACAAGCTTTCTATGCTATTCTGATGCACAGTCAGGTTTTGGAATCTGTGATCTAGTCTATGGATCATTTGAGTCATCAGAACTTGAATAAGAATTGCTTTCTTTGGATACATCTTTTCTTTATCACATCAAATCAATCTCCCCCCCACCCCCACCTTCCCTCTCCCTCTTTCTCTAGCAGTCAGAAATTCTTAAAAGCTTTTTGCCACTAAACCATCTGCTGGAGAAATCTCCCACTAGGTTTCAAATGCCAAACCTTTCCCAGTAGCAAATTTCTTTATTATTTTTGGGGAAAAGAATGCATTACATTTCTTCCCTATGAAAGAAAGTACTCTAAAAATAAAAATGTTCATTATGGTCCCGTAGCAGTTGCTTATATTTTAAAAAGAAAATAGCTTTATTAGACACGTGTCCTGGGGAGTTTACTCTAGGCTTCCTTCACAGACTTGATTCGAACCTCAAGGATGGAAAGCATGGCTGATCACAGTACCACGATGCTCCGGTGAAGAGTGGTCACATAGAGAATAGAGAGTAATTTCAGTCAAAAAATAGTAGGATGCTTTCTTGGCTTCCTGATGCCTGAAAGCTTTATGGCGGCAGGCCATGCTTCAAGCGTAATTTAAAGGTTTACGTAGGTTATAACCTTGCCACACTGCATAATCCCCTCCCAATTCAAGTCTTTGCCCATTGGCATAAAAACCTACATCCTGTGATAGGGAACAGGAGTGTTAAGAGACCTGGAAAGAATAGCCTGATGTGGTGGCTCACACTGGTAATCCCAGTACTTTGGGAGGCCAAGGCAGGAGGAATGCTTGGGGCCAGAAGCTTGAGACTAGCCTGGACAGCAAAGCAAGACCCCATCTCTCTAAAAGAAAAAAATAGCTAGGCATAGTGGTGCTTCTCTGTAGTCCCAGCTACTTGGGAGGCTAAAGCAGGAGGATTGCTTGAACCCAGGAGTTCAAGGCTGCAGTGAGCTATGATTGCACCACTGCACTCCAGCCTGGGTGACAGAGTGAGATCCTGTCTATTAAAATAAATAAATAAATAAATCTGAAAATGTTGTGTTTTTTTGGCCTACATTTGGAGATTTCTTTTTTTTTCTTTTCTTTTTTTTTTTTTTTTTTTGAGACAGAGTCTCACTCTGTCACCCAGGCGGGAGTGCAGTAGCATGATCTTGGCTCACTGCAACCTCTACCTCCCAGTTTCAAGCGATTTCCCCTGCCTCAGCCTCCTGAGTATCTGAGACTACAGGCATGTGCCACCACACCCGACTAATTTTTGTATTTTTAGTTGAGACGGGGGGTTTACCATGTTGGCCAGGCTGGCCTTGAACTCCTGACCTCAAGTGATCCACCTGCCTCGGCCTCCCAAAGTGTTGGGATTACAGGTGTGGGCCATGGCGCCTGGCCTGGAGATTTCTTAAAAGTCCCATTAGATGATGTAATTCACTGAAATTAGGAGATCATTGGACTCCTTTGAAATTCACTGGCTATGGCAGAAGACTAGCTATCTATGAAAAATTCCTTATCCTCTTTCTATAGCATGAAGTTGCTGCTGTGAGGCAACTTCTAGGCCAGAGATGCCATTTCCCAGTTTCTCTCCCCGTCAGCAGGTGGTCATGTGATTACTCCTCACCACAGGAACATGAGTGGAAGTGATGTGTGTTACTTCTGGGTTAACGCTTTACTTATTTACTTAGAGTTTTGCTTAAGTTTCTCTATTTTCTTTTTTCTTTTTCCCCAACTTTTATTTGTGCAGGTTTGTTATAAAGGTATACTGTGTGATGCTGAAGTTGGGAGTACAAATGAATCTGTCACCCAGGTAGTGAGCACAGCACCCAATAGGTAGTTTTTAAATCTTGCCCCTCTTCTCCCCTCCTGCGTTTTTATTCCCCAGTGTCTGTTGTTCCCATCTTCATGTTTACGTGTTAGGTCAGGGTTGTTTTTTTTTGTTTTTAAGAAGTAGGTACCCTCTTTCCTTCTTTATTTCTCTTCCTTCTCTGCTAGCAGAGTGCAGATCATTCCAAAGCTTTAGGGAAAAGTGGAGCTGTAAGATGGGTCCCTGAATCACCGTGTGGAAGAAAGTTGCCTGCTGATCAGATACACCTCCACTGTGCTTTATGTGCACGAGAAATAAGCTAAACCTCTGGAATTGTTGGCGGGGGCAGGGGCGGCGGTTGCTTATGACACCGGTTTGGATCACCCTCATTAACCAAACACTGACCAGTCATCAGGATACTGAAGACTTTCATCTGGCTTGAGGCTCTTTGGCTTTCTGACACAGGGATGCTGCTAAGAGCAAAGATGGCTTCTAATGTCTGGCATGAAGCATGTGGGGATGGGTAAAGAGTTTTTTCCTGTGACAAACATTATAGGAGAAAAGGGAATAATGCTTGTCATCAGATAAGAGTAGATAAAAATATTAAGGAGGAGAGAGGCCTGTAAAAGCAATGCCCATTGTGACAGACAGGCAGACAAATAATTTCTGCCCCTTAAGATGGGAGAGTATTTCTCACATCAGTTTTGTTCAAGCTTCCAGTAACAGGCTTTGTATCATCCACAGCACTAACCATGCAGTGACAATTGTGGCAGTGACTAGGGGAGAGGATCACATTGCCAATGACACATATCAATAGTACTAAATAGGGCTGGAGTACAGTGGCGCGATCATAGCTCACTGCAGCCTTAACCTCCCAGGCTCAGGTGATCCTCCCACCTCAGCCTCTCAAGTAACTGGTACTACAGCTGCACACCACAATGCCCAGCTAATTTTATTGTTATTTTTTGTAGAGACAAGGTCTCCCTATGTCAACACAGGCTGGTCTCAAACTCCTGGACTCAAGAGATTCTTCCACCTCGACCTCCCAAACTGCTGGTATTATAGATGTGAACCAGTCAATAAATAACCTTGAAGGTATACTACAAACCAGACAGTAGGCTAGGTACAGTGAGGCCAAAATAAAAAAAAAAATTGTACAACTGTATGTCTTCGCAGTGCTTACAAAGCAGTCAGAGTGACAGAACATAACGACAAGAAATATTAAGGAACAAAGGCTAAGTATGAAATAAGTGGGGGGGACAGAACTGACACAGGCCTGCAGAAAGAGCGAACACACTCGGGTGTGTGACATGACATCACGTAGCATTCAGGTCTTGGGTAGCAATCCCAATTCAGCAGCTTGCATCTGGGCGAAATGCAAACCAGAATCATTTTTAAAATTTGGGTAAGCCTATGAGAGTGAGTCTTTTATGTAAAAGTCATTTGACATGTGAGTCATGACCGCAATAAAAATTGCGAACCAGTGTTCTAAAATTCTTCCAGCAGGAGCGTCATTATGCAATTCTGATTGGAGCCAACATGAGGCTTAAAAAAAAAAAAAGAATATCACTTTTTTTGGGGGAGGGGGAAAAGAATAATAGATATTTTAGAAATTAACAATGTTCCCCAGCCTGTAAACAGACCAAGCAGAATGGACTCTGGCCTTAGAGTAATATTAGGGAATGTGGAAGCTCCCGGATGTACTTGGTGTTAACCCTTTACCTGCTGGATCAAGAGTGGATTGGGGGAGGGTTCTTGTGGGGCTTGGGACAGTGGCTTTTTCCAACTAGTACAGAAGCATTTTATTATTTTAAATACCCACACAGCTGGTGAAACATACTGTATATTAGCCAAATGTCAACCCAATATAGAATCTGCTATGGTCTGAATATTTGTGTCTCTCCAAATTCATATGTTGGAACCTAGTCCCCAATGTAATGGTATTAAGAGTGGGGCCTTCAGTAGGTGATTAGGTCGTGAAGGCAGAAACCTCAGCTAAAAGGTGCTGTCTGTGAGGAATGGGCCCTCACTAGGCACTGAATCTGCCAGCACCTTGATGTTGGACTTCCCAGCCTCTAGAACTGTGAGACATGAGAATGTTTGTTGTTTATGATCCACTCAGTGTGTGATATTTTTGTTATGGCAGCCAAACAGACTAAGAATTATTATAAAAAATGAAAATACTAGTGGGAAAGTAAAATCTCCCTATGATCCCTCCTCTCAGAGATGCCTACCATTAGCAGTTTAGGGTATATTTTTCCAGACTTTGAAAAGTTTTCAGTGCAGACATAAACAAGATCACAGCATGCATTCTCTACTGCAAGCTGTCCTTTCCTTCCTTCCCTCTCAAAACAGAGTATATTGTGAGCATGATGCTATGTGAGCACATAAAGAATTATCTTATTCTCTTGTTCTTTCTTTTATCTCCTAATTAGAAGTTTTGGACCTAAATCAATACTGTTATTGAAGTGTTTTTGTGCACTACCAAGCTACATCCTTACACCCAGGCTGCATTTTTAAGGGTCCACAGTTCTTTGGTGTTTCTGAAACTTTATCAAGAGTCCTCTCCTCATGAACATTTTCAAAAAAAGACATATATGCAGCCAACAAGCATATGAAAAAAAACTCAGTATCATTGATCATTAGAGAAATGCAAATCAAAACCACAATGAGATACCATCTCACACCTGTCAGAATGGCCATTATTATTAGTATTTGAGATGGAGTCTCACTCTGTCATCCAGGCTGGAGTGCAGTGGTGCTATCACTGCAAATTCTACCTCCCACATTCAAGTGATTCTCCTGCCTCAGCCTCCCAAGTAACTTGGACTACAGGTGTGTGCCACCACATCCAGCTAGTTTTTTTAATTTTTAAAGTAGAGATGGGGTTTCACCGTGTTCACCAGGGTGGTCTTGAACTCCTGACCTCAGGTTAATTTGCTGTCTTGGCCTCCCAAAGTGCTGGGATTACAGGCGTGAGCCACTGTGCCCATCCCAAAATGGCTAATGGCTATATTAAAAAATAAAAAAATAACAGCTGCTGGCAAGGTTGTGGAAAAAGGGAACACTTATGCACTGTTGGTGGGAGTGTAAATTACTTCAACCATTGTGGAAAGCAGTATGGCGATTCCTCAAAGAACTAAAAACAAAACTATCATTTGACCCAGCAATCCCATTTCTGGGTATATACACAAAGAAATATAAATCATTCCATTATAAAGACACATGCATGCATATGTTCAATGCAGCACTATTCACAATAGGAGAGCTGTGCATTTAACCTAAATGCCCATCAATGGTAGACTGGATGAAGAAAATGTGGTACATATACACAATGGAATACTACACAGCCATAAAAAAGAATAAAGTCATGTTCTCTGCAGGAACATGGATGGAGCTAGAGGCCATCATTCTTAGCAAACTAATGTGGGAAGAAAAAACCAAATACTGCATATCCTCACTTATAAGTGGGAGCTAAGCTGATGAGAACACATGGACACAAAGAGGGGAACAACACATACTGGGGCTTATCAGAAGGTGGAGGGTGGGAGGAGGGACAGGATCAGAAAAAAATAACTACTAGGTACTAGGCTTAGTACCTGGGTGATGAAATCATCTGTACAACAACCCCCTGTGACAAACCTGCACATGTACCCCTGAACCTAAAATAAAAGTTTAAAAAGACAAGTCCTTTCCTGAAGCTACCCTTCTTTCCATTATCTCCCCAGGCCATTTTCCCTGTCTCTCTCACTCTATATTCTGCAGGGCTCACTCTAGTCTTGACTCCCTGAATGAACTTTAGCCTTTGGAAGGATCTGTTGAGCATGAATAATTTTCAGCCAGTCCTCTTATACTGTAGCGTTTGAGAAGGTCAGTGGGGCAGTGTGGGATAGGATAGAAGGCAAGATACATAGTGGGCTGATTTAAACCTAGGTTTATAAAAAGGGGCCACCGGGGGAGCTGTCCAAGGTGCTACACAATGAGTTCTGACACATCCCTGAATACGAAATGTGTCAGCATGGATTTTGTCAGCAACAGCAGGGGCACAAATCAAACAAGACTCACAGGATAGAAGCTTTTCTTTTTTGGCTGTTTCTTCTTTACATAAGGGAAGTCAGAACAAATATAGGAGGCTGGCTGAGTTTTCTTTCTGGACATATCCTCTTGAATGCCTTGTAGTCATCTCAAATTCAGCATGTCTAGAAATGAATTCATCACCTTTACTTGTCAAACCTGCTCCCCCTTCAGTTTTCCCTGTCTCAAAATGACACCATTGTCCTCAAAAGGTGAAATCAGCCTCCATGCTACCTTCTCTACCCTCATATGCTTGTTGGCTGCAGGTATGTCTCTGGCCTCATGCAGTCTCTCACCAAGTTTTGTTGCACTGGCCAAAACGTTCCTAGATTCCATCTGTTTCATTTCTAATGGCCTAGCCACTGGAAATGACCAGCTCTCAGCTGGACAGCTGCAAAGGACTGCAATTTACCTCCTCCTTGTTCTCTTGTTTCTTCCCACATAGCCATCAGAATTATCTCTAAGAATGCAAATTGAAATTCCATTTGACCCAGAAATCCCATTACTGGGTATATACCCAGAGGATTATAAATCATTCTACTATAAAGACACATGTATGTTCATAGTGGCACTGTTTGCAATAGCAAAGACTTGGAACCAACCTAAATGCCCATCAACAACAGACTGGACAAGGAAAATGTGGCCCATATACACCATGGAATACTATGCATCCATAAAATATGATGAGCTTGTGTCCTTTGTAGGGACATGGATGAATCTCGGAACCATCATTCTCAGCAAACTGACACAAGAACAGAAAATCAAACACTGCATGTTCTCACTCATAGGTGGTTGATGAGCAATGAGAACACAGGGACACAGGGAGGGGGAGCATCACACACTAGGGTCTGTTGGGGGGTGCCAAAGGAAGGACAGCGGAGGGGGTGGAGGTCGGGGAGAGATAACATGGGGGAGAAATGCCAGATGTAGGTGAGGGGGGTTGGAGGCAGCAAACCACATTGCCATGTGTGTACCTATGCAACAATCCTGCATGATCTGCACATGTACCCCAGAACCTAAAGTACAATAAAATGAAAAAAAATGCAAATTGAATCAAGTCACTCCTTTGCTTAAATCCTTTAATGGTTTTCCCCTGCCTTCAGGATGAAAATGAACTCTTTAAGATGACCTATCAGGCCCTATATAATCTGGTATCTTTGCTTTGTCTTACATCACTCTCTTCCTTGTTTTATAGTTTTTTCTCTTATTCAAAGCTGACATGCTCTATCCTGACTCAGGGCCTTTTCTCACATTATTCCTTCTGGCTGGAATGATTCGACCATCCCCCACCACCATCCTGCCAACACCTGCTTCATTTCTTAGCTCAAATATCACTTACTCCAGGAGACCCCACACTGGTTTAGATCTACCATGTTCCTGGTGTACTCTGTATATCTTCCCAATAGCCAGTTGACTTCCTCAAAGTTTGTTTTCCCTTCTAGACTTTATTTAATGAGGGCAGAACCTGCATCTTTCTTGTTCACCATTGTGTCATTGGTAACCATGCTTGGAACATAGCAGATGCTTAGTAGGCATTTGTTAAATAAATAGGTCAGTCATGGTGGTTCACACCTGTAATCCCAACACTTTGGGAGGCTGTGGTGGGCAGATCACGAGGTGAAGAGATCGAGACCATCCTGGCCAATATGATGAAAAATACAAACGTTAGCTGGGTGTGGTGGCACGCACCTGTAGTCTCAGCCACTTGGGAAGCTGAGGCAGGAGAATCTCTTAAACTTGGGAGGCAGAGGTTGCAGTGAGCAGAGATTGTGCCACTGCACTCCAGCCTGGTGACAGAGCGAGACTCTGTCTCTAAATAAATAAATAAATAAGCAAGCAGAAGTCCAAGGACCCAGACTCATTGGAGACTGAGCTAAATACCCTAAGACCCTTCATGTTTGTCCACTAGCCTGAAGTGACCTGAGAGGGAAGGGTTACAAGTTTAAAACAGCTGCAAAGTGCAGATAAAAGGCCAGCAGATGTTCTGACTGCTTCTAGATGTTCCCGGTGGGCTGTGGGCTGTGTCATATGGGACTGCCAGCCAGGGCCTGCCATGTCGGGAGACCTTGGGGGAAGGAGCAGATCTCAAGCTACAGCAGATGGTAAGTGCTGTCTTTAGTCTTTAACATTTAAGGAAAAGAACTGGGAATAGACGTTCGGCTCAGTGGCAGTTATGATGTATTTAAATAAGCTTTGCAAATCATTTGCAGAATGCATATGCCTCCAAAATTCTTCATTGCTCATAGATTTTGTAGGAGCTTCCTCTGGTCCATCTTTGTATCCTTAATGTACAGTAGCGTCTGTGGCATGGGATGTACCCTCAGTGTGGGTGGTCTACCCACTGTAGGAAGGCACATACTTAAGATGTATTGGCATTTGACTGGCCATGAGTAATTGATCATCTTCCCCAGGAGAGCCACACTCCCTAGATGCAGAGACTGCGCCTTGTACCTTTTGCACTCCCTCTCCGGCTTTACTCAGCTTCTTCTTTCCCTCAAGCTAATATCAGGGCAGGTGGGTAGGACACTACTTGCCCTATCTTAGTTCAGGTTGCTGTAACACAAATACCACAGATTGTGTGGCCTAAATAGTAGAAATGTTTTTATTACAGTTCTGGGGCTGGGAAGTCCAAGATATAGTTCCTAGATGATTTGAGTTGGAGAGAGTTTTCTTCCTGGTTTGCAGACAGACACCTTGCTGTATCTTTACATGACAGAAAGAAAGAGAGATGGGGGTGGAGTGAGGGGGAGAGAGAGAGACAGAGACAGAGACGGGGGGGGGGGGGGGGAGAGTGAACTCAAGAGTGCTCCATCTCATCTTAAGGTACTAATCCCATCATGAGGGCTCCACACTCATGACCTAATTACCTCCCAGAAGCTCATCTCCAAATACAATCACATAAGGGATTAGGGTTTCAATGTATGAATTTTGGGGTACCACAAACATTCAGTCCACAGCATGCTCTATCATATTTTCCTGGAGAACCACGGTTTTGGAACAAGGGAAGTAGGGCTTGGGTATTTCAATTAGCTTCGTTTTGAAAATGGGAATGAGAAGACCTATGCCTGACCCATGATAAGTAGTTAGAAAATTAGGGAATTGAAGAGGCAGTATGCCATGCCATTGTGATCATGGGTCTTGCAGCCATAGAGGCCTGGGCTTCACTCTGGGCTCTGCTACTTACTGCTCTGTGAACTTGACAAGTTATTTAACTTTTCTGACCCTTAGTGTCTTCATGGGGGAAAAACAGGGCTAAAAATCTGTCTAGCTCAAGGAGTGGATGTAGGATTAAATGCAATATGCATATAAGATGCCTTGCCATATAGTAAGTGCTCAATAAAAAGATAGTAGTTGTCATTACCGTCGTTATTATTGAACAGTGAGTGATAAATGGGGTATCCTGGCTGTCTTAAATTGTCTCAGAAATGTGGGATCTGGTGGGTATTTATAGAGATTTCTTGTTCTTTTGAATGTTCAACCTAAAAAGCTTAGAGCAGTCCTTGAATCTTCCATTTTTCTCACTTCCCACAACCAGTTCCTCAGATGTTCTTGTTGGTTCTACCTTTAAAATCTAGGTGGAATCAAGCTACTTCTTTTCTTTTCTTTTGGCAAGATTCAGAAGACCATGTAAAATGCATATTACCAAATGGATTACAAATAACATTTCTATATCACTCAGTGATTTTGTTTTCCTTTTCAACTTTTATTTTAGGTTCAGAGGGTACGTGTGCTGATGTGTTACATGAGTAAATTGCGTCTCACTGGGGTTTGGTGTACAGATTATTTTGTCACCTAGGTAGTGAGCATAGTACCCGACAGGTAGTTTTTTGATCCTTGCCCTCTCCTCACCTCCATCCTCAAGTAGGCCACCGTGTCTGTTGTTCCCTTCTTTGTGTCCATGTGTACTCAATGTTTAGCTCCCACTTATAAGTGAGAAGAGGCAGTATTTAGTTTTCTGTTCCTGAATTAATTTGCTTAGGATAATGGCCTCCAGTTCCACCCATATTGCTGCAAAGGACATGATTTCATTCTTTATTATGGCTGCATAGTATTCCATGGTGTTTAGGTACCACATTTTCTTTATCCAAGCCCCTACTAATAGACATTTTGGTTGATTCAATGTCTTTGCTATTGTGAATAGTGCTGTGATGAACATACACATGCATATATCTTTATATTTTTTTGAGACAGGGTCTCACTCAGTTGCCCAGGCTGGAGTGCAGTGGTGCAATCATGGTTCACTCTAGCCTTGACCTCCTGGGCTGAGGTGATCCTCCCACCTCAGTCTTCTGCGTGACTGGGACTACCGATATGTGCTACCATGCCTGGCTAATTTTTTTTTTTTTTCGTAGAGACAGAGTTTTGCCATCTTGCCCAGGCTGGTCTCGAACTCCTGGGCTCAAGCAACCCACCTGCCTTGGTCTCCCAAAGTGTTGGGATTACAGGCATGAGTCACCACACCCAAATGCATGCGTCTTTATGGTAGAATGATTTATATTCCTTTGGGTATATGCCCAGTAATGGGATTTTTTGGTCTAATTGTAGCTCTGTTTCAAGCTCTTTGAGAAATCTCCAAACTGGTTGAACTAATTTGCATTCCACAATGGTTGAACTAATTTACATTCACACCAGCAGTGTATACACATTCCCTTTTCTCTGCAACTTCGCCAACATCTGTTGTTTGTGATTTTTTTAATAGTAGCCATTCTGACAGGTGTGAGATAATATTTCACCATGGTTTTGATTTGCATTTCTCTGATCAGTGATATTAAGCATTATTTTCGTATGCTTATTGTCTGCATGCATGTTTTCTTTTGGGAAGTGTCTGTCCATGACCTTTGCCTATTTTTTAAAAAATGGAGTTATTTGTTTTTTGCTTGTTAATTTAAGTCCCTTATAGATTCTGGACATGCCAGAATCTAGCTACTTCTTAACACCTCCGTTGCTCCCACTCTTGTCTGAGCCACCATTCTCTCTCTCCTGGACACCGTTACAGGCTCCTAGCTGGTCTCCCCACCTCCCCATCCTTGATCCCTACAGTCTCCTTTCAATGCAACAGCTAGAGGGATCCTGGTAGAAATACAGGTCGCCTGTGTCTCTTCTCCACTCAAAACCCTCCAATGGTTCTGCAGCTCCCCCAGAGTAAAAACCAAAGTCATTCCAATGACTTAGGAAGCCTCACATGCTCTGCGACCTTCCTGATGCCTCTTTCCCCTCCCTCCTGCCAGTCTCCCCTTTATTCAATCCATTTTAGCCACGCTAGTTTATTTACTCTTTCTTGAACACACCAGACACATTTCTATTTTGGGGACTTGGCACTGGCCATTCCTCCTTCCAACGCTCTTCTCCTAGATGTTTGCATGGCTAATTTCCTCTTCTTCAAATCTCTTTTCCAATGTCACCTTTTGTAAGACCAACGTGTATAAATATTAATAGGCAACCTCTGCACAATTTCCAATTCCCTGCCCACTGTGCTTTTTCTGTCTTTTCTTAGCACCTCTCCCATCTAACATACCATATGCTTTACTTATCATGTTTATTGCTTATGGTCAATCTCCCTCTTCTAGAATATAGGCTTCCTAATGACAGGGATCTTCGTCTTGTTCGCTGTTCTACCTCCGGTGCCTACAACACACTAGGCATTCATTAAGTATTTGTTAAAGGAAAAAAATGAACGAAAGGGAATGAACAACTTCAAAGATCTAGGAGGAAATTTATTAAGTGAGAGAAAAAAATTCACAGGGCCTGCAAAGTATTTAAACAAAGTTTTTCTTGAAAAAATTTTGTTGAAAAAAGTTTTTTCTTCTCACTGAAAAATGTGGTTTTGTTTTGGATTACAATCCAAATACACAAACTTTAAGGAAGAGTGAAATGATTTGATAGCATTGGACCCTCATTCCTTCATGACAACTGTGGGCAGAGTAGAGAAAAGGTTGCCCTCTCTAGATCAGGCAGACCCTCTCCAGTTTGCTGTGGTGCCAACTGAGCTCAATTTCCTCTTAAAATTCTGGCCCCTGGAGGTATCTGGGTTTGCTTCCTTTGGTACACTTTGCTAGCAACTGGAGTGTCTGCGCTCCCACTTATAAGGGAGGAGTTTCGTTTCTGGGGAGCTGGATCTCCCCCCTCTGCCTGGGCTCCCTATTCTTGTTTCTAGTAATTAGATACTGGGGTGATTCACCATGAAAGATCAGTTCTCAATCATTCCTGAACCCATAAAAATACCGTGAGTACATGAAATAAAAATGTTACGTGCTGGGAACATTGATCAGATGGGTGATGTTTATGTAGCATTGTTAATTGGATTTCTACAATGGGATGTTCGGTGGGTTGGGGTCTATCTGATAACACTGTCGTCTGTGACAGCAACTTCTGGCAATGACTCAGCATGGCTTCAAGGTCAGGAACTAAGCAGCCTCCTGACCAACAGGCTGGGGACATCGTTGGGAGTTCTTGTGGGCCAGATTCTTACTGGTGAGCTGTATGGAGAACACCATCTCTCAGATTTATCCATAATTTTAATGAATGCTGTGTTTGAGATAATGACCCATATCTTGACTTGCACAAAGCTCTGAAAATACTTCTACGAATTGTGTTTTATCTCAAGTACTGCAGCATGCAGCATCCAGCATTACCATTGATATCATCTATTGAGAACTCTTTCCCAGGTTCTTTATTAAGGTTTAATTAAATTTTATGTCTTATCAATTAGGATTAATCTACATTTAGTCTGAATTAGAGGGAGCCAATTATAAATAACACCACTTCTCATTTATTCCTGAATACAAAATGAAGCTTTTTTAAACTTTCTTTGGAGGAAAAAACCCAAAACCTCACAAACCCCCTGAATCAAATGTGTCCTTTTAAAGAGTTTTATGCCAAGGAGACTACAAGTTCTATTAGAATAAAGTGAAAAGATGAGAATTCCTATAGGAAGGTGTTACAGACAGAAATCGGGGTCCAGAGGGAACGGAGAGGTAATTTCTGTTATGATGTGGGCAGTTGAAACAAAGAGATTTTCAACTTTAAAGTTTTAACTTGGAGCAATGGCAGAGAGAGAACGGAATTCTCCACGGTTATTGTGACATCTCTGTTTGTAGAAGAGGACAGACCAGCTTGTGCTCTGTGGTTGTGCTCCATGCTGTTAATTAAATATTTCTAATTCTGTTATTTCTGGGCACAAGTTGAATCACACTCCTCCTCTCTCTTCACCTTGAAGTCAAATGTGGGCAGGGAACTCATTTGGTCAATGAAATGCAAGAAGAAGCAACGACTGCCAGTTCCATTTGGAAGCTCCCATTTGGACTAGAGTGCAATTTCTCATGTTTTTTCCCTCCTGCTGCAGAGTGGTCATGGAAACGCGGTTCAGACAAAAGCCCCATTAACCCAAGATGAGCAGTGTCCTCTCTGCCAGCCTGCATTGTTTGTGTAACATGAGCAAGAAGTAAACTTTTGTTGTGTGAAGCCATTGAGATGTTGAGGTTTTTGTTACTTCAGCATCACGTAGCTTATCCTGCACTATAGAATCTCTCTAAGCTTTGATTTCTTCCAAGCTTTGGTACCAACCTCATTGGGTTATTATATGAGGACGAATAACGAAGTAATTAACAAAAAGTGTTTCATTTAGAGCTGGCACACAAGTACTCAGTTAACATTAATGCTTCTTCTTATTACTGTTGTAGTTGGGGGATGTCTATGTATTATGGCTAAATGGCCCTATTTGGGATATTCTGATGGTACATTCAAAGTTTATTTAAACTCTTAGTATCTCAATGTGTTGCCTTTCCACCTGATCAGAAGTTTCACACCAAGCACTTTTATTCCCCCTCTGCTAAAGAGTTTGCAAAGCCTTATAATACACAGTTCTATTTACTTCCTTCTTTCCCTTACAGCACTATCGAATAGTCCAATAATATATAGTTTGAAAAAAGGCAAAAAACCTTATGATAACAGTCCATTTAGGAAGGTACTGAGTTTTCAAATGAGCTTTTGGAGGTCTAGCCTGCATAGTTTTTCTGGCAGACCTGTGAACTCAAGGACCCCCTTTCCACAAATATCCAGAGTAACTTGTGATTTATAACTTGGGCCTCTGTACATTTTCTGGCCTGGACCTTATTTAAGTGTGTCCAGCCAATATACAGTGTGTAAACCATGAGGTTTATAGAGACTCCAATTTTTGTTGTGGCCAATATAATGGGTACACATTGTGAACTATTCCCATGGGCTTGGTGCATTATTGAGCCGAGAAGCCTCTAGAGGTTGCCTCATAGCAGGAAACCAGAGAGATATCCAGGAACAATAACGAGACCAGTTCAAATATTACGTGGACCCAGCATTTAGAAAGTCCAGTTCTTATGGATGCAAAGGTCTTGTTCTAGAATCAGGATGTGGTCCCAAATACGTGCAAAGTCACCACAGTCAGGAAGGTTTTGGTTGCAAGTGACAGAAACCCAGCACAAACCAAAAAGGACAATCATTGGCTCTTGTAACCCAGAAATTTAATGGATAAACCCTTTCAGCTTCAAATATGGCTCAGTGTAGATGTCCAAATGATGTCATTCACTTTCTCTTCCCACTCTGACTTGTTTTCTCTGTATCTATTTTCTTTTTTATCAGACTGTATCTACATGGCCGCAAATATGCCATTGGCACCTGTAGGCTCCGATTGCTCTTATTCCAATCTTCCCAGAAAAAAAGACTGCCCCTCCCCCCACCTTTTTTTGATACTTGGGAGGGTGCCAGGGCTAGTTTTTCTGTCTCCTTTCCTTTTTAAACTTTTAAGTTCAGGGTACAAATGCAGGTTTGCTACATAGGTAAACCTGTGTCATGGGGGTTTGCTGTAGATTATTTCATCATGCAGGAATTAAGCCTAGTACCCATTAGTTATTTTTCCAGATCCTCTCTCTCTCCCACCCTTGACTCTCTGAAAGGCCCCAATGTATGTTGTTCCCCTCGATGTGTCCATGTGTTCTCATCATTTAGCTCCCACTTATGAGAACGTGTGGTATTTAGTTTTCTGTTCTTGTGTTAGTTTGCTAAGGGTAATGGCCTCCAGCTCTATCCATGCGCCTGCAACTGACATAATCTTGTTATTTATGGCTGCAGAGTATTCCATGGTGTATATGTATCATGTTTTCTTTATCCATCTATCATTGACACGCATTTAGATTGATCTAACAAGGCTAATTTTTCTAGTCCACAAATAACTTCTGCAAATTGAAAAAGACTTAAAAATCCAATAAAAAAATAGGTAAAGAATAGGGGGTAGGCTATTTTCAGAAGAGGAAATGCAATTAGCCAATAGACAAATGAAATCATGCTTATTCTTATGGGGGAAGGGGAAATGCAAATAAAATGACAATAAATTATAAATTAATCAATTTGGCCCAAACTGAAATGATTTATTACCATCCCTTATGATTATTTGGAGGAAGAAAGGACTCTCATACTTTGCTGGTATGAGTAAGAAATTGCTTTAACCATTCAAGAAAAATCTGAAAGCAGCTACTAAAGTTCAAAATATACTTACTCTTTGACTCAGAAATTTCACTTTTGGCATACAGAAATAGAAGTACCAATTCCGTAGAAAAATGTTTATTACATTACATATCGGATTCTTGCAAAAATCTGGAAACAAAATTAATGTCCAAAAGTAGGGAATTATTGAATAAATTATAATATTTCATGTTTTAGAATTTTATGCAATGGTTGGTATATGGAGCGATACATATACTTTCTTGTTAACTAAAAAAGCACATTTGTCTAATATTCTATTTTTTAAAAAAAGAGAAAGTCTTTCATGCTTTTCATGTATGATGTTTGCACGAACTCGAAAAATATGGAAAGATGCATAGCAAATTGTTGACATTAGTTACTTTGAAGGGAAGGAGGCATGTGACATATACTGCAACTTGAATTTGAAGGGAAAATTCATTAAAGTGCATATAAAACAGGATAAATTGTACCTGTGTCCTTAAGACAAATTACCACAATGGAAGGTACAGTGTGACATCCTAAATCTTGGGGTAGGCATATGGGGATATGCATGTCTTGGCAAGGTCTGTTTCCTGGTGTTAAAAGAAGAACTTTATTTTATTTTTTTGAGACAGGGTCTCACTCTGTTGCCCAGGCTGGAGTGCAGTGGCACAATCACTGCTCATTGCAGCCTCAACCTCCCTGGGCTCAGGTGATCCTCCCACCTCATCCTCCCAAGTAGCTAAGACTACAGGTGCTTACCACCACACCCTAGCTGATTTAAAAAATAATTTTTAGAGATGGGGTCTCATTATGTTGCCCAGGCTGGTCTCAAACTCCAGGTCTCAAGCAATCCTCCTGCCTCAGCCTCCCAAAGTTCTGGGATTACAGGGGTGAGCCACCATGCTTGACCTAAAAGAAGAACTTTAGACAAATGAAATTTAACAGAGTTTACTTGAGCAAAGAACAATATAAGAATATGGCAGTCCTCCTTTTCAGAGAGAGTCTTGCACTGCCATGTGGTTGGGAGAGGATTTATGGACAGAAAAGGGAAGTGAGGTGCAGAAACAGCTGGCTTCGTCACAGCTTGGCATTTGCCTTATTTGAACAGTTTGAACAGTTGGTTGCCTGTGATTGGCTGAAACTTGGTGACTGGCGCAAGAGTAGGTTACAGACTGTTGACACATTCGGTTAGCTTACAGTTCACTATGTGTGCAGAAAACTTAGGCCCAACCTAGAAGATGTCAGGAGTGGGCAGGTGTGGTGACTCACACCTGTAACCTCAGCACTTTGGGAGGCCAAGGTGGGTGGATCATTTGAGGTCAGGAGTTTGAAACCAGCCTGACCAACATGGTGAAACACCCTCTCTACTAAAAATACAAAAAAATTAGCAGGTGTGGTGGTGAGCACCTGTAATCCCAGCTACTTGGGAGGCTGAGACAGGAGAATCACTCAAACCCAGGAGGAGGAAGTTACAATGAGTTGAGATCTCACCATTGCACTCCAATCTGGGTGACAGAGGGAGACTCTGTCTTAAAAAAAAAAGGAAGAAGAAAGAAGAATAGAAGAATTAGTGAGTTGACATTGCTCCTCACGATGACCAGCCTTTGTGTTTGTGTCAGGATCAGTAAGCGAATCCATCCAGCAGATGCTTATGGAGCATGGGACCCGGTGCTAGGCACATCGTCAGTCTTGTTCCAGTGGTCTGTTTTTCATCTTTATACTGAACAGCTATTATCATATGGAAATGGGGTAAGAAGAACAAGGACTTAAGAGGTTGTTGAGTTAAAGGAGAACTAAATATATGAAGAGGATAAAAGAATGTGAAAATAATACGTATGGAAATTTATAGGATATAGCCAAAGCCCTTGAATTACTTTCTCTTGTTGAAAATAAAAATAAATTGAGTTAGCTTTAAAATTAAGGAGTATAAAATTTGGCAAAAAAAATTTAAAGAAGTCAAGAAAAATAAGCCCTTTAACAAGCAAAGCAGAAAATCATGGATTCAAAACCAGAAAAGCTCAAGATGTGATAAATACATGTAAGTAGTGGCTCCTGGAAGAAAATTAGTAATATTGATTAACCTCTGGAAAATTGATTGAGGAGGGGGAAAAACAAAGTAAATAAAATTATAAGTGATGAGGAGCTCTAAGAGGCATGTATGAAGTTTAAAAACCAAAGTATGGAAGGGCATGATGACTCACGCCTGTAATTCCAGCACTTTAGGAGGGCGAGGCGGGCAGATCACCTGAGGTCAGGAGTTTGAGACCAGACTGGCCAACATGGTGAAACCCCATCTCTACTAAAAATACAAAAATTAGCTGGGTGTGTTGGCACATGCCTGTAATCCCAGCTACTCTGGAGGCTGAGGCAGAAGAATCGCTTGAACCTAGGAGGCAGAGGTTGCAGTGAGCCAAAATTGCTCCACTGCACTCCAGCCTGGGTGACAGAGCAAGGCTCTGTCTCAAAAAATAAAATAAAATAAAATAAAATAATAAATAAAAATCAATATATTACAACGTGACTCTATGTAAAGAAATACAAAAGATTCAATGATGCAGATATTTTTAATAAAATATGAGTTACAAAAATTGACTTACGAAAAAGTAATGTCTGGAATAAAAAAGTAAATATACAAAAATAAAAAGTCCCTGGGCATGGTGGCTCATGCCTATAATCCCAGCAACTTTTTGGGAGGCCAAGGTGGAAGGATTGCTTGAGTCCAGGAGTCTGAGACCATCCTGGGCAACATTGTGAGATCCTGATCTTTACAAAAAAATAAAATACTCTCTGGGCTTGAAGGTGCACACCTGTATTTCCAGCTATTCAGAGGCTGAGGTGGTAGGATCCCTTGAGCCCAGGCGTTCGAGGATGCAGTGAGCTATGATCACATCACTGCACTCCAGCCTGGGTGACAGGGTAAGACCCCATCTCTTAAAAAAAAATAAAAATAAAAAAGTTAAAGTATTATTAAGTGATAATTTTAAAATAGCCTCCTTAAACAGATTTTTCTAATGTATTTTTTTCTCTGCAAATTTTCTAGTAACAAATTTATTCCTATATTCAATGAATGGTTCCGGATTACAGAAAACCATGGAAAACTTTCTAATTCATTTTACGAGAACGGAACAACCCTGAAATTCAATCTTGAAGAGCATAGTGAAAAAAAAAAAAACAGAACAGAAGACCAAGGCACTAGATGAAAAACTATAAATAAAATAATAGCAAACAGAATTCAATAATACATTAATAGAGTCACTTACCCTGACCAAGCAGGATTTAGCCTAGGAATGCAAAGATGTTTGTTTTTTGAATAATTTTATTAAAAAAAAATAGAATAAAATCTTACAGGTTAGAGTCACATTTTTTTGTATCCCTCTTGGGTTTTCTTCTCTTCCTTTTTCCATCCCCTCTAACTTGAAAGAAACAAAGATAAGGACTATTTTGAAGTTGGTATTTATCTTTCTAATCTCTTTCATATCCCTTCAATTTTTGTAAGTATCCATTATTATTTAGCTTCATATTATTTTGTAGGTTCTTTAAAATCCCATAACTGGTTTTATTCTAGGTGTGTTCCTGTGGAACTGGCCTTTGTTCTTTTAGCCTTCTGTTTTTGAGATTATACACGTTGATAAAAGTGGATCTAGCTCATTCATTGTATGTAGATACCGGTGGGGCACAGTGGCTCACGCCTGTAATCCCAGCAGTTTGGAAGGCCGAGGTGGGCGGATCATCTAAGGTCAGGAGTTTGAGACCAGCCTGGCCAAGATGGTGAAACCCTGTCTCTACTAAAAATACAAAAGTTAGCCAGGCTTAATGGTGCGTGCCTGTAGTCCCAGCTTTTTGGGAGACTGAGACAGGAGAATCGCTTGAACCTGGGAGACGGAGGTTGCAGTGAGCCAAGATCATGCCACTGCACTCCAGCCTGGGTGACAGAGTGAGACTCTGTCTCAAAAAAAAAAAAAAAAAAAAAAAAAAAAGGAACATTATTTATAATTTTTTACATGTAGATCGAATGTTTGTATCCCTCATCCCCCAAATTCAGCTGTTGAAATCCTAACTCCCAATTTGATAGTATTAGAAGGTAGAACCTTTGGGAAATGATTAGGTCTTAAGGGTGGAGCCTCATGAACAGAGTCAGTGTCATTATACACACGACCCTTGAGAGATTTCTTCCCCTTGTTCTCCAACGTGAGGACACGACCAGAAGGTAGCCACTTGCAATCCAGAAGAGAGCCCTCACCAGAACCTGACCATGCTAGCACCCTGATTTCAGACTTCCAGCCTCCAGAACTGTGAACAATAAATTTCTGTTGTTCATAAGCTACCCAGTTTATGATATTTTGTTATAGCAGCCTGAACTAAGACACATTTGGGGTTTTTTTTTCGGTAGCTATTATAAACAATGCTATTACAAACATTGTGCAGATTTTTTACACTGGCATGTGTGAATAAGGTTGTGGCAGTTTTCTGTCCTATCAACAGAGTGTGAGAGTTCTGTTTTCCACATTCTTGGTAACTCTTGTGTGGGATGTGATTTTATTCCCATTTTTATTTGCATTTCCCTGATTACTAATGAGATGGAAATTTTTTTCATGTTTATTGATCTAGAATACTTCCCATATCCAGAACTGTCTTTTTGTATCTTTTGTCAAATTTATACTAGATTTAAAAAATCCCTTTTCTATTAATTTGTAGGATTTCTTTATATATTCTCAATGCTGACCCAGACTGCTTAATAACAGGAAATTTATTAATGTACTCTATCAAATAAAGAAATAAAAAGTCTGTATGATTTAGTCAATAAGTACCAAAAAGCATTCAATGGGCTTAATACCCGTTCCTGATAAAAAGCTCTTTGAACATTTGAGATAGAAACATGATAAAAATATCTCTTTTTTAAATCAAAGTACACATCAGACTTGATAAAACATCAGATATATTCCTGTTAGAGACAAGGAATGTTCACTGTTATGGCTTGAATTGCATTCCCCCAAAATTCCTTTCCTTTCTTTCTTTCTTTTTTTTTTTTTTGAGTGAGTCTCACTGTCACTTTAGCTAGAGTGCAGTGGCGGGTCTTAGCTCATTGCAACTGCTGCCTCCCGGGTTCAAGTGATTCTCCTGCCTCAGCCTCCTGAGTGGCTGGGATTACACGTGCTCGCTATCACGCCCGGCTAATTTTTGTATTTTATTATTTTATTATTTTTGAGACAGAGTCTTGCTTTGTCACCCATGCTGAAATACAGTGGTGCAATCTCAGCTCACTGCAACCTTTGCTTCCCGGGTTCAAGTTATTCTCCTGCCTCAGCCTTCTGAGTAGCTGGGACTACAGGTGCATGCCACCACACCCAGCTAATTTTTGTATTTTCAGTAGAGACAGGGTTTCACCATATTGGCCAGGCTGGTCTCGAACTTCTGATCTTTTGGTCCACCCGCCTCAGCCTCCCAAAGTGCTGGGATTACAGACATGAGCCACCGTACCCGGTCTAATTTTTGTGTTTTTAGTAGAGATGGGGTTTAGCCATGTTGACCAGGCTGATCTGCAACTCCTGACCTCAAGTGATCCACCCACCTTGGCCTCCTGAAGTGCTGGGATTACAGGTGTGAGCCACGATGCCCGGCCCATTCCCCCCAAATTTTTTATGTTGAAGTCTTAACCCCAAATGCCTCTGAAAATGACTAGAAACAGTACCTTTAAGGAGGTAACTACATTAAAGTGAGGTTGGCAGGGTGGGCACTAATCCTATATAACTGATGTCCTTATAAAAAGAGAAAATGAGAACATAGACATGTACAGAGGCAAGACCGTGTGAAGACACAGGGAGAAGACGGCCATCTGTAAGCCAAGGAGAGAGGCCTCAGAAGAAACCGACCCTGCTGACAACTTGATGTTAAGCTTATAGCTTCTAGAACCAGGAGAAAATAAATTTCTGTTGTTTAAGCCACCTTGTCTGTGGTACTTCATTAGGCAGCCCTAGTAAACTAATATCCTCACATTTACTGATCTAAGTGTGCTGTGATTTTTTTTTTTTTTTCTTTTGAGACTGGGTCTTGCTCTGTCACCCAGGCTGGAGTGCAGTGGCATATATCCACTCACTGCAGCCTCAGCCTCCCAGGTTCAAGTGGTCCTCCCACCTCAGCCTCCTGAGTAGCTGGGACTGCAGGTGCACACCACTATACTCAGCTATTTCTTCTTTTTTAAGAGATGAGACCTCACTGTGTTGCTCAGACTGGTCTTAAATTCCTGGGCTCAAGTGATCCTCCTACCTCAGCCTCCCAAAGTGCCAGGATTATAGCCCTGAGTCACCACACCCTGACTGCTGTGAAGTTTTTGACTAATGGCATGTCAGAGAAATAAGAGATACAACTGTGAGAATGAAAGAAACCAATGTATCATTTATAAGTGATATGATTATATGATAAGAACTGTAACAATCTCAATAAGGCAGTCCAGGAAAGTGGTCAGATGTGACATAAACCTCTGAAAATCAGTAACAAATAAGAAAACTATTGTTAAAAGTATTTTGTGCCATAGCAATGAAAAAATCAAATAACCTTCTGTATATAACATAAAATGTACATGAGGAAAAACTATAGAAATTTACAGAGCGATACAGATGGTTTAAATAAATAAAGAGGTTTCAGTTGCTTGCATTGGAACCTAAAGAGTTTAGAGTTAAATTCTTCCAAAATTAGCGGACAGACTCAACATATGGAATTTACAGTTTTTAGGAGCTTAATAAAATAATTCTGTGGTTCAATTAGAACAATTTGAGAAAGATGGGAACATCAGATATAAGACTTATTTCAAAGCTCCAACAATTAAAACAAGGTGGACTGGCTACAAATTCAAAGCCAGGGAAATGGAACAGATATGTAACCTCGTGTTACTTTATTATTATTATTATTTTGAGACAGAGTCTCACTCTGTCACCCAGACTGGAGTGCAGCAGCATGATCTTGGCTCACTGAAGCTTCCACCTCCTGGGTTCAAGCGATTCTCCCGCCTCAGCCTCCCAAGGAACTGGGAATACAGGGAAGTGCCATCATACCTGGCTAATTTTTGTATTTTTGATAGAGACGGGGGTTCACCATGTTGGCCGGTTTGGTCTTGAACTCCTGACCTCAAGTGATCTCCCTGCCTTAGACTCCCAAAATGCTGGTATTACAGGCATGAGCCACCATGCCTGGCCACAATGTGTTACTTTATCAATTAGCGAAAGTGGTAAGTGAGGAATAAATAATGCAAAGATAATGTTTCATTACTATTATTTTTATTATTATTGAGACAGGATCTTGCTCTGTCACTCAGGCTGGAGTGCAGTGCAGATCACGGCTCAATGAAGTCTCAACTTCCTTGGGTTCAGCCTCCCAAGTAGCTGGGACTACAGGCTTGTGCTGCCATGCCTGCCTAATTTTTTTTTTTTTTTTTTTCTTCATGTGGAGACAAGGTCTTGTTATGTTGCCCAGGTTGGTCTCCAACTTCTGGCTTTAAGCAATCCTCCGGCCTTGGCCTCCCAAAGTAGTGGGGTTACAGGCATGAGCCACCATGCCCCACCCAAAGATAATATTTAAAAAAATCAAAGAGCAAGTGGAACTTGGAGTAAAAGAGCAACACAGAGCAAGTAAGGCTGTGAATACAGTTGCTGGCCAGTTAGAGGAATCTACAGTGTCTGCCTCTGACCTTCATTTTCCCTTTTCATCTATTTCTGTCAGCTTTGGGGCAGGGTTGTGGGATGGTCAGCCCAGCCATTCCATCCTTATTTCTCTTCCCACTGGCTGCATAGAGTTTCTATAAGGTCCCCCTCATGGAAAGGCTTCTTGTGATAGAAGTCAGACTTGGGATAAGTGTTTCATAGAACTCATGCAGCTTAGGGCCTTATGGTTGCCTGGACATAGCATGTGTATGGTTTTTTTTTTTTTTTTTGAGATGGAGTTTTGCTCTTGTCACCAAACTGGGGTGCAATGATGTGGTCTCGGCTCACTACAACCTCTGCCTCCTGGGTTCAAGCGATTCTCCTGCTTCAGCCTCCCGAGTAGCTGAGATTACAGGTGTACGCTACCACACCCAGCTAATTTTTTTGTATTATTACTAGAGATGGGGTTTCACCATGTTGGCCAGGGTAGTCTAGAACTCCTGACCTCAGGTGATCCACCTGCCTTGGCTTCCCAAAGTGCTGGGATTATAGGCTGAGCCACCATGCTGGGCCAGCATGTGTACTTCTTAAGAAATCATGAGTGGGGTATGTGTTCCCCAGGTAAGTCCACTGATTCATTCTCCGAGATGGTAAAACTGGTCTAGGAGGCACAGGTTTCCCAGAAGTCCTGCTTATTATAGCCTAGGCTTCACCCTGCCCTTCCTCTCAAGAAGGAAGAATGCCGCTTGGGGCCTGGAGTGGTGACTCACACCTGTAATCCCAGCATTTTGGGAGGCCAAGGGGGGTGGATCACTTGAGGTCAGGAGTTTGAGACCAGCCTGGCCAACATGGGGAAACCCTGTCTCTACTAAAAATATAAAAATTAGCTTGGCATGGTGGGGTGTGCCTGTAATCCCAGCTACTCAGGTGGTTGAGGCAGGAAAATTGTTTGAACCCAGGAGGCAGAAGTTGCAGTGAGACTCTGCCTCAAAAAAAAAAAAAAAAAAAGAAGAAGGAAGGATGCCAGGGGTCTTTGCAAGCTGGCTGTGGGAGTGGGAGGATCCAGGGAGTCCCACTCAACCATCTGGAATAGGTCTCCAACTTGTGAGTGGGGTGGATGGTATAGAAATGTCCTGAAGGAGTAGGAGGAGTTATGAGGAAATGCTCCCTGTGCAATGTATGTTCTAGAACAGGAATTGGCAAACTTCCTCTGTAAAGGGACAGACAGTAAATATTTTAGGCTATGTGGGCCATCTGGTCTCTTTGGCAACTACTCAGCCCTGCCCTTGGAGTGCGAAAACAGCCATAGGCAGTAAGTAAACAAATGGTTATGTTTTATATTCCAATAAAACTTTATTTACAAAAACAAGGGCAGGTGGGATTTTGCCCACAGGCCATCATTTGCAGATCTCTGGTTTTAGAACTTGGTTTTGTAGTTAGACTCATCTCCACTGCTGTCTTGTAAGTCATTGGCAAATATTTCTAGAATTATCTTTTCTCAAGTCTAAAGTGGGGGATGGTCTATCTCCTAATGTTGTGCATAGTAAGTGCTCAATAAATGGTATCTTTTGTTGCTTGGTTGTTAAATTCCTCATGATGATGATTATTTCTTTGTGAGGAACAGAAGGCACTCAGGAAAGTCACCCTAGGACAAACATGATCTCCCCCTCCTGGCTTAAAAATAAAATCCGAACACCGATTCTACTTAACACTTCTGTCAGTAGGCATGAGTCTCTAACATTTCCAAAACCCTCTAACATCTGTTGGCAGGTCTTTGGATAGGCTTCACAGTAAATCTGAATTCCTGAAGGATCCAGACTCATTTTTGTAACTTCAAATTGGAGGCTGAACTAGAGCTTTTATGGAACGGAGACAGGTCAGGACTTGATGGTGGTTTAGGAGAGTAAGTCATTGTCCCCGTAAATCATATCTGACTTCTAGTGTTCACAGTGTGATGAGACCCTCTTTCTATACTCTGGCTAAATTTCTTTCTTGCTAGGCAGTCATTTGTTGCTGGACACTTAGGAAGGGACATATATTTTCCTTTTACCTCTCTGTGCGAGACCCGAACATCCCCAAGTCCCTGCTCTGGGGATTGCCTGTGTGGCAACTCTGTTTGTCACTGTCGGGACCCAACATGTGGTCTCTGAAAAGCTGGCTTTCATTTGATCAAAGGGCCTCTGGCACTAAGATGTCCAAATTATTTTATTTGATTTTTTCAGAGCCCATAAATCAGAGTCTGAGATATATCTTGCAGCCATCTCCTTACCTGTATCCCTACTGCCTTGATAGAGGCCGTTGTATTGCCTTCCTGGATTATTTTCACAGCCTCCAGACTGAACTCTATGCTTCTGCTCTTATGAGTCCTCACCACAGCCTCCCTACCACCCCCATCATCACACAGCAGCCAAAGGCAGATGAGATTACATTAAAACTTTTTAGTGGGGCTGGGCATGATGGTTCACGCCTGTAATCCCAGCACTTTGGGAAGCCAAGGAGGAGGATTGCTTGAGGCCAGGAGTTTGAGACTAGGCTAGGCAACATAATGAGACCCTATCTCTCCAAAAAATAAAAATAAAAAAAGAAGATTAGCTGGGCATGGTAGTGCACGCCGATGGTCCTAGCTACTTGGGAGGCTGAGGCAGGAGTCTGCAGTGAACTAGGATCATAATCATCCCATTCCACTACAGCCTGGACAACAGAGCTAGATCCTATTTACAAAAACAAAAACAAACAAAAACCAAAAACATTTTTTTTTCTTTTTTTTTGAGATGGAGTCTTCTCTCTTGTTCAGACTGGAGTACAGTGGGCACAATCTTGGCTCACTGCAACCTCTGCCACCTGGGTTCAAGTGATTCTCCTGCCTCAGCCTCCCGAGTAGCTGGGATTACAGTATCACACCCAGCTAATTTTTGTATTTTTAATAGAGATGCAGTTTCACCATGTTGGCCAGGCTGGTCTCGAACTCCTGTCCTCACGTGATTCACCCGCCTTGGCCTCCCAAAGTGCTGGAATTGCAGGCATGAGCCACCACGCCCGGCCCCACAAAAACTTTTTAATGGCTTCCCATCAGTCTTAGACTAAAATCCCAACTCCCTATGGAGGGTGGTCCATGAGGCCCTGCATCATCTTAGTCCACTTCCCCTGCCTCCTTAGGGGGCCTGACCCAGTGGGTACCAACCACGAGGGCCTGTTTCACATTTCTCAAATAAAAGCCCTCCTGCCTCAGGACTGTGTACATGCTGATCTCTCTGGGGTGACATTTGTGTTAATTTCTTCTTTGTGCTGTGATTTCATGACCACAGACAGCGGCTTCAAACAACAGAAATTTCTTATCTTCCAGTTCTGTAGGTCGGAAGTCCAAGATGGGTCTCCTGGGCTAAAATCAAGGTGCATTCTTCTGGAGGCTCTCAGGATGATCTGTTTCCTTGCCTTTTCCAGATTACAGGCAGCCTGCATGCCTTTGCTCATGGCTACATCACTCTGACCTCTGCCTCCATAATCATGTCTCCTTTTCTGACCCCTCTGTCTACCTTTCCCTTATTAAGGACTCTTGTGATTATAGTGGAGCAACCTAAATCATCCAGGAAATCGCCCACCTCATGATTCTTAATTTAATCACATCCAGAAAGTCTTTACTGCCATGTGAGGTTATATGTTCACAGGTTCTGGAGATCGGGACATTGACATCTCTGGGAGCCTGGTACTCTGTCCACCACTGTGCTCTTGTGAAACAGCTGAGCCCTCTCCATCTTCTGATCTTGATTTAAATGCACTTTCCTTAGCGAGGTTTTTGTGCCAACCCCATCTGCATTGACTTCTCCTAATTTATTCCACAACACCCTGTTATTTTGCTTTATAACAATTTCTTCAATAAATATGCCTCTATTATGTAAGCCTTTTAAAATTAGGTAGTCTCTGCCCTAAAGCTGAAGTCATCCTTGCTACAAAAAACTTAACAGCCTGCACCTCAGTCCCCTAAAATCCTCTAGTCAGAGAACCTCCTTCTCTTCACCTAAAAGCTTGGTCCTACCCTGCCCTAGTCTCACAAAAAATCTTTATTGATTTATTTTTGAAACAGGGTCTTGCCATGTTACCCAGGCTGGAGTGCAGTGGCGCCATCATGGCTTACTGCAGCCCCCACCTCCTAGGCTCTAGCAATCCTCCTACTTCAACTTCCTGAGTAGCTGGGACAACAGGTGCGCATTACCATGCCCAGATAATTTTTTATTTTTTGTGTAGGTGGGGTCTCACTATGCTGCTCAAGCTGGTCTCAAACTTCTGGGCTCTGGTTATTCACCCACCTTGGCCTCCCAAAGTGCTAGGATTACAGACATTCATCATTGCACCTGGCCCCAGCTAAAATCTTGAGAAGGAGCAGGAGCATCTTAAAGATAATCTTGGCTCACCCTCAAGTCAGTCTTGCCACCGAGCTCCCATGTCCAGTTTGGCTGGGACCTCAGGGGCACAGACTTCTTATGCCTTCTCAGTGGGGCACTGGGCTAGTGGGGGAGAAGATTCAAGAGTAGAGGGGTTTAGCTCGCTGACATGAATATGCCCTGCCAGTTACAGTGTTATTAGCAGGACTTTATTCTTGTCTGAACCAGCAAATGGCCTGTCTTGTTAGAGTGCTTGCACGCAGTAAAATTTATGATCTTAATCACAGCTCAGTGAGAATTTTTGTGAGCAGAAGACTTTGTTTTAGATTGTGCTCCCCAGAAGCAGACCCTGAGACAAGGATTTGTGTAAAAGTGATTTCTTACGAGGGGTTTTCAGAAACACTGGTAGGGGAATGGGAAAATGGGATGGGGAAGAGAAGAAGCCGAGAAGGGTGTGGGATCAAGCAAGTTCCACGGGGGGACTGCTGTGGCTCAGTCCTCAGGACAGCTCCAGGGAGAGTTCAGGCTGCTCCTCGCAGTTGTCCCATCAAGGAAAGAGAGCTGGTATGATGTTTCAGAGACAGGGTCTTGCTCTGTCACCAAGGCTGGACTGCAATGGTGTGATCATAGCTCACTGCAGCCCCAAACTCCTGAGCTCAAGCAATTCTCTCGCCTCAGCCTCCCAAGTAGCTGGGACTACAGGCACTCACCACCATGCCCAGACATTTAAAAAAATGTTTTTTTAAAGAGATAGGTCCTTGCTATATTGCCCAGGCTGGATTTGAACTCCTGGCCTCAAGTGATCCTCCTGCCTTGGCCTCCCAAAGTGTTGAGATTACGGGCATGAGCCATTCCACTCAGCCAGCTGGCATGCTCCTAAGCCTGCCTTCACCGTTAATTGGTTAAGGGCTGTCCTCCAAGGGGAATATAAATTCTCAGGCACTTCAGTCTCTTAGCAAACACAGGCAAAGTGAGAGCAGCCCTCTGCCAACATGCAGGTGCTGGCTAAGAGAAAGTACACCAGGAGCTGTGTGCAGAGTGTTGTCTGAGTGCATGTGGGCAGTTGCCCCTAGAGCCCTGCTATATGCTCCTATTGTAAGTGGATCCATTAATTCATTCTGCACACATTCATCCATCTTCAACTCTGTGCCAGGCTCTGGGTGTGCAGGGGACAAAGACACGGCCCCAACTCTCATGAAGTTTACAGCCAAGTAGGGGAGACAGACATTCAGTTTTAAAAAGCCTGCAAAAATGAGGAACTGTGATTGTGAGTAGTGCTGTGGATGAGAACGTGCTACCACCCGGGAGGAGACCTGGTCTAGCAGGTGGGTGGGGGAGGAAGCTTCTCCAAACAAGTGATGCTGAGGCAAGAGCTGAAGGATGAGTTAGAGTGAACCAGCATAAAAGGGAAGAAGGAGAATTATAAGCCTGGGGTGCAGGTGCAAGGGTCCTGAGGCAGGAATCCACAGGAGGAACTGGAAGAAGGCAGGTGTGACTGGGGTCCCAGGACCAAGGGGAGAGCAGTAAGTGATGAGCCTGTGGGTTGCTGAGGGGTGATTATTCCCCACTGGCCACCTGATTCCTTTTTGAGCCTGTTCAATGTCGTTCGGACCCAGATCTGTGAGACATTCTTTGGTACATTCCCTGGAAGCAGAGGGGAAATGGGGACATAGCGAGGATGTTAGGGTGGAAGAGTCTATTTTCAACGGTTCATCTTTTCCCCACTGAAGCTTATAGCTGAAATTAATACATAAATTTACAGCCACAAGTCAGTTGTGATAAATAATCCCAGAAGTGTTCCGATTATTTACATTTTTATGGAATCTTGCCTGAGCAAACCCAGAGAGCGCACCAGGCACTTGAAGAATTATGTCTTGTTCAAAACCAATTTAATAGCAATGGAAAATAAAGCCATCTGTGGGAACTTGTAGAGCAGAGTAGTAATTCTCTGCCAGATGAGCAAGATACAAAAAGCACCAAATCAACCCGAGCACACCAAGCACTTGCACAGTTCAAGGGAAAGTAACAACCGCAACTTCAACGAACCATCGGAAGACATCAGGCCTCAGAGTGTCTTTTGCTTGTGTTTTCAGCAGATGTCAGATAGATGAGGATTCTGCTCACATAGCAATGTGAGAAAAGTCCCTCATGGTCTCCCCTATACACAGTGGGGTTGACTGGTGCGAGGCTGTGCAAAAGGGAAGAAAGGGTCGCTTGGTGGAGGGGTTAAGAGCAGGGGTTTGGGGCCAAAGAGTTGAGAGTTTACATCTGGGCTCTCCCACTTACTAGCTGGATGACATAGGGCCAGTCATTCCTTCTTATTTTCCTAATATGTAAAAATGGGTAATATATAATACGTGTTAGTGTTTTTCTCTCCCAGTCTAGTATTCTTTCCCCCTGTGTTAGTCTGCTTTGCATTGCTGTAAAGAAGTGCCTGAGTCTGGATGATTTATAAGGAAAAGGGGTTTATTTGGGCTCACAGCTTTGCAGGCTGTACAGGAAGCATGGTGTGGGCATGGAAGCCTCAGGAAGCTTCTAATCATGGCAGAAGGTGAAGGGGGAGCCCCTGTGTCACATGGCAAGAGAGGGAGCAAGAGAGAGAGCGGGAAAGTGCCAGACTCTTTTAAACAACAAGATCTCATGTAAACTCAGAGCAGGAACTCACTTATTACTTCGAGGTGGGCACCCAAGCCATTCATGAGGGATCCACCCCCATGATCCAAATGCATCTCGCCAGGCCCCACTCCAACACTGGGAATCACATTTCAACATGAGACTTGGAGGGGACCATATAATCCCCAATCTAACGGCATCATGGTTTTCTCTTTTCTCTTGCTTCTTTTTCTTCTGGTGTATTATTTATTTTTTAACAGCTTTATTGGGGTATAACTTATATTAAAATTCACCCATTCAAAATGGACAGCTTGATGAGTTTTAGCAAATTCATATAATGGCACAATTATCTCTACAATCCAGTTTTAGAAAACTTCTATCACTCCCAAAAGTTTTCTCATTTCCATTTATAGTCAATCCCAATTCTAACCTCCAGCTCCAGGCAAGCACCAATGTGGTTACCATCTCTACTGTTTCCCTTTTTCTAGACATTTCATGTAAATTGAATCATACAATATGTAGTCTTATATGTCTGGCTTCTTTCACTTAACATAATATTTTTGAGATTGATCTATGTTGTTTTAAGTATGAATTGTTTGTTCCTTTTTTATTGCTTTATGTATACACCACATTTTGTTTACCCGTTCACTAATTGATGGATTTGGATGAATTTGGATTGTTCACTTTTTTTTTGGCTGTTATGAATTATGCTGCTTTCAGCCATTGGATATATGTCTTTGCACGGATATATATCCGCATTTGAATCTTGAGTGGATACTTATGAGTGGTAATTGCTGGATATATAGTACGTAACTTAAGAAACCACCCAATTGTTTTCAAAAGTGGGTGCTCAATTTTACATTCCTACCATCAATATATGAGGATTACAGACACTCCATGTCCTTACTAACAGTTGGTATTACTAGCCTTTTCTGTCTAACCATCTATTAAGTGTGTCATTGTCACTTAAATTTGCATTTCTGCAATAGCTAATGGTATGGAGCAACTTTTTATATGGTTATTATTCATTGGTGTATCTTTTTTGGTGAACTGTCTATTCTTTCATTTATTTAAAAAATAGGTTATCTATCTTCATATTATCGAGTGTAAGCATTCATTGTGTTCAATACAGGTCCTTTATGTGTTTTGCAAATATTTTCTTCCAGTCTGTGGCTTGTCTTTTCATTTTTCTTAGTGGTATCTTTCTTTTAAAGAGCAAAAATTTTAAATTCTGCTGAAATCCAATTTGTCAATTTTTTTCATTAATTGTACTTTTTAGTGTTATTTCTATGAAATGTTTGCCGAGCCCAAGGTCACAAGAGTTTTCGTTCTAGTGCAAGGTCACATGAGTTTTCCTCCTATGTTTTCTTCTATATGTTTTATAGTTTTAGCTCTTATATTTAGGTCTCTAATCTGTTTTGAGTATTTTCAGTTAATTTTTATGTGTGAGGTAAGGGCCTAAGTGTAGTTGTTGTTATTGGTTTTTAAGACGGTGTCTTGCTCTGTCGCCCAGGCTGGAGTTCAGTGGTGCAATCATACCTCATTGCAGCCTCAGACTCCTGGGCTTAAGCAATTCTTCTGCCTCAGCCTCTCCTGAGTAGTTGGTACTACAAATGTGCGACACTACCACACTCAGCTAATTAAAAACATTGTGTTTTAGAGATAAGGTCTTGCTATGTTGCTCAGGCTGGTCTTGAACTCCCAGTCTCAAGTAATCCTCCCACTTCAGCAACATATAGGTATCCAACTGTTTTTAACGGCATGTATTGAAAGATTGTCCTTTTCTTCTTCAATTAACTTGGCCACTTGTTGAAAGTCATTTGATCATTTGTGTGTGGGTTTATTGCTAGACTCTTTTAGTTTCCTTTTGAGGAATAAGCCCTTTTCTATTTGATGCAGGTTCATAGGACAGTGACAGGATAATTGATCTGGGGTTCTTGATGCTTTCAACCTAGGATTTGAATGTTGAGCAGAGAGAAATACTTTAGTTGTAATGATGGTTTCCTAGCCACAAAACTATCAATGATAACAGCTAGCACCCATATGGCCCTTACTAAGTGCCCAGCACTGCTGCAAAACACTTTATGTTAATTCATTTAATACTTACAATAAAGCCATCAGATGTATACTATTATTGTTCCCATTTCTCAGAGGGGAAAACCAAGGTATGCAGAGCCTAAGTAACTTGCCAACCTCAAAATTAGTAAGTAGCAGGGCCAGGGTTTGGACCCAGAAAGTCTAATGCCAGAGCCCATGCCTTTATTTTTTTTTTTAGAGACATGGGTCTCAGTATGTCACCCAGGTTGGCTTCCAACTCCTGGGCTCAAGTGATCCTCCTGCCTCAGCTTCTTAAATAGCTGAAATTACCAGTGAGCCACTATACCCAGTGGGGAGCCTATGCTTTTAAACATCAGGCTATCCTGTCTTGGTTATGCTTCCTACCCTCTGGAGATGCCTTAGTTCCTGTCTTCTCCCAGGTCTGGCCATAGTATACAGTCCATCCTAGAGGATCTGGTCCCAATTTCCTCCCAGGAAATGGTACAGGAGTTGCTGAAGGGGTTTACCTCATGGGGTAACATTGTCACATGTATGTTTAAAAAACAACTGTGATTTCCACCACAAAGTGATATTTTCTTCAATTGTGTATTAATTTGCTATAATTAATACACAATTAATTATAGCATAAGGGCTGCCATAATGAAATTCCACAGGCTGTGTAGTGTAAAGAACAGAAATTTACTTCTCATCGTTCTGGAGGCCGAAGTCCAAGATCAAGATGTTGGCAGGTTTGCTTTCTCTTGAGGCCTCTCTCCCTGAGTTTCAGGTGGTGCCTTCTTACTACTTCCTTACACAGCCTTTTCTCTGTGCACACCCATCCCTGATGTCTCTCCTCTTCTTATCAGGACACCAATCCTATTGGATTAGGGCTCCACCCTTATGACTTCATTTAACCTTAATTACCCCTTTGCAGGCTCTATCTCCAATACAGTCACATTGGGGGTTAGGACTTCAACATATGAATGGGGGTCAATAATTCAGTCTGTAACAAATAGCTACAATTTAATGGAACATTTGTTATGTCCTGGGCCTTGTGCTAAGTAATTCACATGCAGTCTTTCATTTCATCCCCATACTAGCTTTGGCACCTTAGACAACTACCAACCTCTCTGTGCTGAGTTTCCTCATCTGCAAAATGGTGACACAAATAGTACCTGCCTTATAGTGTTGTTATGAGTATTAAATCAATGAATATGTGTAAAGCACCTAGAACAGTGTCTGGTACAGAGTGTTTGTTAAAGAAATAAACCTATACTGTGAAGTTGGCAAACCAAACTCATCAAGGATGTGAAGCAAGCACTTTGCCCAAGGTCAACCGGCAGAAACATGTTTAAATTCAGTGCTGTGGGCCAAGTGTGGTGGCTCACACCTGTAATCCCAGCATTTTGGGAGGCTGAGGCCAGCTGATCATCTGAGGCCAGGGGTTCTAGAGCAACCTGGCTGACATGGTAAAACCCCGTCTCTACTAAAAATACAAAAATTAGCCGGGTGTAGTAGCAGGTGCCTGTAATCCCAGCTACTTGCGAGGCTGAGGCAAGAGAATCACTTGAACCTGGGAGTCAGAGGTTGCAGTGAGCCAAGATCATCCCACTGCACTCCAGCCTGGGCGACAGAGCAAGACTCCATCTCAAAAAAAAAAAAAAAAAAAAAAAAATTCAGTGCCGTGGTAGCACTACACTGTCATCCTTGATCTTTGTAATGGGCTCAGGGACTGGCCCTAGAGTCCTGGTAGATTCCAGTGTGCGTCTCCAGGGAAGGAAAGACTTGACCAATCTTACATTTGGAGAGGAGAGCGGGACTTAAGGAAAAGCAATCACCAATGGCCATTCTGCCCAAGCAGAACTCGCACTTTGAGCCGCTGCAATCCACTGCCTCGAATGATCGGTAGGAAAGTTTTCAGGTGAGGAAGCGGGAATACAGCAGAGAGATCTATGCCATGCATTCGGAGAAAGAGCAGGAATTCCACGGGACTGAAGCGGCAGGTGGCTGTGGGGGATGGGGCAGTGGGGGAGGCAGGCGCTTGGAAAGTGGGTAGGCTGAGCCACCGTCGTACACATTGGGACTTGTCTGTCCTGTCTGCCCTTTGTGTGTAGGCCACAGGAATGCACTGGAGAGTTTTATGCAGGATGCCTGACTGCATCACTATCAAGCCCCAAAAATGGATTCGGACCAACTTAAGCCAAAAAACAAACAAACAAACAAAGCTAAAATAGAAACAAAGGTATTTTGAAAAGACTGCCTCAAAGATTTGGGCAACAGGAACTAACTGAAAACCCTCTGAGGTACCTTTACTACGTTTCTTTCTCTGGAATGGGGCTTGGGCGAGTAGGGGGCCACCTCCAGGCTTATTCTAGGGAGCGCTAACCTGATTGGGCTAACCTGGGTCACATGACCACGCATGGGCGGGGAGAGCTTCCTGATTGACAGTCCCACGCGACTGTTTTTAATGCGGGAGGGAGGTTCCCCAGCGTGAGGGTGGGTGCTGTTGCTTGAGAAAGGGGAGTTGTTTAAAACAAGAGGAGAAGCTGCAAGTAGATTACTAGTAACGAGAGAGCAGACCCGGGAAGCAAACCAGAAAAAGGGGCTTTTGTTAATTTGTCACCAGGACACTGCCGTTTCGTGTGCAATGCAGTTGTGCTTAAAATCGGCCCCTGTGTGATATCAAGGATATAGAGCTTTTTCAATTATTAAAAAAAAATCTAATGGCAAGAAGTAGATACATTTCTGTGCGTTTTATAAAGAAATTTACTATTTTTATGAGTAGAGAATACTTCAGTAATATATTCATGTAGTTCAGAACTCAACGATACAAAAATATATACATGTGACAGTCTCATTCACATTCCATTCTCACCCCAGGCTTATATGTAAGCACTTGTTTTTCATATACCCTTCTGGTGTTTTTCTTTTTATTGTTTATTTTTTATTCTGCTATAAGTTCAGATGAGTATGTTTGAGTATATGAAGGATTTGTCCTGAATTTCCTCTCAGGACGGTATTGGGGAGCCCAGGGGAAGTTGGAGGTCTATTTTATCAGCCTAGTACCAGCTCTGGGATTCTCCCATTGACCCTAGGTCTTTTGTGGGGTCCTGGGTACACTAGAGTCCTCAGCACCCTGCTGTATTTCTGGGGGAGGGTCCAAGGCCTGGGAATAAGTACTCTTATTTCAATGGAATACTCCAGTTCTTCGGACTGGGGAATGTAGGAGTTCAGCTTAGTTTTCAGATTCCTCTCAGTCCTCTAGGGCAGGGGTCTGCAAACTGCATTTGGAGGGCCAAATCCTGTTCACCACTTGTTTTTTTAAATAAAGTTTTTTTGGAACACAGCCACAATCATTTGTTTACATATGACCTGTGGCTGCTTTTTGTTTTATAGCAGCAGAGTTGAGTAATTGAGACAGAGATGGTACAGCTTTTGAAATCTAAAATATTTTCTATCTTGCTTTTTATGGAAGTTTGCCAGTCCCTGCTGTGAGAGCTGAAAAGGAAATGAGGACCTTGTCCTGGAAGTGCTTCCCAGTGGTTAGAGAAACCTCAGTGGCCCAAAACAAGGAGGCCATCACTGCAGAGGAGTAACTCAGTCAAAAGTCTGGGAATCATCCTTGTCACCTTTCCTCCATGCTGTCCCCCACCCCCACATTCAATCCCGTACCAACGTCTTGATTTTTTTTCCTCCAAAACGTTCCTCGATTCTGTCCTCTTCTCTCTGTCTCCAGCAGCATCACTGCTTCATCTCTTGCCTGCACCACTGCAGTCACCTCCTCAGCCCCTTTCTTCCTGCTTTCACAGGGAGGCTGTTGCAATCCATTCTCCACCGAGCAGCCAAAGTCATCCTTGCAAGGTGCGGATCTGAAAATCCTTCAGTGGCTTCCTCTTGCTCTTGAGATAGTGACCCAAAGCACAGCCTGACCTCTGCCCACCTCTCTGGATCCCACTCATGTCATGCTTACCACCAGCTCTCCCTGCACTCTGGCCACAGTCGTGGTGCTGGGCTCCTCCAGAACAAGGCTTCCCCCACAGACTATTTCCTGTGCCCATGTGCTCCCCCACATTTCCTGCTTTTCCAACGAGCTACTTCTCATCCTTCAGGTGTTACCTTGACCATCACTTCCTCTGAGAACTCTGTCTTGACCTCTCTTACTGAATAAATGCCCTCATTACAGGCTGCTGCAGCCCTGTGTTCCCATTCTCCTGAATTATGTTGAAGTTGCAGTTCTACACGTGTGTGTGTGTGTGTGTTGGTCAATTTCTCCAGGAAGGCAGGAACCCACATCTGGCCTTGCTGACCATGGTGTCCCCAGTGCCTAGTATAGTGCTTGGCACATAGACCCTCCATAAATATTTATCAAATAGAAAAATAATGAATCTTATTCCATCCCAGCCATCTCTGGGTATGGGAGAGATTCTGCTCTGCAACTTGCTGAGGTTTTAGGTGCCAGAGTTTCAACTGCATCCCTTGAGAACCACGTTTAACAAAGTGAGTTGGCAGAGCCAACCTAGCCTGGTGTTGACTGAATGCCACTTTGAGACGGCAGCTGGTGAATTGCTTCCAGTTGGTGTCTCCAGCCCCAGACAGTGTGTACACGACAAGCTTTTCTCCAGACTGCGTCCCGGAGATCTGTCATACCAAGAGCGATGGATGCTTGTTCCATTGGCTTTTCCAGTTTCTCTGCACCTGGTCTCCCCCACAACTCGACCAGTGAAGATGCTAGTGAGGAAGGCAGACAGGTGTCTCAGTGCCTTCCCCCCCTCCCCACCCCGCTAGCTGTTAAGTATTCCATGGGATCCAGACAGAATTTTATTTGTTTTTCTGGACCTAAGCTGCCCCTTGACATAGCCGGTGATTGCTTTTTTTTTTTTAAATCACGAAGGAGAAACTAGTTTTTTCATACACTGATAAGGTGTCAGGTGACAGAGAGATCAGCATCCCAACACATAAATCTGCAATTAATCCTTAGGAATCAATATTTTTCATTAAGAACCTGTGAGAGTTGGACCATTATGGGGAAAATCTGTTTAGGTTGACACCTTGATGAAGTTATTCAGTTCAGGGGCTTAAGTCATTGAAAGGTAATAAAGAGCACAGAGCAATCTCAGGGCTGGTTAGGGGAGAAAACGATGGGAGTATTGAGCTTCAGTTCAGTGAAAAATGACCTCCTGATTTATTGGGGAATGATGGGGTGCTAGCCTCTTGGGCAGACTGGGCCAGACACCATGCACGTGGCAGCCTTGCAGTCTCACTGCCTCTCCTCCCTCTGCAGTCACTGCTGTTTATAAGCTGCCCGGCAACAACAAAGTAGTGGGGAAATATTTAGAGGGTCTTGGGAGATTTCCAATATTCTGTAAGTCCGCACCCACATGATGATCTTTCTCATTTCAGAGTTTCTCCTGTAGGACACAAGGAATGGGGGCATTGCATTATTCTAATAGTTTAACAATGAGATTGAATTCGCTTTTGTAAAATTGCCTTTATGACCCATTAGATCTGGAAGGACCCAGTTCATTGTTAGAAAGAACTGGGGTTATTTGGAGCCTATCCCTGGCATCGTCAGGATCAAGAGGGTGGCATCAAATATTTCCTTGTGTGTTTCAATTGTCCATAGAAAATCACGTTGGATAGGCTCTAGGAAGTACATTTTCTTGTCTCTCCTTCCTTCCTTCCTTCCTTCCTTCCTTCCTTCCTCCCGTCCTCCCTCCCTCTCTCTTTCTCTCTCTCTTCCCTCCCTCCCTCCCTCCCTCCCTTCCTTCCTTCCTTCCTTTCTTCCTTTCTTCTTCTTTTTTTTTTTTAAGAAAATATCCCTGTCCAGGATCCTGGATCCATCTTTTCTCCAGTCCTCTGTAATCAACGCCACATGACAGCCATTCCTGGTTTTGTCCTGGGAACTGCATGGTGGATTCTCCCATTCTTGGAGCGGACCATTTACAAGACAAACAAGTCTCTGTCTTACGACTATTGATTTCCTCTCAGCATAACTTTCATGCGTTTATAAGCTCTGGCAGCCACGCTGCATGAAATATCCCTTTGGTACCTTCTTGTAAGGTCAACAGAGTGCGGCAGCACAGTGTTTTAGATTTGATGAAATATGATATGGTTTCTGATTTAATGTAGCTGAAAGATGTCCTGTCTGGGTGTGAGGCTGAGAAAGTATTCAAGTGATAAAGGGTACAGAGAGCCCCATTCTACTGAAAGGTCACACTGGTGGCTGGGTGGGATGTGTCTGGGGAAGGGAAAGTGGAGGGGAGGAGTCTGAGTGAGGGCCTGAACTAAGTCAATTGCAGTAGGGATAGTAAAAGGAGGGTAGATTAAAAAAAGAGTTAAGAATTCAAATGGATTAGAGTGCTAACAATTTGGATTAGGAATCATTCATGTGTTGGGCTTTCACTACCTCCTCATCACTTAGAAAGAGTCGGAGGAAAAAGAACATGAGAAGAGCCAAGAAGGGAATTCAGGTTAATGTCAAGAAGTAAGGCACAAATAGAGGAGACTGAGGCACAGTCAGAGAGAGAGAGAGAGAGAGAGAAAAGAGAAGGAAAACCAGAAGGGAGTGGAGTCAGGGGAAGGAGAAGAATGCAAGAGTTGACAGACCCACCATCCTCAGAGGTTGTGTAAGGTGACTACTTAAAATGCCCATATGGCTGGGCAAATACGGTGTTTTCTAAGACCCTACTCAGAACCAGCTCAATGCGTTGATGGGAGTCAGAGAGCAGTGGATGGAGGGGCGGGTGGAACTCAACTCCTGGGGCTTCTCTCATGCTGTGTTCCATAGAGCTATGTTTCCAGATATGTCACCCTTACAGAGCATGATGTGAATGGCACCCCTGGAGATTCTGGGTGGAAGTGAGTCCCTGAGCATAGACTTCACTCCTGTTGAGTATCTTGGCCAAGAAGAGGAGGGAGGAGGCAGTCGCTAGTGGGGGAGTATCATTTTTATTGTTTTATTGTAAGTTTTGAGAGACTTGTGCTATTGTTTTGGCATGGAAGGGATGGTGGTGGTGAAGAGGCATCCATCACTATTAAAAACAAAGAGGGGGCTGGGCACGGTGGCTCGTGGCTGGCACGGTGGCTCATGGCTGGCACAGTGGCTCACGCCTATAATCCCAGCACTTTGGGAGGCCGAGGCGGGTGGATCACCTGACGTCGGAAGTTGGAGATAAGCCTGGCCAACATAGTGAAACCCTGTCTCTACTAAAAATACAAAAAAATTAGCCATGTGTGGTGGCAGAGGCCTGTAATCCCAGCTATTCGGGAGGCTGAGGCAGGAGAATCACTTGAACCTGGAGGTGGAGGTTGCGGTGAGCCAAGATTGTGCCACTGCACTCCAGCCTGGGCAAGAACAGTGAAACTCTGTCTCAAAAAAAACAAAAAGAACAAAAACAAACAAACAACAACAACGAAAACAAAACAAAGAGGGCAGGAAATAAATGAAAGGGTGGGATCTAGAGAGAAAAAGGGGAAACTAGCTTTGTGCAGGAGCCACCTCTCTTCCACTGAGCAGCAGGAAAGGGGATAAGTGTCCACCCATTCCTAGCTCTTTAATGGAGCTCGTTCCCTGACACAACACATACTGGGATTCTTTTGGGCTCAGTGTTTTTCTAGATCACAGCAGCAGGGCTAGGCCAGCAATTGGGCTCAGTATTTTTCTAGATTACAGCCTGGCTTGCCTACATGGGCTGTCAGACTAGCTCTTATTTCCTGGCAGTGTATTCTAACACTTCATTCATTCACTTACCCATTCAAAAAGTATTCATTGAGCACCTACTGTGTTCTAGATACTGTACTAGGGACAGGTGAGTACAAAGCTGAACACAATCCAATTCCTGTCTCCAAGGAGCTTTGAGTTTTGTGAGAGAGGCCGACAAGCAAACAGGAAATTACAGCGCCATATGGTAGGGTGAATCGCAGGCACCAGACTCAGTCTTGGAGCAAGAGGCTTCCTGGAAGAGACATCTGAGACTAAAAGGGCACATGGGGGGGCCGGGCGCGGTGGCTCACGCCTGTAATCCCAGCACTTTGGGAGGCCGAGGCGGGCGGATCACGAGGTCAAGAGATTGAGACCGTCCTGGTCAACATGGTGAAACCCCGTCTCTACTAAAAATACAAAAAAATTAGCTGGGCGTGGTGGCGCGCGCCTGTAGTCCCAGCTACTCGGGAGGCTGAGGCAGGAGAATGCTTGAACCCGGGCGGCGGAGGTTGCAGTGAGCCAAGGTCGCGCCACTGCACTCCAGCCTGGCGCCTGGTGACTGAGTGAGACTCTGTCTCAAAAAAAAAAAAAAAAAAAAGGGCACATGGAATTTAGCCAAGCCAAGAAGAGGTAGGAATGGCTTTTTGGGAGAAGAGCTGTCCAGTGAAAAGGCTCAAAGGGTAGAGAAGGTGTGGCACATTGGAAGAATGGAATAAGGCCTAAGAGGCTGGATTGCAGATTGAGAGGAGGGAAGTGGCAAGAAATGAGACTAGGGCAGAGTTTCTTAGCCTTGAGACAATTAACATTGGTGCTGGGTAACTCTTTGTTACAAAGATCTGTCCTGCACACTGTAGGATGCTTGGCAGCATACCTGGCCTCTACCTGCTAGATACCAGTAGTACTCATCCCCTGCTTGTGACCACCAAAAATGTCTCCAGGCATTGCCAAATGTCCCTGGTTGGAGGCTGGGGAGCAAAGCTGAGAACCACTGAAATAGAAAAATCAGGCAGGGATCCTGTCCAAAAGGAGCCTATAAATCATAATAAAGAGTTAGGGCTTAGTTGGGCTTGGTGGTGCGCACCTATAATCCCAGCTACTTGGGAGGCTGAGGCAGGAGAATCACTTGAACTTGGGAGGTGGAGGTTGGAGTAAGCCAAGATCATGCCACTGCACTCCAGCCTGGAGAGAGATTCCGTCTCAAAAAAAAACAGGTGGGGCTTTATCTGTGAGACAATGGGCAGCCCTTGAGCGTTTTAATCATGGGGTGGGATGGGGAATCCATGAACAAATCCATGACTTAGAAAGAGCACCTTTGCTGCTGTGATCCAGAGACAGAAGTGAGACTGAAGGCAGGAAGACCACTTTAGAGGCTGCTGCTGTGATCCTGGTGAGAAAGAATGGTGACATGAATCAGGGTCAATACAGTTGGACAGAGGTGGGTGGAGTTGGACTCACCCTTGTTCTGGTGGCCCAGTTATTCATTCTTTGGTTTATGAATCTCAGCTTCCCTCTCCCCCTACCCTGGTTCAGGATGTCCCTGAGTTGGAGACAGTGGTTCTCAAACTTGTGGGCAGTCACCAAGAGTGCTGATAACAAGTGCAACGGCCCAGGCTCATTGAAGGAGGAAAGGGCCTGGGCCTTGGCATTCCTCCTGGCTTCCCTGGGTGATTCTGATTCTCACCAGCATTTGGAAACCACTGACTTAGGGTATCCATAGCTATTGGCAAGATATATTCTGTGGGCCTCAGTCCCACCTGACCCATGGAATCTGGGATGATTGTCCCATCTGACCCATGGAATCTGGGATAAATATCCAACCTACCCACATAATCTGGGATAAATGCCCCACCTGACCAATGGAATCTGGGATGAATGTCTCACCTGACCCACAGAATCTGGGATAAACACCCCACCTGACCCGTGGAATCTGGGATAAATGTCCTTCCCCCAAACATGGCCTTTTCCAGGCTGCTCAGGGATCATACTGGGAACACTTGGTTCCTGGGCATCCTGCCTGTCACTGTCACATATCCAGGAGCAGTGCATGAGGTCCTGGTTGTGTATCTGCCTCTTGCTGACAGCTCCTGCAGCTCAAGGGATGCCTTAAAGACAGAAGTTGGCCATGGACACATCTGCTGCTCCCATACAAGAAAAATCCGTAGGTGATCCCAAGCCCAGCTTCCTGCCCCTGATGCAGTCATATATCAAAATACAGAGGGGCTGTTTGCAGGGGAACCTAAGCAAAACAAGAACAGTAGTGATAACAGCAGTAGTAAGAACTGCCATTTACAGGGGCCTCACAGTGTACCAGGCATTATGCTGAGAACATCGTATATATTGTCATTAAATCTTCACACTAAACTAGAACATAATTGCTAGAACATTACCCACATGTTGGTGATAAGAAAATGGAGGCTCACAGAGGTTAAGAAACTTGTCCAAGTTCATGTAGCTAGTAAAAGGTAGAATTAGGAACTCAGGTCTGCCTGACTTGAGCATAAGCTCCTAACCACTGCACAGCCACTATATCCTTTCCCTCTTCAACCCAGCATCCATCTTCAGTAACTTGAGACAGAGAATTTGAGGGTCCTCATCTAGTCCCTGGGTGTATCCATTAGGATCACATTTGTTTGTAACAGAAATCCCAAATAAAAGTAGTTTATGCAAGGTAGAATTTTGTCTCCTCTGAAAAAGAAGTCCAGAGGTATGCAGTTGAGAGCTGGCGTTAATGCCCCTTTTACCTGGATGCTCTGTGATTCTCAGCAGGCGACTACTACCTCATGATCCAAGACGGCAGCTCACATTAAGCCATTACATCTGCATTCCAGCCAGCAGAAGGGAGGAAGATCAAAGAAGATGCTATGTTTCCCTGAAGTCACACATAACTCTGGTTACATGTTGTTAGCCAGAAATTAGTCACATATTAATACCCAGTAACAAGAGAATCTGAGCAATATGCTTTTTCCCCTCTGGGGAGGTGGTCATATGCCCAACTAAAAATGAGTGTTCTATTTCTAAGGTAGGCAGAGGAGAATAAATTAGGGGCAGCTAGTGGTCCCTGCTGCTGGAATACTGCTAAGGGTCTAGGCTAGATAATTTTTTAAATTGTTTTACAACTTTCACTTTTGTGGGTACATAGTAAGTGTATATGCTTACAGGGTACATAAGATACTTTGACATCACATCAGGGTAAATGGGGTATGTATCACCTCAAGCATCTATCCTTTGTGTTACAAATAATCCAGTTATACTCTTTCAGTATTTTTAAATATATGGTTAGATTATTATTAACTGTACTCACTCTATTGTGCTATCAAATACTAGATGTTATTCATTCTATTTTTTGTAGCCATTAACCGTCCTCCCCTCCCCCTATTCCCCACCACCCTTCCCAGCCTCTGTTAACCATCATTCTAGACTAGATAAATGTTTTGGGAGGGTAGCCATATAATTTATCATTGTAAGTGGGACATTTCAGGGGAGCAAAAGAAAGCATTAAAAATACTGAATAGGTATACATTGATTTAGATCAGGCATGGGACTGTCCAAGAGAACTGGAACGTAAAATCACCCTACTGGAGGAATTTGCCTCTTGCATTAGAAACAAGACTGGGTCAAGGTCATTCTCTTTATGGACCCAATAAAGCCCAACTCCATCCCAGCAGAATGTACACGTCCACTCTCTGGCTGGCTCTCAGCACACACATTTTGATTGAGGTTTTCTCTAAGTGCCAACTTGAGGTAATATCTTTGCCTTAGGTATTTGTCCTCAAAAGGCAGCAACCACCATTGATTTCTGCACTATGTGGCAGCTGTTTAATTCATTCCTTACTTAATTTCCCCACCTCTGAAGTCCATGAGTCAGGTGGTGTCATCCTCACTTTACATGCATCCACTGAGGCTAGGGGTAGTGGAGTTAAGAGATTTTCCCAAAGTCACTCAACAAATAAATGGCAGAGCCTGGATTGGTACCTGGTGGATACTGAGCATCCTTCTTATAACCACTCTATTATACTTCAGCCCCCTCTCAGGCCATCAACTTGCCTGCTTGACCCACTGTTAGAGGCTGCTGCTGTGATCCTGGTGAGAAAGAATGGTGACATGGATCAGGGGGCAATACAGCTGGAGAGAGGTTACCAGGAACGGGAAAGGCAGGTGAGCAGTACAGTGGGTCAGGCAGGCTAGCTGGGCTGTCTTGTCTCTGGGGCAACCATTTGGACCTCCAAGTTGATGCTCCTTAGTTATTCAAACCTTCTCCTTGGCTCTGAATCCTCTCCTTTCCTATTCCACTCTCAGCTCTGCACGCCATCTTGGTTTCTATTCATTGATAGCTCCATGGCCTTGGGCCCATCATGGAGCTCAGACCAACTGGATCATCTCTGAGGTTTTCCCCACAGTGAGGAAGGATGAAGATAAGATACAAAGAATGGAAGATGTAAATGCAGAGACGTTTGCTGGTGGAGTGGTGGAAGCTTTAAGCTCTTCCTATTGCTGGCTACAGTTTTATAGGAGAAAGAGGATGTGGGGTCTGGAGAACTCACCTTGAAGATATGGAAATGGGAGCTGACCAAGGGCACTTGAAAGGATTGCATAGGAATGTGAGAGCTCTGCAGAGGTTGGAGAGCTTCTATGTAGGGTTGCACCAGTTCACAGAGTGGTGTGATTTCCTTTACCACGACTCAGTCTCCTCTGGGATGGGGGAAAGAGAAGGCATGGTTGAGGGGGAGCCTTGGTGTATATCCCCTGTGCTATTCTGCCAGAACTCATAGTTAATTTTTCACATCTCTTTCCCTGTCTAGTCTGTTGGGAACATCAGGATTCACATCTTATCAATTCTTATATTCCCAGGGTCAGACACAAAGCCTGGCACCTTGGAAGGTGTTTCTCAGATGTGAGTGTTGGATGAATGTTTCCTTTCAGCTCTAAACCCTGATAGCCTTTTAAATGCAGAATACTCCTGTACCCCTTTCATGATCCATTCTCCATCCGCCTCCCCACCAAATACTCAGAAAAGATGCAGTCTTTTAAAACCAGCTAGATTTATTAATAGCCATTAACGCACATGGTCATTTAAAAATTAATCATTCAATAAAGCAATACATCACAACATAAAATAGAAATAACGCACACAAAAAAACAGTACTTTTTATTTAACTAGTTGGTTGGTTTTTTGTGAGCCAGGTGGGTTCTTTTGTAGCGAAATGTCCACATTTCATTAAGTGTTTGTAACCCCCCTGGAAATAGCTTGTGGGTTCCCTTCCCTCTTCCTGCAGATGGCAGCATGGAGTAGTGGTTAAGCCCATGGATGTTGGAATCAGGTTTTCTGCGCCCACGTCTTGTGGCTGTGATCTACTAGCTGTGTGACCTTGGGCAAGTTCCTCAACCTCAGTTTCTCCATCTGAAAAATGGAGAGAATAATAAATACCTATCTAACAGGGTTGTTATTAGAGTTTTCATAAAAAGCCTTGAATAGAATTGCTACTTTCCTTTCTACCACCCAGGAGGGATGGGAAACTTCTGCTCTGGGCAGTCATTTAAAACCTGTGTTCTGTAATGCTCCAGTGACTTCTCCATAAACAGCAAGAAACTCCCGGCCATCTGACCCTCGGCGGGGGAGGAAGGGGTATTGCTTTTTAGTTTTGTACTCCATGATTTCCAAAGGCAGCAGCATTTCTGAGTGAAAACGAAGGCTTGCCTGCTGCTCACTGGTTCTGTATGTATTGATTAGCGTCACAGGGGTGGGACTGGGGGTACTGTTCTAGAAACACTCGCTTTGATTCCTCAAATAAATCCCCCCCCCTGGGTCCTGCTAGGAAACTAATTGGGAGTTGATTCTGATGAATAAATGTGCTGCCGCCGCCTGAGGAATTGACCACGCCAGCAGATGGCTGAAGCATGAGAAACACTCTGTCGTGGCCTTCTAAGGGGCCCATCAATAATAGATCGGCTCCAGCCCTGGGAGAGGGAGAGCATTTCTGCTGCAGGTATGAATTATGGATGCCGTTTAGGGTAATGCGGATCTATCTCAAAGGTTCCGCTCAGTTTATGTGCTAGTAAAAGCTGGCAATTTGCTTGTGTTCCAGCTATAATTTGAGCTACATTAAGGGACCCTCCTTTCCATAATGGATGTGTGGTTGAACGCAGGCGCAGTCAGGCCTCGAGGGCAAGGCCTAGGTGGCCAGACCAGGAGCACAGCTAGGAGTGATCCTCTGCAGCCCAGTCACAGGGCCCCAGACGTTTTGCTGTGAGTGCAAGTGGATGCCTTAAACTCTTTCCCAAGGTCCCGGAAAGAAACTGCATTACAGCCTTGCTGTGACACCTATCAAATGCAGTTGATGCATATACTGACAGGAACACAAAGGAAAACCTATGGACTGCAGTCTGGACAGAGACACAGCAGTCTTGCAAGAGAAGCCATAGATAGGGTGGTTACGAGCACAGACTGCCCAGGGTCTGAATTCTGGCTTTGCCATTTTCTAGCTATGTGGCCTTCTGCAAATTATGTAGCCTTTCTGTGCCTCAGTTTCCTCCTCTATAAAATGGCAGTAATAGCACTAACCAGTTATATGCTGAAGCCAGAGCAAACACATGAGCGCCAACTGTTTAATTATCAGAAACTTTGCAAGCTGGTTGTTAAATACAGCCTTTATTAAAAATTAAATTTTATAAGCTTGCAATTAAAACCAAAGGTAATAAATGCTCCAAACTCATCAATTCCTAATTATTTTACTCCATTTTACTATTATCTATGCTCTTGAGGCTAATTATGTCTACTGTGTCTGCATGGTGGCAATGATACATAATCTACATCCCTTCCCAATGATATATGATGTGCATCTTCCCAGTGATATATGACATGCATTTCTTCCCAACACTAAGATCATGATATCATACTGATAGCTTGCAATTGACCACAGTGGGCGTATTTACACCAGGGACATTGGCAAGTGCTGCAAATCAAAGCTTTCCCTTTGAGAGCTGGTTGTTAAACTTTTAAGAGCACACCAGTAGTATTGACCTAGTAAAGTTGTTTGGAGGATTGAATAGTTAATATGTTTATAAATTGCTTAGAACACAGCCTGGCACAAAGTAACTGCCATATAAAAATTTGCTGTTATTATTTTCAGAGATTTTTACAAATTTTTCTAGCATAGATCAAGTGGTCACTGTTTGAACGAAGTCCTCCAAGGAACTGCAATCTTTTTCTTCCTTCCTAGCCCCTGTGATCCAGCAGCCTGAGGAAAGACTTACCAAGTTTCTCTTAAAGGCAAGGACACACTGAAGTTTGAGGAAAATATTGATTGAGGTTCTTCTGAGCTTTTCAAAGTACTTTCCTTTAGTGCAGGCTGGTGTGATAGTAGACTGACTTTAGTGAGGAATGGGATTCTGGCTTTATTACTGATTTGAGCAGATTATGTTACATCTTCAAGCTAGAACTACAGGCACATGCCACATGGCTAATTAATTTGTTTTTAGAAATGGGGGTTTCACATTGTTGTCCAGGCTGGTCTCGAAATCCTGGTCTCAAGCAATCATCCTGCTTTGGCCTCCTTAGTTGTAAAAGTAGGGTAGTAACAACTGCCTCATGGATTTGGGTGGTAAAGGTGATTTGAGGGCCAGTGTAATCTCAAATATAGTTGCCTCAAGTCCAATTCTACCTTTAGCACTTGCTGTTCCCAAGACCTTAGGAAAGCTCCCTGATTTCTATAGTTTCCTCATCTATAAAATTGGAGCAATAATACTTCTGTTTCCTGGCGGCTGGAAGATGAAATGGGGTAATACAATTAAGGAGGTTAGGATTTTACCTTGATATAGAAGATGCCTAATAAATATTAACAGTGACCTTAGCTACTACTTGGCAATGATACCTCTTACCATCCCTGATAACCTGAGTGGTTTAGGCTGATCCGGCTGGCTGGCTGGGGAAGGCTCCCTTTCTTTCTTCTCTCTTGCTCTTCATCCCAAAACTGTGCCTCCCTGAGCTGAAGGGCTAGTGACCCTCTCATACTGAGGCTGTGTCCTCTTGGATAGAGTGTGATCAAGCACTGCATCCCGGCTCACACCTGCAAACAAACCGCTCAGAGCTGTTGTGAGGATTAAATGGGATAATGTAGGTGCAGCAGGACCACTCATTAGGAATTTAACATGGAAGAGTGGCCTGCTGAGGAACGAATTGTGTCTTATTTTCTCAGCTGGATATTCATCAGAGAAGGATGAGATGTTCTTTTTCTTCTCTTGCCCAGGAGGATGACTTGGTCTTTGTGTCCTTAAGGCTTGAGGTTGTACTGTCTCCGTGGAAAGGGTTAACAGAATTGTCCTTAGGTTGTTGGATCTCAGAAGTCTAGGAAGGAAGAAAAGGTTTTAGCTCCTTGGTAAGCTTTGCTCAAAAGCAGTGTCTGAGTGCTTGTATGTGAGAGCCAGGTGCTATGGGCAGGAGCCTGTGAATCACAGGAGGATATCCTGAGGCCAGGCTCTGAACAGTGGGTGAACCCTAGATTTGCTGGCCACTACCCTCCCCCAAGTGGGAAACAGAACTTATGGCATCATTGAATGCTCAGTGGGAGGCTAGGCACTGAATGTGACATGGGGCTTTCCAGGACCACAGAAAGAGAAGGGGGAGCTTGGAGATGATGGGGAGTCTATTTATTTATTTATTTGAGACAGGGTCTTGCTCTTTTGCCCAGGCTAGAGTGCAAGGGTTAAATTACATAGCTCACTGCAGTTGGCAACTCCTGGGCTCAAGCAATCCTGCCTCAGCCTCCTGAGTAGCTCGGACTACACGAGCACCTCACTACACCTGGCTAAATTTTTACTTCTTTATTTATTTATTTTTTAAATTTTTTCTTTTAGAGACAGGGGTCTCACTTTTGTTATCCAGGCTGGTCTCAAACTCCTGGCCTCAAGTAATCTTCCTGCTTTGGCCTTCCAAAGCTCTGGGATTATAAGTATGAGCCACCATGCCTGGCTTGGGGAGAGGCCTAATAAATGACTGGTAACTCAATTTCTTCATAACTTTGTTGTCTTGGGATATGAGTTTGGGTTTGTACTGGATTATGTTTGGTGCAGACAGAGAAACATGCTATTATTTTCACCTTTCAACTTGAGAGCAATTCATATTTGTGACTCATGTAATATGCTGGCTTCATAATAGAGGCTCAATAAATGGCTGTCCTCTTCACTCTTCTGGTTATACTTTATTACATTTAATCACAAATCTGGACCCCATAGAAGTTTAAAGGTTGAAACCTAGGGCTTGAGAGTTCAAATCTTTGATCTGCAACTTAACTTACTTGGCTGTGTGAACCTTGGGTAAATTCCTTAATCTTCGTGAACCTCAGTTATATCATCTGTAGAATGGGGATTAAAAAATAGTGCTGTCTATGAAAATGAAATGACTTTTAACCCAGGTCCTCAGACGTATATAAGTACTAAGTAAATGGTGCCTTTATTGTTGTATGCTCTATGAGTCAAGTGGGACAAAATAAATTCCATTAAGCAAAGGAAGAAATGAATGCACAGAGAGGCCAGATGTCTCCTCTGAGGTCAGGAAAGGACTCATGAACCTGACTCATGGCTCTCTTGTGACCCAAGCCAGAAGGGAACATGGTGTTCCCAGTACTGCTCAGAGCCAGGATTCCACCAGCCTGAAAATTCCATGTTTCCAAAAGCTTTTCCCAAAAGCTATAAATAGAGATGGAGGCTTCTGAGAAATGTGCTGGGTCAGGCCTTTTCCCTAAACAGACAACTTTGACTGGCTTAGGCCTTTTTTCCTGATTGCCCTGTTCCACGAACCCATTGTTTTAATGCACTCTGCGGTTTCTATTTGAATCTTCCAGAACCACTTTAGACTTAGGAGAGGAGGGTAGGATGCCAACCTCTGGCAAAACACAGGCACTGGAAAGCCGGTTTAATTTAGCCAGGGTCACCACTGAGTTTAAGTGGTATATGTTCTTGTTTGGTTATTTTTAGAGCCAGTTTTCTGATTATAAATGCATTATATAGCAATTATGAAAAACATGGAAGTCAAAAATCTCATCCTTTTTTTTTTTTTTTGGAAGGCAAGCAGTTTAGTAAAAATCCAATTTCCCTAAATCCCACTGGAGTTTGAAAACAATATACACCTTATAGAATTGATAGCTTTTCCAATGAATTAATCCGTAAATCAATTAACCAGAAAATCTTCATTGAGTGCTTTTGGTGTGCTAAGGCAGATTCCAGGATGAAGTAACAAAATGAAAAGCTCTGAGCTAATAAATGTCATCCAGTCCCAGAGGGGAGATCAATCCAATGGCGATGCAATTAGTGATCAAGCGATTGGTCCTTAGAGGAGGCCAGAGTTGAGACAGACAACAAATGTGGTATGAACTGAAAGAAAAATGAGTCCCAAGGTGAAGGAAAGGCTTGTTGAAAAAACCCAGTGGAGAAACATCCTATTTCTTGGGCCACAAGTGAAGGAAAGGTGACTATATCCATTCACCCACTCAGCCACCCACCTGGTTTGTAGAGATTGATCCAGTGATGCATCTAGTTAAAAACTGCATGCAGTTAAACATTTTTATTATTCTTAAAAAACCCTGACCAGCAGCGTCTGATATTTGCTGGCAAACAGCTGGAGGATGGCCGCATGCTCTCAGACTACAACATCCAGAAAGAGTCCACCCTGCACCTGGTGCTGTGCCTTCGAGGTGGCATTATTGAGCCTTCTCTCTGCCAGCTTGCCCAGAAATTGCGACAAGATGATCTGCCGCAAGTGCTATGCTCGCCTGCACCCCCGTGCTGTCAACTGCTGCAAGAAGAAGCGTGGCCACACCAACAACCTGTGCCCCAAGAAGGTCAAATAAGCCTCTTCCTTCCTGGAAGGGCAGACTCCTGGCCAGGCTCCATGGCCCTGGAACCTCAATAAAGTGTCCCTTTGGTTGACTGGAGCAGCAAAATAATAATAATAATAATAAGCCTTTTGAGGTATGACTGACATATAATAAACTGCACATATTTAAAGTGTGTAATTTGATAGGTTTTGACATAAGTCTACACCGGTGAAACCATTGCCACAATCAAGATAGTGAACTTATGCAGCACCCTTAAACGTTTCCTTGTAGCCCTCTTTAATTCTTTCCACCCACCTTCCCAGACAACCACGGATCTGCCTCCTGTTGGTGTATATTAGTTTGCATTTCCTACAATTTTATAAAAATGGAATAATACAGTATTCACTATTTTTTGTTGCATTTATTTCACTCAGCATAATTATTTTGAGATCTATCCTCATGGTAGCATATATCAATATTTCACTATTTCTATTGGTGAGTAGTATTCCATTGTATGGATATACCACAGTTAGTTTAATTCACCTGTTGTTGAGCATTTGGGTTGTTTATAGTTCTTGGATAGTAAAAATAAACTTGCTATGAACATTTATGTACAAAGTTTTGTACGAACATGTTACACAATGAGAGGTCAAAGAACAAGCCTGACAAATCCAGTTTCTCAGGAAGAGACATTTAACGGGGACTTATGAACAGGAACAATGTCTTGGGAAGCCACAGGATGTTGGCTCACCACATTCATCCTCCAAAACATATTCTTCCTCTAGCAAGCTTTTCTGATAACACATGTGCAGCTAATCATGTCTCAGACTTTCTTGCAAAACTCCTGACCACTAGATAGGTTAGATAAACATCTTTATGAGGTGTTATCTATGCTATAGGAACACCTTGGTAGGCAGGAGTCACACATTGGTCATCATAGTGGTTTCCCTTCAAGAGGGTGTCACACTCCTGCCATGCAACAGGCTGTTTTCCTGCAGGACTTATGCTTTCATTTGTTCTTGGGTAAACACCTAGGGAGTAGGTTCATATTGTAAGTATATGTTTAACTTTTTAAAGAAACCGAGAAACCATTTTCTAAAGTGATTGTACCATTTTACACTCCCACCAGCAGTATATTAAGAATTCTATCCTTCCTGCCTGCCTTCCTTCTCTCCCTCCCTCCCTCCCCTCCCTCCCTCCCTCTTTCTTTCTTTCTTGCTTGCTTGCTTTCTTTTTTCTTTCTTCTTTCTCTCTCTTTCTTTCTTCTTTCTCTCTTCCCTCCTTCCTTCTCTTCCCTCTTTCCCTCCTTCTCTCCCTTCCTTCCCTTCTCTACCCTTTCCTCCCCTTCCCACCCCACCCCTTCACTCCCCTCCCATCCCCTCCCCCTCCCTTTTTCCTTCCTTCCTTCCTTTCTTTCTTCCTTCCTTCCTTTCTTTCTTTCTCTCTTTCTCTCTTTCTTTCTTCATTTCTCTCTCTTTCTTCTTTCTTTCTCTCTCTTCCCTCCTTCCTCCCTTCAGTCCCTCCCCTCCTTCCCTCCCTTCCCTCTCCTTCCTTCTTTCCTTCTTTCCTTCCCTCCCTCCTTCCTTCCCTCCCACTTTCTCTCTTCTTTCTCTCTTTCTTTCTTTCTTTCTCTTTCTTTCTCTCTCTCTTCTTCTCACTCCTGGGCAGGAGGCTGGAGTGCAGTAGCATGATCTTGGCTCACTGCAACCTTGACCTCTTGGGGTCAAGTGATCCTCCCACCTCAGCCTCCCAATAGCTGGGACCACAGGTGCATGCCACAATGCCCAGCCAATTTTTTGTATTAAATATTTTTGGTAGAGACAGGGTTTCACTATATTGCTCAGGCTGGTCTTGAACTCCTGAGCTTAAGCAATTCTCCCACCTTGGCCTCTCAAAATGCTGGGATTACAGGCATGAGCCACCACACCCAGCAAAGAGTTTTATTTTAACCATTGTAGTTGGCATAGTAGTGATATGTGATCTTAATTTACATTTCTCTAAAGATTAATGATTGAGTCTCCTTTCATGTATATACATCCTGCCTGTATGTCTATGTTGGTGAAGTGTCTGTTCAAATATTTTGGCCTTTTAAAAAATGGGCTTGTTTTCTTAAGTTTTGGGAGTTTTAAAAATATATTTGAAATATAAGTTTTTAATAAACTATATGATTGATCAGATATATGATTCTCTCACTCTGTAGCTTGTCTTATATTCCCTTCACAGTGTCTTTTAAAAAGCAAAATTGTTTTAATTTGATGAACTCCAGTTTATCAATTTGTTCCTTTTTGGATCATGGTTTTGATGATGAATCTAAAAATTCTTAGCCTAGATCAAGACTAAATTTTTCAATGCCCTAAATATTTTATAATTTTATGATTTATATTTAGATCTATTCTCCATTTTGAATTAAATTTTATATATGGTGTCAGGTATGGATAAGAGTTCATTTTTATTTTTGCATATGGATATCTAATTTTCTCAGTACCAGTTTCTGAAGGAACTATAATTTCTCCCCTGAATTGTCTTTGAGTTTTTGTTAAAAATCAGCTGTTCTTATATATCAGGCTATTTAAATATTTTTTTTATTGCATTTTAGGTTTTGGGGTACATGTGAAGAACATGCAAGATTGTTGCATAGGTACACACTTGGCAGTGTGATTTGCTGCCTTCCTCCCCCATCACCTATATCTGGCATTTTTCCCCATGCGATCTCTCCCCAACTCCCTAAAGATTATTTAATTCTATTTTATTGATTTATTTATCTATCATCTTTTATGCCAATATTACAGTGTCTTGATTATTGTAGCTTTGTAATAAGTATTGAAATCGGATGTTGTTGGTATTACAACTTTGTTCTTTTTTTTTTTTTTTGCCCAGAGGTGTCTTGGCTATTCTAGGTTCTTTGCAGTACCGTATACATTTTAGAATGCGTGAATTTCTACAAAAAAAAAAAAAAAGAAAGAAAGAAAGAAAGAAAAAAAAAAGCTTCCTGGGGATTTCTGTTTGGATTTCATTGAATCCTACAGATCAAGTTAGGAGAATTTACATCATCTTAACAATATTGAGTTTTCTTGAACCTATGAACATAGGTTCAAGGCCATCATTTATTTCATTTATTTCATTTATTTATTTATTTATTGGGATGGAGTCTGACTCTGTTGCCTAGGCTGGAGTGCAGTGGTGTGATCTGGGCTCACTGCAACCTCTGCCTCCCGGGTTAAAGTGATTCTCCTGCCTCAGCCTCTGAGTAGTGTACACCACCACAACTGGCTAATTTTTGTATTTTTAGTAGAGATGGGGTTCACTATGTTGGCCAGGTTGGTCTTGAACTCCTGACTTCAAGTGATCCACCTGTCTTGGTGTCCAAAAGTGCTGGGTTTACAGGCATGAGCCACCACACCGGGCTTATTTTGGTCGTTAACTTCTCTTGGCAGTAGTTTGTAGTTTCCATTATATAAGTTTTTCACATCTTTTGTCAGATTTATATCTAAGTATTTAGTATTTTTGATGCTATTGTGAATGCTATTGTTTTATTAATTTCAATTTCTGCTTGTTTATTGGCATCATATAGATATCTAATGGATTTTTGTGTCTTGAGATTGTATCTTGCAACTTCACTAAACTCACTTATTTGTTCTAGTAGCTTATTTGTTGCTTCTATCAGATATTCTGCATAGATGATCATGTCATCTGTGAGTAAAGAGAGTTTTACTTTTTTCCTATCTAAATGCCCCCTCCTTTGTTTTTGCACTATTGCACTGGTTAGAACCTTTAGTACAATGTCGAATAGAAGCAGTAAGAGTGAACATACTTGTCTTGTTCCTTATCTTCAGAGAAAAGCATTCACTCTTTCATTATGATGTTTGCTGCAGGTTATTTGAAGACGCTACATGGCTGAAAATGTTCTCTTCAGGTTCTACATTGCTAAAAATTTTTTATTATAAATGAATGTTGTTAAACATTTACAAATGAGTTTTTTTTTTGTATCGATTGAGATGATATTTTTTTCTTTTTTAGTTTTTTAATTTGGTAAACAACTTGATTTGTTTTTGAATGTTAAATCAACCTTGCATTCTTGGGATGAAACACTGCTGGTCATACTGTATTATCCTTTTTATGTATTGTTGGATTCAATGTGCTAATATTTTGTTTAGCAGTTTTGCATGTATAATCATGAAGAATATCCATCTGCAACCTTCTTTTTCTGTAATATCTTTGTCTGATTTTAATGGTAGGGTGATAGCAGTCTTACAGAGTCAGTTGGGGAGTATTCTTCCCTTTTTTTATTTTCTAATGACTTTATACAGAGTTGGAACTTACCAAGTATGTGAGCTTGGGGAATTCTCTAAATATGCATCTGAAAAATTGAGGAATAACAATGCAGCAGTGCCTACATCATAAAATTATTGTGAGAATTAAATAAGATGATGTATATATTCAATAAGTTTTACTTGTTAGAATTATGACCATGAGCCGGTGTCTCTGGAACAAGACTAAACTGGAGAATAGGTTAGAAAAGGGCCTCAAGGAAGAGTGTGGACTGTTTTCTCTCCAGATATGGTCTCACTTGGACCTTCATGCCCCTTACTCCCTAAGGTCATTGGAAAGAAAAAGACTGCCTCCCCCTTAATCCCTGCCCACATTTATTAACTTCTGCTAGCCATGTTTTCTTCATCTGTAAGGAAGGGATATTATTAATCACAAATATCTGTTGGGCACTTACTAGATGCCAGACACTGTCCTGAGCACTATCCATGCATCATCATTAATCTTCACAGCAGCTTATGAGGTCGGTACTATTATGATGCCCAATTTTGGTGATGGGAAACTGAGGCAGAGAGATGTTAGTAACACTTAAAGTCACACAGCTAATAAATGGCAGAACTGGGATATGAACCCAGGCAGTTTGGCTCCAGAGTGCACTTTCTTACCCCTTCTCTCTTCTTACCTTATAGATGTTGTTATTGTCATTGGTGGTGGTGGTGGTAGTGGGGTGTGTGTATGTGTGTGCATGTTGATTAAATGAGATAACCTGGAATACATGAAAGATGTCAATAAATGTTACTTTATATTCCACAAGTTCTACAAAACTCTGGAAGGAATAACACACTGATTATTTTGTCTTCTCTCAACTTCCATCCCCAGGCCAGCCCCAATCCAGGGCTGACTTCAATTAGAAGATGCTCTGTTTCAGCAGACAGGATGAACTCCAGTCCCAGAGGAACTCTGACTCTCAGGGTAGAGGGCAATGCCAAGGTCCCCTGGCCCTTTGCTACTCAAAGTGTGGACTTGGGACCAGCAGCATTAGCATCATATGGGAGCTTGTTAGAAATGCGTGATCTCAGGCTTCACTATGACCTACTGTATCAGAATTTGTATTTTAACAAGACTCCAGGTGATTTGTGTGCACATTAAAGTCTAGGAATCACTGCCCAAAATCAATACTTTTTCTGCTTGATCCTTCCAAGTGGTCACTCATTTGCTGAGGTGATGGGGTTCACCGATGTATCCCTTCACAGATATGATGTTTATATTAGTACATATTTATCTTCCTTGTGCAGGAGATGCGAAGTTAAATCCCTTCAGTCAGCCAGGTGGGAACTCTGGTAAATCAGAGTGTGCATGTTCTGTCTAAAAGGTACAGCTACCACTTCACTCTAGCCAACTGCTACATGGGAATGCAATCCCAGTGTTTAGATCTTCTGATATTTTCTTTTGAGATGGGTCTCTCTCTGTTGCCCAGGTTGAAGTGCAGGGGCGTGATCACAGCTCACTGCAGCCTCAACTTCCCAGGGTCAAGTGATTCTCCTGTGTCAGCCTTCTGAGTAGCTGGGACCATAGGCGTGCACCACCATGCCTGGCTTATTAAAAATTTTCTTTTTTAGTAGAGACAAGATCTTGCTATGTTACTCAGGCTGGTCTTGAACTCCTGAACTCAAATGATCCTTCCATCTCAGCCTCCCAATGTGCTAGGATTACAGGTGTGAGTCCCACTCTTGTTGAGATCTGATATTTTAATCAAAGCTGGAAATGTTGATCTTCGTCTGAAATCTCTTATTTGTCAAATGTTAATAACTATTTCAAACTAGTAAAATAACTTTGAGGGCAAAAGAAGCATGTGTGCCGGCCATATTCTCTAAGTGATGCCAGTTTGTGACATCTGACCTAAAATTGACTTTAAAAGAGTGCAGTTTCTCAAATAAATCAAGTATGTATTATACACGACAGTCTTTTGAATGTTCAGAGGTTTTTGCAAAGTATGCAAGACTTTCCATTACTTGGTTGTCTCTACTGTCAGCTACACTCAACCACAAGTATTTAATTGCTGTTTTGTCTTCTGTACTTTGGCATGTATCTGTTCTCTCTGCTTTGACTATCCATTCCCCTTCATGCTAGCTAGCTAGCTTTGATTCATCCTTCAAGATGCAAACCAAATTTCACCTCCTCTGTGAATGTTTTCTGGGTTTCCCCTCCATTACAGTTGACCACTAGTGCAATTCTCCACCCTGGGCTATGTTCTGTGGGAATCATTTGTTTATGTCCTTGTTTCCCCTATAAATGCTCAGACATCAGGGACCAAATCTTGTTTAGTTCTATATTCCCAACATTTATGAAGTGTTAGGCACAGAGTAGATGCACTCACTAACTATTGCAGCACAACCAATCACTCTACAACTTAGCAGCTTGAAACAGTTAACATTTATTACCTCAGTTTCTGTGGGTTAGGAACTTGGGCATGGCTTGCCTGGGTCTCTGGCTTAAGGTTTCTTAAGAGGTTGCAGTCAGACCTCAAGGTCTCTTACCAGGTTGTAGTCAGAGTATAGGCTGGGGCTGCAGTCTCATGTGAAGTCTCAGCTAGGGAGACTCTGCTTCTAGGATCTCTCCTATGGTTTTTGGAAGGCTTCAGTTATTTGGTGGGCTGTTGGAGCTGAGGGTCTAGGGTCTCAGTTCCTTGCTGACTGCTGGCCAGAGGACTTCCTCAGTTCTTTGTCACTGGGATCCTTGGACAGCTCACAACATGGCAGCTGGCTTCCCTTGGAGTGAGAGTGAGAGAGTGCTCCAGACGGAAGATGCCATCTCTTTGTAATCTAATCCCAGAAGTGACATCTCTCCTCTTCGGCATTCTGCTTGCTAGAAGCCAGCCACTAAATAAAACCCACACACAAGTGGGGAGGGAATTACTCAAGGGTGGGGCTGCCAGGAGGCAGGGAGCATTGAGGCCATCCAAGAAGCTGACTACTGAAATGCCCTCCATGCAGTTATGTGCTGCGGTTACTCAGTCTTGGCATTCAGATTGCCCAGGTTCAAATCTTAGTCCTGCCACTTACTCTGTGAAAGTTTACTTACCTATCATGGGCATCAAAGGCTTCTTGACCCATAGAATTGATATGGGGACTGTGTTTAACAGAATGCCTGCCTGCCTCTAAAAAGGTGAGTTATAATTAGTGTTATTTTAAGAAATGATCATGATGATTATTTTTTTGAGATAGATTCTCTCTCTGTCACCCAGGCTGGAGTGCAGTGCCATGAACATGGCTCACTGCAGCCTCAGCCTCCTGGACTTAAGTGGCCTCCTGAGTAGTTGACACCACACATACATGCCACCATGCTCTGGTAATTTTTAAAATTTTTGTAAACACAGGGTCTCACCATGTTGCCCAGGCTGGACTTGAACTCCTGGGCTCAAGCGATCCTACTGTCTTGGCCTCCCTAAGAGTTGGGATTACAGGTGTGAGCCCCGTGTCTGGCCAAATAAATGATTATTGAATGTATCATAGGTATCTAGGTAAGAGAGTGACCATACAAGAAATGGAAGAAGCATGGCTGGTTAGATGCTCAGTTCTCTGAATCACCTCCCCCACCTGCTTTCTTCCCGCCAACTCAAGTTTCTCATTCCTAGATTTTTTCTTCCCTTACTACAAATTAGCTTGCTCATTCCCTGTTATGACTCCTACAACTCTCCCCTGACTTCCAAGTCTAAGTGAGCTCTCCCTATTGTGCTCAAATCCTGTCCTTTCCCCACACCAGATTGTTTCAACCCTTGCCATTCTTTAAGCCAACAATTCTCCCAACAATTTATTTCTTCCGCTCCCACCACCCCTGTGCTCAGTCATTGAGTGTTTCTGGGAAGAGTGGCCTGGATGGGTTAGACGGCCGCATCTATTTCAAGTTCATCTCAGCCTGTTTCAACTGCCCCCTGCCCTACCACTGCCATCTGGTCACTTAAAAAAAAAGAGCTTTGGAAAGTAATCTATTTAAACACTCATAAGCAGCCGCTCCTGCCTTTCCTCCTGCCTTCATCCCTTTCTCAGCAGATGGACTCATCATCTGTTTTATTGAAATAACAGTAATACCCCCAAGTTTTGTTTTGTATTTTTGAGACAGAGTCTCATTCTGTTGTCCAGGCTGGAGTGCAGTGGCACAATCTCGGCTCACTGCAGCCTCTGCCTCCCAGGTTCAAGCAATTCTCTAGGCTCAGGCTCCTAAGTAGCTGGGATTACAGACACCTGCTGCCATGCCTGCCTAATTTTTGTATTTTTAGTAGAGACTGGATTTTGGCATGTTGCCCAGGCTGGTCTCCAACTCCTGACCTTAAGTGATCTGCCCGCCTTGGCCTCCCAAAGTATTGGGATTGCAGGCATAAGCCACCATGCCCAGCCAATAACCCCAAGTTTATTGGCCTCTTAACTATGTTAGATGCCAATCTAAACCCCTTTAATAGATTATTTTCATTGTCACAATGACTCCTATGAAGATAGTACTGGTATTATCCTATTTTACATATAAGGAAAGTTAGGCTCAGAGATGTGGAATGATTGACAAATGTCCAACAGTAGAGCTGAGATATGAATCTGTGTTAACCTGATCCTCAAGTTTAAGCTCTTACTCACATTTACAGAAAAGCCATGTAGATTCTTTAGTCCACCTACTTTCTATCTCTGCTTAACCAGAAGGCTGCAAGATGTCCATTTCACTGAACTTATTTCTCCTAAGGACCTGCAGGCTGCGTTACTGAATGCTCCTCCTCCTCCACCTCCTTGATCTTGCTTTGACATTCCAGACTGTTGGCTTTGTGATCCTTTTTGGATCTCTTTACTAGTTTACGGGGCTGTGCATGCTCCTGGCTCTCCACCAACCACTTGAACTTCTTACTGACTGGCCGTTTTCATTCCATCCCTTAAATGTCAGCATTTTCTGGGATTCTGTCTCAGTCTTCCTCACGAGCTACACATTCTTCCTGGATGACCTCATGTCCTCTTGTAGCTCCAGAATCGTTGCTTCATAAACAATCTCTCTGTTAATTTTTTAGTCCCTGCTTTTATTTGAAACTTCTGATCTGCATTTCTAACCAGTGGATGTTGTGGGGGTGCTTCAAAATCAGCTTGACTCAACTCAATTCATCTTTCCTGAAATGCTCCCTTCACCCACGTTCCCTAACCTGGTAGTAAAACCATCTACCCAGTCTGGACTTTAGTTAACAAATTCTGTTTATTTCTCCAAAACAGTGCCAGTAATTATTCCTCTGGAAAGACCTCTGAGCTGAGACAGAATTAACAGAATTCTGTCTCAGCTCAGAGGTCTTTCCAGAGGAATAATTACTGGACTATTGCAATAATTTCCTAAGGGTCTCTTTGTCTTCAGAATCTTCACTGCTACCCACCTCCAAAGAAATAGACCTATTGATGTTTTTTGGCAACTTGAATTTTTTCCACTGCATATTTCATAAATACCAGATTTATTGGACTAGCATTCCACAACCTTCTCATATTGCCCAAACTGACTTTGCTAAGTTTATTTAATTACTAAAAATACTGTGTGGGGGGTGGGCACAGTGGCTCACTGCTGTAATCCCAGCACTCTGGAAGGCTGAGGCTGGAGGATCACTTGAGCCAGGAGTTTGAGACCAGCCTGAGCAACGTGGCGAAACTCATCTCTGCAAAAAAAAAAAAAAAAAAAAAAAGGCAAAAAATAGCTGGGTGTGGTGGCACACCTGTAGTCCCAGCTACTCAGGAGGCTGAGGTGGGAGGATCACTTGAGCCTAGGAAGTGGAGTCTGCAGTGAGCTGTGATTACCCCACCACTACAACCTGGGCAACTGAGCAAGACCCTCTATCTAAAAAAAAGTGCTATGTGATAATTACTGGTAGAAAAGCTCTTCATTTATATAGGTTTATCTTACAACCATGCAGCATCTGAAATTTCTACTTTAAGTGGTAGATATAATGGATCATAGTGATGGATATTGTGATGTTAAGCCATTCTTGTGTTCCTAATATAGGTGTATTATTCTTTTGATGAACTGATGGCTTTAATTTTCTAATATTTATTTACAACTATGTATCTGTATTCATAAGCAAATTTGTCTGTTGCTTTCTGTTTTTGTGCTTTCTTCATCAGGCTTAGCTAATAAGGTGATTCTAATTCCATAAAAGTAGTAATATCAAACATGTATGCATGTGGGCCTTAGTATGCACCAGATACTGTTCTAAGCAGTTTGTAGGCATAAACTCAATCTTTCCAACAATCTGTGTGAAGTACAGTTTCCTCATCATTTAACAGAGAAGGGAGTGGAGAAAGAGAAAGAATGAATAACTTGTCCGAGGTCATGCAGCCAGTAAATATTATAGCCATGACTTAAACAAGGCAGAATGGTTCTAAGAGAGTTGTGCAAAGTGCTTTGCTAACTTCTTTGAAGTCATAGTCAGCCTGAGGAGTTTCATCTTTTTCTGCAGTCTGAGGCAGTTTAAGAATATAGAAATGATTGTCTTTTTTTAAGTCTGGATAAACTTGGATGTAAGTCTATGCAAGTGCGGAGATTTTTAAAATGGTAGATCTTGACCTTTTCAATTGTTTATGTTATTGATCTGTTTAAGTTTTCTTCTTCTTTGGTCAGTTACTTAAGTTTTAATTTTGTTAGACATTCTTCCATTTCCCTTAGATGTTTAAATCTGTTGCCATGGCTTTGCAGAGATTTGAAGATATTGCTCTAGTGTTTTCCAGTTAATATTTTTTGCTAATTAGAAATGTAATGACAATCAGTTTATTGTCTCCTTTATACTTTCTTTATTGGTTTCTTTCTTTTTCTTTTCACTTTTCTTTCTTTCTTTCTTTTTTTAGGCAGAGTTTCGCTCTGTTGCCCAGGCTGCAGTACAGTGGTGCAATCTTGGCTCACTGCAACCTCTACATCCTGGTTTCAAGCGATTCTCTTACCTCAGCCTCCTGAGTAGCTGGGGTTACAGGCACATGCCACCATGCCTGGGTAATTTTTGTGTTTTGTATGTATATTTGTTTGATGGAGTCTCACTCTGTTGCCCAGGTTGGAGTGCAGTGGCATGATCTTGGCTCATTGCAACCTCTACCTTCTGGGTTCAAGCTATTCTTCTGTCTCAGTGTCCTCAGTAGCTGAGATTACAGGTGCCCACCATGATGCCCAGCTAATTTTTGTATTTTTAGTAGAGATGGGGTTTTATCATGTTGGCTAGGCTGGTCTTAACTCCTGACCTCAAGTGATCCCCCTGCCTTGGCATCCCAAAGTGCTGGGATTGCAGGTATGAGCCACTGTGCCTGGCCTAATTTTTGTATTTTTGGTAGAGATGGGGTTTTGCCATGTTGGCTAGGTTGGTCTTGAACTCCAGACCTCAAGTGATCCACCCACCTTGGCCTTCCAAAGTGCTGGGACTGCAGGCATAAACCACTGCGCTTGATCTCCTATATTGGTTTCGTGTTGATGCTGTAGCAAATTATCACAAATTTAGTGACTTGAAGCAACACAAATGAATAGGTGTGCAGAAGTCTGAAGTGAGTCTCACTGGGCTGAAACTGATGGGTACGTAGGGCTGCATTCCTTCTGGGGGCTTAAAGGAGAGTACATTTCTTTGCCTTGGCTAGCTGTAGAGGTGATGCATCTCCAGCCTAGAGATAGGGCTTTATAGACAGGGAGGCTCTCTCTCTCTCTCTTCTCTTTTGAGAAAGGGTCTTGCTCTGTCACCTAGGCTGGAGTGCAGTGGCATGATCTCGGCTCACTGCCTCCACTTCCTGGGTTCAAGCGAATTCTACCTCAGCCTCTTGAGTAGCTGGAATTACAGGCGCTCACTAACACGCCTGGCTAATTTTGGTATTTTTAGTAGAAGATGGGGTTTCACCATGTTTGCCAGGCTGGTCTCGAACTCTTGACCTCAAGTGATCTGCCTGCCTCGGCCTCCCAAAGTGCTAGGATTACAGGTGTGAGCCACCACGCCTGGGCTATCTCTTAATCTACATTACTTTCTAGGGCAAACGATACAAACTGGGTCTTCTCTTCAGGGCTCATGCAGTTACTTCCTTGATCAACTTATCCCATAAATCACATGACCTATTTCAGAGACCAAGTAATTACAAATAAAAGATTCCCCCCAAACTACAGATTCTTGCTGGCAATGAACATCAGTTGAGCTCAGATTCAGTAAAAAGTAAAAATGAAAAAAGATCCATAGCTATAGATTTGTGTTAGCCTTTTTCCTATGGTTTTTAATAACCACTGTCCAAAATACTGAAAATGTAAGTATAAACCCTTCCCAATGCAAAAAGACTAGTCTTTTTTGTCTCAACAGCCAATTTCTCCCTGGTGGGATTTAAAAAAAAAATCTGACGTTCTCTTCTCTTTTAAATATTTCTGACTTGGAAAACTGGTAGGTAAAGCAGCTGCTGACAGCCCAAACACTCAAAATCACTTCTTCATTCTTTCAATGGTTCCTTTGTTTATTTAAAACAGTAACAACACTGCACACCATAATGGAGTGCCCACTGTGTTCCACGTGCTGAGTTTACACAGATGATGAAGCCCGAAGGCCTTGATATGCCTGTAATCACGCGTGACTTCCCACTGCACCTTTCTCTCTCCCCGCTGCTTTCCTCTGGAGCTATTATACATTGATCTCCTCTGAGTTCCTCGAAGCACCTAGATCCCTTTTACCCAAGCCATGGAGAGGTTCTATTTTCTTGGAAAGCCTTTTCCTTTCTCCTGCCATCCAGGCCCCTTTCTTAGGAAAGACTTTCCTGAGCCTCCAGTACCTGTACACCTTACTCACTGGGCACCCTGTGCTTCTCCTTCCAGTAACTCCCTCCCGAACCCAAGTTTCATGCAAGCAGAGGCCATGATGTCTTTTTTGGTACTGTATCTCCAGTGCTTAGCACAGGGCAGATGATTGATGCTCGATAAATGTTTGACGGGGAAGGAATGAGGCCGTGTTCCCTCCCCTTGGGATGTCCCCCATCCCATGGGTTTGCTTGTCACCACCTGAGTGACTGTAGATACTTTACCTGCTTCTCTGTGCCTCAGTTTCTCCTTCTGTGAAAGGGATAATAACAATACTGGTCACAGAGTTGTGGTGAGAATTCAATGAAATAATGCATGAGGGGTTCTCAGAAGGTGTGTCATGTGCAGGAAGTGCAAAGCTCAGCCAATCTAATAATTATGGTGATGATGGCAAATACATAGAAGTCTGTGCTTCTGTAAGGAAGAAAGAATCTGAGTCAACTTTGGGTTGGGTCTGGGAGGATTTATTCACAAATACATGTCCAGCATCCCTAATCCAAAAATCTGAAATTAGAAATGCTCCAAAATCCAAAACGTTTGGAGCACTAATGCGATGCCACAAGTGGAAAATTCCACACCTGGCCTCAGGGAATGGGTGCACAAAATTACTAAAAATCTTGCATAAAATTACAATAAAAATACTGTATAAAATTTAAATATTGTATATTTTATCTGATATAAAATTGTATTAGGTGTATATGAAACAGATGAATTTCGTGTAGAGATTTGGGTCCCATTTCCAGAATATCTTGCTAGTATGTATATGCAAATATTTCAAAATTTGAATATATCTAGAATTGGAAACAGTTCTGGTGCTAAGCATTTCAGATGGATATTCAATCTGAAATGCTGGACTGGGTGGTTAGGGGAAGGCTGCTTTGAGGAGAGGATATTTGGGCTGAGACCTGACTGGCAAGAAGGGAGGAGCCATGGGTAGGGCTTGGGGAATAGCCTCCAGGCAGAGAGGACAGAAGGTGCCATGGACTTTATGAGGAACCATGTTGGGTTTGCTCATGCCAGTACCATTGTTTGGGCTGGGGGAATAATGAAGGAAGAGGTGGTGTTACTAGAATTCAGGAGCTGGGGCTCTCCAGTGGGATTCGATTCACTTGGGGGCTGTCCAGAAGGAACCATTAGAAACTAGATCTATGGTGGGGGCTGTCCAATTGAGCTCGAGCCATGGAAAAGATGCAGTAGGTTCCAGAGTCACTGCCTGGTGCAATGAGGCTGGGACTTCTTCATAAATGCCCTGACTTCTCCCTTTCTCACCCTGACTCTCCCACTTATGCCTCCCATTGGCCAAATCTGGTCATAAGTCAGAGACCAGGAAGCCTGAGAACCAGCTTGCAGGAGAAGGACAAGCATGGGTCTGTAAGCAGCAGGACGTGGCTGGCCCACAGGACCAGGTCTGTTTTCTAGGAAGATCCCAGTAGTGACAGTGTGTGGGAAGGACTGGCTGCTATCAAGAAGTCTAATTGATTCTGAAGGATCCACAATGAGAATAGGGCATGAACTCTGCCATGAACTTGGGCAAAAGCAGTGGAGATGAAGAGGAGGGGGTGGATTGAAAAGACCTGCCTAAGTCTCGGTGACCACCTGAATGTAGAGAGGGAGAGGGAGCAAGGAGAGCAGATGTTGGATGTTTCGTGTTTGGGCAGCTGTGCAAAATCCAGGTGCAGAGTGGGAGGAATGATGAGTAAAGAATTCCACTTCAGTGTTCTAAGTTTGATGTTCCTACAGGTCACTCTCAGGGAGGGGAAGCCCTTGTGCTCCCCTTCAGACCTCTGCTTAATGATGATGAGTAATAATAGATAACATTAATTAATGCTTATTATGTGCCAGGCATGGCTCTAAGCACTTTATGTGTAATAACTAATCTTTATAATGCCCTTATGAGGTTGATAATATTGATCCCCCATTTTACTCATGGGGCAATTGAGACACGAAGGGATGGTGATGTCTGACTATGCTTACCTAACTTGTAAGGGTCACGATTTAAACCCAGGCAGCCTGGATTCAGCCTGCCTCCACCTCCTAGTGCTGTTGTGAGAATTAATTGAGCTAATATAGTATTAAGTCTGACGTACTCACTTGTTTTTTTGTTTTGAGACAGGGTCTCACTCTGTCACCCAGGCTAGAGTAGTGCAGGGGCTGTGATTATAGCTCACAGCAGTCTTGAATTCTTGAGCTCAAACAATTCTTCCACCTCAGCCTTCCAAGTAGCTCAGACTACAGGCACATGCCACTGTGCCCAGCTAAATGTTAAAGTTATTTATTTATTTATTTTGGTAGATATGGGACCTCGCTATGTTGCCCAGGCTGGTCTTGAACTCCTGGCCTCAAACAATCCTATTGCCTTGGCCTCCCAAAGTGCTAGGGTTACAGGTGTAAGCCACCACACCCCACCACTTGTTTTTGTTTTAATATTATTATTGGAATATGTTAGTGTTTATGAGATTTTTTGGCCCATACAACTTGACATTAAGATAATTATTACATTTAAGATCATGTTAACATCACATTGAGAGAGGGAGATGGTGTGAGGATGGAAATAACAGAGTATTTAAAATTTGATAGACTTGAATTGAAATATGGTCACCTTTCTTGACATCTTGGTGACCCGGAAAAGTTGACTTGAACTCTTTGAGCCTTGGTTTATTTACTGGTAAAGAGGATACAATAACACCTCACTTGGGTGTTGGGAGGATTTAGCAAGGTTAAGTAGGTGCAGTGCCTAGCTTGGTTCATGGTACATAGTAGGTGGGCAGCAATGTAAAGGTCTCCTTTCCGGGGAATCTCCTGATTTAATGGAGCAAGGGAATATGGGGTCTAATGCAGCCTCATTAGGGGCTTGTCTTTGGTGAATCCTGAGGGACTATGTTAACTTCTCTTCCCGGGTCTATAAGGAGTGTGATTTCAAAGGCAAGAACTTCCCAGCGCCATGCCCCCATCTACTTCCCCATCCGGGAACCTAGAGTTCTTTGTCTAACTTTCCCCTGCGGGCTAGGTAAAATTCCAGGTAAGCTTCGTTTATTCAGAAAGCCTGCCAAAAGCCCTGGAAGGAGGGGCTCTGTTGGGGGCCCAAGCAACCAATCTGGAATCAAAGTCAAAAATCAATCACTCCAGAGGAAGTTTGAAAGAACTCCTCTCATTGGACAAAAACATGAATGGGGCGGGAATAACTTCAAAGTTAAAACTTCACTGCAGCTTACCTGCGCAGATTTCCCTCTCTGGGATCCCCTCCCACAACAGTGTGGGAGCTCTCTACTTCTCTCTCTTTCTCTCTCTGCCTAATAAATCGCTCTCTGCATAACTCTTTGGGTCAGATATTTACTTGACCGGTAAGCTCTCTGTGCCACCAGGGCCTCTTCCCCATCCCTGGGGCCAGGGGAGCACAAGAACCTGGGGCACATCAAATGGTGGTGGGGAGCTGAGCCCTGTCCTGTCTGGCGACCTGGTTACAGTTCCTCCTACACTTGATCTTGGTTCCTCATCATCAAAGGAGTTGGGTGGATCTCCAAGGCTCCAGCTCTGGAAGCCCACTAAGTAACCTGTGATTGTATGTCCCCAACTTTCCATGCTGTCAAATGGAACTGTAATGTCAACCTCCAAAGCAGGCTAAGGGTTGGGGACCAGGTAGAAAACACATAGTCTTTGGGGACAGCGACTTGTCTTCTGAGGGTGTGGATTTGACATCATGAAAGCATTCTGAATCTACTCAAGGTGAAGGAAGAAGGCTTGGGGCAGGATCAGCGCAGGGATAAGATCTGTAGGAGGTTTTTTCTTTTCTTTTTTCTTGTTTCTTTATTTTTTTTATTTTTTATTTTTTTGAGATGGAGTCTTGCTCTGTTGCCCAGGCTGGAGTGCCATGGTGTGATCTTGGCTCACTGCAACCTCCACCTCCCAGGTTCAAGCAATTCTCCTGCCTCAGCCTCCCGAGTAGCTGGGATTACAGGCACACACCACCGTTCCAGGCTAATTTTTGTATTTTTAGTAGAAACGTGGTTTCACCATGTTGGCCAGGTTGGTTTCAAACTCCTGACCTCAGGTGATCCACCCGCCTAGGCCTCCCAAAGTTCTGGGATTACAGGCATCAGCCACTGCACCCGGCCACATCTGTAGGAGTTTTAAGCATCTTTGAGAAGAACGTTCTGTTTATAAAATGTCATATTATTCCTCTGTTAATTTGGGCATGAGTGAATAAATCAAATTCCTTTTGCCTTCATTTATTTTCTCATGGAAAAATGATTGAGGACCTATTATGTGCCATGCATAGCAAAGAGGCTACAGCTGCAGCAGCAAACAGGAGTCCTTCTGTATCTTATAGTCTAGTAGGAGCAGCAATGAACAAATCAACACATAACACAATTTAGCTTGACAAAAAGTGTTATGCAGAAAATGAAATAGAGACAAGGAATGTGTGCTCGGGAAGGAGCGGTCAGGGAGGCCTTTCTGAGAAGGTAACATCCGAGCTGAGACCTGAACAGTGTGGGGAGTTATACATAAAGTTAGGGGAAGAGAATTCCAGGCAGAGGGAACAGCAAGTGCTAAAACCCCAAGGCAGAATAAGCTGGAAACCTGTTTAGTGAGATGGGAGTGAGTAGGAGCCAGATCCTTCACGTCTCCTAAGTAGAATTTTGCTTTTGTTCCAGGTGTCCTGATCGCCATTGGAATGCTTTTAGCATGGAAGGGGCAGTCTAGGTTGAGACTTGATCTACATTTTAAGAGTGCTCAGAAATCTTCGGAAGCTATTTCTCTGCTGACTTAGGAGAATTAATTAGCTAATATCTGTGCGACACTTGATAATCTTGGAGGAACAGAGATACATTATGATTATTTCCTCGTTGAGGTTTTCTAAATGGAGGTCTGAATACCTGGGATTCTCACCCGTAGGAGACCGAATGAGAAATGGCATGCCGTTCCCTGCTAAAGAAAGCATTTCTTTCTCCCGCCCTTCAGGGAAATCTCACTTCCATTTTTATAAGGCCAAGAAGGGACTTGAAAATAGGCCCAGTTCTGACTCTGTAATTAATTTCAAACAAAGTCTTTTACCTTCACTGCCAATAAAGATATTACAAAATAATTTTTGTTTAGGTAATACCTTTCTCTAGAGAGCTCGCAGAGCTCGACAGCAAGGAATTTGATCTTCTCACCTTGCTGCGAAATAGGCAGGAAACTTACTACCTTTAAATTTTTAGTTTTAAAACATGTCAAAAAAAATTACACAAAAGGTTTCCCAGCAACCTTAGGAAAGGTTCTACGCTTCGGAAGCTCTACGCTTCAAGTATCCCAGATCCTTGTTCCTGACTCCATTTCATTCCTTTCAAGAATTTGGATTTTTGCTGATGATTTTCATCCAGTTAATCTCTCTCCCTGCCTTTTCCTAATAACAGCTAAAGCTGATGGTGCTCTTGCCCTAAGCCACACACTCTGCATGCATCATCTCATTTAATTGAAAATTAACGGAGGTAAGTTTTGTTGATACCACCGATGTCACAGATGCAGAAACTGAGGTTCACAGGAGCCAAGTAACATCCTGAAATCACATCGTTTGTAAGAGTCAGGGTTGGGGTTGGACCCAGGCAATTTGACGCCAGAGTGCACATGCTGAAACATTACCATTTATTGCATCCTTTGACTTAAAACCCTAAGAATAACTTGGATGTCTTTGCAGATTGTTCGTGCAGTACCATATTCGGAGCACCGAAGTCATACTCTTTATTGTTTATTTACTTATGTTTTGGGCACCAATATCTCTTTTTCTTTTTTTTTTTAATGTGAAGTGCTGGAGGTGGGAGGTGGGTGGGTACCAAGTGGAGGAAAAAATGCCTTTTATGGATCGTCTGTTAGGCCTCGTGAAGCTGGAGCTATATCTCTGTGCCAGACAACTGTGCCTACCGACTTAATGGCTCCGAAAGATGACAAGGCTTAAAAAATCGACTGTCACTGTAGCACTTGGAACAGATTGAAATAGAGCACTTGAGTCATCTGTTAAAGATGCCACTCTGGGCCCCTGTCATGCAATGCCCAGTTAGAGGCAGGAATGCATTTAAAAAAATAATGTTGATTTAATTCTGATGCCTAAGGATTCCTGTCCCAGGTGAGGGGGACTGTGGGATGGACACTGCTACTTGGCAAATACCCCACTTCTGGTAGCTGCTTGCAGCTGAAGGGTGCAGCTGAGTTGCAGTGGTTAGTAAACAGTGATGTTCTTAGTGGAGCTCATGACAAGCACTAAGAGATATATACTGTATTGTCTGCGATGCCCCTGTATCTACTCTGGTTGAAATAATCCCATAATCCTTGGCATGCCACATAGCTTGGTGCCCACATGTGTTCCCAATGCTTGTACATCTGTACACACAGCCCCACCCACACTCAGCCTCCTGCCAGACTATCTCTAACCCAAGTTTCACACCAAGCCTTGTCTGAAACTCACCTCCAATGTTATGGAAATTATTAAGAGCATGGGGTTTGGAATCAGAGGAGCTCTAAATGGAAAGTCCCTACTGTTACAAAGGTACATAAAACAAACCTGCACAAACTGAAGAATGCCTGACAGCTCAAATCAGGATGTCAGAGGAAGCCAGTATAGCTCAGGTGGTATATTTGTGTTCCTTAAGTATTGTTGTGTAAGGGGTGCAATGTGTGTTTTGTTGAATAAGGTGGAAGCGGACCTCTTGAAAGGTGGGGGTGGGTTTACAGATATGATGGCAGGTGGGGCTGGAGGGCAAGTGTATCGATATACAAGATAGAGAAGACAATTGGCTTTGAATCCAGCTCCCTTAATTACCAGCTGTATGACCTTGGACAAGTTACTACTTAACCTCTCTGTGCTTCAGTTTCCCCCGCCAGCTTTAAAATGTTGAGATGAATAATAGTATCTAACTTTTGGATTGTCATAAAGATTAGATCAGTCAGGAATGCAAGTATCTGGTACTGTTAGTGCTCAGTGAACTTTAGCTAAAAAAGAAAACCAATAAACAGAATATAGGATCTTATTTTTTCAACCCAGAAAGATGAAGAGAATTGGTACGAACAGCTAGATGATATGGACTAGGAAGTCCCATGAGCTTCTGTAGGCATTAGCCTAGGAGAATTGATAACCTTGTCTTATATGAAGTATCATGACAGCCCCGATGCATACCATTGATCAGAGGGAAAATCTATAATACTGAAAAAGGGAAATGTAGTAGGGAAAATAATATGTTTATAAAAAAGTAATTTATACAAGGTCTGATGATTTGGCGGGCCACTTTAGGAATGTTCTGCATGTTTTCTGGGTTTCTACCTTGGAAGTATACTAGTGTTAGTGGGTTCAAGAGGACAAGTTTTGATTAGAAAGAGAGTTGAAGACTACTATGAGATGAAGAGGAAGCTCTGGAGAATTTCTTTCTATAATCATAAGAATGAGGTAAGCCAAGGACACAGCTGAAGTTCACCCATATGGAACAGAAGGCCCCGGTCTTATCAAGTTGTGTGGACGCCACTCCTGGATTACAAAGCCCTGCTTCCCGTTAATGGTGTTATGCCGACACATGTCACAAGCTAAGGAAGAAAATGTTAACCACGGGCAGGACAACATGTGGACTCGTCTGCTCCACCATGAGAGAGGGTCCGCAGGGAAGTTTGGGACAGGCTCACAGAGAAAGTGAGGTCACACGGGGAAGACTAGTGTCGTGCATAATGGATATGGAATGGGCAGCAGCATTCTTTAAAACATCTTGGAGGGTAGGTTTAACTGGTGTCATATTTTGAACCCAATAGTATAGTAATTTGGGGAAAATTAATAGAAAAATCCATACATGCACACACACACACACACACACACACACACAAAGATATGTAATTAGATATTTTGATCAACACACTTCGTTTTTTTTTTTTTTTTTTTTTTGATACAGGGTCTTGCTCTGCTGCCCAGGCTGGGACAGGGTCTTGCTCTGCTGCCCAGGCTGGAGTGCAGTGGTGCAATCATGGCTTACTGCAGCCTTGACCTCCTGGGCTCAAGCTAGCCTCCCACCTCAGCATCCTGAGTAGCTGGGACTACAGGTTCATGCCACCACACCTGGGTAAGTTTTTTTTTTCTTTTTAATTTTTTAGAAGAGACAGGGTCTAGTTATGTTGGCCAGGCTGTTCTCAAACTCCTAGGCTTAAGTGACCTAGCAGCCTCAGCCTCCCCAAGTGTTGGGATTACAGGTATGAGGCACTGTGGCCTGGCTGATCAACATACTTTTTAAATCAAGTATATTTAGTATTTTGTTGAAGCTTCTGGAATCCTGTTGGAGAGAGGTAAAACCATTAATAAAATCTTGGTAACTTAATCAAAATTTTAAGCAAGTACATGGATAATAAACAATAATTTGTGCAAAGAGCAATAAGGCCTGGCTGGGAGCAGTGACTCATGCCTGCAATCCCAGCACTTTGGGAGGCCGAGGCGGGTGGATCACCTGAGGTCAGGAGCTCGAGACCAGCCTGGCCAACATGGTGAAACTCTGTTTCTACTAAAAATCCAAAAATTAGCCAGGTGTGATGGTGTATGCCTGTAGTCCCAGCTACTCGGGAGGCCAAGGCAGGAGAATTGCTTGAACCTGGGAGGCAGAGGTTGCAATAGGCCAAGATCACGCCATATTACTCCAGACTGGGTGACAGAGTGAGACTGAGTCTCAAAAAACAAAACAAAGTAATAAGGCCTAAATTAAAAACAGTGAAGTTGAGGATGAAGAGAACTTGGGTGGCAAAACAAACAGAATCCAGATTGGACCTTGATAAAACCAGCACTAGGTAATGTTTGTTGAGTCCTATGCACAGGATAAGCATTTTACATGTGTTGATCCTCATAACATCCCAATGACATGGGACTTGTCCCCAGCATATCAGTGAGGGAACCAAGGCACAACAGCTGCCAAGTGGTAGGGCCAGAATTGGGAAAAAAAAAAAAGCCTGGGGGTGTGTACACCACCGTCTTATCCTTCACTATTTCTTTTACAGAAACGAAACTCAGAACTGCAGGTGTAAAACACTCATACCTCGTTGTTTTTGGTTATTCCTCCATTTGGAGTAAAATGTATATAGTTCCCATTCCTTGGTGGAGACTATATAATTCTAAATAAATCTTTTTGTGGTCTTTGTAAAGTCTTGCACTGAAAAATCCCTCCAGGTATAGTAATCAGTGGAAATCATTGGCAGGGTGGACCCTATTTATTCTCCTATCGTAGTGAAAATTCTGTTGCCCAAGCAATATATCTAAACAGTCTACTTCACAGATCCATCAAGATGTCTCCAACACATCAGATTAATATGTCCAAGGCTGGACTGAAACGTGTTCTGAGGCTTCTCTTTCAATCGGTGGTACCTCCTTCTGGTCACTCAGGACATGAGCCTGGGACCCTTGATGCCTTCCCCCTCTTTCAATCTCCACACATATGTCCAGTTGGCCATCAAGTCGTTGGGTGCTGGTTCTTAAATGGCCCTCAGACAGGGCTTTCGATCCATCCCTACTGCCTCCATCCCATTCTGGCCCTTTCAGACTCAGGACAATTGCAACAGCCATTTCCTAACTGGTGATCCTACCTGTGTTTTGTCATCTTGTTTTTAATGCTGCTTCTTCTTTTTTTTTTTTTTTTGAAACAGGATCTCACTCTGTCACTCAGACTTGAGTGCAGTGGTGTGATCACAACTCACTACAGCCTCCAGCTTTTGAGCTCAAGCAATCCTCCTGCCTCAGCCTCCCAAATAGCCGGGTCTACCAGTGCTGCCACCATGCCTGGCTAATTGTTTTCTTAATATTGTAGAGATGGTGCATCTCACTATGTTGCCCAGCCTTGTCTTAAACTCCTGGCCTCAAGCAGTCCTCCAGCCTCAGCCTCCCAAAGTGCTGGGATTACAGGCATGAGCCACTGCACCTGGCCAATGTTTTCTTTCTTTTTCTTTCTCATTTTATTGTTTTCCTCAACTAACTGTTTTGATTTCTGTTACCTTTTGAAAAAACTTGGGAGGCATGCACTTTGATTGTAATCCCATCAGTTGATACCTTTAAGATTTTACAATAAAAAATGAAACCTATAAAACGATCCAAATCAATTTCACCACCATGATTTAGGGGGTCTCCTTTCTGTGGAAGATAAGAAATTCGTTTTCAGACGTTTCCCTTCCCAAGTCTCTGTGAATTTAATTCTTTCACTTTTTTTAATTATTAAAAAAACCGTTTAGAGGAAAATCAACCTTGTATCCATACTAAAACGATATTTGAGAGTTATTGTGTCTATTCCATTGTATCCACACTGAAACAGTATTTTGGAGTTATTATGTCTATTCTATTAAACTTGGCTTCAGTACTCACAACATGTTCTTGTTGGCCACTGTTTCCTCATTCTTATTATTTATCTTTGATTGCTATTTCATTTTTTTCTGGCATGGGTCTTCAATAACTTTTTTGAGGATGGATCTTTGCATGCCAGTATTTGATAAAACTCTTTGGTGACTTCTCCCCAGATGACAACTTGGCTGGACATAGAAATCTTTGGTCATAACTCTTTGGTGCTTTGTAAATAGTGCTTCATTATTTTTTCATTTTGCTTTTTAGTGTTGTAGAATGCAAGTCTGAAGCCAGCATGATATTTCTCCCTAAATACTTGTTTACACTAACTTTTTCCCAATATTTCTGCATGTGGATCTTATTTGCCTAAGCAAAAGTTCAGTCTTCATTTCAAGCTATTGTCTTCATTTAGATGAGAATTCCTCTTCTTTTATTTGGTAGCGTGTTTGCTCCTTTTGAGATTTCTGTTATTTGTTTTTGGGTTTGCTCATGCCTTTTGTCACTTTGCTATTTTCTGAGTTTAGTGGGAGAGGGGGAGTGTTTTCTCAAGTGTACCTTCATGATTCTGTCTTCCATGTGGCCTTCTCTCCTATGTGCTACCTCCAAAGTGGCTTCTAATTAGATTATTGTGCTTTTCATCTTCAGATAATCCTTCCTGACCTACAATTAATTTCTCATTATGACTACATGCTCCATTTCCATAGATTAAAAAGACTTACTGGATCTTGTTGAGGTCACAGATCCAATATTTAAAAGGTGCTTTTCTCATTCCCTTCCACTCTCTCACTTTTATCTTCCTCTTCTTCTTTGTCTTTTTCTTCTCATTTTTTTTTTTTTTTGAGCAGTAAGTTAGTTTTCCTTGACACTATAGACAGATTTCCTTTCTTTGAACTGCAGAATGTTTTTCTATGGCTCTGTTTCTTATTTGCTCAGATTGTTATAAGAGAAACCTTCCAGTACACACTTAAGGAGAAAGTCAGAACAAAACCAAAGGAATTTAGGAGCTTAGTAGGTGTGGAATCGGGTGGGGAGAGAAGACTTAAGAATAATGTAAGGAACAGAGTCTTTGGGAGACCCCTGTATTGGGCTTTGTCACAGACACTACAAACAAAACCCAGGTCTCTTTATGCCACACCCTGGACCCAGAGGTGTCATGTGTATACACAAGGTATAAAAGATGGCAGAGGTTTTCCCCAACAATATAAAAAGATCTCGTTAAACATAGATTTGCAAAGGAAAGGTTTTACTCCATCCATCACCAGTGGAGCATTGGTTTGACCAAGAAGCCCTTAGTTTGGGTTTGGAAATCCGCTCTCCCATCCCTGCCTCAACTAGGGAAGCTGTATTCTGAGCTTAGTCTTCAGCCCTTTTAGGTATACTCCAAAAATATGTTCATTGACACTGCTGTAGGTGCCAGGGCTATAGTGGTGAGTCTTCTCTCAAGGGGATTGCAATTTATGGGGTAGAAATTGGATGTTAATACAAGAATAATACTAATAAATGCAAATAAAGGCTAATTACAAATTGAGAATGTGTAACTGGGAGTGTGCAGGTAGCTCCAGGATGCTTCCTGGAGGAAGTGATATTTGAGCTGTGATCTGAAGGGTGAGTAGGAATTAAGCGAGGTAAGTGGGTGGGGATGGAGAGGGAAGGGCACAGAAGGCAGAGGATGTTTGCGTGCTAAGTATTCCCGGTGGGAAGAAGTGGGGGATTATTTGAGGAATCTGAATAAACAGCTCCTGTGGTTGGAGTGCAGGTGTGGGAGGAAGGCTGCAGGGTAGGTGTGGGGGAGGCAGAGGTCCGGATTCTGTGTCACAGTTTTGGGCCCAGGCTCCCTCTTGAGAGCAAGGGTGCAGGGTGGAAGGGCTTCTTTGAAGGGTAGAGCTGGAAGGGAGGAATGACTCATTCAGATTCTGCCTTTTGGGATAGTTAACTCTAGAATCAGAGACTCTCCTGGCTGGGGGAGCAGGTAATGAGCAGGAGGAGAAGTAGATTGAGAAAGACCTACCAGCACACGAGCATCAGCTGTGCCCTTGTAGAAGAGAGTGGTGTATTTTTTTTAACTTCATTTGTGAAAACCAGGTGGTTTGTCCAAGCATGGGTCAGGATGGGTTGGGGATATTGGTCACTTATTTGGACTTCTTATTCACCCCTTCTTCAAAGGCTGGGGGAGGACAACCTCCCCTGGCTGAATCCATGGAGCTGAGTCCATGGGGCTGGTCACAGCCCAAGGAAGTCTGTGCTACAGGTGTAAACACCCAGTGGGTTCATTTTGCCTACTGCCCAGATAGCGTCAATTTATCAAGACAGGTGAATTTCAATAGAGAAAGTGTTTAATTCATGCAGAGTCAGCTGAATAGGAGTTTTATTATTACTCAAATAAGTCTCCCTGAACATTTGGAGACTGACTGGAGTTTTTAAAGGATGATTTGGTTGGTAGGGATCCAGGGAGTTGGGAGTGCTGATGCTGATTCATTTGGTCTGGTGAAATCAGCTGAGTTGAAGCTGTCTTCTTGCCCTGAGTTGGTTCCTGGGTGGAGGCCACAAGACCAGATAAGCCATTTCATTGATCTGGAGGGCACCAGCTAATTCACTGAGTGCAGGGTCTGAAAAATATCTTGAGTACCCATCTTAGGTTTCACAATAGTGACGTTACCCCTAGGAGCAATTGGGGAATTTCAAAATCTTGTGGCCTCCAGCTGTGTGACTCCTAAACCGTAATTTCTAATCTTGTGGCTAACTTGTTACCCTACAAAGGTAGTTTGGTCTCCATGCAAGAAGGGTGTTTTTTTGGGGGGGGGGGGGGGGGGATAGGGCTGCTACACTCTTTGTTTCAAAGTTAAACTGTAAACTAAGTACAACCCAAAGTTAATTTGGCCTACACCCAGGAGTGAACAAGGACAGCTTGGAGGTTAGAAGCAAGATGGAGTCAGTTAGGTCAGATCTTTCTCACTGTCATAATTCTCTCACTGTTAAAGATTTTGCAAAGGTGGTTTCACAGGAGCCAAGCCTCTCATCCTGCCCTTGTCTGCAGCCCAAAGCCCTCCAACTTAGAAGATATTTCAGGGGCTGGGGGTGGGTGGATGTTTCTAGCAGGTTCTCCCTATTATGCCCTCAGTATACCACCTTTTCCAGAAGGGTTGGCATGTCAGACTTCAAAGAGCTCTTTCAGTCTGGTTTTTGTCCACACTGCACTGTGCAGAAATTCCTTGAAACTCCTGCTATGTCACTTGCAGCCCATCTGTGTCTTCTATTAACTACTCGTGAGTGGAAGAGCTAGAAGGTTGTGCTTGCACACAAAATAGATCTTTTGAATTGAACCTCTAAATAGCCTTTCCCAGACCAGTCTGGGCAACATGACAAGACTCTGTCTCTACAAAAAATTAAAAAAAATTAGCCAGGCATGGTGCCTTATGGCTGTAGTCCCAGCTACTCAGGAGGCTGAGGCAGGAGGATCGCTTGAGCCCAGGAGTTCAAGGCTGCAGGGAGCCATGATTGTGCCACTGCATTTCAGCCCGGGCAATAGAGCAAAACTCAAACAAAGCCCACCACCACGAACAATAACAAACTTTCCAAAAAATAAACCAGTTTATTGCTCAAAACAATAAACAAGAATGCCTGCTTTGTTCCTTTGCTGGGTGTTTTTGGGATGTCTGCTACTTTTTGAGATAAAAATATTGTAACTTCTATTGCTTGAACCCGGAAGGCAGAGGTTGCAGTGAGCCAAGGTCACGCCACTGCACTCCAGCCTGGTGCCTGGTGACGAAGTGAGACTCTGTCTCAAAAAAAAAAAAAAAAAAAAAAAATTGTGACTTCTTCCTTGGATTTGCACTTCCTTCTGTGAGCTTGCTATGAATCCTATTTTCTCTTTCATCAACATCTGTTCAGGCTACAGAGGGTTAATTTAAAATGGCCAGTCTCCCTGCAGGGGAGCCCTGCCTTTGAGACACAACTAATTACACTGGCTCTGGGAGATCTCTGAGCTCATTTCAAGGTATATCAGAGATGACTTCTGAAAATGTATTCATTGCTGGGTGGCTTTTGCAGGAGAAATGAGGGAGGGACCCATTCTTCTCCAGGACTAATTGGTTGGTCATGGGCAATGCAAAAAGTAGCTCTTGGAATCTGTTCTGTTGTCGGTTTTTATTTTTTATTCTATAGCCGAGAGACTTGTTACCACTAGAAAATTCAGTAAATTAATGGACTCTGCGAATCTATAAAATAATTAGTAGGACATTTCTAGGGAAAACAATTTTTTAAAATTTGAAGTGAATATGACTGAGGACAGGGGTTAAGCCGGTGACAGAGTGAGGCCAGCTGGGTTGTGGAAGGCAAAAGTCAGGGTGTGACTGAGGAGAATCAGAAAGTGGATTTTCTGATAATGGGATTGCTGAGTCCAATAGTAATTGTGTTTTAAGGTCTTTGAGAAATTGTCACATTGCTTTTCACAATGGCTGAGCTGATTTGCATTCCCATCAGCAGTGTAGAAGCATTCTCTTTACTCCACAACCTTGACAGCATCTGTTATTTTTTGACTTTTTAATAACCATTCTGACTGATGTGAGATGATATCTCATTGTGGTTTTGATTTGCATTTCTCTAATAATTAGTGATGTTGAACAGTTTTTTATATGCTTAGGAACATAAATCATTCCACCAGAAAGACACATGCATGGGTATATTCTTTGCAGCACTAGTCACAGCAGCAGAGACAAAGAATCAACGGAAATGGCTGTCAGTGGTGGGCTGGATAAAGAGAATGTGGTACATATATACCATGGAATATTATGCAGCCATCAAAAAGAATGAGTTCACATCCTCTGCAGCAACATGGTTGGAGCAGGAGGCCATAATTCATAGCAAACTAACGCAGGAACAGAAAACCGAATATCACATGTTCTCACTTATAAGTGGGATCTAAATGTTGAGAACACGTGGACACAAAGAAGAGAAAAACAGACACTGGGGCCTACTTGTGGGTGGAGAGTAGGAGGAGGATTAGAATGGAAGAACTATGCAGTATTATGCTTGTTATCTAGATGTTGAAATAATCTATACACCAAATACCTGTGACATGCTATTTACCTATATAAAAAACCCATGGGCCGGGCACGGTGGCTCACACTGTAATCCCAGCACTTTGGGAGGCTGAGGTGGGCGGATCACCTGAGGTCAGGGGTTCGAGACCAGCCTGGCCAACATGGTGAAACCCTGTCTTGACTAAAAGTACGAAAATTAGCTGGGTGTGGTGGTGGGCGCCTGTTATCCCAGGTACTAAGGAGGCTGAGGTCAGAGAATCGCTTGTGAACCTGGGAGGCAGAGGTTACAGTGAGCCAAGATTGAGCCATTGCACTCCAGACTGGATGACAAGCGCAAAACTCTGTCTCAAAGCAACAACAACAGCAACAACCAGTGCATGTAACCCTGTACCTAAAGTAATTTTTTTTTTTTTAAACAGAAAGCATATTTCCTGTCAGCTGCAGCTGATGCTAGCCATGTTGGAATGTGGGCCCAGTGTCGTCTTGTCTTCCAGTATTTTTTCCAACAAAGCTGAAATTCTGGATATTTATGTGAAATTAGTTGGCAGCTAAATTCAAAATACGTATGTAGGCCAAACAAAACACATGCATTATAGCCCACCAGTTTGTAGCACAGAGTCTAGATTGCAGAGGGAAGAAATTATTATTATTATTATTTTATTTTTATTATTATTTTTTTGGAGACAGGGTCTCACTCTGTCACCCAGGCTAAAGTGCGGTATCGTGATCTCGGCTCACTGCAACTTCCGCCTCCTGGATTCAAGTGATTCTCCTGCCTCAGCCTCCTGAGTAGCTGGGACTACATATGCCCACCACCAGGCCTGGCTAATTTTTGTATTTTTAGTAGAAGCTGGATTTCACCACATTGGCCAGGCTGGTCTCAAGCTCCTGACCTCAGGTGATACACCCACCTCAGCCTCCCAAAGTGCTAGGATTACAGGTGTGAGCCACTGTGCCAGGCCACGAAATTATTTTATTTCTGTGATTTACATCTACTTGGGACCCTCACCAAAGAAGGGAAGATTAAATATTAGGCCCCTCAACCTCAAGGCTTTGTTTTCCTATTTTCTTTTCTTTCTTTCCTTTTTTTTTTTTTTTTTTTTTGAGATGAAGTCTTGCTCTTGTCGCCCAGGCTGGAGTGCAGTGGCACGATCTCAGCTCACTGCAACCTCTGCCTCGCAGGTTCAAGTGATTCTCCTGCCTCAGCCTCCCGAACAGCTGGGATTATAGGCACCTGCCACCACACCCACCTAAGTTTTGTGTTTTCAGTAGAGACAGGGTTTCACCATTTTGGCCAGGCTAGTCTTGAACTCTTGACCTTAGGTGATCCACCCACCTCGGCCTCTCAAAGTGCTGAGATTACAGGGGTGAGCCACTGCGCCCGGCCTGTTTTTCTTTTCTTATTGGGATGAGACTGGTATTTTCAGAGCTCTGCTCCTGAAGGACTCGATGAGTAAAGTGTGGAAACATAATCCATGTCTAACCCATCAACCTAACAGGGAGTGACCACTGGAAAAACCACCATGTGAGCCATCAGGGGTGACAGCTCCAGCCTATCATTTTCTTAACTGCACATGGGGTCCAGTGGAAGCTGCCATGTAAGGTTGTGTAGGTTGTGTACTGTTCAACTGTAGAGAGTCTAATTTGTACTGCAGACTATGTAAATGACAACTTGTGGGGTTGTGCAATGAAATCACACAAACCTTGTCAGACACTAGATGTCCCATATTCAAGAATGGACAGTGATGTATATGTTTGGACGTATGCTTAGTATATCTGAAAATATTTAGATTTAACTTTTTCACTTTATTGTGAGCTTCTTGAGAGGAGGAAATTGGCCTCATTCATCCTTCTATTATTAGCAATTAACACAGTGTTTGGCACACAGTAGATCCAACAATTTTTTTTTCTGCATAAAATGTCCAGCAAACAACTGAAAGTATGCTTTTGGAGATTGGGAAAAAAGTTAGATTTGGAGGTAGAGATTCGTGAGCCATCAGCGACTTCTTCTGATATTGGAGTAACTGGCATTGGTGGGAGAACATGGGATACAGAAACCTGGGGTGATGGAGGAAGAGAAGATGTATTTATGAAGGAAATTGAGGAGGAAGGGTCTGAGGTGTGCAATCAGGAGATATGTTATCACAAAAAACAAAAAATAAAAAAACAACAAACAACCCCCCCCATTATTATATCCTCATCGTCAGCACATAATATTCTCAATAATATCTGGCAAATAAATAAATGAACAAAATAGCGGACAATGGGCATTGCCAAGTCCTGCAGAGAAATCATGTAGAATGCAGATTGATCCAAGTTCATTGGGTTAAAGAGAGTCATTTACAGAGTTGTGGGTGGCTTTGAGAAGAGCAGTATCTGTCTCAGTAGAGTGATGGGGGCAGAACGTTGACTTGAGTGGCTTAAAAAAATGAGCTTAGCTATCTTGTCTTCCAGAGAGCTGTGTATGACTGCCTCAGATACCCTGTGACCTCTCGATTAAGTTGATGTTCCTGTATGCCCTACCATAACACTCTGTATTCAACACCTAATGAAATGCTTATTACTCAGTATTACATTTGTTGGCACTTCTCTGTAGCTTTCATGAGTCTGTAAGCTATGTGGGCACTGAGACTCGAACCTGATTCCTTTTATTTAAACCCTCATGGTTTAAGTAATGGCGTATAGTGAAGGTGTTCGCACGTATTTTTTGAATAGCGATAACTAAGAAACAGACAAAAGCAACTGGCATACCATATAACAAATGTAGGATTGAGAAACATACAAACCTAAGTGGATGTAGAGTGGAAGGAGAAGTTGACTATTCCTGGTAGGGGACAGCGTTAAGGTTTCGTGAGGAGGTTCACAGAGACCCTTAACAGCAGGAAGGGCTGAGAGAAGAAAGTATCCATTTTGGACTTCTTAAAATGCCACGTAAAACACAGGGCCATGTTTTTCTGCCTTTTTCAGGCCTAAGAAACGGGAAGAATAGGCCAGGTGTGGTGGCTCATGCCTGTAATCCCCTAACTTTGGGAGGCTGAGGTGGGCAGATCACGAGGTCAGGGGTTTGAGACCAGCCTGACCAACATGGTGAAACCCGGTCTCTACTGAAAATACAAAAATTAGCCGGATGTGGTGTGAGCCTGTAATCCCAGCTACTCAGGAGGCTGAGGCAGGAAAATCACTTGAACCCGGGAGGTGGAGGTTGCAGTGAGCTGATATTGGGCCACTGCACTCCAGCCTGGGTGACAGAGTAAGACTCTGTCTCAAAGACAAACAAACAAACAAACACCTTTCTTAGCAATAAGAGCTTCTGAGGTAAGTAAGAGCAATTAGGGAGGTCTGGTAAATCTGAACTTCAATAAAATAAAACTGGCGGCTAGAATTCAACAGGGCTTCTGGCCAGCATACAAATATTTATCAAACATGAAAAAGTGTTCAAAATATATTGCTAAATAAACAGCAGGCTACAAAATGATATGTACTATGTTTGTCTTTTTTTTTTTAAGTGTATTTTTCTTTTCCTTTCTGAAAAAATGAGTATTTCTTAGCAATAAACAGATGTGTAGAAAATAAAAGATTACGAGGGCATTCACTAAAATGTGTACCTGGCTACAGGTAACTTCTGGTGCTTTGTACTTTTCTCTTTTTCTGGGGAGCTCTGTGTTAAGAATTATTACTCGTGGAAAAAACCATAATAAATGTATTCAATGAAGACTTTGAATAAGGTGCTTAGTAACGTGGAAAATGATGATCATATTTGCTAAGTGAAAAATGCAGTCTGTAGAATTTGTTACATGTGAAATGATGCCTTGGTTATAGCAATTTACAGGTCTGCACATCTGTGCACAGGAAAAGATAGTGGTTATCTCTGTTTGGTAAGCCTAGGGGTGATTTTAATATTCTTCCTTTCTGCATTTTTTGTTATAACAGGTGTAATTATTGCTGTAATAAAAATTCTCTAAATTAATAAAAATGTATGTTATAATATTGGTGTGTTACTTTGAAACTAAAATGACTAATAAACATAAATACCCAGTAGGATGTCAGGGAAGGCAGAGATCAGAAAATCGATCTGTAAATATCCTGTAAGATGTTACAGCTCTAAAATTTCATATTTGTTAGCTTTTTTGTGTTTTCCGACTATTTATTTTTATTTTTGTAGAGACAGGATCTTGCTCTGTCACTAAGGCTGGGGTGTAGTAGTGAGATTATGGCTCATTGCAGCCTCAAACTTCTGGGTTCAAGCAATTCTCTCACTTCAGCCTCTCAAGTAGCTTAGACTACAGGGGCACGCCATCGTGCCCAGCTATTTAAATTTTTTTTTTTTGTAGAGACAAACTGGTCTGTGTTGCCCAGGCTGGTCTTGAACTCCTGAGCTCAAACAACCCTTCTGTCTCAGCCTTCTGAGTAGGTGGGACTACAGGCGCATGCCACCATGCCCAGCTAATTTTTTATTTTAATTTTTGTAGAAACAGGGTCTCACTTTGTTGCCCAGGTTAGTCTTGAACTCCTGGCTTCAAGTGATCCTCCTGCTTCAGCCTCCTAAATTCTGGGATTACAGGCATGAGGTCCCATGCCTGACCTATTCCTGACTCTTTTTGTGTGGTAATTACTATAAACAAAAAAGCATAATAATGAGAAAGGACTACTTTGATCATGTCACTCCCCAGCTTTAAATTCCTCCATAGCTTTCAATTGCTTTGGAATAAAGTCCAAACTCCTTAGGCAGATGTATTAGGCAAAAGTAATCATGGTTTTTGCCATTGCTTTTTTTAAACTCGCTTATTTATATTCCATCTATCTATCTATCTTCACTAAATAAGAAATGCTCTGTCCTGCTATAGATTTCTTTCTTTCTTTTTTTTTCTTAAATTTTACCTTAAGTTCTGGGATACGTGTGCAGAACGTGCAGGTCTGTTACATAGGTAGACATGTGCCATGGTGGTTTGCTGTACCTATCAACACATCATCTAGGTTTTAAGCCCCGAATGCACTAGGTATTTGTCCAATGCTCTCCCTCCCCTTGCCCCTTATCTCCCAACAGGCCCCAGTGTGTGATGTTTCCCTCCCTGTGTCCATGGGTTCTCACCGTTCAACTCCCACTTATGAGTGAGAACATGTGGTGTTAGGGCTTCTGTTCTTGTGTTACTTTGCTGAGAATGATGGCTTCCAGCTTTGTCCATGTCCATTCAAAGGACATGAACTCATTCTTTTTTATGGCTGCATATTATTCCATGGTGTATATGTGCCACATTTTCTTTATGCAGTCTATCATTGATGTGTCCAAATCCAGCAGCACATCAAAAAGCTTATTCACCATGATCCAGTCAGCTTCCTTCCTGGGATGCAAGGCTGGTTCAACATATGCAAATCAATAAATGTAATCCATCACATAAACAGAAACAATGCCACTGCTTTGAAAAGTAATGGCAAAAACCACGATTACTTTGCACCAACTTAATACAAGCCCTTTGATGACCTGGCTTTGCCCATCTCTCTGCCATCTCCTGTCCCCTGCATCCTCGCCCCTGCATCACTCTGATCATACACCCACTCTTCCTCCAGCCATGCTGGACTTCTGCAATTGCTCTACTCTTCTGGGACAGTCTTTTTCCTCCCTCCCCCACTGACCTTTCAAACTCTTACACAAAGTTGAGATACCAGCTAAAATGTCACTTCCTTTCAACTCTCTCTGCTTCTCTGTTTAGTCATTCTGATTTATATATTATCTCAACACATGGTACATCTTCTAATCAAGTTCCCATGACACTGTTGTCATTTTCCTTTAGCATCCACCTTGCTCATTAAATTGTGTTTTTGGCAACTTGCTCACTATGGTAGTGCTAATGCTTAGCACGGTGCCTGCAAAACCATAGATGCTCCATAAGGATTTGTAGAATGAATGAATGAATGAATGCATATATTCAGGGGCAGCACAGAAAGCGAGAGCTCAAGGGTTCCATTCATCAGTCAGCCTTTGGGGACAGAATAGGTGGTGATAGTTACAAAGAGACCCAAGGGTCTAAAGCCTAATAGAAGAAAAGTCCAGGGAACCAGCCTGGGCTGGGAACAGTGGCACTAGGCTTCGCACTAGAAAGGGCGGTCCCTGACAAGGTGATGTTTTAGTTAGGACTTCAAGGAAGAGATTGCCTGGCAGAGGAACTTGCGCAGGTGAAGCTTATAGGGTGGAAAGTGTTTACTGTCCAGAGTGACAAGATCTTAGAGTGAACAGAAATGGAGGAGAAGGTTATGACTGCTAAAATCACATAGGACAAGATTGTAGGTCCAGATTGCAAAAGCCATTTAAACTGTCACTTCGGGCTTTAGGAAAACAGAGCTATCCAAGATTGGTTTTGTTGTGTATGAATATTTAACAAGCAGCTTAATCATTGGAAACAATGCCAATTAGCTTTCTGTCATCGTCTCCATGTCACGTTTGCAACTTCAGCACGCACAGACATGCCATGATCTATGTCAAGGAAAACCCAAACCATGCAAACAGCTCATTCGATCTGAAACTCTAAGCTCTTTTATTCAAAAAATGTAACAGGAAACAAGCTTATAAATGGTGTTTACAGGCAGTGTCATTTGGGAGCTAAAGCATTTCTGTTTTGCTGAAGCTCTTTAAAATATTTATGGCAAGATCAACATTATAATGCCAATAAAGGGAATTTTAAAAAGCCCGAACAAATAAAGAAATGCAACCACCAGTTAAACATGGGAGCCTATAACAAGACTTGTGCTGAAGAATTGTTAGACTAGAAGAGCTTTTAAAAACTTTTAAATAAAAATAATATATATTCATTGTAAAAAAAAAAAAAAGGAAAAGAAACTAAACAGTACAAAATAGGTTTTATTTGTTTATTTAGTATTTTGAGATGGAGCCTTGCTCTGTCACCCAGGTTGGAGTGTAAAGGCATGATCTTGGCTCATTGCAACCTCCGCCTCCCAGATTCAAGTGATCCTCCCACCTTAGCCTCTTGAGTAGCTGGAATTGCAGGCACACGCCACCATGCCCACCTAATTTTTGTATTTTTAGTAGAGATGGGATTTCACTATATTGGCCAGACTGGTCTGGAATGCTTGATCTCATGTGCTCTGCCCATCTTGGCCTCCCAAAGTGCTGGGATTACAGGTGTGAGCCACTGCACCCGGCCCAAATATTTCTTCTAGTTGTTACCTCCATATCTCTACATAACATGCAAAAACTGTTGTTTCTTGATTTATCAATTGTGGACATTATGTATTGACTGCCAGCCATGATGGATGAGGATTTAACTGATTTTTCACTACATTCCTTTTTCTTTTCTTTTCTCTTTCTCTCTCTCTCTTTTTTTTTTTTGAGATGGAGTTTTGCTCTAATGTTACCCAGGTTGGAATGTGGTGGTGGGATCTCAGCTCACTGCAACCTCCGCCTCCAGATTTCAAGTGATTCTCCTGCCTCAGCCTCCTGAGTAGCTGGGATTACAGGCATGCACTGCCATGCCCTGCTAATTTTGTATTTTTAGTAGAGATGGGGTTTCACCATGTTGGCCAGGCTGGTCTTGAAATCCTGACCTCAGATGATCTGCCTGCCTTGGCCTCCCAAAGTGCTGGGATTACAGGCGTGAGGCACCACACCGGTTCACATTCCTTTTTCTCTCCCCCATCTTCCTGCTATGATTATCTTATTATATATACTTATCTTTGCAATTTTAGGGACAAATTTAGGCAAGAGTTTTAAATTTTAGGCTGTTATAAATGTGACGCTTATGACAGCCCTGGGGAAGGGGGCCATGTGGCCGTAGGATGGGTGGATGGCAGGTGAGGAAGGACAAAGCCTTGGGGGCATCCTTCATGTATCTCTTTCTTGGACAGTCCATGTCCATAGAACCAGTGGATTCTCTTGGCTCTGCCTTCAAAATATATCCAGTTAGACTGCATCTCTCAATGACTGATGCTTCCATTCTGGTCTGAGCCCTGTCTTCTCTTGCCTGCATTGTTGTAATTGCCTTCTGATGGGTCTCCCTGTTTCTGCTATTGCCTCTCTGCAAAAGGAGACATTTAAAATGTAAGTCAGAACACACCACCTATCTTCTAATCCCATCATCTCTCTCCACTCCATTTAGAGTCAAAGCCAACTCCCTGCTGTCACATCTGGACCACAGCTGCTGCCCAAGTTTTACCGCCAACACTATCCTCCTTTCTCACTCTGTTCCACACTGGCCTGGATGTTTGTTCTTCAATCAGTCCAAGCACACTCCCACCTCTGAGCCTGTGCACTTTGATCCCTCTGTCTAGAATATTTCTCCCCCCAGCAATCTGCATGGCTCATTTCCTTTCATGAGCTCTGGAGGGAGTGGCAGTAAATTCATGAAATGGCAGGTTCAGTCACGGGGTTTGAGGGAGCTTGACAGTGAGGTTGGGGGGTACAAAGATAATTGGGCACCAGGAAAAGGCAGGACTCAGCAATGCCTCTAACAGTACAATGGCCTCAGGCCTGAGTTTTGTTTAAAGTAGAAGAAGCAATGGGAAAGTGAGAGGCTACAACCTAAGAAAGATAAGTGGACTGGGTGTGGTGGCTCACACCTGTAATCCCAGCACTTGGGAGGCCAAGGCAGGTGGATCACTTGAAACTAGGAGTTCGAGACCAGCCTGGTCAACATAGTAAAACCCTGTCTCTACTAAAAATACAAAAATTACCTGGGTGTGGTGGTGCACACCTGTAGTCCCAGTTACTCCGGAGGCTGAGGCACGAGAATCATTTGAACCTGGGAGGCAGAGGTTGCAGTGAGCCAAGATGGCGCCACTGCACTCAGCCTGGGTGACAGAACAAGACTCTGTTTAAAAAAAAAAAAAAAAAAGGCCGGACGTGGTGGCTCAAGTCTATAATCCCAGCACTTTGGGAGGCTGAAGCGGGGGATTCACAAGGTCAAGAGATTGAGACCATCCTGGCCAACATGGTGAAACCCCGTCTCTACTAAAAATACAAAAATTAGCTGGGTGTGGTGGCGTGTGCCTGTAGTCCCAGCTACTCAGGAGGCTGAGGCAGGAGAATTGCTTGAACCCGGGAGGTGGAAGTTGCAGTGAGCCGAGATTGTGCCACTGCACTCCAGCCTGGTGCCTGGTGACGGAGTGAGACTCTGTCTCAAAAAAAAAAGAAAGAAAAGTTAATGTGGGAAGAATGTCCTTAAGGAGGGAGAGGGCACAAGATGGAAAGGATGAGGGCATGAAACAAAAATAATTAACAAGTTCATGTCTGAGAGCCGTACTTTTCTCTATGAAATAGAAGGCAGGGTCCAATCCAAGGGGACTGGGGCCAACTTGGGGGGACAGAAACGTGATCATGTGGGTTTCAAGCACATCAGCTGCTGAGGGGTACAGGAGAGGGAGATGACAAAGGGGAGTATAACAGGATTTCCTGGGCAGGGATAGCATTAGGAGAAATACCTAATGTAGATGACGGGTTGATGGGTGCAGCAAACCACCATGGCACATGTATACCTATGTAACAAACCTGCACGTTCTGCACATGTGTCCCAGAACTTAGTTAAAAAAAAAGTGAAAAAAAAAAAGAAGTTTCCACTGAGACGGCACTAATTGTGAGCAAAGTAGGATCATGGGTAAACATCAGCAGTTAGGTTTTGCATATGCTCAGTGTGAGACAACTATTGTATGCCTACATAGTACACGGCCTTGTGCTTCCTGATCCATTCTTCATGATTCCCTTGCTCTATGTGTATGGCAGGTCTTCACCCCTGCAGCTAGTGTTTCCCAGGCTACCTTGTCAGCTAACTTTTGGCAGCATGTGGCCCCTATTAAAAACTGGCTGGAGCTTAGAAGGCAAAGGAAGTCAAAAAGGCGAGTATTTCTTCCTTTTTTTCTGTGCTTTAAGTGTGGTTTCCACCAGCAGCTACTTCTCTTCCATGATTCCAGGTCCCTCTATGCAGTTCCAGCTTGTCCTCATTTATTCCTGTCCAGTAACTCTGCCTTCTCCTTTTCCACCCTCCAGTGAAAGGATGGCAAAAACTTCTCTTGTCTGAGGCTTGTCAGCTCTTCTACCATCTGTATAAACAACTTTATAAATTAAATTCTCTCTGTTTCTATATCTCTATCTATCTATCTATCTATCTATCTATCTATCTATCTATCTATCTATCTGATTTCTCTGAATGCTGAGGAACCCAGCAAAATTGGAGTTGAATTTGAAGTCTTCACATTCATGCTTGTATGATATATGTTTTTCCCCCTAGCAATGCTTGGCAGTATGTTGTAATAAAAACAACAACAACAATAATAATAACTAACATTTAGTAGAGGATTGTTATTTTCCCTATTTAAAAAATGAGGAAAACTGAGGCACAGAGAGGTTGCATAGTCAGTGTTAATCAGGGTTCTCTAGAGAAACAACAGAACCAATAGGATATTCATTCATTCATTCAGAATTGGCTCATGTGATTATGGAGGCTGACAAGTCCCAAGATCTGCCATCAGCAAGCTGGAGACCCAGGAGAGCTGATGGTGTAGTTACAGTCTGAACCCTGGGAGCCATGATAGCCAGAAAGAGCCCATGCTGCAGTTTCAGTGTGGAAAGAACCAATGTCCCAGTTGAAAATCTATCAAGCAGAAGGAATTCCCTCTCACTTGTGGAAATTTCTATTCTATTCCTGCCTTTAACTGATTAGACAAGTCCCACCACATCAGGGAGGAAAATCTGCTCTACTCAGTCTACCTATTCAAATGTCAGTCTCATCAGAAACACCCTCATAGACACGTATAGAATAATGCTTGACGAATGTCTGAGCACCCCATAAACCAGTCAAGTAAGATGCATGAAATTAACCATCACGGTGGTGGAGCCTCAATTCAAACCCAGGTAGTCTCTACCCATTGGAGTCCGAGGCTGAACAATTTTTGAGATAGTGACTGAAATATTGTGGAGTGATTGAAGTAATGCTGCAAAAAAAGTGTAGTCTGGGAAATACTATTACTGATGGTATTATTCGTAATAATTATTGCTTTTAGAGATCAAGCCAAGATAAAGGTTTGGGAGTGAGAGTTATTGGAAGTCTCCAGGGGGCTTAGGAAACAGTTGAAACAAACATGTTGAAAGCTGTACTAGGGAAGGTATAGGAGAAGCTGCTGCAACAAAAGGACCAGAAAATACAGAGGTTCAAACAGAATGGAAGTTTCTTTCTTTCCCACATAACAATTCAGAGGTGGGTGAGATGGCTTTGCCAACCCCAGTACATGGTTTCTATCTCTAGTCCAGCTCTTCCAGTTGTTAGCATCTCCCAGCCCGTGGGAAGACAGATTGCACAGAGCAGTGCATGTCCACTTTTTCTAGGATCTACACCTGAGCTGTCTGCCATGGTGGGTATCTGTGGCTATCGCACACTTGAAATATGGCAAGTGAGATTGAGGAAGTGAATTTTGTATTCAATTTCATTCTAATTAGTTTAAATTTAAATTTTACAAAATAATACTCCATTCAGTTATTGTAAAGCTTTCAAGTATGTTGGAATAACTTGGATATATTGAATGTGCTTTTTCAACTACAAATTTTATAAAACTGAAATACAGATAAACTCTCCTTCCATCCTTCCCTCCTTCCTTCCTTCCTTCCTTCCTTCATTCCTTCCTTCCTTCCTTCCTTCCTTTTGAGATAGGGACTTGCTCTGTCGCCTAGGCTGGAGTGCAGTTGCACAATCACAGAACACTGCAGCTTTGACCTCCTGGGCTCAGGTGATCCTCCTACTTAGCCTCCCTAGGAGCTGGGACCACAGGTATGCACCACTATGCCCAGCTAATTTTTTTTTTTTTTTTTGGTAGAAACAGTGTTTCCTCATGTTTCCCAGGCTGGTCTTGAACTCCTGGGCTCAGGTGATCCACCTGCCAAAGTGCTGGGATTACAGACATGAACCACTGTGCCCAGCCCAGATCATCTATTTCTGATGAAAATGTAGCATCTTCATTGAAATGAATTGTGAGTGTAACATATCCACTGGATTTTGAAGACTGAGTGTGGAAGAAAAGAATGTTTAAGATATCTGTTTAATACTTTCTTATATTGCTTACATATTGAAATGATAATATTTTGGGTTAAAAAATATATTATTAAAGTTAATTTCCCTTGTTCTTTTTACTTTTAAAACAGCTACTGGAAAATTCAGATTTGCATATGCGGCTCATGTTATATTTCTGTTGGACAGTGCTGGCCTAGACAACTGGAAAATGTACATACCACTTGAGCTCACATCCATCAAGCAGGAATTAGTCACAGGTAGATACCAACCTGCAAGGGATGCTGGGAAGTGTAGACATCATCTCAGCTAAGCAGCCAAGTATCTGCAGAGAATTAGCAGTGATGGACAGTCAGCAGCCTCTGCTTTGGAAAGACCAGAAGTTATGACCAGAGATGGTACAGGCATGACAAGGTCTAGTATGTAATAGAGTGTGAATAGTTAATCCAGAGGAGGAGGTTAAGCAATTGTGGATAATCATTTTGTCATTTAATGCAAGATACTTATCTTCCTGTTTAGCAAAAAGACACAAATATAATCCTTTTCAACAGCTGTCTTCACATAATTACTAAGTTGCACCTTGAATTTTGACAGAGCATTATAATTTTATACATATCATCATACAATCCTTATAAGAGCCAGCACTCAGTACAATGCCTGGCTTATTGTAGGTCCTCAACAAACATTTGTTGAACAAATATATGAATGAATTAGGCCATTTAGATGGAGATAAAAGAAAAGGAGGTAAAAAATACATAATTCATTTATTCAACAAATATTTGAGCATTTACTATGCTAGGCACAGGGGATATAACAGTGAACAAAAGAGACAAAGAATTCTCTTCTCTGGAGGAACAAGGCTTAAAATAAACAAGCAAGCATACAAATATATAATATGATATCAGTTCACAATAAATAGAGCCATGTGCTGCATAACAATGTCTTGGTCAATGACAGACTGCATGTATATGATAGTCCCATAAGATTATAATACTGTATTTTACCATCCATTTTCTTTGGTTAGATACACAAATGCTTGCCATTGTGTTATAATTGCCTACAGTATTCAGTACCGCAACATGCTGTGCAGGTTTTTAGCCTAGGAGCAATCAGCTATATACCATGTAGCCCAGATGTGTAGTAGGCTCTACCATCTAGGTTTGCATAAGTACACTCGATGATGTTTGCACAACGACAAAAATCACCTGACATTACATTTGTCAGAGTGAAGTGAGTAAGGTAGAGTTGGAGATGTCTGTGGGAAGAGCATGACAGGCAAGAGGAACAGCAAGTTCAAAGACCGTGAGGCCAGAATGTGCTAATGTTAGTGGAGTAATAGCCAAGAGGCCAATGTGACTGGCAAGGAGTGGGTTAAGAGTGAGACTAACAAAGATAATGTCAGAACCGGTGACAAACTACTTAGGTTGTATTTGGTTTTTATCCTCAGTAAGAGGGAGACCCACACGAGTGTCCTTTTTGAACTTGTTTAAAATTGTTACTGCACCTTTTTGTAAACAATTCCTGTCACAGAAGGCAAGGAGGTGTGAACAACCTTGTGAATAAGAGCTCAGGTAGGGAGAGAGCCAAGCTTTCTCTGACTTTTGCTAAAGAGCTTTCAGAAATTGGTTTACTTAGTTGTGTTTAGCATTCCCACACTTGCTCTTTGGCAGACTGAAGAGACAGCAAAGTGCTATTTTGGGCTTCCTTCCAGACTTGGAATTAGTTTGTTTTCTGTCTTTTATCACAAACATCCTGCTACCCTTTGACAGTATTCCCGGTAATGGAACCTTTTTGTTTTGTTATATTTTAATCTGCTTAGTGCATGTGGCTTGTCTATCTGGCCTCACAAATCGCTGCTTATCATCACGGTCAATGGTCTGTGTCCAGCCAATTTCACAGACAAACACCTCTTTCCTGGTCACAGTCCCTGATGTGGGGAAGTCTGATTTACAAAGTCAATAAAAATGCATTCAGGGAATTACTGGGCCCTTCTGGCTTAATATACGAGATTAAAATCTCCAAGTTTAGGACAACAAGAAGTCATTTAACACATGTAAGGTGGCAAGTGGGTTATGGAAATGTCAGCTAGTCAGGGTCAGGCACCACTGGGAGGGGATTTATTGGAAGATGAAGAGACTAATTGATTAATTGCCTTCAGTACTTTTCCCAGTGTGACCTGGGGGAACAGATATACTACATCGCTGGTCACTTTGGAGAGTGGACAATTTTTCATAGTGGAAGGTCATCTAGACCTAAACCAGGAGAGTATTTTCAAAGAAAACTAATTTTTTAATTAAAAGTTTTATTCATTCCCAAATTAGGAAGTGTTCCTTTTACATGCGGTAGGTTGGCTAACCTGGAAAGTGGACTCTAAGGGAGGGAGTTGCATACAGTTTATTGGGGTGTACCCTTGGAATCACACCCCTCAGGGGAGGGAGGAAAGTAGGCCCGGCAGAGGGAGATATTGGGCTGTGATGTAGTTGCAATGGAGGCTTCAGCTGATCCTGGGAAAACTCAGGAACTGGGATTAGGGGAAAGGGACCAGTTATTGGATGTAGATATCCCTGGGAACGGTGTGTGACCCTGGGTGAGGCTGCTGTCAGCTGAGGACAATTCTTGGAAAGTGTTTCAGCTGAGAACTGTTAGTAGCTAATGTTCCCAGCAGCTGAAGAAGGAGTTCCTCAGGCCCGGAGTGGGGATCTGGGTGGCACACCACAGCATCCACTACAATAAACATTTTAGAAAATAGAAGCAAAAGGAAGAAAATAAAGATGACTCCAGATTCGACCATGTTGAGAAGAGGATTATTAACTTTTTTGTGAGTATCTTCTAAATCTTTTATATCATATATAGATAAAGGCATAGATATCTATATATACAGATACATAACACATATATAAATTGTATATTCTGTATTTTCTTCATACATATGCAAAAATGAATCATGTTATTTTGTCTTGCTTTTTTCTTAACGTAAACATTTTTTCTGTGTTAATGTAGATTAAAACAGATACATCTAGTTCTTGACCCGGAATTTCACAGCAAAGAATTTCCACTAGGGAAATAATCCGAGATGCACATACAGGATGTTTGTGTCGTGGTCTGGCTAACCTGGAAAGTGGACTCTAAGAGAGGGATTTGCGTACAGTTTATTAACTGGTCCCTTTCCCCTAATCCCAGTTCCCAAGTTTTCCCAGGATCAGCTGAAGCCTCTGTTGCAACTATCACAGCCCAGTTTCTCCCTCTGCCGGGCCTGCTTTCCTCCCTCCCTGAGGGGTGTGATTTCAAGGGTACTCCCCAGATCGGTACAGGGCTGCATAGCAGGAGGTGAGTAGTGGGTGAATGAGCATTACCACCTGAGCTCTGTCCCTGTCAGATGAGCAGAGCATTAGATTCTCATAGGAGGGCAAACCCTGTTGTAAACTGTGCATGCGAGGGATCTAGGTTGCACACTCCTTATGAGGATCCAATGCCTGATAATCTGAGGTCAGTTTCATCCCAGAATCCTCCCCCAGCCTTGCCCCAGTCCATGGAAAAATTGTCTTCCATGAAACTGGTCCCTGCTGCCAAAATGGCTGGGGACAACTGATTTAGAAGTTTATTTTAATGATGTGAGAAACTGTGACCAATATACGGTTAATTTTTTCTAACGATACAAATATTAGCATTTTGTAGGAAAAAAGCTGATGTGCATTGGAAAAAAAATAGTAGAAGCCAGGCACAGTGGCATGTGCCTGTAGTCTCAGCTACTCTGGAGGTTGAGGAAGGGTCACTTGAGTTCAGGAGTTCAAAGCCAACCTGGGCAATATAGCAAGACCCTGTCTCAAACAAACAAACAAACAAACAAAAATATATATAGTAGAGTATCAACCAAAATGTTGCCAATGGTTATACCTGGTCTTGAATTCTTGACCTCAAGTGATCTGTCTGCCTCAGCCTCCTAAAATGCTGGGATTATAGGCATGAACCACTGCGCCTGACCCCAATAGTTATAGCTGGTGCCTTTTCTTTTCGTTTTTAAAAAAATTGTTTTGCATTCTTTTTCTTTGTCAGAATGTGTTATGATTATTAGAGTTTATAGATTTAGGTGGTACAAATGCAGTTTTGTTACATGGATATACTGTGTAGTGGTGAAGTGTGGCTTTTTGGTGTAACCATCACCTGAATAGTGTATATCGTACCCAATAGGTAATTTCTCGTTCCTCACCTGCCTCCCTACTACCCCTTTTTGAGTCTCCAATGTCTATGATTTCACTCTGTATCACCACGTGGACCCACTGTTTAGCCCCCACTTATGAGTGAGAACCTGTGGTATTTGACTTTCTGTTTCTGAGTTATTTCACCTAGTATAATGGCTTCCAATTTCATCTTTGTCACTGCAAAAGACATGACTTCATTCTTTTTTATAGCTACATATGTATCACACCTTTTTAATCCAATCGTCCATTAATGGACACTCAGGTTGATTCTCTATATTTGCTATTGTGAATAGTGCTGTGATAAACATACGAGTGCAGATATCTTTTTATGTAATGATTTCTTTTCCTTTGGGTAGATACCCAGTAGTGGGATTGCTGGGTTGCATGGTAGTTCTATTTTTAGCTCTTTGAGAAATCTATATACAGTTTTCCATAGAGGTTGCATTAATTTACATTCCCACCAATAGCATATAAGCATTTCTCTTTCTCGGCATCCTTGCTGACATCTGTTGTATTTTTTGACTTTTTAATAACACTCACTCAGAATGCATTATTTTGTAATTAGAAAAAAAGCATTTAAAATATTTTCGGTTGGTCCCCCAAATATTTTTAACACTACTTTAAAAGTTAAAACAGTAATTAATCCATATGGCACAATAGTCAATAAAACAAAATGGCATACAATGAAAAGTAGTCGCTCATTCTAGAAATCTCCTTCTCCAGTTCTCTCCCTAACAGGCAACCACTGTAAGCAGTTTGTCATCCATCCTTGTGGAAATGATCAATGTAACATATAAACACACACAACAGCACAGTCTTGACACAGTTCAACACCCCCTCCCAACTTAATATACCTTGGAGAACTTTCTAAATCGCAACATATAGATCAACGTTATTCTTTTATTGCCTAAGTAGTATATTACTATATAGCCATGTCATACTAAGGATAACTTTTTAGTCTTACAAATATTGTTGTAATGACCATTATTCTACAATCTTAAAAAAATACTCATGTAAAGGTTTCTGTTGGATAAACTCCTAGAAATAGAATTGCTGAGTCTGTGGGTAAGTGTATTTTAAATTCTGACAGGGATTTTCAGAATTCTTTCCAAAGAGGCTGCCTTGTTAGCAGGAATGTGTATGCCTATGACTTCACACCCTTGGGATATCTTGTTCTATCAAAGTCTTTGTTTTTGTCAGTCTGGTGGGTGAAATGTACAGCTTGTCAATGTTTTAGATTGCATATCTTTAAAAATCGTCGTGAAGGGAAGGACAATAAAGTAAGGTTGTGAGAGATTTTGTATTTTAATTTTCCTTTCTTTCCTCTCTCATCTCCTTTTCCTTCTTCCCCCTAAGATGAGAATGTCTACCGAGGATGTAGGATAAGAGTGGAGGGAGAAATAGAGTTAGCAAATATTGAAGAGAGAAGTCCTCTAGGTAAGGAAGGAGGGAATGGAATTTTCTCTTACCTCTAAAGTTAGCTCATTCATCCAACAAATACTTCTTGTGCATCTACATGATATTAGGGATTATCATTTACCTCCCTCTGTTGCAGGGGAGTTTACTTTCCCACCCCATTGATGTTGAACTTGACCATGTGACTTGCCCATGAGGAAGTAGCAGATTTGATGTAAGCTCAGGCTCTGTACTCGGTTGCACCATTGATGTGACTGCATTTGACTGTGTCCAGTGATTTAACATGACAACAGCTTTCTCCCACATGGCTGCTGGCCCTTTTTCCTGGGCCCCAGGACAAGTACACTTGGTCAGACCTGACCTCATGCACAGCCTGGAGCCAAGCAAGGCTGAGCTGCAGCCTGAAGCAGAGCTTCCTGGGTAACCTGAACCCTCTGTTGGCCTGCAGATTCATGAGCTTGAGAACAAATGTTCCTTGAGTAAATCATTGAGCTTTGGGGTAGTTTGTTATGCAGCACGGTGACTGTGGCAATAACTGACTAATACACCTGCTCTGTGTCCATTGTTCTTTTAGAATATTCCAGTAAACAAAAATAAATAAAAAAAACTTTCTTCCCCAGTTGAGTTTACTTTCTTGTAGGGGGAGACAGTCACTAAGAAAATATGTCAGATGGTGATAGGTGTCATGGGCCTCTGCTGTATGCACACCATGTTCATTATTCAGGCCTCCTTAAGGCAGTCTCTGGTTTCTCTCTGACATAGTTGGGCAATCCCCGCTATGGTTTCCAGGTTGTGGACAAACAGATCCTTATTTTCCCCTGTTTGCACTGTGCCCTCTCCTTCCTGTGTTCCCTGTGGTCCTGCCAATTTCTTACTGGCAACACAGGGCAAGAGCTGGCATGAATAGACACCATTCATTGAGTACCAAGTCCTATGTGCCTGGCACTGTGATAAGCATTCTACATGTGTGAATGTGCATGAACTTTTATGAGACAGCTACCATTATCATCTCCATTTTACAGATGAGGAAACTGAGAACCAAAGAAAAGAGGAGAATCAGAATTTGAACCATGGCAGACGATCTCAGGAGTCCATAGTATCTTAACTGTGACACTATAAATGTGTGTCAACGGACACACATTTTTCTTTGAAAAAGTTGGATATTTTGACTTTTGGAGTAAATATTCCTAAGATCAGTGATTTTTCACTCACTGACTCTTGTTTTTTTTGCAAGTTATACTCATAATCAATTAAATTATTTAGCATAGAAACGTAATCTGTTCCAGGAGCTCTCTACACCTTAGGGGATATAAAAATTAGGATGGGCCCAGCGTGATGGCTCATGTCTGTAATCCCAGCAGTTTGGGAGGCTGAGGTAGGTGGATCACTAGGTCAGGAGTTCAAGACCAGCCTGCCCAAGATGGTGAAACCCCGTCTGTACTAAAAATACAAAAACTAGCCGGACATGGTGGCGGGCGCCTGTAATCCCAGCTACTAGGGAGGCTGAGGCAGAGAAGTGCTTGAACCCGGGAGGCAGAGGTTGCAGTGAGCCAAGATCATGCCACTGCACTCCAGCCTGGGCAAGACAGTGAGACTTTGTCTCAAAAAAAAAAAAGGATGGCTTTTGTTTTCTCGTGAGTCTAGAAGTTCACAGTCTATTAATAAAGTTATAAACAAATGACCACAACAGGCTGCAGATTGGATTATATAAAAATTTAACAGTAATAATAACATAGCAGATAACATTTATCAAGCACTGACAACATGCTAGACATTGTGTTAAGTACCTTATAGACATTATCTTGCATGATCCTCCTAAGAATCATGAGATTTTCCAGATGAGGAAACTAAGGCTTCAAGAACCATCTGCTGCCCGCGGTAGTGCTGCCAGATGAAATTCAAATTTCGATTAAACATGTCCCATACTTATACCGAAAAATTATTCATTGTTTATCTGAATTTCAAATTTAACTGTGTATTCTGTATTTTTAGCTGCTAAATCTGGCAACCCATGCCCAAGGTCACCCTTGGACCCAAAGCTGTTTGACGCTGGTGATGAGGCTTGCAATTCCCATCACACACTGTATCTAAAACACCCACGCAACCAACAGGCAGCATACTTTCAAATGTCCCTTGAAGCTGGGTAATCTTCAGACCTTACTGGCCTTCTTTAGCCAATGCACCAGAATGGTATAGGCATTCAGAGAAAATAGGTCTGTGTGTGTGTGTGTGTGTGTGTGTGCAGAGAAGGAGACAGGAGGGAAGGGGGGAATCCTGCCACCTTTGTCCCCCAGGTGTCGAGAAGACAGCAGCTAAGCAGCAAAACGAGAGGCTCTTCTCCGGGTTGCTCCTTCCGGAGGGAAGTCAATGATTTAGTTAAAGTCTCGCCTGCCCCGTGCTGCGGATTGGGGCCATCCCGAAGGAGCTGCTCTGCAGAGCCTTTTTATAAACCGGCATCAATTTACACTCCAAATGAAGTCCTAATAAACTGCTGCCGCAGCCCTGCCAGGAGTAGGCCGGGTAAACACTTCCTTTTAATAAAACACATGCACACTGGTCTCAGCAGGGCTGGAGCTTTCATGCAGGGAGCATCGGAGCCTGGACCCAGGGGGCTGGGGGAGTCCCTCCCTGCACAGCCCATTGGTGTAAGTTCATCTGTTCTCATTCGCCGAGGTCTGATTCTCCTGGTCTTTAGATTCACAGGGTGGGAGGAGCCTTAGATTCCAGCTAGGACAATCCCACACTGGATGCTGCTGGAATTCTAGTGTTTCCCACCAATGCGTCCACCATTCCTCAATGCTTTCCTTGGGGAACAGTGAAGCATGTTTGTTAGGAACTCTGGTCTAGAGTCAGGCTGTTTGAATTCACACGTACAAATTCGACCTCTTCCTAGCCGCGTGACCTTGAGTATGTTTACTCAACTTCTCCTTGCTATGTTTTATCATTTATAAAATAAGGATAATAATAGCATCTACTATTTAAAGTTGTTACACAGTGACTGGTGTAAGTACTTAATTACTACTGTTTTTGTGATTTTATTACTAACATGGCTTTATATATCATGATGTGACGTTGTTAGCACATAATGCTCAGTAAATGGTGTAGTATTTATATTATTATATTTAGTATAATTATAAGAATTGGTAATCTGTATTAGAAAGACCCTTCTAACTTTGAGACAAGGTTATGTTGCTATAAATTCTACCCATTGCTCTAACTCCATCCTCCTGAAGCTAAACAAAACAAATTTAATCCTAACCTTCAAATATTTGTCCCACTCCCAAATGTGTCCTAAATTCTGTTTCATTTAGGTGAAAGTGCACCAATTTATTCACCTACTGATCCAAAGATGCCCCAGTTCTTTTCTTAGGAAGCCTCATGTTTAAAATGGGGAATCAAATGCTTATCTTCCAGGAGTGCCTAAGTTAGTGCACATTAAAGCTCCTAGCAAGTTTGTAGCCAAAAGTAAGTACACTTTCCTTCTGCCTCCCACGTGAAAACAGAGTGTCACTGTCCCAATTCCCAAGAGCCAGCCTACCTAGTGGCTATGAATGGGGTGAGTTTGCCTGTGTCCAGAGTTGGCTTCATCAAAGCTGTCTGACCTTGGGCAAGTTATGTAACCTCTCTTTGCTTCACGTACCTCACCTGTAAGATGGGAATGGTAACACTGTGTGCTTGTGTTGATTTGCTGAGACAATCCAAGTAAAGCACGTAGCACAGTGTCAGTTACACAGCGCCTAGTGTATAGTAGGTTCTCAATCCGTCTTGGGCGATTACTACTCCAAGTGAGCCACGCAGAACTAAAGGTAGTGCTCAAGAGGAGAGCACCATTTCTGCCTTAGTCCATTTGAGTTACTGTACAGGATTGCCAGAGGCAGGGTAATTGATAAAGAAAATAAGTTTATTTGGCTCATGGTACAAGAATCGTGTACAAGAAACATGACTCCAGCATTTGCTTCTGGCGAGAGCCTCAGACTGCTTCCACTCATGGTGGAAGGGAAAGGAACTGGTGTGTGCAGAGACCACATAGTGAGAGAGGAGGCAAGAGAGAGGGGAGGGAGGGACCGGGCTCTTTTCAAATAATTAGTTCCCAGCTCTCATGGGAACTAATAAAGCAAGAATTCACTCCCCCTCCTCCCCTGCATTGAGGCCATTCATCTATTCATGAGGGATCTGTCCCTATGACCCAAACACCTCTTACCTCCAACATTGGAAATAAAACTTCACCCTGAGATTTGGAGGGTTCAAACATCCAAACTACAGTAGTTCCCTCACCCTTTCTTTAGTCCAGCATCAATCCACCCTCCTCAGCCATTCCAGCATCAATTTGCCCTCCTTGGCCATCTTCTCCCACTATCGACTTGTTTCAAGCTTATAGTCTTTTCTACACAAGCCACCACTAAGTGTCGACACTCCTACCTTATCCTCTAACACTCCTACCTTATTTCCTTTGGGCTCATATATAGACCTTCCCATTAATCTGTATTGAATTTCATCTTGCTAGCTTTGTGCCATGATTCCAATTGTTGAAGAAGCTTTTTTGATGCTCTGTCTGTCACCAAACACTGGTCAGCACTCTTAGTGTCCTGGCTCACAAACAAGTGGATGTTATAAAACCTGGAGGAAGAGCCAGGCTTGTAGTGGACTTCTATTGCTCCTGCCTTCCCAGAATTCATGCTCATTTTTTGGTTACTGCACTTCAGTATTTCTTTAGGAAACCATCCCTTTCCCACGGCATGTGGTTTTGGTGGGGTTGTCAGTCAAGGTTCTGGAGGAAGGTCCAGGTCCCAAGCTGAGCCAGTAAGAGTATTTCTCTGGGGTTTAACTGTTGAGAAGAATGACAGGAGGAACCCTCTCGATCCGAAGGAAAAAAGAAGAGAAAAGAAAAAAAGGTAGAGCTGGTTTATTCTGAGGACAGTAGACAGTGGACGGGAACTTGTTAACTAGTTCCTACCTATGGATCCTTCGTGCTGCCTTTTTCCTGTTCTTTTGGGGGCCAACTTCTTCACCTTTGCCTTGATATCATGTATCAGTTATTTACTGGCACAAGAATGCTGTGTGACAAATCATCACCCAATTGAGTGACTTAAAACACTAAGGGTTTATTTCGCTCATGAATATATGGAACATCAAGTGGGTTTTTTGGTCTAGGTTAGGTTCACTCATGAATCTACAGTTAGCTGAAGGTCAGCTAAACAACTCTACTGGTCTTGGCTGGATGCTATCTCATTTGTAGGGGGTCAACTGGGAATTGGGTCAGCTGGTCTAGGATAACCTTCACTGGGACATCTGGGGTGACTCACCTGTGTTCCACATGGTATCCTCCAGCAAGTTAGCAGGGCGTGTTCTCAGGATGCAGGCCGAGGAGCAGGAGAAAGAGTGGGGGAGTGCCAGGGTCTTTCCAAGCTCCTGCTTGTATCACCACCGCTAACATCTCATTGACCAAAGCAAGTGAGAGAATCCACAAAGTCACAAAAACTATGGATATAGGGAGGGGCTGGGAGTTGAAGCTATTTTTGTATCAGCCACATGCCATGAGCTACTTCAAAACCTGAAAAGTTTATTTTACACCCAGCGTTTGCTTTTGTTGCTTGCAACTAAAGAGCCCTCACTGATGAAGGACTGGAAGGTAAAATGGACTTAGATCTGCATCCTAGTCTTGGAAGCCAACAGAAGAGAATGTTTCAAAATAGAAGCCATGTCAACACCTTTGGCTTCCCTGGTTCTGGGGTTCTTGGGCTTGGACTGAACCACGCTACCAGCATCTCAGGTCTCCAGCTTGCAGATGGTTTGTTGTGGAACTTCTCAGCCTCTGTAATCATGTGAGCCAGTTCCCCTAATAAACCCCTCTTTATCTATCTATCTATCTGTCATCTATCTATCTATCATATTATCTATTATATCTGTCATGATCTCTCTACGATAGCTGTATCTATCATCATCTATCATCTATCTGTGTATCTATCTATCTATAATATTTTCTATCATCATCTATATATCTATCATCTATCCATTTAGTCATCTATCCCATTGGTTTTGTCTCTCTGGAGAATCCTGCCTAATACACCTGGTAAACTTAGAAAATCAAAAAAGAAAAACTACCTCTAATATAACTAAATTAACATCTGGGGAGCAGCCCCTCTGGAGGGCAGAGTGGAATGTTCCAGGGAAAAGCACTAGGGAAGGGAGGACAGCATCCTAATTTGAGTCCTCTGTGACAGCTGGAGCCAACTCATGTAATAGGGTCATCCAGCTCCACCAGTTACTTCTATGTGACCTTTCATGGGTGAATTGACCTCTCTGGGCTTCATCTTCAAAGGATTATGAGATTTGAATAAAATTCCACTCATAAAGGATTTGTAAAGCATGATGCTTGCCCAGTAAATTGCCCTCTCTTTTTTCATTCACTCTGCAGCTACTAAATTACTGTCTCTTGGCTCCAAACCCAACCTTCTATATTCAGCTTTGTGATGCTGGGACTGAGATTCTGTCAACCACATTTCTGTGGTGCCAGCTGCTCCCTGTGAGGCTCAGTCCACAAGGGGCACTAGTGGGAGACCATAGGTGGGGAAGAGGGAGTAGAGACCTGCTTCTTTCTCTTGGCTTCCTGATACTGCAAGCATGTTCTTAACAAGCTTCTTTATCCTAGGTCCAGCCTATAGTTTTTCCTAAGCTCACAAAACCAGTCTCATCAGAGACTCCAACATTGGCACCAGCTGGCCAGCTGCCCCCTCTCCTCAGAGATTTGGGTCCCAGACCCCGAGGAACTCTCCTCTGAGTTTCTGCATTTTAATAATTCCAATCTCTTCTCTTGGTGCCCCAGTCTCTGGTGGCAGCTGCTTCCTGCAAGGGCTACCTCTGTGATACCTTGGAGTTTTGTTTATCTTCTTGCAGCTACCTAGTTATCACCTTTATATCCTGCTAAAAATACATCACCATGTACCGCATAAACATATACAGTTATTATATATCAATATAAAAGAAAATATAGCATAAACCATGTACCACATAAACATATACATTTATTATATGTCAATATAAAAGAAGATATCGCATAAAAGAATTTTTACACTAAATTCCTCCTGTTCCAATGACTAGTGTGACTCTTGTCTCCTGACTGGTCCCTGACTGAGAATCCCATTTTCCCTTTCACAGAACCTCACACAAAGTGCTATCAGAGGATCCTTTCCATTGTCCTGAAGGTTTCTTTCCTCACATTTCCATTGATACAGATTTTTGTCTTGTAGTGATCACTAAATTTGGTTCTGTCAGAATCCAATGGGACTTCTGTTAAAACAATTTTGGGGATGGCATCTTTAGAGAATCAGGTGAGAATCTGGAGTCTGTATTTTTATTTATTTCTTTATTTTTTGAGACAGGGCCTGACTTTGAACCTAGACTGGAGTGCAGCGGCACCATCTCGGCTCACTGCAGCCTCCGTCTCCCAGGTTCAGGTGATTATCCTGCCTCAGCCTCCCGAGTAGCTGGGAGTACAGGCACATGCCATCATGCCTGACTAATTTTGGTATTTTCAATAAAAACAGGCTTTCATCATGTTGACCAGACTAGTCTTGAACTCCTGACCTCAGATGATCCTCCCACCTTGGCCTCCCAAAGTGCTGAGATTACAGGCATGAGCCACTGTGGCCAGCCTGGACTCTGTTTTTTTTTTTTTTTTTTTTTTTTTTGAGACAGAGTCTCACTGTGTCGCCAGGGTTGAGTGCAGTGGCACAATCTCGGCTCACTGCAACCTCCGCCTCCCAGGTTCAAGCGATTCCCCTGCCTCAGCCTCCAGAGTAGCTGGGACTACAGGCATGCATCACAACGCCCAGCTAATATTTTGTATTTCTGTAGAGACGGGGTTTCACCATGTTGGCCAGGATGGTCTCAATCAACTGACCTCATGATCCACCCACATTGGCCTCCTAAAGTGCTGGGATTACAGGCGTGAGCCACCATGCCTGGCTGAATCTGTATTTTTAATAAATGCTCTGGAGGGCTCTGAGGCACAGTTTGGTTTGAGAAGTCACTTCTGCAGGCAGGGACCAAGTTTTTCTGTCTTTGTTTTCAGGACTGTGGTACTGTGCAGTCTTCAACATGAATGCTTCTTGAATGAATAGGTACATGTTACAGTTGCACTACTCTGCAGCTATTTCCTCCCCATGAAATCGAGAACCCAAAAGAACTGCAAATGATTTTGTTTTTCCCTTAGTGAAAGCATGTGTATTGGTGGCCAGTAGAATAGAAGATGCACTCAATCCTGCTTGCTTCTAAGATAATATTCTGGACCAAAAGACCCAAGCCTGAGTTTATTAAAAATAAGTGTAGGCCGTGCATGGTGGTTCACACCTGTAATCCCAGCACTTTGGGAGGCCAAGGTGGGCAGATCACAAGGTCAAGAGATCGAGACCATCCTGGCCAACATGGTGAAACTCTGTCTCTACTAAAAAATACAAAAATTAGCTGGGCGTGGTGGCGTGCCTGTAGTCCCAGCGACTTGGGGGGCTGAGGCAAGAGAATTGCTTGAACCCAAGAGGCGGAGGTTGCAGTGAACCGAGATCGCGCCACTGCACTCCAGCCTGGCACCTGGCAACAGAGTGAGACTCTGTCTCAAAATAAATAAATAAATAAATAAATAAATAAATAATAAAAGTAACAAATGTTTTGAGAAATTATCCTATAAAATAACAGATCATTGTTTTCAGGAAGTACTGAGCACTTAAATGATGGACCAAGCTAAATTTCTTAGTTAATTGATGTAAATAATGCTGGTGGGAAAAGGTCTTTTTTGTTTTTGAGATTTTCTTTATCCAATTTAGTGAAATCAGGTGAAAATAGACTACTAGTCCCTCACCAGTAAAAGGTGGTTTGGAGGCAGCTGTTGGGGGAAGCTTATCATGGCATGAAAGTTGGGAAGAGGAAGATGTTTTTTACTAGTTCACCTCTCAAAGAAGGGAGAAAAGCTCTGAGAGGTTAAGAATGAACCAATATACAATACTTATCCCTAAGTTAAATAGATGGTGTGTATCCAACATTTGTTTCAACTATATTAAATGAATCTGTAGGAAAAATGACTATTAATTGACGGATCAATATTACTTTCCCCTACAGAGTGATTCTTGGAGATATAACAACCCTCCAGGTTCAGATGTCTCCAGGTAAATCTTACCCAATCCTGGAATGTTGGACCTCAGGTGTAATTATGAGAGTTATAAGCACACAGATAATGTAGGGGCAGAAATTCTCAGTTGATAGTAGCTAGAAAGTCTCTATTTGGTAACTTTGATAGGAGCGGGAGACACATGTTGAAGTATATCCATACTATTGAGGTATTGACCCTACTAGGAAGAGTCAGTTTTCTAGCATAGTGTGTAAATCTAGGAGTTCAGAATTGGATACCTTAACATTAACTGGGATTCCTTTGGTTGGCCCATTTCTCAAATTTTTTTCCTTATTGCCAAAGAAGAATCTTGACAGGCGATTCATTTCCTAAAATCTAGCCTTTTGCAGACAAACCTGACAGATGGAAGTCTGTTTGTAAAACCTTGTCCACCTTATATATTAGGGGGAGAGGCTTGTGGGCCATTGGGAGGTAATATCTAGGAAGTTACCATGTCTGGAAGGAGGTTTAGAATTATAGAGCTGTCATTGCTGCCTAAAGGACACCATGGGAATTGGGTAAGTCTCATTCTTCTGAATTAAGTTAATTCCACATGGTCAACTAAGTCTTTGTGTGAGAAAATCTGCAGGCTTTTTTGGACCTGGCTACCTGCATAATGAGAAGGCTCAATGTGAAGCCAAGGAAAAAGAAAGTATAGTATGCCTGAGGCAGAAGGAATAAATGGTAAGGAACAGCCTCAAGGGCCAAGCCTTTGGCAGAGGGGGAAATTTGAAAGGTATCATAACTGCAAAACAAAACAAGCAGGAATCTGATCTGTTAGGGGAGGATAGTTGGGTAAATCCACAGGCGGACGAAGGATGGCTTAATTGGATAGCATATCATTAGGCTGTGGAATTGGCACAAAGGCCTAAATCTGTTTAGATATTATTTAGCCCATGATGTAAGGACTCACATCTGCCTGAGATATTAATAATAGTCCCTGCCCCCTCAGGAGCCACACAAAGGAATGTAGGCAGAGCCAACTGTATTCCAAGGCAAACAGGGGCCTAATAACCCACTCTTGCTCCCAGAAGATGAAACTTTTGCTCTCAGCCAATCTTAGTCATGCCATTTGCCTAACCTTGAAAATAAGAATGTGCTGGTATTTCAGTCTTTTTAGGAGATGCACTCTGAGGCACAGGGGGAGGGCATTTCTGTTGCAGAAACTATTGAACTGGGCATTGTTGAGTATTTGCTTAGAATAGATGAAGCAATTATGTTTGACGCCAACGAAACACAACCAAAGATGTAAGCAGTTTGATGATAGGGCATCAGTGGCTTCTCAAATTTCTGCCTATGTGAATTGGCTCTTTGGGCTGGCTTTGGGGCTCCTGATCACAAATGGCCCCCATGAGAATTCGTTCATGTCCTGGCATGGCACAGATCAAACCTATACAATGTGCTGTTTGTTTCTACCAGGTCAGATACCAGACTATAGGAGTAGTTATGGCACTTTATAAGGAACATTGACAATGGTAAGAAAACAAAATTACATGGTATACTAGTCCATTCTCATGCTGCTGTGAAGACATACCTGAGACTGGGTAATTTATAAGGAAAGAGGTTTAATTGACTCACAGTTCTGCAGGGCTGGGGAGGCCTCAGGAAACTTACAGTCATGGTGGAAGGGGAAGCAAGTATGACCTTCTTCACATGGTGGGAGGAAGAAGTGCAGAGCGAAGGTGGGAAAGCCCCTTATAAAACCACCAGATCTCATGAGTACTCACTCATTATCATGAGAACAGCATGGGTAAACCACCCCCCATGATCTAGTCACCTCCCCACAAGGTCCCTCCCCCAACGCATGGGACTTACATTCAAGACGAGATTGGGGTGGGGACCCTATTACCTGGGCTAGTGAGTGATAAGAAAATAATAAGGTTATATTTGTAATAGGGCATTTTTGCTAGCTAATGCTGATAAAGAAAACACTCGATCTCTCTTAACCACCCTCTCTCACCACTCTGTCCCCATCTGTCTATATCCACTCACATCCATAGAAGCTTGTTTTTGTTTTTGATAATTTCAACTTTTATTTTAGATTCAGAGGGTACATGTGCTGTTTGTTACATGGGTATATTGCATGATGCTGAGGTTTGGGGTACAATTAATCCCATCACCCAGGTAGTGAACACAGTACCCAAAAGGTAGTTTTTCGCCCCTTGCCCTCCTCTTGCACACCCTCCTCTGGTAATCCCCAGTATTTACGTCCAAGTGCATTCAATGTTTAGCTCCCACTTATAAGTGAGGAGATGCAGTATTTGGTTTTGCATACCTGCATTAATTTATTTAAGATAATGGCCTCCAGCTGCATCTGTGTTGCTGCAAAGGACATGATCTCATTCTTTTTTTATGGCTGTGTAGTATTCCATGGTGTATATGTACCACATTTTCTTTATCCAATCCATTGAGGGGCACCTAGGTTGAGTCCATGTCTTTGCTATTGTGAAGAGTGCTGCCATGAACATATGAGTGCATGTGTCTTTTTGGCAGAGCAATTTATTTTTTTTTGGATATATACCCAGTAAAAAAAAACATTTTTGTTTTAAACTGGAGGAGGGGGAAGGTATTGATAAGGGAAAGAGGTCAGAAAGAAGGAAGAGGATGGAGGAAACAGAAGTCCCCCATTCTAAAGTTAGAGGTTGGATTTGGGAAGTCATAGAGCTGTGGAAATGAGATAGGTCTGGGTGGCACCTAGGTTATGCATTTCCCAAAGTCCTCAGAAGATGCCCATTCTGCTGGTTCTTGGAAAACATTTTGCATAATTCTTTTTCAAATAATGTTTTGATCACATGCCACCATAGGCATATGTTTATTTATTTTTAAACACAGATATACTATGTATATTATAAAGCATACAAAAGTAGGAAAAATTAAAATGAAATCACACTAAGTAGAAATAGAAATCTGCATGTTTCCTTCCTCTATCTCAGTGAGTCATCTTGTCATTCCTAAAGACGTGTGCACAACACTTTGTAGGGGTGACTGCCCCAGAGGGAAGATACACAAACCCACTATGGAGAGCCCACAAATTTTTCTGACTTCTGTTCTTTCCAGGGATTAGATGTCTGAAATATCCATGAATTGCCTGACATCCCAGTTGTTTTTCTGATGGTTTCCCTAGTGGGTTTTCTGTTACTTGCACCCAAAGGAACTGCAATGGACTGAATGTTTTTGTTTCCTCTAAAATTCATATGTTGAAATTCTGACCTTCAATGATGGTATCTGCAAGTAGAGCCTTTGGGAGGTAACCAGCTGGTAAGAGTGGAGCCCTCATGAAAGGGATTAATGCCCTGATAACAAGAGACACAAGAACTAGCTAGCTCTCTTTCTGTCATGTGAGAATACAAGAGAATGATCCTCTGCAAACCAGGAAGAGGACCCTCATCAGACACTGGATCTGATGGCACCTTGATCTTGGCCTCTCCAGCAATGCAAGAATGTTAAACATACAGCTTCCCAAGACCCTGTGGAGATTCTGATACCCATGCATCTGGTTTGAAGCCCAGGAATTTGTAATTTTAACCAGTGCAACGCTTGATCTTGCCTACAATAGTGAGATAAAAATAGTCGTCTTCTACCAATATGAAAAGGAATCCCCTTCACTGTTCTCTTCTCTTTCTTCCCTTATCTAACTCTGGGAAACACTCCTCACTCAAAAGAAACAGGTGCATTTTGGGACATGTTTTTGGTAGTTTGTTTTCCAGTGTTAATGACTGAGTAATATGGCATTTTAGTCTTTAGAGTTGTGCCTTTTTATGCAGTGATTGCTTTGTCCATTGCCCTTAGGGGCTACATTCCCTGGAGCTACATGCCAGGGCTACATACCCTGGAGCTGATGTGGTATTGACACTCCCTGTCTGTAGATCCACCAGTGTGGAGGTTAGGAAAGCAACATGACATGGAGTAACTACTGTCACTTACAAGGAGGATCCCAAGGCGCTCTTTGAATGGCCCTTCTGGCTTATGTCGATCCTTTTTTTGACACCAGCGTGTAAGGACTCTGGATTAATCCATTCTCATCAGCCATATCAACCATCTCTGGAGATCTCCATTCTCTCTCTGAACCAGAGATTCAACTTGAAATTCTTTTGGGGGTCATTCTCAACTCTTGACCTTATCTGAATTAAACTTATCAGTATATTTGATAGATAAGGGCTATTCCCTTCTCACAAATGGGCAAAGGACATAAACAAATTACATGAGACAAATTATAACTGACCAATAAACAAGTCATAATAATAAAAATGCAAATAAAAGGACAATAATCCATCGAGTTTTCACTTGGTCTGGCAAATATTAAAAATTAATAATAGTATGCATTGTTGATGAGGTTGCTGTGAAAAAGGCAATTCTCACTGGTGGGAACTCTGAATTGGTCCAACAACTTTGGAGGAAAATCTGGCAGTAGCTATCAAAATTTAAAATATACATATTATCGAGAAAGCAATTCCGGGTTTAGTAATTTGCTTTATAGAGCTATTCACAAAAGTATGCAAAGATACACTGAAAAATAGATGGACAATTTACTGCAGCACTTTTTATAATAGGAAAACATTAAGAAGCAACCTAAATGTCCAGTTAAATAATCTGTGGTACGTTCAGATACTCTGCAGCTGTTAACGTGAGTGCGGTGGATCCACAGGTGCTGATGTGGAAAGACAACTACGCCATTTCCTAAAGAAAGGAACGCTTCTACTAATTAAACAGTGAGGAATATCCAGCTTGCTTATAACTTCTTTAAAACATTTGTTTTGAGGTTATAAGAAATAAAACTATAAAAGCAAAGGTTTAAATCTCATTTCCATCAAATTATGAGCTGTGTAATTTTGGCCAAGTTATTTAACTTCTTTGGACCTCAATTTCTTTATATGTAAAGTGGGAGTCATAACAGCTGCTTCACAGATTTCTGATGATATTTAAAAGAGATCATGTATAAAACCCTTGTCACAAACAACGCTCATCAAATGTTAACTCCTATTCCCTTAAAAGCAAAAATTAAGGTGATATACATGAATGTCTGTATATACAATATGAGTAGATCAGTTCCTTATTGATATGGTTTGGATACTGGCCCATGCCCAAATCTCATGTTGAATTGTAATTCCCAATGCTGACCTAGTAGGAGCTGTTTGAGCATGAGGGCAAATCCCTCATGAATGGTTTGGGCCATCCCACACCCCCCATACCTTAAGTGAGCTCTTGCTCTGAGTTTACATGTGATCTGGTTGTTTAAAAGTGTGTGGCACCATCCATTCCACACACTCTCTGTTGCTTGCTCCTGCTTTCATTATGTGACATGCTTGCTCTCCCTTCACCTTCTGCCATGATTGGAAGCTTCCTGAGGTCTCCTTAAAGCTGAGCACATGCCAGCATTATGCTTCCTATAAAGCCTGCAGAACTGTGAGCCAATTAGGCCTCTTTTCTTTATAAATTACCCAGTCTCAGGTGTTTCTTTATAGCAATGCAAGAACAGTCTAATACGCTTATCAATCATAGTTATCTGCTATAAACTATGACAAAGTTTTCTGGAATTGACCTTTTTTTTTTTTTTTCCTTGGAGTCTGGGTTTCAGGGAGGCTACAGCTTAGGGGGTGGGGAAATGAGAAAATGTAGGGTATAGTTGGACTTATTCTAAGACCCACATAGCCCACCTTAGCCTCATTCAGTTCTAATTCATTTATTTTCTGTCATTCTGAGCTCTCATTTGAAACCTTTAAGACAGGGATTTAGCTAAAGCTGTATTTCAAGGCCACAAATCCAAATGCTTGCTGAGTTTGAAAGGTAACAAAAATTGAGTGAAGCAGGCAGGAAATTCAATATTAAAAACTAGGAAGTCTATTTCTAAAAAGAAATCTGTGCATTTTCTGTCCTCTGCCTACCTCAATCTCGTTTTTACTTTCCTTTTTTTAAAACTAGATATAGGAACAGAATATGTTTCCTTTCTTTCCTAACTCTGAGAAAAGCAACACAAGTACAATGATAGATGGGAACTGAAGGAAGTCTCAATATTGAGGAGACTATAGGGAGTGGTGGAGACTGTAGCAAACAGGAAGCAGTACATCCTGGCTTAGGGTGGGCAGCTGACACTCAGCTCTAGTCCAGTGATGCCATGCAGAACCATAGGCCTAGTCCTACCAGCATTTCTACTTTTCAAGAGAAGTTGGAAATTTGTTTTATGTCAAACATCTTGATTTTTTTTTTGTTTTAGTTAAGACAATTATTCTCTCAAATATAAAAGCATATGAGATCCTAACATGGAAGGCCCAAGCAGACATATCTGTTGGCCAGATGTGGCCCAAGGGACTGAGCTTGCAACCTTGGTCTTTGCTTCTTCACAGAGAGTATCAGAGAAAAGAGTGATGAGAGGGGGTTTATTAGTGAGATGGCACTCAGAAAACAGATGGCACTCCCAAGTTAGTATAATTTGAGAAGGATTTATTAAGAAAGAGAATGAGCACAAGAGTGGTAGGGTGATGGGGGATCTGAGGCATGGTGCGAGACCTGGGGATGGCAGTGGTGGAGTTGCCACCTCCTGCACATCAAAGGGATGCGGGGAGCAGCAGTTGTGTAGAGCAAGCCCCCTTGAGAGGTACAGTGACTTTCTTTTCAGGGGCAGAGCCTGCCCAAGCTTACCTCTCAGAGAAGAAACCAGAGAAATAAATATCCTCACCACCTTCCTTTTTGCTCCTGGTGCTTCCCATTGGCCAACTCCAACTGGAACACGAGGACACGGCGGCCCATGGAGGTAATGCATCCAGCTTAGCCCCTGGGACACAGAGGAGGGTGCAAGGAAATGCAGAGGAGATCTGGAGGGACAATGGAGACATCTGGCATAGGGAATGCAACCAACAGATGCTTGAGGATTCCTAAGGCTTCTTGTGAGTCAGGTCCCAATTCTCAGAGGCAAATCAAGTCACAGTCAAGTCACCATCCCTTCCCACATTTTAACTAAGGAGGAGGAGAGCCTGGGAAGAAGGCATCACTGGGGGCAGCCCACAGGATGGTTGCAAGGGAACTTGGCTGGGGGTGGGCAGTTCAGGCCCACTGAGAGGATCTGTCCTCTGCTGGAGGAACACAGGATTGGGAGTGCATGAGGTTGTTGGCAGCTCCACAAAACAGAGATCTGAATCTGCCTTGTTCCTTTGTCCCTCAAGCAGAGTCTGGCATAAGCAGTTGCTCAGTAAATGCTTCCTGAGCGAGAGATGTTTGAGTAAAATGTGGCTTTCTGATTATATTCTCAATGTAGAACCATCTTGCTGCATTTCCGACAGATAGACCACTGGGGACTGTTGGGGTGTCCTGGTCTTTTTAGGAACTACTCTTGGGGATACCCCAACATCAGAAGGGCCTGGATGGAGCAGCTACATCCAAGTATCACTCTGGGATTTCCTGGTTCAAGGGACAAAACCTAAACAAAACCTAAGCCTCTTCCCCCACTACCTCCCACTCACCAGCTGGAAATAAGTCTGGAAACAAGTGGCTTGTATCTTTGCATATTCCTCACTTGGCAAATCAACAAACAGTTGGATTAGAGGATTAGGCACTAAATGAATGGCTAATGGCTTCTGTGGGACGCTGCAAACAGGACATAAAGCAGGTGGCAGGGCACAAGCTGAGCTGCAGAGTTTCCCAAAGCAGGCTTCAGGCCTTCATCCTGGAGAAACTTTGAGAAGGAGGAGAAGACGGATCTATTCCTCCTTTGTCAGGCCTAGCTAGGCTGATATCTTAACCCTTGCTCTATGGACTGCTAAATCAAAACAAAGCATCAGAGGCTTGGTTTCCTTCAGTCAATTGATATCTGTTAAACGTATACCATGTGCCAAGCTTGTTCCAGAGCCTGAAGACAGGGACATGAATAACATTGGCACTCTTCCTACACTTACCTGAGCTTACAGTTGACAGTATATGTCAGAATCACATGCAACTTATAATGCAGAGTCCAGGGCCTCATTACTAACTATCTTGACATAAATCTGGGGCAATTATCAAGAACCTGCATTTTAAAAGACAAACATCCCGAGTCCTTCTAATGCAATTGGTCCCAGCCATATCTTGAGAACCAACTGGTCTACCAGGAACCTTACACATTGAGAAACAGTTCCCTGGCCAGACAGTTAATACCCAGCTCCCCAAAACTGGAATTCTGCTTCACCTTAGGGACTCAAGTAACATCTCAAGTAGGAAGAAAAAGAAATAAAAAAAACCCTCACATTGTCAAAATTACTCTTGAAAATCACTTAGGAAGGTGCCATGTTGGAGGCTGTTATATCAACTTTTAAAAAGATCAGCCCAGCCATTTTCTCTGCACTATAGAAAGAAATCTGTTTCTTTAGTTGGACACCAAATGAATGGCTAGATTAGAGGTCCTGCTGTTTCAAAAAGTTAATAAAACTGAAAAAAAGAGCACCAATCTTTAAATACTCCATATGGTGTGGTATTCTCTTTACAAGAGGCACACAAGGAATAGCAGATTTGGAGACCCATTTTAGGCTCACTATGGGGTGTGCACATATTGAATGAAGCAGCAGGCAGAATTGCCTGTATTATTTAAGTCATTATTTCTTTTTCTTAATTTTTTTTCCCAAATCCAAGTGGTTGGATTTGCAGAAATTAAATGTGCATGTGATACAACTCCACAGTTCTAGATAGACCATGAAAAGTGCCTGTTACTTTCCTTTTCCCATCTTGGGAAAGTCCAGTGTGCCTCCAACCCCATCATTGTCTTTGGAGGAATTCTTGATGACCGGGTCCCTATTCTTTGCGTCACATGAACAATGGGTTATTGCACCCAGGTTGTGTACTGCACAACCTTCAGGGGTGCCATTCGCAAAGACTACACTGTGACCGATGTCCCTGGAATTATGCAGTACACACCTGCACAGCCTAACGTGTTGGCCCTTATTATACCCAAAGGTAGTCAGGAAACCCCAAAAATCTGCTCCAGGCTTTTCACTGGGTATGTGGAAATCACACTTGTGTTATTGTTTTTGAATAAAACAGCAGTGAAAACCCAGATAAATGAAATACCCAAGAGAATCTAAGTATCCGTATTTCCAATTACACTGAACATGCATTCTTCACCCACATAAGTGCCAATTTGTATTATTCTGAGTTCCACTGAAATTGGCCCAAGCCCCTGGGGCACTTCTTCCTAGTTTCACTTGTTACCCTGGGATAATTGGTTTAAAACTGATTACTGGGTCACTAATTATGGAGCCTATTGACAGTGTATTTCAGCTTAGGGAAGCAATTAAAAAGTTCACCCTAATTAATCAGGGGTAATTAACAGGTCTTAAATTTCATCAAGAGATTAATTATCAAGAAATCCAGAACAAATCAATGTGCATTCCAGAAGGGTGAGAGAGGACTTCATCACTGGAGCTGGAGGTTGTTTGGATGATCCGTTTATTCATTTAACAAATGTTTGCTGAGCACCTATATGGTGCCAAGCACAGAGCCCAGTGGCTCTGCAGTTCTGGTGGCTTTGCTGATATGACCTCCGATTAGACAGGGAATGGTGGAACACGTGACCAGGCACTTTTTCAAATGGTTGCAGAGAGGCTCCCTGAAGGCGTAATCACAATATTTCAAATTAATTGTTTTGAGCACTTATTACATGCTACATGCAGGACTAAGAGCTTCTATGTATTATTTCATTAAACCTTCACAAAGACCCTATTATGTAGAAGCTATTGGTTATCATCATTTAACAGGTAAGAAACTCAGGCACAGCTGGGTTAAGAAACTTACCCAAGAACGCACAGTTAGGAAGAAGAAGGGCTAAGTTTTCAATCCAGGGAGAGTGAGACTGCCTTGGTACACCTGGCAAAGTGTCAGTTCTGAGAAAGGACAGGTTAGTCTTTCTCCAAGGGAGGTTAGTGGGAAGACAGCCAAATAAAGTGAAGTGTGGGGCTCTAGAGTCAGACTCCCTGCATCAAATCCTGGTGCCACTGACTAAACATGAGCTTGGGCACGTTCACCCCACGTCTCTGTGACCCCACTTTTCTCTTCTGTAAAATAAGCATGTAATGGTACCAACCTCACCATGCTAATTTAAGGTGATGCAGGTAGAACATTTCAGATCATTCCCGGCACCTGGTAGGTGTTGGGACCATTTATCAGTGCCTTCTTGCTGAGCTGGGAGGTTACTGTAGGTCTTTTCTACCAGCTGGCATGATTCTGTCATACGGATCCTGGTTTGGGTTTTAGGAATGATTTTCTATTTAGTTTAGGAGTGCACTATGAACTGAATTATGCTTACCCAAAATTCATATGTTGATACCCTGAGCCCCAGTGAGATGGTATTTGGAGATGGGGTCTTTGAGAAGCAATTAGATTTAGATGAGGTCATGTCGGTAGGGCTCTTATGATAGAATTCGTGTTCTTATAGGAAGAGACATCAGAGCATTTGCATTCATGTTCTCTCTCTCTCATTTCTGAGCATGCTGGCACCCTAACCTCAGACCTTCAGCCTCCAGAACTGTGAGAAATATATTTCTATTGTTTAAGCCACCCCATAGAGGGTATTTTGTAGTGGCCACCTGAACTAATATAGAATGTTTGCTAATTTTCCAGAACTGATTGCTTGGGGCCACTTCAGAGGTTAAGCTACCAGGCATCAGAGTGTCATTCCCATCACCCTAATACAAAAATGCTCTATTGCCTGCAAGACAACTTTGATAACAGGGAGTATGGCAGTACTAGAAAGTGACACTTCTGTAAATTCTTTTTTTTTTAATAATTTATTTATTTTACTTTAGGTGCATACTATATCTGGCATTTCTCCCCATGTTATCCCTCCCCACTCTCCCCCTCCCTCCCCACCCCCCATTATCTCTCCCCCTATGCCCCTCAACTGTCCCCTGTGTGTGATTGTATGCTTGCATCTTTTCTGGGGCTGAAAAGTCACAGATCAGAAACTCAGAGGTGGAGGCAATGGGCTCTTCCCAATGCAGCGCTTTGGTGATATCCAGAGACCTAAAGAGGTGAGAAATACCAATGTTGGAATAGTATCAGTAAGGAGATGTGAGCTGTACAAAGGGCCCAGAGGTCCTTGTGCTCATCTCAGCCACCAACCTGAGACTACAAAAATAAGGATGCATTTCCTAGGTCTGAGCGACGGCTACAGAAAGAAGTATATACAAGGTATGGTGGTCAGGAGTGTGGCAGCTGAAATCAGATGGCCTGGGTTCAAATCCTGTCCCTGACACTGCCTAGCTGGGTGACTGGGAAGATTACTTAACCTTCATGACTGAGCTTCCTCCTCCATCAAATGGGGATTCAGTTTGCCAAGGGGGATTCAATGACATTGAGTATGTAAAGTGAATAACTCAATGCTTGGGACATAGTGATCACCCCAGACAGCCTTTGTTGTTATATAGCAATCCCTGGCATCACTTGCCAAGAAGAGGTGAACATTCAACTTACTTCTGGAGTTGCTTTCCCAACATAGTCCCAAAGACTCTTAAGGTCTTCTCCCAACTGTTCTCTGCCTTACGTATCAGAGAATAGAATAATACTTACGAACAGAGAAGGTCAATAAACGTGGAATCACTTTAAGTTCTGTAGTCTCAACCTTTTTCCTTTGGTCTTGTAAAGCAGCAATTTCCCACCTTCCCCTAACTCCTGGGTGGAAGTGCTTTATATGAATATGGTTTCCATATTGAATTAAGGCATTACTGTACTGCTAAGCTTTGGTGGAAGACTTTCTGTAGGGGCAGGGAGTGTAGTTACATGGCTTTTCCAGGGCCTTGCAGACCAGAAGAAGAAATTGGGAAAGAACTCAAAGGATCATTCAGGGCTGAGCTCAGTTTCTCTTGTTATGTACAGTGAGGGTGTCTAGCAAGAAGGTCCTTGGTGAGGGAAGGAGAGTCTGCGTTGCATCAACCTTTTGGTCCAGAGACTATCTTGTCGTGTTAAGACAGTGTGTGAAATGCTACATAAGGCATCAGACTTCTGGGAGCAAGCTAACTGGCAGGATGATACCATTTGCTTGGTTAGCCAGAATGTTTTTCTAATTTTTTGGGGGGGGATTGGGGGTGGGGATTTCTCTGTGTTTGCTTCTCTTTGTTCTCTCTTAGCGTTTGGCCATTTGAATATCCCAGCTAGTTTAGCTCTGCTATAGGGCTGGGATGGGTTACATCCATGTTGGAGCAAGCTTTAAAAGGCAGCATGATATTTTTTGAAATTAGAGGTGAAAGTGTTGAACAATGAAAGCACACGGACACAGGGAGGGGAACATCACACACTAGGGCCTGGGGGGTCGGGGCTGAGGAGGAATAGCAGGGGGTTTGGGGATTGGGGAAGGATAGCATTAGGAGAAATAGGTAACCTAACGTAGATGATGGGGCGATGGATGCAGCAAACCACCACCATGGCATGTGTATACCTATGTAACAAACCTGCAAGATCTACACATGTACCCCCAGAACTTAAAGTATAATAAATTTTAAAAAAGCATAATAAAATTTAAAAATTAGAGATGAAATTCTTTAATTCTTCCTTTCATCCATCTTTCTATCCCATTTCGTTTATCCCATCCATCTATCCCTGTTCGTTTGCCCATTTGATAACCTATTCATTCATTCATTCATTATTGCATTCATCCGTCCATTTGTTCATCCTTTTATCTACCCATACATTTAGCCAACAAATATCTCTGAGCACCTGCTGTGGGACAGGCACTGTTCTGGGCATTGGAGATAGAGCAGTGAGCAAGATGGAGACTTGCTCTCAAGGAGCATACTTCCTAGTGATAAAAGATAAATGACAAACAAATGCAGCATATAGTACACCAGGTGGTGACAAGTGCTTTGGAAACTATAAATTAGGGAAGGAAAATAGGGAGTGTGAGTGGTGAGCAATTAGAAAAGGAATCTGGGGCCCGGTGCGGTGGCTCACGTCTGTAATCCCAGCACTTTGGGAGGCCACGGCGAGCGGAGAATGAAGTCAAGAGATCGAGACCATCTTGGCCAACATGGTGAAACCCCATCTCTACTAAAAATATAAAAATTAGCCAGGTGTGGTGGCGCACAGCTGTGGGGCCAGCTACTCGGGAGGCTGAGGCAGGAGAATCACTTAAACCCTGGAGATGGAGGTTGCAGTGAGCCAAGATGGAGCCACTGCACTCCAGCCTGGTGACAGAGCAAGATTCCATCTCAAAAAAAAAAAAAAAAAAAAAAAAATTGGGAGGACAAAACCATGGCCACAGATTCTAGCAGTTCTTCCCTACCAAGAGACTTTTAAGAACATGTGGTATTAACTTAGTGACCTCCTGAGGCTTATTACATAATGGAAACGGAGGCAGCTCAACGGCAGGTGATTGCCCATGCACGGAGTCATTTAGTTTGTGCATGCATACTTGAAGAGGATATCTGTCATTTTTGTCTGTCTAGGATCAATCCTAATTCCCGTAACTGCACCCTGCTTTTTCCTTTGGGGAGCCAATCCACTCCCTTTCTCATGGCCCTTGGTTTAGAGGGGGCTGATCTCCCTCCCAAGCTTATAGCGAACCTGTGACCCAGGACTGGCCAATCAGTAGGTTCATTTTTCCTGGCCGCGTGGATGGTTTCAGGCATTACCTGACCATGTAAACCTAACGAGAATTCCCCTGGATTTTGGTTGGAACCAGTGAAGAGGAGGCTCCCTCTTTTTTGATGGTTATAAAGATGTCATAATGAAATGAGATGTAATTTAAACATCTGCAATTGCCACTGGCCACCTTTGCACCTAGGGAAGAAGCTACCTGAGAATGAAGCCAGCACAAAGGTGACCTGGGAGATAGAAAGAGATTAAATCCTGGATCTGTGTGAGCCTGGTCCACCTATCCCTAGACCATCAGCTTTGTGGGCTGATCATTTTTTCGATAAACTTAAATCATTTTTGTTTTTAACTTTTAAGTTCAGAGGTACAAGTACAGGTTTATTAACATAGGTAAACTTGTGTCATGGGGATTGTGGTACAGATGATTTCATTACCCGGGGTATTAAGCCTAGTACCCATTTGTTATTTTTCCTGATCCTCTCCCCTCCTCCCCACTCTCCACCTTCCAAAAAACCCCAGTGCATGTTGTTGCCCTCTATGTGTCCATGTGTTCTCATCATTTAGCTCCCACTTGTAAGTGAAAACACACAGTATTTGGTTTTCCATTCTTGTGTTAGTTTGCTAAGGGTAATAGCCTCCAGCTTGACCCATGTCCCTGCAAAGGACATGATCTTGTTCTTTTTTATGGCTGCATAGTATTCCATGGTGTATATGTACCATATTTCCTTTATCCAGTTTATCATTGATGGGCATTTAGGTTGATTTCATGTCTTTGCTATTGTGAATAGTGCTGCAATGAACATATATATGTATGCATGTGTCTTTATAACAGAATGTTTTATATTCCTTTGGGTATATACCTAGCAATGGGATTGCTGGGTCAAATGGTATTTTCTGCCTTGTCTTCTACAGTGGCTCAACTAACTTACACTCTCACCAACAGTGTGTAAGTTTCCTTTTTCTCCACAACCTCGCCAGCATCTTATTTTTTGACTCTTTATTACTAGTCATTCTGACCTGTATTAGATGGTGTCTCATTGCGGTTTTGATTTGGATTTCTCTAATGATCAGGGATGTTGGGCTTTTATTCAAATGATTGTTGGCTGCATGTATGTCTTCTTTTGAAAAGTGTCCCAAGAATTCTGATTAACATGGTGCTTAATGAACACTTATTGAATGGATAACGTCAGAACATTGCTGGAAAGAATTTTAAGAAACTGGAACTCTGTTCACTTTGTTCCTATTTCTCACATTAAGAAGTTCAATGTGACCCCTAATATGATATCAACTAGCTCTTCACAGGTACCTTTAATAAGAAGTTTCATTTATGTTCAGAATCATGATGCATAGGAATTAGACATGCCTTCTAAGTATGTTTAGGTATGATTTCAGTATATTTCAAAAGTAGTACATGCTCAATACAGAATACAGAAAAGCACAAAGAAGAAAATAAAAATTATGTATCTAACACCCCCTAAATAACTTGGCACACCAAGTTTTTTTCTTTGCATCCATGTTTTAAAAATAAAATTTAGAACACACTCAATAAATCTGTATTGAAATCTGTATTTATATTCACTGAAAATATACTTTTACTGTTTTCCATGCCAGCAATTACTCTCCCATAACAACATATTTGACCACAATCCGGAAAGAATTTAAAATTCTAGGAAACGCAGAGAACAACATAATAGACATCTATACTCCCACACTGGACAGTTAATAACTATTAATATTTTATTATATTCACTTTTAGTCATTTTTCAAAGGAAAAACATTACATAGGTAGCTAAAGTCTCCTACCAGTGAGTCTTTATTTATTTTTCACCATTGTAAAGGCACGCAGAAGAATATAATTTTGCACCCTTACACAATACAAAAGTATACAACCTTTGTGCATCCACCACTCGTTAGGATAAAGTCTTGGGAATGGTGGAGCTGCTGGATCAGTGGGTGAATTTGTGCTCCTGCCTGCCATAAATGATAACTCCCCTTCCCCTATTCTAGCCAACACTGGATCATTCTAAAGTACTTTTTTAAAAAACAATTTCATTTGAGGAAGATGATATTTTATTATTGCTTTATTTTGTATTTCTTTGATTTCTACTGATGTGACATATACAATTAATATGTACCAGTCAGTTTATAATTTTTCTATTATTAATTGCATTTTCACATCCTATGTGCTTTTTTTTTTTCTGAGACAGAGTGTTGCTCTGTTACCCAGGTTGGAGTGCAATGGGGCAATCTTGGCTCACTGCAACTTCTGCCTCCCGGGTTCAAGTGATTCTCCTGCCTCAGCCTCCTGAGTAGCTGGGATTACAGGCACTCACCACCATGACCAGCTGAATCATTGGGCCTGGTGTGGGGGGCTGGGCATCTTTCAAAAATAAATAAATAACACTTGCATATATACATAATATATGCATTATATATAAAGGACTCCCTAGTTGATGCGGAGGCCCCTAGATTAAGAACCACAGCTGCCACATGAGAACACATGGACACATAGAGGGGGAACAACACACTCTGGGGCCTATTGAAGGGTGGAAGGTGGGAAGAGGAAGAGGATGAGGAAAAATAACTAATGAGTACTAAGCTTAATGCCTGAGTGATGAAATACTCTGTACCACAACGCATGACACAAGTTTATCGTGCACATGTATCCTGAACTTAAAATAAAAGTTAAAAATAAATAAATAAGAAGGCAAAAAACAAAAAACAAAAAAAACCCCACAGCTCCAGCTTCAAAAGATTATTATAATTTCAGAGTCCTGTGTCAGAATTCCCCCTCTTCTCCCACTTCTACCCTGTTTCCAAGTGCAAGACGCTCTCTGGGGGCCACCTGGGGTGCTCTCATGCAATTGGTCTTGAGGATTTAGCTCACGCGTTGGGGTTTTTTGAAAGCTTCCTCAGTGATTCTAATGTGCAGTCAGGGTTGGTAATTACTGGTTTAGAAACTCCTTCTCAGTCCTGACTACTAAATCCTCACTCTACTGCACAGATAGAACCCTACCTGTGAATTAGTAGGGATCTCAGAACCATCTGTGGTTCTTAAAAAACAGACTGAGCTGAATGTATACATTAAATATTGACCATCAGCATTAAAAATATATACAGCTGGGTGTGGTGGCTGACACCTGTAATCCCGGCACTTTGGGAAGCTGAGGTGGGAGGATAGCTTTAGGCCAGGAGTTTCAGACCAGCCTGGGCAACATAGCGAGAACCCCATCCCTACAAAAAATTAAAGAATTAGCTGGGCATGGTGGCATGCACCTGTGGTTCCAGCGACTCAGGAGGCTGAGGTGGGAGGATGGCTTGAGCCCAGGAGGTTGAGGCTGCAGTGAGCTATAATTGAGCCACTGCACTCCAGTCTGGGCCACAGAGTGAGACCTTGTCTCTGAAAAAAAAAGAAAAGAAAAATAAGTCCAATTTCATAGTTGATTCTGATGCACAGCAAGACTAAATAGCCATTCTCCAGGCAACTATTCTTTTTTAATGACCAATCCTACTTTTCAGGTGAGAGCTCACCTGTTTAAATACATACATATAGAATTGATCTTTACTGATTTAAGTGTTTCATCGTGCTTAAGTCTGAGAACCACTGAGAAGTGGTTCTCAGACTTAAGCATCAGAGCCACCTGGAGAATTTGCTGGGCCTCAGCTCCAGAGTTTCTGAGTTAGTTGATATGCACCTGAGAGTTTGCATTTAACAGGTTCCTTGATGCGCCCCAAGGACCACACTTTGAGAAACACTGAGCTATGGCATTCATAACAATTTTAGACATAAATTTTTATGGCATTCATAAAAATTAAAAATCCCTGTCTTGGAGGGATTATTCCATAGCATTGACCTTAAGCATGCTCTCTCTCTAAGCTGTGATCTGAAGACCCCTGAGAAGTGATAGCAAGGGGTATTCAACACTCTCTGTGCACCTATCACTGTTGAGAGTCACTGCTAAAGCATCTTATTAAACCCCTAGGGCTGTATCTTCAGTCTGACTTTGTTGAGCTAACCTCTCACCCATCCCCCTACAGTTCCAATGTTGTCCTCATTATTGTGAGTGTGTAACCCCCAATGCATGACATCTGTGGTTGTGGTGTTTCATTACACGGTATATAGGGTCAGTGACAAGGTGTTCCCTAAAGGATAAGACCTTGCCATGATTATCTGGGGAGGGGCACATGTCTTAGAATGGGGTGGGGACACTTAGATGGCCAGAAGAACTGCCTCCATACCCAACTCATTTAAAAGCATTGACTTCCAACCCATTATCTTCAGAGGAGCCAATTAAAAATTCTGCAACACAACTCCAATCATGCCACTCCCTTGCATAAGCCCTTCAATAGTTTCCCCAATGGCTCTTAGAATAAAATCCAAAATTCTGGACATGGTGGTATACGTTGGGTTTCCCAGAAAACAGATGGAGTTGGGCATGAAGCATCCTCATTCTTAATGCCTTGGGATCAACACTCATGGATGCAGGAGATGGAAACACAAACGGGCAGAAAGAGTCAAGCTATGATACAGACCCAGTGACAGCCTCAGCTGGTCCCATGGGGAGCTCTGGAGTTGGATTGGTCCATCACTGTTGTCTTGAGTTGAGTCAAGATGGTTATGCCTTTACAGCCCCACCCGATATGAGTTGCCCCATAAAGGGTGCGACAATGGATGAGGCAGCTGTCTGTAGTCACAATAATCCCTGAAGGTCCTGACCACGGACAGCTGGCCACCACAACGTACCTAGCACCTGGAGCAACAAGTTCTTCCTTGGAACGGGGTCTGAGTGGTAGCACAGTTCACCATAGACGGTCACAACGTTCTTTGCAATCTGGAAGTTGCCTACCTCTCTAGTCTCATGTGTTGCTATTTTCCCCCTTATTTTCTCCTCTTCAGGCACGTTGTTTTTTCCTTCTCTCAAATTACCCATGTGCCTTTCTGCTCGAGGACCTTTGCATGTGCTCACCTTCCTGCTTGGAATGACCTCTGCATTTCTGCTCTCCTCACCTCCCATGTGGATATTCAAACTCCCTTTTCAGGTGTCTGCTCCAGGGTTGCTTTCTCTGGGGAACTTACCCGACCTTCCACCTGGGTAGGATGCCTGGTATATACTTGGGAAGCTTAGGAACCTACTGGACTTGAGCCAGGAAGTGGGGGACTCATATAAAGTTGCCTCTTTCCTTGGGGTTCCATGTGGAGAGAGATGGGCCTGAAAGTCACGGTGAGCTGGCAAGACGGGGTAGAGTTAGATTCTTTTTTTATTTTTTATGATACTTTAAGTTTTGAGGCACGTGTGCAGAACGTGCAGGTTTGTTACATAGTTATACATGTGCCATGGTGGTTTGCTGCATCCATCACACCGTCATCTACATTAGGTATTTCTCCTAATGCTGTCCCTCCCCTAGCCCCCCATCCCCTGACAGGCCCCGGTGTGTGATATTCCCCTCCCTGTGTCCATGTGTTCTCATTGTTCAACTCCCACTTATGAGTGAGAACATGCGGTGTTTGGTTTTCTGTTGTGTCAGTTTGCTGAAAATGATGGTTTTCAGCTTCATCCATGTCCCTGCAAAGGACATGAACTCATCCTCTTTATGGCTGCATAGTATTCCATGGTGTATATATGTCACACTTTCTTTATCCAGATGGAGTTTCAGTCTCGTTGCCCAGGCTGGAGTGCAATGGCATGATCTCGGCTCATCGCAAACTCTGCCTCCTCTGTTCAAGTGATTCTCCTGCCTCAGCCTCCCAAGTAGCTTGGATTACAGACATGTGCCACCAAGCCCAGCTAATTTTGTATTTTCGGTAGAGACAGAGTTTCTCCATGTTGATCAGGCTGGTCTCAAACTCCTGACCTCAGGTGATCTGCCTGTCTCAGCTTTCCAAAGTGCTGGGATTACAGGCGTGAGCCACTGTGCCCAGCCTAGATTCTTTGTATGTAGTATGCTGACCCCCCTTAAAATTTAGCAAAACTTTTTGAAAATTCTGCTGTTTTCAATATGCTTTTTGGGGCTGGAGCTGACCAGCAGGGGCAGCAACAACCAGAATCAGAGTGAGGGTCCCAAATGGAAACTGACATTTCAGAAGATAAATTCAAGGGCCCTTGATCAGGCATCCCTCTAAACCAGGGGATCCCCCTTCTTGTATCAAATTGCGGAAATTCACAGTTTTGTGTTGTTGAATAATAGCAATATAATAACAGCAGCCACGCTGCCCTGTACTGAGCATTTACCAAGTAACGCCATGCTATGTATTTGCTTGTCTTACCTCACTAATCCTCATATCAGCTCTAGGAGGAGGAAACTATCATCTGTCTCTGTTGAAAAGATGAACAGAGGTTAAGCGATTTGCCCAGGATCATACTTGTAATTAGTGGCAGAGCTGGGCTTAGAAGCAGCGTTGCTGTAGGAACAGAATCGCCAGGCCAATGCAGCATGCATCTGGCCTCTTCGACACAGGTGCCTCTCTGAACCTTCTCGAGGGGTTGGCGCCTGTGGCCCAAGTCCCTGGTGCTTAGCAAAGTCTGCAGAGACCCAGTCTCTGCTGCTGGTTCCATGTACCCATCCCCCACTGGGGCTTCTCCCTCCTGCCAGCATCAGCCCTGGCTGCTTAAGTCCCAGCATGCCTCGGGCTGTAGCCAGCCTGAGTTATGATATAACTTGCCTGAAAATTCCCCTGTAAAGGGAAAGGGGCCAATCCAATGTGAGTTATTCTTATTGTAAGCTCCCCGAAGCCAGGGACCTTGTATGATTTATCATGGTATAACCCACAGCACTGGGAACAGGGCTTGGCACACAGCACACAATAAATGTTTATGGAATTGACTGAAGTTTTCAGAGAGACGAGGGCGACACACACACACACACACACACACACACACACACACACACCCGGCACACACATAGTACATGCGCAAGTGCACACACACACTATACCTACAAATCCTTCACACCCACCCACTCTCTTTACACACAGAGACACTACACACACACCCACTGATTCTGTGTGCTCTGTGAGTATGAGTTTGTGTTTGTGATTTTTCTCTTTCTGTGACATGTCATGTGTATAGCTCCATCACTCATTTTAATTACATTATTGTGGGCTCTGTTCAGCCTTTGGCTATTTTTGAGGCCAGATTAGAAAATTTAAAAACATCCATCTTTCTTTTCAGAGAAACTTATAACAGCAATTGCCCTAGGGTGGGGAATTGGGATACAAAAATAGGGATGGGGGGGATTTACTTTTCCTGGTCTTCCTTTTTGTTCTGTTAAAAATTTTTTTTAAACATGTGCATGTGTTATCTTTTCAAAAAATAAAAATAGAAACATTTAGGAGGAAAAGAAGAAAGCTGCCTTGCTTCCCAAACAACCACTGACTTGCATAAAAGCTTTGATAACTGGGTTAGTTAGAGATTAAAGTTGAGGTCGGTTCTGGACAGGTTCACAGGCTGCTGGAAGCATGTCACCACCACCCATGCTGCTGACAGCCCTCTAGGGCTTGGGGTCCAGACATTGTCCAGGATGAACCTAGGGGGATATTTCTTCTCCTAGGAACCCCGCTGTGGTGACCCCCAAACACTCATTTAGTTATTCTCTTTGCTAGGTCAGTGACAAATCAGCAAGGATTAGGTGGAGTAAGCTCTGAAATCTACTCAGTAAGACGAAAATCTGTCCCTTCATTCTCAGGCTCAAGTGGAAATGATTAAATCCGAGGAGTCGGGCTCAAGGGCAGGGGGCTTGCTGGAGCCTTTGAGTTCGAAGTTCTGCTGCGTCCTTTCCTGTGATTTCAGAATCACCGGCATCTGGTCCCCAGACACAGTGGCAGCTGCTTGGAGCCTCAGTCAAACCCAGGGAGGATTGGGGCCTCCAAGGTGGACTGGATACTTAAAACCAGCTAATGAGAGAGCTGGGGCTTTCTTCTGAGTCCAAGATATTCCTGGAGGGATTAATTTTTATCAAATGACTTCTTAATGAGAGTCCGTTTACCTCCAAATTTGGAGACTTTAAAGCTCCTGAAATTTAAAACTAATCAGCAGACCGGTCTGCTTTGAATGTGAGGAGTTCACACAATTAGAAACTCAAAAGAGAAGAGAACATGTTAGTAACAGCCATGAGCTAGCAGAATGGAAAATACTAGCTTGAAATTCAGCAAATGGCCTTGCTCTGTATCCTTGCAAATTCACGATAGTTGCTAGGTTGGGGTCTGAAATTGAGGTCCTGGGAGCTGGATCTGGCTTGCAGATATGTTTTGTTTAGCCCACAAATAATTTACAATTTTGGAAAATTTCATGGCCAAATGTGGTTTAAGGGGCTTCTATGCAAAGTAAGAAATTCTGGCAGGAGTAGGACTGCATTCCTGCATGGACAACAATCTCCTTGAGCTGCCTGGCAGCAGTCCCTTTATGATGGGCCATGTGTGGTCCAGTTTGCCACAGTCTTCGACTTTCCTTTAAGAGGAAAGCTGTATGGATTATATTACCTGCGAATCCCTTGTGGATATTTGAGTCTGAGCGTCCTGCCCCAGTTAAACCATACTCATGCTTAGAAGAACTTACGGGATGGACCATTTTGCAAATCTGGGGGATGATTCTGTGAACACTGAGGCCAAGAAAATGCCGTTGGACTCAGTTTGGAGAATTCTCCATCCCAATCCACACCTTTGATTTGGCTTCCCCGATGACTCGGCTTCAGTGAACTAATGTTTCTCTCTTTACCCTGTCATGAACAGACCCTAGGATTGTTTCAAATGATTTCTGCCTTCTGGTGCCTTTGTAGAATCTTCCCCTTGCAGGATAGGCAGGACCTGTGACTTCCTTGTAACCCATATAATGGCAATGGTGACAGGATGACACTGTCATGATTGTATGACAGAAACAGTCTTGCTAGCAGACTGTTTCTCTTTTGGCTTTGATAAAGCTAGTGAGTATGTTGCGGAGGCCAGTGAGCAAGGATCTGAGAGAGGCTCCTGGCCGACAAACAGCTGGGAACTAAGAGGGACCAGTAGCCAGCAAGAAACTGAGCCTGTCAGTCCAATAGCCCACAAGTACCTGAATCTTGGCCACAACCATATGAATTGGAAGCAGCTTCTTCCCCAGTCAAGCTATCAAATGAGCTCACAGAGCTGGCTGACATCTTGATTGCAGCCTTGTGAAACTCTGAAGTAAAGGGTCCAGCTAACCCATGATCAGACCCCGACCCACTGTGAGAAACTGTGAGACAATAAATGTGAGTTATTTTAAGCTGCTCAGCTGGTGGTATTATATAATACTGGTACGTAGCAATAGATAACTAATACACATGCCTTTTGGGCTTGGAGTTTCAACAATTACATTCCTTCTCAGTTCGATCCTATCTTGGTCCCTAAAAATTTTACTCATGGTTTAGAACTGCTAATTGCTGCGATTGAGTCTTCCAAATCTGGATCACTTGCCAGAATAGACTCTTTTTTTTTTTTTTGGTGAGGGAGGGGAGAATATGGCCACACTCAGTTTACACCTCTGTAGTATCATTAACCAAATGTCTCCCACAATAAAATGGCAGTTTCTTGATGGTAGGGATTCTGTTCTGTTCATCTTAATGTTAGCAGTGCTGAATATTGAGTATGTGCTCAGCGAGTAGTTATTGAGTGAATGAACATAGTTGAATGGCTGAATTGTCAATTGCAGGCACTTTTGTTCCCCTCCAGTACCATTCTTAATGCCTGGATCATCTTCTACTATTTGAAGGTACTTTGATTAATATAGGTGACTAATATTCTTTTTGTATTTATCTTGTTTCCACAGGTTTATTTTGCTAATATAACTAGTATAATAATAATAATGCTTCAATTCAGCATTCTAATAGCCAAATGTTTGTGCCCGTCTATGATTATTGTTGGACCAAAACATATGCATAATATTATGGTTTTTAATACTTACTGGAAAGATATTTACACTCCTAAAAATATAGTGTATGAGAATGCCAACACATTTGCCAGTGCTGGCTAGTGTTTTTCTGGTTAACCTTTGCCAATTTAATAGATGGGGATGCTGTCTTGTTGTTTTATTTGCATTTATTTGCTAGTGAATGAGGTAGAATTTTTAATTAACTGTTCTTTTATAAATTTATATTTCATACCCATTGACTGTTTTTCTATTGGGAAGGTTGATCTTTATTTTATTTGTAAGAGTTCTTCATATATTAGCTCTTAAGATAAAATATTACATACTATATATTATAACATATAAAATTTTGTCCTTTTAAAAAGTATGTTTTGAAAAACACGAAAAAATTTTATTTGGTGAAATTTACTAGTCTTTTATTTTACAGTTCCTGCCTTTGTTTTCATACTAGTTATTTTGAGAAGTGTGTATTCATATCCTCCATCCACTTTTTGAAGGTTTTTTTTTTTCTTGTAAATTTGTTTAAATTCCTTGTAGATTCTGGTGAGGCTGTGGAGAAATAGGAATGCTTTTATACTGTTGGTGGGAGTGTAAATTAGTTCAACCATTGTGGAAGACAGTGTGGGGGATTCCTCAAGGATCTAGAACCAGAAATAGCATTTGACCCAGAAATCCCATTACTGGGTATATACCCAAAGGATTAGACATCATTCTACTATAAAGACACATTCACATGTATGTTTATTGCAGCACTATTTACAATAGCAAAGGCTTGGAACCAACACAAATGTGCATCAATGATATAGACTGGATAAAGAAAATGTGGCACATATACACCATGGAATACTATGCAGCCACAAAAAAGAGTGAGTTTATGTCATTTGCAGGGACATGGATGAAGCTGAAAGCCATCATTCTTCCCAAACTAACACAGGAACAGAAAACCAACACTGCATGTTCTCACTCATAAGTGAGAGTTGAACAATGAGAACACATGGAAACATGGTGGGTGACATCACACATCAGGGCCTGTCAGGGAGTTGGAGGGAAGGGGAGGGGAGAGCATTAGGACAAATACCTAATGCATGCAGGGATTAAAACCTAGATGATGGGTTAATAGGTGCAGCAAACCACCATGACACATGTATACCTATGTAACAAACCTGAACGTTCTACCCGTGTATCCCAGAACTCAAATTAAAATAATAATTAAGAAAAACAATAAAAAGAAAGTTATTCACCACCTTCAACATTATATGATCATTCTCTAACCTTTTTTCTAAGGAAGTGGTTGATCTTCTGAGGACTTTTACTAAGTTTTGCAACTGATACAAGGACTTTCTCTGTATCGGCAATATTTTGGCCATGCATAATTGAAATCTACACATATAGAGTCAGACTTGGTCTTTCAGCAGGCTCATCCCTAAAACTTCTTAACAAAACCCGTATTCTCTACCCAAGACTCCAGAGGCACTGCATGCCATTGCCTATCCAACTTCTTACTCCCATATTCTTCCCCTTCCGGTGGTGGAAGTCACTTTGTATCTTGAGCTAAGCTCTAGGAATAAAAGGTTCCTTGGAAGACAGACTCAGCAATGGGTGTTGGGAGGCAGAACACGTTATTTTGACAACAGGTGGTAGACAGGACAAGTAATGAGTGGTGAGTCCTACAGAATGGGAGCATCCTACAGGTGATCAGAAATATAACATGGGATCAGTCATTGCTCGAGTATGGACTCAGTGCCAGAAACTATGTTAGGGTATTAATATCCATTACATAACTTAACCCTCTTAATAACTCTATGATGGAGACATTTTCAGCCACATTTTGAAAATGAGGGAACTAAGACTCAGGATCTTGATTCAAGGTTGTCTGACTTTGAGGTCTATTCTGTTTCCACCACCTTAAAATGCTGTTTCATGTTTCCCTGCATGACTCTCGGTGATATTCGGGGGATGCAGGCAGCGTCAGGAACAGAATAGCCAAGCTGTGGGGCTAGGTTTCAGGTGAGGTGCTGGGTGAGCACTGATTGGCTATCTGGGTGGATTGCTATAAAGAAGAAGTGTGGAAGCCTCATGAACTCAGCCTATGGCAGCAATGGACAGTCGGGATGACTGGCTTACAAATGCCCATTGAGATAGTTATTAGAGTTGTCTAACTCTGCATTTTCTTATCTAGGCAGGGGATCACCCTGTTTTAACCTGTAATCCTTGTAGCAAGTTTTCTTCACCATCCTCCTTTATTACATGTAGGATCCCTTAGGGGTGACCCATCTATAAGCCTGATGTTCTCCTTAGCATTGGGTATTGGAAGTGTGCTGGTATATATGCCACTTTTCTAGTGCTTATGAGTAGGTATTTCACATCTCAAGATCATAGAGGTATAAGATAACTTCATCAGATGGAATCACTGAGAGCAAATGTCTCTGAAACCATATTTCACTAATTTCTTCCACAAATGTTTATTGAGCACTTACTATATGCCAAGCACCATCCTAGATGCCTGGAAGATAACAAATGAATAGATTCTTGTGATATATCAAATGGACCAAGCTGAGAAAGAACCTGCCCTCAATGAGCTTACATTCTAGCATAGCAGAGGAGAAACAATACACACAACAAATAAACAAATTATACGGTGCACAAGCAGAAGGTGATAGTGGTATTAAATTAAAAAGTGAAGCATGTAATTGCCGAGGTGGACAATGCGGATGGAGAGGAGTCACAGTATTGAATAGGGAGGTCAAAGTGGGCATCACTGAGAATGTGATTTTTGACCAGATACTTAAAGAATGTGTGGGAGTTAAAGAAGCAGATATTTTTGAAGAAAAGCATTATAGGCTAGAAAGAACAGCAAGAGCAAAGTCTATGAAACTGGAGTGCACCCAGGGTGCAAGGAGACAGTGTCTGGAGAAAAGGGAGTATAAATCAGAAGAGATGAGACCGGAAGGGTAATAGGGCCAAGGGGCACGCAGGACCTCACAGGACATTGTACCAGCTTTGGTTTTTCCTTTGGATGAAATGGAGATCCACTGTAGGGCTTTGGGCAGAGGTGGGGACATGGTCTGATAAATCTCTTAGTGGGACTGCTGTGCTGATAATAGGTCATAATTAAACAAGAATGGAGGCAGTGAGGTCAGTAAGAAATCTATGCAAAAATCCTGAAATGATGGTGGCGCCGATGAGGGCGATAGGAGTTAAAGTGGTGAGAAGTATTTGGATTCTAAATGTACTTTGAAGGGAGAGCCAATGGGATTCCTGGATGTAATAGATGTGGGGTAAAAGAATGAGAGTAGTCAAAGTTGACAAGCTCAAGTCAAAGATGGAGTCACCTTTAACTCAGGCAGGGAAGTCTGTGGAGGGTGCAAGTTTTGAGGGGGAAGATAAATATCTCAGTTTGAGACAATTGAAAGATCATTCCTTATGCCTCTCATAATATAACTTGATTAGTCCTGGAATGTAGCTTGAGGTGATGGGAGTTGAGATGACTCAAAAGGGAACTGAGGAAATGTGCAATGAAAGAGAAGGCTCTTCCCATATCATCCTTCTCTGAAAGTATTTAATGAGTAAGTGATGAAGATTCCCCTCTAATGGGAAATACTTCTAGTACCCAACATTATGTGATCCTCTTCTTCCCCTGGGCACGCCGGAGGATGACACAGCCTAACCCGCATAAAGTGGGACAGGGTTATGTGTTCAGTGGGCTGGAGTGGAAGTGACATGTCACCTCTAGACCAAAACACTGAATTATCACGATGACCCTATCCCTCTCTCTTCCTTTGTTCTGGTGATCAAGGAAGGCTTCATATTCTAGATGGTCCAGCAACAAAATGTCAGAGCCTCCAGTCATCATTCTGGGTAGCTCTATGGAGCAGAGTTCCCCCACTGACCTTGCTGGATATGTACTGTGAGGAGGAAATACATCCTGTTGGATTGAAGCCACTGAGATTTCAGGGTTAATATGTTACCACAGCAAAACCTAGACTATCTTGACTAAAACACACTTACAGACAAAAGCAAATTACAGCTTACTCTATTTCCTCTTTCATCTCTTATCCTTTTAAGAAATACAAAAGCTGTTAACACTCTCCCAATGCTCCTGATAATACGTCAGTACATCAGAACCCCCACCCATCCTAAGAGACTCAGCTCTGTGTGAAGCTTTCCCCACCCCCACCCCAAACAGAGTGAGAAGATACCTCCTTTCTGTTCCCGCGGCGCTCTTATCATACCTCTATTAGAGCACTTACCACATTGTACTGAAATGATTTGTGTAGTCTGTCTCTCCCACTAGACTGTGAGTGTCAGAAGCCCCTCTATTTCCCGCTTAAGAAACAGGGGAAAATACACCAAAGGAAGGATAAATACAGATAAAAGGCAGCTGCCCTGAGTCTCTCCCCCAGCCTTTATCTGGCACTGTTTTAGTTGAGGCTCTTTTGATTGCAGGTAACAAAAACCTAATCTTGCTAGTTTAAGTGAAAAGAAAGGAAATTTGTTGAAAGAACATAAGGATATAATTCCTCTTGGAATCCATGAAAAGGTGAGCAATCACCTCAAGGAATTGTAGAAGCCAGGGCGGTCTTGGGAAGTCATGGAGGGACTTTATCAACCTTTCCTCTAAAGCTCTACCATGGGCTTACACAGCTGCCAACTCCCAGACTCTGGATCCATCAGTGACATTTTTCAGGACCAAGAATCTGATTGGCACAGTTGGGTCAAGTGTCTGCCTCTGGCCCCATCCCCAATGGCCAGTAGTACAGTAGAGACAGAGCCATGGATTTGGGTACAGGGACAATTCTCAGAGATAAGGGTCAGGCGAATCCTCGAATGGATGCTTGTGTTAGGTGATATCTTGTCCAACCCTTGGAAAAAGCATCTACCTACCTTACAGCTCTCTCTTAACTTGACACTTTCTGATAAATTTCAACCAAGGAAGACTCTCTCTTGACCTGACACTTTCAGATAAATTTCCACCAAATGCTTTCCTGGAGCCCGCCTTAATGTCCCAAATCACCTTGACCATTTGCAGAAATTTCAGGACAAACAACAGCCTTCTGGAGACCAGAATACATCTCGTAAGTGTAGCTCACCTGAGTTGCGTTTACCTGGCTGCCCTATTGCTCTGTTGCTTTTCTCCTTTATGGTTCACAGGCACTGGGCTCCACTCAGGGGCTTTATCACTCACCTTTGAGGCTGACTACTCAGCCAAACTGGACTGTTAGCTGGAAACAGACAGTGAGTTACCCATGTTAAGCGCATAGAAAATGCTTATTGAACTAAATGGAAGTGGATTACTAAAAGCTAGATTGTGTCATCTCTTACCAGACTTATCTGGAATAGAAAACTGGAGTCCTGCAGGGAAGAGAGTGTGTGGCATCAGTTCTGGAAACAGACCACCCAGTCCTGGTGGCTGAGTCTTGGATTCTTGTGCATTCATTCACTGACTCATTCAGCAAACATTTCTGGGGATGCCAAGCACTTTCTTAGGACTGGAGATATTAAGATGAAAAAGATCTTGTCTTGTCATTGCCTCAAGTCTAGTGCATGGGGGAGATGCAGACATTTACATTCCAGGTGATAGAACAGAAAACAAAGTCTTATAAGAGAGTATGAGGTTGGTGGAACTGTAAATTAGCACAATCTCTAGGGAAAACAGCATGGAGACTTACTTCTCAAATAACTAAAAATAGAACTACCATTGGACCCAGCAGCCCCACTACTGGGTATCTCCACAAAGCAAAATAAATCATTATGTAAAAAATGCCCCAGTATGTTTATCACAGCACTATTCACAACAGCAAAGTCATGGAATCAACCTAAGTGTCCATCAATAGATGACTAGATAAAGGAAATATGGGACATATACACCATGGAATACTATGCAGGCATAAAAAGAATCAAATCATGTCTTTTGTAGCTACATGGGTGGAGCTGGAGGCCATTATCCTAAGTGAAATCATTCAGAAACAGAAAATCAAATACCACATGCTCTCACTTATAAGTGGAAGTTAAACAATGGGCACACATGGACATAGAGATGGAAATAATACACACTGAAGACTCCAAAAGTGGGGGGAAGTGGGCCGGGCGTGGTGGCTCATGCCTGTAATCCCAGAACTTTGGGAGGCCGAGGCAGGTGGATCACGAGGTCAGGAGTTCGAGACCAGCCTCACCAACATGGTGAAACCTCGTCTCTACTAAAAATACAAAAATTAGCTGGGCGTGGTGGCACATGCCTGTAATCCCAGCTATTCAGGAGGCTGAGGCAGGAGAACTGCCTTAACCTGGGAGGCGGAGGTTGCAGTGAGTCAAGATCGTGCCACTGCACTCCAGCCTGTGCAACAGAGTGAGACTTCGTCTCAAAAAAAAAAAAAAAAAAAGGTGGGGGGAAGTGGAAGGAGAGTAAAGATTGAAAAAATCCATCTTGGCTGAATGTGGTGGCTCATAACTAATCTCAGTGCTTTGGGAGGCCAAGGTGGAAGAATCACTTGAGGCCATGTAACAAACCTGCACGTGCACCCCCTGAATCTATTTTTAAGAAGAGAACGTGGATGACAAAAAGATCTCAATATGAATGCTCCCTCTATCACTTCCTACATGCAAGACCTTGAACAAATTACTTGACCTTTCTGGATCTTAGTTGCCTTATGACAAAGGAAGGCAAAAATGTCAGCTTTGTAGTGTTGCAGTGAGTACTATATATAGTATGTAAAGTATCTGGCATATAATAGATTGCCAATAGATGGTAACTATTAATATCATCATGAAATCCAAGTTTTTTTACATAGTTATTTTTTTTTTGTAATTTCTGGGGTCTATAACAGTGTCTGGCATATAGTAAGACTTCAGTACATATTATTTTGAAAGAATGGTCTATCAGGCATCTGTACGTGTGTCTGTAAAATAATTCAATTGAGAGGAGGACAATCCAATCAGCATAGAAGCTAAGACCTTCATCCCCAGTGTCAGAAATATTTATGTTCTGAGCGTTACTATGATTTGGGGGTCTCTCTAGGTCAGGTGCCTAGAAGCAGAACCTGAGGAGGGGCTTCTTGTGTAAGTGATCAGACTCTTCTTGGGAGAAACGTGTAAGACAGTGATGGAAGCAGGATAAAGCAGGTGAGAAGCTAGATAAAGATGTCTGGTGGTTTCTGGCACCTCTGTCTGGCCTTGATCCAATTCCATAGAGAGCTCTAGAGTGTGAATTGCACAAGAAAGAGGGCTGGCTGTGGTACTCCCCACATCAGTCAGCTACTGGGGGCAGGTGGCCCTGGGAGGGGGTTTGTAATCTCTCAAGCATCTCTAGACAGGGTGCTCCCATTGAGAGAATGCCTGTATGAACTCATAGTTATCACCAGAAGCTGGGAGCTGTAAAGGGGACCCAGTGGGTAAGCCAAGGGCATGTACTATAGGCTTGTAAGTACTGTCGTCAAATATGGCACCCCCCTCTGCAGTTTGTGACACTCAAGGGAATCAAGGGATTGAGAACTTAAATAACTCATCCAAAGTTATGTAGCTCTAAGTAAAAAGCGAATCCCAACAACTACACGTAGGTCCATAAAAAATAACTACCAGTTATTGATCAATTAAATTGCCAGGTGGTAGGTAGTGAAATAAATGCTTTACGTGCATTACCTCATTTACTGATCACAACAAACTTACGAGACAGGTAATGTTTTTTCAGAGGAAAATCTTTATTTTATTTTTAAATTAATTCATTAATTTTTATTGATATGTAATAGCTGTTCATATTTTGGGGGTGCATGTGCTATTTTGACACCCACATACAATATGTAATGATGAAATAAGGGTAACTGGGATGTCCATGACCTCGAACATTTATTTTTTCTTTGTGTTGGGATCATGATAATTCTTTTCTAGTTATTTTGAACTATATAATAAATAACTCTTGGCTGGATGTAGTGGCTCATGCCTGTAATCCCAGTGGAAGGCAGAAGAATCACTTGAGTCCAGGAGTTCAAGACCAGCCTGGGCAACATAGCAAGACTCCATCTCTACAAAAAAACTTTAAAAATCAGCTGGGCATGGTGGCACACACCTGTTGTCCTAGCTACTTGGGAGGCTGAGGTGGGAGGATTGCTTGAATCCAAGAGTTCAAGGTTACAGTGATTGCATGGATTGTACCATTGAACTCCAGCCTGAGCAACAGAGGGAGACCCCAGCTCTAAAAAAATAAATAAAATAAATAACTTTTAACTATAGCCTCCCTACTGTACTATCAAGTACTAGAAGTTACTCCATGTCACTGTATTTTTGTACCAGTTAATCAACTTCTCTTCATCTTTCCCTCCACCTTCCCTTCATGGCCTCTGGTAACCAGCATTCTACTCTCTACCTCCATGTAACAGTGAGAATATACAACATTTGAGTTTCTGTGACAGGGTAGGTAATCTTATTATCCCCCAATTAAAATGAAGAGACCAATGCCAAGAAGGGCTACATAACTGGCTCCAGATCACACTCCTGGAAGTGGGTGGGCTGGGATTTGAAATCAGGGATGTTGGATTTCAAAACCAAAGAATATTTTTTAAAATGTTTTAAAATTTGTTTATTATATTTTGAGTTCTGGGGTACATGTGCAGAACGTACAGATTTGTTGCATAAGTATACACCTGCCATGGTTGTTTGCTGCATCCATCACCCCGTCATCTACATTAGGTATTTCTCCTAATACTATCCCTCCCTTATCCCCCCCACCCCCCTGCTATCCCTCCCCTGGCCCCCACCCCCCGACAGGCCCCAGTGTGTGATGTTCCCCTCCCTGTGTCCATGTGTTCTGATTGTTCAACACCCACTTATGAGTGAGAACATGTGGTGTTTGGGTTTCTGTTCTTGTGTCAGTTTGCTGAGAATGATGAAAACCAAAGAATCTTAACCACAACTCTAGAAAAATATGATGAAATATTCATATTTATTTCTTTCCCCCACAAAGTTTCCTTTGTGCCCCCTCATTTTCTTCCTTCTACTCAAGCAGGGAGAAGTCTTTGAGACCTTTCCTCCTGAGACATTTACAGTAGAGTGGAAATCAGAAAAGAGTGTTTCCTTTTCAACTTTCTCCCTGAAAGCTTAAGCCTTTGGGAAAATGGAATCTGGGAAGATGGACAAAGTGTATTGGCTTGATGGACTGGGGAGACTGTATCTCTGGCCCTAAAATTAGAGACTTCTAGACTGAAGGAGGAGTGGGAAAAAGAGAAGCATGGGGCAGCAGGCAGGGAGAAGAGCGGGAGAGAGAGATAGGGAAGAGAAAGATGGACAGACAGACAAAACAATGGTCACAAACGAGAGAGAGACAGAGGCAGAGAGGTACATGAGGGGAGTGAGAGGGAGAGACAGAGACAGAAAGAGAAGGAGAGACAGAGACAGAGAGACAGAGAAACAGAGAGAGACAGAACAGACAGGGATAGACAGCAAGAGAGAGTGCAAGGGGGAGAGAGAGAGCAGGAGAGACAGAAACAGGGAAAGAGACACAGAGAGACCAACAGACAGAGGCAGGGAGCGACAGAGACAGAGAGGTAGACAGAGAGTGAGAGCAAAGACAGCGAGGGGGAGAGACAGCATCTCTCAAGGGAATTGAGGGATTGAGAACTTAAATAACTCATCCAAAGGTGTCTAGCTCTAAGCAAAAAGTGAATCCCAACAACTACTTGTATGTCCATAAAAATATGGACATACACATGTATGAGACAGGGAGAAGAAGAGACAGAGGAAGAGAAAGATACAGAGAAAAGAGAGAGACTGACAAAAAGAGAGACAGAGCAAGACAGAAAGAGACAGAGAGGGCTGGGCGTGGGGGCTCACACATGTAATCCCAGAACTTTGGGAGGCCAAGGCAGGGGGATTACCTGAGGTCAGGAGTTTGAGACTAGCCTGGCCAACACGGTGAAACCCCGTCTCTACTAAAAATACAAAAATTAGCCAGGTATGATGCTGCACACCTGAATTCCCAGCTGCTCAGGAGGTTGAGGCGGGAGAATCACTTGAACCCAGCAGGCAGAGGTTGCAGTGAGCTGAGATAGTGCCATTGTACTCCAGCCTGGTCAACAAGAGTGAAGCTCTGTCCCAAAAAAAAGAAAGAAAGAAAGAGACAGAGAGACAGACAGAGACAGAGAAAAAGAGATAGTCTGACAAAAAGAGATGGAGACAGACGGACAGAAATATATAGAGACAGGGAGACAGAGAGGAAGGATAGAAAGAGAAAGACAGAGAGAGAGAAAAGAGAGAGACAGACAAAAAGAGACAGAGACAGAGATAGCTAGAGCAAGAGAGAGAGATGAAGGAAAGACAGAGACAGAGAAAGAGAGACAGACAAAAAGAAACAGAAAGAGACAGAGAGACAGACAGCACCTTTTGGATTCCTGAGCAGCAGAAATCTGACCCTCACTTTCAAGGAGCATGCCTGGGAGTGATCACAAAACCTCAGAGAAGAAAGGCCATGCAGTGCTTCCAGGCAGATGGGACCACAGGAAGGCTCACAAAAGATTCCCACTCTCTAAGCTTTACAAAGAAGCACTGAATAAATGGATGAAAAGAAGCCATGTGGACAGCGACAATGGCTGCCTCCATGTCAGCTTGTGTGGACAGATGACTGAGAACCAAATGCAGCCACTCTTTGGGTACAAAAGACATGGATGTGACATGCCCCTGGGAAGAACCTAAGTTTGTTTTTTTTTTTCTTTCTTTCTTTCTACAGATCAGAGGGATAGGGAGCATGCAGTGAAATGAGCCAGAAAAAACGAAAATAAAATAGTATTTACTGTACAACCGACTTTGAAGTTTGAAATGTGTACCTATGAAAAATGGAAAAACAATTTCTTGGCTTCAGGGAATGGGGTGATAGTGTCCTGGGTTATGGTGAGTGGAGAGTGGGCTATGGTGACTGGGTTAGAGTGAGTGGGTTATGGTGGCTTCATACTGGAGTTGGCATTACTGTTCACAAAAAGGCAAATTTTATCTATTTATTTGGGTTTCTCTACTCACCGTCCCTGCTAAGAAGATGGAAAATATTGAAAATTGAGGTCTAGATAAATAAAGCTAGAACCCTGATAGGGCTATTGTCTCAGTGAAAGGGGGACTCATACATTGTGCTCACCAGTCTGGAGAAGCAAATTGAGGAATTTGTCACTCACCAGGGCTCCGGGTTGGAAAATTACAAAACAACTCATCCATGAGAAACTGAAATGCCAAGTCTGCACCACGTGGTCATGTGGAAAATCAAGTTTACACTACTGGCAAGTGCAGGAATATCTTTAGCACAATCAATTAACATTATAAGCTTGTCCTACACTGGCAAAACACCCAAGGTTCTCTGCAGACCAAATGCAAAAACACCGTGTAAAAACATTATCAGAACACTAGCCTCCCTGGAACTCCCATGGTATAAACAAATCCCTGCTAGGATTTAGCAATTATTCAAACACTACAAACCATAGGAAGGAATTATCAACCATAAGGAAGAGTCAGCAGACACTCAAATGGTAGAATTAGCAGTCCTAGGAACTTCAGGTAACAGAATGACAATGTGAAAGAGACAATAAGTCTGCTTAAAAATATTAAGGCAATAAAAGCAAAAGTAGACATAATCCCAAAAGAGCAGAATGATGCGAAAATAATAACAAGAACATTTGAAAGAGAATCAAATAGAATGTCTGCCAATAAAAATAAAACCTCAATAAATGTGTTAGACAACAGATTAAACACAGCTAACACGAGAATTGTTGATGTGTAAGACAGAGCTGAGAATATTACCCAGAATAAAGGTAACAGAGAGGAAGAGGTGGACAGCATGAAAGAAAGATATGGAGAACAGGATGTGAGGAAAAGTTCTAGAAGAAAAGAATACAGAGGAATATGCAATGATCATTTCCAGAATCCAGGAAACACACTGAGTTCTATACAGGTACACAAAATTAAATACACAGATGGATACAGCAAGGTAAAGCTGAAAAACAAGAAAGACAAAGAAAATCTTAAAAGCCACCAGAGATAAAAGATAATGAAATTACCTGCAATGGAAAAACAGATTGATAGTCACAATAGACACTTAGAAGAATGAAACAGTCCCTTCAAAGTCCTGAGAAAATAGTCTGTCAATCCAGAATCCCACATTCAGTTTAAATATCAGGAATGAAGGTAATAAAAAGACATCTCTAGACAGAAAAGATGGAGAGGATTTAATAATCCCAGAGATGTGTTTCTGTAAAAGGATACTGACCACAGAAGGAAGGAGTAGGGGGCATGGAGTATTATTGAAGTGACAAACTGGTGATATTTGTGGGTAATTTTAAGAAAGCATTCCTCTGAAAAAATGGTAACTAACACTAGGGGAAGGAGTAAAAGCGAGGTGGAAATAAAATAACCAGACAACAAAAATAAATTAGATGGGAAAAGAACAATGAGAGTTAAAACTTTCTAAGGCCCTCGTGTTGCTCTAGAGGACAGGAGAAATGGTTAACTACAGAGATGACCTATGCACACTAAAAACTGAAAGGAACTACTAAGAGAATAGAAATGGAATGCACAACTTACAAACAAGTAACGGGGAAGGACACCTAATCCAATAAAAGTAGGAGATACAGGCTGGGCGTGGTGGCTCATGCCTGTAATCCCAGCATTTGGGAGGCCGAGACGGGTGAATCACCTGAGATTAGGAGTTTGAGACCAGCCTGGCCAACATGGTGAAACTCCATCTCTAGTAAAAATGCAAAATTTAGCCGGGCAGGTGGCAGGGGCCTGTAATCGCAGCTACTTGGGAGGCTGAGGCAGGAGAATTGCTTAAACCCGGGATGCAGAGGTTGCAGTGACTCAAGAGGGTGCCATTGCACTCCAGCCTGGGCGACAGAGTGAGACTCTGTCTAAAAAAAAAAAGTAGGAGATACAAACTATGTAAAATATGTAACATAAAATAAAAATCACAAAACTAGATGGTCCAAATAAACCCAAACATGGTAGTAATCACAATAAACATAAATGTGTCATTGCCATCACTATTATTTTTTACATGAATAAGTTCTTTAGTGGTGATTTCTGAGATTTTGGTGCACCCATCACCCACGCAGAGTACACTGTACCCGGTGTGGAGTCTTTTATCTCTCACCCACCTCCCACCCTCTCCCTCTAATCCACGAAGTCCACTCTATCATTCTTATGCTTTTGTGTCCTCATAGCTTAGCTCTCAGTTATGAGTGAGAACATAGCGATGTTTGGTTTTCCATTCCTGAGTTACTTCACTTAGAATAATAGTCTCCAATTCTATCCAGTTTGCTGCGAATGCCATTATTTTGTTCCTTTTAATGGCTGAGTAGTATTCCACGGCAAATATATACCACAGTTTCTTTATCCACTCATTGATTGATGGGCATTTGGGTTGGTTTCATATTCATTGCCATTAATCAATATGTAGATGAGCTTAAGTTGGATAGAAAACCTGAATGTATCTATATGTTATTTATTAGAAATATACCCAAAAATTAATTTTTGAAAGTAATGGGATAGAAGAAGATATCCCAGGCAAATGCCAACCAAATACGTACAATATGTACAAATATCAGCATCAGATAAAATATCATTCAAGATGTTAAAGCATAATTAGGGATTAAAATGATCATTATATAATTATTAAAGGGAAAATTCATCAGCTATGTTCCACTCACAACACAGCTTTAAAACATAAAAAGCAAAGATGATAGAATTGCAGGAAGAATTTGACAAATCTACAATCATAGCAGGAGATTTTAACAGACATTTTTCAGAAATTGATGGATCAAAGAAATCCAACTGAGTAAGGATATTGAGGTTCTGAACATCATAGTTAATAAGCTTGGTCTAATGCACATGTTGAAGGTGTACAACCTAAAAATTAAAATATATTTTTGTCAAAAACACAGGGAATATTTATCAAAATATCCCAAGGCTACAAAGTGAGACTCAACAAATACCAAAGACCCAATATCACGTAGACCACCTCCTCGACAAGGCAATACAATTGAAAAAGAAAGGCAGAAAGGAAGTCAAATCCTCTCCCCCACTACATTTGGAAATGATAATACTTTTACACAATGAGGTGCCCAAGAAGAAATTTAATGGAAATTAGGAAATATTTAGACATAAACAACCCAAACCACTATGTATTACAGCGTGTGGATCCTGATTCTAAAAATTCACATGGAAGAATAAAAGGTCAGGTTCAGTAGGAATTTGGGAAATGCAAATTGAAACAGCATGAGGTTCTTTTATGCCTATCAGTAGGGTAAAACTTAGAAAGTCTGACAATGCATTGGCAAGAATGAGTGAGATGGTAGAAACCCCCAACCCTGCTGCTAATGGGGTAAACGCCAGAGCCCTTCTGAAGGGTAACTGAGCACATGGATGCTTTTCAACTCAGCAAGTAACCTCTAGGCACATACCCTGGACTGTCTACCCCCTCATTAGTGGTTTTGAAACCCAAGGGTCTTAAAAAGCTTTAAAAGTTAAAACAGAAAGGAAAGAAAGGGAAGGAAGGAAGGAAGAAAAGAAAGGAAGGAAGGAGGGAAGAAAGACAGAAAGAAAGAAAGAGAAACAGAAAGAAGACAAGAAGGAAGGAAGGAAAAGAAGGAAAGGAAGGAAGGAGGGAAGGAAGGGAAAGAAGGAAAGGAAGGAAAGAGAAAGAAAGAAAGAAGGGAGGGAGAGAAGGAGGGAGGGAGGGAGAGAAGGAGGGAGGGAGGGGAAAGAAGGAAGGAAGGGAAAAAGATCAAAGTGTATTACACATAGTAAGATTAGGTACTGCTTTCTTAAAAACTGTGCACAAGTAAGTGTGTGTGTGTGGGGGGCGGGCAATGTAAATACATTTTTCCTCCCAGAGGCCATGGTTAAAAAAGAATTTTCTAGATACTGTTCTAAAGAAACTCTCACATTTGACCCAAAGAGATAGAGCTAAGGGTGCTCATTGTAGTGTTTGCAGTACTGAAAGCTGAGACATTCTAAATGTCTATCCACAGTGTAATGAATAAGTGAAGTTGTCTTTATCCATTCAGTGAAATATTATCCTGCAGTTAAAACAAGCTAAATATACATGTGTCAACATTTAAGAAATCTCAAAATCAGAACGTTGAAGATATGGATAGCATGTAGCATATCTCTGAATTTTAAAGATGCATATATATTTGTGGTAAAAACACTGAGATATTCACAGGAAAGAACCACACCAACTTCAGGGTTGTGCTTACATCTGAGGCGGAAGGTCGGGAGGAGACCAGGGCGGAGTGTGTGCCTGGGGTGACTTTTGTTTTACCTGTAACATTCTGGATGTGAACAAATCTGAATCAAATAAGGGAAAACGTGAACACCTGTACAATTCGAGTGCTAGGTACACAGATGGCTATTATCTTATTTACTTTATGTTTGAAATTGTTCACCAATAAAAACATCGAAATTTAAATGATAAAAATAAAAATACCTTCCGAGCATCCCCTACCCAGCAGAGGCTCCCATCCGAAGCTGAATGGCCGATGTGGACTTGGCCAGTTGTAAGGGGATGCTTGCTGGCATTTAAGCTTGAGGCCAGGCAGACAGAATGTAAATTTATATCACACACTCCGATGAAATCAATAGAGGTAATTTCCTGATTCAAATCCATAGATGCGCACAGAATCATCCAGATCTACAGAGAACTATACACATGGAGAGGGAGCTCAGGGGGACAATTTAGGGCCTGAATTATTCAGTGTCTGTCTCATGTCCCCGTCACTTTGGGCTTCAGTTGGGGCGTGGTGGAGAAGCATGAATTCTGCTGCTGGACTGGCCACAGCTCAGATGTTCTGACAATAAAGACCTGTGTTGAATGATAATTGCATTTTCTCTACATCAGTGTATGGAAATCTGTTTACAGATTTGGATTACAAATTCTGGAAGCTTTATATGTTTAATGATTTTTTTTCCACCGACCTTAAAGGGCTCTGTACTATTTCAACCATGACTCTGCTTAAATTCAGGCCACTGCTGAATTAACTCCGATTTTGCCCTGTGGAATTAACTTTTGTGATTAAGTCAAACTTGAAATGCCACTTATCCCACCCCCCAAGTTCTTCTTGTGATTTAGGAAACAGATTGGAAAGGGAAAAGACAGACATTTGGGAAAGAATGGTGAATGGCTGTTTTTCTTCCTTAGGCTTACAGGAGCCCCGTAATTCTAGACTTCACAACTGCAATCCCTGTTGAGCACAGAGTAGTCCATTGGGTCTCATTTGTGTTTCTCAAAGACTGAAGCAACTGGCCATGAAGTTCAGTTCTAATAGGATTAAAAAATACAGCAGCAGGTAGATGGCTACAATATCAAAAGGTGCTGAGTGACATACACATTAGAAAAAGAAAACTGAATTAGCAGTGACATTTTTTGGCCTGAGGGCTTTTTTCTTTTTTTTTGACTGTGGAAATAAAGACACACTTTGATCTATTCTACTTAGAACTTGACAAAACATCAAGGCCAGAATATTGCCTCTAATCTTATTAGTCATTTCCAGACTGTATCCCTTCGGCTCCTCTGTTCCTTGCGGATAAGGCTGCGTGTTTCTCTGAATGGACATTTTATGCTTCTGTTACAACAATCCCAGAAGGGAAGTCATGCTGGGTACTCGTAAGGGGTCCTGTGATTGTTGTGGGAAGCAGCTATTGGATTGCCCAGGGCTCTGTTAGACTCATGAGATTTAAGTGTTCTTCCTGAGTGTGGAAACACCATCACCAGTGGAAGTGAAATGTAAGAGAGGGCAGAGAAATGGCAGGCAAGTAAGTACAAAATTACAAAGACACAAGGTACAAACACTCTCCTGTCTTTCAATAAAATACTTCATTATTTTCTCAGAAAAAAAAATTAATGAAATGGTGCTTACCATTAGACACAATCTAAAAGTGTTTTTCACATTTTTTTTTTTTTTGAGGTGGAGTTTTGCTCTTGTTGCCCAGGCTGGAGTGCAATGGTATAATCTCAGCTCACTGCAACCTCTGCCTCCTGGGTTCAGGCGATTCTCCTGCCTCAGCCTCCCATGTAGCTGGGATTACAGGCATGCGCCACCACGCCCAGCTAATTTTGTATTTTTAGGAGAGATGGGGTTTCTCCATGTTGGTCAGGCTGGTCTCAAACTCCTGACCTCAGGTGATCCACCCGCCTTATCCTCCCAAAGTGCTGAAATTACAGGCGTGAACCACTGTGCCCTGCCTGTTTTTTTACATTTTGAAGATAAAAAATTATGCTGCAGGCATTCAAGCAAGAAAACAGTTACCTTTGAAAACAAACGCAAACACAAAAGGAAAACAAAACAAAATATATATTTAAAAAAGAATCTGGCAGGCTCAGACATTTCTGCTTCAGCAAACACCGTCATAGACTGAAGTGACGCCTCTACAACTTTGAGAAAAGATGATTGTAACTCGCTATGTATCCAAGTTGGTATTCAGGTATAAAGAAAATAGAAAAGCATTTCAGAGATCCTCTTGTCAGGAGAAACAGGATTGCAAAGATATCCAAGTGAAAAGACCTCAGCATGTAGAACTTTGAAGCATGCAGTAAGAGTCTGGAATTTTTTCTATGGATTTTAAGTAAAGGAGTGATGTGATTCAATGGATGTTTTACAAAATATTAATCTAGCTTGCTGGGTGAAGAACAGACTAGAAGGCTAAGAGTAGGAGTGGGCATAGGAATGAGGGGTTTTGCACCCACCAGGTAAGAAATGGTGAAGGCCTGGACTGGTGCAGTGATTGTCAAGAAAAAGAAGTGGTTGGATTTGAGATCTCTTTCTAGGAAGACCATATAATAGGAATTGTGGATAAGTTGTCTTGGGGATGGGTTGGGGTAGTGAAAGGCTCAGAGAAGGCTTCAGGTTTTTATTGTGAGCACTGGGAAGCTGGTGTTGCAACTTATGGAAGTGAGAAGGACTAGTGAAGGCATAAACTTAGGGTTGAAGATCAGTGGAGTGGTTTTGAACCTGTTTGAGAGACTAAAACTTCCAAACAGTGAGGCCAAGAAAGTAACTGGATACACAAGTCTGGAATCATGAACGATGTTCTCAGCTGCACACCTCTCCGTGCATCTGCCACTGATCTGTACTGATCCCTCACATTCTCCCAAACCATTCTATTGACCCTCTATTGCTCCTATACTGTAATCAATAAATGCACCACCCTTCAAATATTACCTCATCAGTGAAGCATGCCCTAATCCAATATAAAGCAACATCTTTCCCCTCCTTGGCCATCACCACCTGGCTTACTTTTTTTAAATTGTACTTTAAGTTCTCAGGTACATGTGCAGATCATGCAGGTTTGTTACATAGGTATACATGTGCCATGTGGTTTGCTGCGTCCATCCCCTCGTCATCTACATTAGTTATTTCTCCTAATGTTATCCCTCCCTAAACCCCCCCACTCCCTGCTGTCCCTCCTCTAGCCCCTCCACACTGACAGGCCCCAGTGTGTGCTGTCCCCCTCCCAGTGTCCATGTGTTCTCATTGTTCAACACCCACTTATAAGTGAGAACATGTGGTGTTTGGTTTTCTGTTCTTGTGTCAGTTTGCTGAGAATGATGGTTTCCAGCTTCATCCATTTCCCTGCAAAGGACATGAACTCATCCTTTTTTATGGCAGCATAGTATTCCCTGGTGTTTTTGTGCCACATTTTCTTTATCCAGTCTATCATTGATGGGCATTTGGGTTGGTTCCAAGTCTTTGCAATTGTAAACAGTGCCACAATAAACATACATGTGCATGTGTCTTTATAATAGAATGTTTTATAATCCTTTGGGTATATATAAAGTAATGGGATTGCTGGGCCAAATGATATTTCTGGCTTACTTTCTATATTTATTTGTTTGTCTCACCATACTAGAAGGCAAGTCCGTGAGATCACTGACTTTGTTCGTTCACAGGTGTATCCCCCATAGTCTAGAACAATGTCTTGCATGATTGGGTAGATGCCCAATCAATATTGTTGCTGGTGACTAGAAGTCCAATAATCCAGATTTTAGCGTCAATTATAACGTGATGTAACCTCCCTGAGATTCTTCTTAGTTGTGAGGTGGGGGACCTTAGTATCCGCCCTACTAGCTCATGAGGCTGCTGTGACCATCAAGTGAATTATTGGACCCCATGGCTTAAGTATTAGACAGAAAGATTTTGACATTTTCATAGGCCATGGCCTCATGCCAAAAATGCAAAGCAGACTGTGTGAAACTCAATAAGGGGATGTTTGATAATTTTCTGTATGATTTCCATGAGGGAAAATGGGGTGGGGGATGAGGGCCCTAAAGAAACAAGTGTGTTCTCATAGGGAGTTCTTTGGTGAGTTCTGATCTTAAAATGATCAGTATATAAAAGATGGAAAGAGGGGCCCAAAAACTAAAGGTGGATACAAAAGAATGGTGAGCATGGAGTCTCAGGAAGGCTGTGGCAAAAAAAAAAAGAGCTAAGGCTTGCAAAAATGTTAAGGATGAGAAGAATTGATTTGGGGACACATTTGAAGCAAGAAGATAAATTACAGGATCGTGCCAACACATGGCAAATTAAAAGCAGAACTTGGATTTTAGTTTGTTTCCAACAAAGAAAATGGTCTTCAGATTTGAAATAAGAAATCCTTAAAAATGAAATTTAAAGAGCAAGGGAGGTATAAAAAGAGACAGAATTTTGCTTCATTAAATAAGATTGAGCCCCCAAACCTGACATAACTGTCAACTCAATCCCCTACTCCATTTCTTGGGCCTTTTTTTTTCTCCCCCAAGCTTGGCACTCAGGTTACTTATTGAGTTCTGGGTGTATTTCCAGCCAGTTCTCAGCTCCGTCTGATGAAAGAGATGATTATGGAACCACGTCAGATGAAGACTTGTTAGAAAGAATAACTCGTCTGTAGAGGGGCCTCTCCTGATCCTTATGATCGGGGTAGAAGAGGCATGAGCAGCTGAGCACATCTATGCTTGGTTGTGTATGTGTATGTGCACAAGGGGTATTTCTTTACAAGGGAGGTCAAGGGGGGGTGTCTTCTGATGATAGGAAACTAGGCTTTATTGTCACCATCTCCTCCACCAGAGGTAGGAGAGTTTGGGGGAACACAAGGGCCGTGGTTCCCCTGCTGCTAAGAAGCACAATAGACGTAGTTTTGGATTTTCCAATCTCCAAAATACTCCAAGAAAAGTTGATCACACCTTCCCTTCTCTTCTAGGAGCCCCACAAAACATTCCTGAGATGCAGAAAACCCTGGGGAGGTTGTTGGAGTGACACCCCAAATAGCAATTGCTAATCTTATTCAACAAACTAGTGTTTCTGCATCATTGTTCTTGGATAGCAATATTGACCATCTCAGATCATAGTTCTGCCTTAACACAACGTAGCAAATTTAGCCTTTATCTGGGTGCTTAAAACACTAATCCTGCATCAAGATCTCTGAATGTCCCTTTCCCCCTGTGTTAGAATGTTTTTGTGTTGCTATAAAGGAATACCTGAGACTCGGTAATTTGTAAAGAATAGAGGCTCAATTGGCTCATGGTTCTGCAGGCTGTGCAGGAAGCATGGTGCTGACGTCTGTTTCTAGTGTGGCCTCAGAAAACTTACAATCATGGTGGAAGGTGATGGGGAGCCAGAGTGTCACACGGTGAGAGTGAGAGGAGGAGAAAGACAGCGAAGGTACCAAACTCTTTTAAACAACCGTCATGTGATCTGAACGAAACTCAGTCATCACCAAGGGGAAGGCACTAAGCCATTCATGAGGGTTCCGCCCCCATAACCCCACAACTCCCACCAGGCCCCACCTCCAACATTGGGGATTACATTTCAACTAGAGGTCTGGAGAAGACACACATCCAAACTATATTACCACCATTCTTTATAAAGCCATAAAAACATCTTTCAAAATTTGATTATTGCTTGAAACTTGGGAATGACTCATACCCATGTTAACATGCTTTAATACAATTATAAATGCTTTCTTCTAGAGCCCATTTCCCTTTCCCCTGCTAAGCTGTCCTTAGTGTGGTCTTCTTGACCTCTCTTTTTCATAGTCCAAACTCATAATTTACCCATTATCTCCCTGGTGAAATGAACTTGACTGTTGCACTCTGGATTGGACACTGGGTGTCCATGTGGTCATCTGACTATTGGGACCCAACTCTGCCCGCACAAGGGGTACCCATTTTCCCAGTTCATAAGAATGGGATTCCATTTTGACTTCCATTCTTTGCTCTTATTCTTACAAGTTGTTTAAGCTTTCCATCTCCCATCCCCATGGGAATGACCATTCTCACTCCAGCTGGGGGCTGGATCCTGCCATCTACAAGGAGGCTTCTCAGACACTGCCTTTCTGTCTGCCTGGGCTTCTGAGCACTGTTCTTCTGGAGGCTGTCCCCTAATCCCCATATGTCATTAATTTCCACAGCAGCCATTGCACCAGGCAACCACTTAGTTACACCATGACCATGGAAAATCATACACGCATACATGTGGGAGACCACATCTTGCTATTTTAAACTGGGGAGGTCAGCCCCTGCTACTTCCCATGTCTTTTCCTTACTAGAAAGAAAATCTAGTCTAGATCATGGTCTGTCTGCCCTACCTACTTGATCTTGCTATGAATTCTCTATTCTTCCTGACTCCCTTTGAATGATAATAGTTCTAAAATTTACAAATATGAGATTCCCAAACAACTGTCAGTAACCATTTGACTTTTTGAGAGGGAGATGCTGAGTCTCATTCATCTTTCTAGCCTGGGGCAGCGAGCAGCTACAACGTTTATAGGAAGAAAAATCAGGAGACTAGAAAAAGGTGCTAATCTTTGTTTCCAAAAAAAAATGGCAAATTCCAACAAGCAGAAGAGAGTTAAGTGACGAAACCCTAAATAAATCCTTGCAGTTTTGCTTTGTGGTACTTGGAAAAGAATGACAGTCACCAAGTGAGTCATATGAAATTGACCTAATTCCCTGATTCCAAGGGGATGAGTCTCAGGGATATAACATAGAGGTTGTGTATCTCAATCTTTTTAAAAACTATATATCTTTATATATTTCATTTTAAAATATATATATATATTTAAAACTATATATCTTTATATAACATATGTATGTGGTAACATACAATCCTCCATTTTAACCATTTTGAGGTATACATTTCAGTGGCATTAAGTATATTCACATTGTTGTGCGACCATCTCCAGAACTTTTTCATCTTCCCAAATTGAAACTCTACCCAGGAACTCCCCATTCTCTCTTCCCCAGCAGCTGGCAGCCACTGTTCTGTTTTTCTGTCTCCATGCATTTGATGACCCTAGGAACCTTGTATAAGAGGAATCATACAATATTTATTATTTTGCTACTGCCTTATTTCACTTAGCATAAGGTCCTCAAGATTCATCCATGTGTAACACGTGTCAGAGTTTTCCTTATTTTTAAACCTGAATAATAGTCTATCTCAATTTTAAAAAGACAGTTTCGCCCACTGTCCTAGGAATTCGGACAGAGGGCTGAAAGACATCACAGAATCCATGCATCTGGAGGAAGCTGTCTCGGGAAGTTCCACAATACTCTTGCCAGGCTCTGCCCTGGACAACATTTCTAGCAATGACTTAAGTGAGGATGCAGGAGGGATGCCAAGCTAATAACTTGTGAATTGCACAAAATTGGGCCTAATAGCTTTTCTGTCTAATAATGAATACAGATTCAAAATATGTACTGTACTAAAATGGTATACTGAAACCAAGGAGATGAAATTTAACAGCAATACATGTAATTTACTAAAATTAGGCTAAGGTGCACATGCGCATATGTGTGCATGCACGGGAGTGCGTGAACACACGCACACACACACACACACACACAACTGCAGAAGCACAGGATGGACTACAATGCCTAAGAGTTGTGGGTTTTAATTGACCACAAACTCAGTCTGAGTCAACAGTGGGATGTGGTTGCCAAAAAAAAACAACTAATGTGATCCAGAGGGGCATTAATAGAAGCACAATGTTCAGAGCAAGGCAGGAAATAGCTCATCTGCAGGCCCTGATGGTTAGGCCGCCCCTGGAATGTTGTGCTCAACTGGGTACCACAGTTTATGAGGGATAGAAAAAAAACTGGAGGGCATTTGGCAGAGGGTGAATAATCTAGAAAACGTGCTGCATAAGAAGCAGGAAGCAAATCTGGAAATTTAGCAGATAGAAAAGAGGACTTTGCAGGGGCCACACAGAGAATGTCTTTGCAATTTGGAAGGCCTCCTTCTGTGTAGCATTAGGAAATGGAACCGTTACTCATGGATGGAAATTCTGGGCAGGGTAATTTCTACTTAGAAAAATAAACAACTTCCTTATAGTTGGACCTACCAAACAATAGAATGGGTTCTTTCAGGAGTGAGTTGTTTATCATTGGAGGCAATTAATCAGTTGCTTTAGAACAGTGGTTCTCTTAACCACATGTGGTAGCTCCTGCCTATAGTCGCAGCTACTCAGGAGGCTGAGGCAAGAAGATTGCTCGAACCCAGAAGTTCAAGGCTGCAGTGAGCTATGATCATGCCACTGTACTCCAGCCTAGGTGACAGAGTGAGACCCTGTCTCTAAATTTTAAAAAAATCTTTTAAAAAAGAGCAGTGGTTCTCAGGGGGCAATTTTTCCCCCAGGGGATATTTGCCAATGTCTACAGATACTGTTGATATTCACAAATGGGGAGTGGGAGGTGCTGCTGGCTTCTAGTGGGATGTTGCTGCAATGCACAGGACAGCCCCCAGAGGTTGAATGATCCAGCTCAAGATACTAATAGTTCTCACCTCTCCCTGTAATTCCAGCACTTTGGGAGCCTCAGGCGGTGGATAACCTGAGATCAGGAGTTCGAGACCAGCCTGGCCAGCATGGTGAAACCTCATCTCTACTAAAAATACAAAAAAAAAAAAAAAAAAAAAAAAAAATATATATATATATATATATATATATATATATGTCCAGGAGTGGTGGCAGACATCTGTAGTCCCAGTTACTCAGGAGGGTGAGGTGGGAGAACTGCTTGAACCCGGGGATGGAGGTTACAGTGAGCCAAGATCACACCACTGCACTCCAGCCTAGGCAACAGAGCAAGACCCCATCTCAAAAAAAAAAAAACCAAAAAACAAAACAAAACAAAACAAAAGTAGCGCTGAGCTCAAGAAACTTGCTTTTGCTTTAGAAGGAAACACTGTACTAAAATGCTTTAGAGCAGAGGACCAAAGCTGCTGGATCTGGCCTGCAGATTATTTTTTCTTTTTATGTCACTTGCCAACATTTAAGGATCCTGAGATTTAAGATGAAGATTGGATTTCCAGCCCCCTTTAAAAAAAAAAAATCCGCATATTTGGCAATATCTGGCCCACTTGCCTGCATGGCAGTAACTTCCTGGAGCTGAATAGCTGATGTCTCTTTAGGATGAATCAAGAGCTCTCTAGTTCATCACAGTCCTCACCTGATTACCTGTTTGACATTGCAGGCATTTGAATTTGTGACCTCGTATGCCTTTCATCCAGTGGATCTCAATTCCATGTGCACTTGATCACCCGAGGAGCTTTGAAAAATCCCAGTGCTAAGGCTGCACCCTTGACCAATCACCCCATCAGACTCTCTAGGGGTGAGACCCAGGCTTCTGTGTTTTTTTGTAGGTCTCCAAGATGGGTCCAAGGTGCAGGCAAGGGTAAGAACCACAGCTGTAGATAATGTAACACTATAACCTGCAGGAAGAAGTTCTAAGGAAAGCTCACTCATACCCAGCAGATAGAACTTTCTAATAGTTAAGGAATTTAAACAACTGAATGGGCTGCTTTGGAAGTGACCTCCCAAAGAAATCCTGACTTTGGAATATCTGGAAAGGAGAGAGATGGAATGAAAGCAGAGGTTTGTTACCCTGAATGTGGATGCCCTGGGGAGTATCCCCCAAGTACCCAGGTTCAGGTACCATTCTGGAAGATTATAATCTAGTAAAGGCAGGTGGGCTGAGCAGGTATAAGTTCAAAAACCTCCCCAGGTGATGCTAAGAGCTCTTAAAAGAGACCACTAAGTCAGATGGGTGACCTCTACAAACCCCCAATCTCAACCTTGGCAATGACTCAGGTCCTTAAGAAAAAAATCTATGTAAACCTTCAAATACACACTGAAATAGAAACATAAGTAACATAAACATTATGGGTTGGGGAGTATTTTTTACTGAGGTTAAACTTGAAGCTGCAAGATTCTCTGACTTGGTCTAACATTAAGGCCTAAAGGATGCCAGGAAATAACTGTTTTCTAGGTTCTAGCTCTTTTTCTGACATACTTGACATGTGATGCTTGCTTAAATAACCTCTCAGAAAGCAGCTTATGTACTTGCGGGAGAGTTCTTGGCTTCAAGCAACAGATATGATGCTTGATGGTGCCTGCTTTAAGCTAAAAGGAATTCTATTAAATGGATGACAGTGTAAAAAGGTTTTTGAATACGTTTGCTTTAATAAAGTATGATACATCTATGCAATGGCTGATTTCAAAGCCATTAAAAACTATTAAACCGATTTAAACTTTTTGGTATGAAAAGATGTTCACAATATTGGACTTTGTGAGAATATTAGGTTGCGCAACAGAATATAAGCTATCATGTGATTTATCTTTATAGCAGCATATATTTATATTGATAGCTATATGCAAAATCTGGAAAAAAACTAAACCTCGACCTAAATCTTATACCTTATTTAAAAATTAAAATAGATCATAGTCTTAAATATTAAATGTAAATCTATAAAAATGTTAGAAAAATCAGCTGGGCGTGGTGGCTCATGCCTGTAATCCTAGGACTTTGGGAGGCCGAGGTGGGCAGATCACAAGGTCAGGAGATCAAGACCATCCTGGCTAACAGAGTGAAACCCTGTTTCTACTAAAAATACAAAAAAATTAGCCAGGCGCGGTGGCACGTGCCTGTAGTCCCAGCTGCTTGGGAGGCTGATGCAGGAGAATTGCTTGACCCTGGGAGGCGGAGGTTGCAGTGAGCAGAGATTGTGCCACTGCACTCTAGCTTAGGTGACAGAGAGACTCCATCTTAAAAAATAAGTCTTAAAGATCTTGATTTTTAGACTTAACACCTGTAAGAGGGAAGATTGATAAATCTGACCTCATCAAAATTAAAAACTTTTGCTTTGCAAAAAACCCCATGGAAAGAATAAAAACACAAGGTGCAAACTGGGAGAAAACACTTGTAAAGCACGCATTCAACAAAGGACTAGTAGCTATAATATATAAATGATTCTCACAGTAACAGAAAATAAAATTAGAAAATTGGCAAGGACATGAAGAGACATTTCACCAAACAGGACATGCATTTGAAAAATAAGCACGTGAAAAGATGTTCAGGACCATTCACCATCGGGGAAACACGATAAAACCACAATAAGGTATCACCACACATCCAACAGAAGGGCTAAAAAAAAAAACAGTGACAACACCAAATGCTGTCAAGGATGTGGAGACAGGATCACTCATACATTGTAAAATAGTGTGGGTACTCTAGAAAACAGCTTGGCTGTTTCTTATAAACTATTGGGTTGGTGCAAAAGCCGCAACACTGACTTTGCATTTCAGAAGGCCTGCTTCTGTGCAGCATTAGGAAATGGAACTGTTACTCATGAATGGAAGTTCTGGGCAGGGTAATTTCTACTCGGAAATTAGGTTGCTTTTGCACCAACCTAATACACATGCAATTACTATTTTATCCAGCAGTTGAGTTATTGGGCATTCATTTATCCATGGAAATGAAAACTTACGTCCACACCCAAAAACTTACACACAAATGTACATAGCGGTTTTATTTGTAATAGGCAAAAACTGGGAACAACCTAAGTGTCTTTCAATGGGTGGATGATAAGAAACTGTGATACACCCATACCATGGAATACTACTCAGCAATAAACAAGAATGAACTATTGATACATGTCACCATTTCAATGGATCTCCAGGGATTATGTTAACTGAAAAAAAAAGGCCAATTCCAAAAGATTACATGCAATATTATTTCATTTATGTAACACTGGTGAAAAGATGAAATTTTAGAAATGGAGAACAGATTAGCAGTTAGGAATGGGGAGTGGGGCAGGAGAGAGGCGGGTGAGGTTATTAAACGACACATGAAGGATCCTTGTGATGATGGAACTGTTCTGTATCTTGACTGTGGTGGTGGATGAATGAACACAATAATACTGTATTCAATTAAATACGCACACACAAATGAGCACAAGTAAAACAGGAAAAATCTGAATAATATCAGTGGATTAATGTCAATATCTAAATTAAAAAATTAGCTGGATGCATTTGCCTGCATCTGTAGTGCCAGCTATTCAGGAAGCTGAAGCAGGAGGATTGCTAGATCCCAGGAGTTTGAGGCTGCAGGGAGCTATGATAGTGCTACTGCACTCCAGACTGGGCAACAGAGCAAGACTCTGCCTCTTAAAAAAAAAAAAAAAAAAAAAAAAGGTCAATATCCTGGTTGTGATACAATAGTTTTCCAAGATTGGGAGAAACTGGGTAAAGCATACATGGGCTCTCCTTGTATTATGTTGTACAATTGCATGTGAATCTACAAATAACTCAAAATAGCACATTGAATTTATAAAAGAAAAATGGGCCTGGTACAGTGGTTGAGGCCTGTAATCCCAACACTTTGGGAGGTCGAGGCAGGTGGATCACTTGAGATCAGGAGTTTGAGACCAGCTTGGCCAACATGGTAAAACTTGTTTCCATTAAAAATACAAAAATTAGCCATGTGTGATGGTGGGGCCTGTAATCCCAGCTACTCAGGAGGCTGAGGCAAGAGAATCGCTTAAACCCAGGGGGTAGAGGTTGCAGTGAACCAGGATCATGCCACTGCACTCCAGCCCCGGTGACAGAGTGAGACTTTGTCTCAAAAAAAAATAATAATAATAAAAATATAAAAGAAAAATGCATTGGCATGTAAAGATGTCCACAACACAGGGTTTTGTGAGAAAATTAGGTTGCAAAACAGAATATACTCTGTGACTTATTTTTGTAATTTTATATATCTATATTAATGGTTACATATAAAATCTGGAAGATTATATGCTGAAATGATAACAGTCAGTTCTTCAGGGTGGCAAGATTATGAGCAGCTTTAATTGTAACTTTCTTTTATTTCTGTGTGTGTTCTATTGTTTTTTCCACTGGACACATGGACTCAAGGGGTAAAAATAAGTAAACATTTTAAAAGAGAGAATAAAAGGCTGTTGGGTAGTTCATAGAATTACTGAGATGTCTGGAGAAAGGGAAAAGTGGGGGAAGAGCAAAAAAAAAAAAAAAAGAGGCTGAGCAGCAGAAATCTCTGGCCAGATCCCCCTCAGAAATGCTCTATTTAGGGTAGTGCTGCTGCTGCCCCAGCAGTAGATGCAGTTTGCCATCAGCACCACCAGCAATGGACTCTGGAAGACCCCATTCTTCCTGCTACCACTTGCCTTTAGAATGTTAATCTTGCTGCAGCTGCCAGTGCCACACACACACACACACACACACACACACACACACACACACACAGTGGGGGGTGGAGACTCTGTATAGCCTTTGCTTTCTTGTGTCTTTTGCTTCTGATTCAAAGACCAGAGCAGGTGCACAGACAATTCCTATCATTTTCAGGGTTTAGAGCAAGAGCACAATTGAAGGCCAACTGACTGTATGTTTAAACATTTAAAAATTATAAACCAAACCTAGAAAAGTATTACATAGAATATGTTCTATATTGTGCCTTCAGAACATTCTGAAAGGCCCAGTTCAAATGAAGGTGATGGCACGGGGAGAGCCAGCCTGGTCTGTGTCTCAACCCCCTTCTCTTTTCACCACTGACTCATTCTCCACTTTAAGTTGCCTTATACACAAGCATGTAAGCATCTGAGCACCATCCACACACTTCCCCCATCCTGTCCCTGCAAATGGTCACTTCATGGCCACCTTTGAGCCTCAGGATGTGCATGCAGTCCACCCTCTGAATAATGGACTTGGGGAGAAGACTGTACAGGCAAGGTAGGAGTGGGTCATAGATGAACACATCTCCTTGGCCCTGTGTATTCCTTACCCCATGGAAAGGGACACAGCCAGAGTTTGGATTTCCCTAGCTTCAAGGGAGTCCAGGAAAGTGAAATCTGACACTTTTCAGCTTAAGGTTTTGCCTGCCACCAAGACTCAGTGAAGGGATTCCATAAATAGGAAAAGTGCTCAAAGCTGAGCAGCTTAAAGAAGAACAAATGTCCAATTTATCCAATTTATGATGTTATCCAATTGTTGGCTTAGAGATTCATAGACTGATGATGATGATGACAATGACATTGTTCCCAATAAAGGCTAACATTTATTGAACATTCACTTCTATCAGGCACCCTAAAATCTCTTTACATACATTATTTTATTTGATTCTCATGACAACTCTAAGATATAGTCCCTTTGTTATTGCCACCCCAACAGAGATAAGAAAACCAAGATGCTAAGAGGTTAGATCACTTAGTCAAGGTCACTTGGGTAGCAAGTAGCACAGACAAGCTTTGAAAACAAGTCTGCCTTGCTCCAGGGGTTTACGTCTACACTGGACATCTTCTAGACAGTAGGCTGGTATAGATGAACTTCCAAATCAACATATATGTTAGCAGCTCTCTGCCTTAACTGTAGAAAACCTGACCAATACTCCCTACAAATGTTTGATTCTGAATTAGAAAATCCATTAAGATGAGTTCACTGGATGGTGAAGACATCCTAGCTGAGTTCAATTATATTTTAACACTGTTGGCCTGCTACCCTCTCCTCTCACCAGCTTTCTTTAGGATCAAGGATTCACAGAGGTTGAAGTTGTAGAGATAGGATTGAGGAATCCCAATAGAAATGGAAAAAAGATGGTGAGTGACAGGGAGGTGAACATGTGTTACTCTCGTGGCAGAGAGAAGGCAGGCATTCTCTGATCTGTTTCTGTTCTCCCCATCTCCACACCCCAAGTGTAGGCTTAGGATGGGATGCTTTTAGGGATTATTAATAAAGAACAGATTTTTCAGTTTTGCAGGAAGGTGATAAGAGATGAGAGAGCCTTTCATAGCTGAGGTGTTTTAGAGGAATTTAGTTTGGGGGCATTTGAGCAGAATGGTTGAGGGGAGGGTGAAATAATCCAGGTTCTACTGGGAGTACTGGAGGTACCTTGCTGCTTAGGGATAGATCCTAGGCAAAAGTTTCCCAAAGCTGTCTTCCCACTGAAATCACCTGGTGCACTTTTTAGAAATACAGCTTTTGAGCTGCAATTCAGACCTACTGAATCGGAATTTCTCAGGGAGATTTATTGGTCAATAGATGGTTAGCCTGGTTTAAAGGAAAAAAGATCCAAAATCATATTCAAGCTTACTTTGGGGTCCAGCTACGACAGGAAAAGAGGCATATAGAGGCTCTCACTAGAAATAAAAGCAAACATTGGGTTACAGCCATGTTTCTCCAAGTGTGGGCTGTTTATGAGTACCAGGATAATATTAGGCGTTATACAGCCATCAATTCACAAAGAAAGTTATTCTTTTGCAAACCTCTTTCAGTCCTTCTGATTACATCAAGAACTATCAGTCTGGTGCTAAAATGCCTTTAACACCTCTCTTGCTTATTCCTCTTCTAAACAAAGAGAGAGCAAGTCTCAAATTCAGCTTCTAGCAGACAACAGGATCTGAAGAATGCTATAACATAGTTTTGTCTGTATTAAATGTGAGTGGTTGTTTTTAAATTATACTTTAAATTTTGGGATATACGTACAGAAGTGTTTTTAAAGATTTTTATTTCTTGATTACTTTTTAATTGATACATAATAATTGTACATATGTATGGGATACCATGTAATGTTTTGATATGTGTACACCTTGTGTAATAATCAAATCAGGGTGTTTAGCATGTCCATCACCTCATACATTTATCATTTCTTTGTGGTGAGAACGTTCAAGTCTTCTCTTCTGGCTATTTTCAAACATGCAATACAATATTGTTAACCATGCTCATATTACTGTGGAATAGAACATTAGAATTTATTTTTTCTATCTAATGTAACTTTGTATGCATTGAGCAGTCGCTCCTTATCCCATTGCTTCCCTTCCCCTCCCTGGTGACCACTATTCTACTCCCTACTTCAATGCATTTGATTTCTGTAGATTTTTACCTGTAAGTGAAACCATGCTGTATTTGTCTTTCTGTGCTTGGATTATTTCACCTAACATAATGTCCTCCAGGTTCATCCATCTTACTGCAAATGACAGGATTTCATTCCTTTTATGGATGAGTAGTATTTCATTATGCATATATACCACATTTTCTTTATCCATGAATTCACAGATGGACCCTTAATTTGATTCCATATATTGACTATTGTGAACAGTACCATGCTCCTAGTTATTGGGAGAACTAATATTGCTAGAATGTCTATACTACTGTAGTAATCTACAGATTCAGTGCAATCCCTATCAAAATATCAATGACATTCTTCACAAAAATAAAAAAAAAATCTTAAAATTCATATGGAACAACCAAAGACCTCAAATAATCAAAGCAGTCTCAAGCAAAAAGAACATAGCTGGCAGCCTCATACTACCTGGCTTCAAACTATACTTCAAAACTATGATAGCCAAAATAGCATGGTACTGACATAAAGATAGACACATCGACCAGGGGGAATAGAATAGAGAACACAGAAATAAATCCACCAACTTATAGCCAACTGACTTTTAAGAAAGGTACCAAGAACACAAAATGGAGAAAAGGCAGTCTTTTTAATAAATGGTTCTGGGAAAACTGTATATTCACATTCAGAAGAATGAGGCTAGACCACTGTCTCTCAACATACACAAAAATCAACTCAAAATGAGTTAAAGACTTAAATGTAAGACCTGAAACAATAATACTACCGGAAGAAAACAGGAGAAATACTTCATGGCTGGTCTGCAAAGATTTTTTAGATAAGTCCTCAAAAGCACAGTAACAAAAGCAAAAATAGACAGATGAGATTACACCAACCAAAAAACTTATTCACAGCAAAGGAAATCATCAACAGAGTGAAGAGGCAACTTAGATAATGGAAGAAAATATTGGCAAACTATGGATCTGACAAGGGATTAATATCCAGAATAATAAGAAATCCAAATGATTCAATAGCAAAAGAAAATCTGATTTAAAAATGGACAAAAGATCTGAATAGACATTTCTCAAAAAAATGCATACAAATGATCAACAGGTATTTGAAAAAAAATGCTTAACATCACTAATCATCAGGGAAATGCAAATCAAAACCACAATGAGATATCATCTCATACCTGTTAGAATGACTATCATCAAAAAGACAGTTAAAATGCTGGTATGGATGTGAAGAAAGGGGAGCTTTTATACACCCTCGGTGAGAGTGTAAATTGGTACAGCCATTATAGAAAACAGTATGGAGGTTTCTCAAAAAATTAAAAATAGCCTGGTATGATGTCTCAGGCCTATAATCCCAGCACTTTGGGAGGCTGAGGGGAGCGCATCACATGAAGCCAGAAGTTTGAGAACAGCCTGGCCAACATGGTGAAATCTTGTCTCTACCAAAAACACAAAAATTATCCAGCCATGGTGGCTTATGCCTGTAATCCCAACTGCTCGGGTGGCTGAGGCACGAAAATCGCTTTATCTGAAGAGGTGGAGGTTGCAGTGAGCCGAGGTTGCACCACTGCACTTCAGCCTGGTGACAGAGTGAGACCCTGTCTCAAAAAAAAAAAAAGAAAGAAAAGAAAAGAAAAAAAAAATAGAACTACCATATGATCCAGCAATCCCACTATTGAACACATAGCCAAAGGAAATATAGTTAATATGTTTTAAAGGTAATCTTCAATTTGGGGAAATGAGACTGCTGTTTCATTCTGAGTAATGATAAGTTTAACTTTTGAAAAATAAAACACGTGTATTTTAGAGTCAGATAACATAAAAAAAGTTACAGAAATAATCATACTATTTGTACCTTGGTGGGGGAGAAATCATGAAGGTGCAATGTGAATGAAGTTTGGGAAACATTCCCTTGGAATATTCCCTAGTCCCCGTTTTCTCTCTCTTGGGAATCTGAGTGTTCTGGAAAGAGTACAGAAAATTAAATAGTAGCCACATATTTTCTTCTTTGTCTTTCATCTTATTCTCAGAAAGAGGAACTCTAGACATTAACATGTCACCTCCTTTAATATATTAATACATTGTCTGACATGAACTATAGTCCTTGCAGCTCCCAATGTCATTAGACAGGTTGAGGAGGTTGGGAGTCAGAGACAGAGCAGTGGGGGGCATTAGGGAAGAAGCAGTTGCTGATGAAAATCAAGAAGCCTTTTCATGGTTTGCAGCTAAGCCTCAAGCCATCACTGTGTGAGCAAGGAAGTGCTAGAAAGTTGTTTGTGTGAAATGGAGTGTAAACGTGTTATTGAGGTGGAGGAGAGGGGAACAGAGACGGAGGGAGAAGAAATGGAATGCATGGGCAGAAGGAGGGACCCACTTAGGAAGCATCAGCACCTCCTGCAAGTGGGAGACATTGTGGGAGTTTGGCTGTCCTTATTTACACAACACCAGATAAGGCTGCAGCTCACACTCTGTGTTTGCTGCCGCATCTCCGTCAACAGATGGAGGTAATAAAGAGGCTAAAAATGGAAACAAGAACTGGTGTGTAGCTTTGTTGTGGCAGTTTGTCACAGAACAGTCCAAGAATCCTTCGCCGGTAAGTGTGCTTGTGAAGGTCACCCATGACCTCTTTGATATTAAATCTAATAGACACTTGGCTGGCTGGGCTGTAGCACCACCAGGGAGGCCAGTCTCTTGGGGCATGAGGTTGGCCGCTGCCCATTTGTGATTAGTTGGACTCAAGCAATGGCGTGGCTTCCCTGGGGTTTCTTGAGGGCTGTTAGTTCCAGCTTTGGTCAATAGCCTATATAATTAATCAGCTTAAAGGGAGTGCTGGTTAGCAATGGTTCTTGACCCTGGCTGCACATTAGAATCACCCCGGGGAGCTTTAAAAATAATACCAATGCCTAGGCGTCACCCAGGACCAATTGAATCGGAATCTTGGGAGGAGGAGGGAGCTTCAGATACCAGCATTATTTTAAAGCTCCCCCAGGTGATTCTAATGTGCAGCCAGGGCTGAGAATCACTAGGTTAGATCATTAAGGGATGAAGTGGGAGACACACATGCCTAATACCAGTCTGGCTTCCTGCATCTTCCCTGTCAACTCTGAATTGGGATAAAGGGTTGACACTGAGAGACCGTAATTTATTTAAGCAATAACCAGTTGATGCAGCATTAAGATTGCTTCCAATTTTATTTGTATAAGGTGACAAACACTAACCTTATTCATAAACCTTATTTTGAGAGGCTGAGGTGGGCAGATCACGAAGTCAAGAGATCGACACCCTCCTGGCCAACATGGTGAAACTCCATCTCTACTAAAAATACAAAAATTAATTGGGCATGGTGGGACACGCCTGTAGTCCCAGCTACTCGGGAGACTGAGGCAGGAGAATTGCTTGCACCTGGGAGGTGGAGGTTGCAGTGAGCTGAGATTGCACCACTGCACTATGGCCTGGTGACAGAGAGACGCTCCAGCTTAAAAAAAAAAAAGCCTTTGTATGTATCTATTATCTATTTTCTTGGGGTACACTTCTACCCTGAGTGAAAAGGTATGAATACTTTCTAAAGTGTGTGATACACACTGCTAAATTGTCTTCCAGAACAACTGTTCCAATGTAAACACTCAAGTACGTATGAGTGTGCCCTTTTTATATAGGTTTGATATCTGGAGCTTATCACTTAAAAAATATTGGCCAATTTGATAGGTAAATTCTATTGAACATTAGTTTATTTTGTACTTCTTTCAGGTTCAAGTTTTCCATTGGTATATTAGTCATTTCTTCTTTTCTGAAATGGCTACTCATATGCTTTGACCATTTTCCCATTGTGGTGCTCATTTTTTTCTACTGATTTTTTACAGACTTTACATATTAAGGGGTATTCAACTTTGTCATATGTTGCTGATATTTTTCTTGATGTTATGTGTTTTTAATTTGATTTTAAGTTGTTGTTTTTTTAATATACAGGTGTAAAGTGTTGACAAAGCCAAAATTTACCATCTTATCCTTTATGGTATCTTCCACTGCTTTTATGTTTAAAAATTTCTTTATCTCAAAATGTTCTTATAATATTTTATGGGTTAATTACTAATATTAAATGCTTCAGTTCTTTTGGAATTTGTTTTGTTTTGGCAAACAAATTGCCTCAACTCCAATAACCAAATGCCTACCCCATCACATATTCAACAAATACTGAAGGCTTGTTAGTTGACTTTCTTTTTTGTCCTTTTGATCAATTTGAGTGTTTTGTCTTAGGCTAATACCACACTGTTTAATTATCATAACTTTATAACTTATTTTAAGATCTGGGAAAGTACAACATTCTTCTTTTCTATTTTCAAAAGTATTTTGTCTACTCTTTATGATTCTTTTTACATATTATTTCTAAAATAATCTTACAACAATATTACAAAATTAAAGCTTGTTAAGATCATACTGTCTGTAAGTATTGAGAAATGGATCTATGGAATCAAAGAGGGAGTCTAGAGATTAGAGACATGCATTTTATATCAGTGAGAAAAGAGAAGATCATTCAGTAATTGATTTTGGACAATTACTTATCCAATTGGAAAAAAATTAGTGCACTACTTCAGATTTTAAACAAAAATAAACTCCAGGAAAATTGGTAAAAGTCTGTGAAGAGTCAATTGACAAACCGGAAATCACGTATGATCATGAAATATGTAAAAAGATTCTCACACTTGGTGATAGGGAAATGCAAGTAAAAGCAAAAATTTGGTATCATTTTTCTTCCATACAATTGGCAAAATTATTTTTAAGATATGATTTCTTAATATGTAAAATTGATGAGGTATTGGGATGGTATTGTTGGGGTCGTGTGGATTAGCATAGCCATCTTGGAAGAAAATTTGGGAGAATCTATCAAATTAAAAACATGCATACCCTGTGACCCAGTGAATCTTCTTTAGAGGCACACTGCCATGTGTCCACTGTAAGGAAAATATAAGCAGGCTTCTACCAGTTTCTAAAATATCGAAATGCTTCTCCTTTGGTTGGTAGATAGCCTCAACCTTAGGTCCTTTAAGTGTTCTTGACCCTCACTCCCTGGACCACTTCAATCCTTCATCCCTTGACCTTTATTCCCTGGACAGCTTCAATCCCTTACCCTTAGCCCCATGCTTTTCCAGGGTCCAGCAACTAGAGTTAATGACTGGCACAGAGGGCCAGGGTCTGTCTAATTGGCTGGAGATATTTTGACTGATCCTTGTTGTTAAAAGATGTTTATTGAAGCATTGTTGTTAGAATAAGAGTATAAACAACTTGAGGCAGAAACTGCTAGCTGCCTACTTCCTATCCACTTCTCTTTCAAAACAACAGAATTAATGAACATTACTACCCATCAAAAGAGTACATACCCTAGCTTTCCTTGTGGCCAGATGTGGCCATGTGATTAAATTCCAGCCAACGGAAGGTGATCAGACATTTGTGTAGACTTCTGGGAAATCCTCTTAAGAGAGAGGAAGAATACCCTTCTCTGTGTCCTCCACACAGTGAACAGGATTGGGGATGTGATTGTGGACATGTCAGTTGCCTATTTTCAACCATAAGGAGGTGGGATACATCCAAGGTTGCAGAGAGATAGAAGAAGCTTGGGTGCCTGATAACTTCATAGAGCTGCCATACAGACCCAGATTGCTTCCTTTTTCACTTCCACTAAAGGACATAGATACATTTATATCCTATTCAAACTGCTATTGTTTTGGGGTTTTCCATTATATGCAACCAAATCTAATCCTGAAGGATAGAAAGTTAAATGTCCATTAACACTGAAATGGATATATAAACCAAAACACATAATCAATATAAACTGGAAATAACTTGAGGTATCATCTATGTGACGAAAATACCTTGAAAAGCCTAAGTTAAATCTATAGGCATTAACATGTTCAGTGAAAAAAGCAAGTTGCAGAATACTCTCATCATGTCTGTACACTCCCTCCTAGCAAAACCCCCAACCAAGTACGCTGGTTTTAAAATTTTTCTATTTTTCTATACATGAAGGCATAGGAAAAAGATTAAAAGTAAACTACCTAAGCTGTGATAATGTTAATAACTTTTTGGGAGAGGAAGAGAGCACAAAAGTTGCTGGGGGCGGGTGGTTAAAGGGCACCTTATCTTTGGCTACACTATTCTACATTTTTACAAAAGGACTGAGTCATATACTACTTTTATAGTACAAGTTAATTGAGTTTCCCCTCCTACTCACTGGCTGACCTTCTTAAACTGTTTACTTGCTCTCTGCTTGTCACCTGCAGAGTCCACATTTGAAAACGGCCAGAGCTGAAAACTCAAAACTGAAGGAGCCGCCTCTTCGGTACAGAGAGATTAACTCAAGAGCCACCACCTGAGTGTTTTTTGTTGGTGAAGTTCAAGGTTCTTTCAGAACCCTTCTGTCACATAGATTGTATTTCTCACAATACCACCATGTCTAACGGAGTGAAATAAAGGTATTAATCTACAAGGACAAAGAAAGTGAGAGGATGCAATGGAAAATGTAAGATTACCATAAAATGTTGGAAGCATTACCCTGCATAGCAGACAAGTCGTTTGCAGCTGACTGCCTACAGAAGGAAATATTGCCTCAGAAATGGTCAAAAGTCTCAGCACTATGGGGAGCAGGAAAGGAGCACAAGGTTGAGCAGTTGGACACCCCATGTATCCCTTGCCATGCACACAACCAGAAAACAGTGCCACTCACTCTGTAGTCACTTATTCTACAGGAAAATGGATTAAGAGGAGCTTCAGACTGGGAGACCTCAAACAGTGGTGGGAAGAGTCACAGTGTTAGCATGAACCAAGAAGAATTGGGTTAAAATCATCCTCTTGTGTAGTATTTACTCATGGATCCCATGCCAGATTCTTCTGATTATTTGTCATTTTCAAAAGGGGTAAGGTTTTAGTCTATTTGTTGCTTAAGAATAGTGTAGGGTCAGGGAGGAGGTGAGTGATCTGTGCAGCTAGCAGTATTATTTTGGCTTATTGTCCCCCCCCAAATTTCTTACCAGGTTGACAAGTCTTTAGCCCCAGGGATAGATCTTCTATTTGAGTGATATTAGAGGCCATAGAGGGCTTTAAATAGAAGGATTCTTCTTTTGAGACTAAACTTTAGGAAGATCTGTTAGAGGACTATATCAGTCAGCATCTGCTCAGGAAAACAGAACAGCTCTAGGTATTTCACAGAAAGGATTTAATAGAAGGAATTGGTCCCAAACATCATGGAAGGCTTAGAGGAGCAAAAAGGGGAGAACAAAGTTACTTAAAAATTAATAACTGCAAAAACTTATGCCTAGACTGTAGGATCAAAGGGAAAGTGATGTTAACAGAGCCCATGACTGCTACATCGCTGTGATAGCTGGAGCATCTGCTACTGTTACTGCTTCTTTAGGAACCATGGCCACGTCCACCTTGCAGGAAGCCAGAAGGTCACACTTCCACTAACATTGCAGGATTCTGGGGCACCCAAAACTGTCTGAGAGGTAGAGGGTCCATTATACCTGTAGGAGCCGGGACCTATGAATTCCGTGCTGCTGAGGCTATAGGAGTGCCCACTTCAACCACCATGCCACATGAGAAGGAAATAATAAATTTGCACATAGCCACCCCTGCTGTTGCTGCTAATGCTATATGAGACATCTATAGAAGCAAAACGTGGTTTCTTCCTTTCATTTGTTTTCCAGTATTCTGCCAGGACCTCCTGTGGGTGAACATAATTGGAAAACCAATTGGCCAAAGATTCTGGGAAATGTAGTTTTCAGACTTCCAGCATCTTGCAATTCAAAGAAAAATATGAAAGAGTGGGAATAGAACGCAGAGGAAAGAAACGACTGATAGTAGCTATCACAGGAATTTAGTTGAGAATTTAGTGACTTGGACCAGGCTGTTAGCAATGGGACTGTGAGTCAGTCAAATTCAACAACAGTACCCCTTTATCCAAGAGGGATATGCTTTAAGATCCCCAGTGGGTGCCTGAAACTGTGGATAGTACTGAACTCTGTACATACTCTGTTTTTTCCTATATACATACCTATGATAAACTTTACAAATTAGATACAGTAAGAGATGAACTTATCTAAAACCACAAACAATAACTAAAAATAAAACAGTTATAACAATATGCCAGCATCACTATTCTTGTGCTTTGGGGTCATTATTTGGTAAAATAAAGGTTACTTGAATGCAATCACTCTGATGCTGCAATATTCGGTCTGATAACCAAGAAGGCTGTTAATGATGAACAGATGGGGTAGCATCTACAGTGTAGCTATGCTGAACAAAGGCATGAATCATGTCCCAGGCAGGACAGAGCAGGATAGGGAGAGATTTCATCATGCTATTCTGAATGCTGTGCAATTTAAAACTTACAAATTGTTTATTTCTGGAATTTTTCACTTAATATTTTTGAACCATGGTTGACTGTGGGTAACTGAAAATGCAGAGAGCAAAATTGCAGATGGAGAGGGACTACTGTATAGACTTTGAGGAGAGAATCAACAAGATTTGCTCACACATCAGGTGTTGAGTATGAGAAAGAAAAGAATCAGGACTAATTCTAGACTTTTCTTGGCCTGAGCAAATGAAGACTAGGGTTATCATTTATTTACATGACTAAGACTATGAAAAAAGTAGGCTTTAGGGAACTAGTAAGAGTTCAATTTGGGACATGTTTATTTGAGATGTCTATTAGGCATCCAAGCAGAGATGCTGAGTGGACAGTTCAGGGGAAAGAAGATACGCATTTGAGACTCAGTAGCATGTAAGTGGTATATCAAGCCATGAGACTTGTGATATCACTAAAAGAATGAATGTAAGTAGCAAAGAGATGATGTCTCAATACTAATCCCTAGGATACTCCAAGTTAGCGATCAAGGAGGCAAAAAGAAATCATCAAAGGAGGCTTCGAAGGAGAAACAGAGAAGTGCTAGAAACACTAGAAGAATGGCATCTTGAAATCCTGGTGAACAAAGCATTTCAAGAAGAAAGTGTCACCTGTATCAAACGCTGCTTTTAGGTAGGTTCAATGAGGATTAAAAATTGACCTGAGTTCAACAACATGGAATTCACTGGTGACCTTGAGAAGAACAGTTGTAGAGGAGAGGGGGAGAGGTAGAAGCAAAAGTTGATTGGAATGGTTTCAGGGCAATTGGGAGCACTAAAGATCATTCTTCTGAGGAGTTGAGCTGTAAAGGGGAGCATATTAATAGAGTACTAGAAAGGCAGAGGCGAAGTCAAGATAAGCTAGTTTATTTGCTTTTTAAGATGTCACAAATAACAACATACTTGTATGCTGATGAGAGGGACCCAGTGGAGAGGGAAAGTTGACCACAAAGGAGGGAAAGTGAATTTCTGAGGTCATGTCCTAGGGAAGACAGGAGTGGACTGGGTACATGTATAAGGGGAGGGGTTGGTCTTATCTAAAAACACAGACAATAAAATCATATTGATAGGCATTTGCAACAACATGGATGAACTGGGGATGATTACGTTAAGTGACCTCCAGCCACAGAAAGACAAACATCTCATGTTCTCACTGATGTGTGGGATCTAAAAAGCAAAGCGATTGAACTCATGGACATAGATAGTAGAAGGATGGTTACCAGAGGCTGGGAAGTATAGTGGGGTATGTGTGTGGGGGGGGGAGGTTGGGAGGTTAGTGGGTACAAAAAAGTGGCTAGGAAGAATCAGTCAGACTTACTATTTGATAGCCCAACAGTGTTTGACTATGCTCAATAATAACTTGATTGTACATTTAAAAATAACTAAAAGAGTGCAACTGAATTGTTTGTAATACAGAGGATAAATGCTTGAGGGGATGGATACCCCGTTCTCCATGATGTGATTATTATGCATGGAATACCTGGATCAAAACATCTCATCCACTCCATAAATATATACACCTACTATGTACTCATAAAAATTAAAAATAAACAGATCATAAAAAAATCATACTAACAAGAGAGAAAATCAAGTGTATGGACACAGATGCAGGTAGGTGAGTAGAGGTGATTGTAAAAACTATCTTCTGATTGCTTCTATTTTACCAGTAAAGTAAAGGCAAGACCATCAGCTGATGGGGATAGTGGAGAAAGCGTTAGAGGTTTGCAAAGAGGAGGGAGGTTACTAAATAGCTATATAGAGCCTGAGAATGAATGTAATAGAAAATGTAGTATGATTGCCAGGAAGTGTTAAGGGCCCTCTTGAGAATAGAAATGATGAATTTTAAGTGAGACTAGTCGTGATGCTTGTACATTCGGTTGTGTGGGTGCAGACATTGAGTGGGAAGAAAGTTGATCTCAACCCAAGAAATACAGCACAGTGAGAGAGGGTCAAGACAGTTGATGGTTATAAGTGAAAAGGTGATTATCATGTTTATCCATGGAGTCTTGACTGAATAAAGAGGGGAAGAGAGGACATGAAGGAGGTGATCAATAAACAGAGAATTTTGTCCTTTAAGATAAGTTGTACCATGTCCTCATGGCTAAAATTGTTGTCCTTCAGGCAGAGGGGTGTTTGAAGGTATTATCGGTCTATTTATCCAGTAAGCACTTATTGAACACCTGCCATGAGCTATGTCCAGAGAGGGTATTTGGTTTCTTCCCTAGAAACATTTAAAATACCAAGGAGATACATTGGATTCAAAGTAAGAGGGGTCTTAAGTGATTACTGAGAATAGAAAATGATTTTATTTTGTTGTCAATAAAATTTTCAAGTTGGTTGAAAGATGTGTATCTAGTTGAAAAGTACATATCTATATCAATCAAAATGGCTAAAGCCAAACAAAGAATTTATTGATAGATGTAACTGAAAAGTTTTCAGCATGATAATGGCTAATGTTTATTGAGGGCCTACTGTTAGCCAGACTGTGTTCTAAGTGTATTACATTTATTACCTTGTTAAATCCTAGTAGCAGAGCCAAGATTTGAACCCAGGCAGTCTGCTTCCAGAGACTGCACTCCTAACCACTATACTTTGCTGCCTCTTAAAGAGAGAGCTTTAGGCAAAGCTGGATCCAGGGATTCACGCATTATTATTAAGACTCAGTCTTTCACTGTCACTCTGCTTACTTCATATGCAGGTTAATTCATATGCAGGTTAGGCTTTCTCCATTCGTGGTAGCTGCAGACTCACACCATCTTTATATCTAGCGTTTTCAGGAGAAAGTGATTTTCTCTTTCTAAAAGTACTAGGCTCATTATTACATAAGTCTGTATTTAATGGCAGAATAGAATCACACTACTACAAAGTTAAATAAAAAATCAAAACTTTACAAAACAGTAGGTATGAGCTGAGCCATAAGCAAACAAACATCCAAATACATTTATAATTGGAAGAATGTAAATAAAATATTAACAATAGTTATTTCTAGGTGTTATATTTAGAAGACATTTTTTTCTCTTTCCTTCTCAGTATTTTCATTGTTTCTGCACTGAGGATATATTACCCATATAACAAAAATGTTAGAGAAACCAAAAAGTCAGTACAAAACAATAAAGATTCCTCACTATGTTATTCTCTATAGCTAGATATTCTTCCATTCATTCCAACCTATACCATTAAGGTCTGTATTTTAGAAAATTGACAATTGTGGTCACCCCTATTTCAGTAGTGTTATTATTATCTGCTTCCAGATGGAAGGAAAATTAGAGGAGAGGGTGCATTACTTGGTCAGCCTACTGTATTATTGTGCAAGTGAACAGGCTTAGTATCATCTTTGCCATTACAAATAACCCACACTGGACATATTTGGAAATGAAATGTTAGTTCTTCCTTGGAAGCTCCAATGTGAGTAACAGTTAGTGGTCCATAAAAGAAGGAGAAGGGGATAAAGAACCCAAGGGAGGAGTCTCAACATGAATATGTAGCACAAATTCCAAGTGCCAGGCTGAGTTAGAACTTGTCATTTTGTTCCTGCCCCCAAGGAGTTCACAGTTGCCTGAAGAAGCCAAGATGGTAAGATTGGGTGAGATAAGATCATATGGTTTAAATAATGCAGGATGGGAGATGGAGGTGCTAAACAGTACTAACCCACAGGAGGGTTATGAGATGAGTAAACCTGATTCTGGATCTCTCCATTAATACTTTTTTCTGCACTAATTTCCCCCTCCCTTAGCCTGTAACATCTGTGGGAACATGGAAAATTCAATCTGCTTGAGACTTTCCTTATTTCTAAAATAGGGATAATAATAATAATGCTTATTTTATTGGTTTATTGGGAGTATTAAATGAGGTAATGCATGTAAATGCTTATCCCAGTTCTTGGTGCAGAGTAAATGCTCAATATATAGCACCTATTATTATTATTGGCAAAAACACAAATCACCCACATGGAGAATAACAAAGGGTTTGGAATCTTACAGAGTTCTTAAAATCAACCAGGTCTCCAAGTCTTCTGCATTTGGATCCTTTCCACAGGCAGTGTCTGGAAGCCCCTTGAGTTTTACCCTCTGATTTTATCCAAAGAATGAAGCACAACTGAAATCTTCTCTCATTTTCGCTCTCAACCTCTTTCCTAAATGTAGCAGATATATACACATCCTCTGATTCAGATGTGAGCTTTGCACCTGAGAACCTGCAGGCCATGTGACTCCACCTCGCTGTCCTTTGCCCTCTTTTGGCAGTCACCCTCTTTAGGACATTTTCTCACATTTTGCAAAACTCTGCTTTAGGGAACAGATTTGAAGCTTACACACTGAAATAAAACTGATTAACAAGGCTTGATTAGGCCCAAAGACTGAAGGGGAAGAAAAACTCCTTGTTTTACAATTTTAAATTCAAGGTCTTGAATGCAGGGCATTAGAGTGGGAAGGAAGATTCAAGAGAATACTGATGCAAAAGAGAAATGAACTCAGAAAAAGAGAAGAAACAGAGTGTAATGTGCTCTGTGGTTGATAATCTATTTGAGCCCAGTTCTCCACTCTTTTTTTCTTCTAGTAACCCTTACTGATTCATAAATTAAGAGCAATGGCAGTTAAGAATGAGAAACAAAATAAATAAGATACAAGAGGAGGAGGTTGCAGTGAGCGGAGATTGCGCCACTGCACTCCAGCCTAGCGCCTGGCAACACAGCAATACTCTGTCTCAAAAAAAAAAAAGAAAAAAAGAAAAAAAAAGATACAAGAAAAGTAGAGAAGTTGAAAAAGGTAACTGGATCCTATGACAATCTCAGATTTGGAAGGGTTGCAGTCCTGGTGTGTGCATATCCTTCAAAATAAGCCCCCACCCCCACCTCCATCACTTTTTATTTAAATGATACCTATTCTTTGCAATTAAGGGAGCAACTCTTTTTGCTTGTTTGTTGTATTAGTCAGGACTCTTTCAATTGCAAGTACTAACAGAAAGATAGCTAATCACTGGAGCAAAAAAGTCCAGGGACCATGCATTCAGCATGGCTAGATTCAGAGGTTCAAAGGATATTATCAGGAATCTGATTCTCCCTCCTTCAGTTCTGCTCTCTTCTTCGTTGGCTTCATTCTCCTCTTGATGGCAGAGATGACCATTGGAAGCTTCAGGCTTTTCTTTAGATTAATTCATCATCTCATAAAAAGAAGAGTTTCTCTTTTCCAATAGTTTCAACAAAAGTTGTGTGGTTTATTCTCACTAGAAAGATTTCAGTTATTTTTAGTCCTTGAAACATAATTAGAAAGTGATGATGTCAGGCTTGGTCATATGCCTGTCTTTGAACTATGTTCAACCCATAAAAACCACATGGGAAAAAAAGAGTGAAAACTGTTTGTCCAAGGATGGTAAAGATTACTAGTTGTCCTCCATAACTGTTCTTTAGTTCTTTCTTGATAACCAAATCTCAAAGTGCTAGTCCAGGCATACAACCATCCAGAATCAAGACTACATTTGGAAGCATCTCTTGAAGCTAGAAAGCCAAATGATGAAATGCTGTCAAATTGAATATGAGTGGAAATAATACAGACAACTTCCAAGAAATGTCCTTAAAGAGATACGGCATGTCTTTACGTATTTACTGTGACCAGAATGTGAACATGATAGCTGTAGATGAATAAGTCACTGCAGACAATGTGGTGACTTTAGAATGGAGGAAATGCATGGTAGAGTAACAGGATAGAGGGGAACCTGGGTCCCAAACACTTCGGAACTTCCATACAAGGCCTGAATCACCTTCATCTGGATTTTCATGGATACAAAAATAAACATATACCTTGCTTAAGTGAGTGCTAATTGATAAACTACACAACCCAACACAATCCTACCTGAGACCTCCAAAGCAGAATCATGTGTGCTACTGTAAACAGATAAAGATATGGGAGATAAGCAGGTACGGCCACTGTCTCACTTTCTAAAAAAATTCTATCCAAGTCAATCATTACTCTGATTGGAAATGTGAAGAGAAAAATCTTCCTGGCTCTGATATGTGTGAGTACCCAGGGATATCACAGTTTATGAATTCAAAGATTAAAAATTATTTAAAAATTGAGCCAAGCACAGAATTATGAGAAATCATTATATTCATGTTTTATTTTCTAAGGAAAAAAAAAATACTCATCATAGCAGCTTACTCCACATTTAACCTTTTACTTTTAACAACGGAATACAGAAATAGCAGGTTCATTATATGAATCATTTTTCAAAGTATATATAAGAGCTCATTTCAGGCCAGGCATGGTGGCTCATGTCTGTAATTCTAGCATTTTGGGAGGCTGAGGCAGGAGGATCACTTGAGCTCATGAGTTCAAGACCAGCCTGGACAACAAAGTGAGACTTCATCTCTACAAAAAATTAAAAAATCAGCTAGGTGTGGTGGCACATGCCTGTAGTCCTAGCTACTCAGGAGGCTGAGGCAGGAGGATCCCTTGAGCCCATGAGGTGGAGGCTGCAGCATGAGCTGTGATTGCACTACTGCATTCCACCGTGGTCAACAGACTGGGACACTTCCCCCCACCAAGAGGAAGAAGAAGAAGAAGAAGAAAAGAAGAAGAGAGAAGAAGAAGTAGCATCAGCAGGAGGAGGAGGAGGAGGAAGAAGAAGAAGAAGGAGGAGGAGGAGAAGGAGAAGAAGAAGAAGAAGAAAAATTCTTTCAGCACATTTGTTTTGACATTTTTATTAACAATTAGAATGAAGTATTAAGATTTGGATAATGGAATCATAGAATTATACATCTAAACTTTGAGAGGCTTTTAAGTTGAATCATAGCTTTCCATTTTACAGCTGAGGAAGCTGAGGCTCAAAAGGGGTCCATTTACCCAAAGTACACCTGGAATAAAGGGTAAAACTGGGATACACTCTTTCTACTTTTTCTTCTAGAATAAATGAAAGCTACCTCATGATTTGACTTCAAATAGACATTTGAAAAAAAAAAACTGGAGCAGTGAACTGATGAGACAAGATGAAATGTAATCAAGTCAAATCTATAAGGACCTATATATTGGGTCCAAAAAGGCCCACTGTACAAGCACAGTATGGGGTGGCTGTGCCTTAATCAGCAGCGCTTGTAAGAAACATTTAGAGATGTTACTTGGCTGCAAGTCTGAGATGTCAGCAGTATGATATAGCTACAAGAAAAGATAGTGGAGTCTTAGGTGGCATTACTAGAAACAGAACTTACAAAAGAGAGGTGAGAGTCCTGTTGAACTTTTCAATCCATATCTGAAATTCCTTATGCAGTCCCAGGTGCAAAAATTTAGAAGAGACATGGACAAATTAGCTCACATTTGGGAGAGGAGCCTAGGATAGAATTAAATGTGTAATGGCCAAAGGAAATTAGGAAGCTGCAAAGTGCTGTAACTAAGAGCTTGAATCTTGGAGCCAGACTGCCTGGGTTTCATCCCAGCTTTACCAGTTACTGTGCATATGTTTGTTAAACCTTCTTTTCACTGCCTATAAATTAGGAATTACAATAATGCCTATCTCCAAAGATAAATGAGGTAATGCATGTCAAGTGATTAGCGCATAACTGGCACAAAACAAACACTCAATAAATGCTAGCTACTATTAGAATTAAGAAAGAAAAGTGATGTGGGGGATAGTGGTAACAACTTCATAGGTTGTGCAGAATATTTAATCAGTTAGCCCATGACAGGTGCTTGATACAAAGTTGGTAGCTATTATTATTATCTGCAGTAGAATTGGTTTAAGGTTTCTAGGGATGGGACTGGTTTGGAGACAAAATATTTTCTGGTTTGGGCTAAGGTTCACAGAACCTAATGTTCAGTTTATGCCCTGAGGAAGGAAGTCAGTTATAACCTGATTGGGATGCGGGTGATGGTGGTTATCTAGACATTCTATGGCAGGGTTGGAGGGGGGGGGACTCACTTTGTGAACACCCGAACGTGGTGACTGGGGATTGGCATTGTTGTTGAAGGACAAGTCAGCTCTCAGCTGTGCTCTTGGCCATGGCTATTTAGGCCTGTTCTGATGCACGGTTCTGATCCGAAGTACCAGTGTGGTCCCTCAGGGAAGTACTGGAGATCGTCATTCAAGCCTGTTCTGGGCATGATCACCGAGAACTGTCCTGTGGGCATTCACTTAGGAATCAATCATTCGAAGTGGAATTGCTCCTGGATACGTTCTCTTTGTATTCTGTTTCCTCCTCCTTGTGTCTCTGCGTCAGGAAGCCCTCAGGATTCAGCCCTCAGTGACCCTCTAGTACCCTGGACAGCTCCCCGGGGAGCAGTCTACCGCTAGGCGGCGGCCGCTAAGAAAGGAACCATCCTGGCGCCGAGTCTGCGGCTCCGGGGCTCGCTCTCCGGCCAGGCCCGGGAATAGGGGGGTGACAATGGGCTGGGGTGCGAGCGTGCCTCATAGGTGTGAGACAGAGCGAGCCGCCGGGGTGTGAGTCAGCGTGCGGGGGGGGCTAAGAAGCTCGGTGAATAGTCACGGAATCTCACTCACGCTCGGCTCCTCCACCCATGCCGTCTACAGCGCGTGTCCCAGTCCCAGGCGGGCGTGCGTGCGCTCGGTGAGCGATTCCGGGCTGAATGTGTCCATTTAGCGAGATGTTGAGGGCAGGGGGAGTGTCCCTGTCGGTGTATCTGGGCCCAGGTTAGGGGACTTCTCCTCTCTGCCCCCCACGTGAGTGTGGGGGTGTGTCCGGGCTAGGGCGCGTGTGCTTCTGTGCCTGTGCGTGCGTGTGCCGGTCAGGGCGGTGGGACTGCGCACCAGGGCAGGGTGCCTGCGTCTGCGTCTGGGTCTGTCTGGTCTGGATGTCGGCGCGATCTCGACCTGGGTTCCTGCCCCTGGGTGTCGAGAGGCAAGCGTGGTGGGGGTGTCCAGCTTCCCGGAGGAGTATCATGCCTTGACACCTTCGCTTCACCGCCCCAACCTGGCCTGGGGCTCCGTAGGGAGTGGCCTGCGTAGGGAGGGCCCGCGTGCTGTGTTTCTGGGAGGGGTAAGAGAGTGGGGGGCGCAGGGGGCGGGCCAGGTCCCCGGGCGCGGCGCGGGCTCGGGAGACCCGCGCGGCTGACGTCAGGCGACTCCTTAAATAGAGCTGGCAGCGCACTCCGCTCGGCATTTCCTGAGGAGTCAGACCACGGCCCGCGCCAGCGCCACCGTCCGGTCCACCCGCCAGCCCGCACAGCCGCGCCGCCGCCGAGCATTTCGAGCGCGGCGCTGCGAGGATCAGGAATGGGGCTTCGGGCGCTGGGCGCGCTCCGAACCCGGCGCATGTAAGAGCCAGGGAGCGCCCGAGCCGCCCGGCTGCCCGGAGCCCCACTGCCTAGGACCACGAGATGCTGGAAATGCAACCGCCTGTTCCCCGAGGAGCCGCTGCCCCCAGGATCCCCGGGCACCGTGCGCGCCCCGGCCAGCAGCGCCTGGAGAAGACGGTGCCCCCAACGTCCGACCCGCGCGGCCCAGGCAGAGCCACGCGAGCCCTCTAGGCGACCGCAGGGCTACAGCAGCTCCTCCGCCGGTGCCCCCTCGGAAACCATGACCCCCGGCGCGGGTCCATGGAGCCATGGCCTATAGGGTCCTGGGCCGCGCGGGGCCACCTCAGCCGCGGAGGGGCGCGCAGGCTCCTCTTCGCCTTCACGCTCTCGCTCTCCTGCACTTACCTGTGTTACAGCTTCCTGTGCTGCTGCGACGACCTGGGTCGGAGCCGCCTCCTGGGCGCGCCTCGCTGCCTCCGCGGCCCCAGCGCGGGCGGCCAGAAACTTCTCCAGAAGTCCCGCCCCTGTGAGCCCTCCCGGCCGACGCCCAGCGAGCCCAGCGCTCCCGGCGCTCCCACCGTGTCCGCCCCTCGTCTCTCCGGTTCCAACCACTCCGGCTCACCCAAGCTGGGCACCAAGCGGCTGCCCCAAGCCCTCATTGTGGGCGTGAAGAAAGGGGGCACCCGGGCCGTGCTGGAGTTATCCGCGTGCACCCGGACGTGCGGGCCTTGGGCACGGAGCCCCACTTCTTCGACAGGAACTACGGCCGCGGGCTGGACTGGTACAGGTAAGGATTGGGAGCTCCACTCCGTGCGCCGGGTCTCTGATCGCTTCCATCGGGAGAGCCGTCCGTCTCTTGTGTTTCCTCTACCTTTTAACCCAACTCGTTGTATGGGTTCACGCTGACACGTGGGGCCATTGGGGACTCTAGCAGGATTTATCCAGAACTTCCCAGTGATTACCTAGACGGGCAGTTTCTGGAACTACAAAGGGCGTTCCCTGTTGTCACTGGAGTCGCTGCAAAAGAAAGGAGATCTCCAGTCAAACCTAAGTGCCAGTTGGAGGGCAGGCTCCCTCTGTGACCAGCCCTTGGGGTGCCTAAGGAAGGGACTGGCAAAGACCTGTGCTTCCTGGACGCTGCCCCATCCTGACCCTTTTTAGGTCTTTGCTGGTCCCCAACACCTGAAGGACCCTGAGAAAAGGAAGTCAGTTCAGAACCCCTTGCAGCAAGGGTCTGTTTGGGAAAGGTCCCCATAGTTCAGGCCAAATGAGAGCACGTCGCCAGAGGTCTCTGGTAAGAAAGGTGCCTTAGGGAGTCTCAATCTCAAACCCAGGTATTTGCTGCTGTAACAGGGCTGAGACCCCCCCTCCCCGCTACCCAGTAGCTCTGGCCCTGGATAAGTGGTCTTAGAGTAGTGGAAAGAGCCCTGGATTCAAGTCTTGGCTCTGTCACTTAAGCTTGAGCAAGTTTCTTAAACTCTCTCAGCCTGTCTTTTCTCATCCATCCCAATGGGCAGGAAAGCAGTCCTTGTCCTGTATACCTTCCAAGGCTTTTCTAAAGTGCCTTAAAGGTGTAAAAGAGACACTTCCTGTTAAGTGATGCTTCTAAACCAGCAGCCAAGATGTGGAATTTGAAGGTGGGCACTGTGGGTGAAGTCTGGCCAGGGTCCTAGGGGCAGCCAGTCATGCACAGACTGTCTATGCTTCCGAAGCATGCCAAGGAGGAGAATTATCCCCACTGAGGGTGTCAAGGCACAGACCAAAGCTTCTGTAAGGTGGCAGGGTCCACTCCTCAGGCCTGTATGGTGCTGAGTGTAGGACTGGCCCACATGTGGGTGGTGTAATGTCTGGGCTCCCTATTAAAACATAGGTCACAGAATTCTCACCGTTCATCTGACCCTTTGAAGACTTTCTAGAAACATCTGCATAGGGGAGGGGTAACATGGTAGCTGACAGAGTAGCTGAGGCTAAATCTGCTATTTTTATCTATGGCTTTAGGCAGTAGAGGTCATATGCATATTGGACAAGGGACAACTTCATTAGAAAGAGGACCCCCTGCACTTATAATAGAGGGCCCTGGATTTACCAGAAATGGGGGGGACCACAGGCCTCATTTAGCACCTTTGCAAGTTACTTCTGGCCCGCAATGGTTGTAGTTGTGGGGGACAAGGAGTGGGTCATGCACCGCCCTTAGCAGGCAGACACATAGTCTATCCCCATTGCAGCCAAGCAGGGACTAACTAGCCTGTGGGTGGCCCCAGCACCATTTTGCTGGTTAATAGGGTAGGATGGCACAGAGTGGCAGATCTGGCTTCGTGCCAGTGCTGATAGTCCACTGTGCTTTCCAAGCTGTGACTCATGGGCATCCCATCTAGGTGCGTGTGGACACTGTCTGAACCAGACCCCGGGATAGAGGAGGCAAACACATTGACCAGCAGAGCCCTGAGTGGGTCAGCCATGACCACATTCGAATGCAGGCCAGCATTTCCTCAATGGAAAATCTGAAGATCATTATGAAACCTTTTGCCAATGTGAAGTGCCTTTTAAGTGCAAAACAGCAAAATTCTGAGCATCTGGCTTTTAGATAGTGTGGCCTCCAATAAATACCTGTACCCTCAACCCAGACTCTTTTTCCTCCCCTTTCTTCCTTCCACCACTAAACAACATACCTCAGGCTTCCATCCCAGAGCCCATGTCATTCAGGGATGGCTGCTTTTTATTTTTAACCTTGGCATGTGTGATTCTAAGCCAGCTTAGCTGTGAACCTTAGAGATGGGAGCCATGCCTTTTTTTTTTTTTTTTTTTTTTTTTTAGCACATTTGGATTCTGCTAAAATTCTCAGCTGAGTCTTGGTAGGTTTTATTTAACATCAAGCATGCTGACAGCTCCGCTTCTCTCTTCTCTCCCCTTCTACCACCTTTCCCCATTTTATATTTCTAAAAGATTATCCTAGAGGTCTGGTCGTAATTGCCCTCTCACTGGTCACAATTGCTTGACCAGGAAAGCTGGGAGCCTCCAGTGTCAGGAAAGCACTGTGTGGTTTGTGCTTCTTTCAGTTACAAATCCACACCCCTAGAGTCAAGTGTTTAGCTTGTGGATTGCCATTTCTGCACAAGGTTATACTACCCCACTTGGATGCTGTTTCGGTAATCTCCAGAACATCTTTCTGTATGTAAAAAACATTTCTGTATATTTCTCTTTATTATGGCCAAGTCCTACGCATTAATTGCAGAAATCATGGGGATTTCTGGAATCCTTTAAAACCCATGTTATCACTTTCTTCCTGAATTCCATGAGCCATGTACAGTGGGTGATAGGATGTTCCCCCTCTTGTCCACTGCCTTGTCAGTTCACAGCTTGCCATCATAAAGCCAGTGTCCACTGGGAAGACATGGCGAAGAACTCTCACACCCATTGGAGTGGACTGTGCTTTCCCAATGGGGAGATGCAGAGTTGCAGGCAGTGTGGATCTTAGTATGATCTGCCCACATCAAAGCCCCTGGTGATAACTTCCTGGTCAAGAGGCTGAAATCCAGACAGTAGAAAAACAAAAGTTTTACCCTTAACCCAAAGGAGGGGCTTCTTTTTGTGGGTGAATTGAGATAAAGCTGAAGGCTGAGTGATATAGCCAGAGATACGCCATCATCTGGAGAGACCAGGAGACAGAGTCTGCACCTTCTTGTCCTCAGCCTGATCCCCTTCTTGGGAACCAGTCCAGTTCAGGCCACCACTGGAGGGCTCAGCATTCCACAGTGGGTTCTTTCCAATTTGCTGTCTTTCTGCGATGTCATCTCTGATGCTTACCTCACCTACGTATCTGGCCTGGGTTACCCCTGCCGACATTTCCTCCCCGAGATAAGAGCTGAAGGGTGAGATCTCCTAGCTGCTTGGACAGGTGGACAAAGCAACACCAGACTGATGAGGGAACCAGGACAGGACCCACCGTCAGAAGACCAGAGGTGGTCACCTGGGTTCTGTGTAACTTGAAGAAAGATGATTCTCCCAAGTCTCAGCTTCCTCATCATATAATGGGACCTGTAGTAACTATCCTAGAAGCTTGTTGTGAAGAATAAATGCAAAACCGTAAGTGAAATCGCCCTGGAAAATTCTATGATATATAAAGATAAGGCAGTAATGTTACTACTGTTACTGCTACTAATTACTGCCACACTCCTGTTATCACTATTAGTTCCATTAGTATTAAAAATATTAGTTTCCGATCCTGCTGCTGTTACTAAATGGGGCTGAGGAATTAATCAATTGCTATAAAGATAGTTCCATACTTTCCCCCTCCTTCCCTACCTCCCTCCCTTTCTCACTCTCTCCCTCCCTCCTCCTCCCTTCCTTCCTCTCTTTCTTCCTTCCTTCTTTCCTTCCCTCCTTTCATGTTAACGAAAAGTCATTTCACATATCTGTATGTCAGCTTGCTCACCTGTGAAATGGGAATGATGCCCGAACTGCTTTGCAATCTTATAAAAATCAATTAAGACAATCTATGTAAAAATGCTTTCCCAAATCTAAGATTATATTTAGGATGTCCTCCATTCTAAGAAAGTTTGGATGTGAAGTAGACTCTTCAGGGTCATCTATTATAAAGAGATGTAAGCTTTGCTGTGTGTAGTAGTTTTTAGAGCCACAGGGAAAGCTGAGTTATGTCTGAAGTGTTCTCTATTTTGCTAGTGTTTCGGTATGGCAGGTGAATGTGTGTGTGGAAGAAGTGAATCTTTTCTAAATGCATTGAAATGCCAACAAGAGCAAGTTAATATGTGATAATTAACTCTGTGTTCTGGTGTCCAAATTTTGATAGATGAGCCTGTTCTATAAATTTTAGACTTCACTTCACAACTCTGGTTATTTATTTGTTCAGCATCAATGATGTTCTTGGGATGGTGCAAGCAAAGAAGGCAACAGTATATTTGTCCCAGAGGCAACAGTCTAAGTAAGAAAGAGAATAAAAAGCACAGAATAAGATCTATCACATTATCGAGTACATTTTCATCAAGAAATTATATTCTAATTGCAAAGCCCAACTCTGGAAATGCAAACCTTAGAAAAAAAGAAAATCAAAGGCAGAAGGTAAGGGGCCTCCTGCATGAAGTAGTTAATGCAGACAGTTTTATCATCTTTTAACAAATTGATCAACACATGAAACAGACTGATCTGTGCTCACTGGGTGTGCACACAGATGAATGTGCATGCACACCCCCACACGTGCACCTGCATGCACAATTGCAGCATCTATGCAGACTTAGGCCTTTATACAGAAATTCCCTGCCTTGGTCCAAGCGGACATCACACACTCTGATTAAATGAAACCATTGAGTCCATAAACCCCTCATTTGTCTTGCAGCACTCTGTCAGCCTTGCAGCATGCTGGAGATATAATAGTTAGTGCCAGCACATGTACAGTTCTTGTCAGGCACGGAAGAACATTCAGAATGGGTAAGGAGAACTGTCATTGCTCAAGGAAATTTTTTGAAGAGCTGGTTTCCCTTCCCCTTGGAGCTGAGAAGGACTGGCAAGAGTTTGCAATGAAGAATGGGCTTACCCGAAAGCCTTGATCTATTAATTCATTTTCACTCTGCTGATACATACCTGAGGCTGGGTAATTTATAAAGAAAAAGAGGTTTAATAGACTCACAGTTCCATGTGGTTGAAGAGGCCTTACAATCATGGTGGAAGGTGAAAGGCATGTCTTACATGGCAGCAGGCAAGAGAGAAATGAGAGCCAAGCAAAAGGGGAAACCCCTTTAAAAAACCAAGAGATTTCGTGAGACTTATTCACCATCATGCGAACAGTATGGGGGAAACCACAATGATTCAATTATCTCCCACCTGGTCCCTCTCACACAGTGTGGGAATTATGGGAGCTACAACTCAAGATGAGATTTGGGTGGGGACCCAGCAAAACCATATCACTTGGCACAGGAGCATTTAGGTGGAGAAGATGCCGACAGCCCCAGTACTTTCCAGCCACATGCCTTGTTAAGGCTGTTTTGGATTTGAACATGTGAAAATAGGACTTAGAGATTCTAAGAAGCATGTTTAACATCTCTGCAATTCACAAGTATCTTATGATTGATGGTGTCTTAGATCGAAGAGATAGGATGTTTCCATACTGATTCCTGAAATGACCTCTCCCTGGGAGACCTGGCTTCCCCAGCCTAACCTGGACCCTCTGAAACTTCCAAAGAGCCAGCGACTAGACCCTGCTTCATCTCTGTAGCCAGCAGGGCTCTCTTCTGATTGGTTCAGGAGCTGAATCCATTTTAAGTTTTTGAATGTTACTCATGCCATCTCCCTGAAAGCAACTATCCTGAAATTAGGGAAGGTGCAGGGCTTCACAGGAGTTAAGGTGCGATGGTGGGCATGCCCTTCATGGCCTGCTGTACAGAGGCACTCGCTGTACCTCGCACACATCTGGAGACACATCCAAAGGGCCCTAACAGATTTGAAGCAGAGTCAATGTCCAACAGGTGCTATTACCTGCATGCTTTGGTAATGCTTTGGTAATGTTCTGTGTATCTGGTGTGCAGAGCTGCAGAATAACTTCCTTTCCTTTGATTAGACCTCTATGAATCATTCCTAAATGATTGAGTGACAGGGTGAGTGGGGGAGGGAGGTGGGAGCACACAACTCCCTATTGATTGGATCTGCTGGAGGACTTGGGGGGAGGTCATCTCTACCTGTCTATCAGGGCAGGTGATGGGGGGCGGGGCTTTGAGGGGTGGTGAGTCAGCCTTATAGGGGCTGACAGGCCACACAAGCAACCTAAACCTGTGGAACTCACTGTCTCCACTGGAGCTAACTCTGATGCAGGTTAATCCATTTGTCAAATGCTTTCCATTGGCCAGGCTTGGTGCCATGCTGCCGTAGGCTAGCTTGGCTGCCACTTTGTTCTCCTAATGGGCTGCAGGGCTGGGCTGAAGCACTGTGAAGTTCACAAGCAGCTTGACGAGGTGGGGAAAAGCCACCCAGGAGGGGGAAATGACTTTGTGCTTCCGAGGTAATTGCTGTCTGTCAAGCTACATTGCTGGGCTGTTCGTTCAATGCTGTGCTCCCAGCAGCTTTCTCAGTGGGATAAGGGGACAGGGTGAGGACAGGGGACAGGGGAATTATTATTGAGCATATTCTTCCAGGGCACATGAGACAGAGATTTGGGTCGGGTGATCTGGAGCCCAAGCATCACATGGATTTCCTGGGCATGGGTCCACTAGGTGTGTCTTCCTCAGCTTTTCAGATGAGAGGAGCTGACAATGATTCTACCTCAGTGCCCATGGCCACCAACCATCATGAACACACCCCTTGTGAGAAAGCCAGGTGTGTCTGCTCTAGGTGGAGGCTCAAGGACCTCTCAAGCTGCCTTCCAAATGGTGGTTAAGTTATTTGGGAGGGAGAATTTTTTTCAGATTTCAGACATTTTTGTGCCACCTTCATGACATTTGCTAAAGCTTGGCATGACCTCCACTATTATTTTCTTAATTTTTGTTGAGATTCATTCTGTCACCCAGGCTGAGGTATAGCCGCGCAATCAAGGCTTGCTGCAGCCTCAACCTCCCAGGCTCAAGTGATCCTCCCACCTCAGCCTCCCAAGTAGCTAGGACTCTAGGCGTGCACCAACACACCTGGTTAATTTTTAAAATCCTTTGTAGAGATGGGGTCTTGTTTTGCTGTCCAGGCTGTTTTCAAGCTCCTGGACTCAAGCAAAGCTCTTGCCTTGACCTACCGAAGTGCTGGGATTACAGGTATGAGCCATCCTATCTGACCTTCTTGATTGTTTTTGCTTAAGCTAACCCATTTAAAAATTAAAAATTTTCACAAAGAACAAGTTTTTCCCTTCAGTGTGTATATTTTAGAATAGGCAAGATATTCAGCTGGGTGCTGTGGATCATGCCTGTAATCCCAGCACTTTGGGAGGCAGAGGTGGGCAGATCACCTGAGGTCAGGAGTTCGAGATCAGCCTGGCCAACATGGTGAAACCCCATCTCTACTAAAAATACAAAAATTAACCAGGCTTGGTGGTGTGTGCCTGTAGTCCCAGCTACTTGGGAGGCTGAGACAGGAGAATTTCTTGAACCTGGGAGGCAGAGGTTGCAGTGAGCTGAGATTGTGCCACTGCACTCCAGCCTGGGCAACAGAGCAAGACTCTGTCTCAGAAAAGAAAAGAAAAAAAAAAAAACACCCAGATATTTATATAGTGCAATTCAAAAGTGACAAAGGGTATTCAGAAAAAATCCTTCATTTCTACCTTGTCTTTCAGCCAAGAAGTTCCTCTTCCCAGAGGCAACCATAGATACCTGTTTTTATGTGTCTTCTAAAGATATGCTGTGGATTTGCAAAGCTAACACGTACTGTGCAAGTATAGTTAAAATAAATATTGTTTAAAAGCAACTTTATTTTAAAGCCATCCTAAATGGAAACCAGCAACACTTGCCATAATTAGAAAGTGATCATAAAAATAAGTTAGATTGAAAACAAAACAGTGTTATTGAATTTTTTCTCTCTAGTGTGGCTGGAATGTTCCAAGCCTGCAGTGTTTTCCATCTTTGCTTAAAGAGGATACTAGGGGATACTACTAAGAGCAGTTAAATAAATATCAATATCAATGTGAGACATTTCTTCTCGATGTAATCAGAAGAAATGAAAGTGAAGAGGGAGAGATAATACATGTATCTGTGTGATTTGGTGGTATTTAGTAGGTCTATGTAGCACCTAAAATTACCAAGATGAGGCACACAACTGACATTATGGGAAATATTGCTGGAGTTTGCTGAAAACTCAGCTTAAGTAAATCCAATGATGGGCTAGGTGTGGTGGCTCACAGGTGGGCAGCACTTTTGGAGGGCAAGGCTAGGGAATTGCTTCAGCCCAGGAGTTTGAGACCAGCCTCGGCAACACAGGGAGATCGCATCGCTAAAAATGAAAAACAAAATTAGCCAGTCATGGTGGCATGCACCAGTAGTTCCAGCTACTTGGGAGGCTGACGTGGGAGGATCACTTGAGCCCAGGAGTTCGAGGCTGCAAGGAGCTATGATCACACCACTGCACTCCAGCCTGGGTGACAGGGTGAGACTGTTTCTAGCTTTTCAGGTTCCTTTAATGTGTTAGTAATTGGGAGAAAGAAAACTCAAAACAAATAGCACTAAGAGGATAGTTTGACCTGCAATATTTACAAGGGAGTGTAGCCTTCCCAACAGCAGGTTCCCTGAATAAAGGGTGTGGTGGGCATTTCAAAGACAATGTAAACTCACAGGGTTACAATGAGTTTCTTCATTATTCTCACTGGTGGAAAGTCAGCCGTATTCTCCACAATTATCGCATCTACATAGATTGTGAAGTATATGTAGGTGACAGTGTCACAAAAGTCAGAGATAAAGTTGTCTTCACTAGGGAATCAGCAATTTATGGGACAGATAAAGTTGTCTTCACCAGGGAATCAGCAATTTATGGGACAGGCACAAGGCTCTTCCTAATTTTAATTTTGAGGCTCATGTGAGACACAATGTCCCTTTTGTAAAATATCAGGATGCAAAATATCTTTTCTTCCATTCTGGAAAACATGACATGAGGCTTGAAAATATGACATGAGGCTTAAAAACATGACATGAAGCTTACACACAGGGCAGAGCAGGATGTCAGTTTTGCTTTCTCAGGCAATTTAATTTCACTGAATCAAGAGTAGAAGACAATCCAACTTCTTTGTGTGCCTTTAACTACGTAAAAGAAGACTCACTGCAGAGAAAATGGTCCCTGGAATTTCCCTTATGTTGTTAAGAAGCAATGTAGAGGGTGCTTATGATGACAGGGCTTCCCAAGCTTGCCTTTAATCGGGCAGATGGTCAACTAAAGGGAGGTGGCTTTCTGCCAGCTCAGGTTGCCTCCTAGCCTCAGTGCTTGCTGCTGGGTGAAGGAACCCCAGATCAACCCTGGGGCTGATGGAGAGATGAGTGGGCATTTCTGGAAGCAGTACAAAGACAGATCTTATTGGAGAGAGAGAGAGCGAAGCCCAGATTCCAAGCATGAACTCAAAATGGAGATAAAGATGCAGAAACTACTATGGAAGGCAGTTTCAGCACAGCTATGAAAATCTCGGACTCTGAGGTCAGAAGGAATGTGTAAGAATCTCAGCTCTACCACATGCAAGGTGTGTGGGCCAACCAGTGGCTTCTCCATCTCAGTTCCTCCATCTGCACACTGGGACTAATCATATTGACTGCCACCTAGGGTTGCTGTGAGGATTCAATGAACAATTACACGTAAAAGTGCTCGGAACATCTGTGGCACACGGGAGGTATTAAAAACCTGTTAGCTGTCATTATTGGTCATTGATTTCTTCATCATACCTTTATTGAGCTCCATGCTGACACAGAGATGAATAGAACACAGAGCCTCTGGGCTCTTCACTGTTTGGTGAGGCTATTAGATGTTCATGGGAAGTTTGCACACAAGTCAGATGAGGCTAGGTACCATATTAGAGATACAAGGAGAGCTATAGTAAGTAGCAAGGAAAGGAGGGAAAATTCATTTAGGGGAATTTTGGAAAGCTTCCTGGAGAAGGTGGTAAGTTATTTGGACCTCAATGGCCAGAGAGGATTTCCTTGAATAGAAATGTTGTTGGTCGGGGGCTAAGGGGGACCCTGTAGGGATGCTGTTTCTAAATACATTCACTTCATGATTTTTACCTCTATTTACAGTCGAATCACAAAATAAAGTTGTTTCTGGGTGCAGTGGCTCACGCCTGTAATCCCAGCACTTTGGGAGGCCAAGGCAGGTGGATCACCTGAGGTCAGGAGTTCAAGAACAGCCTGGCCAACATGGTGAAACTCCATCTCTACTAAAAGTACAAAAATTAGCCAGGTGTGGTGGGTGGGCACCTGTAATCCCAGCTACTCTGCTGGCTGAGGGAGGAGAATCCCTTGAATCTGAGAGGTGGAGGTTGCAGTGAGCCGAGATCCCGCCATTGCACTCCAGCCTGGGCAAAAAAGAGCAAAACTCTGTCTCATTAAAAAAAAAAAAGTTCTTTCAGATCACTTTAGTTCCACATGAATTTATTGGGCACCTGCTATGTGCCAGGCAATATGCTAAGCCCTGGAGAAATGAAGATGATAAAGAGAATTAATCTCTCCTTTAAATAAATGAATGTGCAGAAAAATTCAGTAGTAAGACTTACTGAGAGAGAGAGAGAGAAAACTCCCAGCATTTGCGGGGTCACAGAGGAGGGGCCCCCACCCAGAGTGGGTCAAAGAGGCTTTCAAGAGAGCCGATGCCTAAGTTTTGGGGTGTTTACATCTGCTGTTCCTCCACGGGGATTATTCTTCCCTAAGAACGTCTCATGTCTGGCTACTTCTCATCATGCAGGTCCCAGCTCCAATGTCACCTCCTTAAAGAGACATTTCTCAGCCTCCTAGTCTAGGCTGGCTCACCTCCTCATCACTCTCTACCTTTCCTCACCACCTTGCTTTGTTTCCTTCTTACTTCTCACTGCCATCTGAAATTATTGCGTTCATTTTCTGTTTTACTTACTGTTCCCCCACTAGCCTGAAAACTCCCCCAAGAGAGCAGGAACCTTGTCTGTCTTGTTCATGGTTGTATCCCTGAAGCTCAGAACGGTGCCTGACACACAGTGGGTGCTCAATAAACATGTTTGAGCGAATACTCCTATCTATGAGGGATGACTAGGAATTGAGAAGTCTGCTCCAGGGCTACAAACTGGTCCACCCCTTTATGAAGCTTGCCACACTGGTTCTGAAAGAATGCACAATGCAGATGCTGGTGACTTGGTAATTATGTCAATAGGTGTTTATTGAGCACCTACTGTGTGCCAGTCACATAGTCACTGGGGGAGAGAGCAGTGAAAAAACAGGTAGAAATTTCTGCCTTCATGCTGCTTACTTTCTACAGGATGGAAAGGAGATAGTCAATAAATAAGTCAAACATATCTATGCCAGATGGTGATAAGTGCTATGGAGAAAATATAGGGAAGGAGGAGAGAGAGTACTTGGTCGGGGGAAGGTGTTGCAATTTTAAACAGGGTGGTTAGGGAAGGCCTAGTGGAGAAGGCGATACTTGAGCAACAATCTGAAGGAGGTGAGAAGGCAAAGCATGCTGTGATCTGGGAGAAGAATGTTCTAGCAGAGGGAATACACATGCAAATGCCCTGAGGACAGAGGGTGGCTGACATGACTGAAGAAAGCCCAGGGGCTAGTGTGTCCAGGGTGGGGGAGCACAAGAAGTGCACAAGGGATGGGAAATAAACTTGGTAACAGGAGCCAGATGGTGCAGGACCTTGTAGGCCATTGCAAGAATTTTGCCTTCTACTCTGAGCAAATGCAGGACTATTGGATAGTGTTGAGTTAAGGCATTATATGATCTGACTTACACTTTACAAGGATTTCTTGAGCTGCTATGTAAGGGAATAAGGATGGAAGCAGGAAAACTGGTTAGGGGGCTGTTGCAAAAGTGGTTCCAGCAGTACTGGCGGAGAGAGATGGGAGAGGAGACAGATGCTGGGTGCACTTTGAAGGGACAGTGGGAGGATTTGCTGATGGATTGCATGGGGCAAGGTGTGTGAGAGAGGACTCAAGAAAGACGCCATTGGTGACGATGATGGTAGCAGTGTTGCTACTGAGGATGATGATGATAGCTTTTCTTTCTTTCTTTCTTCTTTCTTTCTTCTTCTTTCTTTCTTTTTCTTTCTTTCTGACAAGGTGTTGTTGCTGGAGTGCAGTGGCACAATCATGGCTCACTGCAGCCTTGACCTCCCAGGCTCAAGCGATCCTCCCACTTCAGCCTCCCTAGTATGAAACTACAGGCATGAGGTATCATGCCTGGCTACTTTTTGTATTTTTTTAGGGACAGGGTGTCACCATGTTGCCCAGTCTGGTCTCCAATTCCTGGATTCAAGCAATTCTCCTGCCTTGGCTTCTCTCAGTGCTGGGATTACAGGTGTGAGCCACTGTGTCCAGCCCAGGTTCCTATTAAGGGCTTGCTATCTTTCAGGCTCTTCCTTACAAGTGACAGCCCGGAGTGTGAACCAAATATACTTCCCAATACAGCCCCTGGCTTGACTGGTGCTGTCTATCTATGGATGTCCCTGAACTAACCAAAGAACATTATGTTCTACTGTAGCTTGGAGTCTTCACTCCCAAATGGGTGGGAGATGGCAGAGTCCCCATTTCTAGAGATCTTTGAGGCCCTTTTTATAAATATAGAGTTCTTAGGTAACCTCTTGAGGTCTGTTAAAGGTTAAATTAGCCCTGCTCTAACACAGTAAAGGCACGTGTCACTCAATGGGAGCCACCCTGTTTCTCATTTCTGTTCCAGCCTCATCAACATGCATGGGGAGGTGTTTGAGGTGATGACACTGCCAGACTTAGGGGGCTTGTGTGTGTGGCTTCCCTCAGGCAGAACTGAACACTCTAACACCTTCCTGCAAGATAGTCAGAATCTGAATCTCTCCAACTTTCCCAAAGCTGCTGAAGCATGGGGAAATGTTCTCTGCCTTGGCAGTCTCTTTGCAGTGTGTTTCTGCTTTGGTGGTTTTAATGAAGATATGAAATCATCTAACAGCTTTCATTTTGCTCAGGCGAGATGGCTTAAAGTGGAGGTAGCATTTCCTAGATCAATCCCAATTTTCAGAAGTGGTTGGTTAAACTCTCTGCAGTTTATGGCCACTTCTAGCTGAAACACTGTGGATCTGAATTATTAATTCCATGAAAAATGAGTTAAGTCATTGCAAAGCTCTGTGGTGGTGCAGTCCCTACTTTAGGCTCCCTTTCCTGTATTTTCTCCAGCACAAACATCTCCATTAACAAGAAATTCTTGGGTAACTTGGCCAAATCTTTGTCTCTCATCTCATGGAGAGGGGAAAGAACTTGACTTAATTCCACTGTTCTTTCTGCCTAGGGTGAAGAAGAGAAAATAACCAGAAGTGACTCTGGGGAATACTCATGTCAAAGCCACTTACAGGGTCTCAAATTTGGGCATCATTCAAATTACAACTGTGCAAGCAAGGTAGTCTCTAAAACATGAACCTCTGAGCACCTCTTTCTATCCAGGTGGCTGGTGCCAAGGGAGGTGTAGAGGGATGGGGAAGCTCTGAGCTGTTCTGAATATGTCATTGTGAGCTGGGGATAGTGGCCAAGCTGCAGAGAGCTCCTATCCCACGGAGAAGCAGTTAGAAGCAGTGACGGCATCACAAACTCAACATCCTTAGGGACTCTTTGGGCACATAAAGGAATGAATGAAGGTGGCTGTGGGTTATGAAGAATAGGTGAGGACTTGTCCCATTTATACAAATCTCATTTAAATAGGGTATTTGGTCCCATTTAGATAGGGTATTGATTGTCCCATTTAGAAGACAATAGTGAGTCCTAAACAATATTTTTGATATCTCTGCATGGCCAAATCTCCCAGCTATGGCTTTTTTTTTTAAGCTTGAATATGGCATTTTAAAGAAAGTGAACTCTCAACTTGTAATCACATCTTACTGATTCACGACTATTATAGAACACTTGTGGGTCAAACAGAACATATGTGTGGGCTGGATGTGACCTACAATCTTCCCTTTTATGACTCTGGGAAGGTGGATTTTAGAAATAGAGACCAGTGGCTTCTAATCCTGCTTCTGCTATGACTGTGGGGTAAGTTGCTTCATCTTTCCAAGCTTTGGTTTCTCTTATATAAGTTGAGGATATGATGTATTCCTTCCTTATAGGTTGTTGTAGTGATTCAATGTGATAAGAAAGTGTTTGATTTTATTTTTCCTGTCTTGGGTCCTGCTTCCCTGATAGGTTTGAAGGAGGTGTAATGATCACTAAGCCGATGGCTGTGCTTGGAAGACAAGAGGCACTCACTGTCATCATGTAGACCTTAGTCAATATGAGGGAAGCTGGGGTCTTACCAGTTGGGCCAGTGAAGAGGAGAAGAGTCTCAAGCCAAGATGACTCATGGTTGGAGAAACCCGTTTGGTTATAGAACTGGGCCCCAGACAGAGAGCCAGCAATCTCCACCCCTTTTTATTGTCATTCATGTACATGCCCATGGACTCCCTGTAGGATGTTGCGTTTGTGATGCTGTCACTGCTTCTCTGTGGGATAGAAGCTCTCTGCAACTTGGTCATTACCTCCAGCTCCGAATGACATATTTGGAAAAGCTTAGAGCTTCCCCCTCCTTCTATACACTTCTCTTGGCATCAGCCACCTGAATCGGGTGGAGGTGCTCACAGGTTCTTGTTTTAGAGATGAGCTTGCTTGCACAGTAGGTGAGTGCCTCTCTGATTCTAGTGGTGTGGATGAAGTCTAACCTGGAGCATGTGATTTTGCTAACAGGAGGAGACTAAGGGATGAGCAGTGCACCCTAAAGATCAGCTGTGAAGAATATCTGTTCACCCTCAATCAGTACTTTGCACCTGCAGAATGACAGAGGAACATTAGGATGGTTGGGCAGAGAGGGCTAGAGAATGAATACCTGCCAAGGTGGCCTCAGAGATGACACAATTCTCTTTAAAGCCAAGCAAAACTTTGATGCAAATGAAAGTTTGTTGGGATTGTTGTAAGTTCAGTATTGAGAGCCTGGTTGCATGAACCCTTCGTGGAAGAGCTAGGAGACCATCCAAACCTTGCCTTGCCTCTGGGGCAATCTGTTTACAAACCTCCCCAATCATGGGGTCATCAATGTCCTTTACAAAGTCTAACACATTGCCTCCCATCCTTTAGTCATTTGTATGCCATCTTCATGATTTGTTTTTTGGACATATCTACCAATAGTTCCATTTACTTCACATCAATTGAGGTCCACTCATAACTTTCACTCAAATGCATTTACTTAAAATCGAAACTTTATATCACCATCCTGAATGAGGCTCCTCATCTATTACCAGAAATAGAATGTAGTCATAAAATGCATGCAGTGAAAACCAAACAAGGCAGTTCAATTCCAGCCCAATACAGTTGCCTATGCCTTGTTCTACCTGAGGCAGCCTATTTCTCTGTTCCAGAGAGAGATCAAAACTATCAGAAAGGCGTTAGTGACATTCTAGCACCCAACAAAGACTTTCTCCAGGATGGAAGAGGAAGACTTGAATAGAATAGAAAAGGAAAGATAATTATCTTCTAATGATGTGATTAGATGACATTTAAAGCCATATCATGTGCCACCTAAATTTGTTTTTAGCCACTAGTGGTACATATGCCATATCTTGAGACATGCTGACCTACCTACTAAGATCCTCCCTGCTTTGATTCCACTGTATTATTTTATCATGTTTGGTTGTCATGGTCTATCAATAGCCTGGGGAGGGTCTGGCTGACATTACAAAGTCTGGGTGGTTTAAAAAGCTGTGATTCCAATTTCAATTGCAAATGGATGGGGCATCATGGGAAAGCAAGTGCAGACGTGAAGAACTGGAGGAAAAGATTCAGCTCCGCAGTATTTTTAGGTCTTGTTCCATGGATTGATTTTACATAATTTGTATCTGGACTGTAGGTTTGATAAGTTCTGAGATCTGCTCTCTAATGGTGGTTTTTTTTTTTTAATTGCAATTTAAATCACCTATGGAAAGCCTTTGTTTATTGCTCCTTAAAAACCCTGTGACTTGGATGAATCTCAAAGGCATTATGCCGAGTGAAAGAAAGGTTATGCACTGTATGTTTCCATTTCGATGACACACTCAGACACAATGAAAATGACAGAGACAAATCAGTAGTTCCAAGGGCTTAGGGCAGTGGGAGGGGTGACCACAAGAGGCAGACAAGCGAGTTTTCTGGGTGTTTTGTAGGGACACCCAAAGGGAAGTCTGTACCTGATTGTGGTCACATGTATCTATATATGTATTAAAATTCATAGGGTGAATACTAATAAAAAGACATTTTTACTGTATGATAATTTCAAAGATAAAATTTTTTATTTTATTTTTATTTTTTGAGACAGGATCTCATTCTGTTGCCCAGGCTGGAGTGCAGTGGTGCGATCTCAGCTCACTGTAGCCTCGGGCTCCCAGGCTCAAGTGATCGTCCCACCTCAGTTTCCTGAGCAGCTGGGACCACAGGCATGTGCCATCATGCCCAGCTAATTTTTTTTTGTTTGTTTTTTTAAATTTTTAGTGGACATAGGGTCTTTCTGTGTTGCCTAAGCTGGTTTCAAACTCTTGGGATCAAGCAATCCTCCTGCTTCAGCCTCTCAAAATGCTGGGATTACAGGCATGAGCCACTGACCCTGATCTGAAGACAAAATTGAAAAATAAAACTTGGTTCAAGAAACATCCCTGATTATAGAACTCAGTCACTGGTGGGCATCCAACAACACCCCTCAACAGAGTGTGGTTCCCAGTGATCAAAGAGACCCAGCTCTCACATTTCGGGGGTTCACAGACTTCCCTAAACTTTCCTCCTTATTATGAGTTAGAATCAAGGATGTGGGGGAGTATTCAAGTCTTCCCCATCCTACACCCACATTCCTGAATGATGCTGGGGTCTGAAGTAAAGGCTGGTAAGATTCCACTGTGGTCTGAGGCCAGGGTGGCCAGCATAGATGTCCAGCCAGGCTTCTACTGAAAGGCATGAGAGCTGGAAGGCAGCTATGGGAATTTCATCTCATAATAGGACTGAATGCTGGTGGATAAAAAAGATCCACCTAAGGTCCCGGGAAGAGTTGAAGGGGATATGAGATGAGGAAAGATGAGCCATGAGCCACAGTGGAAGGGATATCCCAGGGTTTTCCCCCAAACAAGATAATTCACAATCTACTGACAGCACCGATGACCTCCTGCCCACCAGACAGCCTAAGGACTGAGATAGAAGCATCCCTGTTGCTCATCCCCACCCACCCTACATCCTGAGCCAACTTAGCAAGGACGAAAACCTCCCCTAATGCACTGTCCCCAACCAGAGTACCCCCCAGAGCTAGGGGAGAACATCTACCTGGGCTGTTGATGCCCACAGTTCCCCTCTTCTCAGTACTGTGTAGACCGAACCCATGCTTCCCAGAGGCTCAGGTGCTACAAGACCTCAGTCCCCAGCCTCTGCTAAAGATGGACCATCAATGGTGTTGATCTGGAATTGGACACAGAGACTATGTATCTAACAGACAGAATAGCCATTAACACCTGGCTGTGTTGCTTGCACTTTATATCCGCAAGGCACCCCTGCATTCTTCCATAACCCCCATTTATCACTTGGCCGAGGTTGAGTGGGTTTCTTTCCTTAGGTGACTAAGACAATACCTGTGTGGTTGTCAGGGCACACACTTGGGTGATTGTGCTGAAGCCACCTGGACTGGAGGCAAGAATGCGTGTCTTGCTAGCCTGTGAATGATAATTAAATTCATGGAAGCAGCAGCGATGACCCAGGAGCACGTATAGGTGGAGAAGATGGTCAAAGGTAGGGTGTGACCAAGAAATAGATTAACAAAGTGGGGGAGGAGGGGCAGAGGGTGGTGTCACTTCATAAATTAAGGTGGGGCAGAGAGAAGGCACACCAGACCTGTTTGGAGAGTCTACTACTCCAAAGGCTCTTCCTCTGGGCCAGCCCGTGAGAGAAAGACATTTGTTATTTCCTACTATTTTTCCATGGTTATTAGTCTATGTGGACTCTTGCAGGGCCAGCTTTAGTTATTTATATTTGTCTATTTCCAAAATAATGGCAATCACCCTACATATTGAGATGTGTGGGATCTGCTACTGTCATCATTGTCTCCAACATATTCTTTTATCTTTTGTGATTGTAAGAATAATTAATTAACAAATAATTATTTAAATAAGCAAACAAAAAAATAAAGAGACATTCACATAGCAGAATCCAGCACAGCAGATGAAAGAAAATATATACTCCTATGGGAACTTCTCGAGATACATTGTTCAGTTGAAAAAAAAAAAGCAAAGTAAAAAACATATTATCTTTTGGATAAAGGGGGGGAATAGATAATGTATATTTACCTCACCTTATTTACGCATAAATAAATTTTGAAAGCTTATGCAGGAAACTAATGAGAGTTTCCTGGGTGTGAAATTGGGTGCGTGGGAAACCAGGGATAGGAGAGAGACTTTTTGTATATCTTTTGCATATTTTGTGCTATATGAATATATTCTTTGAAAAATTAAAGTGGAAATTGTGCATTGTGGAAAAATTGGAAACTCATAAAAGAATCTAAAAATTACCCAAAGTGTAACAGTTGTAATCATTGTTAGGATTTTGCTTTTTACCATTTTAGACAAATCATGTGTATACTTAATATACCATTTTACACTGCTATTTATATCAGTATATATAGTAGATATCATATGTTTTATATTCCATTTTATAACTTGCAATTTTACTTAACAATGTGATGCAGATATCTCTCCATGCTAATAAGTATAGATGTACAGAATCATTTTAAATAGCATCTAGTTGGATAGATATACTATTATTTATACAACCATTAACCAAATCACCTGCTGATAGACACTTAGATTGTCCCCACTTTTTGTTATTTAAAAATGAAAGGATAGCAGCAAGTATTGTACCCAATGATTTTCCTCAGGATATATTTATTTTAGAGGAATTTTTGGGTTTGTGGGTAGCCATGCTTAAAAAAGTATCAATTTTTGATACAGATTATCAAGTTTTCCTCACCCTTAGGGCAATATGACTGAAGTATTTATACTTCCTTAGAAGAGTCTGAAAGGGCTTTCTTTTCCACATCCTTGTCAACATTGACTGTTAGCAACCTATTTGCTGTTTGTCAATCTAATGCATGAAGACTAACTCCTTTTAATTTGAATTTTGGGGTAGTTATTTAAAAATGTTTATTGCCCATTTGCATTCATTTTCTGAAATTTTTGCTTATTTTTTTTGCCTGTTGGAGATATTTCTTTCCATTTCTAAAGAGGCTGTTTAATGATTAATGATGCTTATTCTGGATTGACTTCATCTTTCAGTGTTTTATTACTTCAGATATTTCTAGTGAGCTGAATTTGGCCAGATTTTATATTTTCATCCAGTGTGATCATCTCCATCTTTCACTATGAAAGTCTGAATTTTTTATGTATTCTGATTATCAACATATTTGGACTTTTCAAATATTCATTTTGTTCATTTTTTTGTTTCTTTTTTTCTTTTTCTCCTGACTCTTCAATATTGGATTGGTGGAGCCTTCCTTAGTCCCCTCTTTCTTCCTTCTGAGGTGGAAGGTAGAGAGGCTATTTCTGTGCTTTTTTTGTTTATTTGTTTTCTTCCTTTTTTTTTTTTTTTTTTTTTTTTTTTTTTTTTTTGACAGAGTCTCACTCTGTCACCCAGGCTGGAGTGCAGTGGTGCAATCTCAGCTCACTGCAACTTCTGCCTTGTGGGTTCAAGCGATTCTCCTGCCTCAGCCTCCTGAGTGGCAGGGATTACAGGCGTGTACCAGCACGCCCAGATAATTTCTGTATTTTTAATAAAGACAGGGTTTCACCATGTTGGTCAGGCTGGTCTTGAACTCCTTACCTCATGATCTGCCTGGTTCGGCCTCCCAAAGTGCTGGGATTACAGGCATGAGCCACCACGTTTGGTCCGTTTTTGTATTTTTAATGGTACTCGTTTATCTGACCACACTAAGACTTAACAAAGAGTAACTTAGAGAACAACTCCAAAACTCTGTCTGCCTCAATTCTATCCATGTTATGGCTGCCAAGTATTTTTACTGCACTTTGTTTTTGTAATTTTAATGCTTATCAAAATAATAATAACATGTCTACATAGTTTAAACAGGTAAATAATATTATGAGGCTTATCACAAAAGAGCAGCCCACTGCCTGACTACCCTGCATTCTGATTCTTCCTCCACAGAAGCAACAGATTTTCAATCCTTTGGGCTCTCTCTCCACTTCTGTGTTCCTCCATATTACTAAATAACCCCGTGTATGTTGAGCAGTCTTACAAATCACAAAAAGGATAGCCTTGGGAATTAAAATTGCGGCTGTCAGTTACTCAGGTAAAAGATAAATTTTAAAACCGCAGTTGTATAACATATAGAAAGTAATGATAATGTGTGCAATACTTACTGAAACAAGTCAGATGTAGCCAAAGCTACACTTAGGAGCAACTTACCTTCTTTATTAAATGAAGAAAATGAATTGGCTAAGGATTCAACTACAGAAGTGAGTGCACTGTTGAAGATAAGGAAACAAGGAAGTAATTTGGAAAGATGAAAACAGAAATTAATGAATGGAGGGGAAACAGAAATATTGATTCTTAAAAAAACAAATACAAGACTTAATCTTTGAAAAGAAACCAATAAAATAGACAAACATCTATCATTGATTCTTAAAAAAACAAATACAAGACTTAATCTTTGAAAAGAAACCCATAAAATAGACAAACATCTATGGTATCTAATCAAGAATAAGCGATAACAAAATAGACAAAATTAGGAATGAGAAAGAGGAGATAGCCACAATCTGTGAAGGGCTCAAGCATTTTTCTGATACTGAAAAAATGATTAGATAAAATCTACCATTTAATCCTCATAAAACTCTGGTTACATGTTAGAGAGAGTTTCTTAGCATGATTTTAAAAACAATTTTGAAGCTAATAGAGACACACCATCTGTATTAGTCTGTTCTCACAATATCCATGAAGAAGTACCTGAGACTGGGAAATTTATAAAGAAAAGAGATATAATTGACTCATAGTTCTGCAGGCTGTACAGGATGCATAGCGGCTTCTGCTTCTGGGAGACCTCAGGAAACTTACAACCACGGCAGAAGGTGAAGAGGAAGCAGGCATGTCTTACATGGCCAGAGGAAGCAGGAAGATGTTACTTTGGATGTTGTACTTAAGCCTTATAACTGTATCAACAATTATATCTTTGTTTACTGGCTCTGGTCCTCTCCTTCCTGTCTCCATTAATTTATACCTTTCTTTAGTTGCATGTTTTTATTTATTTCTCAATCAGTTGATGGACTTTTATGAGTAACTATTTTTGTTTTTTTCAGTTAGTGCTTTAACCTAACTGGTGTACAAGTTTAAGAATATCTTTCTGCTTTTCTCACACATGAGCAGTAATTCAGCCGAATTGAAATTTTTAGAATGGCTCACTGCGACCTCTGTTTCCCAGTTTCAAGTGATTCTCCTGCCTCAGCCTCCTAAGTAGCTGGGATCACAGGTGTGCATCACCATACCTGGCTAATTTTTTTGTATTTATTTATTTATTTATTAGTAGAGTCAGGGTTTCAGCATGTTGGCCAGGCTGGTCTCAACCTCCTGGCCTCAAGTGATCTGCCCACCTCAGCCTCCTAAAGTGCTGGGATTACAAGTGTGAGCCACCATGCCCAGGCAGGACAAAATCTTTTTAAAAACACCTCTGAAATCATGGATCTGTTGTCTTAGGTCTGTGTGTGTGTGTGTGTGTGTGTGTGTGTGTGTGTGTGTGTGTGTGTATGGCAGAGGAGATTGATGTCAGCAAGGTTCGTTTTCTTTCCCCCTTTGTTGGCAAACCATTTTTCTTTGTTTTTCCTTCCTGGATGCTTATACTTTTTTTTTCCTATTATTTAAGTAAAAACAGGGCCTCTAGAGTCAGACTGTCCTGAATTCAGCCCTGCTCCTCTGCTTAGTAACATACGTCCTCTTGGGCAACTTGTTTACCTGCTGTACATCTCATTCTCCCATGTGTGAAGTAGGTGTAATAATCATGCTGGGATGATATGAAAAATGAGGAATTAACTGTGCAGAGTGCTTAGAGGAAGACTGAGCTCATAGCAAGTACCATACAGGAGTTTTCCACGTTGATATTGTAGTAGTTATCCCTTATCCAGGAGGCTATGTTCCCAGATCCCCAGTGGATTTCTGAAGCTGCCGATAATACCAAATCCTACATATAACGTTTTTTTCCCCTATATATACATATTTATGATAACGTTTAAGGTATAAATTAGGGAAAGTAAGAGTTAATGCATAATGAGGCACAGTATTGTTAAGAGATTAACAACTAATAATAAAATAGAACAATTATAACTATATTGTAATAAAGTTATGTACATGTGGTCTCTCAAAATATCTTATTTTACTATACTCATTCTTCTTATGATGATGTGAGATGATCTATAACACACTAGTCAGAATTTAATGTTTTCAAAAAAAAAAGAATTTAATCTTTTCAATTCTCTGCATGTGCTCTTACATTTATCTACTCTTTGTGGCAAGAGGTACTGGTTTTCCATTTATGTGCCTAACAAAATTTTAGATAAAAAATAGTTTTATGTAAGTTTAAAAAAATGAGTGGAATTCAAAGAAAAATATAAAGTAAACAATAGTGCAAGAATATGGCAAGAATTGTGGGAGTTGCATGTGAATGACTGAATTTCGAGAAAATAGACTTAAGATTCTTTGCCCAGCTCTAGAATCTCTTTGTGCAAAAATCCCTCTGTGCAGTACTCAGAGGGATTTTTGCACAAAGAGTTTCTAGAGCTGAACAAAGGATCTATCTCTTGAGCTCAAAAGGGGGCTTAAGATGCACTACTCCATGGCCCAGGATTTTGAAGGCTCCCTTTTGGATTCCTCTGGAATACATTCGAAGCTGACCCGCTGAGTATGCCTGGAGTTGCACCTTTCAGATGCAAGCATGCCTGCCACACTGGATCAGAGGCTTTTTTGACAGTTGATGGAGGCCTCTCTCCTACTGCAGCAACAGAATAAGTCCTTAAAAATCATAGACGTCAAATGGCCTCTTTGGCTGCTTTGACATTCTTATTTAGTTCAGTCCAGGTGTGTGGTAGCTGAAGAGTTTGGACCAGAGTCCTGGCTGGGGGAGAAAATCGTTATGAAAAGCTATCGATTAGGTGTCCACAGCTGCTGAAACTCAGCCGCGGAAGCTCCTGGAGCTGCATTTATGAAAGGGCAGGGGGCATGGAGAAGGGCAAGAATGTGATGGAGTGAGGAGGCAATCTGTTTAAAGGACAATGGTGTGTGAAGGCAGGCAGCTGATGAAAAGTCAGTTCTTCCTTGTGCTAGGTAGCTGGGTGGGTCATACGGTGTCTGCTAGGTTGTGTCTTACGACCTCTTGAAGCCTGGGAGAGAGTTCAGGGGATGCTTCTTCTTCCTGGGAAGGCCTGCCTTGGATCTCATTACCTTCCTTTTTCACCAGTCCAGCCCATTGCTGCCCTTCACTGCCCAGCAGCAAACACTCAGCCCCACACTTCCCTGCAGAACCCAGCCTGCACAGCACAAGCCAACACTGCTTCCCCCAACTGTGAATGGCACTGAGCTGTGATTAACATGGTGCACCCCTGCATTGCCTCTGGCAACCCTGTAAACATGCTCCTTCGCTGTACTGAACATCCTTAAGCACCTGTGCATTACTGCAAAATGAAGCACAGCCCTGCTTATGCCTCCATCTTCTGTGCCTAGAAAAGTGCCTGGCACATAAAAAGATTGATAAATATTTGTCAAATGAATGAATGAGGGTTTGCACCAGACAGACGGGGCAGGACTCAGCAAGGCTCACAGGCACCCACTGAAAGCACATCAGACTTACAGATGCAAATGCACGAAGACTGAAAAGGGCTCAGAAAACCTGGAAGGAGCTCCTGACAAGAACAAAAGTATAAGTAGCAAAGGAGGAGTAGAACAATGTTCCTTCCTGCCTGGAGCTTCAGAACAGTTGTAATTTTGAATGGTCTGTCAATCACACTTAATAAATTAAACCATACCTTACAACAGCATTTCACAACATTGTTTTCTTCTTGGCTCAAAAGCTGCTGCATAGGTAACTCTGAGAGTTATGTGAAATTTTATTTTCTGCGTAGCACTAACTTCAGTCTTTTTCTTTTCAAGTCAGGATATTGTATGCTTTTTGTGAGACAACATACAGTTTTTTCCCCTTTTCCCTAAAGATTCTGATATCAGTCACCCACCTGCTACTCTTGCTAGTTAGAATTAATGTCTTGGATGCTTCTTACCCTCATTTTGTTCATCAGTTTCTCCATTAATATGACGGAAATTACATTGCCATCTCTTTCCCCCAAATTTGTAAATACATACATGCAACATTTTGCAGAGACTGCATCCTATTTCAGTGGAAGATGATTACCTTCAAAACCAGGCAATATGAATGTTATCTTTACAAAGAGCTATCTATGCCTTTTCACCTCAGCTTCTTGATATAAAAATACATGGTCATATTCTGGAACAAAATATAATCTCAAAGTTGTGCAAAATAAGACCCAAAGCAGCCTTTAACCTTACTCAGAAGGAAATTTCAGTGATAATGTGGCTGACGTTGAGCTTGCACAAGGAGCTGAAATTGTGGTGCAAAGCCACATGCCATCTCTGACATCAAATCAATTCTGACTGGGTTTTGATGGTGACAGGCACCTGACTTACAAAAGTAAGTAGAAGTAAATGCAGCCAGAGGGTTCCATGGGTACCTTTGCCTGATAAGGGTGGCCATGGGTCAAAGGGCACAAGATTTCTCCAATAATTCTTTAGATGAATTCGTGCCACATCATTTCCTTTGTACGTGTGCCAGGGAGGTCACTTCTAGCCCAGTCTGCATATTTTTTGTTGAGTAAAGAAACTTCCTTATTGCAGAGATGTCACCCGTCTTTGCAATTTACCAACAGGAGCTTACAAAATTGGAATTCTTTTTCTTGAGACAGAGTCTCATTCTGTCACTCAGGCTGCAGTGATGTGGCATGATCTCAGCTCACTGTAACCTCCGCCTCCCAGGTTCAAGCGATTCTCATGCATCAGCCTCCCCAGTAGTTGAGATTACATGTGTGGGCCACCACGCCTGGCTAATTTTTTGTATTTTTAGTAGAGATGGGGTTTCACCATGTTGCTCAGGCTGACAAAATAGAAATTCTTTGATGGTGTCAGGGTGCATACAAGAGGTGAGTACAAGCTTCTGGCGGTAGTGGGAGGTAGCAGCAATTTATCCAGCTACATGCTAGAAAGAATGGGGGGAATTATCATTTTCCCCATGACTGTCCTCATACTATTAGGAGAAATGCCAGTGGTTCTGGAGTAGGTGATGACATTCTATGGAGGCACTCCCTGAGTTTCTTTTAGCACTACCTGCATTTCTTCCTCTGCTCCTAGCCACAGGCCAGCTTGACAGCCTCACTGACTTCTCTCCTTCAGCTACTTTGGAAATCGTCTGTCCTACTTATATTCTTTAATGGTTATGTTTACTTAACAGTTCAGAATTCATCAATATTTTACTTTCTTCCCAAATAATACAAGAACCTTAGCACACTAATTCCTATCACCACCCCCACCTACCATGCAATTGTCTAGTATTTTAATTACACCGTGTTTGTGTCAGCCAAAACTATATCATCATTATTGCTTCATTTTTTATAAAAACAGTAAACATGTAAGTAGATTTATCCAGAAGTTTTCCTAATTCTCCTGGTTACCACTGCTTCTTTCACCTACTTCTTATGAGTTCAGTTGCCTGTAGCGGCATTTTTCCACTGGTGAATTCTGTCAATATTTTTTAATGAAAATGTCTCTGCTTTGCCTTCACTTTCTTCTTTTCTTTTTTTTTTTTTTCCTTTTTTGAGACAGAGTCTCACTCTGTTGCCAAGCTGGAGTGCAGTAGCACAACCTTGGCTCGCTGCAGCCTCTGACTCCCTGGTTCAAGCGATTCCTGTGCCTTAGCTTCCCGAGTAGCTGGGATTACAGGCACATGCCACCACACCCAGCTAATTTTTTTGTATTTTTAGTAGAGACAGGGTTTCACCATGTTGTCCATGATGGTCTCAATCTCCTGACCTCCTGATCTGCCTGCCTCAGCCTCCCAAAGTGCTGGAATTCCGGGCGTGAGCCACCACACCTGGCCCTTCACTTACTTTTTCTTTTCTTTTTTTTTTTTAAACAGAGTCTTGTTCTGTCGCCCAGGCTGGAGTGCAGTGGCATGATCTCATCTCACTGCAACCTCAGCCTCCGGAGTTCAAGCAATTCCCTGCCTCAGCCTCCTGAGTAGCTGAGATTACAGGCACGCACCACCATGCCCTGCTAATTTTTGTATTTTCAGTAGAGACATGGTTTTACCATCTTGGCCAGGCTGGTCTTGAACTCCTGACCTCGTGATCCACCTGCCTTAGCCTCCCAAAGTACTGGGATTACCGGCGTGAACCACCGAGCCCGGCAGGCCCTTCACCTTCAATTAATCGTTTAGCTCAGTATGGTATTCTAGAGTGGCGATTATTATCTTATAGACCCTGGAAGACATAATTCCAGCATCTTCTGAGCTTTTCTATTGTTGTTGAGAAAACTTCTCTGAATCTAGACAATCTGTCTTTTCTTGACGGTTGCTTTTCACTGTATCTTTGGTGCTTTGTAATTTTTTTTTTTTTTTTTTTTTTTGACAGAATCTTGCTCTGTCACCCAGGCTGGAGTGCAGTGGTGCAATCCTGGCTCACCACAACCTCCACCTCCTGGGTCCAAGTGATTCTCCTGCCTCAGCCTTCTGAGTACCTGGGACTATAGGTGCGCACCACCACACCCAGCTAATTTTTACATTTTTAGCAGAGACAGGGTTTTGCCATTGTTGGCCAAGCTGATCTCGAACTCCTGACCTCAGGTGATCTGCTCGCTTCAGCTTCCCAAAGTGCTGGGATTACAGGTGTGGGCCACTATGCTCGATTAGAGTACTGTAATTTCATTACAACGTGTCTAAACATGGATTTATTTATTTATCATTTTTCAACAATACAATATATTGTTATTAACTAGTCACCTTGTATAGTAGATCTCAAATGTATTCCTCCTATCTAATTGAAATTTTGTATCCTTTGACCAACATCTCTCTACCCACCCCCAGCTTCTGGTAACCACCCTCCTATTTATTTATTTACCAGCATACATTTTGCTTCCACCTTCTGAGGATTCATGCCATTTATCCATCCCAGAAAATTCTCAGGCATCATCTTTTTGCTTATGTTCTTTCCCATTCTCCTACTTCCTCTTCCCAGAGCCTCCTGCTGGACACACGTTGCCCTTTGGATGCATTCCTCCCATCTCTTAACCTTCTCCCCCAGTTTTCTTTCCTTTAATCTGTCTGTGTTGAGCTATAGAAAATTTCCTCTGTGATTTTTCATTTGTTTAGAGTATGTATTTTTAACAAGAAAAAGGTTCAATTTGGAAAGACTAGAGCTTTTGCCCAGAGTGGGATTTGCCTGTCTCCTCGTGCCACGAAATGTGTTCTTCTTTCATTAGGATTTCTGTTCTCTTTAATCTCTTCCATTATGGTAAATGTGCTTACATTACAGTTTCCTTTAACTTCTTCTATTATCTCAAGTTTTGGGGAAGATGCCGTTCTTTTTTTGACATGTTGTGTAAGGAAAAACTTACTCAAATCATGTTTTTCTTCTACTCTCACACTACAAAAATCATAATCACGGAATAAGATCTCTCTCTCTCTCACACACACACACACACACACACACACACACAACACCACACATGTCTTCTGACTTTCCATTATGATGAATCATTTCCTGGCATGTTTCATCATTTTTTAATTTTGAGCTCATTTTAGCTGAGGTTTTTTTTTTTTTTTTTTTTGGTTATGTGAGTGTCATGTGTCCCAGTTGTGGAAGCCATTGAGTGGCTTTACATTTTGCTTCTGCTGCATTGTGACAAACTTTTCAGCTAATTTCTCACTTTGGGATTCCTGCATCACACTAGACACAAGCTCAAGGTTTCAATTTCTCAAGACTTAGTTTTTCCTTCCAGAGCCCTGAGTAAAGACAGAGCTCCTTACAGTTCCCATGGGCTAGTGGGAAGAGTTTCCCTAGTCTTCCTTCCTTGAGGACACTCTTCCTCAAAATGGCAACATTTACAAGATTCCCAACTCTATGCAGAGTCTCAGTTCCAGGTAACCTCCTCATATAAACTCAGGGTGGCACCTCCAGTCCTTCTGGGGCGATACGGTTTGGATCTGTGTCCCCATCCAAATCTCATGTTGAATTGTAATCCTCAGTTTTGGAGGAGGGGCCTGGTGGGAGGTGATTGGATCATGCAGGTGGACTTCCCCATTGCTGTTCTCGTGATGGTGAGTGACTTCTCATGAGATCTGATTGTTTCAAAGTGTGTGGCACTTCCCCCTTCTCTCTCTTTCCTCCTGCTCCCACCATGTAAGCCGTGCTTGCTTCACCTTCACCTTCCACCATGATTGCAAAGCTTCCTGAGGCCTCCCCCAGCCATGCTTCTTGTACAGCCTGCAGAACTGTGAGACAGTTAAACTTATATTTTTTTTTTTTTTTTTTGAGACAGGTCTTACTCTGTTGTCCAGGATAGAGGGCAGTGGCATGGTCTCCACTTACTGCAACCTCCGCCTCCCAGGTTCGAGCAATTCTCCTGCCTCAACCTCCTGAGTAGTTGGGATTATAGGCACACACCACCACACCAAGCTAATTTTTTTGTATTTTCAGTAGAGGCAGCATTTCACCATATTGGCCAGGCTGGTCTCGAACTCCTGACCTCAGATTATCTACCTGCCTTGGCTTCCCAAAGTGCTGGGATTATAGGCATGACCCACTGCACCTGGCCTAAACCTCTTTTCCTTATAAATTACTCAATCTCAGGTAGTTCTTTATAGCAATGGGAGAACAGACTAATACAGGGGGCAGTACAACTTCATCCACTAAGGCCTATCTCTGCAGGGTACTGTAGCATCATTCCAGCTGCCAATGCACTCATCACTTCTGGCATTCAGGAATTTTGTTTTTTTGTATGAACTCCTCTATTTATTTGTGATATTTTATCTATCGTTTCTATTGATACAAAAATCCATGTTAGGTCAGGCTACTTTGCTGTCAGGCCTCATGATGTCTCTTTCATCATGGCAACATTTGTTTAGCAACACAAGAAGCAACTTGGTAGGTTGCTGAAGATAAGGGTTTTGTGTTAAAGCAAATGCAACTTCTGATGACTTTCCAGTCTTTTCAGATTGAGTTTTCTTCTCATTGACAAAAGGCCCTTATTGCCTTATGTCATTACAAGATGGGAAGACAGGAGTTGACACTTCAGTTTTATCCTCATTCTTCTCTTCCATTCCCCTCTCCTATAGGCAATCCATGAGGATTCTATACATGAGAAATCGATGACTCTTCAGACTGGTTGCTGTATTAGGCCAAGAGGCCCAGTCAACCCTTGTTAACATATTATTGTTGGCTGTGAGGCCAGGCACGGTGGCTCATGCCTGTAAACCCAGCACTTTGGGAGGCCAAGGCAGGTGGATCACCTGAGGTAAGGAGTTCGAGACCAGCCTGGTCAACATGGTGAAACTCCGTTTCTACTAAAAATATAAAAACTAGCCAGGTGTGGTGGCACTCGCCTGTAGTCCCAGCTACTCAGGAGGCTGAGGCAGGAGAATAACTTGAACCTGGAGGTGGAGGTAGCAGTGACCTGAGATAATGCCAATGTACTCTAGCCTGGGCGACAGGAGTGAGACTTGATTTCAAAAAAAAATGTATATGTCTGTGTATATATAAGTATATATATTTACTTGTATATATAAGTATATATTTAAAAAGTATATGTGTATATATAAGTATCTTTTAGGTGTATAAATAAGTATATATATAAGCATATATGTCTGTATATATAAAATATATATTATATACATATATTATTGTTAGCTATGGGCAGTGGTGTGCGCAATAATCTCACTGCAACCCCTTTCTTTGCTCTCACCTCTAATGCCTCCCTTGTTATATTCCTGTTCTTACTTTGTGCCCTCATGTCAGCTTAGTGAGAGTCTGGGTCAAGTCATATGTGTGTTTCATATCACTCAGGATGTCAAGCACACAGTGAGATGTTTAAAAATCTGGATGTTTATGTGAACTCATTTGTAATCAGAGATATTAAAATTACCACCATTTGAGTTGTCACTTAACACCAATTAGACTGGCAAAAATTAGAAAAATGCCAAGTGTTGAGGTCATGAGAGGTTCGAGGAACTGCTGTGTACTGCTGATGGGAAGGTGGATGAGGACAGTTCCGAAGAGCAATCTGACGTTGCTGCCAAATTAAACATATCAGATCCCAGAGATCCACTCCTGGGCATGTGACTCAAAGACAGTCTCATAAACCCTAATAAAAAAATGTGCTAGCAAAGTAACTGCAGGGTGGTTATGATGGTGGGGAGCTGGAGACAGTGTGGATGTCCATCTGTGGCAGAGTCGAGGCACAAACGTGGGGATACACAGCATGGCATTCCTCTACGGTGCTGAGAATCAGTAAATGTGATGAACACAAAACAACACGGACAGATTTTTTTTTTGACTTTTATTTTAGGTCAGGGGTACAAGTGCAGGACTCATGCCACGGTGGTGGGTGGGGGCGGGAATGTACAAAATCATTTGTACAGATTATTTCTTCACCCAGGTACCAAGCCTAGTACCCAATAGTTATTTCTTTCTGATCCTCACCCTCCTCCCACCCTCCACCCTCCATCCTCAAGTAGGCCTCAGCGTCGGCTCTTCCCCATCTTTGAGTCCATGTGTTCTCATCATTTAGTTCCCACTTATAAGTGAGAACATGCGGTATTTGGGTTTCTCTTTCTGCATTAGTTTGCTAAGGATGATGGCCTTCAGCTCCATCCATGTTCCCACAAAGGACATGATGTCATTTTTGTGGCTGCATAGAATTCCATCATGCATATGTACCACACTTTCTTTACACAGACAGATATATCTTAAAAGCATAGTGCCCTACTGAAAAACCCAATAAAAGAAGTGAGATATTTAGATAAACATCACTTATGTAAAATTTTCAAAACCTCTTTGCAAATTTCTTAAAGCCCAATGCTAATTTTTAAAAACTCAGTGTATATTGCGAAACAATATACATTTTGCAAGATCATACTGAAGCCAAAAGATATACATTGGATATATGTTTCCTCATGGATTGCCTATAGGAGACGGAAATGGAGGCGAAGAATGAGGATACAACTGAAAACATGAATTAATAAACATATTTTTAAAAGGAGCCAGGCAAAGGGCATACATGATAAGCCATTAAGCCATAGAGTCAGGAGTATGATTAACTCTAAACACCTGATGTTAAAAAAAAGAAGAAGAAGAGGGAGAGGAAGAGAAAGCAGAAGAAAGAGGAGGAGAAGGAGGAGGAGAAGAAAGAAGGAAGGAAGGAGGGAGGGAGGGAGGATGGAAGGGAGGGAGGGGAGGGAGAGAAGGAGGAAGGAGGAGGGAAAGAAGGAAGGAAGAAAGAAAGAGAGAGAGAAAGAAAGAAGGGAGGGGAGGGAGGGAAGGAAGGAAGAAAAAGAAAGAGAGAAAAAGAAAGAAAGAGAGAAAGGAAGGAGGGAGGGAGGAGGATGGAAGGGAGGGAGGGAGGGAAGGAAGGAGGGAGGGAAGGAAGAAAAGAAAGAGAAAGAAAGAAAGGAAGGAGGGAGGGAGGGAGGGAGGAAGGGAAGGGAAGGAAGGGAAGGGAAAGAATGAGGAAGGAAGGAAGGGAGGGAAAGAAAGAAACATTTGTTCAATTAATAGTCTCATTTTCTTCTCAAATTCTTGCCTGATCAGGTCAGCTTCGTGTGTTTTCTGGAATCTATAATTCTTATTTTAATGTGTCCTTTTCCTGTAACTGGCTGGTAAGCCCCTTAATTGCTGGTGTTATGTTTTGTTGTTTATTGTTACCTGGCTGCAGTGAAATGTAGCTGGAAGAGCCTGGATTTGGGGGTCAGATGAGCCTCTACCACTTATTGCCTGTTTCACCTTAGGCAGGTCACTTCATCTTCTGAGCCTCAGTTTCCTCAGTTGGAAAACAAGGACAAGAAGACCTCTGAAGGCTGCCACAAGGACTAAATGAAATTTGGATTACTGCCAATACAGTGCCTACAGTAGGCATTCGGAAAATGCTAACTGCCTCTCCTTGATTTTATTTCCTATAATTCCCAACACATTATAGGTGTTCTGTCAAGATTTTCTGAACAGACATTAACTGATGTTCATCTGAGACTGGAGCAGAAGATGATGGCTTTAGCTCAAGCTGAAAAAGAACTTCCATACAGCATTTTTAAAAAAGTCTCAGGATTGCTTCTGAGTGCAGTTTTGAAATATGCTCCTTTGAATACCTTTAGAAAGGAATTCTCTACTTTCGCATACGCCTCCACCACTGCACTCCCTGGCTCTTTCTCTGCATTCAGTCTTGAGCAACCTGTGACTTCTCACTCACCTTCCTCCCTGCTGGTCTCTTGGAGAAGTGCTCTACATATTCCAGTTGATTCTCTCTCTCTCTTGTTTTCTGCTGTCTGTTAGAGAGACCATACCTTAACATGAGGCTCTATGATTATCCCTATGCCGGCTGCCGAGGGAAGGAACCCTGACACCGTACCATGCATGGTGGTGATTTTCTGAGGCATTTAGATTGATTGCATTCATCTTAGCAGCAGGTTATACCTGGCTTACAATTATCCAGCTGCTTTTATAAAATCCTGCATCAACGTGAGAGTCTTTAAAAGCTTTCACATTTAGAACATTTAAAACTCCAGCAGGTTTGGACAATGAAACTGACTCACTGTGCTTTGGGTGGGTGTTTTTATGTCTCTATGCCTTGCTTTTCTCATCTAAGAAACGGGAATGATCTTCCATGTGGCATAAACACCCAGAGAGACTCAAAGCATGTGATGTGCCCTAAATAGCAGGTTTCACGAATGCAGCCCCACTCCCTGACCCTCTGAAGGAACACACTCATGCTGTCTCACCATTACCGGCCAACAGGAGCTCACAGATGTACGCACTTTCCACTTTAAAGTAACCCAGTCCTCTCTTTAAAATAAGCCAGCCCATCCAGAGATTAACAGTATAAATTAAGGGCAAACAAACCTCTTACTAAAATGTCTGCAATACAGAAATGTTACAGCTCATCTTCTATATATGGAAATACCATCTTTTATTTATTTATGTTTTGGTCTAGTTCTTATTCTAAATCTATTTAGTTGGACCGAATAGGCTAAGTTGTGCTGCAGTAACACCCACAGTATTATCAATGGCTTAGCACAGCCAAAATGTGTTTCCTGCTCATGCTACATGTCCTACAAGTATCAGTGTACTCACTGTGGCCCCTGGGGTACCCCGTTGATAGACACTTCATCTCAACATAGGCTTCCAAGGTCATCAAAGAAAAGGAAAAGGAATGCAGTGAATTGTGCACTGGCTCTCAACATGTCTGCCTGGAGGCAGCTTCAGGCAAGGCTTGATTCAGGACGCAATACCATTATGCTCCATCTTTCAGATCTGCTTCCTCTGGCTAATCTCTATTCTTAGCTTCTGCTGGATAACCTCACAGCACCTAATTCAGCAAAAGGGACAGGATGATTTTGAATAGTTCTCACACCAGTCCTGGGATTCTCTTTCTCATTACACTGGATGGGGTAATATAGCCATCCTGAAGGGAAAACTGTAGCTAGGGGAATACTGGCTATGTGTAAGGTCCTCCCCACTCCCGGGGCTGGGTATGGGAGGCAGGTTGCTCCCATACAATAAAATACAGGATTCCCAGCTAAATTTGAATTTCAGATAAACAATTTTTTTTAGTATAAGTAGGTCCAAAATATTGAATGGGACATACTTGTACTAAAAATATTCAGCTGGGCATGGTGGCTCATGCCTGTAATTCCAGCACTTTGGGAGGACAAGGCAGGCAGATCACAAGATCAGGAGTTCGAGACCAGCCTGATCAACATGGTGAAACCCCATCTCTACTAAAAATACAAAAAATTACCCAGGCGTGGTGACACACACCTGTAATCCCAGCTACTCAGGAGGCTGAAGGAGGAGAATTTCTTGAACCTGGGAGGTGGAGGTTGCAGTAAGCCAAGATTGTGCCACTGCACTCCAGCCTGGGCAACAGAGCAAGACTCCGTCTCAAAACAAACAAACAAACAAAAATTCATTGTCTATCTGACATTTAAATTTAACTGGGCACTCTCTATTTGTATTTACAATTAATAAAACAGGTAACTCTTAATGGGAGCCCCTTTCCAAAACACAGGTAGCGAAAGGGTGGTTCCCTCCATTGCAAAGCTGGCATGTAGCAAGATCAGAATGAAGACAGTGGTAGCAACTATAACTGTTCACTGTAGTGACTATGTTAGGGCTTGAATGGGTGTAATCCTCTCTGTAAGTGTATATGTGGGATATCGCCCTAAAAATAATATCTTACGATGGCATGCTTGTTCCAGTTTTCTATTGCCATGCAACAAACAACCCTAGAATTCAATTTCTTGAACCATAATTTATTATTTCTCATGGTTCCATGTGATGACTGGGCTAAGCTGTTCTTATTCAGACTCTCTCATATAGGGTGGGCGTGGTGGCTCAAGCTTGTAATTCCAGCACTTTTGGAGGCCGAAGTGGGTGGATCACTTGAGGTCAGGAGTTCAAGACCAGCCTGGCCAACATGATGAAATCCCATCTCTATTAAAAATACAAAAATTAGCCAGATGTGGTGGCGCTCACCTGTAATCCCAGCTACTCAGGGAGATGAGGCAGAAGAATTGCTTGAACTGGGAAGGCACGGAGGCTGCAGTGAGCCGAGATCATGCCACTGCCTTCCAGCCTAGGCAGCAGAACGAGACTCCATCTCAAAAACAAACAAACAAACCAAACAACGACAACAAAAACCCAGAATCTCTCATACAGCTATAGTTAAATATCAGCTGGTCTGTAACCATCTGAGGGTTCTACTGGGATGAATGTCCAGGATGGCTCACCCGCATGGTTGGCAGCTGCTGCTGGCTATCACCTGTAGTTCAGCTTGAGTTGTCAACCGGAATAACTACTCATGACCTCTCTGTTGAGCCTGGGCTTCCTGCACATGGCAGCTGGGTTCTGGGAAGGAGTATCTCAAGAGCAAGTGTTTCCAGAGGTCCAGGCGGAAGCTGCAGGATATCTTATAACTTGGTCTCAGAAGTCCCAGAGCATTATTTTTGCCTTATTAGTTAAGCAAGTCACTGAGGCCAGTCTCAATTCAAGAGAAGGGGAATGAGACCCCATCTCTTATGTGAAGAGTATCCTGTGTGTGCAGGGAGGGGGAGGAACTGATGGGGCGCATACTACGTCATGTATATAAAACCAGCTGCATTTTATGTGTATAATGAAATTTAATGCTCACATCAGCTCTGTTGGGTAGAAACTGATTTTGTCTCGTTTTATAAGTTGAGGGACTTGCTCAAAATCAAAGAGCTAGTAAGTGGCAAAACAAGAACCGGAACTTAGTCTTCTGATTCTAAGTTGATGCTATTTGTTTTTTCTCCATTGCAGCCCAGCTGTCTGCTTGCTGGAGTGGTATAGCCATAAAACATGGGTTTAAGAATAAAGATGGAAATCTATCTCAGATATACTCCATACTCTCCAGATTCCTGGGAGTTTCCCATCTCCTAGTGGTTTATCATATTTCCTGGGTCTCCTCTAGGATAATTTAAGATAAAAGGTGAAGAACTCCTTAGACTAATATAATTTCAAGCCAACTGTGGTGTTGATGGCTGTGATAGCTGGGATTATTATTCCATAAATATTCACTCCTAACTCCCCTCCACTGGGGCAAGTTATGCTTCCTCACTCCATCAGTGTTGGGCTTGACTGTGTGGCATGCTGTGATCTAGGGATGTTCGCTGATGTGACATGACCAGACGTTTGAAATGTGCTGGTGGGGTTGGACTTGGCCTTCTGCAGTCACCTATGAGAACACCCTGAGCCACCTGGTTCCAAAAAGATGAGAGACACATGGAGCAGGCTTGGACCCAACCTGAAGCTCAGACCCTAGCCCAGGTGAGCCCAGCTCAAGCTCAGCCTAGACCAGTGGTTCTCAACTAAAAGTGATTTTGCCTATCAGGAAACATTCAGCAATGTCTAGAGACAGTTTTGGTGGCCCCAACTAGGAGAAGGGTATTATGGGCATCTAGTGGGTAGAAATTACTTCTAAACAATACAATGAGCAAGACAGTCCCCATCATAAAGAATTATCTGGCCCCAAATAGCAATAGTGCTGAGGTTCAGAAACCCTGGTCTAAATGAGCTCCTAGTGCACACACAGGAGCAAAAATAAGTGATTTCTGTTTAAAACCTCTGAGTTTTGTGGGAGGTTTTAAATGCAGCATGATTGCAGTAGTAAATAGCAGATAATAATGGCAAATGTGAGAACCATGTTTTGTGAGGCAAGCTCAGTAAATGGTTCCTTCTAGTGAAACTTTGCAATCTCCCCACTGGCTCTGGTCCCCAGTCCTTCCTTCTGGCACAGGGCAGTCCTGCAGATGAGCTCAGATGTGTACTAGTTCTTTGACACCCTGGGAGAGGAAGTCACACCTTGGACCCCAAAGATTCCTCCCTCAAGCTTCGTGTCATCCTCTTTCTTGCCTTTTGAAGCCCTTAATGACTCTCTGCCTCTGCCTCACAAGGCCTGCCCCTTCCCCTCTCTGTCACATTCAATTTGTCTGAAGAATTTTCTCCAGCTGATTATTAATGTGGGCTTCTCCTGCAGAAAAGCTCAACCATTTCTCTCATCATTCCAGGCTCAACTCTCCAGCCCTGAGGACCACATGCCCTTGATGGTGACTCATGTTCCCCAAGGAACTGAATTCATTCTGTACTTTTCCAGAAAAGATGAAAAGTGTGTCTTTTGGTCCCTCATAAAATCCCCACATCCCTTAGGATATTTTTACGTAGTTCTGGTTTCCAAATTGAGAAAAGAATCAGGTTCTGACTAGTCTACATGAAAGAAATTACAGAAACATTCTTTTCTCTACTGATCATGCTATCCCATTTTATATCAGCTTACCTTTCTCACCCACTTGGAAGAGTCTTTAAGAATTGAGGTTTAGCTTTGCATATAGTAACATGCACCAATTGGAAGGGTACAGCTTTATAAATTTTTACATCTGCACATCCTTGTGTAACCAGCACCCAGATCAAAGTCTGGGATATGCCGTCACCTCAGAAAATCCCTCATGCCCATTTCCAGACAGTCACTACCCCCCACAAATCTGCCCGATTCTGTCTTGTATCACCAAAGATTAATTTTGCCTGTTTTCAAACTTCTTACAGGCGGAATCATACAGTATGTCTTACAAGATATGCACATGTGTTGGCGTTTTTTCAGCTAATCTCAAGATTTGAAATTCATCCATGTTGTTGAGTGTAACAGTTAAAGGATTATTCCACAGAAAATAGGAAGGATTTTGTATCAATTTCTTTCACTACCATTTCAGGAATCTGTGAATGGGTAAAATAAATAACTAAGGACTCCTGGGGAAGATGGGGACTTGAACATAGGCATCTACATCTTCCGTCCTTCCTTCCCTCACTCCCATGGCAATGATCAGCACTAATAGGAGGATAATCGGCATTGGTTTTCAGGTGCTAGGATAGCTTCACCCCTATGGTATAGACTTCAAGATGAGATGGGTCTGAAGGTGCCATGGAAGTCAGCTTCCCTCTTCCCATCCTGAGAAGAGGAGAGACAGAGCTGTGAGACAGGCAGAGGTCCCTACAGCAGAAACCAGCAGAGGGATAGGCAGAGGCCCCTACAGCAGAAGTGGCTGGGCCTCCTCCAAGACTGGAAGGCTGCCATGATCACAGAAGTTCCAAGGAAGGCATCTCCCCAGTGCCCGCAGCCAAAACAAATAAAAATCCACTGAGACAGGCCATCCTCTGAGGCTGGTTGTCTGGTCAAGCAGGAAACCTGGCACACTTATTGGCCTCAACAGGTTGACACTTCTCGAGTCAATTTTGGTGATTTATCTTTTCCTAGAAGAGCCTCTACTTCATCCATATTTTCAGTTTCTAAGCATGGACTCACGTGGTCTCACTATTGTATTTTTAATCAGCTGATGGTTGGCTGGAACATGATTTCAGTAGGGTAGAATGTAGGTACTGAACTTCCTGAGCCCTAAAATACCTGAGAATATCTTCCCGTTGCTGTGCAGAGGGGAACAGCAACTTGGTTATGTGTGTAGATTCCTGGTGTTGCAGACTTCCAGAACCCCAAAACTCAACATCGTCTTTGCTGTCTACTGTTACAGAGGTAAAGTCTGAGGCCAGGCTGACTTTTTCCTTTATAAGTATGCTTTTACCCTGAGTATTTATAGAGTTACTGTTCTCGAAGTTAGAACTTTGCCAGGATGGATCTCTAGGTTTTGGTCTCTTTTTTATGAAATTTTTTCTGATGTGATTTGTACTCTTTTGAAACACAGGTTCAGGTTTTTCTTTAATTCAGGAACTTTTCCCTCATATGGAATATTACTTCTATTGTACTTGTTCTGGTATCTTATTCCCAGATATACATTTTCTGTGTGTTATATCACATTGTCTTACTTCATTATCACCACTTCCCTCTATCCTTTTCCTCTGAATCCTGAGGAACTTTCTCAAGCTTCTTATTATCATTGAGTTGCTTTTCTGCATTGTTAATTTATCTGTTACTGTTTTAAGTTCAAATGCTTTTTTTTTTTTTTTTTTTTGAGACAGGGTCTCACTCTGTCATTCAAGCTGGGGTGCAGTAGAATGGTCATAGCTCACATCAGCCTCAAACCCTTGGGCTCAAGCAGTCCTCCCACCTCAGCTTCCCAAAGAGCTGGACTATAGGTGTGTGCCACCATGCCCAGCTGATGTTTTAAAATACACACTGGTAGGGACAGGGTCTCGCTTGGTTGCTCAAGCTGGTATCAAACTATTGGCTCAAGCGATCCTCCCACCTTGGCCTCCCAAACTGCTGGTATTATAGGCGTGAGCCACCAGACCCAGCCTCAAATGCATTTTTAAATGGTTTAATTTCTTTCTGGCTTTAAATTACAATCACTTGAATCTCTTTTTCTTCTCAACTCATCTATGTTTTTGTGTCATGGAGTCTGCATTTGAAAAAGAAATTTATGAAAAGGAGAAAGCAGATGCTATTGGAATTTATTTCCTGCAGTAAATCATTTTCCAAACCACATTTTTCCTCTGCCCATTTTATGACGTAGGCATTTTTCATAGGCCTCACATCTTCCCCCTTGTTTATTGCTTTTAATTGATGAGAGTTCTATTTGGGTTTGGCATGTCCTCCCAAGCAGAGGGTAATGGATTCTTCTAGTAATTTCCCCCAACATGAGCCTTGAGCTGGGGGGTTTTGCAAGTCCAGGGGTTGAGCATCCTTGGGAACACAGAAGGAAGGCAAGGCCACAGACAATCCCAGGCTTCTCCACATTTGACAAGGTCACCATGGCAGGCTTCAAATACCTTCAGCATCCAAGCCCCATCTGTCTGGCTGCTTCCTACCATGCCTGCAAGAAGCCTGCTGCCTTGGGAAATTTCCCCTGTCCAGCTGCAACTACCATACCCCTGCTGCGCTCTAAACATCTGGAAGGCTCTCCTGCTACCCTGCTCTTGAACTCAGAAAGCATTCCTTTTCAATCTCTGATCCTCTCCCTCCAAGCCGGCTTCTGGGGTTTCAGGAACAATGCATTAGTTCTCTCTTTCTCTCTTTGCTCTTCTCTTCTCTATTCTTCTCTTCTCTCTACTTCATATGCTGACTTCATTCTCAGACCCCTATGTTGACATGATGTTTCAACCCTTATATCCTCACAATTCCAAGTGCAACATAATTTTCCCTTCTCCCAGCATTCCCAGAAAAAGTCTAGTTGTGACTTATTGGCTCTGACTGGGTGACCTGCTCATCTTTGAACCACTCATCACACCTAGCGAGTAGGATATTCTGCCTGGTTTAGGCATGGGTCATATGCTCACTTCTTAAGCAGGGATTTGGATCTGCCACACCCAAACTCTAAAAAGAAATGTTGAGGTATCATTACTATAAGAAGGATGAATGGCCAGTAGGCAGCACAAATAATAGACATATATTACAGAAGACTTCTCCACTTAATTCTGCAAAAGCACTCTGGTTCCTAAGTATGGTAAACTGTGAATTGACTCAGCAGGGAGGCCATGTGAGATTGGGCAGGTTGTGCACTGCACAACCATGCACATCTAAGGGGCCCCTAGTCACATCATAGACACTATAGATTTGCGTAACTTGTACAGTTTTCCAGCAGATGGAAGTAGGGTTTTGAGGAAGGGACATCTTTTGCTAATCATACAAAGGTGCCACGTAGACTGGTGACAAGTGACAGTCTTGTCGAGATATCTTTGCTCAATACTCCTTTCCACAACCTGCAATTCCTTTGCCTGAGCTACCAGTCCTGATGCAGTTTCTTCAGATTATTTTTGCATCTTTAAGTCTGCAAATCTCAGTCTTCTGTCTTTCCCAGAAATAGAAATCCTATTGCTAATGTAGGATTGTTCTTCTCTCTTGCTTCCATGCTTATCCCCAAAACACATAACCTCCACTAAGAAACCCAACTCTCCCCTCCTTTATCTTTGGGGTTTTGAGCATTTCTGATGGGAAAGAGTGATGCGAAGTCCCTCATGGGGTAGCTAGATTAGACTCTGGAGGAGCAGGAGAGGCCCGTGTCTGCTTCCATTCGGTAGCTGACGTGTCCAGTTGGCTGTGACCTCAGAGCACCCTAGGGAGCTGTCCTTTGCGATCAGGAGTCCAGGCCAGGAATAACCTGGATTTTAGTCCTGACTTTTCTCTGTCTTGGGCATGTCACATCACTTTTCTGGGCCCTTCCATGGGAGTGCAGAGTGGAGTCATTTCTGAAGGCTTTTCCACTCTCAGATCTGATGCCTGTGGGTGTCATTCAATCGCAAGAATAAAAACATTTTCAACACATGCTACCTAAACTCAATGGCAATCCTTAATACAGTGGACATACAATATACACAAAGCACCGTCCTAGGTGTTTTGCACGTACCATGCCGTTTCATCTTTCCAGCAACCCCACAGATACGTGTTACCATCATGATCATTTCATAAATGAGCAAAGTGAGGTTCAAAGAGGCTAAATGACACCTCGTTAAAAAAAATCAGTTAGGTCTCAATCCCATGACTTTGCATATGATTTCCTGGTGCTGAATATAGTGATGAAAGTAATGTTATTAATTTCCACAGCTATAATTTTAAACACAAGTCAGTATGAATTCAAATTGTTTCACACGATGCTTCTTGCATCTTTCCACACGTATGTTACTCAACCACCGTCTTCTTTCTTCAAGCAAGAAGCCTTTTGATGATTTTCTTTTAAAAAAGCATCTCTTTGTGATTTTCACTGTAGCCTCTTGATGAGTATTTGAGATGATTTTAAAGCGTAAACAGTGGAAAACACGTTAATATCATTTCCTTTCCAGCCTCATTTCAAAATGAAAGGGAAATGTGTTTGGGGAAAAATTCACTTACAAGTTTGGCCAAATGCCTAAACTACACAAACGCCTGACAAATGGAACAAAGTTTAACTCGCTCTAAATAAAATCTCCATGCGTCTGATTCTGCGCTGGGGGAAAGCTCTTACAGTGACCCGTTTGCTAATGTTAGCCCGGACATCAATAATGGAATGTGAAAGACAATCTTCTAATCAATTTTTTTTTCCTGCTGGTTTAGATTAAAGCATAGAAAATGCCCAAATGCTCCATCTGCTTCCTCTAAGATTTCTGGTAGGCTGGAGCCCAATTATGGCTGCCTTATCCATTTTTAATAATCTACTTATGATCGTGCAAACACAGGGTGTGATTATACCCACATCGGTTTCTGTTTCAGAGCTTCCATTTCCATCCATAATTAATAAGCCACTCAGTACGTCGGAGGGGAGCTGAAGGAGAGATGTGAGACATTCTTAAGCAGGATAGCTTTTGCAGTGGTTGTTCTTTGATTCATTTTACAAACCTTTGCTATGTCTACAATGTGCCAGGCACTGTGCTAGACACCAAAGGTAAAAGAATAACACACACGACCAGGCGCCGTGGCTCATGCCTGTAATTCCAGCACTTTGGGATGCCGAGGTGTTGACCACCCTGGCCAACATGGTGAAACCCCATCTCTAGTAAAATACAAAAAAAAAAAAAAAAAAAAAAAAAATTAGCCAGGTGTGGTGGCGAGCCTATAGTTCCAACTACTCGGGTGGCTCAGGCAGGGGAAAATCGCTTGAACACGGGAGGCGGAGGTTGCAGTGAGCCAAGGTTGTGCCACTGCACTCCAGCCTGGCGACAGAGCAAGACTCTGTCCCCCCAAAAAAAAGAATAACACACACTTTTGCCTTCTTTAAGAGCTCTCAGTAGTTAGAAAGAATGAATAAGACCTAGTATTTGCTGGCACAACAAGGTGACTATAGTCAAAGAAAATTTAACTGTACATTTAAAAATCACAAAAATAGTAAAATTGGACTGTTTGTAACACAAAGGATAAATGTTTGAGGGGATAGATACTCCATTTACCTTGATATCATTGTTATATATGCATTTCTGTATCAAAATATCCCATAAATATATACCCTAGTGTGTACTCACAAAAATTTAAAAAAATTTTTTTTAAAAAGAGCTCTTGGACTATCAAGAAACATGTATAAGCATGCATGTTTTGTTTGTGATGTGAATTGGGCTTTTTAACCAGAAAATTCAGGCTCTAAGACAATCAAGATGTTTTATGCTCCCAAATGATGAAGTATAGGATAATGAGATCACTATATTGTTACAAATACAATTCTAAGAGGGCTTATTTTGGAATCCTTTTTGTTGTTGTTCGTTTGAAAGGAAGTGAGCTATTCTGGGGGAGGTAGTCAATTTTATAAGGATATGAGAATAGAAAAAGATAAACTTGCAGCTAAACAGCCTGTGTTCAAGTCCCAGCTTTGCACTGTGTGACCTCAGACAAGTCTCTTGACCTCTCTGAGTCTGTTTCTGTATTGTAAAATGAGGAAAATGGTGCCTTCACTGTGCTTCTCTGAGATAATATGCATGAATTCAAGGTATGGTTTGCAAAGTACTATATCAGTGTAACAAAGCAAGCCCAAAGTTTTACTGATCAGAAATATGATAAAACCACTTTGGGCCAGGTGCAGTGGCTTACACCTATAATCCCTGCACTTTGGGAGGTTGAGGTGGGAGGATCATTTGAAGCCAGGAGTTCAAGACTAACCTGGACAACATAGCGAGACCCTTCCTCTATAAAAAAAAAATTAAGAAATCAGGTGGGCATGGTGGTGTACACCTGTAGTTCCAGCTGCTTGGGAGGCTGGGGTGGGAGGATCACTTGAGCCCAGGAGTTAGAGGCTGCAGTGAACTATGATCGTGCCACTGTACTCCAGCGTAGGTGACAGGGCAAGATCCTGCCTCCAAACAAACACTTTGTCCTTATTTTTCTGATTCTATTTCTCTAACCAGTTCTCCAGCCAAATGTAACCCATGCTGTGAGAAGAACAAAGACTTTACCTTAGCGACTAGTGTGAAGTATTTTGCAGTACTCAAGGTACAAGCTTTTTTAAATTTTTAATTTTTTTTATTTTTGAGACAGAGTCTTGCTCTGTCGCCCAGGCTGGAGTGTGGTAGTGCAATCTCAGCTCACTGCAACCTCTGCCTCAACCTCCACCTCCCAGGTTCAAGCAATTCTCCTGCCTCAGCCTTCCAAGTAGCTGAGATTACAGGCATGTGCCACCACACCTGGCTAATTTTTTTGCATTTTTTTTTTTAAGACAGAGTCTCCCTTTGTCGCCCAGGCTGGAGTGCAATGGCATGATCTTGGCTCACTGCAACCTCCACCTCCCGGGTTCAAGCAATTCTCTGCCTTAGCCTCCTGAGTAGTTGGTACTACAAGTATGTGCCACCATGCCTGGTTAATTTTTGTATTTTTAGTAGACACAGGGTTTCACCATATTGGCCAGGCTGGTCTGGAACCCCTGACCTTGTGATCCGCCTGCCTCAACCTCCCAAAGTACTGGGATTGCAGGTGTGAGCCACCGCACCCGGTCAAGTTATTTTTCTTATTTGCAAACAATGCAAACTGCCTCTAATAATTTTTAACACAAAAGGGATACTTTAGGAAAGATACTGGGGCCTCACACATTTGCAGAAAGCTAGATAACTGAATTTAGTCCATGTTCTGTTATTATTTGCTGAAAATGTAATTGAATCAATGATTTACTACTTATTCTCATTTTCAGTGTTATACCTGTCAGATTCCTTACATCTTTATGGGTCTTGTGTTAAGATTCCACCGTGCCCACCCTCCTATCTCAAAGTCATCCTTATTGGTCCAAAGGGGTTCTTTCTTGACAGAGTTCCTTTCTTAGTCCATCTCAGAGGAATTCTCTACCTCTGGTTTCAAAATTTCCACTGCTAGTCTTGATGGAAAATTCCAGCAATCTATAACCTATGATTTATAGCTGAATGAAACCTACAAACATTAATCTCCAGCAGTAACTGAGCAGTATTAAGTGAGGGTGCAGGCAACAAATGCCTATTTCTGAGGCACAAGAGTTACTCTGATCTGGTCTGGATCTGGTCCGAGGGGGTTTCTGACATGGCCAGGTAGGGGTGATTGGCAGTGGGGTGGATGCAGAATGAGAGGGGTCTGAGCCTGTGCACCCCAACTCCCTGACATCCCCCCTCAATCTGAAGTCCAGCCACATTGCTCTTTCTCAAATATGTCGAGTTCACTCTGCCTCAGAGCCTTTGTACTTGCCCCTGTTACTAGACTTCTCTTCCCCTGGAAGGCCAAACTCTCCGTAACAACTCTATTTAAAATGGCAATTGCCCTCTCCCTGAGTCTGTTCTCTTGCTGCTAATAAAGACCTACCCGAGACTGGGTAATTTATAAAGGACAGAGATTTAATGGACTCACAGTTCCATATGGCTGGAGAGGCCTCACAATCATGACAGAAGATGAAGGAAGAGTAAAGGGACTACTTACGTGGCGTCAGGCAAGAGAGAGCATGTGTAGGGGAAATCCCTTTCTAAAACCATCAGATCTTGTGAGACTTATTCGCTAACACAAGAACAACACGGGAAAGACTCACCCTCATGATTAAATTACCTCCCACTGGGTCCCTCCCATATGGGAATTATGGGAGCTACAATTTGAGATTTGGGTAGGGACACAGCCAAACCATATCACCCCACATGTGCACCAGAACTCCCCATCTGATTTCTGTGCTTTATTTATTTATTTATTTTTTGGAGCAATGGTCACTTTTTACTATACCACTTGTTTTTGGGGAAGGGGTCTGTCTCCCTCCTCAAGGCAGGAACTGCCATCTATTTTGTTCACTGCCGAAATCCTCAACACTTATACTATTTTGGGCAATTGTAGGCTCCCAGTAAATATTTGTGGAAGGAACCAATGAAAATCCTAGTCTTAGATATATAAATTGCTTTTACGTATCATAGATATGAGTGTATAAAAGTATGAAATACAAAATATCATACATATTTAATAAATTAATCCCCTTTATATATTTAAAATCTTATAATACATGGTAGAATATATAGTATATTTAATATAGTAAAACATATAGTTAATATAATTATATATAGAGAGACAGGGTCTTGGCTTGTGGCCCAGGCTGGAGTGCAGTGCTGTGACTGTAGTTCAATGCAGCCCTGAACTCCTGGGCTCAAGCAATCCTCCTGCCTCAGTCTCCTGAGTAGCTGGGACTACAGGCAAGCACCCACCACACCTAGATAATTTTTAAAAATTCTTTTGTAGATACAGGGTCTCACCATGTTGTCCAGGCTGGTCTTGAACTCCTGAGCTTAAGCAATCTTCCTGCCTTGGCCTCCCAATGCACTGGAATCACAGACACGAGCCACCATGCTCGGCCTATAATTATATTTTATATATCATAGTTGTGTATCATAGTTTTGATATATAATTTTCTTTTCTGTCCTCTAGAACCACAGCCCACTCTGGGAGTGTCCATCAGGGACTCTACACTTGTGGGCCTATCTCTCTACTTTTCTCTCTGCTTGTGGCCTGGGGGCAGCTGCCCTGGCTGCATCTGAACTAGAGTTGAACCCAGCCGGCTACTGGCACAGAGAGCACCTGTACTTGCTGGAGAGGAGTTTCTTGTTTTTGAGAGGCCTGGAGGACTGGGACCATGCCCTGGAATGGCAATGGTTAGGTGATGTGACCAGAGCTGGAGGAGCCACAGACCCCAGGACCAGTCTTGGCCCTCTCCTCTTCCACAGGCATCTGACCTGTCATCTGAGCACTAAATGATGCATGGAGATATTGACAGTCAGAGACTTTTAGAGCATAGTAACTAAAAGAAACACAATTTTTAATCCAGAGCTGGGAAGAGAGCCTCCTTCTAGAAGTCATGGGTCAAGGGAACTTAAAATAATAAAATGCACATCTCTTATTGTGGCCTCCAGCATCTCACATGATATGGCTGCTGCAATCCTCTGTGGACCTCCTACTTCCCCCTTGCTCACCACCCTCCAGCCACAGTGCCCTCTCTGGTTTTTGAACCTGCTGAGCCACTATCCTGCCTTAGGACCTTTGCACTGGTCTCCTAAGGAGCCCTGTTCCCCAATCTCAGCCTCCTCTCATCATTCAAACCTGAGCCCAGTATATCCCATTGGAGAGACCTTTCCTGTCTAAAATAGCTCCACCATCCTGTTTATGTTTTTCATAGTGAAAAGTAAATCCACTTGTTAAATGTTCACTGTTTGTCTGTCTGCCCAAACTATGGTAATGTGAGCTCTATGGGCAGGGGCTTTTCTCTGGTTGATTTACAGCTGTAGCCTTAATGCCGAGTACAGCACCTGGCACTTAACAGGTGCTCTGTAAGCATTTGTTGAATGAATAAATGAAGAATGTACTAACAGACCAATTAGGCATTCCTGTTTTAGAATCTAAAGACAGCTCTGTGTGTGTGTGTGTGTGTGTGTGTGTGTGTCTGTGTGTGTGTGTGTGGGTAGGTGGGTGAGTGTCTCATTCATGAGGCAGGCTTCTCCTCAGCATTTTTTTTTTCTTTTGGTAGGGAATCAGAAGCAAAGGTTGCAAACTGGTAGACCGTGGGTTAGATGCAGCCTGTGGATCTGTTGAAGTGGTTTGATTGGCCTCCACCATGTTTTAAGGGCAAACTAACCAGGCACCTGTTATACTTGCAATCCCAGCTGTTCAATGTAGTCTGTTATCTGCCTGGCTTCTGCAGCATGTAAGCTCACCCACACTGGACTATTGGATCATTTGGACTCAGATAATTTGATCTGTGGTTTCTATGGCTTCTACTGCCGTCCTGTGGATCAGAGTTCATTCTCAGGAACCTGGGTGGCAAACCAGTCTTCTCACCTGGGACTCAGCCAGGTTGCCAGTCTGAGACATGTCTACCACATTCCCAGGTTGAAGGGGTAGGCAAGGCATAGATGATTGCTTTCTTCTTACTAGAGAAGCCGAGCAAGTTTGACAGCCAAGAGAGAAGCAGGGGGTGGAGGATAAAGATTTGGAACATCTCCTATGGGGATGCAGGGAGCAGCCCTCATGGGCAGGATCCAGGTCTGTTTTGTTCATTGCTTATGTCTTCAACATCCAGCATAGCTTGGAATACAGTGAATTCCAAGGAAACTCTCCCCAACTTAAGGTCCTTCACTTAACCACATCTGCAAAAACTGCTTTTCTTAATGAGGTCTCATTTCCAGGTTCCAGGGGTTAGGACCTGCTGGGGACCATTCTTCAGCTGACTGCAGACAGTTTTCCCAGTTGTCCTGGGCTGCCAATAGGCACTAGAAATTGCAATAAGCTTCTGTAGGAGCTTCTGGAATTTCTAGTAGCCCCATTAGTGCCTCCAAGTGAACAGAACTCATGATACATGTTTGAGAATAATATATCTCCAGAGCCTTGCCCTTTGGGATAGCACATCAGTAGATGTCATTGCCAATTTGTCCCTGCCTTGGGGCCATCACATTGGTCTTGGTCTCAAGAATGTGCTCATAAAATGGCCACCTCACTCACTGCTGTCATTCTACACATGTGCAAGTCCTCTGATTCAATGCCCCTCTTCCTCCAGGATGCCGTCAAAAACCTCTGACCTGCCCGGCCACGACCCTTCTGAAGGACCTTTTTTCTCTCTCTTAGAAAATAATTTTGACTTTTATTTTAGATTCAAGAGGTGCAGGTACAGGTTTGTTACATGGATATATTGTGTGACACTGAGGTTTGGGATACAAATGATCCGTCACTCAGAGTGAGCGTAGTACCCAACAGTTAGTTTTTCAACCCTTGCCCCCGACCCTGCCCTGTATTAATCCCCAGTGCCTATTGTTGCTACCTTTATGTCCTGGGACCCGTCTTCCGGCTGCCCCTAAAATCATCAGCTCCTATGACAGTGCCTTTGACCCAGCAAGCTGCCTTTGCTCACAAGGCTCACATGCAAGGGACTGCCTAGAAGTCCCATCAATGAGGGCCATTCTGGCTCTCTTAGCATAACCCATAGCTCTCCAGGCCGCGCAAGAAGCTCAATGGCAATTACTTGACACCCTCTCCCTTCATCCTCTGTGGTTCCCAGCACTCAGTGCTCCACGATTCCTTCCCATGTTGAGTTTGGCAGGGTTCCCCCACTCTATCTGAAAGCCCCTATCCTCAAGTTCAAGTGACCAGAAAGCCTCAAATGTGGAGGACAAACATTTTCTTAGTGAGTAGAGTGGAAACTGAAGTCTCAAAGTAACAATGTAAACTTAACAATTTATGCCTGGCTCTTTCAGCATGTAAAACTCACCCACACTGGATTATTGGATCATTTGGACCGAGATCATTTGATCTGTGGTTTGAACAGCAGTCACCCAATCCACCCTGCCCTTTCAGTCGAGGCTGCACCCACATGCTCAGCATAAAATTTATTCTACTTCTGAAGGTGGTGATATGATGGATGCCTGACCCTTTAGGATCCTCTGGTTGCAAAGAGCAGAGACATACTCAAATTAGATAAGGCAGAAAGAGGGTTGATTATCAAGTTACAAGGATATTTCATGGAACCAAACACAGGAAATATGTCAGGACCTCTTGAAGAACTGTAACTGGGAATCAAGATGATAATTATTGGTTTGAATACATGGCAGATATTAACTAGCATCTCTAATTCTCAATTCCAAGTTCCCAGGAGAGATGGTTTGATGTAGCTTGAGCCAAGTGTGTGTAGCTGGTCCAGATCAAGAGGGCTGGGTTATTCAGTCCAATTGTGGTTGCAGGGGTCCCTCCTGGGGTGAAGGGACTGCTCACAGAAAGGGAGATGGAGAATGAGCAGAGAGCCCATAGTACACCTATCCTAGTGACTGACTGCATACAAATCACATGTTTATCACTCTCCTAGGAGGAGGGCCCTCAAGACACTGTAATTAACAAATAAACCCAAGTGCTGCTGTTTTAAAAAGACAAAATAGAGAGGCTTTGGCTAGATAAATCAAGGATCATTCCTATAATCTCAGCACTTTGGGAGGCCGAGGCAGGAGGATCACTTGAGCCCAGGAGTTTGAGACCAGCCTGGGCAACACAGGGAGACCCCATCTCTATTTAAAAAAAATTTTTTTTTAATTAGCCAGGCATGGTGGTACACACCTATAGTCCCAGCTACTCAGGAGGCTGAGGTGAGAGGATCACTTGATCCCAGGAAGTTGAGGCTTCAGTGAGTCATGATCATGCCACTGCACTCCAGCCTGGGTGACAGAGTGAGACCCTGTCTCAAAAAAAAAAAGAGGAAAGGGAAAAAAAACCCTCATTTCCACAATATTAGAAAGACAAAATGCAGATTTTTTTTTGAAAAATTAAATTGCATTTATTAAAAGGTAAAAACCTCGTTTAGGAAGGCAGTTTTCTAGAAAAAAATATTGACTCAAGAAAAACTGAATATCCCAACAACCATTGGTGTATCTGTAAATGATGTCCCAAAAAAAAGTGCTGCTAGGCTGGGCATGGTGGCTTACGCCTGTCATCCCAGCACTTTGGCAGGTCGAGGTGGGTGGATCACGAGGTCAGGAGTTCCAGACCAGCCTGACCAACATAGTGAAACTCCATTTCTACTAAAAATACACAAAAAATTAGCTGGGCCTGGTGGCACGCGCCCGTAAGCCCAGCTACTCAGGAGGCTGGGCAGGAGAATCGCTTGAACCCGGGAGGTGGAAGTTACAGTGAGCCCAGATCATGCCACTACACTCCAGCCTGGGCAAAAGAGCGAGACTCAGTCTCAAAAAAAAAGAAAAAAACAAAAACTGCTGTTAGATCCCAAGATTTTATATATGAGTTCAATCAAATCTTCAAGGAACTAGGCTATTTATGTTGTTTCAGAAATATAAAAAATGCACTTCCTTGTTTATTTTACTAGTGAGTAACTGGATTACTCTGACAACAAACTCTGAATACAGATGCATAAAATGTGAATAATATAGGAGCAAATAGGATTCAAGTAAATTAGCAAAGATAAACATGCATCTAGAGAATTTAGGGGGACAGGGTGGTGGGGGGGGGGGAAATGTGTAGTAGCCGAGTAGGAATTTTTCTAAGGATGCCAAGAATGTCTTGTTATTGGGATGCCAAGTAATATAATTAAAGCACTATAGTGGGTCAAAGAGGGGAAAATGCACTATCAAATGGATGATTTTAAATTAGGCATTGATGGAAGTCAATGATCATTTCTGAAAACAAAATCCTAAACTAGAACTAGAGGATGGTCTTTAATGTAATCGAGAACAATTACCTGACTGGCTCCTTATGTTATGTTTAAGGCAGCATTTAAAGCCCAGAACAACATGACTGCAATTATTTAGTATTGTTTTGGAAGGTACAGCCAAAGTGACAAGACAAGGAAAAAAAAAGTCGACTCAAATCTTGAAGAGAAGTCATATTGTTTGTGATTAGAAGATGATGGCATTGTCTGCCTGTAAAACCAAAGAAAACCAACTGACAACTTGCTGGAACTAATAAACAATTTTGGCAGAGGGGCGAATTCACACACACACACACATACACACAGAGACATACACACTAGCCAATCTGACAATATGGTGTGCACATGTGTGTGTGTGTGTGTGTGTGTGCACGTGCATGTGTGTGTGCTGGGGTGGAGGAAAGGTTACTTGCAACAGAAAAAAAATGTTAAATATTTGAATAAATATGCACAAAGAATTTGTATGAAGGCTGGGCACAGTAGCTCCTGCCTATAATCCCAGTACATTGAGAGGCTAAGGCAGGTGAATCACTTGAGCCCAGGAGTTTGAGACCAGCCTGGGCAACGTGGCAAGACTCCTGTCTCTACAAAATAAAGAAAAATTAGCCAGACAGGGTGGTATGCACCTGTGGTCCCAACTACGTGGGAGGCTGAGGTGGGAGTATCACTGTGGTGATTGTAGAGGTCGAAGGGGTGGTGAGCCAAGATTGTGCCACTGTGCTCCAGCCTGGGTGACAGAGTGAGACCTTGTTTCAAAAAAAAGAAGCAAAAGTTTGCATGAATAAAACTATGAAACTTTGCTAGATAATATAAACAAAAGATCTGAGTAAGTAGCAGGCCTGGCACATACCTGGATGTTAATTCTCCTCAAATTAATCTATTCATTTTATTTAATTAAATGGAAACTCCTATTAAAAGAACTCTTTGACTTTTAAAGTTCATCCAGAGATTGGTGAGAACACTTGGAGAAAATCTGCACATGGAGAGTAAGAACATCATTTTAAAATGTAAGTTTATAGTAATTAAAAGTATAGTACTGCTGTAGAAAGATCAGTGGGATAGAAGAGAAGCTCCATTTTAAAAATAGAGTTTACTATATGCCAAGGTGGCATTTGAATCAGTGGGAAAGACTTATTTTACAAATAGTGTTGAGACAACTGGCTTGCCATTTGGAAAATAATTCTTCCCTCATATATACCAAAATAAGTCCCAAAATAATTACAGACTTACACATTAAAAACAAAACTGCTTTTTAAGTTATGGAATGGTGAAAATTTTCTAAGCATGGCACCAAAGACAGAAAACATAAAGAACAAGACTAAGAAACTGAACAACAAAATATTTTTACATTAGAAAATCACAAAGGCAAAGCAGCCAGCAAAATGGGTAATGGGATATGCAACACATAAAGTCGAGATGTAGATACCCTCAACTTGTAAAGATTTATGACATATAAATAAGAAAGAGATAAGCAACCTAACAACTTGGGCAATGAGCATGAACAAGCAACACGCAAAAGCAGAAATTCAAATGGACAATCAGCAAATGAAAGAAAAAACGCTTGACTCAGTAGGCATGAAAAAAATGGAACAAAATAATGATAGCAATTTTTGCAGTTGAGAAACATGAAAAGGATCCACTTTTAGTGCCATTATGAGTGTCAATTGGTACAACTGTTCTGAAAGGATATTTTGCCAAAACTTTAGACTCAATCACATCCAGGGTGTGTTTTTAGACAACAATTTCAAGGAAATAAAGGGTATATGCATATTTAACCTGAGAATGTTTAATATAGTTTTGTTTGACTATTAAAAAATGCAAACAAGTATCTGATATGGGAGATTGGTATGGAATACAATAAGCTCTTTGAAAAGATTTAGTAAATGGATGTAAACAACTAATACAGAATATTATCCATTGTATACTATCAAGTTTTAAAAGGTTACAGAATGATGCACTTATTTCATGTGATTCTGTTTATCTTTTTAAAATACTATACATGCACAAAAATCACACAGACACACAAATAAGAACATTAAAAGTCTGGAAGGATTGGCCAGCCGCAGTGGCTCATGCCTGTAATCCCAGCACTTTGGGAGGCTCGAGGTGGGCAGATCACAAGGTCAGGAGATTGAGATCATCCTGGCCAACATGGTGAAACCCTGTCTCTACTAAAAATGCAAAAATTAGCTGAGTGTGTTGGTGCACACCTGTATTCCCAGCTACTCGGGAGGCTGAGGCAGGAGAATTGTTTGAACCCTGGAGGCAGAGGTCGCAGTGAGCCAAGATCATGCCACTGCAGTCCAGCCTGGGTGACAGAGCAAGACTCCATCTCAAAAAAAAAAAAAAAAAAAAAAAATGTCTGGAAGGATATACAACACACTGTTAACAGTGTTTATCCCCTCCATGGTGGGATTGATTATAAAAGATCTTCATTATTTCCTTTACTTATTCGACGTGTTATTTCCATGTATATCAGTCAGAGAATGCAAAGTCAGGAAGTATTTTAAAGCCAACAGCAGTTAAGTTTCAGATCCATTTCTGAGCCTGGGCCCTACCCAGGACTGTTGTTAACTTAAAGATAAATTCATCCATGACTGTGCTCTATCTTACAATTCTGGGCATTGATTTGTTTCCTTTTGGCGTTAGTTTTGCTGCTGCAGCTTTCTGAGGTCCCTGAGCTGAGGGTGCCTGTTTAACTACTGGTCCTTTGTGTCTCTTGCCAGATTTATTCAGCAGTTTATCTAGTGCTTTTCCTAATTGAATAAAACCTATAATTTCATTTTTAAAATACATGGAAACATTAGTGTCAGTAATTAGACATTAACTAATATGAAGATGGTCCATCAATGAAGCAGCAGTTTTAGGAGGCTCCACTGATAGAGTCTATGGGGGAGTCACGTGTAAATGCTGTCCCTTGCTGATTTATGATGGGCCTGTTTGTGATCCTCTGAACAGCAGTGGGACCTACAATGAAATTAACATTTTTCCTAACAGGTATTAAATAGCAAGAACTGCAAATGAGATTTATGTTGTTGGTGGAACAGCCTGGAAGCCTAGTGAAAAGGGGTGCTCTTATAACACTAGCCCTCAGAGACAGAGCTGATCCTGACTCTCTTCCTGATAGAGACCTCCCTCATCTGGCCTGCTGGACAAATCATTGAGCAAAGGTCTTCCAACAGCTATGGGAGGCAGCATGGCATCATGGTTAAAGGCATGCCTTTAGCATCAGACGGCTGTGGGTTCAAATCCAGCTTTGACACTTTTTGGCTCTGTAATCTTGGGCAAGTTACTGCTATAACTTAGCTGGCCCAAAACTCAGTTCCCTGATTTGAGATTATAAAGCAAGCCTTTGTTAAAAACTGTTAGTCTGTTTTAACGCTGCTGATAAAGTACCCAAGACTGGGCAATTTACAAAAGAAAGAGGTTTAATGTTCCACATGGCTGGGGCGGCTTCACAATCATGGTGGAAGGTGAGACAGAGCAAGTCATGTCTTACATGGATGGCAGCAGGCAAAAAGAGAGCTTGTGCAAGAAACTCCCCCTTTTAAAACCATCAGATCTGTGAGACTCATTCACTAAAACGAGAACAGCACAGGAAAGACCCACCCCCATAATTCAATCACCTCCCCACCAAGTTCTTCCCACGACACATGGGAATTGTGGGAGTTACAATTCAGGATGAGATTTGGGTGGGGAACAAAGCCAAACCATATCAAAAACCTAAGATCTTCAACCTCCTGTTAATGCAGATCAGGGAAGCAAAAGGAGCCCTCTTTCAGGACCTGTGGTCTAGCTCAGGTTGAAGGCAAAGCCTCAGAGCCTCAATCTTAATTTGGGTCACAGACTCCTTGAGAAAATCAGATGGAAATAGCTCATGTAGATTGAGCACTTACTATGAAGTGTTATGCGAACATAGTCTTAAATTCTCACATTGAACTTATAAGGTAGGTATAATTATGAATATCGCTAAGCCTACAGGTGAGGAAACTGAGGCTTACAGCTGAGTTTATACCTCCCTCTAGGGTTACAGAAAGTGGCTGATGTGGAATTTGAACTTGGGCCACTTGACTACAGACCCCTGGCTCCTGACTACATACTGCCCTACTCTGACCTGCTCATGCATGTATCATATACGAAACAACATTCCATGGTGTTCTGGACCCCTGAAGCCCACCCAGGAATGCCTAATAACCTGTGGGGGCAGGAGTAATTCCCGGATTAAAATGTATCCAGATACAACAACTGCTCACCCACTCTGACCCAAGCCAACATCATCTCTTTCGTCAATGACCGTGTGCAGCTCCTAACTGATTAGTGCGCTGCCCTTTCCTCTCTTCTGTCTGTCCCCCAGCAGAGCAGCCCACAGGTCTGCTAAAGCGTAAGTCCAATCATGTCACTCCTCTGTTTCTCATCTCATTCAGAGTAAACGTCAAAGTCCTTTTACAGTCTCCAAGGTCCTACATCCAATGCCTGTTCCTATTTGTCTCTCTGATCTTCTCCCCCCGCTACTCTCTGTTTTGCCCGTTCTGTTTCAGCAACACAGACTTCCTCCCTGTCCCCCTGGACACACCAGCTGCTTTCCCGCCCTGGGGACTATGCACTCGTGTTTCTCCCACCCAGAATGTTTGCTCCTCTGAGAGCCTCGTGTCCAGCTCCTTCACTCCTTGTAAGTCTTTATTCAAACTCCTCTTCTGAGGGAAGTTTTCCCCAGCCACCCTTTGCACAATGTTAACCTCCCCAGCCCTCCATCACTCCTTGCTTTATTTTTGGTGCTTAGGACTTATAACCACCTAATGTGGTTTAACTGTTAGATACAGATGATCCCTAACTTATAACTGTTCAACTTACGATTTTTTGACTTTATGATGGTGCAAAAACAATAAGCGTTATGTAGAAACCATACTTCAACTAGTCATGCAAGCATCCTCTTTTTCACTTTCAGTACAGTATTCAATAAGTCACATGAGCTATTCAACACTTTATTATAAAATGGGTTTTGTGAGCCAGGCGCGGTGGCTCACGCCTGTAATCCCAGCACTTTGTGAGGCGAAGGCGGGTGGATCACGAGGTCAGGGTCATGAGGTCAGGAGATTGAGACCATCCTGGCCAACATGGTGAAACCCCATCTCTACTAAAAATACAAAAATTAGCTGGGTGTGGTGGCGTGCACCTGTAATCCCAGCTACTCAGGAGGCTGAGGGAGGAGAATCACTTGAACCCAGGAAGCGGAGATTGCAGTGAGCAGAGATGGTGCCACTGCACTCCAGCCTGGCAACAGAGCAAGACTTCTTCTAAACAAAAGGGAGCGGGCGTGGTGTTAGATGATTTTGCCCAACCATAAGGTAATGTAAGTGTTCTGAGCATGTTTAAGGTCAGCTAGGCTAAGCTACTATATTCAGTAGGTTAGGTGCATTAAACGGATTTTTAGCTTAAGATATTTTCAACTTGTGGCTTTAGCAGTAACCTCATTTTAGGTTGACAATCATCTGTACTTTGTTTTGCATCTTACTGTCTGTATCCCCCACAACACCACAATCTCCATAGGTCAGAGATTTTGTTTCTTCTGTCCAGTCTATCTCTAGGCTCTGGAACAGTACCTAGCACATAGTAGATGCTCAATAAATATCTGATGAATGAATGAACCTGGACCAATGCCCTTCTATCCACAGGGGTCTGTGATTTGACAGGCAAAGTCTCAGGGAAGCCAGAAGACTCCTACATTGAAGGCAGCTGCTAGTGGTAACAACCTGTGGGCTAGAAACCTGTGTGACTCAGGACGCCAGTGTTGGCAAGGAAAGGATTCATTTCTAGGGCCAGGATGGGCTCACGTCGGAGGTGCAAACGGGCCTGAATAGCCCCACAGGGAAGTGACCAGGCATGCATACATTGCTTTTGGTACCAGCATAACGATTACAGATAGTGCCAGTGCTTCTCCAGACAGTCTGTTTATTGTTGATGGAAATGAGATCTGTATACTTTAGATACCCAACGCGCCAATACTACAGCAGACACTTTGAGATGAAAATTTCAGAACTTGGCTTATAAATCTGCTCTCTACACAGAAGTGGGACAATCTTGTGATTTGTCAACTGAGCATTAGGATTTCAAATGGCAGCCCTAGAGATAAACCCAAGTAAAAGACTATTTAATAATCTACCTTTCACTTCTCATATCGACCTTAAGGATGATTATTCCAGACTTACTTTCCAGGAGATAAGTTCCCCCCTTCAATGCATTCTGATTTTTATTGTCATTTACCCAGAGTTTTATCTCCTATACCAAATACAGCAAATGCTCTTGGGTAATATTTGATCCAGAGAAGTTTTGTTAGGCTCACAAGGTATTTTGAGGAAAAAATTCTTTTAGTGGGTGCTGATTTAAAAATCAAAACATACCAAAAGTGTATAGTTCTGGCTTCTCTTGAAAAATGGAGAGATTGGGCAACACTGGACCTATATTCCTGCTTGTTAATGATCAGCTAGAAAGAAATGGTTTCCTCTTTAGATGGGGCACACCCTCTAGGGTTTCCCACCAGCCCCCACTGCACTCGTCTATTACCTGCCTGACCCATGTAAGTACCTCAAACAGCAACTCTGACATCTACTGCTGGGTGGTGAACTGCCTCACTGAGGATGGAGAGGGAGCAGCGTGGACCCCAGAATACAAGATTCTCCCTAACATTGTCCCAGAGAACCCAGAACATGGACTTATTTGGCAATTTGCTTCCCTACCTAGAGCCCTCATGTTGGTTTATAAGAGTCACATTGTATAAAAGCTATTTACAGGCCTGGCGTGGTGGCTCATGTCTGTAATCTCAGCACTTTGGGAGGCCAAGGAGGGTGGATCATGAGGTCAGGAGTTCAAGACTCGCCTAATCAACATGGTGAAACCCTGTCTCTACTAAAAGCACAAAAATTAGCGATGCGTACTGGCGCACACCTGTAATCCCAGTTACTCAGGAGGCTGAGGCAGGAGAATCACTTGAACCCAGGAGGTGGAGGTTGGAGTGAGCTGAGATCGTGCCACTGCACTCCAGCCTGGGCAACAGAACGAGACTCCGTCAAAAAAAAAATAAGGCTATTTATATAATGACTTTCAGACTTTCGACCCTAGTATTGAGATCTCTGGCTGAAAGTGCAGGCTCTGGAGCCATAAAGCCCAGTGTCAAATCCTGGCTCAACTCCTCACCAGACATGTGACCATAGACAAGTTTCTTAATCTTTCAATGCCACAGTTTCCTTATCTGTAAAGTGATGATAACAATAGTTACTATTGTATTGGGCTAGAGTTGAGGATTAAATTATTCATGTAAAGCATCCAGAAAAGTATCTGGCATGCAAGAAGTGGTCAAAAAGTGTCTGCTGGCAGAGGAATCCTGGAGTGTCAAGAAAACAATCTACCTTGGGAGCCAGCAGAGTGGAATTCAAAGCCTGGCTCCATCACTCCAAGGGAAAACCAGCACCACTTCTTCGAGCCTCACCTTCAGTATGTGTAGAAGCAGAATCTATTTTGTAGGTTATTAAATGGGAGTGGCAGAGGCAAAGGAAACCAAGAATTCTTTAAACACCAAGCTCAAAGGCTGGAACATAGCAGACATTTAAATGTTCACTAAATCTTATCTCACTTTAACGACAAGTTTCTTGGACTATTTTCTCAACCTCTAAACCTGCTGGGTAACAGATAAACTAGATTAGAAGAGAGAGAGAGAGAGCTCAATGGGAGATGGTTTTTTTGTTTTTGGTGCAGGAATTTTTGAATATATAGTTGAACTTTACAAGTGGCCATCGTGGGGATGTTCTGGGCAGATATCTTAGTCTACCAGGATTAGGCCTAGTCTGTCCTGGAAACCTCTGACAGAACAAAACCCATGTGTTTCAGTTTGCTTTTGCTGTGTAACAAACAACCCCAAAACTTAGTGGCTTAACACAATAGCCACTTATGGAGCCCAGCAACTCTACCGGTTGGCAGTTTGGCTTGACTTCACCTGCGCAGTTCTCATCTGAGCCTGGTTTAGCTGAGCTTGGCTGGGTGGGTTCACTCATGCATCAAGGATCAACTAGTGGGTCGACTGTGGGTGGCTGATGGATGGCGGCTTAGTCCAGAGTGCTTGAGATGATGGAGGCCCCTCTCTGAGTGGTCTCCCATTCTCCAGCAGGCTTACCTGGACTTACTCAGTGGAGATCACAGGGTTCCAGGAACAGCAGGAGGACAAGCTTCAGTGCACAAGAACTTATGAAATGTCTGCATGTGCCACGTTTGTGACTGTCCTGTTGGCCAAAGCAAGTCTGAAGCCAAGTTTTGAGTGAATCTGGGAGGGCACTACCAGAGGGGGTTAATACAGGAAGGGGACTTCATGTAGCCATTTTTGCAAACAGTAGACCCCTTCAGGATCATAAGCTAAGCTAGGAAACTGTTCCTTCAACTTCTAGTTGTCAGCTGAGCACTGGATTTCAAATGGCAGCTCTAGAGATAAACCTAAGTAAAAGACTATTTAATAATCTACATTTTGCTTCTCATATCAACCCTAAAGATGATCATTCCAGGTTTATTTTGCAGGAGATAAGTTCAGAAGGTGAGTTTTCTGCCTCCATGTCCCATCTGCAAGTTCTCAGATTTGTGTGGAATTTATTCACTAGCAACTGCACTAACCAGGCTTCCAGCAAAGCCGGGATGCAGCTGTCCTCAAGCCTAGTTTCACAGCAATCCCTGTCTAAGTCTCCCAACCCATGCTTCCCTGGGTGGCCTGGCTTGACCACGGGCAGTGGGCCCATATGGCTGTGAGTCTGTGTCTCATGGGTGCCAAACTCTGCCAGGGCCATATGCTGTCTGGAACGAGGCATTATTCACTGTGAGTATCATTGCTGAGAGCTGGCAGAGGCACCTGCTGTGGCTGGAATCTGTTATAGTCAAGACAGTACTGGGAGCTGGTACACCTCCAAGCCCTAGGAAGCCAAACCACTTGACCCAATGACAAATCTCCTGGTTCTCCTCAGATTCCTGGATCCTACATTCCTAGACCATTAACCTTACAGGGCTACATCACCCTGTGTGGCTCCCCCAGGGCTGAGTCGATAGAGTGGTCAGGACTCTTCTCTGCATCTGAGAGTGTTTGGAGCCTGAGGGTCAATCCCAAATCACATACAGGGAAGGGCATGGGGGCCAAGGCTGCAGGAGCATGCCCTAATGGGACACCCCTAATAGGGACAATCCTAATAGAGGCCAGCATTGACAGAACACTCACCTATATAGTCAAGTATTGCTTCATGATGGGGACATGTGCTGCGAAATGCATTCTTAGGCCATTTCAGTGATATTGATGATCCTGGCCTTGTGCAGGCCTATGTTAATGTGGGTATTTGTGTCTTAATTTTTAACAAAAATGTTCAAAAAGTAAACAATAAAATTTTTAAAAATTAAGACAAGAATAATGATCATAAAGATACACAAAAATATTTTTGTACAGCTGTACAAAAATATTGAGCTAAGTGTTATGACAAAAAAGTCAAAATGTTAAAAATAAATTTTAAAGTTTATAAAGTAAAAATGTTATCATGAGCTCAGGTTCCTATATTCACTTGTTATTAAAGAAAGAAAAATACTTTTTATAAATTTGGTGTGGCCTACGTGTACAGCGTTTATAAAGCCTACAGTCATGTGTACGGGAATGTTCTAGGCCTTCACATTCACTCGCCACTTGCTGGTTCTCCCAGAGCAACCTCCAGTCCTGCAAGCTCCATTCATAGTAAGTGCCCTATGTAGGTATACCATCTTTAACCTTTTAGAGCATAGTTTTACTGTTCTTTTCCTGTATTTAGGATACACAAATGCTTCCCAATGTGTCACAGTTGCCGACAGTGTTCAGGACAGCAACATGCTTGTAGGTTTGTAGCCTAAGCACAATAGATGATACCATATAATCTGGGGTTTGTGTAAGTACATTCTATGACGTTCACACAACACAGTTGCCTAATGTCACATTTCTCAGAACATATCTCCGTCATGGAGTGACACGTCTGTACATAATATTGCATTCCTTTCTTCCCCCTCCCAAGTTCAAAACCCATTGAGTCAAGAGTCAGAAAAATGGCCATCAAAATGTCAGCTATAACAAACTATGCATCCAACAAAGGACTAGTAACCAGAATCTGCAAGGAACTCAAACAAATCAGCAAGAATAAAACAAATAATCAACAAAAAGTGGGCTAAGGACATGCATAGACAATTCTTAAAAAAAAAAAAAATACAAATGGCCAAGAAATATATGAAAAAATTCTAATCATCACTAATCATCAGGGAAATACCAATCAAAACCACAATACAACACCACATTACTCCTGCAAGAATGGTCATAATTTTTAAAAAATTAAAAAATAATAGATGTTGGTGTGGATGTGGTGAAAAAGGAACACTTTTACACTGCTGGTGGCAGCACCACTGCTATGGAAAACTAGCACAACCACTGTGGAAAACAGTGTGGAGATTCCTTAAAGAACTAAGAGTAGATCTACCATTTGATCCAGAAATCCCCACTCCTGGGTATCTACCCAGAGGAAAAGAAGTCATCATATGAAAAAGACACATGCACATGCATGTTTATAGCAGCACAATTTGCAATAGAAAAAAATAAGGATCCAGCCCAAATGCCATCAATGAATGAATGGATAAAGAAAATGTGGTGTATATATATATATGCCATGGAATACTACTCAGCCATAAAAAGGAACAAAATAATGGCAGCTGCAGCAATCTAAATGGAATTGAAAGCCATTATTCTAAATGAAGTAACTAAGGAATGGAAACCCAAACATCGTATGTTCTCACTTATAAGTGGGAGCTAAGCTATGAGGACACAAAGGCATGATAGAATGGATTTTGAGGACTTGCGGGGAAGGATGGAAGGGGGATGAGGGATAAAAGACTACATATCGAATACAGTATACACTGCTTGGGTGATGGGTGCAACAAAATCTCAGAAATCACCACTAAAGTACTTATCCATGCAACCAAAGACCACCCATTCCCCAAAAGCTTATTGAAATAAAAAATAAATGTAGCTATATCACTGGTGAAGGTGGCTTGGAGATAAGACTTTAGTTCTGAAGTCAAAGAGCCTGCTGGGTTAGACTCACCCACCTGGTCACCAGAATAATTGGGTGACTGCAGGCATTCCCCAAAGAGCCCTATCTCTGCATGGATGGCACAGAGGAGAAGAAATACCTTTGTTTGAAGCTGGATAGTCCCAGCAGGATTGACAGAAAGGATTGCTGACCATGGCATGCTTGGCAACTTCTCCTAAATTTGCCAACCAGTTGACTCAACATGAGCAGACTGGTTATAGGTGGACAGGGAAATGGAGATTCCTTCTGACACACTAGGTTGGCCTGGATACTTGCCGCAGAGTGGAGGATGCATATCTTTCTTTATTGGTCCATGAGATTCTCACTTGGATGGAGGAGAGGATCTGAAAATCCAAGAGAGTTGTCGGATCACGACTTATGCTGAGAAGGGTGCAGGCTGGTATCAGCTTGGATTTCATCCCAGACCTACCCCTAACTCCAAAGTACTAGGCACCCAAATTATCCCACAGAATGTGTGTAAGATGGTGTTTCACTCAACATTTATTAGCACCTGATATGAACCAGGCACTGTGCTAGGCATGGCAGTAATGAAGAGGAAGAAGGCAGTATCTGCCCTCAAGGTGTTGCTTGTCTGACCAAGTAAGACAGTGCCATGTAATGAGTGCAACAATATGGGTATTGCAAGGTAACCAGGAGGCAGAGAGAAGCAAAGGATGAATTCTTTCTTGCATGGGGGGGATAATGAGGGCTTCTTGGAGGAAGTGAGGCTAATCCTGATACCTGAAGGACAAGCAGTAGCCCACCCACAGGGCAATGCTGGGAAGCGTGCTCTGGGCCGAGATGTGTAAAAGTGTGTTAAGTGCTGAGAGAAGCCTTAAATATTCCTGTATTTTCAGAGTCCAGGCTGTGCAAAGGAGAGTGTCTAAGATTGCAGCAAGTACCAGATCTGGAAAGGTCCAAGTACACCACTCAAATATATTTAGAATTTATTGTGTACATTACGATGTCTTAAATTTCTGTCATTCATGTAGCCCCTTAGTGATTTTCTTCATATCACCTATCTGAGTTTTTTTACTTAAAATTTTTTAGAAGGTCAACTTTTTAACACTGCAGTAAATAGAAAATAGGGGTCTTTTTGTCAAAGAAATAAGTGCAACAAAACCCAAATGATGTTACTCAATTCTGATTAGATGCTGTTGCCTGATGAAGGCTCAAAGGCTGAGATCTGCCTTGTTAAAAAGGGATATTAGTACATGTTGGAGACACACTAACACTAAACTGAGACTTTGTCCTTGACTAAGGGAGGAGTTGAAAGGGATTAACCATCTGGGTCTGCCATGCAGGGTTAGTTAATGTTGGGCTCACTGACCACCCAAAAGCATCCTCCCTGGAAGCCAGGGAAACCACTGAAGGACATGAAGCAGGGGCCTAACAGGGTCCAGACAAAAGAAATAAATACATTATAGAGCATTTTAGAAGGTGGTAAGTAATGCAGAGAAAAGCAACCAGAGTTGAGGGTAAGGGGTACTAAGGGAAGGGTGTTGCAATTTTAGACAGGTGGTCAGGGAAGTCCCCCCCGAGAGAGCCACATTTGAGTGAAGACGTGAAGAAGGTGAGGGAGGAGCCGGGTGGATATGTGAGGGAAGCACTTCCATGCAGGGTGGACAGGTGGACAGCAGGTGCCAAGGCCCTGGGGTAGGTGGGTGCCTGCATGTTCAATTGCAAAATAATCAGTGAGGCTGGAGTGGAGTAAGAGAGGGGGAGATGACTGGAGACAAAGTCAGAGAAGTTGGGGGAACAGGGCAGAGGGTCTCCTGGCATTTGTCCAAAGCCCTATCTACATATTCCTGCAACCATCTTAGTGGGAGAAAAGTGAAAAGATTAGCTGTCCGCTTCGTGCTCTCTTTCATGGGTTGAGCACCCACCTTCATAAGTCAGTGCCAGGGCCATCTATGCAGACTGCCTGGGCTCTGGCTGCAAAGTCAGCAACAGTGCTGTGTCGTCACCAACCCAGCATCTCTGTCTACACAGCCCCAAACTCAGGCTCTGTTTTCTGAGCAAATAACCAGTCTCACTGATTATTTCTTTGGATTCCAACAGAATCCATCAGGTGTTTTGGTGTCTTGTAGATGGCCTCTGGAGCCTTCTTATAGCTAATGCCCCTCAGGCAGGACTGCTGATATCACGAGCCCTCCCACCTTCGGAACTGTTACTGGGCTCTCCAGGGGAAGGTAACTGAGCTCCTCTGAGGACTGTGTTCTTGCCAGGTGTTCTGCACATGCCCTTGGAAGGATAAAGGCAGATGGCGGATGGGGTGGAGGTGTTGGGCACATTCTGCTGGGGGGCATCCCAGTTGGAAATCCACCTCAGGGATCGGATACTGAGTGCATGTGACCCGAGTGAGTTGGCCTCACTTTACATGAGATTAGTTGTGTCCGAGGTGTGGCAAGGGAAGGAAAGGAGCTCCAAGCTAATGAGCTGAGTTCCTGGCAGCATTAATGCAGCTGCACACCCAGCAGGCATTGCCATCCATCAGTCTGTCAGCCTCTCTAGGGGCCGCTGGAGTGTAAATTAATCTGGAGGTACCAACTCCACTGCTGAATTCTTCCTCCAATTTGTTTGTGTCTGAAACTGTTTCCTGGGCTCCCAGAGAGGATAAGGCAGTCACTTCTGCCTTCTGTCAACAAAGCATGGAGATTTTTCATGACCATGAGCCCCGGACTGGACTTGGGGGCCACTGGCTTGGGTGGGACACTGTGATTTCCAACCATAGACTGGGCAAGTCATGGTGAGAAAGAACAAGGAGCCTCTGAAAATGCACAAAGCTCCATAAAGCACAGAGCTCAGCCTCTGGGACTGTTGAAAAACATTTTGCTAACCTAGGTACTGGAGAGTAACCAAACCACATAAGAAAAGGTTCATAGCTGCTCACTCTACTATCTTGATTTGTCTGCTTTCCAATAAGTGTGGGAGCTGGGTGGGCGGGGGAGGAGGCTCGTTCCTGTAATCCCAACACTTTGGGAGGCCAAGGTGGGAAGGATCACTTGAGTCAAGGAGTTTAAGATGAGCAAGAAGGGCAACATAGCAAGACCTTATCTTTAAAAAAATTTACAAATTAGGTGGGTGTGGTGGCATACCTGTAGTCCCAGCTACATAGGAGGCTGAGGTGGGAGGATGGCTTCAACCTGGGAGGTCGATGCTGCAGTGAGCCATGATCATGCCACTGCACTCCAGCCGGGGTGACAGAGTGAGACCTTGTCTCTAAAAATAAAATAAATTTAAAATTAAAACTGGGGCAAAAAACCTTCAGTAACAGAAAGCATAGACAACAGATGTATACACTCTGTCACCTAGATATATACATCTGTTGTCTATATTTTCTGTTTTACCTGTCTAGTATCCAATCCCCTATTTGACTGGTACCACTTTGATTTTTCTTTAGGGAGCCTTTTGTGTCATGTGGCCCAGGCCAAGGAGTGTATAATGCTGCACTCCTCCCACGGAGATGGGCTCATGACCTGGGCTAGCCACTGAGGGAACTCCGTGCCCCTTGGCCATTGGGATTTGTTCGGGAATGGCATGTGACTCAAAATGGGTCAATCCAAACCTCCCTAAGTTACAATCTATGGACTCTAGTAGAAATAAGTTGTCAATTGCTCTGGGATCAAGCTGTGAGGATTATGTAACCCAGGTGCCAATAGACACCTTTGCCAGTCACGTGGAGGGAGCGATCTGCAAAATAAAACCAACATACAGAGAAGAGCAGAGTTGAGTGATGGAGACAGAGAGCCCCAGGGACGCCATTGGATGCCTCAGATCTGAATGGGCTTGAGACTAGATACATCGTTGGACTTTCAACCTATCTGTGGCAACACATTCCCTTGTTGTTTGAATGAGTTTGAACTGAGTTTCCATCACTTGCAACCAAAGGAGAGATCTCAGTTCAAATCCTAGGTCTGCCAATTACTAGCTCTATGATTCTGGGATAGCACTTCCCTCATCTAAAGTCACTTCCCTCATCTGAAAATTAGAAATAATCGCAACGCATGTCCTGTAGGGCTGCTGAGAGAGTTAAAACAAACACCTGTGAAGCTCCTGACCACTTTTGACTTCAGCAGGTAATCCATGAAATGCTGGTTCCCGGCCAGGCGTGGTGGCTCCTGCCTGTAATCCCAGCACTTTGGGAGGTCGAGGGGGGGTGGATCACAAGGTCAAGAGATCAAGACCATCCTGGCCAACACGGTGAAACCCTGTTTCTACTGAAAGTACAAAAATTAGCTGGGTGTGGTGGCGCATGCCTGTAGTCCCAGATACTCAGGAGCCTGAGGCAGAAGAATCGCTTGAACCCCGGACGTGGAGGTTGCAGTGAGCTGAGGTCGTGCCATTGCACTCTAGTCTGGTGACACAGCAAAACTCTGTCAAAAAAAAAAAAAAAAGAAAAGAAAACAAATGCTGGTTCCCTTCCTTCTCCACTGCTGAGTGTTGAGAGGACACTGCATGCTGCTGGGTGAACAGACACTGGCGCTGTCAGGAGAAGATAGGGCTGAGTCCACGTGGTCACCGCAGGCTCTGAGGGCCCTCCTAGGTCTTGCTTCCTGCTCTGTCTCTACCTTTTTTTCCCTGATTCCCCATCTCCTCTCAGTGTCCAGAGGGCTCCGTGCTCTAAAGGGGGTTCCAAAATCCACATCCAGCCATACTGGAATGGAAAGAGCCAAAGGAAGCCAGTTGAGAGAAAGTAGAGCTTGCAGGAAGCTGGGGAGTGGGAACAATGGGGTCAACATAGAGGCAGATGGTTCTCATGACAGAATCCTAACTTCTCAGCAAGATGAGGACAGGAGAGTTTCCAGGGGCCTTGGGAGAAGACTCTTCACAGCATCTAAAAGACTCATAACAAAGGTTCATAGGTTACGTTATTTCTGGGCAAGATTCACAAGGACAAGAACCGGGGGTCCTTTGCTCACTTCTCTTCTCCCAGCTTCTTCTCAGGTGCCTGGAATTGAACAAGTCCTTTGTAAACATCAGCAAAAGAAAGAAGAACAGGCCAGTGGCTGAAGTATGCAGGCTGCAGACTGGCAGACAGTAGCCTGAAGAATCAGGAGATGCAGTTTATTTGGCCCTTATCATATTTGTTTGTTTTTTGTAGCTGTTGATGTTGTTTAAAAATCATTTGCCAACATTTTATAACAGAAATTTTGCATGAAATCTTTATTTCTTATTTCACATTTAAAAAATGATATACAAAGCCAGGTGTGATGGCTCACACCTGTAATCCCAGCACTTGGGGAGGCCGAGGTGGGAGGATCCATTGAGCTCAGGAATTTGAGAGCAGCCTGGACAACATGGTGAGACCTCGTCTCTACAAAAAATTTTTAAAACTTAGCCAGGCATGGGGTGCACACCTGTGGTCCCAGCTACTAGGGATGCTGAAGTGGGAGGGTCAATTGAGCCTGGGATGTTGAGGCTGCAGTGAACTATGATTGTACTACTGTACTCCAGCCTGGGCAACACAGCAAGACCTCATCTCAAAAAATAAAAAATTATATACATAGGGTTTCCAAAAGAATCTTGGAGATCAGTGAGGGAGTGAACTTAGTGATGTTAAGATTCCCAGACTGACAGGCACAGTGGTTCATGCCTGTAATCCCAGCACTTTGGGAGGCTGAGACAGGTGGATAACTTGAGGTCAGGAGTTTGAGACCAGCCTGGCCAACATGGTGAAACCCTGTCTCTACTAAAAATACAAAAATTAGCCAGTCATGGTGGCATGCACCTATAATGCCAGCTACTCAAGAGGCTGAGCTAGAATTGCTGAACCTGAGAGGTAGAGGTTGCAGTGAGCCAAGATCGCGCCACTGCACTCCAGCCTGGTGACAAAGCGAGATTCCATCTTAAAAAAAAAAAAAAAAAAAAAGGGATTCTCAGATTGTAACAACATTCCTGCTATCTATATCCTCCATTTGGGGAAGATTCGGATCACTTTACAGCGCTTGCAGATTATTATAAAGTGCCAACAGATGCCAATTCCCAAGCACATGGGCCATTCTTTTCTCTGAGCACCACAAGATGAAAGAAAATAATTGTAAAGAAGCTCAGGAAGTATCCCGCCAGCCCAGCTGTATCAGGCAACTATTGTCCAAAACATCAGCCCTGCAACTCCGTCTGAGGGTTCATACCCTTTTAGAGAGAGCCAGAAAAATTGGAGAGGCCAGAAGGGCAAGGAAACTGAAAAATAGGTCCAACGAGAAAGAGTTGAATGAACAGGAGCTGTCTTGCCGGGACAAAAGAGTTATCTAAGATAGAAGTATTTGAAAAGCTGTTATGTGGAGGAGAAATTGGGTCTGTGCTGCGTAGGGTGGGTAGGAAGTCCAAGAATCCACAATTAGCACAATCCAAAAACTAAAGTGAGCTCTTTTAGAAAGTCTCTCTAGTGGCCAGAATAACCATGTAACTGGTTTCTGTTTTTTATGTTTTCGTTTGAAGGTAAAATATTAGGTGATGGCTAAACCATATACTTCCCTTCAGTTGAGCTCTGAGGTTAACAATTCATGCCTCTCTTCACTTTCTGGTTCTAAACTAAGTTTAAAAAATAGGTGCAGATGGAAATTAAAATATAATTTCTACTTGTATTCCTGATCAAGCTAGATTGAAGACTGCCTCTGGAACTCAAGGCCAAAATTAGGCATTCCATAGCTACCTTTTAAACTTGACTTTGGGATCTGCCTGAAGGAAAAGTTGAGGTATACACCGAGATACCCACAGAGGAGACCTAGACCACTCTCACCCTCTTTGGGGCCTCGTAAACAAAAATCATAGATGTAGTTTCCAGACCTACCTCTAGAAATCAGAACAATTGGGTCCTAACTCAATGAGGATAAAGGCTTTAGCATTTCTCTGTGATGGGCAAGTCACAGAGACAGAGGAAAAGGGAAAGACCCAGGGTCAAGAAAGAAATTGAGCTATGCTTGACCCAGATTCCACTATGTAAATGTGAATTATGACATCTGATACCTACATAGTGCTTGTTATGAGCCAGGGACCGTTCTTAGGGCTTTACATAATCTCATGCATCTCATTTTATCATCTCATTGAATCCTTGCAACAATCCTATGAAGTTTTACTACCACTGTCTCTGTTTTATACCTAGAAACCCAAGGAATAGAGAGGTTAAATAACTTGTGTAAGAACACACTAGTTAGAGGTTGGGCTGACTTTTAAACCCAGGTTCTTCTGATTCCAAATTGGAGCTCCTGCCGAGGTAGAAGGAAAAGCAGAAGCTTCATTCACAATAGTTTATGGAGAGGATGCGGGTGTTGGTGGGACTCTCTGTAGCTTCTCATCACAGGATTCTATCCACAATAAAAGGAGCTTCACATTCTATGTCTTCTCCCTGAGCCCTGGAACTGATCCTGTACCTCTGGGATTCAAACCTTTGCTTTGCCACCTTTGAACTGGATGGCCTTGGGTAACTTCCCTAATTTCAGTTTCCCATTTGTAAAACACAGAAATATATATATATATCTACTGTCAGTTTTATCCCTTGTGCAAAGTTAGGCAGGCTCTGATCCCACCTAGACATCTACCTTGATCAGCGATCCTTTTTGCCCTGTAGCTTTTCAGTCCTGAACCATTGCATTTTCACTCTTTTGTCTCTCTTTTTTTTTAAACAGGGCCCTAAGAATGGTCCCTGACACATAACAAGCACTCTGTAGGTATCAGATGTCATAATTCACATTTACATGGTGGAATCTGGGTCAAGCTTAGCTCAGCTTCTCCCTCTGTCGCCCAGGCTGGAGTGCAGTGGCATGATCTCAGCTCACTGCAACCTTCACCTCTCGAGTTCAGGCGATTCTCGTGTCTCTGCCTCCCAAGTAGCTAGGATCACAGGCACATGCCACCGCCTCCAGCTAATTTTTTTATTTTTAGTAGAAATGGGGTTTCACCATGTTGGCCAGGCTGGTCTCGAGCTCCTGACCTCAGGTGATCCACCAGCCTCGGCCTCTCAAAGTGTTGGGATTACAGATGTGAGTTGCCACTCCCAGCCAACATTTTTCACTCTTATGTGACATACTGCCACCCCCTGCCTCCCACCCGCCCTCCGTTTTTCCCTCTTTAAGGATCTGTGAGAGGTGGCTTAGAAAAAAAGTCTTGCCCTAACTTTGTTTCCATAAGCCTCCAATATAGAAAACTCTTCCAGATGCCAATGCAAGCCATAGTCCCTAGAGATAAAATGGAAAGAAGGAGAGGGGGAAAAAAAAAACCCAGAAAGAGCAGAACTTTGAACTTGGGGCTATTGCCCTTAAATCGCACTCTCTGCTAGAGGACCTCACTGTATGTCATTGTGGATCCCATTTAGTCCTCAATTTTTTTTTAGACGAGTTCTCACTGTCACCCAGGCTGGAGTATAGTGGTGTGATCTTGGCTCACTGCAACCTCCGCCTCCCGGGTTCAAGGAATTCTCCTGCCTCAGCTTCCCGAGTAGCTAGGATTACAGGCATGCGTCACCATGCCCAGCTAATTTCTGTACTTTTAGCAGAGACGAGGCTTCATCTCAAACTCCTGGCCTCAGGTGATCTACCGGCCTCGGTCTCCCAAAGTGCTGGAATTACAGGCGCAAGCCACTGTGCCTGGCCTAGTCCTTAATTTTTACCCAACATGCTCCTCTGCTGGAGATAAAGTGGGGACCCTCCCCAAGAAGAAGACGGAACAGAAGGTTCTGCAGACAGTCACCCACTCCACCCACTGTGGTCACTGGTTGACAAAAGGCCTGGGGTCAGAGATAGGGACAGCCCATCTGGCCCAGCCCAGCTCTCTCAGCCTGTCTCCAAGGGTCAAGCCATCAGAAATCAGCCTTTCTTTCCTGGCTCATGCATGGAGGCCCAGGCTTCCTCATACCCCAAGACTGAGAGCTAAATGTACATCGCTTACAGGGGATGCCATTAACACACGGATTATCTTCTAAGCAAAGTAGCCCTGGAGGTTCATTTGCTTTTCCCTCAAAACCCTCTCCAGGCAGTCACGGATTCTGTTTTATAGCTCAAGTTAGCTGCACAATTAAACCCAAAGCAGCTCATTTATGAATATGAGATGCCAAGTTTCCCTGCAAAACATAGCAAAGTAACAGACGCTTTAGAGCAATAAACAAATTGAAATATAGCTTTTTGTTTCTTTCTCTGATACTAATGGGCAGAAAACCTTTTTGGGAAGTATAACTTGGGGATGGAGTGATGTAAAATGCTGTGTTCACATCTCTCCATTGGACACAGGGCCTGGATGACCCATTTTTGAAGACCTACATTTGCCCAAACCCCTGGTTGGCAAACTAAGTGAAGACTTGATTTAACCTCCATTTCTCCCTTGGCTGGGCACCCTTGGCCAGAAAACAACTTGGCACAACTTTAAGTAGCAGGCCTGATGCAAGCATTTTTCTACCACCTAGAAAGTGACCTCTGTTTCATAGATTTGAAGAAACAAAACAAATTCAAGAACACAAAAAGGGAGACATTTACTCTATTTTCCTTTGCTGGATGATACTTTATATTTTTAAAGTTTTACTGTGGCATTGATTCCACTTCTTTCTTATTTTCATTTTTTAAGACAGGATCTTGCTCTGTCACCCAAGGTGAAGAGTAGTGGTGTGATCACAATTCACTGCAGCCTCAAGCTCCTGGGCTCAAACGATCCTTCTATCTCAGTCTCCCAAGTAGCTAGGACTACAGGTGTACAGCTAGCTCATTTTTAAATCTTTTTGTATTGACCAGGTGCAGTGGCTCATGCCTGTAATCCCAGCACTTTGGGAGGTCAAGGCGGGTGGATCACCTGAGGTCAGGAGTTCGAGACCAGCTGACCAATATAATGAAACCCCATCTTTACTAAAAATACCAAAAATTAGCCAGGTGAGGTGGCATGCACCTATAATCCTAGCTACTTGAGAGGCTGAGACAGGAGAATCACTTGAACCTGGGAGGTGAAGGTTGCAGTGAGCCAAGATCATGCCATTGCACTCCAGCATGGGCAACAAGAGCAAAACTCTGTCTTAAAAAATAAAAATCTTTTTGTAGAGATGAGGATATTTTGCTATGTTACCTATGCCAGTCTCAAACTCCTGACCTCAAGTGATCATCCCACCTCTGCCTTCCAAAGCTCTGGGATTTCAGGCATGAGCCACTATGCCTGGCCTGATTCTACTTTTAAATTATGAGTCACAATTCATGAGAGTCCCTAGAATTTCTAGCGATTTATTGTGTGCACCTGGGGTCCTCCCACTCCATTCCCCCAATGGCCATTTCAAACCTTTCAGTCCACTCTGTAAATCTTTGGCCCTGCTCTTGGGCACATGACCTTGCTCCTGCAAATCCTTCCATTTCCCACTGTCTACGTCTGTTTGGGTGGCCTATAAACAACAGAAATCTATTTCTCACAGTTTTGGAGGCTGGGAAGTTCAAGATCAAGGTGATGGCAGGTTCAGTGTCCAGTGAGGGCCCATTTCCTGGTTAATCCTGTGTCCTCACATGGAAGAAGAGGTGACAGAGTTCTCTGAGGTCTATTCTATAAAGGCACTAATCCCATTCACTGGACTCTGTCCTCATGATCTATTCATCTCCCAAAGACCTGACCTTCACATAGCATCACCTTGGGGATTAGGTTTCAACATATAAATTTTGGGGCAACACAGTTTACGGCACCCACCCACTATTTACACAGTTATATACACCTGTAGCAGACACAGTAAGTGCTTGGCTCAGATCTCCCTTAGTCTTCACCCTCACATGATAAAGGCTGTGACTCAGTAAAGGGATGCTTGGCCCATGAAGGCCAAGGTGGGAGGATCACTTGAGGCCAGGAGTTTGAGGCCAGCCTGGGCAACATAGCGAGACCCCATCTCTACGAAATAAATAAATAAATAAGTAAATAAAACTAGCCAGGCATGGTATGTATATGCATATAGTCCCAGCTACTCATGAGGCTGAGGTGGGAGGATCACTTAAGCTTCCAGGAGTTCAAGGCTGCAGTGAGCCAGGACCATGCCACTGCAAGCCAAAATTCTGGAGACGTCATAACCCTGGGAGACAGCCCTCAGTGAATAACAGGCAAAGATGTGGAGGATAAATACAACAGCTTTCTTGTTCTTCAGTTGGGACAAGTCTAGGTTGGATACCACACTGCCTCCCAGAGCTTCCCGGTGGGACCGAGCCTCAGTTTACCACAGTGACAACAGCACATCCTTCATTGGTTTCCTTTCTGTCCCATTCTCTGGTGTTTTCTAAGATCAACTTCCAAATACATTTCTTGTATTTTTTATTTTTTATTTTTTTGAGATGGAGTCTCACTCTATCATCAGGCTGGAGTGCAGTGGCACGATCTCAGCTCACGGCAACCTCCTCCTCCCAGGTTCAGGCGATTCTCCTGCCTCAGCCTCCTGAGTAGCTGGGACTACAAGTGCAGTGCCACCACACCTGGCTAATTTTTGTATTTTTAGTACAGGCGAATTTTTGTATTTTTAGTACAGACAGAGTTTCACCATGTCGACATGGATGGTCTGGATCTCTTGACCTGGTGATCCACCCACCTCAGCCTCCCAAAGTGCTGGGATTACAGGCGTGAGCCACTGCGCCCAGCACATTTCTTGTGTTTAAATCCTTGTCTCCGTGTCTGCTTCTGGAGTGGGGACAGGAGAACCAAATCTGAACACTCCCTAAACTAGTCACTAGTCTTCTTTCACTTATTCAAGGCTAACTGATCTGTGCTGTTACGCCCACGTCTTGCTGAGGCTGTGTAATCTCACAGATACAAAGGCTACTTTTCAAGAAGGTCCCTGGCTTTTCTTAGCATTAGACACCACTCACCATTTGCTCCTTCTGGAGACTACATGGTCTGTTGTTGGCGGTCACTTCATTGGAGTGTTAGTTTGGATGTTGATATACCAAATTAATGTTGGCTTAACCAAGACACTCTTGCACTCTCTGGGATAGAGTGAGGTGTCACTGCCTCACAGGCTCTCACTGCATGTCAGGTGCATTTCCACCCTGAGCATTTCTCTTTGTTTTGTAGCTCTTTGTCTCCTTGGCTAGACATGAATTCCTTAATTAAGGCAAAAATTTGCTATCAGCACCAGGGACAGTGCATAGCACAAACAAATTCCCTTCTCAGTCGATGTTGAATGAATTGGTTGACGGAACTGTATGACAGCCATGGCATCGTGACAGCCGAGGTCAGCCCATCTTCCTACGCTTTACCCACACACAGAAGTGTCTACCTGAAAATTCACATGCAAAATCTTGGACACACACAAACACAGACACAGACACATGTTTCCTAAAAACGGACAAAGAAGCAGAGAGAACAATGAAAGCTTCAGACTTACAGACTTGGGTGAAAAATTTACAATCAAAATCAAACTTATCTGCAATAATAAGTACAAAGGGAAGTTGTGAAGGGCATCCTATAACAGGTGCCAGCACTTCATATACAATTATTTAATCATATAAATCATTCATTGAAGCCTCATAAAAGCCATGTAAGAAAATCCCCAATCTGAAAATCCAAAATTTGGAATGCTCCAGAATCCAAAGCATTTTGAGAATCAATATGACAATTCAAGGAAATGCTCATTGGAGCATTTCGGATTTGGGATTTTTGGATTTGGGATGCTCAATTGGTAAGTATAATACAAATATTCTGAAATCTGGGAAAATCCCAAATCTGAAACACATCTGGTCTCAAGCATTTTGGACAAGGGATATTCAACCTGAATTGCTTTCTCCATTTAGATGTGTGGAAACTGAGACTTGGGGAGCTTAATGGACTTGCTTAGTGTACCTCAATTTTCAGGTGATGGAAACAAGATTACAACTTGGATTTGAGTTTTTCATTACACTAAAATAGTTTCCAGTGGGGATTACCTTTTTCACATTCAACAAGTTTTTATCACAACCAGGAAGTGGGATGAGATGAGATAATTTGGGAATTGCCTATAAATTTCCAGAAAATAACAGACCTTTGACAAAAATATTTTTTAACAAATAAAGTAAAATACAACTGACTAAATTATTGTCTTTTCAGCAGTGACTATTCTTACGATTGACTTCCAGATATAATAGTTAACCAGTGCATACTTTCCTCTATTTCAAGAGTCTTGGCATAATAAGGAAAAACCCACGCATCCTTCATGACAATCTTGTGCAACCAGAAAAGAAAAAAGCTTCCAATATCTCTCCTTTGACCTCCTTGCTAATCCGAAGATTTCTTTCCACACAAGGACTTAGAGTTAACTAATAATTAGTTACATGTATATAACAACATGTCCGTTGAAAAATGGCAACATATGAGAGATGTCATTTAATAATAACATTAATAATCAGACTTTGGGGTTTTCTACAAGGACTTTCTCCTTAAAGGAGCATTGCTTTATTTTTTTCTCATTGAAATGTTTTTAATCGTAATAGGATGATACTTTTTCTCATATTTTACCTTTAGGGATATCTAATAAGCCAGTTATTTATAATGCTTACCAAAGAGGACAATGTGAGTGTTCTTTGTGACTGCTTTTTTTCTGGTTGTTAAAGGTTTCTTTAAAGAGATCCCAACTACATACATTTTTCTGCAATAGGCCACCTTCTTGAGGAAGGCTCTTTTAATGCAACAGCACATACCTCTTTGTTTTGCCAACACTTTTTAGGTCTTACCAAGCACCAGGCACTGTACAAAGTACATCACATTTAATTATTACCATATTCCCAGGAGGTTAAGCACCACAATTTGACCCATTTAACAGATGAGAAAACTGAGGCTTAAAGAGGTTAAATAGTGTACCTGTGATTACTCAGGAGTGGGCAAGTAGAATTAGAAACCACGTCAGGCAGATTCCAGAGTCTGTAGGTTTAACCACCAAACTCTTGGCCTTCCTAATTTTAAAGAGCTATCAAACTGACCTATTGCATGAGAAGTGCCTTTCTGTGGGTTAAGTAAAAGTTAGCCTTAACCATCCAGTTCTCCAGGCATTCAGCAACTCGCTGTAGGCACTCGTAGGTAGAAGAAATTACCTGTGTTTAACAGAAAAGGGCCAGAGTTCGTTGACATATTTAGCTAATCCACATAGAGCTTGCTGATGAGGATTCCGGTTAATTAGTTGTGGAATTTTAAAAAACGAGCAGATGTGCTATGGTGAAATGCATTTTACTTCCTGAACCCTAGGGGAAAGCACTGGGTATGTTCTGAGGCTGTGTACTTACATATCTTGATTGAACATTCAGCTGTATGTTTTGCAAGACTCAGGTATCCTGGCCTGGTTCCAACATGGATAATTACATTCTGCTTCAGTTCTCCCTACCACCTCAGGCAGGTACAAGGTTAATCATAACTACAGCTAACAAGCGCCTACTATGCATCAGAACATACTGAGAAATTTCCATGCATCATCTCGAAGCCTTTCCACAGTTCTGCAGAGTTTTATTTTATCCCTTTAATGGGGAAACTGAGGCTCAGATTGAGGTTAAGTGACTTCTCTGACACTGCACAGTAGTAAGTAGCAAAACAGAAATTCAGATTTTTCTCTTCTACGATCTTCATTTAAAAAAAAAAAAAAGCATTTAACCCAAGAAGTCAAAGGGTGCAACGAGGATATAATTTGTATTTCAAAGGATTAACATTCCAAAAATTCATTTGAAAATTAATTTGTAATTACAATTAAAAATTAATTTTAAAATTACAAAGGATTTTTTTATTTCTTTGATGTGTAATGACTGAATATTTTGCAAAATTTCTATCTTCTTTCAGGAATTATGTCTCGCAGTAAAAAATGAGTTTCCTTCCAGCCCTTAGCCCTCAGTTCCCTTCTCAGAGACCCAATGTAATATGTTCTTATGTATCATGCAATATATCCTATGCATCTACACCTGATTTTCTCTTTGAAGTTGTTGTTATAAGTTGTCTGGCTGAAATGGACTCTACTTCTGTACTGAAGCTTCCTATTTCAATTTACAAGTGTATTGGGAGTAAAGCAGTGAAGGGTTTTGCATGAATATCAAAGAATAGGCTGTTCTAAACACCTTTCAGGAAAAGTCATCAAGAACTGAAAGTGGTGTGTGTTTGTTTGTTTGTTTTGGTGAGACAGAGCCTCACTCTGTCGCCCAGGCTGGAGTGCAATGGTGCAGTCTCGGCTCACTGCAACCTCCGCCTCCTGGGTTCAAGCAATTCTCCTGCCTCAGCCTCCCGAGTAGCTGGGATTACAGGTGCCTGCCACCACCCGTGGCTAATTTTTTTGTATTTTTAGTAGAGATGGGGTTTCACCATGTTCGCCAGGCTAGTCTTAAACTCCTGACCTCAAGTGATCCACCCACCTCAGCCTCCCAGAGTGCTGGGATTACGGGCATGAGCCACTGACCTAGCTGCAAGTGGTATATTTTATATATAGTTGGGAGAGGTAGAGAATACCAGACTATCATGAAAAAATTATGTCTTCCATTTAATATCAAAGTACACAAATAGACCAGTTATCATATGTACAAAGTATTTTCTGACCTTTTTAACGTACCAATTTACACTGGCATTTTCCCTATATCTCCAACATTTTCCAAAATGTTATTTATAAACAAAGCATAGCATTTCATAAACGAATGTACTATCGTTTAATAAATATTAGTATCGTTATACACCAAGGTTGCTTCTATTACTTCACCACTTCGAATCAATAATACTAAGCTAAGCATCCTTATCCATCTTTTTGCAGATATCTTAATACTTTGACAGGATAAATTACAGAGAGTGACTTCCATAAAATTTAAACTTATCTGCAATCCAAATATTTTACAAGAGTGCATATTTCTATGTGCCATGGATTGCTAAATAATTTTTAACACAGTGATAGGTCAAATGCTATCTTACTTGGATTTAATTTATATTTCTTTGATATCTAATGAATGTCATCATTTGGCCAATTTTATATCTTCTTCCAGAAATTATATCTTTCCTCAGTTTTCTGGTAGGGTGTTTTTCTTATTGATTTATAAAAACTGTGTATTAAAACTATTTGTCTATTATATTTGGAACACAGTTTACCTTTTGCATTTTCTTCCTCTCAAGGGTGCGTGTTTTGTCTTCCAATACTTTAAAATTTTTATGTGGTCCATCTAAAGTCTTTTCCTTTGCTTTCTTCCAATAATATCACGGTTATAAAGCCTCCCCAATTCTCAAGAATATATACATATTTATTGATATTTTAATTATTTGCATCATTGTTTTCTTTTTAACATTGAATTATTTCATTCATCTTGAATTAATAATGGGGTAGGGTGTAAATGAGAAAACCTAACTCATTTTCCCCCAATTGATTGACTAATTGCCCCAACGAAGTCCCAATAATTCAAAATTTCCCAACTCATTTGAAATGCCACCTTTATCATATGTTTTTTTCACATAGCTCTGCTCATTTCTGATTTTGTATTCTCTCCTGTTAATGCATTTGCCTATTCCTGAGCCAGAACCACACTGTTTTAATTACTACAGCTTTACAATATATACATTAATATAGAATGTTACAATTTCATCCCCCATGGCTCTTCAAAATGCATTGGCTCTTTTCATTAATATACTGATCCAATAGAAACTCTGTAATTATTATGTTAGATACAATTTTTAAAATCCTTTTGGGATCTGGATTGGAATTACACTTGATTTATAGATTTCATTTGAGAAGAATTGATGCTTTTGAACATTATGATTGTCCATCTCTCCAATTATTAAAGTTTTAATTGAATTGTCTACACATTATAGAACAATATTAAATATTAATTGTGTTAGTGGACATCTTTGCCTTGCCTAACTTTAATGAGACTCATAGCCTGGAGGTTATGGGCACAGGTACTAGAGTTAAAACACTTGAATTTGTATCTTAGCTTCACTACTCAGTACCTTGGGTCTTTGGGCAGGTTACTTCTCTGCCTAATTCCCTTAAGTGATAATAAGGTTAATAATAAGGCTATAAAGTTAATAGTAATAGCTACTTGATGATATTCTGTGATATTTAAATGAGATAATACATGTGAAAGCTCGTATAGCTATGCCTACCACAAGGCTCTCAATAAATATTCGCTATTGGTATTATTTCATCCTTCAATATGCTAGTGCCTGTGGGGTTGAGATGGAGAGTCCGTTTCACATTAAAGATACAGCCTTCCTGCTTTCTTAAGATTATTATTATTTTTCCTAAATGAATAATAGATGTAAAATTTACTAAGTGCTTTTTCAGAATGTGTTGAGATGATAATTTTTTCTTTTGACCTATTTCTGCACTGAATTATAACTGGATTAGATGCAATGATATTGATCTCAATGGGATTTGGCAGCTTTTCTGTTTTCCTTTTTTTTTTTTTTTTTTAATTTTACTTTAAGTTCTGAAACTGGAAGTTATCATTCTCAGCAAACTAACACAGGAACAGAAAACCAAACACGGCATGTTCTCACTCATAAGTCAAAGCTAACAATGAGAACACATGGACACAGGGAGGGGTACTTTTTTCCCTTTTTTGAAGCGGGGTCCCACTGTCGCCCAGGCTGCAGTGCAGGGACACGATCGTAGCTCACTGCAGCCTCAACCTCCTGGGCTCAAACGATCCTCCCACCTCAGCCTCCCAAGTAGTTGGGACCACAGGCCCATGCCAACATGCCTGGATAATTATTTTTATGTTTTTGTAAAGACTTGGTCTTACTATTTTGCCCATGCTGGTCTTGAACTCCTAGGCTCAAATGATCTGCTGGCCTTGGTGTCTCAGAGTGCTGGGGTTCCAGGCATGAGCTACCATGCCCATCCTTTCTTTTCTTTTCTTTTTCTTTTTTTTTTTTTTTTTTTTTGAGACAGTCTCACTCTGTCACCCAGGCTGGAGTGCAGTGGCTTGATCTCAGCTCACTGCAACCTCCGCCTCCCGGGTTCAAGCAATTCTCTTGCCTCAGCCTCCTGAGTAGCTGGGATTGCAGGTGCACTCCACCATGCCTGGCTAATTTTTGTATTTTTTTTAAGTGGAGACAGGGTTTCACCGTGTTAGTCAGGCTAGTCTCGAGCTCCTGACTCTGTGATCCACCCACCGTGGCCTCCCAAAGTGCTGGGATTACAGGCGTGAGCCATGGCACCCAGCCATGCTTTTCTTTAATACATTGTGCTCTGATAGATTGGACTTTACACTTTGGTCAGTTTCTCTTGAGAGGGTCTCACTTGTCAGGTGGGAATAGCTACATTGCCTGCCAGCTTTCTGGCTTGGTGCCTCACCCCGTTGTTCTCTGATCCCTGTGTCACTGAGCCTGGGGGTTCCCTGGTTCAATATCTCCAAGGCATAATCTTCCCTCTGCTGCCCTAATAGGTACAGGGCAGCGACCTGGCTGTAGATAAGGGAAGGATCCTCCTTCTAGAGACCTCTAACATTGATTGTGCCCTTTGCCGTACCTCTCCTCCCCACTGGGGTCCCTGGTGCCTTCAGTTCCTGAGCTTTTGGTAGGTTCTGTGTCAATAACTCACTTTCTCCTCCTTAGTGACATCCCCCTCTCCCATAGCCACTTGAGTTTCAGCCTTCTCCTCTAAGTCCAATGCCTCTCACAAATCAGCCTCAGGACCAGGTGCTGTGTGACTCACGCCTGCAATCCCAGCCACTTTGGGAGCCCAAGGTGGGTGGATCACTGGAGGCCAGAAGTTCAAGACCAGCCTGGGAAACATGGTGAGACCTCATCTCTTTGGGAAAAAAAAAAAAAAGAAAAGGAGTTGTAGGCTGCCAGGAGCCATGATCGTGCCACTACACTCCAGCCTGGGAGACAGAGTGAGACCTTGTCTCAAAACAAATAGATAAATCAATAAAAAGAAAAAGAAAAAACAAGTGAGCCTCCCTTCTTCCACAAATATGTCTGTATTTGTTGTCTGCCACCAACCCTTCATCATTTCTCTTTGATATTTTTACTTTTTATCCACTTATTATCAATCTAGCACTAATGGGGGAGGGAGTGGAAGTAAATGCTGGGTTTGATTCACCGTGTTATGTACAAGTTCCAAGTATGAATTGGTTCCTTTTGTGTGTGTGTGACAGAGTCTCACTCTGTCCCCCAGGCTGGAGTGCAGTGGCACAATCTCAGCTCACTACAACCTCCATCTCCTGGGTTCAAGTTATTCTCCTGCCTCAGCCTCCCAAGTAGCTGGGATTACAGGCGCCCACCACCATGCTCGACTGATTTTAGTATTTTTAGTAGAGACAGGGTTTCGCCATGTTGGCCCAGCTGGTCTCGAACTCCTGACCTCAGGTGATCTGCCTGCCTCGAACTCCCAAACTGCTGAGATTACAGGTGCCTTTTTCAATATTGAATGATTCACTTTGTCTCATTTAATGTGTTTTTCTTGGGATCCGACTTTCTCTGGAATTAATATCCTAACTCTAGCCTTCTTTAGAATTATGTTTTCCTGATGTGTCTTTACCTCTCCATTTTCATATAAAATGTTTCTGCCTCTGTGTTCGCAGGTGATCTTGTGAACACAATCATTCTTATTGTTGTCATTTTGGAAATTATGGTGTTTGGTCGATTTCCAACAATTTTTAATATTAATACAATCCGTCTTCTACACTTCTGTCAACTTGCTGTAAAACTTTTGCTTTTTTTTCCTTTCCTATCCCCTGTATCTTTTGTTTTATGGCCACACAATTTCCTTTTCTTTTCTACTTTCCAGTATTTTGGAAGGCATATAACCTGTTTATAACAGTTCATTTTACAGTTTTCTAACAGAGTAAATGAGTAGACAGCATCTCTTAGTAAAGAGAGTTGTGTAGTTTTTCTCTGCCCCTTCTCCTTTTCTTCCTGTATTGCCAACTTTTCGGTCTCTGTTAATGTGAATTTGATTTATCAATTTATTAATTTTTATCTTTTTTAACAGAAAAAGGGTCTTACTATGTTGCCCAGGCTGGACTCAAACTCCTGGGCTCAAGCAATCCTCCCACCTCAGCCTTCCAAGTAGCTGGAACTTCAGATGCACACCACCATGCCCGTCTGTATCTTTTTAAAAAGCATAATCTTGACATTAGAAGTTAAATGTGTCATTTATTTGGGGTTAGTGTTTGCTTAACCCCATCACTGTCCTTTTATTTACAACTTCTCCATTCTTGAGCTCTTCCATACCATCACTCATGATGTTGTTTTTATTTTCAAGGGACTTTCTGAAGAGCAATAGCTAATGCCTTTTAAGCTGTTGCATGCAATAAAACACTTTTCTTTTGCCTTCACAAGCACGTTAGCGCATTAATAAGTATTATGAGGAGTTACACATTTTTTTCCTGCAAAACTCTTTAGATGATAATGTGTGTTTTTCTAGCATTTCATGCTGCTAAAAGGCCTTTGACTGGCTTGAATTTGTAGAAAAACTGTTTCGTTTGCTTTATCTGCCCTGGGTAACTGTAATACTTATAGAACCTTGGAATTTTTCCTATAATTTAAAATGTTTGTCCTGGTGCATTTATGTATGCATAGATGATAGATGGATGGGTGGGTAGATGGATGGATGGATGATGGATATTCAGATTCACAGATGTGGGTTTTATTTCATTCAGTCTAGGCTGGATGACCTTTTAATGTACCCACAAAGCCATCTTATATCTCTGGGAAGGTCTCTTTAATGAAATCTTTGCCTATAGCTCTGTCCAATTTGTTTTGGGTTTCTTCTTCAATAACATCAGCAAACTACACGTTGCCTATAACCACTCTGTCTTCCATCCCACTTTCTCTCTCATCAGCTCAATCTTGTGAATTTTATTTTAGAAGCCTGAGCTCAGGCTCTGCTTTGTTCTGATGTTGATTTTCGACATCACTAATTCTACTCTTTACTGCCATCAGTGTAGATGTATTTTTTTATTCTTTTTGGTACTAGCTTACTTCATCCATACCTTGTTTGTTCTGATCTTACTGTGTTTTCATGTTGTCCTATTGTCTTTTTTCTCTTTCTTTATTTTCTTTTCTTTCCTTCTTTCATTCATTCTTTTTTTTCTTTAATTGAGACAGGATCTTGCTTTGTTGCGCAGGCATTGGATTACAATGGCACAATCTCGCTTTACTGCAGCCTTGACTTCCTGGGCTCAAGCAATCCTCCCACCTCAGCCCCACCAAGTAGCTGAGACTACAGGTGTACATCACCATGCCTGGCTAATTTATTTTTTTCATAGAGACAGGGTTTCACCATGTTGCCCAGGCTGGTCTCAAACTCCTGAGCTCAAGCAACCCACCCACCTATCCCTCCCAAAGTTCTGGGATTACAGGCATGTGCCACCATGTGTAGCCTTGTCTTTTCACCTAAGCCTATGCTCACCTCTTGTCCTTCGGCTCAAATGTCCCCCTCCAGGGTTTCACTAATCACTTAATTTCCTCATTACATTTGTTCTCTTTCTTTTCCTTTATCACAAGTTGTAATTAATTTTCTTTTTACTTTGCCCATTATCTCCTCTACCAAACCAGAGGCCCCATGAGGGAAGCGAGTACTACACTACGTCTATCTTATTTATAGCCGTGACCTCAGCACTTAGCAAGATGGCTGGCAAAGAGTGGGGCTTAATAAATATTTGCTGAGTGAGTATATGTCCACATTACTCTGGTTTGGATTCCTTTTGGCTGCACCAATGTTGTTTTGAGCCAGAGGTTTCCAAACTTTAGTCATTGAAGGATCAACTTTTTACCATATTGAAGGACCACTTAGACTATTATTTACTGGATATTTGTCTTTAGACCAATTCACATTTTCTACCTTCACTATGTATTTAAGCTTCATCCTAAACGATGGAGTTGGTTAAGTAAAAGTGATATCCTAGTTCCAATTTTCTAAAATATATTAAAATAAACATATAACTGTAAAAAATGTAAATTTCATCCATGAATCACTTGTGCACCACAGATGAAAAATCAACACACTTTGGGAAATTCTTTCTGAAGATCTCGGGCTGCTGCATTTCCTCCAGGAGCTCACGTCTTCTTCTTGACTTAGGCTTTGATTCCTTCCCATCTTATTCATTTAGCAAGCAAAATATTTGGTGGGTATGATTCATTCTCTTTTGCCTGCCTATGATAGCATGGCACAGTGACAAGGACTGAAGATACCGCAGCCAGCAAGGAAGACACCGTGCCTTCCTGATGCTGTTCACAGAATAACCAGCGGGAAAGGCAATAAACAGATATGCAAGATAATTACAGATTGTGCCTACAGTGATGAGGAAATAAGGCAAATAAACCATTTCAGAGAGTGACACCGTATCTTCCTGATGGGGTTCACAGTCTAACTGTGAGGAAAGGCAATAGATAAACAGATACGCAAGATAATTACAGATTGTGCTTAGAGTGATGAGGAAATAAGCCACTTCAGAGAGTGACATTTGGAAGTGGTGACATTCTAACTGAGACCTGAGCATGAGAAGGATTGAGCCGCAGGAAGAGTCAGGGTAAAGTGATCCCAGCAGAAAGAACAGCAAAGCGCTAGAGACAGAAAGGGAAACGACTGGGGGGATTCGAGAGTGTCTGCTAGTTCATCTTGCTGGGTCTTGCAAATGCCTTCCAGAACTGATGTACAGAACTGGACCACTCCACACCAAAGCCTAGAAAACAATTCACACGTGTACAGTTTAGGCAGGCCTGAGTATTAGTGACCCAACAACTACACATGTGGCTTCAGGCACATCTGAGACATGAATTATACGTAGGCAGCTAACTTCCTAGTGCATGGCCCTTTCTCCTTCCACGATGAGAAAGCCAACTCCTGCTCACCTCTTGCAATCATGGAGCTTAACCTATCCTGATACAACGACAACATTCAGGAGTCAGAATGGAAAGCATTCCTATCATTGGTTAATTTCCTCCAGGGAGGCGACAGATGTTGGCTCCAACCACTGCAGTTGGATCACCTCCCACTACCCACTAGGGGGGCGCTGCTATGCTACAAGAAGTGGGGCAAGCTTGCGGAACTCATCCCTGCAAAACCATTAATACCCCCGGAGACTCTGGAGTGTGAGGTTGTAAAGCTTGGTGTTAACAAACAAAATAAACTCACTGACTCATGTAGTTGTTGGCTGGGGAGTTTGCAGATGCCTGGAAAGCATTCAGATCTGGTGGGAAAGGATGAGGGTGCAGATGGTTGGAGGGTGGGGGACTCCGTGGACAATTCAGGCAGGAGGCGGAGGAGGTTTCAAGCAGGGAAGCTGGCACCAGGAGACGGCTGGGTTGACCCTCTCCGTCCTCACTCTAGTGCTGGGCAGGATAGAAAACGTTATGTGCTTGGTAGCAGGATATTGAGGGCGTTACATTCTAATGTTTTCTATGTTGTTCTCTGTGGAATGGGATGCAAGGTCACCTACTGAGAATGGCGGGAAAGGGCAGGTTTTGGTCATTTGCAGAGAATGGAAATGGTCTGAAATAGTCATGCAGAGTGAGAGAGCCAGTTGTCCAGAGACACATGGCGAACTGTCATGTGTGCTAAAGGCCCCTGAATTTGTCTGTTCTCATGCTGCTAATAAAGACATACCCAAGACTGGGTAATTTGTAAAGGAAAGAGGTTTAATAGACTCACATTCAGCATGGCTGAGGAGGCTTCACAATCGTGGAGAAAGGTGAAGGAAGAGCAAAGGCACATCTTACATGGCAACAGGCAAGAGACAGAGAGCACATGCAGAGGAATTTCCCTATAAGATCTCATGAGACTTACTCTCTACCATGAGAACAGCATAGGAAAGACCCACCCTCATGATTTAATTCCTCCTACCAGGTCCCTCCCACAACACATGAGAGCTACAATTTGAGATTTGGGTGGGGACACAGCCAAACCATATCAGCCCCCTTTGTGTTAGCAATCAGGTATCTTGAGTGGAACCAACCTGCTATTTCAGGTGTTCTCCAGCAGTGCTCTGCCCCTTGGGGTGCAAGTATAGAGAGAGGGCAGTCAGGTGCTCCTGTCTCCCAGTGTTGCATTGGGAAGCTTCTTGTACAGGTTCCTGGCCCTTTTCAAGGGTCTCCTGCAGGTACTCAGGGATGATCTGTCATTCTCTCTGGAGGTGGTGGCTCCAAAATTTCTATATGGGGTAAGGGGGTAGGAGTGGCCCCATCAGATGAAGGGTAGAAAGCTTATCTGGGAGCTGGCATGCATGCTGTCTCATGGCATGCGTGAACTCTGATTGACTAGTGGAGACTAGAGGGGGATAAAGATCTTTTTGGCCTCCACTTGGTACCATCACTGTCCCCATGTGCCATTTTGTTTCCTGGATGCTAATGTCACTGGGGAACATCTCACAAGAGCAAGCTGACTCAGGCTGGAAGCTACAAAGTAGAGCCTAGCTAGAAATAGGCGCTGAGCTGCTCCCCCACAGCTCTGACCAAGAGTGAAGAGAGCTGTGGTGCGTCCTGAGCTGGCTGGGACAGACATCAGAAGGGAGTGTGAGAAGTCACCAGTTGAATTTGGTTATAGATAAGACATGGGTGTTGCTGGGGTAACTGGCAAACAGTGGGGCCACGAATTGAGACATGAGAAGTGGGAAGTTGAGGAGAAATAACTGAAGTGTGTATGGAGAAAGAATGGTCAGTGGGCGGGAGAGGGGGCCGGGGAGAGAAGAAGGTGTTCCCAAAGGAAGAAAAACACGTTTCCACAAGCAGGAAGTGGGCAAGTGCTTCAGAGGCCACAGAAAAGTGAAAAGAGACTAAAATCTGAGGTGGAGTTGGCATTTAGGGTTGTGCTCAGAGAGAACCGCTTCAGGGGCGGGAGGAGATGGAGCAAGAGGAGGATGAATGTGAGGTGAGGAAGTGAAGCCATGGAGCTTTATTTCATGAACTCTGGCTGGGAAGAAAAGGAGATATATACAGGACTGTCACAGGAGCAGGTGAAGGGATAAATGACTGGCTCTTTGAAAATGGAAAAGACTTGAACTAAATAGGGAAATCAAGAAGAGGAAGAGGAACCTGCTAATGGATGGTCACGGTGCATTACGCGTTACACGGGACTCTCGCAGCTTAGACCTCACAACAGCCAGGTGAAGTCAGCATTATCATAATCTACATGTTGCAAGTGAAGAAACTAACACAAAAGTCACATGGCCAGGAAAAGAAAAAGCTGGAACTCCAATCCAGGCTTTCTGAATTCAAGTCATCCACAATTTTTCCCCCAACATCAATTAGCCGATTCCAATTAATGCAACAAATATTCATTGGCTATGTCCTTTGTACCAGTATTGCCAGTGCTGCCTTAAGACCTTGCAGTTCAATGGATGGTCCAAGGAGCAGCAAGTCAGCCTCACTGTGGAGCCTGCTAGAAATGTATACCCTTAGCATCCCCCTCCCTAGACCTGCTGAATCAGAATCTGCATTTCAACAAGACCCCCACACCTGATTCAAATGCACATTAAAGTGTGAGAGGCACAGGCTTATGGGGGTCCACTCCCAGGAAGACGGAGGGCAGGGAGAGAAGCTAAGCCCAGACCACAGAAGAAGAGATATCCTGGGAGTTACCTCCAGATAGTGTCCCACAGTCAGCTGCAGATGGGGCCAAACAAATTGAAGTCCAGTTGCTTGGAAACTTATCAGAGCTGTACAGGCAGCAGCAAAAACATTCCTTCAACACCCACGATCACCGTTCCTCCTTTCCAAGTGAGCTTCTTGAGAAAGGAGCTATACATTTTCACCTTCCATATCCTTCCTTCCCGCCCACATCTCAGACACTCCAGACATGTTTCCTCCCCCTCACTCCAGAGTAGAGGCTTTCTTCATCCTAAATAATATCAATGGAGACTTTCAAAAATAGCTTTTCATTAGCTAGTTTTTTTAAAACTACAAAAAATACATGCTCATGGCAAAGAAAAAATAAACCCGAGTACAAAAAGCTAAAGGTGAAAATAAAGTCCCATTCTACACTACAATCCAGCCCAGATCCCCCCAAGGTTACTTTGCAAAGACAATGACTGTTAATTGTATTGTGTATCCTTTTAGAAGAGGTCCACGCATATATGCACTAGCACATGTATGTATATTGTGTTTGTAAATAGGGACATATTAAACTTACTGTTCTGCAACCCGCTTTTTTCACTTAATACACTGACTCCTTTCTGTGCCAATATTTGTAGATCCGCCTCATTTCTTCACAGCCAGATCATAATCTGTCATATAGCCTCACCATGATTTACTTAAGCAGCCTTCTACTAATAGACACGTGGGTTGTTTCTGGTCTTTCTTTATTACAATGTTGCAGTAGCTAAGTTAATGCTAGCTGCTATAACAAACAACCCCCTAGAAAAAGTTTATTTCCTGCTTAGACAATAGTCCAACCTATAAGATTTGGAATCAAGGAGACCTGAGTCTTGTCACTTGTTAACCACAAAAAAATGGGCACGCAGCAGTCGTCAGCCATACACGTTGCCGTCGGCAAACAACCCTGCCCTCCAGGAACAACCTATGCAGGCAACCTTGGGAGAGGCCTCCCCCATCTCCACCACAAATGCTATAATCAACACCCGACACATGAGTCTTTACATACCTGTGCAAATAAATTTCCAGGAGTGGAATTGCTGGGTTGAAGGGTGTGTGCATTTTACATTTTGATAGATAATATCTAATTACCTTCCTAAAGACTGCATCAATGTATGTGCCTACCAAAATTAGGAGAATGTTAGTTCTTCACATTCTTGCCATCATAATTGTTAAAATTTTAAAAAATATTTTTTCCAGCCTCACAGGTGAATAATATTATCTCCTCATGATTTTAGTTTGGGTTTCCTTAATTTTAGAGATATTGAGTATATTTTCGTATGTTTATTTTCTATTCATAGCTCTTTATTAACTCTTTTCTTATGCCTATGATCCTTTCTTCTACTGGCTGGTTCTCCTTTACTTATTGATTTGCAATATGTCTGAAAAAATATATAAAATATAAGAGATGTGAAAAATAGATATGAAATCAGGTCTTTGTGTTTACAGGGTAGGTGCTGCAGGTACTTTTCCAATTAGTCATTTTCCTTTTATTTATGGTATTTTTCTATTCCAGGGACTTACATTTTTTTATAGAGTCTAACTTTTCAATCTTTTCCTTCATGATTTTTGTCTCATGCCTAGAAAGGCTGTCCTCATGCCAAGATTCATTTTTATATTCTCACGTTTTCTTCTTGTGCGAGAGTCACACTTGAGTCTGGATTCTGCAAACTGGCTGTGTTGCTTTGCTGATTTACTTTAGCTCTCTGTGTCCTAGTTTCCCCAGTACAAAAACTGGAATAGCGTGAGTGCCTACTTGGTAGGGTTATTGTGAAGATCAGGTGAGATGAAACAGCATGTGGCCCACAGTCACTGCACAATAGGTGTCAGCTATTACCTTGTTTATGTCCAGGGTGCCGACGGCCATGTGTATGGCTGATGACTGCTGTGTGCCTGTATTTTATGGTTAGCAAGTGACAAGACTCATGTCTCTTTGAGTCCAAGTCCTATACTCATGCCCAGCCATTAAAGTAGCCAGTAGCTGAAAGTGGGGATCATGACTGTCACATCTCTATATTGGCAATGCTTAGTCCTGTGCCTAGCATGCAGTAGTATATTCATTCATGAGGCAAGTGTTTACTGGGCATCTACTATACACTGGGGGATACAAAGATAAGTGAGGCGCTGTCTCTTTCCTCGGCGGTCCTCTATACGGACATACCATGTAAGAAGGATCCCTTCGTAGTCTCCACTTGTCACACAGCAGGATTAGGAATAAATCCCACAATACATAAGGGATGGATAAAGGAATAGGCTTTACTGGGGTCACAACAGAAGAGGCAGAATGACAGCATTACCCTTTCTTCTCACCATGTCATTGAGGGGACTGCCAGGGCCTGGACCAGCTGTGGTTTCTGCCTCAGGGATGAAGGGACTCTGCCTGTCCACCTTTATCAACTTCCCTCTTATAGTGCAGGCATTACAGCAGCCTTGTCAGTTGGGGAATAATCAAACAGCCGGCTGATTGGGTTTAGATGCCAGCTCTTTACAGGAGTTATCTGGGACAGCCAGCTGCCCAGCACCTGAATACCTGAGGACCTATGAGAAACTGGGTTCAGGGCTAACCTCTCCTGCTAGAGGAAGAAAGCTACCACTTCTCATAGGAAGCCAAGTTTAGGTGCAGTCCCTCACACTAGGAAAAGAGGACCCTGCCCTCTCCCATCCCAGTTGGTCCTCAAAGCTGTTAACCCTTTGAGGAAAGAGACTGCATCTCACTTATCTCTGTATCCGCAGCATATAGTAGGTGCTCAATAAACGGTTGTCTCATGAATGAATCCATGATTACATACCAGCAGAGAACTAGGTATTGTCGATATAGAGATGCCACAATCCGGATCCCTGCCTTCAGGGACATTGAATTCTAGAGGGATGATAGACTCAGAAAATATATCAAAAATGGGTTATATCTATAGTGGGTACCATGGAATCACAAGAGTGAAAAAACACCTAACTCCTCCAGAAAGGGAGAAATAATAAGGACATAGTCAGGGAAGGCTTCATGGTGGAGGTGACGATGAGCTGAGAGATGAAGTTTTGCCAGGCAGGTTAAGGAGGGGTTCATGCAAAGGGTACAACTGGTCAAAGTCCCCAAAATACAGGTTTTGGAGTACAGACTGGCTTTGAATAATCTAGTCTAGCCAGAGCCGAGGAGGGGCCATGGAAGAGCCACAGAAGTCATGGTGAAGACTCTATGTTGTGAGCAATGAGAATGGTCACTGGAGTTTGAGCTGAGACTTAGTGGCCTGCTCCAGGGTCACATAAGTGTAAGGATTTGGGGCTGTGGACTTGGAAGAAATGGTCCCAAGATATGAGAGGAGGCTCATGACTACGCTCAACTAGACGAGGATAAATGGCTACAGGTGCTGGGCCTGACGCCTGGCTCAGTGTGTGGGGGTTTAGCAGGTTTAGTTTTAAGAACCAGTTTCTTGCAATAAGGCCTTTTCCCCTCCTCTTTCGCTCTTAATTACCCCCTCCGGAGACTGCAATGATTTTCAAGGAGCCTGGTTGCCCAGTTAGGAGCTAATAAATCACCACAGGCCTCCAGGCAGCCAGGTCTTCCAGAACATATACAAAGAGTGTACAAATTTAGCAGAAAATGAAATCTTCCAGAGAATCCTATCAGTAATAATCAGTCGTGTGCCGGTTCTGTAAGTTTCCGACGATGGCCCAACATCAGGCAGGTTCCCACGCGCTCACACGTGCCAGGATGTCCCTTGGGTGGACAGTGGGCTCCAAGGGAGCTGTCTTGTGTTACACTGGGTGCCCCCCTGTGTGGGTCAAAGATATAATTTCCAGAGAGCCTCAGGATGAAAGGAGAGTACTTGGGTGTTTTTTTTTTTTCTTTTTTTGGAAGGGGCTATAGGAAATCTGTGATGTTTCCCTTAGGGTGAAAGTGTATAGACTTTTATGGCATGAGAAAGAGGGACACATCTCCACCAGTACAAACAACATGATCCTGCCTCATTGTTCCCAGATTAAAGCCTTGTCTTTATTTTATTTTTTCCCTTCTGCAAGTATTTTCTGAACCCTTACTACGTGCCAGCCTTTGTCTAGGTACAGAGAATACAGCAGTGAATAATGCAGACAACAATCTTTACTCTCAAAATGTACGATCTATGGGCGGGGCACAGTGGCTCACGCCTTTAATCTCAGCACTGTGGGAGGCCAAGCTGGGCGGATCGCCTGAAGTCAGGAGTTGGAAAACAGCCTGACCAACATGGCAAAAAAACCTGACTCTACTAAAAATACAAAAATTAGCTGGGCATGGTGGTGCGTCCCTGTAATCCCAGCTACTTGGGAGGCTGAGGCAGGAGAATAGCTTGAGTATGGGAGGTGGAGGTTGCAGTGAGCAGAGATCATGCCATTGCCCTTCAGCCTGGGCTACAGAATGAGACTCCGTCTCAAAAAAAAAAAAATTTACAATCTACCCAGGGATGGGATGGGTGTGGCCAGGGACAGTCAACATACAAATAAACATAAAATATATTAGGTAGTAATGAGTGTGCCCATGTTACTTATGAGAATACCTTTTGTTAAGGTTGTATGTCTCAAGCTTCTCTGACCATAAGAATCATGGGGGGAGCTTATTTAAAATGCATGTTCACCAACTGCAACCCAAACCTACTGAAATTGGAATGTACAGAAGAGGGACCTGGGAATTTTTTCTTCAAGATGCACCCAGTTAATTCTCATGAGCAACTGTATTAAGGGACACGTGGCTAAAGGAAGGTGCAGTCTGCCACAGTGATTCTTACTGGTGGCCCACTGGAATCATCTGGAAAGCCTTAAAATTGTAGGTACATGGGTCACCTGCCCAGAGTTTCTGATTTAATTAATTGGATGTGGGACTTAGACATTTGCATTGCTCCAAAACCCCCTCAAGTGGTCCTGGCATTCAGCCTAACTTCACCACCCTTTCCCCACCAGCCACAGGGGCGGGGACAGTGTACAGGTGGCAAAATAGAAATGGCACGAGATATTCCCTTTAAATCTCATTCTACCTTCCTACATTTGGAAGGTTTGGTGGAAGCAGAGCTTGGACACCCCCCTCAGTCGTGAGCCAGAGCCCCTGTGGGCACAATGAAATCTTAAAAACAACAGAAAAGTTCCCTCCAGGACTAGCTGCCCAAGGCCAGAATGCTAAAAAGGGCTGAGCTTTATAAATCAGCACTGACAGCTTCTGAGGACTCAAGGGCCACTTCTCAATGGGCACCTACCTCTGACATTGGATCTTTGATCCATTTATTGAACACCTATGGTATGCCAGGTATTATGTGAGGCAAAAATGAACAAGAAACATGCAAGTTGCTGAGGATCCGTTGGTATAAATGAATGCATAACTAACAATTCCCACACAGTGGGATAGGCTGCTAATAAGCGGTTATACAAAGTGCCACGAGGTTACAAAGAAGGGTTTACGGAGGGTGTGTGTGACTTTTGGTTTGGACTTGGAAATGTAAGTAGGCATTCACCAGGGCAAGAGAGACAAGTAGATGAACCAGAGTCTTATAAATCATTCTATTATAAAGACACATGCACACATATGGTTACTGCAGCACTGTTCACAATAGCAAAGACTTGGAACCAACCCAAATGCCTATCAATGATAGATTGGATAAAGAAAATATGGCACATGTACACCATGGAATAGTACACAGCCATTAAAAAGGATGAGTTCCTGTCCTTTGCAGGGACATGGGTAAAGCTGGAAACAATCATTCTCAGCAAACTGACACAAGATCAGAAAACCAAACACCACACGTTCTCACTCATAAGTGGGTGTTGAACAATGAGAACACATGGACACAGGCAGGGGAACATCACACACGGTGGCTTGTTGGGAGATGGGGGACTAGGGAAGGGATAGCAGGGGGTGGGGGTATAGGGGAGGTAAACCATTAGGAGGAATACCTAATGTATTTAGGTATTTCTAAATACACTGGATGCAGCAACCACCATGGCATGTGTATACCTATGTAGCAAACCTGTACGTTCTGCACATGTACCCCAGAACTTAAAGTACAATAAAAAATAAAAATAAAACACTTGGCAAGTGCAAAACACAAGCGAAAGGGCAGGTTTATGTCTGGTGAGTAGATATTATGTTCAGCATGGCATGAGCATCAGGATACCAAGGAAGTGGGAGGAGATTAATTCTAGACAGGTAGACAAGGGTCTCAAATGCCAAGCCAAGGAATATGGACCTTATTCAAAAGAATCACTGATGCCTGGCATAATTGGATTTATAGAAAGCTTAGAATCCATGACTGGATTCCCTGGTGGATGTGAAATGCAGAATGAGTTGAAAAGGGAAAAAAGAATAGGAACATGGCGGGCAGAGAGCAATCTGTGGGCTGAGGAAGAGTTGACAAGGGCCTGCGGCTACGCTCACGGACTAAGGGAGGAAGCTGGAGACTTCAGAAGGTCGGGGAGGTAAAACTTACAGGAATGAAAGACTCACAAGTTTGATGTGAGGAAGAGTTAAGAATGATTCTGAAGTTTTCCTGCTTTCATGATAATATTTGCAAAAGCAGGCAAAAGAAAGAAACAAATTTGGGAAGGAAAATGTTCAATCGTTAAAGTGAGGTATCCAGTCCATAGACAGGCATTCCAGTTTAGAACACAGAAAAGCTTTAAGTTGGAGCAGCAGTTACAGATTTGTGTGTCAGCATCTCTTAGGTGATGGTTAAAGGCTGAGGGAGGAATGAGATCATCCAGGAGGATCACACAGAATAAAAGAAGTGGGCCCGGGTGCAGTGGCTGACACCTGTAATCCCAGCACTTTGGGAGGCTGAGGTGGATGGATTGCTTGAGCCCAGGAGTTCAAGACTAGCCTGGGCAACATGGCGAAACCTTGTCTCTACTAAAAATACAAAAAATTAGCCAGGCACCTGTGGTCTCAGCTACCTGGGGAGCTGAGCAGGGAAGATTGTTTGAGCCTGGGAGGTCGAGGCTGCAGTGAGCTGAGATTGTGCCACTGCACTCCAGCCTGGGAGACAGAGTGAGACCCTGTCTCAAAAAAACCAAACCAAAACAAAACCAAACCAGAATGAGAGAAGTGGAAGGTAGGCTATAGGCCATTGAGAAGATCCAGAATGGTTTGGGGAGAGTTAGGAATTTGCAAAGGGGATGAGGGCTTCAAAGTGTAAATGGGTTAGATAGGTTGTTGGCTTCATTTAAACTTCAAAGATATTCATGGAGACCTTACTTGTGCCATGGATTGTGGCAGACTCTGGAACTATAGCTGCAAATAAGATACGCCCTGCCCTGCCCTCATGGAATTTACAGTCAAATTGTTGAGTGTTGCTTCAACAGAAAATAAGAGTCTCAGTCCATTTGCTGTTACTAATAACAGACTACCTGAAACTGAGTAATTTATAAAGAAAATGAATTTATTTCTTACAGATATCAAAGCTGAGAAGTCCAAGGTCAAGGGGCCCTATCTGGTGAGGGCCTTCTTGCTGCTGGGGACTCTTTGTAGAGTCCAGAGGCAGCACAGGGCATTACATGGCAAGGGGGTTGAGTGTGCTAACCTTGGTAGCTCAGATCTCTCATCCTTTGCTTATAAAGACACCAGTTCCACTCCCATGATAAACCACGAATTCATTAATGCATTAATGCTTTAATTCATTAATTCATGAATAGATTAATCCATTCATAAAGGCAGAGACTTCATGACCCAATCACCTCTTAAAGTCCCCATCTCCCAATACCAGCACATCGAGGATTAAATTTCAACATGAGTTTTGGACGGGAAAAATATTCAAACCGTAGCCAGAGGCCAGGCTGTAAAAGATAAGATAAAATTCTTGGATTGCAAGCAATAAAAACCAACTCTAACTAATTTAAAATAGTAGAAACTTACTGGAAGGGTGTGTAGTAACTCACAGAATCCAGAAGAAAGGGGAAGAACCAGGTCTCAGAAAGGGCAAAAACCTAGATAGCTGCAGGGAACAGAAATGAATGAGGATTCTCTTCCAGGGTTTTCTATCTGGATGAGCTCTATTTTCAATCTTTATGACACATTTTTAGTCTTTGTAACACCATTGGTTCCTAATAGCCTAACTTTGGACATGCACCCCCACCCTTGGCCCACCAAGATTTTGTCCAAAGCAGGAGTGGTAGTCCTCAGAGAAAAATCTGGGGCTGTTACCAGATGTAGGGAAAATAGTTCCTGAGCAAGTTAAAACAACAGATGGGAGGAAAGTCCAAACAATGAGCTAGATTATTCTTGCAGTAACTTTTGCAGAGCTACATAGAAAACAAAGGAGGCGGAAGCTTAAAAGGATTGCAGGGTGAGAGAAAAGTTCAGCTGTTTGCTAGCAGCTGGAAACAAGTAAGCAAAATTTAAACAGTGACATAAAGAAGAAAGATGAGACCCAAGGCAAAGTCGAATCTCTCCCTCCTCCAATGTGCACAGGGTATGGGAATGTATACGTGGTACCTTTGCACATTATCATCACATAGGATGCCAGTGCTCTATTCCACTGACCCAAGGAGAAATAAATATGCAAGGGTGTTTTTTGGTGGGATAGAGAAAATTTAAAGTACCCAGGAGCCCCTTGTGGCATGACTACAGCAATGTTGTTTGCAGTCTGATTCTTTTATCTTCTTTAGTATTTGCCATTTGGTTTTGCAACTGATGACACCAATTAGAAATTAAAAGGGTGGACTGGCCGTGATGGCTTATGCCTGTAATCCCAGAACTTTGGGAGGCCAGGTTGGATCACCTGAGGTCAGGAGTTCGAGACCAGCCCGACCAACATGGTGAAACCCCGTCTCTACTAAATACATAAAATTAGCCAGGCGTGGAGGTGCATGCCTGTAATCCCAGCTACTTGGGAGGCTGAGGCAGGAGAATCACTTGAACCTGGAAGGCTTGCAGTGAGTGGAGATTGTGCCATTGCACTCCAGCCTGGACAACAAGAGCAAAACTCTTGAGAAAAGAAAGAAAAGAAAGAAAGAAAGAGAGAGAGAGAGGGAGGGAGAGAAAGAACAAGAGAGGGAGGGAGAGGGAGGGAGAGAGAGGGAGGGAGGGAGGGAAGAAATTAGAAGGGTGGAGCTTCACTTTCATGCACAGATGGGGGAATAATGTGATACTTTGGAGATCACTGGATTTGGTCAGCATTTTCAAAACTGGTAACAAAAGAGATGTTAATTGGTGCTTCACAGCTCTAGTCAAATAAGCTTAGAAAATCTGTCCTCAATTCCTTTCTTGGATATTCTTTAGTGTATTGAAGGATATTGCAAAGGAATCTGTTTAATGGCAAGTCAAGTCAATTTTCTTGTGCTGGGGAAGACCTTTATTCAACAGCCCCTATAGAGTCTGGGAAGTCTTTAACACAGTTTAAATGCACTGTCACACTTATGTAATTTCATCTATTTCTGTCATACAGGCCAACACCTAATTACCATATATGCCACAGTCTCTAATATAATGTAGCAAAGCAGCAGGAGGGGCTCAGGATGGCTGTACTTAAGGATCAGCTTTACGATGGAGGAGAGGCAGGTTGAAGAAGTTGAGGTGTTAGGTTGAAAGCTTATGCCTTTCTAGTGCCGTGGGAGACCAGTTGCATGTTTAGGGCAGATGACAGGACTCAGGCTGGGAGTGTATGGTGAGAATTGGAAACATTTACTATGAAAAATGATGAAAAGGACCTGAAAAGACAAATATAAGATTATTGAGTAGTACTGAGGATTCACTGGAAGCTAGACTCCATAAACATATTAGGCATCTACTTGTAAGTGCCAGCAATTTTCTCCACTACTATTTGGCAATGCAGGGACAGAACTGGAAAGGATAGAAGGCTGGAAGGATGCATTACTGGAGACTGAGGAGAGCCATTAGAATGGGAAAATTGACGAGGATGAAGATGATGCTATTGAAATGACTGTTCATTGGATCCAGGGAAGGTATGATATAAAGTGAAATCAAGAGGATCCTGGAGGAATCTGAAAATGGGTATAACAAGCTTGAGACTGTGGAAAGGATAGAAAGGAACAAGGCTGTGATCTGCAGTTTCCTCTGGCTGTCATAACAAATGACTGCAAACAAGGTGGCTTAAAACAACAGAAATGTAGCCAAGTGCGGTGGCTCACACCTGTAATCCCAGCACTTTGGGAGGCAGAGGTGGGTGGATCGCCTGAGGTCAGGAGTTTGAGACTAGCCTGGGGAACATGGTAAAACCCTATCTTTACTAAAAATACAAAAATTAGCCGGGTGTGGTGACAGGAGCCTTGTAGTCCCTGAGTAGGAGGCTAAGGCAGAAGAAAAGCTTGAACCCAGGAGGTGGCTGGTTGCAGTGAGCTGAGATCACGCCATTGCACTCCAGCCTGGGGGATGAGAGTGAGACTTCATCTCAAAAAAGAAAAGAAATGCATGATTTCACAGTTCTAGGGGGATAGAAGTCTGAGACTAAATAGTTGGCAGGGGTGGTTCCTCCTGAATGCTCTAAGAAGAATGTGCTCTGTGCCTGTCTCCCAGCTTCTGGTGGCTGCTGCTGGCAGTCCTAGGTGTTCATGGCTTGTAGATATCTTACTTCACACTCTGCCTTTGTCTTCAGGTCACCTTATTCCCTGTGTGACTCTTCTTCCCTTCTCTTACAAGGACACTGGCCACTGGGCTTAAGGCCCACCCTAATCCAGGACGATTTCATCTGCACATCCTTAACTTAATTATATCTACAAAGACGCTTTTGCCAAATAGGTCACGTTCAAAGGTTCAGAGTGGGCTGAGCATGGTGGCTCACATCTGTAATCCCAGCACTTTGGGAGGCCAGGGCAGGTAGATCTCTTGAGCCCAGGAGTTCAAGACCAGGCAACATGGTGAAACCCTGTCTCTACAAAAAATACAATAATTAGCTAGGAGTGGTGGTAAGTGCCTGTAGTCCCCGCTGCCTGGGAGTTCTGAGGTGGGAAGATCACCTAAGCCAGGGGAGATTGAGGCTGCAGTGAGCCCTGATGGCGCCACTGTACTCCAGCCTGGGTGACAGTGTGAGACTCTGTCACAAAAAAAAAGAAAGAAAGGAAAGAGAGAAAGAAAGAAAAGGAAGGAAGGAGAAAGGAAGGAAGGAAAGAGAAAGGAAGGAAGGAAAGAAGGAAGGAAGGAAAGAGAAAGGAAGGAAGGAAAGAAGGAAGGAAGGAAGGACACCCCAAAAAGAAGAGAGAGAGAAAGAAAGAGAAAGGAAAAAAGGGAGGGAGGGAGGGAGGGAGGAAGGAAGGAAGGAAGGAAGGAACTTACTTCTCGGGTAGTTCTAATGTGCAGCCAGGATTAAGAAAAAAAGCAACTAAGGGTCAAATATGACCTTCATCATGAAGTAGCAACTGGGAACCAGGGTTGCTCCCCTCCATCAAGGCCTAAACAAGATGCTCCTGGGAAAGAGACTTCAGTGCTTTCTCCCAAATCCCTTCAGGTCTCAAGCAGAGCCAGGAAATTCAAAAATAAGGAAAAGAGAGGTTATATTGCCTGGCTTCTGACTGAGGTCCCAACCAGCCTGGAGTTCTGTTCTTGTTCAAGCCTACACAAAGGATGGATTTCAAGTGCTTTTCAGCAGGAGAAGACGTCAGAACTCATATCTAAAACAGTTGCTATTCCTGCAAGACAAGACTTTTTCCCCAAAAAAGATTTTCTTAATATATTTGGAGAAATATCTTTTGCCAGAACAATATTCAGTGGCTTACGTTGTAATTTTTGAATATGTAATAAACGCATTAAAATTTTCAAGCAGTTTAAAAGGTTATACAATAAAAAGTAATTTTTAGCCAGGTGCAGTGGCTGGTGCCTGTGGTCCCAGCACTTTCAGGAACCAAGGCAGAAGGATCACTTGAAGCCTGGACTTTGAGACCAGCCAGGGCAATGTATTGAGACCCTATCTCTACAAAAAATACAAATAATAAGCCAGGCCTGGTGGCTCACACCTGTAATCCCAGCTGCTCAGGAGGCTGAGGCAGGAGGATCACTTGAGCCCAGGAGTTCAAGACCAACCTGGGCAGCATAGTGAGACCCCATCTCTATAAAAAATTGTTAAAAATCAGCCAGGAGTAATGGCATGAGCCTGTAGTCCCAGCTACTTGAGAGGTCAATGGAGCCCAGGAGTTCAAGGCTTCAGTGAGCCATGATTGCAACTCTGCACTGCACCATCAGTGATAGAGTGAGAACCTGTCTCTTAAAAAAATAAAAAAGTAATTCTCGCTTATCCCCCACCTTCTAATTCTGCACTCGCCTCGAGTTCGCTCCCTAGAAGCAACTGCTTTTATCCATTCCTATGTATCCTTCCTAAGATACACAAGCTGTATCCTGCCTGTTTTCATTTAACACTATATGTTGGAAATCACTGCATATTAATGTATACAGATCTACCTAACCCTACCAATTGGCTATTCCACAATTTATTTAGCTCACAATGATGGATGTTTAGATTGTTTCTAGTCTTAAGCAAACAGGTTAAAGATTAAATAAGAAAAAAAGCCTATAATTCCAGCACTTTAGGAGGTTGACGTGAGAGGACTGCTCAAGGCCAGGTGTTTGAGATTAGCCTGGCAACTCAATGGTGAGACCCTGCTCTATAAAAAAAATGGAAAAACTTAGCCAGGCATGGTGGTGCACACCTGTAGTCCCAGATACTTAGGAGGCTAAGGTGGGAAGATAGCCCGAGCCCAGAAGTTAGGGGGCTGCAGTGAGCTGTGATTGCACCACTGCACTCCAGCCTGGGCAACAGAGTGAGACCCTGTCTCAAAAAGAAAAGAAAAATCAACAAGATTCAAAGTGGGTCCCTCACCAGGTAAGAGCATTGAATGGAACAAAGGAGAGGAGGGGGGATGCAACAGGTCCCTGGGTGGAAGGGCTGATGTCCCTGGGCCTGAGGCCTGGCCCCAGGGAAACCTGTTTGATGATGTGTTCCTTCTGACCACACAGGAGCCTGATGCCCAGGACCCTCGAGAGCCAGATCACACTCGAGAAGACACCCAGCTACTTCGTCACTCAAGAGGCTCCTCGACGCATCTTCAACATGTCCCGAGACACCAAGCTGATTGTGGTGGTGCGGAACCCTGTGACCCGTGCCATCTCTGATTACACCCAGACCCTCTCCAAGAAGCCGGACATCCCGACCTTCGAGGGCCTCTCCTTCCGCAACCGCACCCTAGGGCTGGTGGACGTGTCCTGGAACGCCATCCGCATTGGCATGTACGTGCTGCACCTGGAGAGCTGGCTGCAGTACTTCCCGCTAGCTCAGATTCACTTCGTCAGTGGTGAGCGGCTCATCACTGACCCGGCCGGCGAGATGGGGCGAGTCCAGGACTTCCTGGGCATTAAGAGATTCATCACAGACAAGCACTTCTATTTCAACAAGACCAAAGGATTCCCTTGCTTGAAAAAAACAGAATCAAGCCTTCTGCCTCGATGTCTGGGCAAATCAAAAGGGAGAACTCATGTACAGATTGATCCTGAAGTGATAGACCAGCTCCGGGAATTTTATAGACCTTATAATATCAAATTTTATGAAACTGTTGGGCAGGACTTCAGGTGGGAATAGGCCCACGAGAGGAAAGGGCTCTCAAGGGTTCTTCTGCCCATCTCTTCCATGAGATTTGCTCCCAGACCCTCTGATCTTCTCCCTCCAACAAAACTTGGCTCTAGCCCCCTTTCCCACCTTGAGTTGCATCATCTTGGAACTGGGAAGCCCAGCTAAAGCCAAGAGATCACAGGGTCCCTGCCACTAGCTGTCATCAGCCTGCTCAAGCAAAGTTGATCTGCTCCTGGCATGTCCAGTAAATTCCAGAATCATTCTCCTTCTGCCCACAAGAGGCCTTGGGGAATTGCTTTAAGAGTGAATGTCCCAATGATGATAGATATTATAAGCGATGATAGTTCTGTTGCTATGAACACAGCAGTCGGTCCCTGTCCTTGTCCACCCAGGAGTGGCCTTGTTAATTCCAAATGGCATGTATCTTCTCTCTGAGCTTCATTTCTTCAAGATGCCCTGGGTGGTGGGATGGGAGACCATTCTCAGTCCTCCTCAGACCTTAGCAACTCATTGAGAGATTGCAAAGCTGAAAGCACCCCGCTGGCCACCCCTGGGAGACAGACCCTTTGGTGATGAAATAAACCAGTGACTTCAGATCCTGTGGTCTCAACTGTGCTTCAAGGACACTGTCTCTGAAAACCACTTTGTGATTCTCCCTGCTCCCTGTGGACAAAAGCACATAATTCTGCTGTTACGGGTACTTTGCTCATGTGAGCTTTCATGTTCAGCATGCAATGGAATCATGCTTGTCCATGTGAAATAAATATGGCTCTCTCGTGTCCTTAATGCTGGGCTTTTCCCTGTAAGCTGGGTTTGCAGTACAGTTTATTCATTCAGCTTCTTCCAGTGCAAGAAGGCAGCTAGTGCTGGGGGTGATCTGGGGGTCAGGAAGGAGGGCAAGGACTACATGGGGCAGGGGCAAGGTGATGGAGATGGGGAAAGAGGTTCTTGCTGGCAGAAGCTGGCAGAAAGATCATGTGAGATCTATGGAGACATCCTCTATCTGAAACATAAGTCTGTGTTCATTCTCTGCTTAGAAATTTTAGAACAGAAGTGCCACACTGAAGGTCCGAGGGTTGATGGGGCATTAGATATCTTTTTGCTTGGCCAGCATGATATTTTGAAATAATTGTCAACAGTTAGAAACTGGGAGCATTCATATGTAAAAAGTATGGATTTCCAGCTTCTTAGTAGGAAAAAAGAGAAAGAGAGAGAGAGACTTGGCTATACTGAGCCTGCCCTGCAGCATGGCAACAATTGGCTGCTGCCTTTGGGTGGGGCCTGCATTCCCCAGTTTTACAGCTCCCATGTAGGCACCCTCCCTTGCTTATTTGTGTCATTTGCCGGGTTCCTGTAGGCATTTGAGTTCCCAGCCCTGCCTTGAATGTGTCTCATAACCTCCAGTAAAGCCCAAATCCTCCAACATGGCGCCTGAGATGACCCCAACTTACAGTTTCTCCTTCACCCTCTGCTCCAACCTCACAGAACGATGTGCCTTTTCTTGAGCCTTTCAAGTCTCCATACCTATTCCCACGCCATTTCCTTCGCCTGGAATGCTTTCCCTGACACCTCTCCAGCTAATGGAAACCCATGTTCCCAGTAAGACATCACTCAAGTGTCGTTTGCTAGATATATGTGAAGCCTTCTCCAGCTAAGCTATCTGCTCACTCTTCTGTTCACTTGGGAGCTTGTACATGACTCAATGGCAGCTTTTGTCACACTAGATTATAATTATTTTTATAAATGTCTGCCTCCACCATAAACCATGAACTCCTCGAGAGTCAAGACTGTATCTTGCTAAGATGTAGTAGGCACATAGCAGATGTCTGATGGTTGAATGTGTGAGAGGGTGGATGGATGTTGGAGGTCTGGAGTTGTGGATGAGGATGTTCCAAGGAACTGCATTTCTGGGGGATGCTTCCCAGATAGCTCCATGTATCCACAGGAAGCAAAGAAGGATTGCTGAACATCTGGGGACCGCTTGGAACTTGTATGCTCTGTCAGGCACGGTAGAAGCTCCCTGAAAATCAGATACGACTTGTAAGGGTGGAAGACACTAACGCATAAGACAATAATTCTGCATCTTGGCCCATCTTCCTTACCCAAGCATCTTAATCAATGACTGGACCCATGGCACCAAGAAATCATTTCTGCAGGTCTGCCTCTCTGTGCTTCCCCTGTGGATCTGGAGAAGTGACAGGGTGGAAGCCATTCCTGCTTGGACACTGGGGCCTGACCCTCTGGTGATCAGAAGAAGGGTGGATTGTATATGGGCATTAATTAATTGCCCTTATACATTTCCCTTCCAAAAGGGTATTTGGTGTTCTGTGACTCTGAGCCACAGAGGAGCCAAAGCCATATCCAACTGGAGACAGAAGTGCATTGAGACACAAAGGAATCGCCTAAGAAAGAGTCAATGAAAATTTGCTTGTTTATTCTCATTGGGAAGAGTGCAGTCAGAATTGATGAAAATTTTGAATTTTGTGCGCATAAATGCAGTTTTATTCCTTTGCGTGACAAGCACTCTCAGACTGCCCAGACTAAGTAAATTTCAAGTATTAATGAATAGGTATGAGTCTCTCATAATTAGCATCTCAATCATTGTATGCAAATGGAAGATGCTTAAAAATCCTAGTTTAAATTAGTAAAATCTGGAGTACACGAATCTGCTCAGCAAACTCTGATTTTTTAATCCAGTGCAAATGGACCCTTTTACCCAGGCTGCTCCAGGGCAAACTTGCACAAGTTCCAAATTAGTACGCTTTAAATAGATGAAGTTTGAATGTTCAATCTGAAATAAAAAGGCTCCTCAGGGTGTGTGTGTGTGTGTGTGTGTGTGTGTGTATGTGTGTGTGTGTGTGCTTGGTTAGGTTGCTGAAACAGAGACACAAAATGGCAGTGTCTTAAAAGACAGAAGTGTATTTCTCTCTCACTAACAGCCCAGAGTGGACGGCAGTTCCACGACTCCAGAGAGTGGAGACCCTTGCATCCTACCATATCTGCATTCCACTCAGCAGGAGGAGGGTGTAGAAATATGTGAAGACTATCCAAAAGAGAACAAGCAGAGGTCACTGATTCAGAGCTTGCTCTAGCAAGGAGTCTGACATTTGGCAGAAACTCACAAGCTGGCAGAACAGTGGGAAAGCTTCATAGTGGAAAAGAGAGAAGGCGTCAGGAGTGCCTCACTGGAGGTAGTTGGCATAGGAAAGCTGCAAGTGGGCTCATTAGAAGTGGGGCATCTGGCTGGGTGCAGCAGCTCACACCTGTAATCCCAGCACTTTGGAAGGCTGAGGCTAGCAGATGAGCCTAGGAGTTTGAGACCAGCCTAGGCAACATGGCAAAACCCTGTTTCTATGAAAAAAAAAAAAAAATGAGCCTGGCATTGTGCCACGCTCCTGTAATTCCAGCTACCTGGGAGGCTAAGGCGGAGATGATTACTGGAGCCCAGGGAGGTCAAGGCTACAGTGAGCTGTGATCACATCACTGCACTGTAGCCTGGACATCTAAAAAAAAACAAAAACAAAAACAAAAAAAACAAACAACCCGAGGCATCTTATGTGATTGATTCAGAGGCATGTGTGACTTTCTCTAGTTGGTCCTGAGTTAGAAGTTGGGACAAAAAATAGAGAAGCTGGCAGTTATTGACCAGGTCTTTCTCATTCTGGGCCAGTTGCTGCAGGGATTGTGGTCTGGCTTCCCCAGCTGGTTGCTGAAGAGATTGTGGGTCAGAGTTCTATTGCCATTGTTTGTTGGTCCATTCAGTCTCTTGGAAGCAAAAGGGGCACAGGAAGAACATGCTTCTTCCATTTGAGGTTGCAACATCATTTCTGCTCACAGCTCCTTCGTACTGTGAATGGTGCCTCCTGTGGTTGTGCAAAGGTAGTGGTACCACTTTGACTTACATCCTCTTGGGTAGAACATAGTTATTTGGTCACACTTAGATAAGAGGAAAGCTGGGAAATGTAATCTTTAATTTGGGTGTTACTATGCTCAGCTAAAATTAGGATATTCTATAAAAGAAGGGGAGAACAGATATTGAGGGATATGTAGCTGTCTTGCCACAGAACCTTATCCACATAGCAAAGCCTCCAGGTGTTTCTGGTTCTCTCTGTGACTTTGTGTCAATACATGAGTATGCTTCTCCACACATATTAGAATGTGTCTGTACCTGTTTCAGTCCCTGCTTTCTTTCCCCTGCCTCTGTCTAAGGACAATGTGGTATAGAAGCAATCACAACTTGCTCAGATCTAATATGTCTAAGTTTGAATCCCACCTCTGTTATTCCCGAGCTATATGACCTTAGGGAAATGATTTAAATTCTTTGAGCCAATTTTATCATCATTAAATTGGGACATAAATTTGTGCCCATGGTAAGGGGTTTGTGGTGAAGGTAAGTGAGAAAACACTTGCCTTCCACATAGTAGGCACTCCATTCATATTCCCTTTATTCCCGGCAGTGGAATCCACCACAGCTCCAATATTCCTGTTGGCTGAGATCAGCTGCAGCTCTAATAGAACTACAGAACTGCTCATAGCAATTTCCTTCATCCTGTGAATGGGTGAGTTAAATCACTTTCCCAACCTAGGATCAAGTGGCTCAGTTTAAACGCTGGGCTCCAGATTCTGGCCAAATAAACCCAGTACCTATGCCCCCTAGAGTAAGGTGCTCATTCACTATGATTTTCCCAGGACAGACCCAGTTTATTCCTGTTGTCCTGGCATAATTATCAACATTGCCTCTTTCACTCTCAGCCATGTCGCACCTGGGATGGTAAATCTCCAGGTGTCCTTATTGTCCCTGAACTCTGACACCAGCTTATTCCTCCTAAAGGGCTAACCCTCAAGATTTCATGGCCATCTCTTTCTTATCGTCCAGCTCTCAGCTCAAGAATCCACTCTAAACTTGCCCTTCGTCTTCCCCAGTCACTCTCAATCTTGTAATTCTTTTTTTTTTTTTTTTTTTCTGAGATGGAGTCTCTCTTTGTCACCCAGGTTGGAGTGCAGTGGCACAATTCAGCTCACTGCAACCACCTCCACCTCCTGGGTTCAAGTGATTTTTTTGCCTCAGCCTCCTGAGTAGCTGGGATTACAGGCTCCTGCCACCATGCCTGGTTAATTTTTGTATTTTTAGTAGAGATGAGGTTTCACCATGTTGGTCAGGCTGGTCTTGAACTCCTGATCTTGTGATCCACCCTCCTTAGCCTCCCAAAGTGCTGGGATTACAGGCATGAGCCACCGCGCCCGGCTCAATCTTGTAATTCTTGTAAGTCTATTATAGTACTTATCACTATCTGACATTATATATTAGTTTACTTGTTTGGTATTTGTTTCCTCTAGAGGTCTGGGAGCTACATGAGGGTGGAACTATGCCCATGTTTTCCAGCATAGTGCCTGACATACATAAGTACTTAATAATTATTTGAGTAAATGAATGAACTTCTGGGGCTCTCTAAGCTGAATGTTAGCTTTTTTGACCCTGTTCTTCAGCTCTATCTTCTACCTGAGATCCCTCAGGTCTCTTGTGATCTTCATTGCCATCATTAGCCTTTGTGAGAGTTAGAAAAAGGCACTCCCTCATTGGCAGATAAATGAGAAAAGGTGCATCTTTGGAGTGGACACTGTGTTTTGAGTATACAGCACAGTGAATGGAGTACAGATTGGATATCAGCACCCACTCGGCCCCCAACCCCCAGCTGGCATCCTTTTTTTTTTTTTTTTTTGAGAAAGAGTCTCGCTTTGTTGCCAGGTTGGAGTACAGAGGTGCAATCTCGGCTCACTGCAACCTCTAACTCCCAGGTTCAACTGATTCTCCTGCCTCAGCCTCCTGAGTAGCTGGGACTACAGGTGCATGCCACCATACCCAGATAACTTTTTCTATTTTTAGTAGAGATGGGGTTTCACTGTGTTAGCCAGGATGGTCTTGATCTCCTGACCTACCTCATGATCTGCCTTCCTCAGCCTCCCAAAGTGCTGGGATTACAGGCGTGAGCCACCACGCCCGGCCAAGCTGGCATCTTTTTGTAAGGCACAAACTGCAGTCCTGCATGGCAGCCCTGTCTTCAATTCCTCCCCATTCACTGGGATTTCATGTACCTAAATGCTCCAGAAATTAGCACTGAGATACTTCTGCCTTTGGACATCCAAGACTCTATTTTTCTAGCTCTGCCTTTCAGGAGCTTCTCCAACTCTGCTGGTATCATGATCCTTAGTGATTCCTCATACTTCACATTCAGTTTTTTTTGGTATACACATGTATGTCTCTCCATGGATGCATAGTCATGTGTGGGTTTGTGTCTTCTTGTATGTATGTGTCTCTTTATTACAACCTCATAAACACATATTAACTCTCAAAACTATTGAACAAGAATTTACTGAATGTATGCAAAGGGCAAGTACAGACATAATGACAGCTAACATTTATTCAGTGTTTTTTGTATGCCAAAGATTGTGCCTTCCATATCTTATAATAACTCTGTAATGCAAGCACTATTTCAAAGTGCAGCAAAAAGGAAAAGTATTTGGGTGTGGTGGTTAAGGGCATGGATGCCTAAGTTCTAACCCTAGCTTACCACTCTCTTACTCTGGGACCTTAGGCAAGTTGTTTTAGGTTCCTGCCCAGTTTCCCCATCTATAAAATAGGGGTATCAAGAATTGTACCAATCACAAATAGTGATTTCATGAGGATTCAACAAATTTAATTTATATGAAGTGTCTGGAATCACACTTAAAAGTGATAGCTGATTTTGATGCTCTCCTCATTTTGAGATGAGAAAAGTAAGACTTAAAAAATGTAAAGAAAATGTCTAAAGTTCTCACACAGGATAGTAGGAGCACTATCCTGGAGCAAGTCACACAGGAGACACATGAGACAGTGAGCAAAGTGCAATCACTGAAGCAATGCAACAATTTAAGGTCATATAAAAGAGGAGAACAACACAGAATCAGCAAGAGCTTCATGAAGAAGGCCATGGAGCACCTTCCCACTCTTCTCCCACTTATGATAAATCTCTCAACCTCTTGGATGAAGTTCAGCTTATGGATGGGTTTGGTAGCCCAATGACCAGAACCAAGAGGGGTTTAACAAGGGGGTTTTTGTTACTCGCAAGAAGTAAGAAGAACACCAGAGATAGCTTCCAAAGCAGTGCCTCCTCGAGCTGGGACTGGGTCGGGTTTTATAGGCATAGGGTAATGAGGTGCAATCTGATTGGATCTTGGAATGAGGTGATTTCAGGAGGCCTGATCTGACTGGATCTTGCCATGGGGTGACAGCAGAGCCCAATCTGATTGGATTTTAGATCCTGCTGTGTGATATCTGCTTCTCAATTCAGTCCCCACTCTTTGGTCTGAGCACTTTGGTTCCCCCGGAAGTTGCAAGCTTGGTTCATCCGAGCATGCTTAGGTTACATGAGCTGAGGGTTTGTGGCAGCTGAGAAACAACTCACAACTTTGTTGCATAAAAGTTGAACCAGACTGTTCATTGGAAACACTTGTCCCAGGGGGCAATGAGGTTATATCTTTTCCTTAAATTTGATGAAGAATCTTCTAGATGAATTTTTAAAAAATGAGTACTTGATGGGATTTCATTCATTTAGCCTTGAACACTTAGGTGTACTGGCCAGGATCAGAGATGCACAGTTATATTGGTCTTCCTTCCTGCCCCCCCACCATGCATCCCCCCAGCCTAATGAGAATTAGAGTTGTATAAACAAATAATTACTATATTATGTAATAAGTGAAATCTATGTGATGAAGGGCACAGAAGAGAGAGTGGAGACTTTCCTGGTGAAAACTTGGACAGGAGAAGGTAACAGTGGGGCCCTGTCTTAAAGAATGAGAGGAATTGGGCTGGTGTGGTGGCTCATGCCTGTAATCCCAGCACTTTGGGAGCCCAAGGCGGATGGATCACCTGAAGTCAGAAGTTCGAGATCAGTCTGGCTAACATGGTGAAAACTGTTTCTACTAAAAATACAAAAAATTAGCCAGGCATGCTGGCATGTGCCTGTAATCCCAGCTACTTGGGAGGCTGAGGCAGGAGAATCACTTGAACCAGGGAGGTGGAGGTTGCAGTGAGCTGAGATCCCACCATTGCACTCCAGCTTGGGCAACAAGAGCAAAACTCAGTCTAAAAAAAAAGAGAGAGAGAGAATGATAGGAATCTTCATCTTTTGGAAGAGTGTTACATGCCAGTCTGAAAAGCCTCTGGAGGCATGATTGTTTTAGGTGGGGGCAATTGGGACCAATAATTAAGGTCATGTGGCTAAATTCTGGTCATAGGATTTGACCTTGGACCCATTTACACCATATCCCAGTCCTGGGAATATGCTCAGTTTTCCCATAGATTCAAGGTGGATCTCACACCAGCCTAACTGTATGAGGGGCAGAAATACAGACCCACCTTTCCCTGGATAAGATGAGCTGCTGGTCTCCTTCCTGTTTAGTCTCCTTCCTAGGTAGACATATGCAATCTCCTCACCCTCTCACCCCACCTCCCAGTGTTCAGCACCAGAGATCTGAAAAACCAATTTAGGCCAATAAACAATCGTCCCAATGGGGCTCCTCACTTTTGACAATGAACTTTGCCTTTGGTTTTCTGGTAAATACTGAGAACATGTTGCTTTTATCACTGGTGAGGGGTGGGAGAAGCAAGCCCCAAACCCCCAAACAACTTATTACACATTTTATTCCATTTTTCTAGTGTGAAATGAAAATATGAATGTGCCTTCTAGGAACTATTACTAACTGGCTTTTATTGACAACAGTGGCTTAAATAAATCAGGGGGTTTCTTCTCTCAATTTAAAGAAGGCTGGAGTTGGACAGTTAAAAGTTAGTGCCGCAGCTCCATTTTGCTATCAGGGACTCAGCCTCCTTTTGTCTTTCTGCCACACCATCCTTATTCCATGGTTTCCATCCTCATGGTCCAAAATGGCTGCTGGGGCTCCAACCACCACATCTATGTTCTAGCCAGAAAGAAACAGAAAAGAAAGAAGCCAAAGAAACTACTCCTTCTCAACTAAGTCAATATCCCCTTTTGAGGATATTGCCCAGAAATTCTAAATTCTACCCAGTAACTTCTTTCTTTCTTTCTTTCTCTCTCTTTCTTTCTTTCCTTCTTCTTTCTTTCTTTCTTTTTGAGATGGAATCTAGCTCTTGTTGCCCAGGCTGGAGTGCAATGATGTAATCTTGGCTCACTGCAACCTCCACCTCCTGGGTTCAAGCAATTCTCCTGCCTCAGCCTCCTGAGTAGCTGGGATTACAAGCAAATGCCACCACACCTGGCTAATTTTTGTTATTTTTAGTAGAGATGGGGTTTCACCATGTTGGCTAGGCTAGTCTCGAACTCCTGACCTCAGGTGATCTACCCACCTCAGCCTCCCAAAGTTCTGGGATTACAGGCATGAGCCACGGTGCCTGGCCCAGTAACTTATATGTACATCTTTTTAGCCACCTCTAGCTGCAAAGGAGACCAGAAAATGTAATTTCTTCGCTGAACACATTACTTCCCTGACAACCCAGAATTGGAGTTTCTGCTAAGGAAGAAGGAGAGAATGAATATTTGGAAGGAATTTAACAATCTGTGTTACAATGAAACTTCAACTATTTGAAAAAGCTGTCTCTTAGCTTACCAACATTTTCCAACCAATCTTCAAAATGACTCCAGTACCTCCACATTAGAGACCTCCAATTTGTCTCACTATCCCTTCCACTTGACTTCTTAAGGTAAATGCCCCCAGCACCAACTTCTCCCTGCCTTTAGCTCCAACTAATAAACTGGCTCTCTGAGGGAGTATCAAGGGAAGGAAAGACATCTGATTTGCAGCATCTGCCAATTTCCCTGGTGTAAATACACCCACCTGGGCCAATTTCAAGCTACCAAAGTGGCATCACTGCATGCAAATTAGGAAGAGACACGCACCATCAGCTCTCAGGAGACAGAACTAGCAAGCTCAGGCACACCATTCTCCCTGCTTCCTGTAACCAGGGAACAGATGAGAGAATACATCGAGGTCCTGGAGTTTTCTTATGCACTTGTATGCCTGGTGCCTGGATTTAGCCTGTGCTCTGGGGGCTGGACCAAACACATTTTCAACACCTCTAAAACAAATCAGATTGCATTTCATCTGATGATGCAATGGAGTCATCTCATAGAGCATTTAACTTACCTAAATCCAATCCTATTTTGTCAGTCTGAGAAAAAAGGATGACTTAAATAGTATAAGCAATTTTACCTGCTATCTTGTTCATGAGCATATCCTGCAGAATAACCATGAGAAGGGAAGCAAAGATTTTTTTGTTCCTTCAATCTCAGCATACCCTTCACAGTATGAGCTTTTCCTTACTAACTGTGACTCTAATGTTAATTATTACTTATTTTTTATGCTCCACGATCCCTAAATGCAAGCCACCTACTTCCTCTGACCCACTGAATAAACAGAAATGTGTAGCAATGATGGAAAGCAGTATGGTTTGAATGTTTGTCCTCTCCAAAATTCATGTTGAAACTGAATTTCTAATACAACAGTATTAAAAGGTGGAACTTTTGGGAGGTTAATGCCATGAGGGTAGAGCCCTCATGGATGGGATTAGCACTCTTATAAAAAGTGAGACATAAACCATGACCTGCAGAAGTCTGGCCTTCAGACCCTGACTCAATGATGGACGAATGAATGCACTCTCACGCCATGACAGTGAATCAAGAGGGCTAGGGATGGCTGTTGGCTGCTTCCTGAGGGTGAAATGCAGCCAACCAGCCAAGACCCTTTGTCTATCCACACATATATTCCATCAAGATTTCACAAGAGAGGTTCTAAGTTAACACACTTGTGGATAAATAACATGGTTAAACGAGTGGTTTTACGAATGATAAAACTTTAGGTTCTGGGCCCAGAGTAAACACTATTAACAGGTAATTCCCTTTTGATCTCTCCCTGGGAGGACCATCCAGCATGAAGTTTACATGAGTAAACAGTTAGAGTAGAGATAAAGGGATTTGGGGTAAACAGACTTAACTGTGAAGGCCTCGTTCCTATTTTCTCCCTAACTTAATGGACATTCCACTTTCGGCCTGTCCCAGTAAAACCTTTTGGCCTTGCAAAAGGTTTGAGACTAACCTATAACCTTTCCTAATATATCCTTAATATTTTGCCAGCCACCCTGAGCGAATATCAACACAAGGGGCTTGAGGGAGTGGGTTTGGCCCCTTTTGCCCTTCCATCCCTTCCACCCTGTGAGGACACAGTGTTCAGGGTGCCATCTTGGCAAAGACCATGCTTTCACCAGACACTAGATCTGTCAACACCTTAATCTTGAACTTCCCAGTCTCCAGAACTGTGAGAAAGACATTTCTATTATTTATAAATGGTCAGGTCTGTGGTATTTTGTATAGCAGCCCAAACAGACAGAAGGTAAAACTGGCAGTGTTGGACTGAGAGGATTTCTCAAGGCAACTTTGCTAATGTGCCTTTGTCATCTGACTGGTTCACTCCAGAACCCAATCTCTGAGTAAGATGCAGCTCCACTTTCTTTGCCCCCACCATGTGGCATCTGCACCTGCTGGGTACATAGTATGCTCAGACTGCAGGAAAAAGGACGAGACAGTAATGAAAGGTGGTAAGAGAGGAGCCAGGGAGGATGGAAGGGCTTCTAGCAACTTCTTAATTCTTACATCAGCCTCTTTCCTGCATGCTGCTGGGGGCACATAGTTTGTGGACCTTTCTCACGCAACAGAGTGTTTGACGGAAATGCACCCAGTGGTCATGTGTGTGACTGACGTTTATTTTACTCCCACATACCTTGAAGAACTGGGAGATGAGTCTGTGGGACTGACATGTGTCTGGCTGATCCATCTCTGACCAGAACATGATTGACTACACACGACTAATTGGGTCATGGCTGACTGACACATGCTTAATGGATAGCGCCCACCCCACACACCTCAGTCTGCAGCTTGTCTGTGAAGTTCCAGTCAATTGATATATGCTCAGCCTTGCAGTGGGGCTGGCATCTTGCCATCTGTTGATGGGCCTGCAATCCTGCCCTCAGGCTTCTAGGAAGGGACTTTGTTCCTCTCCAGGCCTAGAGGGAAGGATGTATTTATAGCTTGACAGTAGCTGCAGCTCAGCCCCTGACCTAGCTGCCCTTCCACACTGGGCATTTTGCTGTGTTTGAGACCAGCATGGGCTTTGCAGCTCACTGTGCCCAGATGAACCTGGCCCTCGTTGGGTAGAGTTCCAGGGTCCTCACAGTGGCTTTAAGGGCAATTCACGCCGCCATCAGAGTCCTGGATCCTTTTCCAAAAGCTGTAGCCATTCAAGCCCTTGGGCAGAGGCATGGCAAGGAGATTCTGGGTAATATGGAGAAACGAAGATAACAGAGGCAAGTACTTAGGGCACTAAGGTATTTTATACAGGATTTCAATTTTCCTCCTGCTTTTCAGTAATTGTAACATAACTTGTATACTGGCTTAAGGAAATAAAGTAATTTCTTTGTAATAACAATGACTTTTATTCCCACTCTGCAGAGGGAAGAAATTGAATCCCAGAAGTTTTTTTTTTAAATGACTTGTCTAAGGTTACGTAGCCAGCTCAAATCAACAACTTCTAACTCTAATTTCTTATCTTTATGAGGAAAAGACTTATGCTGCAACAGTAAATTTTAAATTGTCTTTTAAGAAGAACTTGCCATCAGCAAATTCGTTAGATCTGGGAATAGAGAACAGATATACGTTGTCTTTTTCTCAGTGTTCATTAAGTCCAGTAGATTATTAACCAAGAAGTGGAGCTCATACTAAGAAATTAGACACAAATGCTGGTGCTCTGTTTGTAGCAACAAGAACAAGCAGACAGGGGTATAGAATGAGAATGTGACCAAGCCTGCTCTCCAAAACTAATCTGACATTTGGTGGGTGGAGCTGCTACAGGGGTCAACACAAAATTCCCGACAAAAAGTTAAGTAATTTTAAATACAATCCATCAGAGTAACTAAAATAAATGAGACATTACAAGCAGATGGCTATCTCATCTAAATTTCTGAACGTTTATATTATGTTAAGACGTATGAAATTGCTAAGTCAAAACAGCTAAGTATTGGCAATTCATGTGGAATCCAGGGGAAGGTAGAATCATATCAAGAAATACTATAGTGAGAAAAGCTCTGTGATGATTGAGCTCAAACATAGACATGAGTTTCCTAACAGTAAAAGCAAAGAGGAAAACTGATGGGTGATGTGTCTCTTACAACATCGTATGGTCTAATGATGTGAGCTCCAAGGAGACAGGGCTCATTTCCTCTTTATATGAGAGATACTGGTCAACATAATAGATCCTTTATAATTATTTTTTACAGGAAATCCTAGGATAATCCTCCTATGGCTATTTTCTATACAAACTAATGATAAGTATTAATTAGTAATAGAATGAAATAATGGTCCTGTTAGGGTAATTCTATGGGGGATCAAGGTGATACAGTGCAAGAGCTGCAAGTTATAGGTGGTATGGATTGATGGAGGGAGAAAGCCTGCAGAATTGTGAGAGCTAAATAATGATGATCTTATTCTTCCTAGAACCTCCACCATTTGATTTTGGCATTAGCTGGAAGCAAACAATTCGCCACTAATGTCACTGGTGAGTGTATGAAAGACAAGCATTCTATGACACTGTATAAAGAAGATCTATCTATTAAAGAAATTGGGCAAATAGTCAACAGGCATTATAATTTATAGTTATAGAACTATAATTGAAATGTGAAGTCGCTTCACATCTTGCTGGTTATTAAGGTGATCTACAACAGATTGTTTACATCCAATATTTTCACAGCACCTAGAGTCAAGAGCCAAGAGTTTATCTCCCAAAATGTTCTCAGTTAATTAAAAAATTCAACAAATGCTCTGCTGAATCTCCAAAATGCCAGCATGGCCCTAGCCTTAAAGCTTCTGAGATTAGAAACTTCCAAGGTACCACTTTCACCTTGTAGCACAGATGCCGGCCCCTACTGAGGTGATCCACCATTTTCCCAATGATACTTTTTTTAAGTATTCTGCCAATTTGCGTTTGTAAAGTTGAACCACGTGAAATTGCCAATACTTCGCTGTTTTAACTTACAAAAGTAGCAATTTTATAAGTCTCAACATAACACAAACTTTTAGAAATTTACATGAGATAGCCATCTGCTTGCAATGTCTCATTTATTTTAGTTTCTCTGACGGATTGTATTTCAAATTACATTAATATATGAATTTAAAATACTGCTTTCCCCCTCAAATCATGTGAAATGATATTATTTACATTTTCATTAATCTTTGATATCAGGATCTTGTTTTGCGTTGTCTAACAGCTGTCTGGGAAGCCCCAGTTTTCAAATCCATGTATGGCTACACCAGGGAAAATTTCTCCCAGCCCCATACACCCATTCCCAAGATGTTAGGACAGTTGACCTATCTGGTGGTTGGTCAGGAAGAGGTGGAGTCATGATTCCAGCAGTTTTCTTTTTAAGTGACTTGTCTGAGGTTACACAGCCAGAATTCAAATCAACAACTTCTAACTCTAATTTCTTATCTTTATGAGGAAAAAAACTTATGCTGCAACACTAAAATTTAAATTGTCTTTGAAGAAGAACTTTCCATCAGCAAAGCTTGTTAGACCTGGGAATAGAGAACAGATATACGTTGTCTTTTTTTTAGTCACTTCACATCTTGCTGGTTCAGATGACCTTCCAGCACATTGTTTATATCCAACACTTGCACGGTGAGTTCAAATCCCCAAGAATAAGGACTAAATCTGTTTTCAATTTCTTTGCCTTCTCTGTTACCAAGTCCATCCGGTGACCTATATAAACATCCCAAATTAGCATTAAGTCAGCTCACATGAGACTGTACCAACAGTACTTTATGGTTCAAAAGAAAGTAGAGAATGCCTTTTACTACACAGACTTTATAAGGACTCAAATATAGGATGGCTCCATCTTTTCTGAGGGGCTTTTTTAGTGGGGGCAGCTATCATACCTTATTTAAGCATGTTGCTGAGGGCTTTTGATTTTGAGTTCAAATGTATAGCAGTCAACCTTTCAGGAAAATTTGGCAGCAAAATGGCCCCCAGGTAACAGAGTGAATGAACCTTTGGGGTAGAACAATTTAATGTCATCATGTGGATGCCAAAATTGTCCTGCCAAATCCATGTTTTCTTTCTGGCATCATTCACATTTAGCTAATTCTGCCTGGCACCATTTAGTCAACAGGTTTGGCTATATCATGTTGCCTCCTGGAAACCGACTATAACCTTGACATGTAATGGATAAAAGGAAGCTGGTGTCCCTGTTTGCTATGGCAGTAGGACATGTTTCTAGTTTGTCTAAAAAGTGCATCAAATTGTTGAAGGACACAGTCTCATTTCATGCATTTTTAAAGGTAGAATTTGGTATCCTATCCACTTAGATTCTCTCAGTGAATTTTTTAAAATGAGAGAGAGAGACAGAAAGAGAGAATTAAAAGCCTTGGATCAATACTATTAAGATCATATGACTCGACCCATAAAAGATTTATATATGTGAAATCAAGGCCAATAATATGTCAAAGGTCTTAGTTTATTTGTTCTAACCACTCTATTGAGTGAAACCAAATCAAACCATAATTTGGTTGAAGAACTAAACTAAAGCCTCTGTCTCTTGTGGAAAACATTAGGACACGTGACCGTGATCTTCAGTTTATGAAGATGAAATGTGGCATTGAGACGTCAGGGAATAGTCACTGGGCCAGTGTTTCACAAACTTTGGACATTTGAGCATTATCTTTATAATTTTGCCCTATCCACATACTATGTGTACTATTATTACCTTAAATTTTTTAAAGTTATCTCCATTTTATTTACTTCAGTTTATTTAAAAAGGAAACCTTATGTTCCTATAATAAATGGAAAATCAGTTCCACTGACCCTAATTCATTAAAATACAAAAGCAGCCAGGAGCAGTGGCTCATCCCTGTAATCCCAGCACTTTGGGAGGCCAAGGCAGGTAGATTTCTTGAGCCAAGAAGTTTGAGACCAGCCTGGGCAACATAGTAAGACCCTGTCTCTACAAAATAACAAAACAAAACAACTTCCACAAAATTAGCTGGGTTTTGTGGCATGCACCTACAGTCCCAGCTACTCGGGAGGCTGAGGCAGGACTATTATAAATGAAAGATTAGTTTCACTAATCCTAATTCATTAAAATACAAAAGCAGCCAGGTGCGGTGGCTCAGGCCTGTAATCCCAGCACTTTGAAAGGCCAAGGCCGATGGATCACTTGAGCCCGGGAGTTCGAGACCAGCCTGGACAACATAGTGAGGCCTTGTCTCTACAAATAAACAAAAGAAACACATCACACACACACACACACACACACACACACACACACACACAATTAGCTGGGTGTGGTGGCATGCACCTCTGCTCCCAGCTACTCGGGAGGCTCAAGTGGGAGGATCGCTTGAGCCCAGGAGGTTGATGCTGCAGTGAGCTGTAATCACACCACTGCATTCCAGCCTGGGTGACAGAGACCCAAACCCGGTCTCTAAATAAATGAATGAAATAAAATAAAATAAAATACAAAAGCATAACTATTGCTATAAGGGAATATCTTCTCACATTCATCTGGTTTCCAAGAGAAGAGACTGTCACAAAACACTCTTACACTCTTGCTTACTCCTTCTCCTCTTCACAGAATTTACCTGGTTGGTGGTTTCAGTCATTGGTTATTTCCTGGTTGGGTGGAGGTAATTTATCATAAATCCTTGTTTTTTGTTTTTTGTTTGTTTTGTTTTTTGAGATGGGGTCTCACTCTGTTGCCCAAGCTGGAGTGCAGTGGCACAATCTTGGCTCACTACAACCTCTGCCACCCGGGTTCAAGTGATTCTCCTGCCTCAGTCTCCCAAGTAGTTGGGACTCCATTTTTAATGGAGAGGGGTTTTCACCATGTTGGTCAGGCTAGTTTTAAACTCCTGACCTCAGGTGATCTGCCCATCTGAGTCTCCCAAAGTGCTGGGATTACAGGCCTGAACCACCGCACGCAACCATAAACACTCATTTTTGTCTCTTTCTCCTTCCCTCTCCATCCTGACTAGACTCAAGCAGTGATCCGGGCAAGTGGGTCTGTTCCTAAGAATCACACTTACCCTCAGGTGGGCTGCCCAGTGTTCCAGCTGGGAGACGAGGTGGAGAGGGCATTAGTAGGGCCCTTGACTTTAATAAAATCAGATCACAGTTGAGTCTTTATCACAATAAGAACGTTATTGTAATCTCCCATCTGACTCATGCTTTGTCTTTTTCTCAACTGAATCAGATTTCAGATGAAGAAAATAATAGGATTGTGCCTTATTGGTTCTCTCAAATCCCAACAAATGCTAAAAGAAATTTTTTAAACCATCAATGCACTACTTAAACATACCAACAATGAGACATTCATCCCACGTTGAGATCCACTGAATATGAGTAATGATTTGGGAAATTAGAGAAATTTATCCTTTTTTTCTAGCTAGAATAGATTACGCTTTGAGTTTGCCCTGATGGACTCTATTCAAAGAGTTAATTACAATAATTTGTAATAATTGGGGCGTGCAAAACTGAAAGCAAAACCTAAAGTGATCTAATGGCCAAACGATTTCTCCAAGAGCAAGGTGGTATTCCAAAAACATAAAAACAAGTACAACATTAGCTCTGACCAATGAGACTAAATTCCAGCCATGTGCAGGAGGGGAAGCTTCCTTCAGCTTGGGGTAACACAGAGCCCTCTAAGACTCTGCTACCCAAAGTGTGTTCTGCAGACCAGCATCATCAGTATCACCTGGGAGCTTGTTCAAATGCAGAATACCAGTCCCCTCTCTGACCTGCTGGATCGGAATCTGCATTTTAACAAGATCCCCGGGTGACTCATATGCACATTTTCATGTGAGAAACACAATGTATTTCTAAAAAGCTGCCTAAGCAGGAGAATGCTTGAACCCGGGCAGCGGAGGTTGCAGTGAGCCGAGGTCGCGCCACTGCACTCCAGCCTGGCGCCTGGTGACTGAGTGAGACTCTGTCTCAAAAAAAAAAAAAAAAAAAGCTGCCTAAGTATCCTGGTCTGAAAGCCCACCTTGAGTAGCAAGGCTCTAGAGGTCCATTAAACTCTGAAATTGGGGGAGATTTTCCCAGGCATTGAAACTGTATATGCATCCCTGAGCTTCTGTCCCTGAGTCTGTTTAACAGCAGCACTGTCCCAAAACCTGAATTAGTTCCCCTTATAGCCAAGTACCAGGCCTCTCTGGCAGTGCTAACTGCCTATTTCATTGTTAAGCAATGAACTACTTCCAGGACTTAGGGAGTCCCTAGTTAGCTTTCTCTGAGTACTGAAGTCTTTGATTAGAAAAGGAATACACCAGGTGTGTTGGCTCTTGCCTGTAATCCCAGCACTTTGGGAGGCCAAGAAGGGCGGATCACCTGAGGTCGGGAGTTCGAGACCAGCCTGACCAACATGGAGAAATCCCATCTCTACTAAAATATACAAAATTAGCCAGGTGTGGTGGTGCATGCCTGTAACCCCAGCTACTCAGGAGGCTGAGGCAGGAAAATCGCTTGAACCCAGGAGGCAGAGGTTGCGGTGAGCTGAGATCACGCCATTGCACTCCAGCCTGGGCAACAAGAGCAAAATTCAGTTAAAAAAAAAAAAAAGGAATATATATCCCTAGAAACTTTTTTTAAAAAAAGTTTGTAACAAAACAGGGCAAATGTTAACATGCGTTAAACTTTTATAGTGGGTATTGTGGATGTCTGTTATATTATTTTCTATATGTTTGAAAATTTAAAAATCAGAGATAAAACACTATCAATTAAAAATAACAGATATCCAACTGAGATAAGAAAAATTGTAAAGAAAAGAATAAAAATCACCTATAATTCCACTTCCAAGATATACCTTTGAATATGTATTCTTTCAGTCCTTTTTCTTGTTAAAAGAAAACTTTTAATTTGTATTTTCATTAATTTGTATTTTCATTAGAATACTTGAAGCTCCTGCTTTTAATTCCTCTCCTTCATAAACTCCAATTGAAATGGTCACAGAAATAGAAAAAAACAGGGGGTTGGGGGAGACCTGCATCAATACTGGGAAGCAGGGAAGCTAGCCAGCCAAAAGCCGGGGCTGGAAGAGGGATTTTTCACAAAGATCCCTGCAGCACAGAGTGATGGGACCAGGACAGGACACAGGACATGAGACATGGGCAGCATTAGCACTAGACCACAGCACTGTCCACCCTGGCAATTCCCCTGGACAGTGTGGCAAGCCAAGCAGAGGCATTTCTGCAGTGAGCTCTTAATGAGGGCACTTAGAGGAGAGGGCAGTGCCCTACTAACTTCTGCTGCCAAAATAAACTCAGAAAGGAAACTGCTTTGCCTAGCAGGAAACTTCTCTTCTGCAATGCTGACTCCCCCGAGAAACTCACTTCCTACTCATTATCAGAAGCAACCAAAATCCCAATCCAGCAAAAGAAAAATACAAAAAACAAGCTCTCCCATTTCCTCTTAGTGTGAGAAAAAAGGATCGAACAAAGAACCATTTTTTAAAAAACACAGGAAAGATCCCCCCTCTGTAAAGTTGTCCAAGGAAAGAAAAATGATAGGGGAAATGAAAAAAAAGTAAGAGAAGATTCAGGATTTTAAAATGAGATTGTGCTAAAAGGCTCTTCTTAGATGTAAGCCAAGAAAAACGAAAAAACCTTTTTCTAATTATTCCTAGTCCATATTTTCTTGAGATTTGAGAAGATTACACTTGTAAAAAGATAATGATTAATAAATATTATTTACAGCCAAAAAATAGGTTAGGTGAAAAGGACAAGCTTTGGAGTTAGACATCCTGAGTTCGAATTTTGACTCTGCCATTTCTTGGCTCTGAGTTTGATCAAGGAAACTTGCCTATGCTGTTAAAAGGGCTGGTGATGATAGCCCCTGTCTCACAGACTGCTAGGGGATATGAAATGTGACAATATATACCAAGTCCTATATGGCAAAGTGGTCAATAATGGTACATATTATTTTGCTGTAAAAATAAAATTGCCAAGTTTTAAAAGGCAATGGACAACTTTTGTTTTCTAAAGAATAAATCTAGCCTCCATATTTACCTCGATTCCTTCCCCCAGATGCCACTGAAATGGTAATAGAAAACCTGGGAAAGAAGAGAACGGTACTACCAGTAGACAAGAAGCTCTGGGGAATTCCTGGAAGACGTGAAGTGACACTGTTAAACTGACAGAAAACTCCATCTGGACTTAGGGCTCCCCCACTCTTCAATAGAATCCATAGCAAGACAGCAGTCATCCAAGGCTCCTTGGCAGTTCTCCCCTCCCAGAAAGCAGTGCTGTCTTCAGAGGAGGAAAGGAGAGAGCCGAAGTTGCTGATTCAGGAATTGATAAAGAATGGAATAAGCTCTTTAAAGAATTTTAGAAAGTATTTCTTTGGGCCAGGCACGGTGGTTCATATCTGTAATCCCAGGACTTTCAGAGGCCAAGGCAGGTGGATCACAAGGTCAGGAATTCAAGACAAGCCTGACCAATATGATGAAACCCCATCTCTACTAAAAATGCAAAAATTAGCCAGGCGTGGTGGCACAACCTGTAGTCCCAGCTACTCAGGAGGCTGAGGCAGGACAATCGCTTGAGCCCAGGAGGCGGAGGTTGCAGTGAGCTGAGATTGTGTCACTGCCCTCCAGCCTAGGCGACAGAGCAAGACTCCATCTCAAGAAAAAAGAAAGAAAGAAAAGAAAGAAAGGGGGCGGGGAGGAAGGGAGGAAGGAAGGAGGGAAGGAAAGAAGAAAAGAAAAGAAAGGAATTTCTTTGGATCGATAGTGTATGTTGATTTATCCTTCAGGAGCAGCAGTGGTTGGCAAGTTATGTGTGTGTGTTGGCGGGGGCGGCCAGGAATTTGCAAGCATTTTTGTGTGTGTAGTATGTGGACACATGTCCATGTGTGTGGTATGTGCATGTATGTGCGTGCATATGGTGTGTGCATGCATGATGCATGTGTGTGTATATGTATGTGTGCATATCGGAGTGTCTATGCATAAATCCATGAGTGGCTAAGCAGGTAGCCTTTGCAGGGCTGTATTTAGAAAGTGTTTGGAGTACATTTGTGGATGTCTGTCTATCCAGAAGTGTCAGCAGCTGTTTGTGAAAGGGTATCTGTTGGCAGGCAGTGTGTGAAAGTAGCGAAGAGCCCAGACCACAGTCAAATTGCCTAGGTTTAAATCAAGACTCCATCCTTTACTAGTTCTGTGACCTTAGGCAAAGGACTCACAACCACTCTGTGCCTCAGTTCCTCATTTGTAAAATGAGACTAGCTGTATCACCATCCCATAAGGCGATGTGAAGATGAAATGAAAACAAAGAGAAATCACCTAGCTTTTGCCAGGTATGCAGAAGGCACTCAGCAAATATCACCTATTAATAACATCAGTAGCTGTGTGCACGTGTGTGTATCTGTATACTTGTATACCAGGTCCTCAAGCATAGCCATGCAAAAGTTCCTGTGTAATGGGGAGTGGCTAGATGGGAAATTTGAGGAGTGGCAGAGAAAGAAGCCCTCCCTTTGTCAATTACAAAGCAATTTGCGGCAAAATATGCAGTCAAAACTCCTAGGCAGCCTTCTTCATTCCTCCAGGGTCCATATGTCTTCCCTAGAGCTAGAGGACTCAGAGAGACATTGTTGCTTGTTAATAATTTCCATAATCCTCAGTATCAGCTACTAAGCCAGCAGCCTACTCCACATAAGCAATAATAATTTATAGTTGCAGTTAATGGGCTGTTTTATAGGAACCCACAATTATAATTGGATGTCAAGTGTTGTGAATCTCAGTGGATGGAAAGTGACAAGCACTGGGGCCTGGTGTTTAATTTTTTAATATGATTATTAAATTTCCCATCTCCTTGCTCCTGTATCTTCTCTAGTTGTCACTTCCAGCTGTGGCCCCATTCTCTGTCATTCCTGGCTCTGAATCTTGAAATGTAGTTTTGTATACCTGTTTCTGGCCCTATGGGTTTTTTAGTGGGCTTGGGTATACAACCTCCTGCTGTCCTAGAACCTATAGAAATATGCAGCTACCAACTTTTTTGCTAGGAACTCCTCCATCTCCAAAAAAAAAACAGTCTCCAAAAAAAGTATCCCAGCTCCCTTGATTTGCTCAGCTTGCTTTGCACACACTGAACCCCACAGCACATGGCCTGATGGTCCCCAACCCCTTCAGAAGGTGACCTTAGCGTCACCTTCAATGCAGTGGTCATGAATCCTCAGAAACAGTAGTCTTGGCATTTTGCAGTCAGAATCTGTCCTTAGAGTTCTTCTAGATTCTAGAGCATAAGATTAACACAGGATTCACTAACAGCAAGGGTTAAGGAAGTGGTAGAGTTATTTTTGGGAAGTGGCAAATACATTAAGGAACCATGGAAAGCTTGTGTCCATATTTTCACACATGGATGAAGGAGAAAGTATGGACTTCATTCAATGAAGTTGAGGAACACTTCCCAAGAGATGAGATGTAAGGAGCTGATTGAGCAAGAGAAGGAGAGAGAAATCAAAGCGATTTCTCTCTAGACCTGATTTCAGCCATGTCATTGCGATCTGGTGGTGGCCCTAGCCCACCTGCCTCATCCATCTTAGATTCCAGCCCAGCCAAAATTCTGGTGTTCAAACCCAAGTGCAGAGATTAATGGAGCACAAAGCTTAATCCCAAGCCTAGCCAAAACCATAGCTAGGTAAAGACCTAACATTTCCCAGGGCAATGCAGACACAAACCAAAGTCTAATTCAAGTATAACCATAGAGCCATCTCCATAACCCATATTGAAGCACTCTCAGATCCAGAACTCAATGGAACAGTAGCTCTGAATTCAGTATTGCCTAAAGCCCATAACCAGGCCCTAAGTCGCAAGCCCATTTCAAGATGTGGAACAAAAAAAGGAGGCAAAGTCATTGAGTAACAGAAAACCATTGCCCATTAATCATTACCTCAATCTAGAACCCTCTGATCCAACATTTCTCTACTGAGAAGGAACCACACTCTGGAAGTCCATAAGTGACTTGTCTCATAGCACTTAAAACACCTTACTTCACATAGACTTCCAGTTCTCTGGGGACAGAGACTATCTCACAGTCAACTAGGAAATTCTAAAGCTAGCACAGGTACGGCATAATAAATGCCTGCTCGATGACTACATGGAAAACATGGCGTTGATTAAGAAGATGGTCTTTGGAGTCCACTGGACCTCGGTGAGAATTCCTGCTCTGCCACTTTAAAGCTGTGTAACTTTGCGTTTGTCCCTTCCCCTCCCTCAGCTGTGAAATAGTGTTCACGGGGAAAGCTGGAAAGAGAAAAAACAGCAATGGCTCTAGACTACCTGGCACAGAATGTTGGTTTCCTTTTTCTTTCTCCAAGGGCAATGTCTCCGAGGATGGTATTAGATAATATCTATATTTTTTCCATCCATCACTGAGTGCAGACTCCTCAGAGGGTTTTGGATTCCCGGAGTTCTTGTGACCTGCCAAGTCTACTCTTTCATCCTGCTATCTAATATTCCATTGTGCATCTTCCCAGGATGAAGTCTCCACAGCCTTCTGTACTTGTCATCTATTACCACAGTAGTGCCATGTAACAAGCAATCCCAAAACTCCAGTGGTGTACAACAGTCAACGTTTTTTCTTGTTCATGAATCCCTGGGTTGCTGACCTGGGCCACCATCGGCTGATCTCTTGCATCTGCAGTCAGCAGGGGTCCTCAGCTCTACCCGCTAGGGTTTCCGGTCCTCCAGCAGGCTAGCTTGGACTAGTTCACATGGCCATGGCAGGGATCGCACAGAGTGAAGGAAGCCCAGAAGAGCCCCTGAGGCCTGGGCTCAGAACTGGCACACCCTCACCTCCATAGCAAGTTTTAAGGCCAGCTCAGTTTCAAGCCAGCAAGTTTCATAGACAGCCCAGGTTCAAGGGGTGAGGACATAATCTCTGCTTCTTTTTTGGTTGTTTATTTGTTTTAGAGAGAGGGCCTTTCTCTGTCACTTATGCTGGAGTGCAGTGACATCATCATAGCTCACTGTAGCCTTGAACTCCTGGGCTCAAGGGATCCTCCTGCCTCTGCCTCCAGAGTAGCTGAGACTACAGGTGCACATCATCATGTCCAACTAATTTTTTTTAAATTTTTGTAGAGATTGGGTCTTGCTGTGTTGCCCAAACTGGTCTCAAACTCCTGGCCTCTAGCAATCCCCCCACCTCAGGCTTCCAAAGTGCTGGGATTATAGGTGTGACCCACTGCACCCGGCGAAACTCTACTTTTTTTTTTTTTTTTTTTTTTGAGACAGAGTTTTGCTCTTATTGCCCAGGCTGGAGTGCAATGGCATAATCTCGGCTCACTGCAACCTCCGCCTCCCGGATTCAAGTGATTCTTCTGCCTCTGCCTCCCAAGTTACTGGGATTACAGGCTCCTGCCACCACGCTTAATTTTTTGTATTTTTAGTAGAGACCGGGTTTCATCATGTTGGCCAGGCTCGTCTTGAACTCCTGAGCTCAGGTGTTCCGCCTTCCTTGGCCTCCCAAAGTGCTGGGATTACAGGCATGAGCCACCACACCCGGCAAACTCTACTTCTTGATGGGATAAGTTCAGAGTCCCATGGCATAGGAAAAGGATTCAGAGAAGGAAAGCATTGTGACGAATTTTGGCAAGCAATCTACTATTTCTTCTTTCTCCTCCTTAAGTTTCTTTGGTTTTAAGAAGGTGACTAAGACACTGGAAAGAATGATATGCTTGAGCCGGGCACAGTGGCTCACACCTGTAATCCCAGCACTTCAGGAGGCCGAGGTAGGCAGATCACCTGAGATCAGGAGTTCAAGACCAGCCTGGCCAATGTGGTGAAATCCCATCTCTACTAAAAATACAAAAATTAGCCAAGTGTGGTGGCAGACACCTGTAATCCCAGCTACTTGGGAGGCTGAGACAGGAGAATTGCTTGAACCTGGGAGGCGGAGGTTGCAGTGAGTCAAGATCACACCATTGCACTCCAGCCTGGGCAACAAGAGCAAAACTTCGTAAAAAGAAAAAAATGATATGCTTGAACTAGAGACAGAAACATTTGCATTCTAACCCTAGCCTTACCACATGTATTTCTCAGCCTTTCTTAACCTCAATTTTCTTGTCTATAAAGTGGTGTCAATCATAAGAACTGCTGACCTCTCTTATCCCCCTTTACTCCCTTGGGGCATGTCCAACCCTCTGGTGTTAGTAAGAGCAGGAAGAAAATTTTAAGCAGTAGATTGTCAAAATCACTGCCTGGTGATGCCCTGAGAGGCAAGGATTGAGACTCTAGCCTGTGCATCTCAGATCCCAGGTCAACCATGACCCCACTATTCAAAGCTAAGCACAGGGCCACATAACCAGGAAGTTGATCTTTCACCATTTCCTGGGAACACATTTCTCCAGGAGGCTATGCCAGTGTTGGAAAGGACTAGTCGATGGGGATAAGCAATTGCATGATTTATTTCCATCCCATTTTTTCCCTAAAGTTTGTGGGAGATGCCAAAGACACATGCCATGCCAAGTTCTCTCAAGGTAACTTTTATAAATAACCCAAATGTTTTCCCTCCTGCCCTCCTCTCCCATCTCCCTTCTCCCAAGATGGCATTCACTAGGCACACACAGTTCTTTCTTGACTTCTGTTTATTTCATTCTCATTTTCTCCTTATAATGTTATTATCCTAAAGTGAGGATCCTATTACTGGGACCACCAGAAATGGTGCCTGTGTGAATTCAGTCTTGTCTTTACTGAGATCACGGTTCTACTGGGTTAAAATCTAGGACTCAGAAACAGAAAGTCAAATATTGCATGTTTTCAGCTAAATAGTGTGTGCACATGAACACAGAGCATGGAATGATTGATAGACATTGGAGACTCAGAAGAGTGGTAAGGTGGGAGAGGCTGAGGGATGATAGACACTGGAGACTCAGAAGAGTGGGAATGTGGGAGGGGCCGAGGGATGATAGACACTGGAGACTCAGAAAAGTGGGAATGTGGGAGGGGCCGAGGTATGATAGACACTGGAGACTCAGGAGTGTGGGAATGTGGGAGGTGCTGAGGGATGATAGACACTGGAGTCTCAGAAGAGTGGGAATGTACGTGGGAGAGGTTGAGGGATGATAAATTACTTAATGGGTATGGCGTACACTATTAGCATGATGGTTACACTAAAATCCCACACTTAACCACTTCACAATATATCCATGTAATGAAACTACACTTCTCCCTAAATTTTTACAAATTTTAAAAATAAGAAAAACAAATTTAAAATCCATTCTTGATGTCAAAGGACAAAAAAAATCCCACAGTTCGGTCTACCCTTGTTCCTTATTTTGTCTTTCTATAAATAAGACTTAATTGACCTCTATGGTTTCTCCCGAACATGCTCACATAATTCATTTTACTTTCATTCACCCACCACAGTACCTTGTCCCCTCCTCTAAGTGGACTCCCCCTCTGATCTATACTGCCCACTCAAAACCTACCTCGTGGGGCTGGGGTGAGGTTAAATAGATAACACATTTAAACTCTTAGTACAGTCTTCAGCACACAGTAAGCAACTCAGTAAAGGTTAACTACAGTATTCCCATTAGCATTAATACTAATGCTAATATTAGCATATTACCACCCTCACTGGAGTGTTTTTATTGTTGTTCTTTCAATACCCTTTGTCCTATTTTCAAAACAAAAGGCCTCTTCTCACCCCAGTTTCTGTAATCCTCCCCTCTCAGTAGATGCCCCTCACCTCTCACCAGGTTAATCAGGTCAAGGGACTGTTACTAATTCATTTGACAAACAGCCTTCTAGGCCAAGTCCAGAAAGGAAGAGAGATCTACATGGTTTGAATGTTTGTCCCCTCCAAAACTCATATTGAAATTTAATCCCCAATGTGGCAGTATTGAGGGGTGGGGCTTTTAAGAGGTGATTGGATAGGTCAATGGGTTAATGGATTAATGGATTATCATGAGAAGAGAAATGGTGACTTTAAGAGGAAGAGATGAAAGTTCAAGACCAATCTGGGCAACATAGGGAGACCTCATCTCTACAAAATTTTTTTTTTAATTATCAAGGTATGGTGATGTGTCCCCATAGTCCCACCTATTCAGGAGTTGGAGGCAAGAGGATTGCCTGAGCCCAGGAGTTGGAAGCTGCAGTGAGCTATGATGGAGCCACTGCACTCCAGCCTGGGTGACAGAGCAAGACCCTGTCTTTGTATAGACAAAGGCATAAGAATGATACAATGGACTTTAGAGACTTGGGAGAAAGGGTGGTGGGGGGGTGGGGGTAAAGGATAAAAAACAACACATTGGATACAGTGTACATGGCTTGGATGAAGGGTACACCAAAATCTCAGAAATCACTAAGGAACTTATTCTCGTAATCAAACATCACCAATTCCTCAAAAACGTATTGAAATTTTTAAAAAGACCCTGTCTTAAAAATAGAAGAAGAAAAGAAAAGAAAGAAAGAAAGAGAGGAAGAAGGATCTGAGCTAGCACACTCAGCCCCCTCTCCATGGGATGCCCTGTGCTGCCTGGGAACTCTACAGAGTCCCCACCAGCAAGAAGGCCTTTACCAGATGCAGCGCCCTCAACCTTGGACTTCTCAGCCTCCATAACTGTAAGAAATAGATTTCTTTTCTTTATAAATTATTCAGTTTCAGGTATTATGTTATAAGCAACAGAAAACAAACTAATGCAAGACCTCATCCCATACTTTATCTATTGACTCTTGACCCAAGCAGAGGCCAGTGCCATAGGGAACACATAGTTCCAGGGAGGTCACTGAGTTTTCCTTCAGAACTAAGTTGAGGAGCCCAGCAGCTGGTAGGGAAGGAATATGACACAAATGCTCTGCTGGAATAGCTATAAATAGGGAAAGTCAATGGAGTGGAGAAGAAAGCATTTAACAGCCAAGGGTTCTTTGCAACAGCAGGCTCATACCTCACTTTATCAGACATTACTTACACAAAAGAAGGTGTGATCGTGCTTATGGCATCATTAGGCGTGGATTACTTCCTTAACCATGAATACAGAGCCCAGGGGGAAGCAATTCCTGGAGAACTCCTCAAGGACATCCTGGAAAGCAAGTCTGAAAGACCTGGCCACCACCCCCTTAGTCAACTAAAAGCTCCATTATTATGTCCCATCTATTGCTTCATCTCTCATTTAGTTCTAAGCCCACCAATAATAAACATAGAGTGGATGGGAATCTCTGTCTCCAAAGTGTAGGGTGCAAGAATGATCGAATCTCCTTATTTAAAAAAAAAAAACAACACAGCAATATTTCCCATTCTGAACCTTATAGCACTAGCAGGAACTTCTGCCTCAGTTTCTTAGATTAACCCTCAGATCAATGCATCTGCACTGCCAAAAATCTGGGATCTTATCCAATGCCAAGGCATGGAGTGTGGGATCTATGGTGTCAATTACTCCTGAGAGTTCCATTTATCCGTGTTGTGTCTTCAGCTCCAAGTTCTCTCTGTTGCTTTCACCCAAGGCATGGGACGCAAGGATCTTTAGCGAGGCTGGGGATCCAGGTCCCTGTGGTCTTATGTCCATGGGCACATCATGCACCGTTTCTCCCTGGGGTCTTTCTGCCTACCTATTGCTCTGGGAACCCCCTGGATTCTCTCTTTACCCCAGAGGACATCTCTTTTTCTTAATCTCAGGAAAGTCTCTCTCTCTCTCCTCTCTGAGTCATCTAAGCCATTCTGCCTCCTCCCACAAACCTATCCTCACATGTTTATGTTTTCAGCAACAAAGACAGAAATCTGGGGGGATACTTCTGCCTTCAGTCCTGACACATTTCTCCCTTAAAGCAACCAACCACTAAGCCAGCCACCTGCCTCCATGGAAGGAAGGAAAGAGAGAAAATACAAATTAATTTCTCACAACAGTATCCAAGCAGTAGCATTTAAGAAATTCTGATTATATATTCTATCTACCCAGACAGTCTGTCTTTCTAGGAACACACTTAAAGCTAGGCATGCCGAGTGTGGATGGTCTATTTTAACCAAGCCTTGAAGATACTCACTCGCCCATCAGCTCCTTGCTGGGTCAGCTTGGAGTGTATAAGGTGGTTCAGGGAGGAGGCAGAAGGATGAGTTTTTGGGACCTCAGATAGAGCTGGGCAGGATCCCTGGTAGACTGACTTTGTCCCGCAGTTTGTGTCTCAAGTCATTTTCTCTGGGATGTAAGGAACCTCTCCGAAGAACAAAATAACCATGTTGCATATACTGAAACACAACCACAACACAAGTGATGACATGAAGCCATCGCCTACCTTGGTTTCCATTTAGTCACCAAATGGAAGAAAGTGGTTACCTACTGCATGTCCAGATCTCTGCTGGAACCTGGGGAGTGCCAAATGGTCATTCATTTTTTAATTTATTTAATTGACACTTTTTTATTTATTCAATTGATAATGACAAGACCTGCTCTAGGCTACAGGGATATTACAGAAAACAAGATAGCCAAGGTGTCTCCTGGACATAACCTTTTAGAGTAGAAGACATAAGATAAAAATAGGCAAATAAATTGATGACATAAAGAAAAGGAAGAGTAGCTGTTATTATTTTTGTTACAGGACAAATAAATTGGAAAATACTAACTGTAAGTGAACTTGGAAGGATGAACAGAAGGATGAGGGGCTGTATTTTACATAGGCTGATTAGAGAAGGTCTCTCTGATGAGGTGACTTTAAGTAGAGATTAGGATGACAAGAAGATGGGAAGGGAATAACATTTTGGGCAGAGAGAGTAGCAAGTGGGATCGTGCTGGGTGAATGACTGACTAACTGAAAGGAAGCCCATGTGGCTGAGCACAAGTCCTGAGAACAAGAGGGTAGAAGATGAGGTCAATGAGACATGAATGGGCAGGAATCTGTAGAGCCTCTAGTCATTGCAAGAACTCTGACTCTCTTCTAAGTGCTGTGAGAAACCATGAGTTTTAATCAGAAGAGTAACATGATTTGTTTCAGAAATATCTCTCAGGCTCAGATGTGCAAAACGGATTTTGGGGGGGATAGATGAGTGTGTGACCGAGGCCATTTGCGAGGCTTAGGGCAGTGGGACAGGCAGGAAATGATGGTGGCTTGGACCAGGGTGTGCAGCAGAGATGGAGAGAAGGGGACACATTCAGTATATATGTTAGAGGTGAAGACAGCATATCATGCTGAAGCACAGGATGTTGAGGAGGAGGTAAAGAAAGAAACCAAGCAGGTCGGGTGTGGTGGCTCACACCTGTTATCCCAGCACTTTGGGAGGCTGAGGTGGATGGAACTTGGGGGGAGTGCCAAATGGTCATTCATTTTTTAATTTATTTAATTGATACTTTTTTATTTATTCAATTGATAATGACAAGACCTGTTCTAGGCTAGAGGGATATCACAGAAAAGAAGATAGCCAAGGTGTCTCCTGGATACAGCCTTTTAGAGTAGAAGACATAAGATAAATAAATAGGCAAATAAATTGATGACAATTTATAGGCAAAATAATTGATCATCTGAGGTCCAGAGTTTAAGAGCAGCCTGGCCAACATGGTGAAACTCCATCTTTACCAAAAACACAACAATTAGCCTGGCGTGGTGGTGGGCACCTGTAATCCCAGCTATTGGGAGGCTGAGGCGGGAGAATTGCTTGAACCCAAAGGTGGCAGTTGCAGTGAGCTGAAACCATGCCATTGCACTCCAGCCTGGGCAACAAGAATGAAAATGAGTCTCAGAAAAAAAAAAAAAAACAAAGAAAGAAAGGAACCAAGTATATACATACATATATATATATATTTCATAATGCAGTGCAGATGCATTGAGCTGAGGGCTTAAATTCTGGGGTACATGTGCAGAACATGCAGGTTTGTTACATAGGTATACACGTACCACGGTGGTTTGCTGCATCCATCACCCTGTCATCTACATTAGGTATTTCTCCTAGTGCTATCCCATCCCTAGCCCCCTACCCCCTGACAGGTCCTGGTGTGTGATGTTCCCCTCCCTGTGTCCATGTGTTCTCATTGTTAAACTCCCACTTATGAGTGAGAACATGCAGTGTTTGTTTTTCTGTTCTTGTGTTTGTTTGCTGAGAATGATGGTTTCCAGCTTCATCCATGTCTCTGCAAAGGACGTTAACTTATCTTTTTTATGGCTGCATAGTATTTCATGGTATATATGTGCCACATTTTCTTTATCCAGTCTATCATTGATGGGTATTTGGGTTGGAACCAAGCATATTTAAGGCATTGCCCCTATTCTGGAAAAATCCACAGTAAATTACAAAAGAACCCTCCCCACCCCTAGGCAAAGTAGGAGTCAAGGTCTCATCTATTTCACACTCATACATCTTTACTATTATCAGCCTCCAGACTTTGCTCTAAGAAACTTCTGAAATACTTTATTTCCTATCAAATGCCAAGGACCAGTTTCTTATTACCTGGCCTTGGAACTTTGAAGAAAGAGGTATGTTTACACTTCCTGGTTGTCTGCTCATGACAATCTAGAGCTTAGATTTCTACCCAGGTGGTCTCCTGGGCTGGAAAAGATTCCCACCAAACTGGGATCTCATTGGGTTTGAGGAAAAGCAGTCTCAGTAGTGGAAGTGATAGTGACTGGATTTCAACGCCAACATCTCAATGACACCAGCCTCTGTGCAAATGCCTCCCAGTGATGGGGAGCTCACTACCTCCAAATGGCTTTAATCACTTGGACCAGTAGTTCGATTTCCCTGATGAAAACTGTTCTTTGAACCAAATATGAGAGTTCATACATCTCCTACTTGAACTTATTTTCCTTCAATGCAAAAGGAGTTGGAAGAAGATCAAAATCTGAGGTCTTAAGAAAAACCAGAGATTGAATATTCCCTGGACAGTGTCATCCATTCTCTCTCAGTTTTGCTTCATTTACCAGATGACCCTTTTTGAGGGAAGATGAGAATAAGATTCTACACATGCAATGATGACAAGGTGTATTAGTCAGCATAAGTCAGTTGCTATAACAAACAATCCCAACATCCTAGTAACAATAAAACTTTATGTCTATCTTGCTTAAACCACAGTCTGTGGCAGGGTAAAGATGGCCAGAAAGAATTTTTGGCCATTCTTTCCACTGAGAGGAGGGGTCTTTTTCCCTTCCTTGGAATCTGGGTTGGCCTCTATGATTGATTTGATCAATGAAATTTGGCAGAAGAGGTGCTGTGCCCCTTCTAGGCCTTTAAGAGAGGGCAGACAACCTCTGCTTACACTCTTGAAGGGATGCTTTCCCCATGTGAGAAGTCAGATTACCCTGAAATTGCCATATTGTAAGGAAACCAAAGCCAATCACAAGAAAGTCCACATGAAAAGAAAGCAAATGAGAGAAAGAGGTTCTGGCTGGTACCCAGCTGTTTCAGCCATCTCAGCCCAAACACCACACATGTGATGGGAGAAGCATCTCCGACATTCCAGTCCCCATCTCTGTGCCTGCCTTCCTCATCCTAGCTCAAGCTTCCCATCTTTCTTCCCAGATAAGATGACCCCAGCTTCTGTGAGCAGGTAGTCAGACAACAGAGTCCTCATGAGAATAGCAAGGGCTTCTCTAGCTTTCTAAAGACGACATCTCCACGTGTGTATGTGTGTGTGTGTGCGCACATGCGCGCGTGCACACATGCGCCTATGTGTGGTGTTAATATATGCAGGATGTCCAGAAGTCAGAGGTAACCCCCAGCAAAGCCCCAGGAAAACATGATACAAAACACCGTTGTATTTTTTTCAAAATCACTCAATTTTATTTTATTTTATTTTTTGCCTAGGGCTTTATTCAAAATTTCTTTCTCATAAACACTTTGGTTGCTTTTCCAACCAAATTATTATATTAGCCATGGGTAATTCACTTCCCAATTGGTCTCTATTGCTTACATTAACAATTTTTACCATTTAGTTACTGAGTTCTACTGGGTGTGTTGCAGTGACTAGCTACAGAGTGTGCTGTTAAGACCCAAACTCAAAAACCCAAATTGCCTAGGTTTGAATTCAGGCTGTGCCACTTCCTACCTGTAGGACCTTGGGCAAGTTACTTGGCTTCTCTGGTTCTCAGTTTCTTCATTTGGAAATGTGGATAATAAGATTACCTACTTCATAGAGTTACTGTGAGGATTAAATGAATTAATATATGTCAAGCACTTAGTATGGTGTCTCACACAGTATTAACTATTACTGATGACATGAATGTGACCAGCAAGGATGAGGTGCTGAGTTGTGATTGGTTGAACTGGCTTGGAATCTGATAGGTTCTAATGTCCATGAGTGATGGTGGTTCTTAGATTGGGTTCCCCAGGAGCCTCAAAATAATGATATATCTGAAGGTAATTTACTAGGCATGCTCTTAGGAAAAGCCTGTAGGGGAGTAGAAAGTAGGACTGGGAAGGGAAGGAATTAAGTCAGGGTGTGGCACCAAGCAGAGTAGATTCTGTTTATGCAGCAGAACCTAATCCTACCAAAACAATGACAATGGTCACAGCTCTGTGAACCTCACTATATCTGTATTAGTCTGTTTTTGTGCTGCTGATAAAGACATACCTGAGAATGGGTAATTTATAAAGAAAAAGAGGATTAATGGACTCACAGTTCCACGTGGCTGGGAGGCCTAACAATCATGGCGAAAGGTGAAGGGCATGTCTTACATGGCGGCAGGCAAGAAAGAGAGCCAAGCAAAAGGGGTTTCTCCTTATAAAACCATCAGCTCTCATGAGATTTATTCACTAACCCGAGAACAGTATGAGGGAAACCGCCCCCATGATTCAATTATCTCCCACTGAGTCCCTCCCACAACACATGGGAATTATGGGAGCTACAATTCAAGATGACATTTGCATGGGGACACAGCCAAACTTTATCAGTATCTTAACTTCACTATGTCTTAATATTACTCTAGCTAACTTCTTTGAGCAAATGTCATGTGCCAGGCTCCATGCTAAGTGATTTACATACATTATCTCACCTAATTTTCCCAACCTAATGAGCTATTACATAATACATCCTAACAGGTAAATGATACATCAACACTTTCATTTGTTTTATGTAAATATCTAATGATGTTGAGTTTATTAGATTCTGCAGATGAAGCATCCCCAGACACATTGTCATCCTCTGAATAATGCTGAGAAGACATGCACATTTATATACTGGCCAACACACACTTCTCTAGTGCAGTGAAAGTTGAACCACACTGATATGCAATTGTAGATTCTTCATTCTTAAATGAGGCTAAAAACGTATAATTGTAATGTAGTTTGATGCCTGTGATTTGGCAAGGCCCAAGGCCAGTGATGCCCTGTAGGTTTCATGCTGTGCACTAATTGATCAGCGTGTGGAGCCCCACATTGAGGCTATCTAGGCTTAGCGGGAAAGACTGTGTGGATCGATTAGTCCTCTGCACGGCTTAGGACTGGCAGCAAACTGTGTGTGCTAATCCTGTAACAGCAACAACTACTCAAGGAAGCTACTTTATAATTCCATTTTGCAGATGAGGAAACTGAGGCCTAAAGAAATAATTTTCCTAAAATCACAGTTAGTAAGATCCAAAGCTTGAATCACCCCTAAGTGTGTTGAGTGCAGGGTTGATGCAGGCAACTCTCATGTTATTATGGCAGCGCTCCCTAATGTGACACCAACCCTTGTCTGGACCTTCAGCAGAAAGGGGATAATGAGGGCTGCTTCTGGTTGGAGTTGCAGCCTGCTTCAACTCCACAATCCAAGTTTCACCCTTCCGAGCCCACCCTCCAAACATTCCCACCCACCCGAGGAGTTCCTAGGATCTAGGGGCTCCAGGTGAAGTCTCTCCCTCCTTCCCCAGCACTCCGCGGTACTGAGAGGGCTTATCGTGGCCTGGCCGAGCCCCAATGGACCCCCCGCCACCACCATCACCCCCACCCCCCCCCCAACGATCGCATTGCACTCGGGGTCGTGCAGCTCCCAGTCCCGAGCTGCGCCGTCCAGCGCTCCAGCCCTGTCCTCCCCCGGGCGAGGATTGATCCCGGCGCTCCCCCGCAGCCGCCTCTGCCAAGAGATGCAATTTACCACCAGCTCCGAAGTCGCAGTAGAGGAACCCGGCCGCCCGCAGGCGCTTTTCTACCGCTGCAAAACCCACTGTGAGGGCCACTTTGTGAGCCGCAGCGCTGCTTTCACCATGGGAGGAGCAGCCATGGGTCCGCAAGCCCTGGAACCTCGTCGCGAGTCCCCAGGGCTCGAAACCCCGGAAACCTGGGCTGCATCTCCCTCTGCGCATCCAGGAGAGGCTATGCCAAGACCAGTGGGCAGAGCCCAGCCTGCACTCGCGCCCAATGGCTCAGGGAGGGAGGAAGATGCCACAGAGACCTGCCCTAACCCCACACTCGTCATCCCCAAGCTGCCTGCACCCCTGCTTTGGACCGGGGGATGCCTGAGCGACTCACTCCCCTTTCCATCTTTGTATTAATGGCAGCTCTGTGCGGGAGCAGGTACTGTTACTATCGCGCCCATTTCTCAGAGGGCAAAACTGAGGCTCTGGGAAGTTAAATGACTTTCGGGAGGTTTCTCAGCTGGAAGGAGCAAAACCTGGATTTAAATTAGAATAGTCCAACTCCCAAACCAATGGTTTTAACCAGGTGACTCCACACCACCCACAGTTTGATAAAGATAAGGTCACGATTTCAGCCTCAAAAGCCAACTGCACAGGGATCATGAACCACGTGGCTTAACAGCAACAAAGGTGACAGACAGCTCCTTGGCCACAAGCCCTTCCCACGCTGGTCGCCTGTTTAACTGCGCCACCTACAGGTTGAGTTGCTCACTTATTCTTTGGTTTCTTTGGAACCAAATTGAGGTCCTTCATTCGTTTGCTCATTCATTCATTCATTAGTTTGGCAAGTCATTCCACAGACATTTATTAATTTCTGTTCTGGGCCAGGAGCACGGAATTGGGCAGGATGCTGGGGTACAAGAGATGCCTATAGTCTACCACAGGAGATAGACATCTAAACCAACAATAGTAATACAGGATCAACTGATAAGGGAGAGAAGGAAAGAGGGCTGCCTGAAGGAGGAGTCTTTTCACTTAAGATCTGAAGGATGAGTAGAAGTTATCCAAGCAAAGCATGGTCAGGAAATCTGTATCAAGGCCAGGCACGGTGGCTCACACCTGTAGTCCCAGAACTTTCAGAGGCTAAGGTGGTAGGATGACTTGATGCCAGTAGTTCCAGACCAGCCTGGGCAACACAGTAAAACCCTGTCTCTACAAAAGAATTTTTTTTTTTTAATCAGTCGAGCATAGTGGCTCACACCTGTGTTCCCAACTACTCAGGAAGCTGAGGTGGGAGGATCACTTGAGCCCAGGAGTTTGAGTCTTCAGTGAACTATGATTGTACTACTGTACACCAGCCTAGGTGACAGAGCAAGATCCTGTCAAAAGAAAGAAAAGCAAGGAAGGAAGGAAGGAAGGAAAGAAGGAAGGAAGGAAGGAAGGAAAGAAGGAAGGAAGGAAGGGAGGAAGGGGAGGAAGGGAGGGAGGGAGGGAGGGAGGGAGGGAGGAAGGAAGGAAGGAAAGAAGGAAGGAAGGAGGGAGAGGAAGGAAGGAAGGAAGGGAGGGGGGGGAGGGAGGGTGGGAGGGTGGGAGGGAAGAGGGAGGGAGGGAGGAAGAAAAATGTTCCAGGCAGAGGGAACAGCATGGATGAATGAAGACCCAAGTATGAGCACAGGCACAGCACAGACTCTCAGTCCTCAGTTACAAGAGGAACCAAGCCAAGTTCCACACGACTCACACACAAAGAGATGCCAGTGTGTGGTTTCCATGCTTTCTGTCATCTCGCCACCTCCATTCTTTGAGATGGCCAATCAAGATTGTCTCAGCCTTATGCAAAGCATAATGCAAGTATAGCTTTGAGGCAATGGTGCAGTCATAGATCACTGTAACCTCAAAGCACCCTGCCTTCTACACAGGAAAATCTGAGCCCCCCTCTGGAGAGAGGAAGAGGGGTAACAGGTGGGAGGGGAGAGGTGCAGCTCATATGGGTCTTGCAAGTCAGGTTAGCTTGTTTGGCCTTTTTCGAGCAAATGGCAAATCATTGAAGGCGTGGTGATAGGAAACCAGACCAGCTTCTCTTTCTCACATTGTCACTCTGGGAACAGAGTGACCGCCTGGCTGCCTTTAGGTTCCCAGGAAGCCTGGACCAACCAATGCATGCTTCTCAGATTGGAAACTGTAACTGTGTTCAAACTCGGACTGCTGACTGCATGACAGCCAGTAAGCTGAGAGTCAAGGAGCTACAGCAAGGAAAGTGACTGTATTGTGGAAAGCTAGCAAGCTGAGAAGACGGCAGGCCAATGTCCTAAAGAGCCACCTTAAAAAGCATGAATCTCAAGCTCTTTTTATACTGGGGAAGGGGGAAGATGGCAGGGTTGAGCTTATCAGGTGGCTGGTGACCACAGACATCTGGGCATCAGCAAGACTCCGAGGAGGTTACAGAATTTCTTTGTCCTTGGTCAAATCACGATGCCTCTATAAATATTTAATGCAACATTGTTATTTGTGTGTACATCCTCATCTCCTCAGGGATTAGTTTTGGGAAGGGGCCATTCTCATTCTTGCTTTGAAATTACACTAGAAACTAAATTCTTCCCATAGTGAGCTTGGCCTACGCGCAGGAATGAGCAAAGGCAGTTCACTTGTGAGGTTAGAAGCAAGATGGAGTCAGTTATGTCAGATTTCATCGACTGTTACAAAATCATATGACTTTGTTTTTTGGAGGGGGGAGGAGGGTGTTGAAGGCAGTCACTCTAAAGGCCAAGGAAGGAGAGGATGTTTCTGCCCAATGCCAGGAATCAGGCCAGGGCTGCTCACACTTGGCCAGCCTTAACCCAACTGTCTCCAGCTGCCTCATAAGGCCCCTCCTCCTAACAGAGACCAAGGGGCCCCTGCCGCTGAGATCCCCCAACTTCCGCCTCTCTGCAGCCAGATTCTTGGGCCTCTTCCTGCTTTCCTTCCAGACCTCATCTCCGCCCCAAGAGAAGGGTCTCCCCCTTTTCCATTGAGTCTAACTTCTCTGCCCTGCCTGTTTTCCAAGACTGACTTCCACCTATTGTCCCAACTCTCCTGATTCTTCAATGTTTTTTCATCTTCCCCCCTGCCAATAGGCAAACATAAGTTTCCAGAAGTAAACAAACAGCTCTTTCCTTCATCCCGGCCACTGTCTTTCCTTTTCTCTCTCCCTTTCTCTACTGTCACACTTTTCTCCACAACAGCAACCTGATTCCTCATTCTAGGGAAGTTTGTCTAACAGCAACAAGGCTACCACTCCTTAAGCATTCCCTGTCTGCCAGTTCTTCACTTGGTATACATCGAGCTCATTCATTCCTAATACAACCACGTGAATTCTGATCATCCTCATTTTACAGATGGGGAAACCAAGGCTCAGGGGAGGGACAACGAAGTCAATTACATAGTCATACTACTGGCTCCAAAGCTTGCCTCTAACCACTCTGCTGCCCTAATGAGCCTTCCATGAGAGTAGCCACCTGTCATTCCTTGCTGTATCCGCAGTATATTGGAGGCACTCAGTAAATATTTGGTGACTGAATGAATGTTCAAATACTTTAACGACTTTTTGCCAGCTTGTCTAGAGACCTTTCCTGCAAAGTTTTATAATTTGGTCATAAATACATTTTTGACCAAATGATTGTAATGTTATATGTATCATTGTGTCTCATAATCCCAAAATTACTTTATGAATTAAATCTCTTGAAAAATAGAGTAGAATTCAATACAATTCTGAACCCATCTGCCACATCTTCATCCTTGCTGTCAAAATGCCAGTGCCTCCTTAAACAGAAGAGAACATTGACTACATACTAATTTGGTTTAGCTCGTGAAGTGTACTCAGACATGCATAGTACAAAAAAAAAAAAAAAAAAACAAGGAGACAAAAATAATCAAAAGGGATGATTTTAGTAAATCCTGTACAAAATGCTGCAGGCCTGAAAATATTTATTGGAAGAAATATACACATTCAAGAAAGGTTATTCAGCAGACAGAAGAGAGAAAAGGCACCCACAAAGATAAAATGGTACAAATTTGGAAGAATGTTTCACAGAAATAAAAAATTGTTAGAAATTCCTTTAGGCAAAGTGAAGAAAATATCCTTTCATTTATATGACCATAAACCAAGTGACTGGCTGTAGATAAATGAGCTAGTGTCAATCAGAATGGGTTTAAGTCCTGCTGCAGGAACAATTTCAAATCTTAGTGGCTTGACACAGCGAAGGTTATTTCTTGTTCATTTCACATTTCCAGCACAGGCTGATAACTGCTCCATGTTACCTTAATTCTGGGGCTCAGGGGTAGCACATCCCCTACTTAGACTATTACTAGAGAGGCCAGGGGTGGTGCCTCAAGCCTGTAATCCCAGCACTTTGGGAGGCTGAGGCGGGAGGATCATGAGGTCAGGAGTTTGAGACCAGCCTGGCTAACATAGTGAAACCCTGTCTCTACTTAAAATACAAACATCAGCTGGGCATGGTGGCCTGTGCCTATAGTCCCAGCTACTAGGGAGGCTGAGGCAGGAGAATTGCTTGAACCTGGGAGGCAGAGGCTGCAGTGAGCCGAGATTGAGCCACTGCATTCCAGCCTAGGCAATGGAGTGAGGTTCTGTCTCAAAAAAAAAAAAGAAAAAGAAAAAAAAGAAAAGAATATTACTAAGAGTTGCTTAACTGTGTATTAACTTTAAGTGGTTCTGTTTAGAAGTGATGCAAGTCATTTCTGCTTACATTGAATTGACCAAAGCAAATCTTATGGCTAAAGAGGAAGGAGTGGGCCCCTGGCAGTCTCTGTGATATTGTTCCCCACCTTTCTGCTGCAATCCTGAGTGCTGACACACCTGCCTTCTCCTACTCCCCGCCTCCCGCCCCACTGGCCTTTGCGGTGCTACCCTGTCTTGCTGTGTCTATCTTTGCATCAAGACTTCTGGGTCTTGGAGGCTGGCCTCTCTTCCTTCTCCTTTACCCCAAAGCTCACTTCTCAGCTTTCTGCTCTTCTTGCCCAGAGGTGATATGTGAGCCATATCCAGCAAAAAGATGTGTTTTGTTTGGCCCATACAGGGTTGCTCATATTGTTTGTAATTCGTTTCCAATATTTAAAAACCAAGCTCTTTCACAGGGAATCCAGGTTACTGAACGGTCTCCTGTAATTAATTGGAGGATCTAGACACTCCAGACCACATTCCTATATGGACACAGCTAGCTCAGATGAGTAAAGCTGGCCCTGTAGAGGAAGCAGATGTTTGCATCTCTCCCCCGGGCCCACCTGATCTGCTGATGCTACTTATGTTACAGAATCAGCCACCTGGAAGCTCCAGGTTCTCCCCCTGGGAGTGGGGGATCTTCTTAATGTAGTTCGTTAGTATCTACATGCAAATGAAAATTTAAGTCACAGTGCAGTCATGATCTCTTACCTGCATTTCAAGCCTGCATTTCTAACATCTATTAATCCTTCCTCCTCCCAAGACCATTTCCATGTGGCTCATGATTCTGCCATGTTCAAAACTATGGGCCTCAGGTGAGTTATTTAAGCTCTATAACTCCTTAACTCATATATAAAAATTAAAAAAAAAAGTTACTATAAGACGTACGAGCATTATGACCCCTTGGTAGGATGCACTGAGATTAATACAACAACATGTTGGTGATATCCTTGCCTAAAATGCATAACCACAATTTAATCATGAGCACACATCAGACAAACCCCGATTGTGAAACATTCTATGAAATAACTGACCAGGGCTCATCAAAATTGTGAAGGTCATTAAAGACAAGAAATGGCACAGCCTGGAGGAAACCAAGGAGACACAACAATTAAATGCAGCTTGTGCTGGGCGCAGTGGCTCACACCTGTAATCCCAATACTTTGGGAAGCCAAGGCAGGTGGATCACTTGAGGTCAGGAGTTCGAGACCAGTCTGGCCAACATAGTGAAACCCCGTCTCTACCAAAATTACAAAAAATTAGCCGGGCATGTTGGCGCATGCCTGTAATCCCGGCTGCTCCGGAGGCTGAGGTTGCAGAGATCGCACCACTGCACTCTAGCCTGGGTGACAGAGTGAGACTCATCTCAAAAATAAAAATTAAAAAATAAAATAAAATAAATGCAATGTGGGATCTTGGGACTGGATCTTGGAACAGGAAACAAATATTAGGGGAATCATTGGTGAAATTTTAGTAAGTGCTATTACAATTGGGACAATTCTACAAAGTAAGCACCTTATTTTTTTCATAATTTCTTAATCTTAATTTCCTGGTTTGGAAAATTGTACTATGGGTAGGTAAGATGTTAACATTAGGGGAGGCCAGGCACAGTAGCTCACACCTGTAATCCCAGCACTTTGGGAGACCGAGGCGGGTGGATCATGAGGTCAGGAGTACAAGACCAGCCTGACCAACATGGTGAAATCCCATCTCTACTAAAAATATAAAAAATTAGCTGGGCACAGTGGCGCATGCCTGTAATTCCAGCTACTCTGGAGGCTGAGGCAGGAGAATCGTTTGAACCCAGGAGGTGGAGGTTGCAGTGGGCCAAGATTACGCCATTGAACTCCAGCCTGGGCAACAGAGCAAGACTCCCTCCCCATCCAAGAAAAAAATTAGGGGAAGTTGGGTCAAGGGTATTTGGGGAAGTCGGGTCAAGGGTATTCGGGAACTCTCTATACTATTTTTTCAACTTTTCTGTAAGTCTAAAATTATTTCAAAATAAAAAGTTAAAAAACAAAAAAATTAGTATAAAAAATTTATTTTATGGGATCATAATGATGTTAAAGAGATCATTTACATGAGGAGGATGGCCCTGTAATTGGTCTTCCTGTCTGCTCCTATCTGCAAAGTGGCTTGCTTCTGCAAGTGCTCTGTAAGTACTCAACATATTGAATTAGCTTGAGAAAAAGGAAACAGAAATTAACTGTATATAAGTCACACTATTTAATTCTTACAATAACCCTCCAAGGAAGGTATTATTATCCTCATTTTACAGATGAGGAAATTGAAGTACAAAAAGGGTTTATAGCTTATGCACTTGAGCACAATTTGTTTCTGCCAGGGCTGCCGTGAAATCTCTCTTGTCCGCAATACTTCCAACCCAAGGGAGCATCCCTCTGTTCTCTCAATGCCTGCAAGCCCACCCTTTCCAGCTTCCTGGTTTGTGCTTACAGAAAACAGGGGCTGTTTCTGCCAGCTTCCTGCTCCAGCACTTGGATTTCATTAGTAAGCACAATTCTAATTGAACTTTCATTCACTAGGCTTAGCTTGGCAATTAATCAAGCTTCTCCCAAGCTCAGAGCCTATGTTTACTTCCTTTCATGGAGAGTGAGAGAGGAAAGCAAATCTCAATCCTCATTCCTGGGGCAACGTACCCTGAGCTTGTGCTGGTTTCTGTGTCTCTGTGCGTTCCCAGGACACTGTGCACTTAGTAATTTCTAAAGAAGGCTGTTAGATTCAGATGGTAATCTCAGCCCCCTTCTGGCTCATTCCCTGGACTCTTGGCCTCATTAGAAATCCTCTCATGGCCTGCTTCCAGCCTCTCGCTTACAAGTAAATGTTGGCCTCTGCTCTCCTGCCTGCCAAAATCTCAGGGCACCTCGTTTACTTTTTCCTTAATGTAACATTTATTGTCGTTTCCTCCCTATTCTCTGATTAAAGAAGGAATAAATGTTCATTGCAGAAAAATTGGAAACTGAAAAATCACAAAGATGAGACTAAAACTCAATCATAATGCCACCAGCCAGAAATGAACACTGCTAATATACACAGGTGCAGGTGATGCTTGTCTTAAATATGGCTTTTGTGCAAATTACATATTATATGTCAGAAGCCCTAATTCAGAGATCCAAAATGCAAGTTCAGAACAAGGCAGGGTCACTACATTGCACAATTCCAAGGAGTACCATTCATATTGTAGTCTATGGGAATGGCTTCCTCTGAAGTTGTGCAGTGCACATTCTGTGCCGCTGTACTTGGTGGCCATGTGCAGGGCCACGGAAGACAACACAAAGTGAGTCGTAAGTAAACTAAAGGGCCAGGGAAGCTCCTGAGAACTGTTACAAAGTAGGGATGAGGGATTACTGGTGCCAGAATCATGTGATTTTTCAAGAAGAGCTGGAAAACAAACAGACCCAATGATTCCAGATCATGCGAGGGCCCTTCCGTCTCGTAGCCCAGGTTTTCCTCTTCCCACCATCTTTTTTTTCCCCCACAGAGTGACCCCAAGAGCCCTCTTATGTAGGGAGCCTTGCTCTGATTGTCCTCTGGTTGGGCAGTGGCAGAGGCCATCAGCAAAGCCCTTCTCATCTCCTGCCACTAAGCCCAGGAGTGAAAGTCATTTCATCTGCCTCTTCCCTGGCATTCTACAATGTGGAGGATCTAAGGTTGGGGGCTGCCTAACCATCTGCCCTGGCTCTTGGGGGAGAGAGGGAAGACAGTCAGTAAGACCTGGGTAAGGAAAGAGGCTCAGGTCCGTTTTCCCATCATCACTTCTTTTTTTTTTTTTTTTTTTGAGACAGAGTCTTGCTCTGTCACACAGGATAGAGTGCAGTGGCATGATCTCAACTCACTGCAACCTCCACCTCCCTGGTTCAAGCGATTCTCCTGCTTCAGCCTCCTGAGTAGCTGGGATTACAGGCACCTGCCACCGTGCCTGGCTAATTTTTTGTATTTTTAGTAGACTGGGTTTCACCATTTTAACCAGGCTGGTCTTGAACTCCTGACCTTGTAATCCACTCACCTTGTTCTCCCAAAGTACTGGGATTACAGGCTTGAGCCACCATGCCCGGCTGCCTATCATCACTGCTAAGGGGAATGGCTGACCTGTTCTTTTCTTTGAGAGCACATTCATTCATGTGACTATTTCATTAAGATGTGTCCCACTGTACTCGACTGTGAGCTATGTGGGACTAGGAAAGGAGTCTGGTTTTGTTCCCCAGCATGTCCCTGTGCTCAGCAGAGGCACTAGCATAGAATAAGTACACAGCGAATACTACTGAATGGATAGAAGAGGGGCATGCCCTGTGCTGTCAACATCCTCCTACACGGAGGCCCAGGCGGAGCACTTCCAAAGAATCTGCATTTTTAGCGCTCTAAGAATAGGAACACTTTGTCACTTGTAAGCCTAGTGCTGAACTCTCAGAGAGCCCACTTTCAAAGACACTTTTAGCAAAACATGTATAAAAGGGGAATTTTGTAGATATTTTTTCAATATTTTTATCTATCTCTCTCTCTCTGTAGAATACTTAATATTTCATAATCACACCTTCCATACAACCACACATTATAAATATTTTCCTAGAAGGATATTCTTCTGTAACATTAGTTTTAACAATTGCACAGAATTCAATTGCATGAATGTACCATAATTATATCCTGTTGATGAGCATTTATATTGTTTTTAATTTTTTTGTATTGTAAATAAATTGGTGATAATCATCTTTCTCCAGAAAGGTTTGTCTGTATCTCGATTACTTTATTTGTATCACTTATATTATAAATTTACTTATTAACTACCTATTCAAATGGTATGCCAACCTGAATGCACAACTTGCCCTACATAAAAATTGTAACTAATTTTTTTTTGCTTTTCAAGACTTATTTGACTTTACATAAATACCCATTCTTGTTGACTGCTTCATTCAAACTTTTTTTTTTCTTTCATCTTTTATTTTAGAATCAGTGAGTACATGTGCAGGTTTGTTACAAAGGTATATTGCATGATGCTGAGGTTTGAAGTATGAATGAATCTGTTACCCAGGTAGTGAGCATAGTACCCAATGGATAGTTTTTCAACCATTGCCCTCCTCCTGCTCCTCTCTCTCTCTCTCTCGTGTACCCTAGTGTCTATTGTTCCTATATTTTTATAGGATTTATATAAAAAATTTCTACATACAGCATATAAGTGCTCACTTCCTAATCCCATCATCCACTATAGACTTACTTAGTGCTAGATCATAAGATGAGACACCTAACAGTCATTTGAAATATCTAAGTACTTTGAAGTATCACTGAAGTACTCAAATGTTACTGAACATTGTATCACCAAAACGCCTAAGGAACAAATAGATGGTCATTAAACCACTGTCTAAGGAGGATGGACCAAATAACTATAGGGGGTGTTATTTTGCTCAGTGGGACATTAATGCAAGTTCTGGGTCACATCTGAATTGTTGAGGTATCAATGGAGTGGTCAAAATCTACTCCTTTCCCATTCTTTCCTACCAGCAGCCATTCACTCTGCTTTATAAGTACTAAATAAAGGTTTAATGAACATCGGTTTTAATCACAGAGAGAATTGTGTATTAATTGGAAGACTATTCATGATAAATTGATAACTGATTAAAGAAAGCTGAAGAATATATTTTGTATTTTCTACTTTTTAAAGAGAAGGGGAAACCTATGTAAGTAGTCATATGTTTCCACATATTTATATAAGCAAAGGAAAATATGGAAGGTTGCCATACAATAGTTTTAACAGTCTCCATTGGGGATATTAGTTTGGAGGGGGGTTGAAAAGATTATTAATTTTACTTTAAATGCTTAAATTGCATCCATTTTTTTAACTTGTTTCAACGAGCACAAACAACTTTTATAATTCCCATGTTTAATATTTAGGTTTGAAGCAGCACCAAATACAAAACTTGTATTATCTATTTTGTCTTAAAGGCCACTTTATTTCTGAGACATACAACTTTTATTCAAATGTTTAATATTTCTTCCTGAGCACATATAACTTTTATAATTCCAATGTTTAATATTTAAATTAGATTTGAAGCAGCACCAAATTGCAGTATGCTGACAAAAGCCTACCTCTCAGTCAGCTTTGACTAGATATTGTATCTTTTTAAAATTGTATTTATTTTGATTATTTTATTTTATTTTTGTTTTTATTTTTATTTTTTTACTTTAGGTGCATACTATATCTGGCATTTCTCCCCATGTTATCCCTCCCCCACCCTCCCCACCCCCTGCTGTCTCTCCCCTACCCCCCCCCACCAACTACCCCCAGTGTGTGATGCTCCTCTCCCTAAGTCCACGTGTTCTCACTGTTCAACACCCACCTATGAAAGACAACATGCGGGGTTTGGCTTTCTGTTCTTGTGTCAGTTTGCTGAGAATGATGGTTTCCAGATTCATCCAAGTCCCTACAAAGGACACTAATTCATCATTTTTATTCTTTTTGAGACAGGGTCTTGCCCTGTCACCCTGGCTGGAATGTAGTGATGAGATCCTAGCTCACTACAGCCTCGAACTCCTGGGCTCAAAGGACCCTCACACTTCAGCTTTCCAAGCAGATGGGACTACAGGCACACACCACAATGCCTGGTTAATTTTTATTATTTTCTAAGGAGATGGGGTCTCGCTATGTTGCACAGGCTGGTTTTGAATTCCTAGATATTTTTATCTTTGACAATCTCTGCTGAATGTTAAATGCTGATAATTTGAGAATCATAATAAGCACCTCTTTTTGCCCTCAACCACATGTGATTATCTCCAGTATTTTTCCTTTAAGTTAAGGTGGATATTGTTTTAAGATAGAAATTCTTCATATCAATGAATTACACCTTTACTCTAATTTTACTAGAGTTCTTAGGAAAAATGAATATTAATTATCAAGTGCTTTTAACAAAACCTATAGTGTTGATCATTTGACTTCCTTCTTTGAATGTACTGATGTAACCAGATGTATTAATAACTTTTCTAATATTAAGCCATCCTTGCATTATAAGACTAGGCTTGTTTGGGTCATGCTTTGTTGTACTGTTAGTACAGGGTTAGAATCAATTTGATTGGAATTGTTTTGGCATTTCATTTAGAATTTTTACATATTTGTAAGGATGTTTGGTTGATAATATTCATTTCTGCAATTTTTTTTTTTTTAAGACAGAGTCTCACTCTGTCACCCGGGCTGGAGTGCAGTGACATGAGCTTGACTCACTGCAACCTCTGTCTCCTGGGTTCAAGCTATTCTCCTGCCTCAGCCTCCTGAGTAGCTGGGACTACAGGCACAGATCACCACACCCAGCTAATTTTTGCATTTTTAGTAGAGACAGGGTTTTACTGTGTTGACCAGGCTGGTCTTGAACTCCTGACCTCAGGTGATCTGCCCACCTTGGCTTCCCAAAGTGTTGGGGTTACAGGCATGAGCCACTGCACCAGGCCCTTTAGCCTTTCTGCAATGTTTTCATCAGATTTTGTTGTCAGTTATGCTAACTTCATAAAACTATTTGAGAAACTTTTTTTTGCTCTAACTATTCTAGGAATCTGGAAATAATCTGCTCTTTGTATGTTTAAAAAAACTCATCCATAAATTGTCTGAGCATAAAATATTTTGGGGAATCAGGGTTTTGTTGATTTACAACTTTTACTATTTCTTTCAGGGCTACTGGTTTATTATAACTTTTACTATTTCTTTCAGGGCTACTGGTCTTTACATTTCCCACTTCTTTCTTTAGTCAATTTTATTCATTTGTATTTTCCTTCAAAAAATCTAGTTTATCTAGATTTTAAAATTCATTTGCATTACATTGTAGTATATACTTTGATAATTATTTTCAAGTAGCCTCTAAATCCATAGTTCTGACTCCTTTTCCATTCTGAATTTTGACTCTTTTCTTAGTTGCCACAGATTTGTCTATCTCACGGGCCTGTTTAAAGAACCAGATCTGAGATGCGGCTATCGATTTTCAATGGTCTTAGGTTTTCAGGTTCAATTTATGATTCTTTAAGGTCCTCCTTCCTGCTTTGCTCAGGTTTATTTTGTTCACCTTCTCTTTCTAATGCTTGAGGTCAATCTCATTTCATTTATTTTCACTTTTTACTCATCTAATGACTAAAATATTCAAGACAATTATTTTTCCTGGATTCAGCTTTAGCTTATCCCATAAAATCAAAGATGTTGATTTCATTTCTACTTTCTTTGAAATGGTTTATATCCACAAACTGAGTTTGTAAGAGACAGTTGTATGGTTGTTTTTTAAAGAACCATTTTAAAGATCATTTTAAATTAAAAGTAGGTTCATTATAGAAAACAAAAAGAAGGGGAAGATCATCTGGAATTCTACCACTCAGGTGGCTGCATATCTCTTTTCAATCGTTTGTGCCTATAGTCGCTTCTTTCCTTTTTGAAAAATTGTATTCTCTATTTTGTCTTAAAGGCCACTTTCTTCTTGAGACATTATACATGTGGTTATTAGGGTCTCTTGCTATTTTTGAAGGTTGTGACCTTTTGGGGTCTAGAGTAACTTACCTGAACACAGAGCTTGTCAGACAGATTTCAGGAAATTTCATTGATATATTTTTTCCTTCCTTATGAGAGACAGAAAGAGGAACTGACAAAGACTTCATGTGAGAACGTATTGCCCTGCCTTCATCTCACTTGAAGAGCTTCATCTCCTTCTCATCAAGCTTGAAGACAAAGAGAGCATGAAAAGTTTTCCCATGCCCTCCTGTCCAGGACCCCTGCCTCCTTACTAGTTTCCCACCGTTTATATCCATCCTCTACCAACTGGACAAGTCACATTACTTCTTCTGAGCCTCACTTTCTTCATCTGTACAAGGGGGAAAATAGTAGTTCCTACCTCATAAGTTGGTAGTGAGTTTTAAATAAAATAATGCTTATAAACCACTTCGCACAGAGCCTGGCACATAATAAATACTCACTAAATAATAGCTATTGTTGTTGTTATTGTCATTGCTCCACCTCTCTCCAAGCAAACAAGATGAATAAAGCTCACTTCTCAAGTGAGACTCAGGGGGACCTCAATGCCTGCTACTCATCTGCAGTTTTACAAAAGCAAGTAAAGCTCGCCTGTGATTGTGCGTCTCTTGATCGTCCTTGAAGCTGAGGTGCCCTATTGATAGAGGAAGCCAGTGCCCTTCCCTGCATTCTGGTGCTGTTTATTATGCCAGAAAGGCTGCTCAGGCTCATTACTGCTGCAGAATACAGGCCCCCAGGGGCTGAAGTGGAGCCAGATAATTACCAACAGATCCCTAATATGTATGGACTCAATGGAAACAAGTCAATCAGGAACACGGCATTTACGTCTAAACTATTCCCATCCATGCTCAGGGGCATGAGAGACTGGTAATGAGAGCCACACTTCTAAGGCTGAGGGCCACGATCACCAGCTCCACCCTGAGAGCTCTGTGCCTAGAAGAATCCTAACAAATGGATCCCCTCTAAATCTCCTGTCTTAGTCTATTTAGTATTGCTATAAAGGAATGCCTGAGGCTGAGTGGTTTATAAAGAAAAGAGGTTTATTTGGCTCATGATTCTGGTGGCTGGAAAGTTCAAGACAACATCTATCTGGAGAGGGCCTCAAGCTGTTTCCACTCATGGCAGAAGGTAAAGGGGAGCTGGGTGTGCAAAGATCATATGGTGAAAAAAAGATGCTAGAAAGAGGGCAAGCAGAGGTACCAGACTTCCTCTAACAATCAGCTTTTGCAGGAACTAATATAGTGAGAACTCACTCATCCCCAAGGTAGGACTTTAATATATTTAGGAGGAATCTGCCCTCATGACAGAAACACTGCCCATTAGGACCCACTTCCAACACTGGGAATAAAATTTCAACATGAGACATGGAAGGGATAAATACTCAAATTATAGCATTGTGTCCCTGGACCCTCAAAACTTACGTCCTTCTCACATGCAGAATACAATCACTCCATCTCAATAGTCCCAAAAGTCATAAATCATTTCAGCATCGACTCAAGAGTCCAAAGTCTCATCTGAGACTCAAGGTTAAGTTCCTTATAGCTATGATCCCGTAAGGTCAAAAACAAGTTATTTACTTCCAAGTTACAATGGTTGTACAGGTATTGGGCAAACATTCTCATCCCCAAAGGGAGAAATCAGCCAAAAGAAAGTGGTAACTAGCCCAATGCAAGTCTAAAACACATCAGGGCAAATATTAAATCTTAGAGCTCCAAAGTAATCACCTTGGACTACATGCCCTGAATCCTCAGCCCACCAGTACAAGGGGTGGGCTCCCAAGGCCTCAGGCAGACCCACCCTGATGACTTTGCTGGGTACAGCCTACATGACTACTCTCAAGGATCAAAGTCTCAGCCAGAGGCTTTTCCCAGGTGAGGCGGGGAAGTGACCGGTGGCTTTACTATTTTGGGAATCCTGATGGTGGCCCCATCCCTGCAGCTCTGATGTACAGTCTGGGTGCCCCAGCAGAAATCTGCCTCAGTAGTAGAGTCCCTGTCTGAGTTCCCACCTAGGCAATGCCTAGTAGAGCTGAATAAGTCTTGCAGTGCCTGGTAGAGCTGCATAACAGATTCTGCATAAGCCTTGGTGGCTTCCACCTCTGAAATCTAGGCAGAAGCCACCAAGGCTTATGGCTTGTGCCCTCCAGAGCAGTGGCTCGAGCAATACCTGGGGCTGTTTGAGTCCAGGCTGAAGCAGAAATGGCCCCGATGCATGGAGCAACAATCCATGGCGGCACAGGGCAGCAGTACCCTGGGGCTGTCCCCTGAAACCATCCTGTCCTCCTAGTCCTCTGGGCCTGTGATAAGAGGAGGAAGCCTCAAGGATTTCTGAAATGCCTTCAGGACCTTTTCCTCATTGTCTTCGCTATTAGCACCTGGCTCTTTTTCAGTCATGCAAAATTTTTAGCAACTTGCACTTCCCACCATACCTCTGAATTTCTCTCCTGAAATGCTTTCCTTTTCTACCACATGGCCAGGCTATGAACTTTCCAAATTTGTATGCTCTACTTCCCTTTTAATTATAAATTCTGCCTTTAGGTCATTCATTTGCTGCTCTAATTCAGTATAAGCTGTAAAAAGTAAACATGTCACTCCTTGAGTGCTTGGCTGCTTGGAAATTTCTTCCACGAGGTACCCTAGGTCATCATGCTTAAGTTCAGCCTTCCACTAAGTCTTAGAGCACGGACACAGTGCAGCCAAGTTCTTTGCTACAGAGTAACATGGGTGCCCTTTGCTCTAGTTCTCATTAAGTTCTTCATTTTCATATGAGGCCTCTCCAGCATGGTCCATACAGTGTATATTTCTTTTCTTTCTTCTTTTTTTTTTTTTAATCTGAGAGAGAATCTGACTCTGTCACCCAGGCTGGAGTGCAGTGGCATGATCTCAGCTCACTGCAAGCTCGGCCTCCCAGGTTCAAGTGATTCTCCTGCCTCAGCCCTCCCTAGTAGCTTTACAGGTGCCTGCCACCATGCCAAGCTAATTTTTGCATTTTTAGCAGAGGCAGGGTTTCACCGTGTTAGCCAGGCTGGTCATGAACTTCTGACCTCAAATGATCCACCTATCTCAGCCTCCTAAAGTGCTGGGATTACAGGCGTGAGCCACCGTGCCCAACTGTATACTGTCTATATTTCTATCAGCATTTTGGTCACAACCACTTAACCAGTCTCTAAGAAGTTCCAAACTTTCCCTTGTCTTCTTCTGAGTCCTCTAAACTCTTCCAGCCTCTCCCCCTTTACCCAGCTTGAAAGGTACTTCCACAATTTCATGTCTCTTTATATCAATACCCCATCCTTCTTCCCGACTGAAAAGACTCAGTTTTCTGTCTTAGTCCATCTAGTGTTGCTATAAAGGAATACTTGAGGCTCAGTAGTTTACAATGAAGAGGTTTCTTTGGCTTACAATTCTAATGGCTATAAAGTTCAAGACTGGACATCTGTGTATGCTGAGGCTGCATCCTCTCATGATGGAAGGTTAAGGGAGCTGGCTGTGCAGAGATCGCATGGCAAGAGAGGAAGGAGGCACCAGGTTCTATTTAATAGCTAGTATTTTTGGGAACTAATAGAGTGAGACCTCATTTGACCTAAGGGAGGGTAGTAGTATATTCATGAGAGATCTGCTCATAAATATGCTCTGCTTTCCTCCATAACCCAAATGCCTCCTATTAGGCCCCACCTCTAACACTGGGGATAAAATTGCAACATGAGACTTGGAGGGGACAAACATCCAAACCATAGTACTTCCCAAGGGCTGACACCAGGGTGAACTACAAGGCAAACTGGTTTAATTTGATGTCAGAATCCTCTCTGACTTCCCACCTGCCCTCTTTAGTAATAAATCTGCTTCTTTCAGAAATGCTACATTTAAGGGAAGTCTGAAGCAAGCCTCCCTCCTTTTCATATTTCCTTCCCTCTCCTTCTCAGCTCCACTTCTCTTCCTCCATTCTTATCACAGGTATCGTCATTTTAAAAATCAGCAGTGACTTCTGAAAGCCATCTCACCTCCGCTCACCAATTCTCTCAGGGCTGCAGCATTGCCTTGAGCTAATGTGGCTTCATTTCAATGTTTGCTATCAGTACAGCATGCAGACACGCAATTAAATCTAAAAACACAATTGATTAGAATTCCTGACAGATTGCCTCCTCCAGAATTAAGAATTTTAGTCCACAAATTAGAGGTGCAGTAAATTGAGCCTTCTGGATGGTTCTATAGCTGATCTTTATTGGTATCCCAAGCCCCATTTGCTTTGAGTGGTGGAAACACAATCTCAGCAGCTCAGGGAGGACCCCCACTTGTTCCCTGGGTGGGAGGGGAAGAGGAACCATGTGCCAGAGGGTGAATTTGTCCCTTATCACTGCCTGCTGCCTATGCTTATATGCCCTAAGCTACCCTGTTCTCCTGCCTTGGCCATTGTCCAGCATCCCTGCAGAGTCCTTGCTGAGATCTGCTCATCCCCCACAGCAAAGTCGCACTGGGTCCAGTCATCTAGCTATTTCCAAATCCTTCTCCCCAGATAGCAAACATTCACCTGCTTTTCTGCTGTACCATCCTCTGAAGCACTAAAAACCACTAACTCAATGGACAGGAACAGCAATGATATGTGGGGGAGAATCCTTGGCTAATATTTAAAATAATTGCTCCCCTGGCAGGGCGCAGTGGCTCACTCCTGTAATCTCAGCACTTTGGGAGGCCAAGGTGGATGGATCACGAGGTCAGGAGCTCGAGACCAGCCTGTCCAATATGGTGGAAGCCCGTCTCTACTAAAAATACAAAAATTAGCTGGGCGTAGTGGTGTGCGCCTGTAGTCCCAGTTACTCAGGAGGCTGGGGCAAAAGAATTGCTTGAAGCCAGGAGGCAGAGGTTGCAGTGAGCCGAGATTGCACCACGGCACTCCAGCCTGGGTGACAGAGGGAGACTCCATCTCAAATAATAATAATAATAATAAAAAATAATTGCTCCCCTACAAGTGTTATGAAGAAAAATGGTTGGGGAGTCAGTCAAGCCATCTGATAAGGAAGACCCCTATCACTTGGGAAGCAGCTGTAACACAGGTATGACAATTTTGGACACAGCTGCTGCTCCTGAAAGGAACATGATAGGGTGAATCAGTGAAGGAGCTATTACCCATGGACATTAGCACCAGGGAGGGAGCTTCCTCTGGACTCAGGGGGCAGCAGTGGTTTTCTTCATTCCAAAATTCTATAGAAACATACAGCATACCCATGAGGAAGGGTAAATAATTCCACAGAGGGAATTAAGCAGCAAGGTTTTTTTTTTTCTCCCCTAAAGCTGTAGTTGTATGTGTGATTATGTGTCACCCAGGTGACAGTTGAGTCCACCACGGAGCTGCCCATTCCCATTCCTGGACCGCAGTTTGCTTTTGAAATAAATTGTTTCTTTGTCAATATCTACAAATTATGGCAGACCTTGTGCAAACCTCAGAGGCAGCTAGGGCTTCTTGGGGCCCCTGAACAATGTATTAGCCTGACCTGGAAACTTGAGGGCAGTTCATGATACCAGGCAGCTCTGTCATTCTTGGCCATCTTACAGAATGCAAACAGCTTGGAGCATTTATCCTCTGGATCTTTCTCCTCCCCCACAGTCTCCTGAGCTTCTTCCTTATCAACTCTTCCAAATTCAAGCAAAGAAGAAGCCAATGCCATCTGGTTGTATCTCCCTCCAGCCTCATCACTGACACTCAAAACCTCCTGGACATTCCCCAACAGCCTGGGTAATTTCAAGAGGATCAGTATGAAGAGGATCTGCCTAACAAGAGCTTCCCTGTTCTTTGATGCTGCGACTTTCCTCATCTCAACCCAAGCCATGCCTAGAACTTCTTGGCATCTCCTAAAAGTGTTCCTTGCCATAAATGTTCAATTCCCCCGGCTGCAATATCTTACCATCCCAACTGCTGCCCTATGCATCAGTGACATTAAGGCCTTCAGGGTCTTGTCCTTCGTTTTCCCAGCCTGTGAACTGCTAAGCTTCACACTCTTCCCTAACCAGCCCCATAAACCCCCATTTCAACTACTAACTTGCCACCCACACTTTCAATCCCCTTGTTCTTCTGTTCCCAACTGTCTAACCCCAGAATTCGTTCAGGCTGCTAAAAACCTCTGCAGAAACTCCTGTGGCCAATCAGCTCACTGTCACTACAAATACATGATCTCCAGCATCAGCCTCACTCTTGAGCCTATTTCGGGATCATTTAAAGAAGGAAGTCAAGCATGGGTATGTTTTGGTTTACTTGTCAAGCTCAATCAAGCCTTTTCGCTTCCTTGAAATGTTGCTGTTTGTACTTGGGAGAACCTGAGACGAAGGTAAGACCAACCTTTGCCTCTGACCCAAATAGCAGCAAGGTTCTTTCTTTAACAGATTCTGCAGGTTACAGCACTGCAGCCATTGTTTCATTTAAGAGAACACCATCCTTGCCCCAGCGACAGTTTCAGAGACTTCAGGAATCAATTCCTCACTACCTTGCAGTGGAGATGGCACTGGAGATTGCTGGTAGCACTTCTCACAGACCCCCCTCATTGATCACTGTCCTTGCACTGCGACCTATGTAAGCAAAAAGTTGTTCATGCATGGAGAAATCAGCATTCAGCGCAGGGGCAGCTCACATGTCCAGAGGCGCTCTGATCTCTACGGTGAGGAAGGGCTAGTCTCTTTGACAATAGATCTTCCTATCTTTAGAAACTAAGAGCAAATCAACATCTTTGCTCATGAACAAAACTTACTAGCCTGGTCCATGGAAGTGGTGCATGAGGCATTCACAAAGAGTCAACCTTTTCCCAGCAGAATAAGCACATATCACCCTTTTTATGAAATGCATACAGCTCATTACATTATAATTCCTTAAACAATGACACAGCCACACTATCTAGATCTAATTTAGCTCTAGCTGTCAGGGCATAAATTTTTCCAGCCCTTGGCCTGCATGGCTGCCTTGACAAATGCCTAAGCTATGGCCTCACCTTGGCGGCCTGTGTGGCCTGATTGACAGGGCTCACTTGGCTTGTCTGCCTCTAGAACTCACACAGTGATGTGGCCACTCACCCGTCTCCCTGTCAGCAAATCCCAGGCACAGGCAATGGGAAATAAATAGCATTGGTGGGCTCAGTCAGGTGCAGTTAGTGGGAATTATACTAACTGATAACCCAGACCAGAGTTCCAGCCATACTCCTATTTTCCATTTGGAGCTAAATGAGATAACAAACATAAAGAACTTAAAACAGGGCCTGGGACATAGCAAAGTCTCAGCAACTGCTGGTTGGGCAATAAAGTTAGACCATGTAGTGAGGCAGCTCAAAGCATGGACTCTGGACTAGATTCTTTTGCTCAAAACCCAACTCTATGGCTTGCAAACTGTATGACTTTGGTCTAGTTACTTAGTGTCTGTGGCTCAGTTTCTCTTCCTTGAAATGGGGATAGTAATAGTTACCAACCCATTAGCTTGTTGTGGACAGCACTTAGCACATAAAAAGCACTTGATAAGTGATAGCTACTTTTATTAACTAGCTGATAGAAATTGGGTGCCTTTTGGAGACTGCCTTATTGTCTTCCATTCTTTTTTCCCTATTATTTTGTCCCTGCCCGCCTTGCAATACCCCAACCCAGCATTAATGTACGCCCTGCCATCTCTGCTGGGGCACTGGGGGAGACATTTTCATACCTCTTTAGCTTGGCCTCTGTGATGGATTAGAAATGTATACAAATTCTTTGAAACTTCTTCCTTTGGGAGGTAAGGTTTAATTCCCTTGCCCATGAATCTGGAATGATCTTAATGACTTGCTTGGCCAATAGAATGTGGCAAAAGTGATGTTCTGAGACTTTCAGGACTAGGTCAAAAGAAGCCTTTCAGCTCCTGCTTGAATCTTGAAGAAGGCTTGCTCTTAGAATGAACTTTCTCAGAAGCCAGCCTCTAGGCTGTGAGAAGCCCAAGCCACATGAAGAAGCCATGCCCAGGCAGCCCCAGAGCCAGAGCCAAGCTCCCAGGCGTCATTCAGCATCAACTGCCAGACATACATGTGAGCCATTTTTCATGTCTGAACCCCTCACCACCTGCCCCTCCCTTTGCAGCAGTGCATCTCATGGTACAGATTAGAGTTTAGCCTGCAGAAAAGGCAGGGGAGAGGGGGGATTTTTAAGAATGCCCATGGGGCATTAAGGGTTGCAAATCTCTCAGAAATCCAAGAGCAGGAATCATTCCTGCCAGTAGATGAGGCAAGAAACAGGTGGGTGAACAGAATTGAAGGAAGTTCCAAGTGTTTCTGTTCCCCTGCTGGCATCCACCATGCATTCCAAAAATACTTGTCAAGTGCCCATTCAGGTTTGCCCTCAAATGTCTGCCTCTCTCTGGGCTGTTAACATCTCCTGATGCTTCCCACCCATATCCACATCATCTACACTTTATCTTTAGCTTATATTATAAACCCTGTTGCTCTACAACTGTGCTTTGCTCATGACACACATTTCCTCCCTTGCAAGGGCCCTATGCAATGTGATGACCTCTCAAAATGCAATTTGGCCACTTCGGCTTCAGCTGAACATCCCAGGCCAAATTCCTGAAAGCAAGAACTGATGGGCCAGCCATTGGGTCAAGTATCCACCTCTGGTCCTATCAGCATTCAGAGAGCCACATATGGTTGTGGGGTGGTTCCTAATAGGAAGGGCGGACAGAGTGACAAGGCAGCGGCTTGGAGAGCATAATGGCTCCATCACTAATCTCTGTGATTCTTGGCACAACCAACTTCCCATCTCAGGTTTTTCTGTTTCCTCCTGCGTAGAATGAAATCATTCCATCAAGTGGGCGGAGGGAGGGATTGCACCTGGTAGATGTTCCAGAATCTAAAAGTAGTTGAAGCCTGTAAAGTTTGGGAAAGGATACCTGCTTTATTTTTCAATCCTCAAATAACCCTATCCAGTAGCAACTGGTATTATCTTCATTTTACAGTTGGGGAAACTGAGGTGTGTCAAGATTAAGTGGTACATTCAACTCACACAGCCAGTAAGTGTCTCAGTTGGGACGTATACACAAATCTGCTTGCCATCAAAGCCTGTGTTCTGAGTCATTCCCTGTACACCCTTTATCTATGCCACAGTCTGTGTGCCCAGGAGGAAAAAATGATATAAAATGAAAAGGGTTGAGAAATACTAGAACAGTCTGTAATATTTCTTTCAGCACTCCATCTTCCTCTCTTAAGCACTAATATTTTGTTCTGTTAAGCATTTCAGGACACCAGCGGCCTGGTAAGTAATAATGAGCTGAATGTAAACCAAAGGACTCAAGGAGAGATGACTGCTCGCAATGACATCTCCCCCCATGGGACAATTTCATGATATCACAAAATACAAGGGTGGGGGAGATGCCGCCATCCCTTTCTATTAATACCATTCTGTGGAAATTTTAAAGAAACAGGACTTCATCAGCTGCCGTGGCTGGAAAAGCGGCCAAAGGCCTTAGTCTCTGTAAACCTGAGAGCCCTCTGAGGCTGTGCATTCAGAGCATGTTGGGCCAATGAGCACCCCAATTAGCTGAACAGCCCCTCTAATTATCACAGCCCATAAGGAGGGAGGGCAGAGGCCTGGGTCAATGCAGGAAGGGTTCTGCCCTCCCTGTGGATCATGGTCCAGAGAACAGGTTTCACAGGGTTTCCAACGTGCATTTGAATGTCTTGCTCTGTGCTGTCACTCCCTGGCTTGAATACAGATGAAGCCTGCTGAAACGCAGCAGCTGCTGCAGGGAGGGGGCTGGCTGGAGCCTAATGTCTGCCAGGAGATGGAGAATTCCTCCACCCAGGGGCTCTCAGCTGGGGCTCTCCAAAACTAGAATACACTTAAGATATCAGTAACAGAGGGCTACACCCAAAATGAGGGAGAAGGGCATGCTTATGGCACTTAGCATTCAATAGTCCCAGAAAAACTTTGCAGAGGTCTTTACATTGACCAATTTTGTTTCAGCAGTTTTTGTTTTAATTATACATGGCATAGGTGGTGGAAATCATCTTTCATGATAGCTGTGCTCATGTACAGCAGTTACTATATCCCAGGAACAATTCTAAGAATTCTTAAAATATTAACTCATTTACTATGTACATGAATACTATAAATTACCTAATCCATTTTTATCATTATTTCACAGGTGAGGAAACTAAGGCACAGGCAGGTTAAAGAACTTTTCTTTCAGGCTGACCAATTAAATGATGAGGCTGGAATTTAAACCTAAACAAGTGTGCACCACAGTTGTATCAGTTAGCTTCTGCTATGTAACAAACATCCCAAAGCTTAATAGTTTAAAATGGCACATTTATTATTCTTAATGATTATTTATTATTCTTAATGGTTCTTCTGGTCTGGGTCATCTCAGCTGATCTCTTTGGCCAGCTGGAAACTCTGCTAAGTCTAGGATGGCCTCATCCATGTGTCTGGTGGGTTGGCTTCAGGTTGGCTGGGTGTTGGGAATGACTTGGCTGTGTAACCCTCATCACCCAACAGGCTGTCCTGGATTTGTTCACATACAGGTGTCACAAGGTCCTAAGGTGAACAGGAGAGGGAAGCTTCTCAATGAGCAAGTGCTTTAGAGCCTCTGCTTGTGTCATATTTGCCAATAGTCCATGGGACAAAGAAAGTTACCAGGCCAGCCCAGAGTCAGTGCGGGAGGGGAATACCCAAGGAATAAATAGGGTCTATTTTTACAATCCTCACAATAGTCTGAAATCTGAACTATTCATTTGTCTGCCTCACAGGCCTCTAATAGTCTTAACCCAATTTTGGTTTTCAGCAGAGCCCAGAGCAGGAATAGTTGAGGGAAAAATCTCAACTATTTTCCAAAGGGGCTACATACTCCTCACCCATGCCCAAGTCATTCCTGCCTTTCTTCCATTGACCTCACCCAACTGGCATCCCCACCACCACCACCATGGTGAAATCTGATTAAGTGTCCATGGATGGAAAAGAAAATGGATTGCGATTCAGGAAATTTGAGTTTAGTTATTTGAAACTAGCTGTGGGAGCTTGGGCAGGTCACCTCCATTTGTCTGACCCTCAGCGATTTTTACTTTATTCAGTGTAATAGCCCCATTTGTTCAATAAACATGAATTCAGTTCCCACTGTGTGCTAGGCATTGCGCTGAACAACACAGATACCATTGTGAAAACAGACACAGTCCTTGACTTTATGAAGCATATAGCATAATGGGATAAACAGATGTTAATCAAATAATCTCCATAATCAGCATATAATTACAGACTGAGATAAGTGTCTTGAAGGACAAGAGCCCAATTCTGTGAGAAGTTACTACAAAGGAGTCTGGTGTAGACCATGAGGGAGAAGCATGAAGGAAAGTCCCTGTCAAGTGAAGGACAACTGAGAGGAAATTAACTGGGAGGACTAAGGCAGATGACACTGAAACCCGAGTAACTGGGAGAAAATTCTCCATAGGTCTCCTGAATTTCTGCATGTTTTGAAAGCAGAGGGTGTGTCTGCCTTTGCCTTGGGCTATATTTTCAAGGATATTTGGAAAACAACCTTGAAAGACAGAGCTATCTTCCTCTGCAGCAATGGGTAGGCATGCTCACTGCCCACTGTAGAAGATTCAGGTTCCACCTGGGTGTGGTGGCTCATGCCTGTAATCCCAAAGCTTTGGGAGACCAAGGTGGGAGAATTGCTTGAAGCCAGAAGTTCGAGACCAGCCAGGGAAATGTAATGAGACCCTGTCTCTACGAAAACAATTTTTTTCTAATCATCTGGGCATGTACTTGTAGTTCTAGCTACTCACAAAGCAGAGGCAGGAGAATCACTGAGTCCAAGAGTTTGAGGTTACAATAAGCTATGATTACATCTACTGCACTCTAGCCTGGACAACAGGGCAAGACCCTGTCTCTAAAAAAAAGAAAAAGATGATTAAGTTCTCTCTTCACATCACACTGTTGGAACTGGAGCTTGGAGAACCAATACAAAATGATGATATTCTGGACTCTGCTCTTGCTATGAGTTATAAACTATCCTTTGTCTCTGACCCAGGCGTCTCGTGTTTTGCAGCATCCTTGAAGCTATGGCCAGCTAACAGGTGAGCTTGCAAGGAAGCTAAAACTCAGATTCTTCACGGCTCTTAATATTTGCAGGTTCCCCCCAAAAAAGTGACATACAAACTGGAGCTTAAAGGGTGAATAAAGCAGGAGGAGAGAAGGGAAGGAACAAAGTTCTAGGCAAAGAATATGTGCAAAGACTTGGAGGTGATGGAAAGCAAGGGCACACCAACGAAATTGGCTCAGTCTAGCAGGACTACAGAACCTGGTGATGAAATGGAAAGAGATGAAGCCAGAGGGGTGGGAAGGAGTGGGAAGATGGTGTTTAGCCATGTTAAGCAGGGAGACTTTATCCTGAAGGCAAGTGTCAACCACTGAAGGCTATTTTGGGCAGACTGCACTCAAAAGCCATTGAGGGAAATTTTGAGTGCCCTCTACCACCTTAACCTCCAGAACGTTTTCTACCTCAACACTACCCATGAAATAGCCTTGGTTGCAGCGTAGGTTGGCATAGCAACTGACGATGTGGTTGTTTTCACCATAATTTTATATTATCTCGATTGTCAAGCTGGCCCTATGTGTTTGGACAATCACAGAGCACTGGATGTGGGGAAGAGAGCTAGAGAGCCAACCACCCTCTGGCTGAAGAGTGAAGAGCAAACAGAGGTAATTTCTTCTGCAAGACTGAGACCACTAACAGTCCTTTATGGCCTGACTGGTGACTGCTTGTTTAAGCCAGCCAAGCCAGGCACAATAACCTCTTTCCTATAACTTATGCAATACATAGTGAGAGACACTACACCTGCGGCTTCAGAAAGAACTAATTTCTCTTCTTTGAGTGTATGTGGGATACACAGTATATTTGAGTGTAGAGTCAGACCACTTGGGGTTTAAATCCTGGCTTTATTACTTCAGGCAAATGAAATTAATCACACTGTGATTTCCTACCTGACAAATGGGACCCAGCCTCAAAGGCTGTCATGAAGATTACATATGTGAAGAATTCAGAACAGTGTGTGGTACCCTGCATGCACTCAATAAACATTGACTATCGTTATTAGTATTTATTGGAAACATATCTTCTCACAACATCTATCACTCAAAAGCTTCAAATATTTACAACATTCCCAGTAGAGCAGGTATCATGCAGCAAGTTAAACACCTGTAGCCACTGCATCATTTTCAAAGAAACTCCCTTTTGGAGTCTATGGGAATCACTAGCTTCGATATTCAAAACCTGCAAAAATACCATTGAATGGCGCTACTTCAACACAACTTGTTGATGGCTCCAAAGTACTTACAGAGTTTTCTTCCTAAGGGAGACCTGGGGCTTGCAGATTGTGGGGAGGGGGAGCCATCCACAATTGCTGGTAGGACCCAGAGTTTTTAAACTGGGGAAGATCTACAGAACATGAAAAGTAATAAACCATTATTGTTTTAAGCCACTGTTTCAAAGTGGTTTGTTAGGAAGACACAACTGATAGAGGAAACAGATGGATTCCTCACCACACCCCCCCGAGATTCTGACTCGTGAAGTCTGGGGTAGGGCCTGGGTGGCTACTGTTGACTTATGTCCCCAGGTGATTCTAATTTACTTGGCTTCCATTAGGGTTCCCCCAATCCTTCCTGATAAGAATCACCTGGAGATTCCTAGACCCTCACCCAGACCTTTTGAACTGGAAAGTCCAGGGAAGAGTTCTGGGAATTGAGAGACTGAATATACAGGTGGACAAAGGCTAGATCATAATAAAAATTGAATTCCAACCCATTCTCTGCAGCAACCCCTCCAGGAAGCCAAACTGATCCAGGAGAAGAGCTCTAAAGGGAAGAGTCCCATGGAGACCTCTCTGGGATTCCAAGGAGGGTGAGACAGTTCTTGTTTCTTCCCAATATCTTCTCCTTTCTCAATTAGACTTGGCCAGCACCATGGCTTGTAAAGTTTATGGAATGAAAGAACCTCAGAACTCGAGGGAACTGAAGGCATCCTCAAGTACAGAAACAGGAATTTGTCAGCTATCGGTTCAGAAGAACCAGGACTTAATCAATAACTGACAATTTCCCTATTCTTTTTATTTATTATTATTTTTTTATTTTATTTTTTGTAAAGATGGGAGTCTGACTATGTTGCCCAGGCTGGTCTCAAATTACTGGGCTCAAACAATCCTCCCACCTCAGCCTCCCACAGTGTTGAGAACACAAGCGTGAGCCACTGCACCTGGCCCAATTTCCTTAATTCTTGGCCTTGGTTCCAATTTAAGGCCAACCATAGAAAGCCAGACATAACCCCCAACCAGTCACATAGGATTCCCTGACCCTAGTTAACTTGCCTCTAGCTTCCACCGGCCAGCAGCCTCCACTCAGGGCACACCTGAAATCTCCCCTCTGCTTCCCACCTCGAAAGCCTTCCCCACTCCTCTGCCCACCTTTGAGCCTCTACCAAACAGAAGTGAGGGTGGCTCACTCCCTTGCTGGAGCAAGCCCCAAATAAATACGCTTTTTTTGTTCTCATTTGGGTGGTCTTTTTAAAATTACAACTGAATTATATATTTGATAAAAACAAGTGATTCTTATCACTGGGAAAATGTGGAAAACACCCTCCCAAACCCTTGCTGCTCAAAATGTGGTTCCCAGAACAACAGCAGCAGCATTGAAATGCAGAAGGTCAGTCCCCACCCCAGACTTACTGATTTTTAACAAGAACCCCCGAGGTGATCCTCCAGCACATAAAAGTGTAAAATGCATTAACCAGGAGCACCAATCAAGTCAGTGGGTCTCAACTCTGGGTGCACATTAGAATCCTCTGGGGCTGATTTATAGGTCCTGAGTAGGACTTGTGCATCGGTGGTCTTAAAAGCTCTCCTGTTGATTCTTATGTATAGCCAGGGCTGAGAATCACAGATCTAGGGTAAGGGTTTCCACACTTTGGGGTATGTCAGAATCATCTGGAGAGCTCACCAGGTACACAGAGGTCCTGACTTGATAAAGAGGATGGGCCAGGGCCTTGGTCATCTTACCAAGTTCCCAGGTGATTCTGAAACTGACCAAAGGATGAAAACTGATCTAGCAGAAGAGCTCCAGAGGGAAGAGTCCCATGGAGACCTCCCTGGGACTCCAAGGAGGGTGAGACAGTTCTTGTTTCTTCCCAGTATCTTCTCCTTTCTCAATTTGACTTGGCCAGCACCACGGCTTGTAAAGTTTATGGAATAAAAAGAACCTCAGAACTGGAGAGAACTGAAGCCATCTTCAAGTATGGAAAATAGGGATTTGTCTGCCAAATTCAGCTCAGGACTGTGTATTTTTTTTTATCAGATAGTTTTTTTTTTTTTTTTAAGGTTTAAATCCATTGCGACATTTTTTAAAAGGAGATTTTACATAAAAAATTTGGATTTTCAGATTCTTCTGGAAAATCAAAGGACCTAGCAATAGTAGATCATATTCCTGCATGGCAGCAATTGGCCAGAACAGCCCCTTAAAATGTGGTATGTGCTCACCAGTTTGCCACCGTCCCTGCCTGATCCACATCACTCGTTTTTGTTACCCGCTTGGCCCTGCGAGCATCTAATTTGGAGTCTTTATATAGGGAGAATCCAACCCCGTCTTTTGAGGAAGAAAAAACTGGGCCCTATACTCCAGTGGAAGTTGTTTCTACAGCGTCTCTGACTTATGGCCAGTGCTGGGACTTGGGTGATTGCTCTTTGCTTGTAGGAGGTTGGGGACTCTGTTGGGCTAGTGTCTCCCTTTCTGAGATCCCAACCAGAGGCCAAAGACCTAGATCTCCTCCTAGAAACCTAGGCAAAGCACTCTGAAGTACAGGCAACTTCTGCTCTTGGCTTTGGGGCTGTCACCTACTCAGACACACCCATGCAGCAATGAGAGTAACGACAGTGGTGCCTGATCTATAGGGTTGTTTTGAGAGTTAAATTACATTGTGTTTGTAAACCATTATTCTGGCACCTGAGACATAGGAAGGACTCCGTAAGTGAACATTAAATAACATTAATGATTTTTTTTTCAACCTATGTGCTCATCTGAGAGCACCACCACTGTCCAGCTTCAAAATGGTGTTCAGTTTCTGTCAGTCTCAAACTAACTCAGAAAGCAATGTGTTAAGAGAGCCACCTATTGGATGAAGAGTATTAGGCAAAGCTCTTAAAATGTGCTAAGCCTCAGCTTTTTGTCATCTGTACAGTAGGGATAATAATAGCACTTACTCTTTAGAGTTGTCACGAAATTTAAATGAGATAATATATGTAAGAGTGTTGCTTATCAAGTGCCCAGCTCCCAATCATTAACCTTGGGGTTTTGACTCCTTGAAGCAGAGTCACCACCTAGTGGCATTAAGAGAGTAAGTAATTCCAGGCTTTGTAGGACACAGGAGAAAAGGAGGGCAAAAATGCAGACCCCCATGAATGATGGGTACAAAGGTCTGATTTGACTATGAAAGTCAAATTCAGGAAGTGACTAGCCCCTTCAGGAGCTTAGGAATTGTCCCCAAGTCCATCCCTGGACCACTCTCTGCCATTGCACTCCATTCTCCATGAACACCCTGGCTTTTCAGCTTGTTTGGAAATTCTCCTCTTGACTTTGGCCATCTGGAGTCTGGACTGAACTTCCTGGCACCTGGGTTTGGTTCACAGTTGTCTCAGTCACTGAGGTTGCTATTACAGAGCACCATAGACTGGGTGGCTTAAACAAGATTCTTGAGACTGGAAGTCAGAGATTAGGGTGCCAGCATGTTGGGTTCTTGGTGAAGGCTTCTCTTCCTGGTTATGACCTTACATGGTCTTTCCTTGGCGAGTGCAAGTAGAGATAAAGACAGGTGAGGATAAGGGGGAGGGGGAAGGAGAGAATAGATAGAGGGAGGTGAGGAAGGGGGATAAGAGGGGACAAAAGGAGGGGGAGATATGTTCTGTGTCTTCTTTTAAAATTATTTTTTCATGTTTGTGGGTACATAGTAGATGTATATATTTATGGGGTACATGAAATGTTTTGGGATAGGCATGCAATATGCAATAATCACATCGTGGAAAATGGGGAATCCATCCCCTTGACCATTTTTATCCTTTTTGTTACAAACAGTCCAATTATACTCATGGTTATTTTTAAATGTGCAGTTAAATTATTTTGAGTATAGTCACCCTGTTGCGCTATCATATACTAGGTATTAATAATCACAGCATGGAAAATGGGGTATTCATCCTCTCAAACATGTATTCTTTGTGATTACAAACAATCCAATTATACTTTTTTAGTTGTTTTAAAATGCAAAGTTATTATTGTGTGTCTTTCTCTTTTGATAATAACACTAATCTCACCATGAGGGCTCCACTCTCATGAACTAATCTAACCCTAATCACCTCCCAAAGGCCCCATGTTAAATACCATCGCACTGGAGGTTAGAGTTTTGACATATGAATTTTAGGGGGGTATGCAAACATTCAGTCCATAACAATGGTTACTTGTCTTACTGCTTGACCACTAGCTTGGTTAGGGTGGCCAGTTTCCAGAACCAACTGTTTAACTCATGTGTAGACCCTGATTTGACTGTGTGCCATTCACATGGCTGAAGCCAGCTGGTCTTCCTCAGCACGGATAGAGCTGCTCTTTTCCACCTGGCAATGTGGCCAGCTAGAGATGCCCTTGCCCTTCCATAAGAGGCCTGGAAACTGCCCCTTTGCCCTGCCCAGAAAGAAACCAACCACAGTAAGGTGGCATCATCTACTCACTGTAGGCCACTCATCATTCCACAAAAGTCCCCCTGTGCTGGCTTCTAAAAAGGTCACTTGAGGCTTCTGTTCTCTTCCACTATCCTCACCCTGTTGCTTACTTTTCCCCCAAGCAGAAGTCATCACCAAGAGTGAGATATTCCTTCAGCAAAAAGAAAGAGTGCTGCTAGGATGAGTTGAGTTTGTGGACATCTTATTTTTTCCCACCATCCAAAAATCAGACAGGGAGAGCCATGCCATGTGAATGGTGCTCTCTCCACCCTTTCTCTTCCTCCCAGTTTCTTTATTAAGACAGATAGTGGGGACTATGGCCTGATGAGAGAGTTGCCCACAAAGATGAAAACATTTCTTCTTTCAACAAGTATATAATAATCACCTACTAGGAGCCAGGAACTGTTCTAGCTGCTAGAGATCCAGCTGAGAACAAAACAGATAAACATTCATCCTCCCTGGACCTGAATTTCAAAGCAGAGAAATGGACAATGAATCAGATAAATAATGAAAACACATAGTGTGTGAGTGATAGTTGCTAAGGAAGAAACAAACCAGGGAAATGAGAAAGTGACATTTGGATACAGACATGCAAGTGGCAAAAGAGCCAACCACATGGATATTTGGGAGGGGAACATTCCAGGTGGAGGAGGAGCAGGTGCAAAGCCCCAAGATGAGACTGTGGCATGTTCCAGGAGCAACAAGGAGGCCAATGTGTCTGGAGTGGGTGAGTCAGGGTAGAACTGTGGTCAAAGGGGTACTGGATGGGTTGGAATGTGAAGGTCTTGTCACCCTCTGAAATGGGAAGCACTGGGGGGACGATGAGCAGAGGAGTGACAAGATTACATTAAGAATAATTTATTTAAATTAATCTAAATGCTTAATTTAGATAAATTATGTTTAATTTAACTGGAGCCAGAGTGACAGGGGTGACTCTGGTTGCTCTGTGGAGAATGGATTGAAGGGAGCAAGAATGGAGCAGAAGTCCGCTTAGGATGCACAAAGTGATGGTGGCTTGGACCAGGCAGGACACAGCGGGGAAGGTTAGAAGTGGTAGGGATCTGAAAATGACTTTGGCAATTAGTCTTAAAGAGGAGTCAACACTTCTCATGTGCAATGCTTACTACTGGTGCAATTAATTGCACAAATATTTGTTTTCTATCCATTTCATCTGACAGACTGTGCACTCTTTGTTGTCAGGAACCATGCCCATCTTTTTTATTGTGTGTCCTAGAGCTCAGCACAGTGACCACCACTGAGTGGGTACTCAATGAATGGATGGATGGGTAGATAGGCAAATGAATAGATGGACAGATGGATGAATGGATAGCTATATGTGTGCATGCATGAATGGAAGGATGGAGGAGTGCATGGATGGTTGGATGGATGGATGGATGGATGGGTGGGTGGGTGGATGGATGACAAGGATGGTTTCCCCCTCTTCTCCTTGTTCAAATTATAGAGTTTTGCGTAGTCAGTTTTAGAGCAATTTATGGAGCTCACCACCCACCTAAGGATGTTCCAACAATGCCCCAACATAAATAAATAAATAAATAAATAAATAAATAAATAAATAAATATTGTGGGCACAGGTGAAGCTCTAAGGAGGCAAGGAGCCCCATCAGATGCCTGAGAGAAGCTGGAACTGGAACCTCCCCTCTTTAGTCATCCCAGCTGAGGTGAGAGACATTCTAAAAACTGAGATTTGGACACTCAGGAGAATTTTTAGTTTGTATGAAGCATCTGCTCACTTAGAGCTTGGTGCTTGGTTCTTTTTGTAAGCACGTTTTACATAACCTTGCATAAAAAGGACTCTCGGGACCATGCCTGTCCCATATATAGTAAGTATTACCAGGATCCCAGGGAGAAGGGCTGCCAACCATGGGGAAATACCTGAAGGGCTTGCTGTCTGGGTGACATTGAGAAAAATTTGTGCTTCATGTGGGTGGTATATCCAAATACTTATCCAAGGACACCTTCCTCCTCCACTGCCTGCCCCAGGATACAACCTTATGTTGTTAAAGGTCCAGCTTTCAGGGGGCACCCAGCCCTGCCCAGACTGCTCTTCTGGCTGTACCTCTCCTATAGCCACAGGTAGACTGGAGACAGAAAGTTTATCAAAAATAAAACCCACTTTGACTACTTCAGCAGACAATGTCCCAGGAAGGGTTAGTCATGCAATTCCAAGTCTGGATTCAGTCTGGCCACAAAAGCTTCTTCTATTCCACACAGTCATTAGCAACCCTGAAATCAATAGACTGCCCATGCCAGCCCTAAGTAATGCAAAAACAGTCATAGCCACAGCTCTATTTAAGCTAGTGTGGTGTTTCAGAAGCTCATGGAGGGAGATGATGGGGGAGAACTGCAATCACATGAGTGGGTATTTCCCCCTTTATCACAGAGATTTGCATAGCAGGTAAGTGGTAAGTATATGTGGCTGTGAGAGCCTTTAACCTCTAACTGTTTCTTTTCCTCTCTGTGTCTCCTCTCTCTCTCTCTCTCCTCTCCACACACACACACACACACACACACACACACACACACACACTCTTAGTCTGTATATCTCCTTTGCGTTTATACATTACATTGGCAAGCATATACAATGATAATGGTGTCTGAGACTGTTAGCCAAGGAGAGAAAAAAAGTCTGCATTAGGAGAAAGCAAAAGATTCACATCTTGGACAAAAGTTCAAGGGAGTATCTTAAGTTATCATTAAGATGCAGCAACAAGAAGTAATTGCCTGCTGCCATATCGAAAAAAGACAAAAATACTTGCTTTCAAAATGGAGAAATCAACCCATATGTTTTAATCTATGTAAAAAATTTTTAGCAAAACAAAAATCTCTCATCAAAATCTACAAGGAAATATACAAATAAGTAAATACTTTCACTCATAAAAATATGTTTTAAATGAATATCTATTGGCACTAACTGTGTAATATATTGTTAAGGGAAGAAGTGAAATAAAACATTAGACTTTCATTTCTAATAATCCAATAGGTTAGACATCTTCAGAAAACCCCTGGCACAAAACATGTAAAAATTATTTTAAATGAATATATGAGCAACATTCAAATAGCTAAATCCCCAGATGCCAAAACATGAAGCGGGAGCTGAAAAGCAGAGTGACAAGTTGACATTGAGGCTATAGCAGGCCTGGGGGCATTTGCCAATCTCAGCATCCAGAGGTTTTTTTACAGTTTTACAGATTTTAGCAGTCACATGAGGACAAATGACCAAAGTCCTAGCCCTGCCCACGGTAGGAATATACCCACACAACTGGGTAGGAATATACCCACACAACTGGGTAGGAATATACCCAGTTCCCTCAAAGGGCTATTCTTTTGATGAGAGGTTTGACTAGAAAATAATTCATCCACTGACAAAGGAATAAGACTAAGGACACTTGTTGAAATCAGTTCAATTCAAAAGGAAAAATATTTCCCTGACAGTTCATTACCATAGAGTCATTCTCATGTGGATTTGAGATTCAAATTATACTTTCTACATGGTCTAGAAAACCCCAGCAGAAAAAATTAGCAGAGTGTGTCCACATTGGTAGCCCTTCAGAATACCTAAAAGAAGAAAATGCAAATTCTCCCTGGAGGTACTCACCCTCAATCTAGGCCACCCAGTAATCCACAGATAATACCTTACTAAACATTATTTCAATAGCCAAAACTAAAAAATACACAAAAGAATAACCATGAATGAAAATAAGTAGAAACAATAAACAACACAAGAACTTTAGATCCCCCCAAAAACTCTGCAACATAGAATTATCAAATTTGGAATATGAAATATATATTTTTAGAAAGGAGAAAGAAATACAATATTCAAAAACAGAGGTAAGAGTGGAAAATAATCGAATATAACTCTTGGAAATAAAAAGTAATTTAAACTAAAAACCCAGTGAACAGATAAATCAACAGACTGTAAACAAACAAAGAGAAAATAATGACCTAGAAAACAGGCCTAAATAAACTACCCAGAATATTGCACAGAGAGATGAAGAACATAAAATTATGGAGTTGTTAAGAGATACTGATTCTAGAATACATATTTAATCATATTGCCTAAGGAAGGGAATAGAATGCAGAAAAACAATCCTTGCAGAGAGAATAAATAAGGATTTTCCAAATTGACAAAGAAATTAACCCTCAGACTCAGAAAGCACACAAATACAAATTGGCTTAAAAAAAAAAATCCACACCTGTGCAAATTGCAGTGAAATTGAAAAATACTCAAACCACTCCCCATTGCCAAAGAAAAAGATATTGAAGCCAGCCTGAAATTAAAGACAAAGCAATGGAGTTTGAGTAGTAGAAGACTCAATAGCAGCAATGGAAACTTGAAGATAACAGAATGAGATCGTAAATGTGCTGAAAGAAAATAACTGTTAACTTAGAATTGTATACCTAGCTAAACCATTTTTCTCTAACAGGAACTAAATAATGCCATTGAAGAAAAATAAAATACCTTCACTAGGGAATTAAAGGAAGTATTTTAGGAAGAAAGAAAGTGAATCCCAAAATAAAGGACCAAATTAAACAAGGAAACGTGCAAAGAATCAGGTTTGTGGATTTAGTGGCCTTATGTACATTTACTCAAAATCGTAACAGCATAAAACACCTCAACAATATCATAAAATGAAGATGCCCAGTTGCTTCTTTTGCAGACACTAATATGTGCAGAAGCTCCCCCTCTGATACAGGCTAGTCCAGAAAATTTTTTGCCACTAGAACTTCAGAAAGTTTTTTTCTGACTTATGTTATGCAGTTTCTTCCATTGCTTCTAGGGTACTCTTCCCTCTGGATGAACTCAACCTGAAATTTTATCCTCCCTCAAAGCTACAGAGCTGCTAATTTTCCAGATAACCCTTCAAATCGACATGCTAGTTTTCTACTCAACTGATTGCAATTCTGAATAAATCAGCCTGATATCTCAAATGGTAGAAAGTGTGTTCAATAATCCGTTTTGTATTAACCACAATTTCTTTTGCCTCATGAAGACATTTGCCAAGGAAAAGTAAGGCTGTTGGCAGCTTTTATTAAGTTTTTCCCATTGGTCTTTGATTTCATGAATACAATTGTTCAGGATGAAGGAACTTGAGATAGATTTTCCAGTAATAAGTCATCTAAACAGTCTGCATCTTTATTTCACTAGAAGAACAAGAAAAATTAAGATGAGTTTGGGGACAGATCAAATCTCCATTTTTTAAAAAACTAAGTTGCATTATAGCCAAGTCATCTAACTTAGACATTGGTAACTCAAATGTCTGCTCAAAATCATAACAGCATAAAACATCTCAACAGTATCATAAAATGGAGATGGCCAGTTGCTCAACTGATTGCAATTCTGTATAAATCAGCCTGATATCTCAAATGAGTAGAAATAATAAAGACATTATTTCTACATGTCTGTCTCCACCTTTAGACTGTGACCCTCTTAAGGACAAGAACCATTTTTTCTTAATTTTTACCTTGAATTGAGTCCATGTCATTCTGCTATAAAAAAAATAGGAAGAGAAGTATATACTCATATGCTGAGGACATAATTGTGTTACCCTATACCAAGATTTACTGCCATGAATCTCACAAGACAAGTAACTCTGGTGCTTAACCACAATAAAAAAAATAGCTGGATGTCAGTCTTGTAAACCTGAAAGTTATTGTCTTGGTAGACATTCCCCAAATTCATTTGATCAATATTAAATGACTCTCTACAGCAAGTTAACATTTTTTAGTACCTGTGAATATTTTGCTGCTAACTCAACCTGGCAGACTCACAGGGAGACAGCATTGTCGAAGTCAAATGTTTTTTGGAAAGATGACAGTGTGAACAAATTTATAAATATGAGAAAACATGGTTTGTTTAAGACTGAATATTGCTACTAAATGAATTCTGGGGGGAAAGCAGGACATTAAATTGGAGAAATAAGTAGGAATCCATTTACAAGGGCTGTATTATGTCATGCTGACAAAATTGGAACTTTATCTTATAACTAGATTTTCTACCCAAAGGCTTTCGATCTGAGAAGCAGCATAAAAACACTTCATGTCAGAAAGTATGGAATGTATCCAATGCAGCATACAAAGGTAAATTTATAGCCTGAAATAATACTAATGTCTAAAGAGAAGAAAAAACACTTCATCCTAGAATTTTGAAAGCAAAAAATAATTATGCTCAAAGAAACTTAAAACCAAGGAGATAACTGGGCTCTCAAATCACATTTTATACCTCATGTCTTATCTGTGTCCTAGCTCTCAAAATATTCTTACCCCTTTTTGCCATATGCGAACTCCTACTCATCCCTTGTGACTCAAATCAAACATAAGTTCTGTGAAATATGCCCTGATTACCTCTATACTAACATTATAACTTGAAATATTATGTATAATATTTCCATTTTTGCCATTATTTCTACATGTCTTTCTCCATTACTAGACTGTGACCCTCTTAAGGACAAGAACTGATTTTTCTTAATTTTTACCTTTTTTATCCCCAACTCCTGAACAGATTCTGGCATATAGTAGGCATTCATCATACCTATTTCATATTTATTGAATGTATAAATAGCTCCATGGCTCTAGATTTATAGATGAAGTTATCCAACAGATAAAGACTATTCAATCTCTAGGTAATCAGTTCCTGCATCAATGTTCTGGATCCTGACATAAGTCTAGCTCACAAAGTTTTAAGAGCCCCTAGTAAATGCTTTCCAATGAACTGGGAAGATGTGATCCACTACAAAGTAAGGAACTAAGCCTCGGTAATATCATTATATTGATGTCCCAGTAGGATCTGGGGTCAAAAATCTATGGCATAGAAGTAACACAAAATTGAGCACAGGGCCTGCAAGAAATATCAGAGGATTTCATACCTTATAAACAACCACGGTCCTAGGGAAACTTATTGAGAAATGTGTTTATCAGGGTGGATGAAATCTAGATTTGGATTTGTCTGCCCACTGTTTTTTTTCTTTCCCTGCCCAGACTGGAGTGCAGTGGTGTGATCTTGCTCACTGCAACCTCCGCCTCTGGGTTGAAGGGATTCTCATGCCTCAGCCTCCCGAGAAGCTGGGATTACAGGCGCCCAACACCATGCCTGGCTAATTTTTGTATTTTTAGTAGAGATGGGATTTCACCACATAGGCCAGACTGGTCTTGAACTCCTGACCTCAAGTGATCCACCCTCCTCAGCCTCCCAAAGTGCTGAGATTACAGGTGTGAGCCAGCATGTCTGGCCTGTCTGCCTGCTCTCTAAGCCACTCATGCAGGATGTTTTCTGAGCCTTGATCACTATCTTCTTAGCATATCATTAATTTCTGTGTAATGCAAGGATCATATGCCATCACTGTGACACAGTAATTCCCCAAATGTAGAGAACTAAATTCTTTACATTTCTAAGCAGAACTGAGAAGACCGTATCCCACACACTTATTCAGTGATAACAGAACAGAAAGCATCCTTGAGTCAGAAGTGTCATTTTGTAGAGCAGCAAAGAGAATGTAAAAAAATTCCAGATGAGGACTTGGTTAAAAGGTAAATGTTCAGAAAAAGCAAATCTTTAGAGAGAGAAGGTAGATTCATGGTGCCTGGGGCTGAGGATAGAGGTAGAGATTAAGTGTAAATGGGCTCAGGGGAATCTTCTTGGATAATGGAAATGTTCTAAAACCAGATGTGATGGATGCACAACTCCAACAAGTTGCTAAAAATCATTGAATTACACACTTAAAACAGGTGAGTGTTACGTATGATATGTTTATTACACCTCAACAAAGTTGAAGTTTTTTAAAAAGGCAATTTTAGAACACCAAGGCAGCAACAGTGTTTGGTCAGATAGCACTCACAGCATACTTGGACACAGCCACATCAAGAACTAAGGAGATGGAGATCAGGGAAGACTTAAGAAGGAGTTTATGATAGGATATTTACTGCAGCTTACAGTTGTTTAACTTTTCATTTAGAAAATGTCAAGCATATATAGAAGTAGAGAGGATAGATTAACAAACCCAGCTCCAGGCTTTAACACTTATTCAATTGATGGCTAGTTTTACTTCATCTAAAATCCCACCCATTCTATCCTGCCCTACACACAAGATTATTAAACAGTTTTAAAAAACTGTTTTTTGGAAAATGTCATTGTGGAAAATGTCAAAAATATACTAGCAAAGACAATAGAGTACAAACATCCCCATAACACTACTTCCCAGTTTCAACAATTATCAATATATGGCCACTCTTTTTTAAAAAATCTTTTTTCTGTGGGTACATAGGAGGGTGTGTATATGTATGGGGTACAAGAAATATTTTGGAACAGGCATGCAATGCATAATAGTCACATCATGGAGAATGGGATATCCATCACCTCAAGCATTTAGCCTTTGTGTTCTAAACGGTCCAATTATACTTTTTTAGTTATTTTTAAATATACAATTAACTGTAGTCACCCTGTTGTGCTATCAAATAATAGGTCTTATTCATTCTTTCCATTTTTTGTACCATTAACCATTCCTGCTTCCCCCGCAACACACACGCTACTACCCTTCCCAGCCTCTGGTAATCATCCTTCTGTGTCTGTCTCCATGAGTTCAATTGTTTTAATTTTTAGCTTCCAAAAAGAAGTGAGAAATGTAAAGTTTGTCTTTCTGTGCCTGGCTTATTTCACTTAATGTAATGATCTCCAGTTCTGTCCATGTTGTTGAAAATGATAGGACCTCATTTTTTTTATGGCTGAATAGTACTGTATTGTGTATATGTACCACGTTTTCTTTATCCAATACATGGCCACTCTTATTTCATCTACATTTTTCTCACTTCTCCCATCCCTGTCTTATTTGCAAGCATACCTGATACATCATATCATTTCATTTGCAAGTATTTCAATAAGTATCTCAAAAGGTGAGAACTTTATTCTTTTAACATAGCCACATACCATTATGACATCCCAACAAATTTCCAATTGTATCATAAATGTCAAAAAAAGAAGTTTTTTAAGAGTTTGTTTATTTGAATCAGAGTCCATCATGTTGCTATTTGTTGATATGTCCTCAAGTTTCTTTTAATCCATACACCCTCTTTCCCATAACCACCCACTTCTCTCTCTCTTTTTTTCTTGCAATGTCTTTGCTGAAGAAACCAGGTCATTTGTCTGTAAAGTTTTTCACAGTCTAGATTTTGCAGCATTATTTTTAATAACAAAACATTAGAACCAGTAGGCACTATCCATCAAAAGAAAGTCAGGTAAATAAATGAGGCTATAACCATGCAACAGAATTCATAAAAGCAATGCGATTAATTTACATCAACCAGAAAGAGGCAACAAACATTTATTAAATATATTAAATATGTGCCAGGTTCAATTCTAGGTGCTAAAGACATAGCTATAGAATAAACAAAATCCCTGCCCTATTGGAGTCTGTACTTTAATGGAGAGTGACAGACAATAAGAATATAAACAATCAAAATGCATAGAATGTCAGATGGCGGTGCCTACAATGAAGAATGGTACAATAGGAAAAAGGAATAAGGAGTCTGAGGAAGTGGGGAATGAAGAGCTGCAGTTTCAAACACCAAGGTCAGAGAAGGCTCTAATGAGAAGATGACATTTGTGCAGACGTGACAGAGGTGATAAGCTAGCAAGCTGTGCAGATAACAGAGGTAAAGAATCCAATGCAGAGGGGAACAGTCAATGCACAGGTCCTGGAATGGGGAGTGTGCTTGGTGTGCTCAAAGAACAGCAAGGGGGTCCACATGATTGGAGGGAGTAAAGGAGAGGGGGAGCAGGAAATGTATCCAAGAGTACCCAGGACCAGACTGTATAGGGCATGGCAGCCCATCACACAGACATTGGCTTTCCTGTCCTAGACATTGCTCTGGGTATGATAAAGCCACAGTAAAGTTTCGAGGTGGGAAGTGACATGATGTGATCATGCATCATGAATAAAGAACGTTGCTGAATTTCCTATGTGGCTTGATCCCATTTGTGTTTGATACAGAACTCTATATGCAAAGGAAAAAGTCAGAGCCCTAATGAACTCTCTCCCCCATCACCATCTTAGGTCCTGCATGTGACACCACAAGCTGATGACAGATTATCTTTCCTTATCAGACCTTAGGGGACCAGCTCAAGGTCCCCCTAAGCCCCTCCATTGAAGCTGGGGACAAAGAGGTCTTGAGTGGGTAAAATTCACTATGAAGAAATTTCGCCAGAAACCTCAATTCTATGGGGAAACCCTGACTTTCTGAACTCTAGCCTGGGCGTTAGCAGTTAGCACTTAGTCTGTCTCTCAAAGTCCTTCTAAAGCAGGGTCAGCAAACTACAAGCTGTGGACAAACTCTGTTTGCTGCCTATTTTTGTAAATAAAGTTTTGTTGGCAGGCAACCGTGCCTATTTATTTACATATTGTCCAGAGCTGCTTTTGCACTACACCAGTAGAGTTGGGTAGTTGTAGAAGAAACCATGTAGCCTCCAAGTCAAACATATTTACTATCTGATCTTCAATAGGAAAAGTTTACCAAGCCCTGTCCTAAAAGAAACCAAGCCTCCCAAAGCTGAGGATTTCCCCAGCAAGGTGTCCTGGGTCTTTGAAGAGTCACAGCCTGGTTCCACTGTGACTCCACCAATATGTCTCCACCACTCTGAGTGGCTTCTTCCATTAGGTCCAGATGGATTTCCTGAGATTTGGTGATACTCACACAGGGTTCCTCTGAGGCTCCCCCTTCTTTTATGCTGGGAACTCAGGCAAATGGGTCCTGCATCCCTTACCAGCCTCCTCCCACACTCAGAGTGAGCCCCACACGCAGTGTGCTATATCCTCATGGATCCAGACTCATAAAACAAACAGTCCTGGGCTCAAAGCCCAGCTCTGCCACTTACTTGAACACATCTCTGAGCCTTGGGTCCCTCCAATGCAAAACAGCCCCTTCAAAGACTCCTGGGAGAATTAAATGCAATTGTGCACATAAAGATGCTTATTACAGTACCCAGCACACACTGTGTTCAATGCATGTTGACTTACATCACTTATGCCAGCCCGTTAGCCTATATGCTTGGCCAAAGTACAATTCCACCTGGATGCAATTGTGAACACTTTATCCCTGACAGGCTTCTGTAATTGCAAGGTTCTACTGACCCATCTCCATCACTACATCATGCATTCAGCTTATCAGAGGGTCCAGCTGTCATTGGGGAAGCCCTGACCTCTTAGGCACTAATAGACATCTCAAGCTTTCCTGCTACCTTGTCCCTTCTTTGGATAAAACTACCATGATTTTCCTTTTGGGAAATCACACCCACTGTCAGTCTATGTGGTTTGAGTGGGACTGATGACACCCCAAAAGGAATCCAGCAGGGATTCTGAGGACCCCATGAGACACCCCAGCATACCCACCAACTCAATCCAAGAGCTTCTTCTTCAGCAGGTAGAGAGACTCAGGTACCTCCCAAAATTCAAGCCCATTTCCCAGCAGAGACTTTGCACTAAGTTGGTCAATTTTTGAAATGCCCATGCCCATGTTGGCACAAGCTAGAAGCAGCTCCTTACTTCTGGTGCCTACACAATCAGACTCTCAGAGTGTCTGTGGTCATCATGCATACGCCATTTCTTTGCTCTCTTTCCTAACCTCAACCTCAGGGGCTCGTGTTCCTATTCACATTACATTTCCCATCTTTCACAGTCAGAGAGGTTTCTGGGGCTAGAAATAATCACCATGGGACACAACACCCTTCCCAGACTCAAACTGCACTACACTCCTAGGTGTGAACAGAAAGTGCTCCTGTGTCTCTTTAAACAGGAGACAGAAAAAACTGTATGTGCCAGGAGTAGGTGGGGGAGCTGGAGTGATTAGACTGGGGTCTCCAGGGCCTCTAAGAATAATAGCTGTGCTCCAAAGCTGCCACTCTTGGAGTCAATTGTGCCACTCTTGACTATAAAGAAATAAGAGGAAGCCAACAGAGGGATGATAATCAGAAACATATCCTGGGAAGAAGGAGGATCCCATCCTTTCTTAAGTCTCATTATTTTATCTAGGATAGGATCCAAAGGAAAGAAAATGCAACAACACAAGAATCTGCAATCATAAAAGAATGGCCGAGAAAGACTTTGGTCTCCCCCAGGTCCAACCTACCACATGATAAAGGATGGGTTCTCTAAGTCTTGTTGGAGGTGTAGAAATGCTGTGATGGATATGTTGTTTTTCTGTGCAGAATACTATCTCCTCCTTTGACAAATTCACCAGTTTTATTTTGTGAAAATAACTTTCCTCCCTGCACTCCTTCATCCCCTGAACAACCAATAAATCCATGAGGTTTAGGTGGGGTGGATCCCCCACCCTTTTGCTCAAGGAGTCAGCATGCAGCCCTGGCCAATCAGGGCATTCCATGTCCTTGGTTGTGATGCGTGGTTCAGAAGTGAGTAGGTGGCCCAAGCTGAACCAATCAGAATCAACAAGTGTTATTCCTGGGGCTTTAGCTAGAACTATGGAGCAACAGGTTCCCTCTGGCAGATGAACGAGGTAATCAGATGAGAGCTTGCAGCCATGGAAGATCCATCCTTGCCGACACTTAAGGAGGGGCTGCCTGAAAATAAAAACATCTCAGACAATGCAACAGAGCCAAGAGACAGAGATGAGTCCCCATGACATTGTCTGAGCCCCTGAATCCAGCCACGTCTACAGCTAACTGTACTCCCGATCTTTTCAGCTTATAAATTAATATATTTTCTTTTTCTATCACTTAAATCAAGAGTGCAGCCAGATGCAAATATCTGCCAGCCACCAGGAAATTAGTAAGGGATGTTTTAAGCATATTTATTTATTTATTTATTTCTCTTTCTCTTTATGTCTTTCTCTTTCTTTCTTTCTTTTTCTTTCTTTCTCTTTTTCTTTCTCTCTCTCTTTCCCTTCCTTCCTTCCTTTCTTTCTCTTTTTTTTTTTTTTTTGAGATGGAGTCTTGCTCTGTCACCCAGGCAACCTGCACCTCTGGAGTTCAAGTGATTCTCCTGCCTCAGCCTCCTGAGTAGCTAGGATTACAGGCATGCACCACCATGCTTGGCTAATTTTTGTATTTTTAACGGAGTCGGGGTTTCACCATGATGGCCAGACTGGTCTCAAACTCCTGACCTCAAGTGACCCACCCACCTCAGTCTCCCAAAATGCTGGGATTATAGGCTCTTCTTCTTCTTTCTTCTTCTTCTTTCTTCTTCTTTCTTCTTCTTCCTCTTCTTCTTCTTCCTCCTTCTCCTCCTTCTCCTCCTCCTCCTCCTTCTTCTTTCTTCTTCTTCTTCTTTTTAATAAATCAGCATCTCACTCTGTTGCTCAGGCTGGAGTGCAGTGGCACAATCAGCTCATTGCAGCCTCAAACTCCTGGCCTCATGGGATTCTCCCATCTCAGCCTCCTGAATAGCTGGGACTACAGGTGTGTGCCTCTATGTTTAGATAATTTTTTTAAATTTTATTTTTTGTACAGATGGGGTTTCATTATATTTCCCAGGCTGGTCTCAAACTCCTGTGCTCAAGCAACCCTCCCACCTCAGCCTCCCAAAGTGCTGTGATCACAGGTGTGAGCCCCGTGCCCATCCTCTTTCTTTTTACTTTATTTTGTGGTGGGGGGGGGGGGGGGCACTGAAAATTCTGTATACTATATTTTATCTTTCCCCTTTAGAATTATCTAATAAAATCAAAAATGAACCAGGGAAGAGCATTCCTTGAACTTGGGTCAAATGAAAGTCTATATTATCTAAATAATTCACTGAGTTTGATAAGTAATGCAACAAAATCCCAATAGAGATATAGAGGAAAGGTTGAAAAACTTTATGCAAATGTCAGGCAAAGAGAAGAAAATACATATGCCCAAACATTCCTTTTGAACTGTGATTCCCCTCAATCAGCCTGACACCACTCAGCAACACTGTACATCAGAGGGTTCCTGAGCCCACAAGAAGATAGCTCCCCAGGTAACGCTGCTAAGAAGAAACATCTCCAAACTAGGAGGAGATTTCCTCAGTAACCTTGCTTCTCATACCTCTCCTGATAGCATCCCTGCCACTGTTCACAGGATATGGGCTGTTAGGAGATGGTGGCAGCACTGGAGAATGGACTGGGAAAGAATTGTGAACATTTTCTAATGTGAGGATGATTGCTTGCTGATATGGTTTGGCTCTGTGTCCCCATCCAAATCTCATGTCTAATCTGTAATCCCCACGTGTTGAGGGAGGGATGTGGTGGGGAGGTGATTAAATCACCAGGATGGTTTCCCTCCTGCCGTTTTCATGATAGTGAGGGAGTTATCATGAGATCCAATGGTTTAAAGAGGCAATTTCCCCTGCACACACTCTCTATCCTGCTGCCATGTGAAGCCATGCTTGCTTCTCCTCCACCTTCTACCATGATTGTAAGTTTCCTGAGGCCTCCCCAGCCATGTGGAACCATAAGTCAATTCGCCCTCCTTTCTTTATAAATTACCCAGTCTCAGGTAGTATCTTTACAGAAGTATGAGAAGGGACTAATACACTTGCTTTACATAAGTTTTATGTTAAATGTATCCCTTTGAGTGAAGCTCGCAGTTTGGCCACATGCACTTACTTTTTCCTTGATGCCAGAAGTCATGATGAGGCCCATAATATTTGCTAAAATTCTTAAAGCCAGAGCAGTCTCTGCCCTTCTCCATTTGACCCTTAGGGCCAGGGAGCCCCCTTGACTAAGAAAGGGAGGGTCCCCATGGAAATAACTCACAGCAGGCTGGTGAACACCAACATCACTTAGCTGGTCCAAATGTCTCCTATCCCTCTTGCCCTGTCACTCATCATTGATTACTAAAGCAAGGTGCTCTTGGATGACAGACCACCATGGATTGAGTTCCAGTCTCACTATTCCAAAACTGTGCATTAGTTCCTCCCCCAGAGATAGACAATCCTTGGGAGCTCACCTTCCTACAAATAAGGAAGCCATTATACATAAACCTATCATCTACACAGCCACAAATGTAAAAATAATTTATTCACACAATAGCAACAACAAACTTTATAATAATATAATAATAATAATCCTTGCAACAACAAACTTTTTTTAGCATCTACTTGTGGCAGCACCCACTTGGATATGGAGAATACAAATATAAACCAAACTTGGTCCTTGCCCTCGAGGAGTTTGTGAAAAAACTAAGCAAATAGTAAAAGGATGTCACCCAATGAAATCATCAGCTGTGAACAGGATTCCATAGGACGTTTATTGTCCAGTTTGTCCACCTGCCTCTTTTCACGCCTCTGTGTTCCTGGAGTGTTCTGTCCTTATCCGACTCTTCTCTGCCCCCAGCCCTGACCCCTCCACACATCCACTCTTTCTTCCATTTGCAGTTTGAATTTGTTCCATTTCCCCCCAGGTCCTGAATCAATCTTGACAAAGCCTTCCTTCCTCTGGCTCTGAGCATGGTTGACTTTTTCTGAAATGAAGTCTACAGCAGCTTCTACCCTTCTCTCCTGCACCCACTCCTTTTCCTCTTAGAATGCAGCCTTAGTCACAGATTCAGACTTAGAACCTGGGTACCCCAGTGCTCACTTCCAGGCTATCTCCCTACATCCCATCTCTTTTCCTGCTACTTTTCCTGTGCTCCCTACATCCCATCTCTTTTCCTGATCTGAAATCAGGAGCCAAGGGTAACTGCTGGATACTGTGCCATTCCCTGAGTCGCACCCTCCCAAGTGTTCATCTGCAGCACCTCGTCCTGCCTCTCTTGGCCTTGCATCATTCAAGGAATAGAGGCATTTCCCTGAGTCCTGCCTAAAGCCCAAGTCAAGAAAGGACTTCCTCTACAGAGACAAATAAGATTGTCCCATGATTAATCCTAGAGGTTCAGGTTTCCTGGCAGTGAGCCAGAGGAAACAGTTTCCATCTCTTTCAGAGGTGGGGCTTAGCTCACATCCAACTTCCACAAGGCTTCCAGGTGCAAGAAGTTGCAAAGTCTTGTGCAATTTCTGCACAGCCAGAGTCTAAACCTAGATTCCTGTGCCAGAGGCTTATTTTACCCACATCGAAGGCCACATTCATGCTTGCACCATACCAGGGTAAAGGAGAGGGGCAGGGCTCTTCCCTGGATCACAGGCCCACATTGTGTCCAGCACCTGTGGGGTGCTGAGAGAATGGGGTGGGGTGTTGCATGCCCATCTTGGTGGCTCTTGGCTTATGAGTTTCCCTAACAAAGCCTGCTCCTCACCATGTGATGTGGGTGGATTTGCCCTCACCCACTTGGCCACAATGTTTTTCAGGAAGGGGGTTGTATTGATTCCCTGGGGCTGCCATAACCAAGTATAGAGGCGCCTCAACTTATGATGAGGTCATGTCTTGATAAGCCCATCATAAGTTGAAATTATCCTAAGTCAAAAATGCTTTTAATACGCCTGCCAAACATTATAGTTTAGCCTAGCCTACTTTTTAATTTTTTTTTAACTTTTATTTTAAGTTCAGCGGAACATGTTCAGGTTTGTTATATAGGTAAACTTCAGTCATCAGGGCTTGTTGTAAAGATTATTTCATCACCCAGGTATTAAGCTTAATACCCACTGGTTATTTTTTCCTGATCCTCTCCCTCTTCCCACCCTCCACCCTCCAAAAGGCCCCACTGTGTGTTGTTCCCCCTCTGTGTGCCCATGTGTTCTCGGCTTTTAGCTCCCACTTATAAGTGAGAACATGCGGTATTTGGTTTTCTGTTCCTGTGTTAGTTTGCTAAGGATGATGGCCTCCAGCCTACTTTAAACATGCTCACAACACTTATGTCAGCCCACAGTTGGGCAAAATCAGAGCCTATTTTATAATAAAGTATTGAGTATCCCATGTAATTTATTGAAGACTGCACTAAAGGTGAAAAACATAATGGTTGTTTAGGTACTTGAAGTGTGGTTTCTGCTGAATGTGTAAGGTTTTGCGCCATTATAAAGTCAAAAATCAGCAATTGAACCACGGTAAGTAGGGATCTGCCTGTACCTACAACTGCGTGGCTTTAACAACAGAAAAGTACTGTCTCGCAGTTGTGAAGTTTGGACGTTCAAAATCAAGGTGTCAGCAGGTGTATGTTCCCTCCACCGCTCTAAGGGAGAATCCTTCCTGACCTCTGCTAGATCCTGGTGTTTGCCAGCGATCCTTGGTGCTCTTTGGGTCACAGCTACGTGGCTGCAGAGACGGGCCGTCTTCTCCCTGTGTGTCCAATCATCGTCTTCCCTCTGTGTATGTCTGCCTCTGTGTCCAAATCTCCCCTTCTTATAACGATAACAGTCATATTGGGTGAGGACCCACCCTGATGACCTCATTTCAGCTTGATTACCTCTTCAAAGATCCTATTTCCAAATAAGTTTACACTCTGAAATACTGGGGGCTAAGATTTCAACATATCTTTTTGGAGGGACAAAATTCAACCTATAACAAAGTCTTCCTGACAAGACCCACCTGCTTCCAAATGGCCTATCTAGTATTATCAGACCTGTCTCTGTGACCACCTGCAGATCCCAAAACTTTATGTGAGATGCCCCAGAGCACACGCTCAGGCCCACAGAGCCTACCCTGCCCTGGGACACTTAGTGGCTGGGACATTTAGCCATCCCATTGTCAATCTTCATGATCTGTCTAGATTCCAGTTGGGTATTTGTCTAATGTATTATTGCTAGACATAGTGAGATTGTTGGGTCAAAACTGCTGAACAAGCCCTGGAACCTTCTAATAAACTGTCCAATATTCTTAGCACATGCTGAATGTCATAAGTCACTAAGGTCTCAAAAACAGGAAATACAAAGAAATCATGCAAAGCTATCGTGTACGTGAAATTTGCTTAAATGACCTACTTTGATGAGCAGGATCCCCTCCCAGACACTTGACACGATAGTAGGTCATTAAGATGATGAGAAGAATGGCGGGATTGGTTAGTGACTTATCAAATACTGTTCAAATGCATGTAACTTACTCGAGTTTGCTGGGGACGTCCAGAGTCTTGTTCCCATACTGTGAGAAGTATCATGGGAAGTATCATGACATTAATACAATTTCAAAGGTTTTGTGGGTCTCACTCTGGTCTCTACTTTTCTGTGTTTAACCCAGGAGTCCAAAGGATGCAGCCACAACATTCTGTCACATTCCAAGTAGACAGTTCCTTCTTACATTCTGTTTGCTTGAGATGGAGTTTCTCACTGTCACCCAAGCTGGAGTACAATGGCGCCATCTGGGTTCACTGAAACCTCCACCTCCCGAGTTCGTGCCATTCTCCTCCCTCAACCTCCTAAGTAGCTGGGATTACAGGCATGCACCACCACACCTGGCTAATTTTTTGTATTTTTAGTAGAGACAGGGTTTCACTATGTTGGCCAGACTGGTCTCGAACTCCTGACCTCGTGATCCACCCACTTTGGCCTCCCAAAGTGCTGGGATTACAGGTGTGAGCCACCATGCTCAGCCCCCTCTCTGCATTCTAGATGCTCCTCCAATTCCCAAGTCAATGGAACCCATCCTGCCACTGTCCTAGCACCTTACACTGTCTTTATCCAACTGCAATAGGACTGGTAAAAACCCAACAGCTGCAAGTCTGGGAGACAAGCATGCAAGAAACATAAGCCATCCTAGCTGGGTAAGGAGTCTAAAACCAGGACAGCTCTGAAATAGTTCAATCCTAAATTGACGATCCTTGTCAAGACTCTGTCTCTACAAAAAGTGTTTAAAATTAGCCAGGCACAGTGGCATGCCTGTAGTCCCGGCCATGCAGGAGGCTGAGGTGGGAGGGTTGCTTGAGCCTGGGAGTTCAAGGCTGCAGTGAGTGAGCTATGATCGTGACAGTGCACTCTAGCCTGGGTAAAAGAGTGAGGCCTCTGAAATAAATAAATAAATAGCCACTCACCCTCCTTCATTGCATGTTGAATTCTTCCAGAGAGGGTGTGGCCTCTGGGGTCTGCTCCTACCTCTAGGTCTCAGTGGACAGAAAGCAGCCCCAGCACCCCAATGCCTCTCTCCCCCAGACCATATCGCTTCTGTTTCGTCTTCCTCCTTTCCGTCATTTCTCACACTGGCAAGCTGTGGCTCGGTAACATCACTGTCTGGAGCTAGGGTTAATGTAAAAGCACTTTAAGATGGTGGTTCTCAAACTTTGCATGCAGGTAAATCACCAGACAGCTTGTTAAGCTGCAACCCCAGCTCCTGAGATTCTGATTCAGAAGGTGGAGCTCAAGAATCTGCATTTCTTTTTTTAATTTTTTTTTATTTCAATAGTTCTTGAGGCACAGGTGAGTTTTGGTTACATGGACAAATTCTTTAGTGGTGATTTCTGAGATTTTAGGGTACCTGTCACCTGAGCAGTACACACTGAACCCAATATGTAGTCTTTTATACCTAATCCCCCTCCAAACCTTCCTCCCCCAAAGTCCCAAATTCCACTATATTCTTCTTATGCCTTTGCATTCTCATAATTAGCTCCCACTTATAGGTGAGAACAGATCATATTTGATTTTCCATTTCTGAGTTGCTTCACTCGAATGACCTCCAGCTCCATCCAAGTTGCTGCAGAAGGCATTATTTTGTTCCTTTTAATGACTGAGTAGTATTCCATGCTGTCTATACGCCACTTTTCTTTATCCACTTGTTGGTTGATGGGAACTTAAGTTGGTTCCATATCTTTGCAATTGCGAATTGTGCTGCTATAAGCATGTGTGTGCATGTCTTTTTTAGAAGATGACTTCTTTTCCTTTGAGTAGATACCCAGTAGTGTGACTGCTGGATCAAATAGTAGTTCTACTTTTAGTTCTTTAAGGAATCTCCATACCGTTTTCCACAATAGTTATACTAATTTACATCCCCCACTAGCAGTGTAAAAGTATTCCCTTTTTACCACATCCACACCAAAATCTACTGTTTCTGTTTTTGTTTTTTTTACTTTTTAAATTATGGCCAATGAATCCACATTTCTAACCAGCTTCCAGCTGATGCTGACACTGCAGGGTCTGCAGACCCCACTTGGAGTTGCACTGTCTTATGCCATCCTAGATTGAAAAGCTGACTTCTTGTAAGCTGGGCTCTGGAGTTGTACTAAGATAATAAACAGAACAGGGGAATCTTTATTGAGCTTTTACTATGTGCTAGTCACTGCCAAATGCTTCCTAGGCATTATCTTATTTAATCCTAACATAATGCTCTGAGGGAGGAACAATTATTAGTCCCAATTATTCTCAGAGAGAATAAGTAATTTGCCAAATGTCACACAGTTTTGGCAGCCCTGGGGTTCCAACACAGGCTGTCCTCCTTCAAGCCTGTGATCTCAGCCAGTGCTGCTCTCAGCTGCCCACACAGATGGGACTTGCCCAGAATGCAGCACCTTGAGAATTAGGCTAGCCCCACCAATCGTGCCTGAGACCTCTCATGATAGAAAATGCAACATTTTCTGCAACAATGGTTCTCAGCCATTTCCTTCCATTGACACACACCAGATGGAACTCCCAGTATTCCTCCACTGACACAACAAAATTTCTATTTTGCCCATGGGTGAAATGTAAAAGAAACTTGGAGCAACTGTAAATCGCAACTCATAAGCAGTACAGTAATTCCCAATTACCACAGGCAAGAAAACAATGGAACAGAAACAATCGCTCACTATGAGCTATTACCAAGACAAGATCGTCTGCAGGTACATGTAATTCTTAATACACTAACTGTGATACAACAGAGTGAGAGCAAAGAATTATGAACACTATCTTTCTTTTCTCTTTTTTTTTGAGACAGAGTCTCACTCTGGCCCAGGCTGGAGTGCAGTAGCACAATCATGACTCACTGCAGCCTCAACCTCCCTGGGCTCAGGTGATCCTCCCACCTCAGCCTCCCAAGTAGCTGGGATTAAAGTCATGTGCTACCATGCCCAGCTAATTTTTATATTTTTTGTAGAGACAGCAGTCTCAACTATGTTTCCCAGACTGGCCTCAAACTCCTGGGCTCAAGTGATCCACCCACCTCAGCAAGTTACTGTTTAATCCCAAAGTGCTGGGATTACAGACAAGCATGAGCCACTGTGCCCAGCCAAATGTAATCTTAAACCTGTTCTAATTTGGGGAATTGGAAAGTAAATCAGTTGAAGACCTCATCTCTCTCCACCTGGTTGACATCTGTGTTTCTGCATACCTGGCATCCACTCCACCTCCTGGTTTGCCTGAGAAATAAGTTCTCCCTCCTTCGAATGTGTTTTTGGAAGAGCTGACTCCAGTCCTGGTGCTAGAGAGTAGCATTCAATCCACACTTGGTTAATCAAACCATGACATATCCCTAGCCAGACTATTGTTTGCAGGTTGGGAACCTGACTCCATCAGAGCCTGTCAGGCTCCATCTGGAGACTCTTGTCAGAAGTGCTGAGAAATGAAAACCTTTCCTGTCTCTTGCTCTTACAGCAAGAGCATGTTGGCCCAGAACTACTGAGATCCACACAGAGAGATTGGGTGGCCACATAATATATCATCCAAATCAAGACACTTCTGAAAGTAAAAGGGAAACTATTAATAATTATGCTGGACAGCAGACAAAAATTGGAACTGTCTCAGGCAAACTGGAGCAACTGGTAGTCCTACCCATGAGATTTGCTGACAGCAAGTAAGTCAGAGCTCAAAAACAGAAACTTTATTTGCAACAGCCAAAAGGTGGAATCAACTCAAGTGTCCATCAGTGGATGGACAGATAAACAAAATGTGCTCTACCCGCACAATGGAACATTATTCAGCCTGAAAAAGGAAGGAAATTCTAACACATACTACAATGTGGATGAACCTTCAGGATCTTATGCTACATGAAAGAAGCCAGTCACAAAAGGACAAACACTGGATGATTCCACTTAGATGAGGTACCTAGAGTAGTCACACTCATAAAGACAGAAAATAGAATGGTGGTTGCCAGGGGCTGGAGGAAGCAGGAATAGAGAGTTACCATTTAATAGGTATAAAGTCTCAGTTTGGGAAGATTAAAAAGTTCTCAAGATGGATGGTAGTGATGGTTGCACAACAGTGTGAATGTACTTAATGCCACTGAACTGTGCACTTAAAAATAGTTAAAATTGTAAATTTTGTTATGTGTGTTTCACCACAATTAAAATGTTAAAGATAGTAAAAAGATTAAAATGTTTTTCCTAATAAATATACAAGTTGTAAAAAATAAATAGAAATTGGGTTCTGATGATAGTTTTTTAAATCAGCTATTTTGAAACAATGTTAGAGTTTACAGAATAGTTGCAAAGAAAGCACACAGAGTTCCCTGACACCCCTCACCCAGTTTTCACTACTGTGAATATCTCATATTACCATAGCACATTTGTTGCAACTAAGACACCAACATTGGTGCATTGTGATTAACTAAACCCACACTTTCTTCAAATTTCACCCGCTTTTCCACTGATGAAATTTTCCGTTATGGGGGTCAACCCCCAAAGACCACACTGCATTTAGTTGTCACATCTTACCCTAACAGTTTCTCAGACTTTCCTTGGTTTTCAAGGCATTGAGAATTTTACAGAGTCCTGATCAGGTGGTAAGTGAACTTTCCCTCATTTTGGATTTGTCTGATGTTTTTCTCATGATTAGACCTGGAGTTGTTGGCATGGAGAAGAACACTACAGAAGTGAAGTGCCCTCCTCATCACATGATAGCAGGGGTTGCATGTTATCAAAATGATTTATCACTGGTGATGTTAACCTTCATCACCTGGCCAATGTTGGCCAGGTTTCTCAACTACAAAGTTTCTGGTGTGCGCTGTGTCCCACGCTGCACAAGGGTTCAAAGACCTAAGAGGGGACAGTGGGGGGATAAAGAAAGACGCAAACATAGAGAAAGCTGGGCCAGGTGGTCCGGGAGGGTGAGGATGACAGTCTCTCCGGCCCTGACCTGTCTCAGTGTGCTTTATTTTATATGTTCACAAAGCACATAGCCGAGGGAAGGTGCAGTTACTTAAAACAGCCTGTGGTTATTACTCTCATACTTCAGTTCACATACTTCAGTTAAGAAACTATCTTGCAGCAAGGTCAGTGAAAGCTGGTTATCACTCTATGCCTGCCTGCTCTACCCCAAGACATACACATCCTCCTATTATGGTTTCACTTCTCTGGAGTTCACCCAAAGTTCACAGCAGCCTTGCTCCTGATCACCCCAGAGTGGGTGGGCTACTCTGGCTCTCTGTAAAAGTTACTTTGTTTTATCCCCTTCCCATACTTCATTCTTTGGAAGCAAGTCCCTAGATCCAGCCCATGATCAAGGGAGAGATGGGTAATTAAACTCCACATTTTGGCTAATGATAGCTTTGAGCCCCTGGATCCACCTATACCTGAAGCCAAGTACTTCCAGCCTTCTCAGTTACATGAGTCAGTATGTTCTTTTATTTTAATGAGTTTTTGTACTTGCAAATGAAAGACTCCTAACTCTTCTTTCCTTCCAGTCCATCTTCCATGCTGAAGCCACATTATTTTTTAAGAGAATATATGACAAGTTCTTGGAACTACCCCTAGGTCATAGCCTATTTGTACAGTCTGCGTGATGAACATCCTTTGAGCTCTCTAACTGATATAGCCCTGAGGCTTCAACCCCAACTGTCTCTCTGGGATAATATATTCTGTTGACCCAACCCTGTCAGGAAAGTAGTCTATTTGGACTTGCTGTTTTACCACATTTGAAGAGCTTAAACACCCAGAAGTATTTATAGACATGATCTCTATCAAGGGAGAAAAAGGGACACTTTGTCAATCTCAGTGACCCAAAATTGAGGTTAATGATCTTGCTGGGCCGTTAAGTTCAATCTTGCAAGTCTGCGCATTTCACTGTAATGAGAGGAGTCCTGAAATACTGGAACATCCAGTGCCTTGATTCGTCCATCCATCCATTCATTCAGTGAATATTCACTGAGTTTCTGTTGTGTCAGGGACTATGCCAGGCTCAGGGAAAGCAATAGTGAAGAAAACAAAGTCGCTACCCTTGTGGATCTCATTGCTAGTGGGTAAACAGATGATAAAGAAGTAAACAAGAAAATAAACTCGTTTCAGGTAATAAATACCACAAGGAAAACAACACAGAGAAGTGGTAAGAGCGTAAGTGATGAGGGGAGGCAAGAAGACAGTTTTACATGGGATTTCAAGGGAAGATGTCTCTAAAAAGCAAAAGGAGAAAAGGAACCAATTATGACAAACACCAGGGGAAGGTCTTTCCAAGCATATGGAACCGCAATGCAAAAGCCAGAAGGCAAAAAGAGCTTGGTGTGCTCAGGAAATAAGCAAGAAGCCAGTGAGGGAACACAGTAAGTAGGGAGAAGAGAAGTGAAAGATTGTGGTGAAGATGTAAGGAAGGGTCAGATCATGTAGGACCTTTGTAGCCATGGAAACAAGTAGTTGCAAGAAAGGGAGTGACATGATCCAATTTATGTTTCCTAAAGACCTCTCTGGCTGCTCAGTAGAAAATGAATTGCGAGGTGTCAGAATGAAAACAAGGAGACCAGCTAGCTGTCTCTGCAGTCCAGGCAAGAGATGATGGGGACTAGATCCAGGGTGGTAGTTACAGACTAGAAAAGAAGTAGGCAGATTTTAGATTCATTTTGGATAAAAGAGCTCCATTCTCACATTGCTATAAAGAACTACCTGAGACTGGGTAATTTATAAAGAAAAGAGATTTAATTCACTGACAGTTTTGCATGGCTGGGGAGGTCTCAGTAAACTTACACTCATGGCAGAAGGGCAAAGGGGAAGCAAGCACGTCTTCATGTCAGTGGCAGGAGAGAGAGAATGAAGGGGAGAAGTACTGCACACTTTCGAACAACCAGATCTCATGAGAAATGTATCAAAAGACAGCACTAGGGGGATAGTGTTAAACCATTAGAAACCACCCCCATGACTGAGTCACCTCCCACAAGGTCCCACCTCCAACACCTGGGATCACAATTTAACATGAGATTTGGGTGGGGACACACAGCAAAACCATATCAGACTTGTTGGTAAATTAGAAGTGAAGAAAGAATTAAGACTGAGTCAGGTTTTGGCTTTGATGATGGCACCATTACCTGCATTGAATGGACTAGGGGGTGCAGAGCTTCATTTTGGGTATATCTATGACAACTGTAAGTGAATAAGGAAGCCAGGGCATCTGCTGCAAGGTAGACGTCAGGGGAGGAAGAGATGAAAGAGATTTGAGAAGAGACAAAAATATATGAAATAATAATCTCAGAGAGTAGAAAAGCAAATGTAACCAGATGAATGTGTTAAGGTTTCTGGGGAGCATTATACGTCCATTTGAAATTTGTGACCATGAAGTGAAAGTGAAGCAAGGCTTCACCAGCAAGACTTCACACACTGGAAAATACAGATGTGTGATTTTATGCTGTAATATTCAATTGCATTGGTATAGACCAATGGTTTGGTCCAACCTATAATGAGTTTTTTCTAGATGAAAAAATAAAGACTGGAGGACACTTGGAATACTATGATGATAGTAATGTGATATGAAACCTACATTGGATAAGAAAGAATAGAAGGACATTGGACAGGATAGATGAAACCTAATTAAATCAATAGACTACAGCTTCTCTGCCCAATATGGTAGCCACTAGCTACATTGAACACTTGACATGTGTCTGTCTGGATTGAGATGTGCTGAAAGTATAAAGGACATGGATTTCAAAGACTTAGTATAAAAAGAGTAAAATGTAAAGTATCTTGTAAATAATTTAATATGGATTATATGTTGACAAGATTTTGGATCTATCAGGTCAAAAAATTATTAACTTAATTTTAACTGCTTATTTTACGTTTCTTAATGCACATACTAGAAAATTTTAAATGACATGTGTGGCTTGCATTATATTATTGGATAAGGCTGAACTAAAGGTCTTACTGGGTTGAGGAAATGTTTAGGGTGAAGACAGAAGGAGAATGGTCAGAGAGTGCAAAACTAGAAATCCAGATTTCAGAGGTTGTACAGTCACTGACAATGGCGAGGTCCAGGATGTGGCTATGGAAAAAGTGGGCTGGTGGGGGGGAAAGATTATGGCTGGGTGGGGAAGGCCCGAGGATGGAGACATCAAAGGGTTACATGAGTTATCTGTGTAAATGTTGAAATCATCAAGAATGATGAGGAAAGTGGAGTGGGAAGATAGTGATGAGGTAGGCATCAGAGTCTTTAACAATTGAGGCGATGATAGATGACCACTTTGAAGAGGAGCAGCTGATGCCAAGAACCAGTCTGAGGAGGAGCAGCTGATGCTACAGCTGTTCTGTCCAATATGGCATCCATTGGACCACTTTGAGGAGGATCAGCTGATACTATAGCTATTCTGTCCAATATGGCAGCCAGTGGCCATTGAGCATTTGAGATGCAGCTGGTCTGAATTGAGATGAAACTCAGGACTTCACTTGAAAGGGTCTAGGACTTTATTGTTTAGGTAAATGGAAAGAAATGTCTTGAAAGTGGCAAAGGGGATGCCTGAGGTACACGAGATGAGGAGAAGAGCAACCGACACTTAGGAAGGCTAATCTTAAGCCAGTAAGAAGGATAGGGGACTACTAGGTTTAAGCTAAGACAAGAAATGAAAGAAAATGTTTGGAGAAGACATTAGGAATGTAAAATTTCCTGGTTACAGATTGTGAATTCCGGTGGTGATGGAGGAAATAACTGGGGAGGGAAGAGAGGAGAGGCAAAAGGAGTGGGACAATCAGAGATATAGATAGCACCATGGGTCTAAGGTTCTGAGTGATGACAGAGGCCCTAGGAGACTTCCATCCATGTGGCATGAGGCCGTTGGTCCTGATGTTCTCCTAGAAGCAGGTAGGTAATCACCTGAAGCCATAGCCCTGAATATTTAAGGTGATGGTTCAGAAGTGAAGTGACAGTCTCCAGGCATCTGCCATCCTCATTGATTCTGAGGGATGTTTTAAAGCAACAGTAATTAGTAATGATAAAGAAAGAATAATTATTGTGATGAGAAGCACCAGGAATAATTAGAACTTGCAAAGATGTTGCTGTTGTGGAGAAGAGTTAGAAAAGTCTTCTCATTAAACTAGATCAATGAGGAAGGATATTGGAAACAATGAGTGAGAATGTCTGTGAATGCATGTCAGAAAAATGCTGCCGATGGAGAATCTAAGAATGCTTATCCAGGAAAATTTGCTTACGTAGAGATTTACTTCTTTTTTGGTACTATTTTAGTGATATGTGTAGATTAGTTTATGCACAGAAAAGAATTTGTAGGAATCTACCCTAGTTAACTAGCTGAGGCCACCAATAGGAATTAAGTTAAAGAGGATTGTCACGCTTGTCACTTTATATTTGTGATGTTAACATTTTTATAACAAATTCATATTACTTTTGTAAACAGAAAATATACACCTGTAAATTTTGAAACTATACATTTTCGAAACAGCAAATATACATATACTGTATAAAACTTGAGATTATATGCAATGTAAATCCTTTCAAAATAATTTGAAATTTGTGATAAATACAGGGGTTGGCAAACGTTTTCTGTAAAGGCCCAGACAGTAAATATTTTAGGTTTTAAAGGCCACACAGTCTCCATTGAAACTATTCAACCCTGCCACTGTGGCATGAAAACAGCCATAAATAAATGATTAAATATGTATTATTACAGATGTACATAAATTATTTGTGTATATATATAAGTATACAATTATATATATGTTATGTAAATTAATAAGCATGGCTGTGTTCTGATAAAAGTTTGTGTTTTTTTTTACAGAAAGAGGCAGCGAGCCCAGATTTGGCCCATAAGCCATAGTTTGCCAACCCCTGAAATAATTTAATAAACACATAGAATGAACTAGTAACCAAATGAAGGGAAGTAAAAAGACAAAAGGCCTAGGCATTTTTTATGTATGCTGGGTAAGAGTAGTTTAATAGAATTCCAGGTGCAATTTGCACCATAAGTTAAAATTTCTAAAGAGAAAAAAGTAAAAAGGAGGTAGAGGCAATAAAACAATTATTTCGTACAACCTAGACTGACAGATGCTGCTGACATTACCCATAAACTTCCCCCTGGAGCTACTTTGAGGCCAAGGCAAAGAGGGGAAACATGAAAGCTTTCAAAACTGCCATGAGAAGATGAAAGGAAACACCCCAATTCAGCAGTAAAGAGGCTTTTATTATTTTTTCAGCTTCAAGAGAATATTGTTTTTCTTTGGGTCTTTATTTAGGGTAGAGTGACAAACTCATCTCTCTTTTCCTGGGATAATCTCTTATCCTGGGAAAATGCTCCATCTCATGTTTGGGTTTTATTTGTTTGTTGTTGCTGTTGTTTGAGACAGGGTCTCTTCTGTTGCCCAGGCTGGAGTGTAGTGGCGCGATCTCAGCCCACTGCAACTCACTGCCTTCTGGTCTCAAGTGATTCTCCCACCTCAGCCTCCCAAGTAGCTGGGACTAAGGCACATGCCACCATGCTCAGCTAGTTTTTTAATTTTCTGTAGAGAGGAGATCTCACTATATTGCCCAGGCTGGTTTCAAACTCCTGGGCTCAAGCGATCCTCCTGCCTTGACCTCCCAAAGTGTTGGGATTACAAGTGTGAGCCACCATGCCTGGCTCCATCTCAGCTTTAAAACTGTAAATCCTACATCCCAAGAACTCCCTCAGTCCTGAGAAAATTGGTATGGTTGGCCACCCTAACTAATTAAGGGTCATTTAGCAATGCAAAGGATGGATTCTTTAATAATAGTGATTACAAAATGTACAAAGTTCTTTTACATATGTCCATTTCTTACACTAACAAAAAATAATGGCCAATGCATCATGCATTCAACCCTCAAATATTTAGAGTGCCTACAAAGTGCCTTTGTGTTACAGGAACCTGTAGATACAAAGTATCTAGTACCTGTAGATACAAGGCAAATAAAATATTTTTTTTCTGTCCAGAGTCAGATAGTAAGTGCTAGGAAGTGGAATAGAAGCCTATACAGTTGTCTGAGTCTATGAGACCACGTGAAGGATGATGAAGAAAAAATACTGGATTCAGGAGAACAATCAGTTAAATTGAACTGTGAGCCTCTAACATGCACAGCAGAAAGGGCAATGGGATTGTTGTCATCATCACAATGGAAGGGGAACTCTCAAGGAGTAGACACAAGATTCCCTCTGCTGAAATCTAAAAGCTGTCTCTGAAGAACTTCTAAATTAGGAGCCCTGAGATGCAGAGGCCACCTTCATGCTCAGAATTTTTCATGGTTCAAGCTGGGGCTGGAGCATCCAAAACACAATTGAACAAGGGCAATCTGGAAAGCCACAAACAACCGTGGGCCATAAACAACTTCACATCCATCACCCCTTACATTTTTTAGCGGTCCTTACATTTCTAAAAATTACTTAAATTTTAAATTACTCAGCTTTTTAAAATCTGGGATGTTTCAGAAGGTAATCTGAATTTTGTTAAAAGCCAGACAACCTGACAATTTGTCCCCCCATGGCATAATCAGCTGGACTAAGTACTGGCGGCCCCCTTAGAGAGGTATCCACACTCCTGTTCAGTTCCTGATTAATCCCTGATACTGAGGTCCTGGGCCATTATTTGCCATTTGCCAACACACTTGCCAGGTTCTTTTGTTTACACACAGCCTGTTTCACGTATTTATGTTACATTCCAGCCCTAGTAAGCATGTGTACTCAGGTTAGTAACCCCTAGACTGAGCGAATGAGCTAAGACATGGCATTTCCTGGTAATCCATGGGACCTGAGGAGAACCCAAGATTCTTGGAGGACTTGGAGCTCTGTAGACCAGATTATAATGGTTAAACCATTATAGAGCTTCAAGCTCTAACTTCACCCGGGAGATGATGAGTTTCCCATTCCCCACAGAAGCTGTTCTTCAACCTAAGTCAAGCCCTGCTCACTTTCTCCTTTCTGACATTCTTGCCTCAGTTTCGTCCCATGGAACCCTCTACTTCTGCCTGGGAAACACTCATTACCCTTAATATGGGCTACCCCACCAGACTGTCAGCTCTGTGAGGGCGTGGACTATCTCTGTTCTGTTCTCTGCCAGATCCTGAGCAACTGGTGATAGAAGTTCTTAATAAACATGGCTGGATGAGTAAATAAAATGTCTGTCCTTCATTCAAGACTAATTCATCTTCCCGGCTCTTAATCCTACCCCCGCCAAGCACCCTTGAACACCTTGTCACAGTGAGGTTCTTCTCCTAAATCCAGCATCAAGAGATCACCTTCCCTTCCCATTGAGGAAAAGGTGAGGTTAAACATTCTAAGATAAAAGGGGCTGTGAATGTGGTAGGCAGAATTCCAACAGGACCCACAAGATTTCCTACCCTAATCCCCAGGACTGTGGACATTATGCAATATCACACCCCAGATGATGTTACTTTACGCGGCAAAAAAGAATTTTGCAATTGTAATTAAGGTCACTTATCAGTTGACTTTGAGTAAATCAAAAGGAAGGTTATTCATGGGCCTGATATGATCACATCAGACCTTTCAGAGCTGAGAGTTTTCTCAAGCTGGCAGCAGACGGGTAAGTCAGGGAGATTCAAATGATGAGAAAGATTGAAGGTGCCAAGGCTTGGTATTTAGAGGGGGCATGTGTAAGGACCAGGGAATGCCATCTATGAGATAAGGGTGACTCCAGCTCACAGCCAGCAAGGAAACTGGGACCTCAGCCCTATAGTTACAAGTTACTGAATTATCTGTCAATAATAAGAATAAGCTTGGCTGGGCATGTTGGTTCACACTATAATCCCATCTACTCAGGAAGCTGAGACAGGAGGATTGCTTGACTCCAGGAATCCCTGACCAGCCTGGGCAACACAGTGAGACTCCATCTTCACAAAAAATTTCAAAAATTAGCCAGGTATGGTGGTACCTGCCTTTAGTCCCAGATACTTGGAAGGCTGAGGTGGGAGGATTGCTTGAACCCAGAAGTTTAAGTCTGCACTGAGCTCTGATCAGGCCACTGCACTCCAGCCTGGGCAAAAGATCGAGACTGGGTCTCCTAAAAAAATTTTTTTAAAGGATAAACTTGGAAGTATATTCTTCCTCAGAGCCTCCAGATAGGAGCCCAGCCTGGCTGACACCTTGATGTCAGCCTCGTGAGACCCTAAGTAGAGAATCCAGCCATACCTACGCCAACTTCTGAGTGACAGAACTTGGAGACACTAAGGGAGTGCCACTAAGTTTGTGGTAACTTGTTACACTGCAATAGAAAACTAACAGTACAGCTTATCATCACCAGGTTTTGTTTAATAGATAAAGAGATTTGGGATGTCAGGAGGTGGAGAAACTGCCCACCTCTGGAGGACAAAGATGAGATGACACAAGCCAGGGCATGTTTGTTCCAGAATTGCTGCCCATCTGTGGTGGATCCCAGATCCCCAAAGGTGACTGAGTATTCCCTTATAAGCGCCTTCCATACAAGACAGCCTGGGAACCAATGTGTAGCCAAGCCTGGGAGGAGAAGACACTGATATAGTTTGTGTGTCTGTCCTCACCCAACTCTTATGTTGACATGTAATTCCCAGTATTGAAGACGGGGCCTGGTGGGAGGTGAGTGGATCAGTGGGTGGATTTCTCATGAATGGTTTAGCACCATCTGCTGGTGATGTCCTTGGCATAGTGAGTGCATTCTCGCAAGATCTGGCTGTGCAAAAGTGCAGCGTTCACCCAGCTCTTTCTCTCTTGCTCCTGCTTTTGCCATGTGACATGCCTGCCCCCCCACTTGCCTTCTGCCATGATTGGAAGCTTCCTGAAGCCCCCCCAAGAAGCAGATGCTGCTATGCTTCCTGTACAGCCTGCAGAATCATGAGCCAATTAAACCTCTTTTTTAAATAAATTACTCGGTCTCAGGTTTTTCTGTTGGTGTTTTGTTTTGTTTTGTTTTGTTTTGGCTCTTGTTGCCAGGCTGGAGTGCAAGGGTACAGTCTCAGCTCACCACAACTTCTGCCTCCTGGGTTCAAGCAATTCTCCCACCTCAGCCTCCCGAGTAGCTGGGATTACAGCTGCCCACCACCACGCCCAGCTAATTTTTTTGTATTTTTAGTACAGATGGGGTTTCACCATGTTAGTCAGGCTGGTCTTGAACTGCTGACCTCAGGTGACCCACTTGTCTCAGCCTCTCAAAGTGCTGGGATTACAGGCGTGAGCCACTGTGCTCAACCTCAGGTATTTCTTCATAGTAATGCAAGAACAGCCTAATACAGCACAGAAGCAAACATGTTACACGACAGGGATACAGGCTAAGGGAGCCACTGAGGTCTGTGAAAAGTCAGAGAGGGCCCTGGGTTTCTGTAGTGCCCCAGGAGCTTCCCTGACTCCCAGGTGCTCTGAAGTGCTTGGCACACCACAAGAGTTATGTAACCTGAATGTCCCTGGGCCTCAGGGCACAAAATGAGGTCACACAAGCATTTATACCCATAATTTACTTGTTCAGATCCCTTCTTATTCACTGTATTAGTCAGGGCACTGGATGAGTTGCTGGAACAGAGAGATTCAAATACCTAACAGTTCAAGCAGAATAAAAGTTTGTTTTTCTCTCATGTAACATCCCATAGATGGATGGTGGTCCTGAGCAGGGAGGCAGCTCTGATCCACAGTGTCACTCAGGGTCCCAGGTTCCTTCTGCCATGCTCCTCCATCTGCCCCTGAGGTGTTCTTGTCAGAGCTCAGCACTACCACCACCAACTGCACTTCCAGACCCCAGGGAGAGGGAATGAAGAAATAGAGGCTAAGCAATTTCCTTTTAAGTAAGTGACTCATCACTTCCATTCACATTCCATTGACAAGAGCATGGCTTGCCCTAGCTGCAAGGGAGGCTGAGAAATGTACTTTCCATTGGACAGCCTGTGGAATCCTAAAAGGGACGAGTACATTTCAGAGGGCAGAAAGAGTCTTTCCCAGAGCACCACCCAAATTTTGCTGAAAGTCTCTGGGAGGCATTTCACAGGTGTTTGAAGACCACCAATCAGTACCACATCCCCCTGTGACCAGCCCTGTCTGCTGTCAGCATTGTGGCAATTAGCAGAGACAGCACTGCCGTGGCCAGGGGTCTGTCCCCTTGGGCTCCCAGTGGTATGTGACCTTCTTAGCTTGAGAGCAGAACCAGAAGCAAGGATTTGGGTGCTGATAGTTGAATTAAGAAGTGATTCCAAGAAATAATAGTGAGAAAGCAGGGAGAGCAAAGGGAAAAAGAAAAAGCCATTAAATTGTGTGTTATTGACCTGATTATCACTGTGGACAACTAAGGCTCAATTCTAGTATGAACACTGAGGAACTGTCCCTCTGATGGACAGGAGGCTGGGACATTATCCCATGCTCCATTGCTTGAGGACTCTGCCTGAGGGCATTAGCTCCGCTACCTGCCTGAGGGCAGAAAAGCAGGAAGAGAAGGTAGGCACTGGAGGTGGGACACTGTCAGCATACAGGAGGGCTGTCCACCAGGGCTGCTGCTGAAATCTGACAAGGGCTGAGGGGGATGTGGCAAGAAGCACCAAAAGCATCACACAGAATTGTAGCCAAAGTCACTGGAAATGGGAAGAATGTGCTTCTGTACCTCACAATCACAACCTGCAAAACCATGGGGCAGGGGACATCCCATGCTCTTTTCTCTGAGCCTGGAAATGAGCCCTTAAAATATCTTCATTACAGTTCCTTTTCCCTCATGCAACTCAACCATGTAAACAGTGCCTGAAGATGTCCAATCTGAGCTGAAGCAGAACCCTGCCCACCCACAAAAGTTATCCATTAATTAACATGTCTATCTTCTGGAGATACTGTGAATCAATCAAGTAGAACTGCTTGGCTCTCAATAAATAATAGCTGCTATTATTATTATTATTATTAGCTAGAGGGTTTATAAACAATGCCTTGTTCCCAGGAAGCAGGCTGTGTGTAATATAAAAGCTAACATATTTTGGGTTGAGATTTCACGGTTCTTAAATGATGGAGCCAGGATTTCAACAAAGGCAGCACGATCCCCCATTCTGTGGCCTAACCCACCGTGGCCCACAACCTCTTCAGGGGAAATCACTGATGGCAATTATGAAATCATAATGTGATTGTGACTATAACACATGAGCCACCTCAGGAAGTACCCAGGAAGAATGCTCAGGGGTCATAAGGGAGGCCGCAGGAATTCACAACCAAAGCAAGCTCTCAGGGGCCGCCTCATTCTGTCCCCCACCCTGAGCAAGCCAGACACTCAGCATGGAAGAGACTATCTCAGCAGTTATCATCGCCGAGTCCTTCAATTGCTCCCAACAGATGGAAAGGGGTAGGAGGCAGGAATGAATCTGGGGCCTCAGAGAACACTGAATAACGGTGCAGGAGAGTTACAGCCAGGCAGAGGCAATTTCAGCTTGGTTAGCTTTTTAGGACACTGCAAAGAAATTGCATGCAGAGGGGGCAGGTGTGGAGAGCAGCGGATGGGCCTGGAAAGCTGCCATGCCACCTGCAATGTGAGAGAGCAAAGAAGGAAGCTCATTAACCGTCCCTGGATCATTAACTCAGGGTCCCCAGGGGCACAGTCACTGAGTTTGGACTTTGCATTTTGTCAGTCTCTTTTCCAGGGTCTCTGGGGACTCCTGTCTGGGATGGGGCTCTCAACTCAGGAAGAAGGTGGCAAAGCAACCACCCCAGACAGAGGAGTCTGGTAATCACTGTTTGGACAGGATGACAATGGCTGCTGCTTACTGAATGCATCCTTTGCTCAGGTAGGGAAACAGCTCAGAGAGGTTAATCAACTTGCACAGGGTACTCAGTTGAAAGGGACAGAGCCAGAGATCCAAGGAAGTCCATCTGCATCCCGAATCCATATTCATATTCTTTCCCTGTTTTTATTTTTTAGAGACAAGGTCTCTGTCACCCAGGCTGGAGTGCGGTGGCGCAATCAAAGTTCACTGCAGCTTTGAACTCCTGGGCTCATGTAATCCTCCTTCCTCAACCTCCCAAGTATCTGAGACTACAGGTGTGTGCCACTGAGCCCAGCTAATTTTTTTTTATTGTTTGTAGAGACAGGGTCTCACTATGTTGCCCAGTTTGGTCTTGAACTTCTGGGTTCAAGCAATCTTCTCGTTTTGGCCTCCCCCAAAGTGCTGGCATTACAGGTGTGAGCACCATGCTGGCCCCCAGTTCATATTCTTAACCATTATATTGTTCTGAGTCTTGCAAGATAGATGACAACAGCCCTCCATGGTTAGCAAGAGCATCCGAGAATGCCTTAAACAGGTAAGCCAGTGAGAGCATGAGGGTTATTCAAGTAGGCATCAACAGTTCCTTGTTCAGCAAATACTTTCATTCATTGATATTTATTTTATTTGTTTTTCAGACAGGGTCTCACTCTGTCACTCAGGCTGGAGTGCAGTGGTGCAATCATGGCTCACTGCAGTGTTGAACTCCTGAGCTCAAGCGTTCCTCCTGCCCCAGCCTCCCAAAGTGCTGGGATTACAGGTGTGAGCCACTGTACCCAGCTCATTGATATTTATTGAATGTCTTCTATTTATCCGGCCCTGAGATGGTGGAGCAAAGAAAAAGAAACTGAGTCTTGGCTCTTATGGAGACGATGGGGAAGAGCGTTAGCATCAGCACCAATGACCTCAAACGGTGAGGGCACTAGGAAGGAAATAAAAGAGGCAACACAGAGTGATGGTGACACAGGAGAGTGGCCTGGAAAGGCCTTTCAGAGGAAGAGACATTTGTTTCACCCCCTGAATGGTGAGAACACACTTTTGGAAAGATCTGAGGAAAGCAACTCCAAGGCAAGGGAACAGCAAAAGCCCTGAAGCAGGAACGGACTTGGTATGTTTGAGACTTAGAAAAAAAAGAGGTCACTGAGTTGGGAGGGAGTAGTATGAGAGAATGTCAAAGAGATAGGTGGTGCCCTGCTCCCACCCCCTGCCCAGGCTGGGATAGATGCCCCTTCTCTGTCTCTCATATTTGGCAAATTCTGATTTTTTGTGTCAAGCTTGTTGATTAGCCTCTGAGCTTCCGGTGTCTAGAACAAGCTCAGGAACCCAAGTGGTGCTTAACTGGTGTTCACTGAACCCCACAAGGAGAATGTTGTAACTTGGCAGTTTGAGTGACAGCTCCAGTAGCCACCCAGCAACAGAGAGCAAGTCAAATTTTGCTGCTGACAAGGAGATGAGAGGGACGGCCTAACACGGCTTCCTTCTGAACTAGGGGAGAAAGCCTCAGAACTTCCCATCTAAGGATCAGGGGTCCTGCCTCTTGGCTGCCCCAGGGTTAGGCATAGTTCTGTCCCCCTCTGCCTGGACCCTCTTCCTCCAGGGCCATGTGGACTCACTTGCTCACCTCTTTCAGGAATTTCCTTAACTCTTACCTTCCAGGAAGCCTTCCTTGATCTCTCCTCGCCCATCTCTGGAACTTCTATCCCCACTTCCACCTTAGTTTTTCTCCAGAGCACTTATCACCTCTTGCCACGCCACATATTTTCTATATTTGCTTTGCATATTGTCTATCCACACCACTAGGAGCTAAGCTCCACAGAAGCAAGGATGTTTGCCTTTTTGTTAACTGTTATGCCAAGCTCATTAAATATTGTTACATAAATGAACAAATGAATGAATGAATGATACCAGGGCCAGAATACTTATAAGGCAGAACAAGTATCATCATGGGACACCAGCTAAGCTGTGGCACCCCCAAAATAAGACTGTTTCTGTTTCAATAAATGTATTCAACATTTACCAATTAGCACATCCACATCTAGAAGGAAGCTATTTCGACATGTACACTTGTGTTTTATGCTTTAGTATTGTCTTTATTCTGCATTAATATTGGCAGATCTGGGGAGCACCATAATCTTTTCAAGGCTTAAAGCCTTTAAATCCAGCCTTAAATACTGCAGCTCTCTGTGCTGCTAAACCTTAGCTATGAGACAGAGCCACCTAGTGAAAATTCCAACTTCCATTGCCTATGTATTTTGTAACCTTTCCTCTAAAATTTAGCATCTAAATCAGTAACTCAACCTCTCCTGTGAATATGTTTTACCAGGCTAGGATATGGTTTTGGGAAATGCAGATTTCTGGGCCCAGCAAATCTGGGGATGATGACAAGGCATCATGGTGGGACACCAGCTTAGCAATAGCACCCCCCCAACTAAGACTGCTTCCAGTTCAATAAACCACTATAAAGAGTCTATTAGTGTTGGTATCCATCTGGACCTGCAACCAGAGAGAAGAGATCCAAGCACAGTGGTTGGTAAAAAGCCTATATCCTTCAAAAATTACGAGTAGATATTATAAATTCCAAAATGCTGAAGAGTTCAGGATGAGAAGATGGGGACTCAACCAGAACAAAGCAGCACACTGATTTCTCCTTTGTCTCCTGACAGCATTCCTTCCCCCCCCCCCAGTCACACATGTGGCAAGTTATAGAGCTGTAAGAAAGGATACTAAAAATTGGAAAGATTGCTCAATGTCTCCCGGGAAGAAGGTGTTTCCTGTGGCCCATGAATCTCATGCAAAATCATCCCTTGGAGAAAAGCTTGGGGCAAGTAACTAGAAACCTGAAAATAGCAAACTCTCCCAAATTACCACCAGCCAAATGAGTCTTTGACATCTTTGAAACTGCCCCAGAACCTCAACAACACAATATTAAAAAAAAAAAAAAAATGGACTGCCAGAGAAGTGATCGGCCACGCATTGAACACTTGTGCTTCTAAGACGTTCCTATCTATAACATCATCGCCTCTTCCCTGCAGGCACCTGAGTCCCAGAGTTCTGGTGGTTTTGCCCAAGGCCACCCAGATGACAGAGTGCAGTAGAGTGCTCCTCAAGGCATCTGTGACCTGCTCTCCTCAGCTCAGAGAAAGCCAAGGTAGTGTTGGAGGGAACAACCTCAGCTCCAAGGGGGGATGTTGCCAGAAGGCGGAGGCCCAGCCCTGGGCAGGGTCCAACCCCAGCACCCATGGAGACCAGGCAGGCCCGGGCTAGGACTGCAAGAGCAGGAGTGGGAGTGATGGAGTAACAGCTTGTCTCTGCGCTTCCAGCATCCACTCCCTCATCCTCTGGTAGGTAAGCACCCAAATTTTCTTTAGGGATCCTCCTCTCCTACTCTTAGTCCATGCAGTTTGAATGAAGGTGACCATGAGCCCCAGGACCTCCCCAGGGAGGCCATTATTCTGCCTCCTCCCTTTCTTTACAATTATTGGTTCAGATCTGAGCACATGACCTGTGCCTGGCCAATCAACAATTCCATTTTCTTCCTTTCTCTACAATGATTGGTTCAGAGCTTACCACATAACCCAGGCCAAATACTATTCAGCTCTCTAACTGCCTTAGGCCATTAAAATCCCAAATCAAATATTGTTGACCTGGCTTGTGTCAAGTGCCCATCACTGAATTAGTCACTATGGCCAGGAGCAGATGGATCCTCACTAGACAGAACTGGTCTGTGGCCATTCATGGAGCCAGGGGCAAGAGGAGTTCCACCTGAACACAGAGAGTGGCAGAGGTGGTGTTTCCTGACTTAGATGTTCCTGTTCCATTTGTCCCACAAATGTTTAAACATCACACATACTTGGTTAAGGTAGAAAATAAAAAAACAGCCTTTGTTTCTCTCTCTCTCTCTCTCTCTCTCTCTCTCTCTCTCTCTCTCTGTTTTTTGTTTTGTTTTATTTTTTGAGATAGAGTTTCACTCTTGTCACCAGGGCTGGAGTGTAATGGCCTGATATCAGCTCACTGCAACCTCTGCCTCCCAGGTTCAAGTGATTCTCCTGCCTCAGCCTCCCAAGCAGCTGGGATTAAAGGTGTATGCCACCATGCCCAGGTAATTTTTTGTAATTTTTTTTAGTAGAGACGGGGTTTCACCATGTTGTTCAGGCTGGTTTTCAACTCCTGACCTCAAGCAATCCACTCGTCTCCGCCTTCCAAAGTAGTAGGATTACAGGCATGAGCCACCACACCTGGCCTGTTCACCATATCATAGAGACACTCACCATTGCTACTGAATGTGGATAAAACATGGCCACCAGGGTTCAATTCTTGGCTATTCTACTCTGCTCTTTGCCCCTCGAAGTTATTTATCATTCTGTGCCTCTGTTTGCTCATCTGGAAAATGGTGATAACATTCATATCTGTCTTACTATGTGGTTTAAGAGAATCAACATTCTTAGGACAGCGCCTGGCGAGAGTCACTGCTGTTGTTTTGGTTTGAGAGTCTGAGAACCACTCTTCTGGATCATTCACACATGCTGTAGTTTGGGTGGGTGCCATTACAGGAGTATCGCTCACATATAATAGAAAATTGTTTCCATGGTCCTTTCAGAACTAAAGGGTTCTTTCCCAATGTCTGTGTTAATTTCTATAGACTCAGATCCAACATGATTCCCAGCCCTCCTGGACCCCTCCTCAGTCTTGTGGGACTGATAGGTTGAGCACTTACATGCCCCACCCTGACTGTAAGAGCATGGGCCTTGTAATCCATAAGAGCCCAAGCTGAAGACATCCCACAAGACTCGTGTCTTGCTCTGAGTCTGTGCTGCTGGGAGGGGAGCAGAATGCAGTGAAATGGAAAAGAAATGAATGGAGCAAATGAAAAGTGGAAGAGAGGAATGAGAGGAGCTTGGGTTGAAGTGCGAGGGATGGGGGGTGGCCAACTGGGGAGAGAGAGGAGGGAGGTGGGATGGGATAGGATGAAGGGAGGAAGAGAGAAGTGGTGAAGTGGAGTAAGATGGGACTTATTTCCTGACCAAGCACACCTCTACCCCTGACATGGTCATCATCTAAACATGACATCAGGGGATGATTTGGGGAGGGGACCTCAAGGTTGTCCTCCTTGGTAAGATCACTAAGAGGGAAGAGAATAGCCACTGTACAGGTGCAAGTAAGTGTCCCTCCGAGGGTACCTTTAGGCGCTTACCTACTCAAAGCTCACCAAGCCTTGTGCTTCCCCTCTTCTTCAACCCACAGAGCATCTCCGAGAACCCAGCCATGCCCTTAAACATTCCATGAAGATCTCAGTGAAGTGCTATGACTTTCATGCTTTGTTCTCATGCAGTTGTTAGTGGCAGAGGCCACCAGGCTCCCATAGGGAGCATTCATTGGTGGGAGTCAAATCCCAGGTTCAGGTGACGACACTGGTGATTAGCTGACTTCCCCCTGTCCCAGAGCCAGTGTCAGAACCTTGGTGACAATCTACATATTCAGACTCCCAATTTAAATCATGTTGGAGATGGGCTGACAACTGAAGTGGGAAAAAGACTCCGAGAAAAAAAAGAAGTCTGTAAATCAGTGCTTTGCTACTGCTCAGACCAGAGGAGCTTCTCCTATGTCAGGACATGGCCTCCCTTTCCCTCTCCCCAGACAGAGCTCAGGGCACCCACAGAGGGTCTCTGAAGAGGGAATCCCAGATGGGAATCCTCAAATATCTGGGGAGCTGGCCAGGTCTTGGCATCCCAGGGTCATAGATTCACTAATGACTCCTGTTGTTGAGCAGAGCTTGGACTGGTGGGCAGAGTGCTAGAAGTCATTATAGCAAGCAGGGTGGACGGGGTGTGGTGGTTCAAGCCTTTAATTTCAGCACTTTGCGGGGGCCAAGGCAGACAGATCACCTGAGGTCAGGGGTTCAGGATCAGCCTGGCCAACATGGTGAAACCCATCTCTACTAAAAATACAAAAGTTAGCTGGATGTGATGGCTTGTGCCTGTAGTCCCAGCTAGTCAGGAGGCTGAGGCAAGAGAATCGCTTGAACCCAGGGGACAGAGATATACCTAAGAAGTCCAGAAGTGGATGCTTCCTGTATAAATAAAAGTAGGTGATATAGAAAAAAATCCAGATAAGATGTCAATGCTCATGTTTCATCATCAGGTTTCTGCCTCTCTTCTTCCATCCATTGCCTCTGATTTTCTGTGTTTAATTTATTCTCAAGCACACTACCTTTATGTGGTGGGGGAAAATGGCACTTGGAAAATTCTGTTTCAATGGTCCTTTCAGAACTACAGTATCTCTCTTTTAATGTCTATGTTAATTCCTCTAAAATGACTCAGACCTGATGTGGCTCCCAGCCTTCCTGGACCCCTCCTATCTGTGGGACAGATGGGTACAGAACTCACATACTCCACCCTGGGTGTGAGTAAGAGCATGGGCCTTGTAATCTTGGCTCATATGGAAAAAGGAAGGGGAAATTCCAGAAGATGGAAAAGGAAGGGGAAATTCCAGAAGATGGAAAAAGGAAGGGAAAATTACACAACAGTTTTCTGTCAGATGGGACAGTGGTTCAATGCAGAGGTTATGAGCCTGAGGCTATGTATCTCTGTCACCCAGTGTGAACTTGGGCAAGCCTCTGCACCCTCTCCATCCACTTCACTCACTGGCATTCCAAACACACACACACACACACACACACACACACACACACACACACACCCCACATACTTTGATTATTTTAAGACAATTGTTGATTCACATGAAGTTTTAAGAAATACTAGAGATCACAAGCCAGGCACAGTGGCTCACGCCTGTAATCCAGGCACTTTGGGAGTTCAAGGGGGCAGACCACTTGAGGTCAGAAGTTCAAGACCAGCCTGGCCAACATGGAAAAACTCCATCTCTACTAAAAATACAAAAATTAGCAGGGAGTGTTGGTGTGTGCCTGTAATCCCAGCTACTCAAGGGGCTGAGGCAGGAGAATCGCTTTAACCTGGGAGGCTGAGGTTGCAGTGAGCCAAGATAGTGCCATTACACTCCAGCCTAGGTGACAGAGTGAGACTCTGTCAAAAAAAGAAGGAAAGAAAGAGAGAAAGGAAGGAAGGAAGGAGGGAGGGAGGGAGGGAAATAAGGAAGGAAGGAAGGAAGGGAGGGAGGAAGGAAATAAGGAAGGAAGGGAGGGAGGGAGGGAGGGAAGGAGGGAGGGAGGCAGGAAAAGTAATAACAGAAATCACAGAGCCCTTTACTCAATTTTCCCCATAGTAACAGCTTGCATAAATGTAGTACAATATCACAATCAGGAAATTGACATTGATACCATCCACCAACCTTAGATTTTGCCAGTTTTACACACACTCATGTGAGCTTGTGTGTGTGCTTGGTTCTATGTAGTTTTATCATGTACATAGATTTGTGCAGCCACTGCCACAGTCAAGATCTACCACCATGAGGTCCCTTGTGCTGTCCTTTCATTGCAACAGCTACCTGCCTCCCTCCCCTACTCTCTGATCTGCAGCGATCATTAATCTGGTCTCCATTTCTATAATTTTGTGATTTCAAGAATGCTATAGAAATGGAATCATACAGCAGGTAACCTTTCAGGATTGGTTTTTTCTTTCACTCAGCATAATTCCCTTGATATCCATCCAAATGGTTGTATGTATCAATAGCTTGTTCCTTTTGATAGCTGACTAGTAATTCATGGTATGGATGTTCCACTGTTTAACTGTTTGCTTTTTGAAGGACATTTGTATTGTTTCCAATTATTGGCTGTTAGGAATAAAGCTGCTGTGAACATTCATGTACAAGCTTTTGTATGAATGTAAGTTTTCATTTATCTGGGACAAATGCCCAAGTGTATAATTGCTGGGTTGTATGGCAAACATGTATTTAATTTCATAAGAAACTGCCATATCTTATTTCAGAATGGCTGTTTTATTTTACATTGCCACCAGCAATGACTGTGTGATCCCAGTTCTCCACATCCTCACCACCATTTGACATTATCACTATTTATTTATTTTTACTGTGCCAATAGATGTGTAATGGTATCTCATTATAGTTTACCTTGCATTTCCCAACTGAAGATCTTTTCACGTGGTTCTCATCGACTTTTGTGAGGAGGTCAGTCTTAAGAATGTTTTCTCACCTGATAAATGGAGAGAACAATAGGACAATATTTACCATCCAGAGATGTTATGAAAGTTCTCATAAGCACCTAGAAAATTAGTATTCAAGAAACATTAGGGCATGGTGGCTCATGCCTGTAGTTCCAGAACTCCAGGAGGCTGAAGCAGGAGAATCACTTGAGTCCAGGAGTTCAGACCAGCCTGGGTAACATAGTGAGACCTCGACTCTCCAAAAATTTAAAAAATTAGCCAGGCATGGTGGCACATGCCTGTAGTCCCAGCTACTTTAAAGGCTGGGGTGGGAGGATTGCTTGATCCTAGGAGGTTGAGGCTGTAGTGAGCTATGATCGCACCACTGCACCCCAACCTAGGTGACAGAGCAAGACCCTGTCTCTCAAAAAAGAAAAAAAAATGGTCAGGTGCTGTGGTTCATGCCCATAATCTCAGTACTTTGCGAGGCTGAGATGGGCAGATCACTTGAGGTCAGGAATTAAGGCCAGGCTGGTCTCTACTAAAAATACAAAAATTGGCCAGGCGTGGTATGACACACCTGTAATTCCAGCTACTCCTGAGGCTGAGGCAGGAGACTCACTTGAACCTGGAGGTTATGGTTGCAGTGAGCTGAGATCGAGCCACTGCACTCTAACCTAGGTGATAGAGTGAGACTCTGTCTCAAAAAAAAAAAGAAAGAAAGAAAGAAACAATAACAGTTAGTATTCCTGAAAGAGAGGGATTAATAGTATAGACTCCAAAGTCAAACAGAACTCCATTCTATCACCGAGAACCCTCTCCCTAAAACTCACTTTATGACTCTATAAAATAGGAAGAATACTATTCCTTACCTGACAGGGTTATCATGAAACTGAAACAGATAAGATATGAAAGGCACTTAAAACAGTGCCTAATAAGTGTTTAATTCTGCTTTTCCCTCCAGAACTCAGCATACAGAGGCCCCCAATTAAGCCTTGTCCCTCCAACATACCCACCATCATCTCCCAGTGCACCACCGTCACTTGCTGGGGCCAGGGTAGAAACCCCAGATACAAACTCTCCCTTCAAGGATCTTTACCCCACCAGAGCTCTCCACTGCCTCCAGGAGAAGAAACAAAGGATTGGGTCTGGGAGCTGGGTGAGATTACATTTATCTAAGAAGCTTCCAAATGAAAACTAGCGTTTGTATTTATTGCATTTCACCTCCAAATTTGATTACATTTCTCTCCCGCTGTAAATCTGCCTTTCCTTCTGCCAAGTTATTATTAAAGCCAGGACAAAATTGGTGGAGTGATACATAAAATTTCCATCTTGGCTTTGACATTCCAGGAAGTTACAAACCAATTACAGCTGCTGAGCCTCAGGCCCTGATGAATCACAGAGCACAGCAAGGGATGGAGGAGGCCAGATCGGGGACAGGAGGGAGACAGTGAGTTGGGAATCAAAGGTCAATTAAAATAAAACAGTCAATTTTAATTTGAATGTCTTGCTTATATTCACATCCCATTCCCATAAGTGGAAAAGCAAATGAAGCTTATTCATTTGTGTGGGCATGGGGGTGTGTGTGTGTGTGTGTGTGTGTGTGTGTGTGTGTGTGTGTTAGGACAATAAAGGCTTTTGAAATGGCTTCAGAATCTCAGAGATTTGAAATTTGAAATGTCCCAGAGAGAAAACATACAATCTGCTGACCCGCCCAAATGTCAGGGCAGCTGCCTAAACAAAGAGCCATCAGCATTAGCCTTGGGGCATGTGGGTCTAAGTGACACCAGTTCTAACTTTGGGAGTTGCCATCTCTGTGTTTGAGCCCTCACTTCATCACTTAATATGAACAATTTCTCTGTGCCTCTATTTTCTCATTGGTAAAATGAGGACAATAATACCTTTCCCTGCTGATTACTTTAAAGATTAAGATAAATAATACAGCTAAGGTGTCAATCATGACGCCTCACCAGGTGCTCAATGTTACTTTCTTTCTCCAAGGAAATAACCATCAGTGGGTCCCAAGTCCAACGAAATGATCTCAAATAACTATAGTTTGACTAGACCTTAATGTACTGTATACTTTCATAGTAGGGGCTTAGGTTCCAAAGCAGTTGGTTTTCTTTTCCCTCATGTGAACTTCTTTTCCTGGCCGTCTACTAAGGGCAAATGGTTCGATTCAGCACCATGGACAGCAGAGATGTTACGAGCCGAGGTATCAATTTCATTCGTGGACTCTCACCTTGTGGCCCCTTCCTGTCAGCTCATGGCTCAGACATCCTGTGAGCTGTACAGCTGATCTGGTGTTAGGCTGCAGTCTTAATCTCTGACTTTCATCAGTATGGGAAATTTACTTTTTTTTTTTTTTTTGAGATGGAGTCTCACTCTGTCACAAGACACACATGTGGAGAGCTCAAGAGTAGCCCTACCTGAGGAGAGGGTGATGGTGTTAGCCTGGGGTTGAAGAGGGGGAGAAGGCAGAAAACAATATCCACACATAACATAGCTCTTCCAGACAGTAATCAACACCTGTTAGTGCATCTTCAAGCTTTGATTCCTGGGAGCACCTGCTCCTCTATTCCCTGAGCATCTGATATTGTCCTTGAAAGCAGAATGCCAGCCTCCCAGGGAGGAGCAGAGACACCAACAAACAGCTGGCAGAAGTCACCCAGCTGGCCTTCTCTCCTCCTCCCAGCCCTGGGCCTTTGTTTGTGAGGGCCAACCCACAGGCTGCTTTCTCCCTCTGCCCACCGCTGAGACCCATTCTGCAGGAGTCCCTGGTATTCATGTTTCCTGAGGAATCCAGCCCCACTTTGCTCCATACTCTGAGTGATCAGGTGAGGACTCCAAGCCAGCAAAGGAGAGATCAGAGGGCCCCTTCCCCGATCTCCCTCCTGGACTTCTGCCCAGGTCTCTCTATGTCTAATGGTACTGCTCTCAGGTCTGGACTAGATCACACTTGAAGGAGGTTTTCTCATTTGTCTCTATATTCATAGTTTTCAAAGTGTCATCCTGGGATTTATAGCATCACCTGAGCGCTTTTCAGACATGCAAATTCTTTTTTAAAAATTTTTTTGTTTTCATGGGTTATTGGGGAACAGGTGGTGTTCGGTTACATGAGTAGGTTCTTTAGTGGTGATTTATGAGATTTTGGTGCACCCATCACCCAAGCAATATACACTGCACTGATCTGTAGTCTTTTATCCCTAATCTCCTTCCCACCCTTTCCTCCAGAATCCCCAAAGTTTATTGTGTCATCCTTATGCATTTGCATCCTCATAACTTAGCACCCCCTTATGAGTGAGAACATATGATGTTTGACTTCCCATTCCTGAGTTACTTCACTTAGAATAATAGTCTTCAATCTTGGGCTCCATCCCAGACCTGCTAAAACAGAAACTCCAGAGATGAGGACCAGAAATCTTTGAACAAGACCTCCAGGTGATCCTGATGCACACTGAAGTTTAAGAACGCTTTTTGAACAGAAATAACAAGGAGTGGATGCCTAAATTCCACCATATGGAATTGTGCTATTGTTCACCCCAGTTGGTGGACTCTTGGGTTAGTTTCATTTTTTTCTTACAACAGCAAAAAGTCTGTATTGAACATGCTTTCATGTACACCTTCATGGACCCATGTAGGTATTTCTACAAGACATACTCTTTAAAAATGATTTACTAGGGCAAATGATGTAGCCACTTAAATGTTAATAGATATGGCAGATGGACTTCCTAAAAGGTTGCACCAATTTGCATTCCCACCACAGAGAATGACGGGGTACATGTCCCCACAGCCTTTCCAGTTTAATTTAAGTATATCACATGTTTTCACTTTCTTTTCCAATTTGAGAGGTGAAAATTATATCTTGCTTTGATTTGCACTTCTTTAAGAGTGAAATTGAGCATCTTCTCCTATATTTATTAGCCACTTTAGCACAGTACTTTTTTGGTTGTCTCAATTTTCAGCAATCAGTATGTATGACTTGTAAAACTTTTTTTAAAAAAGAAAAAAATATGCTAGTCCCCTCTTTCTGCAAAGCACAGTCTTACAAAGGAGCCAGTGTGGGGTCAAGTGTGGGGCAACCAACCATAGCGATTTGGCCAAGATTGAGGGGTTTCTCTGGACATGGGATCTTCAGTGCTAAAACTGAGGAAGTCCAAAGCAAACCACAATGCGTTGGTCACCTAGGCGAGTGACTTGCTCAGAGTATCACACAGAAAATCAGCAGCCAGCCTGAGGGGAGGTTCCTAAACCCCTGATCCCCTGCCCAGGGCTCCTTCTTCTCCAGGTGCCTCTCATGGAGAAACAGAAATGGACACAGAGGAGTTGGGCAACATGACTTGTCAATCTCTCCCAACTAGACAAGAAGCTCCTTTGCACATTTACTTCTTTAGCCTGGCGTTTATCACAGAAGCTGGCAAAGAGTTGGTAGCCAGCTTTAGACTAAAGGCATTATCACAGTGTCAAGGAAAGCGGAGAGAGGCCGTACTGCAGTATCCACAAAATCACAATCCACACACAATCAGGATCCATCTCATGACTTCTGCAGGGAAATGCATTTGAAGGACCATGGGCTTTTGGGTGGACAGACTCAAGCTCTAATCATCCCGGTCTCATTATTTACAAGCTGTCTAACCTTGGAAAACTGCTCTTCCCAGGCCTTAGTTTTCTCAACTCTAAGATGGGACCAATAATACCTACATCTTAGCAGAATGGTTAAGACAGGAAGCAGACACAAGGAAGAGATGATAAACAGGGCAGGTCATTCTTTCTCTCAAGGAGAAGAGAATGAGCACCTGGAGTGGCTCACCCAGTCACCTCTAGAGAATGAGTGGCATCTGCTTCAGGGCTCTGCACAAAAGAGATTGGCCAAGGGCTCCACTGGAGACTAAAATACAGTCCAGACTCTTCTCACCAAGGCAGGTTCCCTGGCACAAGGCTGAGTGTGCCTGGAGAAGAGGTACGTTTTCTTCTAGAAGGAGCCCTTTTCCTCCCAAACTGAACAGTCCTTGTGGGACTGTGTCTGCCCAGAGGGATCACATTTTTGCAAATTCACACAAAGCAGCAAGCCCTGATCTATATTAGCCCCACGTATGAGAGCCCCTCTGACCTCTCCTATCCCTTGGAATATGGAGGGGAAGTCCCCCTCCTGTGGACCCCAGCACCAGGCCACACTCACCCTGACAGGTCATTTGAAGAGCAGACTCTTCTGCTCACTATGAATCAAAAATCATCTGCAGAACAGGAATTTGCTTCAATGCTGGCATGAGGTCACTGGGAATCACTACAGAGGGCAGATGGGCTGCCTGTTAGGAAGAAAGCTGGCCATCAAGGATTCAGGTGAGCCTCCAGCACAGTTTTATGCACTAGCCGAGGTTCGGGTTCCTGATGCTGAAGCACCTTTGCCCTGACTTGGCCATGTGGGTTTACAGACCATCAGGAGCCCAGCTGTGGATCTCAGGGAGGTCTTTGTTCACAATACCAATCCTCCAGGCAGACGGCCTCTGCTCATTTAAGAGAAAAAGAAAAGAAGACTGCTAAATGTTCAGTTTACTTACTTCGCTACAAATATCCAACCCAAGGGAGAGGGTAATCTAATATATTCTGAGATGATTTAAACTCATTTAAATTAAAAAAAAAAAAAAAAGAATTCTCCAGCAGTGAGCTACACAGGGAAGGGGGGTTTGATGATGCCGCAGAACAAGCTAAAAATGTGGCTCAGAAAGAGAGAAAACCAGCAGAGGTAACTTAAAATCTGACCACTCAACCAGCTAGCCAACCAACTCAACAGACAGGCAAGCTCAGACCAGGAATAAGCCCCTAACGCTGTGTGAGGCCAGGATGAATGGTTTTTGTTTTTGTTGTCAGTGTTCAACCTGAATAAATCATCCTGGAGGAGGGAGAGCTGCAATCAATTAAACCAAAATAATACACTGATAAAAGAGCTATGTGATAATAAAAATTAAGCACATTTATTCGGGGTGTTACCCAAATGTTTCACACCCTGTATTCAAGGCACGGGCTCCTCATCTCTCACATCTAGGCAGACATAATTCATGCATTCCCTCTGTTGCCATCAGATATAAAACACCCACTTCCTCAGCATGCACACCACTCATCTAGAGACCATCCAGAGATGGCACCTTCACATGCAGACCCCCACACTCACTGACACACACACACTCATCCATTCACCCACCTCACAACCCCACATATACCAGTGGCCAGCCATCTGTGCTAACAAGATTGTGGGAAATTCTGCAGCTCTGGTGGTGTCAACTTTCATGCCTCAGGAAGGTTCTAGCCCCCATGGTCTCTGTGGTGCCAGGTCCAGGTCACCACACCACAAGGGCGGCTCTGTTCCGCTCAGGCTGTAAGGTCTCTGCTGACTCCCGGAGCCCCAGGGTGCTCATCTGCAAGTAGGTACCTATTCTATCCCAGACCTCTGAGGATCCAAGAAAGACCCACACCTACCTCTGTCCTCTAGAAATCCTGCTTGCTCTATTCCCTAAATCAGAGGATCATAAATACAGGAGAAACCAAGAGCCAGCCTGGTAATATAAACAAAAGCAGCTGACCAGAGGGGCTTGGGTGAGTGTAGACCCTAGCCCCACTGCAAGAAGACAGTTGCTGCTCAATCCCTAGATAACGAAAAGCTATGGTATTTCCAAATGAACCTGCATATTATTAAAATGCTGTCTAGGAGTTCAAGACCAGCCTGGCCAACATGGCAAAACCCTGTGTCTACTAAAAATACAAAAATTAGCGAGGCATGGTGGCAGGCATCTGTGATCACAGCTACTCAGGAGGCTGAGGCAGCAGAATTGCTTCAACCCCAGGGGTGGAGGTTACAGTAAGCCAAGATCATCATTGCACTCCAGCCTGGATGACAGAGAGAGACTCTGTCCCAAAAAATAAATAAATAAATAAAAATGCCGTCTAATGCTTTGACTCCCCCCCTCCTCTAGGACAAAAATTAAACAATCTGTTTACAACTTGGTCTGTTCTCTCTGCTATCTAGTGAATGGTGGCTTTTCCTGCATTTTGGGACAGATTTGGTCAATTGTAATCACTAATAGCCTTTCCAATTATTGTGCATGGGCAAAAAAAAAATGGGGAATGGGTGGCCAGTCGTGGTGGCTGGCACCTGTAATCCCAGCACTTGGGCCGAGGCGGGTGGATCACCTGAGGTCAGGAGTTTGAGACCAGCCTGCCCACCATGGCGAAACCCCATCTCTACTAAAAATACAAAAAAACTAGCTGGGCGTGGTGGTGGGTGCCTGCCATTCCAGCTACTCAGGAGGCGGAGGCAGGAGAATCGCTTGAACCCGAAGGCGAAGATTGCAGTGAGCCGAGATTGCGCCACTGCACTCCAGCCTGGGCGACAAGAGCAAAACTCGGTCTCAAAAAAAGAAAAAAAAAGTGGGGGATTGGGGGATGGGCTTCACAGTCACAACAATATTTCTGATGGAGTATTTTCCACATATGACAATTGTCTTGGACCTAAGCACAGAAGTCTGCTCCATGCTAACCTGTGCTCCTTTCTTATTCTTCTTTTTCTCTACTCCTGTGGTCCTCCCTGCCTTCACACAGTGGTCTCAACCTCCCTGCTGCTGAAAGGAATGTCCTGAAGAGACCCTATGCCACTGCAAAGCAGAATTTCCCACTAGTTGTTTGAATGACACCAGCACCTAGGGAAATAACTGCTTCTCTGGCCATATAAGCAGAAAATTCTGTAATCCCCAAAGAGATGATACCCAAGCACAGGAAAGAGTCAAAGCTTTGCTGGCCAGGCACGGTGGCTCACACCCATAATCCCAGCAGTTTGGGAGGCTGAAGCGGCTGGATCACTTGAGGTCAGGAGTTTGAGATCAGCTTGGCCAACATGATGAAACTCAGTCTCTACTAAAAATACAAAAATCAGCTGGGGGTGGTGGGCACCTGTAATCCCAGCTACTTGGGAAGCTGAGGCAGGAGAATCACCTGAACCTGGGAGGTTGCAGTGAGTTGAGATCATGCCACTGCAGTCTAGCCTGGGTGACAGAGTGAGACTCTGTTCCCTTCCCCCACCCAAAAAGAACCAAAGTTTCACAACAGACTCACCTGATTTTGAATCTCAGTTCAGCTATTTATCACCTGTGCAACCTTGGGCAAGTTACTTAACATCTCTGAACTTGGTTTCCTCACAGGCTAAAATCAGGCTATTACAATTGATCTCATTGAATTGGTATGGGATGCTTTATTCATTCATTCCACACATATTTATTGAGGATCTACTATGTGCCAGGCACTGTTCTAGGTACTGGGAATATAGTGGTGAGCCAGTGTTAAAGTACCTGCTTCCCCTGGAACTTACTGGCCAGTAGGTTGGATAAGATACAATATTTATAAAGAGCTAGCACAGTGCCTGGAAGACAGCAGCACTCAGTAGTTTTCTGTTCTCTTCTGTCTTGCTCTCTCTCTTTGCTGGTTGACAAGATGTTGGCACTGGGGTCAGGGCTATTCATCTACCTGCCAAGCCTTTGGCAACCACTGCTTCACCCCCAGCTCACAGCTCCTTTGGCCTTGCTGCACCCTATATTATACTCCCAGACATCTGTCAAGAGCCTATAATCTTCTATCGATCCTCTCTCACTGCATACATAAGAAATAAAAGGACTGTGTGAATTCGGCTATTAGTTCAGCTACTGTAAAGAGGAATGCAGAATAACTGTGGCCTTAAAAGTTAGAAATTAATTTATCTGTCATGAAAAGTCTGGACAGGCAGTCCATGGTTGCTGTGGTGGCTGCTCCTTCCACCTTGTGGCTCTGTCTGCCCTTCTCACCAAGTGTCTTCCTTCCTGTGACCCAAGATGGCTGCTTCAGATCCTACCATCACATCTACATCCTGGCCAGGAGAGAAGGAAAAGAGGAAGTGGGGAGGGTATGCTGCTCTCCCTGTAAAGTCCTAAGTCAGAAGACGCACCCAACATATGGACATAAAGATGGAAATGGTAGATATGGGGGAATGCAATAGTGGAGAGGGAGTGAGAGGGGCAAGGTTTGAAAAATTACATATTGGGTCCAGGTGTGGTAGCTCATGCCTGTAATCCCAGCACTTTGGGAGGCCAAGACAGGCTGATTGCTTGAATCCAGGAGTTTGAGACAAGCCTGGGCAATATGGCAAAATCCTGTCTCCACTAAAAGTACAAAAACTTAGCCAGGCATGGTGGCATATACCTGTAGACCCAGCTACTTGGGAGGCTGAAGGTGGGAGAATCACCTAAGCCTGAGAGGTTGAGGCAGCAGTGAGCCAAGATTGCACCACTGCACTCCAGCCTGGGAAACTGGAGTAAGACCTTGTCTCAAAAAGAAAAAAAAAAATTACCTATTGGGTACTGTGCTCATTTCCCAGGTAAGAAATTCAATTGTATGTCAAAACTCAGCAACACACAATATACCTTTGTAACAAACCTGAACAAGTATCCCTGCAATCTAAAATAAAAGTTGAAAAAAATTTAGAAAAATAAAAAAAGAAGCTGTACCCACGCTTATTGCCACATCCCACTGGTTAGAATTTGGATACATAGCTACATTCAACTAGCTGCAAGAGAGTCAGGGAAATGGAGTCTTTAGCTGGGAACCATGTGCCTTTCAGACCTGCTACAGGGGGATTTGGCTATAAGTCTCTGCATTAACCTTCAGAGTGTTACAGATGTTTGTGAATGATAGGTCTTTTCACATCTTGTAATATTTGGTGGTTGTCATCTACCTGAACAACTTTTCACATATTTGCAATGCAGAGCTTGGCAAGATAGGGGAGTTTCTAAGGAAGACAGCCTTCCTACGTTTCAAAAATCCTTATAGGGTGGCATTTGCTTTGGTGGATCCCCCAAGGTTCACAGTTCAGTTCTCGGTTGATTAGGCTGAAATGCTGTCCAACCCGACCAAGCATTCACTTCTCTGAGGTTGACTCACATGAAATCGAGGCTGCTGTGTAAGCTATAATTCCAAAGCATCCATTTACAATGAGAAATACAATTGCTTACTCAGTCCCAAAGGTCAGCACATTCTTGGCTATAGAGAAAACCACATGAGAAGGCAAATTATAATCAAAAGTCTGCCTGTTAAAAATAAAGCTAACTGGGCAGTAATCCCAGCTATTCAGGAGGCTGAGGCAGGAGGATCACTTTAGTCCAGGAGTTTGAGACCAGCCTGGGCAATGTAGCAAGACTCCATCTCAAAAATAAAATAAAACTGAACAAAATGAGCTTGATAAACCTCAAATATGGTGGCCATGATGAGTTTGGCCAGAATTCAAGATCTCTAACTTCTTGTTCTGTTGTTGAAGGCTACCATGGGTTCTCAAGGGAAATGATGTTCTAGGCGAAATTATACTGTTTCTCCCAAAAGGCATTTGTCCCAAATATAAACCTTATGCCCCATTCTAGGGGCAGGCTAATGTCCTACTCCAAAGCAAGTGAGTGTGAGTCTTCCTCCCTGGTCCCTTCCCGCTGTGTTTACTCCTTGATCTTGTGGAAGACATGGCAATACACTGCTCCAATCCCCCCTTAGAGAGAAAGCACACAGCCCAGCATCAAGGAGTGCAAATAACTGACAGCCTCCATCTGGCAGCAACTTCAGGGTCCTCATCTTGTGAGCCAAGTCATACTCTTCTTGGGGTGGCCCCTGGCTAGTGACTGAACAAGATGGTGTACTAGGACATGGCCATTTCTCACCAGTGAGGACTTCTGTAATGGGCATCTTCATTAGTATGTTCTCATGCTGCTAATAAAGGCATATCTGAGATTGGGTAATTTATAAAGGAAAGAGGCTTAATAGAATCACAGTTCCACTTGGCTGGGGAGGCCTCATAATCATGGCGGAAGACGAAAGAAGAGCAAAGGGACTTCTTACATGGTGGCAGGCAAGACAGCTCGTGCAGGGGAACTCCCGTTTATAAAACCGTCAGATCTCATGAGCTTATTCACTACCACGAGAATACCATGGGGGAAACCACGCCTGTGATCCAATCGTCTCAACCTGGCTTCGCCCTTGACATGTGGAGATTATTACAATTCAAGGTGAGATTTGGGTGGGGACACAGCCAAACCATATCAGCATCCTTTGCTCCAGACCTCCCAGCTGGGCTGGCAGAGAGCCTGTGAGGTCTGCAATGTGGTTTTTCACCTCCTCCGGCACGATCCTGCCTCTTCTCATTTTCTTTTCACAAGTGTTACTCTCTTTAAAACCTTTTGCCCTTTAACTCCACTGCAGCATTCTGAAGAGCCCAGCCTGCAACAGTGCTCTAGATCAGAGGTCAGCAAATCACAACTCATGGCCCAATCCTGGCCTATAACTTGTTTTTATAAATAAGCTTTTATCAGAACTCAGTCATACCTGTCTATTCATTTACTTATTGTCCACGGCTGCTTTTGCACTACGATGGCAGGGTTGAGTAGTTGTGGCAGACTAATCTAACTTACATTTAAAATATTAACTATCTGGCCCTTTAGAGAAAAAAATCACATGAGTCAACAGGTTCCCCATTTTGCTTAAACCAATCTTGGTTGGGTTTTCCATCTTTCACAACACCAAAGACCTGGCTTAGATTAAGACTATCTCCAAACCATAGCCTCATGACATATTGAGTAGTCCAGAGAGGAGACTGGGATGCCTCGACAGGACGAAGATGTTGAGAGGGTACCAGGAAGAGCTGACATGAGTTTGTGCCTCAATGTCCCAAAAGGCCTGAGCAGGAGTCCTGGCTGCAGGGAGTCAGACCTCAGAGATTGATGGCATCTTCATCCCAAAGACCTCTGCTGTGATTGTGGTGCCCTGAGCAGGTATGTTCCCAATTGCAGTGAAGAAATGCCCTTATTAAACAGTCTGAAGTTATTTCCAAATCCTCAAAGCTGAGCAACTAGGGGGATTTTATTAGACATATTTATTCTATAATCCAGCATCTCACAAGACATCCAGGGGTTTCTTTTAAGCTACTGCTCTTCCTCCCACACAGAATACTCGTGTTGCTTCTCAGACATCCAGAATAAGATGAAAAAGTCCCTGTTGTGCTGGTTCAAGCCAGCTTAACTGGCAGATCCCTCTCCTGTTCCCCAGTCACTGGTGGACATGCCTGCCTTCTGCCTCCACCTGGTCTGTGCTAAATCCCCTTATCATGAATACATAAATGTTAGATTGAACAGAATGAGGTTCTCAAATGTGAAGTCTCATGCAAAAACATTACCTTTTTTTTGAGGCGTTTAGGCCTCTGAATGTGCCGGACAGGGGATGAAGTGGGAGCCTTCTCCAGCAACGTATGGAGGAGGATGCAACTCAATCATCCTTGTGGCTGGGAGCCTTCATCTGCCATGGTCAAAACAACTTGAGATCTGCAAGGCCAAGGAAATGGTTGAAATGCAACACAAAACTGCACTATTTATATTTTCATTTCTATTAGACCTGTATAATGATGCCTTATTGAACTGAAGCTTAAATGGCTCAAGACTGATTGTAATAGAACATTTAATTGTTTGCTTGTCTAACTCTCTCAGCCCTAATTAAATATTGTTTTTCATTGAGTGGGTTATACAATGATGTTTCTTTGCTGTCACTGAAGAGAGAAGGGGACTGAGGCAGAATTTAGATGAGCCAGGCTCACTTTGTGTACTCCTCCTATTTCTCTTTTTGGTCCAGCAATGGGAAGCAGAGCCCTCTGGAGGGAGACTCACCAAGATCCAGGGAACAGCTTTTGGAGATGATCTCATGCAAGTCCTCAGAGAGGAAGAGGAGTTATGAGAGATCATGTTACCTTGTGCAGTTTCCTATAGAAGGCACGGGTTCTTGATGTTCAAAGCCGGCACTGGTATCCTTTCTAACTCCTTTCTCCCTAACCCCCATCCCCACAGCACTGCCTTCAGTATCCCTGGAATCTAGCTGCTTCTCCTCACCACTGCGCCATCATCCAGAGCCAAGCCACCATCAGCTCTCATCTAGGTCATTACAAAAGCCTCATGAATACCTTCATGAAACAGTCTGGAATATTTCCAAATCCTCAAAGCTGAGCAACTAGGAGGATTTTATTAGACATATTTATTCTATAATCCAGCATCTCACAAGACATCCAGGAGTTTCTTTTAAGCGACTTCTCTTTCCTCCCAGACAGAATACTCGTGTTGCTTCTCAGACATCAAGAGTAAGATGGGACCCTTCATGCCCTGTCCAGCACATTCAGTGGCCCAAACATCTCAAAAAAAAAGAGTAATGTTTTTTCATGAGCCTTCACAGAACCTCATTCTGTTCAATCTGACATTTATGTATTCACAATAAGAGAATTTAGCACAGGCCTGATGGAGGCAGAGGAGAAGTGCATGGCTGCCTGCACTTATCTGGGCTTTACTGCAGTCTATTCCCAACCCAGCAGCCACTGCAAAGCCCTGTCCCTCCCCATCTCAGAACCCTTCTGCAGCTCCCAGCTCACTCAGAAAAAAAGCCAAGGTTCCATCTGACAATGCCCTCCATCCTGCTGTTACCTATGACTATAGTTCTAGTGACATCGCCCTTCACTCATTCAGCTCCATCTATACTGAGCTCTTTGCTGTTTTCTTGAATAGTCTTCACAATGCTTCCTCTTTAGGGCTTTTCATTTGTTGTTATCAATACCTATAATATGTCTCCCTCAAAAATCTGCACAGCTCACTGACTCACCTTCTTCGTGCCTTTATTCAAATGTCACCTGTCAGCAGGGCCCCTAACCGCCCTATTTCAAGTTGCAACCAACCCATCCTCTCCATCCATATTTTTCTCCATGGATCTTACTACTATTTGACATACATTTCAGTTGACCTATTTATTGTGTGTGTTGTTTATCTCACCTTCCAAAATGCAAGCTCCAGGAAGGCAAGGATTTTTCTCTGTTGGTTTCACTGCTGAATCCCCAGTGTCTAGAAAAACACCCAGTACAAAGTAGCTGCACGAATAAATATTTTTGAGTGAATTAGTGAGTAAACAAATTAATGTAAACATGCACAAATGAATGTATAGTCTGTCATTTCCTTCTGGTCATGAATTACACTGGTCAAGATCTACTCTAGGCCAGGAGTCTGGATGCATTTGTACCTTGTATTCTATGATTCTGAGCATTCAAGAGGAAATCTTCCCATTGGAGATGGAGCTGCAAAGGGCAGACTGATATCCAGAGTTCAGAATGTGCCCCAGCCTTCCAGCTGCAAATGCTAATTCTTCTAAGACTAGGGCAAAATGGTGAAGAGGCGGGATCTTGAGCCTGAGCTCTGAAAAAGGCTCTGATTTACAGCAAGAGAAGAGGCTAACACAAGGAGCTCTGGAGGCATCAGAAACTAGAGACAATTTGGTGAATGAATAAGACACCACTATGACCACCCATAGAGTTCGTGGGTGCTGGGGGATCCTGAGGCTAATTTTATCTTTTAGAGCATGAGGACAATCCAGCAGAAATTTCTGGAAGAAGAACAGGGAAGGGAAGTGGGATAGACTGCCCCCCCCTTGTACTGGATCTATAGGATCATGAGGACCAGGCTACGTGGCCCATTTGCAGGACCAGAATGATTGAGATGCATCCTCCTCTGAATGCTGTGGAGAAGGATCCCACTTCATACCCTATTCAGCAAGTTCAGGGGCCCAACATCTCACAAAAAAAGCAATACTTTTGCATGAGCCTTTACTTTTGAGAATCTCATTCAGTTCAATCTAATATTTATATATTCATCACATTTTCAAGGTATGCACATTGGATATTCTGACAGATGTGTCAAACCACTGACCAAAAATGCTGGACCAAGGTATACTTCCTTTTCTCATGCCTTACACTGAATATCTGTGTTTTCTTTTGTGTCATGGAGAATTAAACTTTTCAGAGATTTGTCAATTTTGTTCATCACTTCAAAGTTCTGGTTCTTGATTTGATTAATCAGCTCCACCAACTTTTTTCTTTGTGATTAATGTTTGTTCTTATCTCTATTAATTGCTTCCTTTCACTTTACTTTTATTTTGCTGTTCATTTTCTACTTATTTGGAATTCTAATTCAATTATTCTCAATAAGCATATTTATTTTAATAATAACAGCTTTAGAATATGGATTTTCCTAAGAATAACTTTAGTCCCACCCCCTCACATGTATTTTTAGACAGTGGGTTTCATTGGTTTAAGTGTCTAAATAGCCCACTCTTTCTATTGATTTCCACCTTGATAGAAAGGTTACTTTTTACATTCTTTAATTTCCAAGTAGTTATCATTTATGTGAATTTAGGCATACTCTTGCTGTTAATGAGATCAGGAACTATAGTTTATAAACTTGTAACTTGGAGAGTTTGTTACGGACTTCCCTTTAACCTGGTAGGCAGCATCACAACAGTCAGGGTAGAGCAGGTTAGGCTGCAGTAACAACCAACCATAAAAATGTCAGTGGCTTAAATAACAAAGATTGGTCCCCGTTCATGCTGCATGTTTCTAAGTGGTCAGCTGGGAGTTCTTCTCTTTCTAGTCACTCAGGGACTCAAACCAATGGGAGCTCCATCTTGACATGTGCTTTCATGATCACAGAGGTGGAGGAAAGAGAGCCTGGCTCTTAAAGCCACTCTTGTGCACATTTCGTTGACCAAAAAAATTCAGACACCTGAGCTTAAGAGCATGGATGTCTTGTTCTGTAAAAGGAGAAGTACTGAATATTCCTGAATATTCTACCATATGCATTTAACAGATGTCTATAAAGAGCTACAGAGATACCTCCTACTGATACCAGGGACTGTCTGGCAGATATTGTTAACTGGTGACCTGCCTCCCATTCCATTTCCAACCTTCTTTTTCTCATCCACTTTCCAGTCAGAAGTGGCTGTGACCCAAATATAAGTAGAAGGGGCGGGTGAGAGAGGGGCCTCAAAAAAGCATTTGGCTTTTGCTTTTTTGATATTGATGCTGCCCTGTCTCCCTCTCCTCCTTCCTGCCTTGACTGCTAATGTGAAAAGGCCAAAAGAATCCCAGAAATATTTGCTTGACATTGTTAAGCATCTGAACTACTGCCAATGGTGCCTCCCTCCAGATTTTTTATATGAACAGAAAAAATAAAATTAGCCAGGTGCAGTGGCTCATGCCTGTGATCCCAGCACTTTGAGAGGCCAAGGCACGTGGATCACTTGAGGCCAGGAGTTCAAGACCAGCCTGGGCAGCATAGCAAGACACCATCGCTAATTTTTTTTTTTTTTAATTAGCCAGGCATGGTGGTGCAGCCCTGTAGTCCCAGCTGCTCAGGAGGCTGATGAGGGAGGATCACTGGGCCCAGGAGTTTGAGGCTGCAATGAGCCAAGATTGTACCACTGTACTCCAGCCTGGGTAACAGAGCAAGAACCTGTTTCCAAACAAACAAACAAGCAAAAGACTTAAATTTGTATAAGCCATTGTGGTTGAGTTTCTTGTTACTTTCATCTGAAAGCGTTTCTGAGTGATAAAATAATTCAGCATGTAAACAAGACGGACCATTATCACCTCAGTGACCAATAATCCTTTGGAAGTATTCTGTGGGCAACTGAAAAGAGTGCTAAATATGCATTACTAAATACAGCCATGCCTCAGAGATATTGTGGGTTCAGTTCCAGACAACCACAATAAAGCGAATATTGCAACAAAACAAGTAACATGCATTTTTTGATTTCCCATGGCATATAAAAGTTATATCTGGCTGGACTCAGTGGTTCACTCCCATAATCCCAACACTTTGGGAGGCCAAGACAGGAGGATTGCTTGAGGCCAGGAGTTCAAGACCAGCCTGGGCAACACCAGAGACCCTGTCTCTACAAAAAAAAAAAAAAAAAAAAAAACTTTAAAAATTAGCCAAGCATAGTCACACATACCTGTAATCCCAGCTACTCAGGAGGCTGAGATGGGGGGTTCGCTTGAGCCCAGAAGGTCAAACCTGCAGTGAGCTGTGATCATGCCACTGCACTCCAGCCAGGGCAACAGAATGAGACTGTCTCAAAACAGGCAAACAAACAACAACAACAAAGTTATATTATACTGTAATCTATTAAGTACAATAGCATATGTCTTTTAAAAATGTACATGCCTGAATTTAAGCATACTTTATTGCCAAAAAAATGCTAACAACCATCTGAGCCTTTAGCAAGTTGTAATCTTTTTGCTGGTCAAGGGTCTTGCCCCAATGCAGATGGCTGCTGACTGATCAGCATGGTGGTTGCTGAGCACTGGGGTAGCCATGGCAAGTTCTTAAGACAACAATAAATTTTACCACATCAATCGACTCTTCCTTTCAGGAAAGATTTCCCTGTAGCATGTGATGCTGTTTGATAGCATTTTACCCACAGTACAACTTTTTTCAAAACTGGAGTTAACTTTATCAAACTCTGCCAGTGCTTTATCAACTGAGTTTGCAAAATATTCTAAATCCTTTGTTGTCCACCGGGTGTGGTGGCTCATGCCTGCAATCGCAGCATTTTGGGAGGCTGAGGCAGGTAGATTGCTTGAGCCCAAGAGTTCAGTACCAGCCTGGGCAACATGGTGAAAATACAAAAAAAGATCCCCCCAAAAAAATAGCCAGTCATGATGGCATGCACCTGTAGTCCTGGCTACTCAGGAGGCTGAGGTGGGAGGATTGCTTGAACCCGGGAGGTTGAGGCTGCAGTAAGCCAAGATTGTACCACTGCACTCTAGCCTGGGCAATAGAGCGGGACCCTATTTCAAAAAGAACAAAAATAAAAATAAAAAATCCTTTATTTTCATTTCAACAATGTTCACAGCATCCACCAGTAGATTCCATCTCAAGAAGCCACTTTCTTTGTTAATCTGTAAGAAGCAACTCCTCATCCATTCAAGTTTGATCATGAGATTGCAGCAATTCAGTCACATCTTCAATCTCCACTTCCAATTTTAATTTTCTTGCTATTTCTACCACATCTAGGACAATCATAGCTTGCTTCCTCCACTGAAGTCTTGAAGTACTCACAGTCATCCATGAAGACTGGAAAGAGATTTCTTCCAGATTTCTGTTAATGTTGATATTTTGACCTCCATGAATCAAGAATGTTCTTAATGGCATCTAGAATGGCGAATCCTTTCCACAAGGTTTTCAATGAACTTTACTCAGATTAATCAGAGGATTCACTATCTACAGAAGCTATAGTCTTACTAAATAAATTTCTTAAATAGTAAGACTTGAAAGTCAACATTGCTCCTTAATCCATGACTGCAGAATGGATGCTATGTTAGCAGGCATGAAAATGACATTCATCTCCTTGCTCATCTCGGTCAGAGCTCTTGGGTGACTAGGTGTACTGTCTATGAGCAAGAATATTTTGAAAGCAATCTTTTTTTTTCTGAGCAATAAGTTTCAACAGTCAGCTCAAAATATTCAGTAAACCATGCTACAAACAGATGTGCTGTCATTCAGGCTTTGATGCTCCATGTATGGAGCACAGGCATGGTAGATTTAGCATAATTCTTAGGGCCCTAAGAGTTTGGGAATGATAAATGGCTTCATCTTAAAGTCACCAACTGCATCAGTCACTAGCAAGCGAGTCAGCCCATACTTAGAAGCTTTGAAGCCAGGCTTGGACTTCTCCTCTGAAAGTCCTAAATAGACAGCATCTTTCCCCAATGAAAGGTTGTTTCATCTACAATGATAATTTATTGTTCACTGTAGCCACCTTCACTGAATGATCTTAGCTAGATATTCTGGATAACTTCCTGCAGCTTCTCCATCAGCACTTGCTGCTTCACCTTGCACTTTTATGTTACGGAGATGGCTTCCTTCCTTGCACCTTGTGATCCAATACCTGCTAGCTTCAAACTTTTTCTGTAGCTTCCTCACCTCTCTCAGCCTTCACGACATTGAATAGAGTTAAGGCCTTGCTCTGGATTAGGTTTTGGCTTAAAGGAATATTGTAGCTGATGTGATCCTCTTTCTAGAACTTTCTCTGTATCAGCAATAAGGCTATTTCTCTTTCTTATCATTTGTGTGCTCACTGGAGTTGCACCTTTTAATGTCCTTCAAGAACTTTTGCCTCGCATCCTGAACTTGGCTGATTGGTGCAAGAGGCCTAGCTTTCAGCCTGTCTGTCTCAGTTTTCTACATGCCTTCTTCACTAGGCTTACTCATTTCTCATTTTGTTTGTTTGTTTGTTTAATTATTTTTAGAGACAGGGTCTCACTGTCACCCAGGCTGGTGGACAGTGGTACAATTATAGCTCACTGCAGCCTAAAACTCCTGGGCTCAAGCTATCCTCCCGCCTCTGCCTCCTGAGTAGCTGGAACTACAGGTGTGCACCACCATGCCTGACTCATTTCTAGTTTTTGATCTAAAGTGAGAGACATGAGATTCTTTCTTTCACTTGAACACTTAGAGGCCATCGTATGGCAATTAGTTGACCTAATCTCAATATTGTTGTGTCTTGGGGGAGTCGGAAGGTCTGAAGAGAGGGAGACAGACCAAGGAACAGTGGATGGAGAAGTCAAAGCGCACACAGCATTTATCAATTAGGTTCACTGTCTTATATGAGTGCGGTGGGTGGCACCCCACCCCTCAAAATTACAATGGTAAATCAAAGACCACTGATAACAGATCACAATAACATCTAATAATAATGAAAATTTTTGAAATAGTGTGAGAATTGCCAAAGTGTGACATGGAGACATACACGCCGTTGGAAAAATGGTGTTGACAGAGTTCCTCAATGTGGGGTTGCCACAAACCTTCAATTGGTAAAAAACACCATATCTGCCAAAAGCAATAAAGCAAAATGCAATAAAACAAGGTGTATCTATGTGCAAAAGAGTTTATATGGTTTCCAGATTATCTTTATCCATTAAAAACACGCTAGGAGAGAAAACAAAATGTTGACAATTGTTGAGCTGAGTGATGGGTAAACAGAGATCCATATTTTTTATTTTATATATGAAAATTTTTACAATCAAATATATGATACATTTTCTTTACAAAATTTCAACTTTTCCAATAAAACATTATCAATCATAATAGGCTTAACAACCATACTAATTTAGCCAACTCTAACTTTCACTGATTTATTGACTCAACACTGTACCTTTTTAAAATTAAAGCTTTATTGAGATATAATTCCCATACCCTATAATGTACCCATTTAAAGTATACGCTGCAATCATTTTTAGTATATTCAGAGTTGTGCAAATGTGCTGTAGATTCTACAACCTATTGTAGAATATTTTCATCACTTCAGTGAGAAACCCTGCACCCATTAGAAGTACTCTCTATTTCAACCCACCCCCCTTTCTCCTCCTCCCCCACCCCACAGCCCTGGACAACCACTCATCTATTTTTCTCTCTCTATGGATCTGCCTATTCTGAATATTTCATATAAATGAAATCATACTTCATGTGGTGCTTTGTGACTAGCTTCTTTCAGTTGGTAGGTTTTCAAGGTTCATCCATTTGTAGCATATGCCAGTACTTCCATTTCTTTTTATTCCTGAAAATGATTCCACTGTATGACTATAGCACATTTTTGTTTTCAGCTTTTAAGTTTCGGGGTACATGTACAGGATGTGCAGGTTTGTTACATAGGTAAACATGTGCCATCGTGGTTGGATGCAAAGATCAACCCATCCTCTAGGTATTAAGCCCAGCATCCACTAGCTATTCTTCCTGATGCTCTCACTCTCCGTTCCCAGACAGGCCCCAGTGTGTGTTATTCCCCCCCAGTGTGTCCATGTGTTCTCATCATTCAGCTCCCACTTAGAAGTGAGAACATGTAGTGTTTGGTTTTCTGTTCCTGCGTTAGTTTGCTAAGGATAACAGCTTCCAGCTCCATCCATGTCCCTGCAAAAGACATGATCTCATTCCTTTTGATGGCTGCATAGTATTCTGTGGTGTATATGTACCACATTTTCTTTATCCAGTTGATCATTGATGGGCATTTGGGTTGATTCCTTGGCTTTGCTACTGGGAATACTATAGCACACTTTTTCATTCATTCATTGGTAAATGGACATTTGGATTGTTTATGTATGTATTTATTTTGGCCATTATGAATAGTGCTGCCATTTGTGTACAAGTTTTTGTTTGAACACATGTTTCTTAGTCTCTTGGGCATATCCTACCTGGAAGGAGTGCAATTGCTGGGTTGTTTCATAACTTTATGTTTAACTTTTGAAGGAACTCCCAGGCTGTTTTCCAAAGCATCATTTTACATTTCCACCAACAGCATATGAGGGTTCTAATTTCTCCATATCCTCTCCAACCTTTGTTATTATCTGCCTTTTTTAATTATTATTTTCATTCTAGTGATATGTGAATTAGAATGGTGAAGTGGTATCTCACTGTGCATTTAATTTGCATTTCCCAGATGGATAATGATGTTGACATCCTTTCGTCTGCTTTACTGGCCACGTGTATATCTATAGACTGTGTATCTATTTTTAACTTGGGTTATTTGTCTTTGCAAAACTGGGTTGTAAGAGTTGTTTACATAAGAGCTAAAAATAGAACTACCATTCAATCCAGCAATCTCACTACTGAGTGTCAAGCCAAAGAAAAAGAAATCACTGGATAAAAAAGACACCTGAACTCGTATGTTTATCACAGCACTATCCACAACAACAAAGTCACAGAATCAACCTAAGTGTCCATCAATCGATGATAGGATGAAGAAAATGTAATATATGTATATATAGACACCATGGAATACTACTCAGCCATAAAAAATAAAAACATGACTTTTGCAGTAACATGGATGGAACTGGAGGCCATTATCCTAAGTGAAATAACTCAAAGTCAAATACCACATGCTCTCACTTATAAGTGGGAGCTAGACATTGGGTATACATGGACATACAGAGTGTGAGAATAGACACTGAAGACTCCAAAAGGTGGCAAGGTGAGAGAGTGGTAAGGGATTAAAAATTACCTATTTGGTACAATGTACACTATGGAGGTGATGATTGCACCAAAAGCCCAAGCTCACCACTGTGCAATATATCCATATAACAAAACTTCACCTGTACCCACAAATGTACAAAAATAGTTTTTTTATATATGCTTGTATTAAAGAGTTTTTCATATACAAGTTCTGTATTAGACATATGACTTGCAAAAACTGTGACTATCCCATTTTTGGGGTTGCTTTTTCACTTTTGGATGATGTCCTTTGAAGCACAAAAGTTATTAAAATTTTGACGATTGTCAGATTTATCTGTTTTTTCTTCTGTTGTTTGTGCTTTTAGTGTCGTATCTAGGAAACCATTGTCCACACCAAAGTCAAAACACATCTGTTTTCTTCTAAAACATTTATAGTCTTAGCACTTACATTTAGGTATTTAATCCATTCACATTTAATATTCTTATGGATATAGCTGAAACTACTATTTTCTGAATATCATGTCTTTCCTTTGTTAAATTATTTATTTTGATTTTTAGAATTTTTCTGGAGAGGCACCTCAGGTAAATTTCTTATATGTGGATGGTATCTTTTATGAGTTCTTGACTGTCTAAAAAATTTTTTATCCTTATGCAAAAACAATAGTTTGGGAGGGTATGGAATTCTGGGGTCATAGTCCTTTTTCTTCAGAACTCAGTAAATCCTTTCCCATCACCTTCTAACATTTTGTGTTGCAGGAGAACAATTCAATGCCATTCAATCTTTTCCTCCTTTTTTTTTTTAACAGTTACATTTATACTTATCTGATTTTAATATTTTCTTTTTATATTAGAACTTATTAAAATTCACAAAATATGTCTAAGTGCAGTCCTTTCTTCAATTAATCTTGAACATAATCAGGGAGCTCTTTTGACATAAGGATTTAAGTATTCAGATTAAGAACATTTTCTTCTTCAATTATTTCTTCTCTTCCATTACTTCATTATGTATTTCTGTAACTTATTTTACATAAAAATTGAATCATTTGACCTAGTCTCATATTTGTCTTTTATGATTTTTATGTCTTTTTCTTACTAAGTTCTAGAAGAATTTCTTGATTAATGTCTTTCATTCATTAATTTGATTATGCTATTCAATTTTTTTCCCAATAATACTTTGTGTCTCAAAAAATTCCTTTTGCATTTCTAATAATACCATGGTCTCTTGCTTTTGCTTATATCACTGCCTTATCCTTCCAAATCTCACTGCAGTCACTTAGCTTTACAACATGTTACTTGTTTTCATGATAATTCCCCTCTTTTATTCTGATGGACTTTTTTTCATGTATCTGGAGATTTTTCTCGGAAATAAGGTCAATGCCAGTAGCTGAGAGTGTGCTTCATTAACAATTCTTTATGTTGATGAATTCTGAGACCAAAGAGAAGGAAATCCTATGTTGTTTGATCTTTGGATTGTTTATCTAACTGACCTTAGTTGCAGAAAATTGAGATAAACATACGCCTCAGTTTATGACATATTATTATCTTCAGTCTGTGAAAAGCCTCCTCCTCTTATTTCACTTATGCATGTATGTTGTTTTCTCCCCCACCGAGTATTTTCATAACTTCTTCTCTACCTGACTACCTGGAAGGTCCTAATCCTAGCAGGACCCTCATTCTCTGCCTTTACAGCTTGAGTGCAGGTGTAGGTACCACTGCAGAATCCCCACTTCCTCTAGAGCCTCCATCCACTATTGGAAGCTCAGGTCCTGTCCCTTTGATCATTCTGCACCTACTGATCCTTGTATCTATACCCTCGTGGATTCAACAGATGCCATGGGGTTTAGAGAGGTTGGAGGCGAGGGAATCGTTTTACCACTTTCTTGGCAAGTATCTAAATATCTTCTCAAGGCAATGGTTTCAGTGGGCCATTCCCTCCCCTACAATGAGCTTGCTACTGATGCTTTTTGTGGTTTTAGGTGTGGAAGGACTCCACTTCTATTTCTAGTACTGGCTTAGAGCTTTTTCTTTTATTTAAGCCAGGACACTTCAATGGGAGATTGAAAGGGAAGAAGAGTCAGATGCACGGCTTGAAGTTATCATCTAGTCTGTAAAATCCTTTTTGCTAGCTTATTTCTTCACCATGTCATCAGAGGGGAAAGCCTAAATCATAAAAATTAAAATGATACTAAAATTCCCTCCCCCAGGCTGCTGATGGCTAATATCCCTCTCTTATTTTTCTGGTAGACCTGAGCAAAGTAGAAAAATACAAATGCTTCTCTGTGAATAATGTGGGTCAGTGGGGTTATTCAGTTTATATCTTTCTCTTCATCTGACTGTAAGCTACATAAAGGCAAAGAACATGTCAGTTTTTGCTCCACAGTATAGCTCCAGTGTTTAGCATACTGTAGCTGACGTCTAGTAGGCATTCATTAAATATTTGTTGGATGAATGAGCAAATCATCTTCAGCAAAACCATGGCCAGCCAGGTGAAATCGACAATGAAATGTAGGGCTTCTGCTGGAACTGCAGTTCCATGTTTTGGCCACAGGAACAGGGCATGGAGTCTGGCGGCAGATAACTGTTTCCTAGTGGCAGTGGGACAAAGGAGTCAAGGAATCACATCCTGTTCCCCCTACCCTGGTGGGCTTTAGACAACAAACTTAGAACCTGAGCCCATTGAAAGCAAGCCTGCAGGAGACACAGGGGCCAAAGAAGTGTGTGGCGTGGTAATTGTGACCAATGCTGTAAATTAGGGTGCAGGAAAGAAAGAGGCATTTGATGATGCAGTTGGAGCAGGGGGTTGGCCTGGTCACTGAGTCAGGGAAAGCTTTTTTGGGACTTGGGATTCATACAGATCCAGTAGGTGACAAAGGGAGGGGAAAAGCCCTTCTACTCTTTCCTTCTGGCCTTATTCTCTTCTCTCTCCTCTTTATACTCTTCCCTTCCTCTTCCTACAATTCTGGAGGGTGACACAATTAGTGTCAAATGAGTTGGGTATTGACCCAATAATATGATAAATCAAATAAAATAATTGGCTTTTTTTTTCCTCTCACATGCCCAGACAGAAGTATTCCAGACCTGGGAGACTGCACTAACTTTCCTGACATGTGGCTTCCATTTCTGGGTCCCGGGCATCTACTCCAGGCATTGCCATTTCCCCAACCAGCAAGAATGGGGAAGAGAGGAAGAACAGAGCACCCAGCTTCTTTTTAAAGATGTGAACTGGAAGTTGGACATATTAAGTCCTCTCATATCTTCCTGGCCAGAATGTAGTCACATAACCATACCTATCCACAGGAAGCTGCGAAATGTGGCCTCTAGTAGGGTAGAAAAGAATGGTTTATGGAAGAAAACCAGCAGTGTTTACTGCAGTGGACAAGATCTTCAGCTAAACAAATATATATATATATATATATATATATATATATATATATATGTTATATATGTAATTACATATACAACATATCTATTTATATATTATATATAAATTATTTTATATATAGTTATATATAACAAGTTCATAATTATATATCATAAGATATATATATCTTACAGATAGATACGATATATCTATAAGATATATATATATCTTATATATATAATTAAACCAAAAAAATAAATTTATCTCTCAATGCCTCTGATATGGTTTGGCTGTATCCCCACCCAAATCTCACCTTGAATTGTAATAATCTCCACATGTCAAGGGTGGAGCCAGGTGGGGATAATTGAATCACGGTGCAGTTTCCCCCATACTGTTCTTGTGATAGTGAATAAGTCTCATCAGATCTGATGGTTTTATAAAGGGCAGCTCCCCCTGCACACACTCCCTTGCCTGCCACCATGTAAGACATACCTTTGCTCCTCCTTCACCTTCCACCACAATTGTGAGACCTCCCCAGTCACGTGGAATTTTGAGTCAATTAAAACTCTTTCCTTTATAAATTATCCAGTCTCGGGTATGTCTTTATTAGGAATGTGAGAACAGAAAATAGAGCCTCTTAATACTTGCCTAAATGTCCCCAGAAGTTCCTATTTCTAGGGCTAGAGCAGGAAAGCTGATGGCCCATCCAACCCCAAAGCACAGTGAAGGTTCTCCCCAAGTTTTCTCAAACCCCTGCCATTTTGAACCACTTTTACCATTTCTACCACATTTTCATCCATGCCCCATGCAAAATCACATCACAGCCCTTATACCAAAGGCATACACAGCCCTCCTGTTAGGCCCACACACCTCCTGCAGATTCTCCTCACTCATTCATTACCTCTTCCCTTGTGTACAGAAAAAATGTATTCCAGAATTAAATATTGCAATAATCAGAGTACCTTAAACCAGAGGTTCTCAATCCCCTCTGCACATCAGAACACCTGGGAAACCATAAAAACATACTATTATCTAGACCTCATCTTAATCATATCAGAATCTCTAGGTAAGGGTTCTAGACTTCAGCAATTTTCAAAACCTCCTCAGGGATTCTAATATGCAAGATGGCAGATGTCCAGTGCATTAACATTCAGAAATAATACTACATTTCCACAAGGGGCAGGAAAGGGTTGTTCCTTTCTATTGCCTAAGAAGAGAGTGCCTGGCCTGGCCCTGGCTTGTATGGGGGTGGTTCATCTCATAAACCTAACATCATGCTTATGCTGATCCTTACTAGGGAAAGGAGGCAAGAGGCATCTCTTCAACAGGTCCATAAGACAGAAGAGGATGTCAATTTTTCCCAAGGCCATTTGGCAAGTCAACAAGCTCCTAACTCACACTCCAAAACTCTAGCCACATGACGTTTTCTACATAGCCAAGGCTAGGTCTCTGAGTTCCACAGCCCTTCCTCATCCACTCACCTTGGATGAAGATCAGGGAAATAATAACCACAAATGCAACTAATACCAAGCACCAAACATTTTTCTACATACTTAACACATATGAGGCTGAGGCACAAAGACGTTACACAATTTGCCCAAGGTCACAAAGTTAAGAAGCGGTGATGCTGGGATTTGAACCCAGGTGGTCTGGTGCCAGAATCCACAGTCTTTATCATTATACCAGACCATTTTTGCTACAGGAAGGAGGTGGCTATTTCTACTGTTGTGACCCTAAGTCAGAAAGAAGTCAGTATTGGATTCAGACTGAATCAATTCAAACTGAACCAAGATTTTTTGAGTATCTGTGTATGCTGGGAAACTTCCAATCATTCTACTTCTCAAGAAGGTTTTTTTTTTTTGAAATGGAGTTTTGCTCTTGTCATCCAGGCTGGAGTACAAAGTACAATGGCACGATCTCAGCTGCCTGCAACCTCTGTCTCCCAGATTCAGGCAATTCTCCTGCCTCGGCTTCCTGAGTAGCTGGGACTACAGGCATGCACCACCACACCTGGCTAATTTTGTATTTTTAGTAGAGACAGGATTTTACCATTCTGGCCAGGCTGGTCTTAAACTCCTGACCTCAGCCTCCTAAAGTGCTGGGATTACAGGCGTGAGCCACTGCAGCTGGCCAGCATCTCAAGAAGGTTTCAAAGCAACAGATGCTCAAGTCCTTCCAGCCTCTCCTCCACCTATTCCCCAGGTAATTCTACACAGGAGCCTCTCTAGAACTTCTCTGCCCTTGCCTGCTTTCTGGGAATCCTTGGGGGCTGGAGAGTCTGTCTTCTTCTCCCCCTCTGTGTCCAAGATGGCTCAGCAAAGACTGGTCACCCAGCTCTGACCACAGTGACTTCTCCAGCCCTCACTGGGTTGGGGAGGTCAAGCAAACTCCCGAAACATGGCCTGAGCTACTGCCCAGAGACAGGCTCTCCACTTTCAGCCTACAGGAAGGGTCTGGCTGCTCCATCAGTCCCGACACGCAGGCTCAGGAGAAGGCATTCAGGGAACACAAGAGTGGCTGTTAAGTAGAAAGGACAATGCAAGTTACCCTTTTGTTACTCCCTTTCTGCACTGTCACTCTGACAAGCTCTGCCTGACACAGGGGCATTAATTTTTCATGCTACCCTGCTGCAGACAAACAGATTTGTTTGGAATGATGATAAATGAAATGCAAATGTGGCTGGAAGCCTGATGCTGAGATGCCAAGGCTACAGGTCACATCATGCTTCCACCTCATCCCCTATCCCTGCGATACCTTCAGCTGCTGCTTTACATCTGTTCCCATGGCTCCTCGAAGCAAAAGGTGACTTCCTGGTAAAGCAAATACAATATTCTCAGCTGGAAGCAGGAAAGTTGATTAAGAAAAATTCACTCCCCCAATATGGCTTCTGATCTGTTTATCTTCATTTGAAACATCCTGGGTAGATGTGTTTTCATTGCCAGTCGCTTTCATTCTTTTTCTGGAAGCAGGCAGGGCATACATTATAAAATAAATAAATGATTAAGAAACATCTAATTATTGTGATTAGTTTCTTACTTGAAGGTACTTCCAAGCTGCTTCTTATTAAAGTCATTCATCAAGGAGCCACCATGCCCTTTCCAGAGGCGCCGCTCCCGGGACCCGTGCAGGACCTGCTGCCTCACGTAAGGTGCACACAGCTTAATAAACATGGAGAATATTGATGGCAGCGAATTCCTCCCTCAGCCTAAATTCCAGCATGATGGATTGATGCTTCCTAAACATGGCGAATATTTCTCCTGCCATTCATCAGCCCTACCACAAATACAGTTGTCAGCCCAAGCAGACGTCAGACTCTAACTGCCTCCTCCAGAGCATACGTAGAGAGAAAAGCCTGCATTTTCCCACACAGGGACGTCAAATTTTCATGCACTGCAGTCCCTTGACTTATTAAATATTTATAACAATGTCATTATTTACTAAACAAGCTACCAGGCTGAGTCTGAGGTCCCTGGCACAAGAGTCCTGAGTGTACAGAGACCTCCCTTCAACTCCCCTATTCCTCCAGGAAACCCTTTTTAGTAGAGGGGGGTGGGTCTAGCAGGCAAGTTTCTCCGCCTTCCTTCAAAAATGCCTCCTAAGGATTTTTCAAGCCTTTGGTACAGGCAGCTTCAGGGCCAGAGTTATGGCACCCTGCTGGAGGCTAAAGTGCCACGAAGCTAAGGGGGTCCTTGAGCCAGGAACTTTTCTTCCACTAGGGACCCACCTTTGCCACTCAGGGTTGTCACACTGACCTCACCACTCCTCTGATCCACTCTCCAAGTCATTCTCCTCCCTGGATGCCACATTCAAGAGCCCTGATGCTTCCAGGGTATGGCAGATTAGAAGCCTCTAGGCAACTGACAACCTCACTCACTCCACAAAGATCTACTGAGTGCTGGCAGGTGCAGGGCACTGCCTCAGGGGCTGGGGGTGATAAGACGGGGAAGAGCCAGTAGGCTGTGTCCCCAGCATTCACTCTCCAGTGTCTTCTGGGCCAGAGTCCATCCTCCACCCCTAGCATTGGCTAGAAATGCCAGATACTTTCTTTGCTTTCCTTGTAACTCAGTCATGGGCAGGTAATCTGAGGGAAGATTTTCAGGGAGCAGAGGTGGTTCTGGGGAATATTTTCCTTTCTGGTTAAAAGACACCTAGGTAGAGAAAGGTCCCATCTTCTTCAGCTGGATGTTGTCATGTTAACAGAACCATGGCAGCCACTGAAGTCCAAATATGAGAACAAAGGCCACCATACTGAGAACGGCAGTGGGAAGAAGAGCCTGGGTCCTTGGTGGCACTGCTGAGACACGGAGCCAGCTCCTGCACCAGCCCCGCCTCTGGCCTTCTCATTACATGAGGCTTTTAAAATATCTGTCCTTCACCATTAGAATCCCGCAGCTATATAAATTGTTGCAGGCAAGGTCCACTGATGGATGCTAAAATTAGCAGGTCAATGTTTGAGGAGAAACAGGATAGCTGCATGGTCTAAAAACAGTATCCCTACCAAGATATATATATTAATGATGAGGGAAAAATATCTTTACAGTGGCGAAACCCACCTGAACCAAGTGATCAAGGTTAATATCACCAATAAGAAGACATTGATGCCTCCTTTCCTCCTCTGAAGCACCAAGAAGGGCACATTGCTTTGGTGATATTCTTGCCCCAAAACACAAAACTTCATCTAATCATGAGAAAACATGAGACAAATCCCAGATTGAGGGACATCCTATGTAAGTGGCTAATGCTCTTCAAAAGGGTCAAGGTTGGCCAGGCACAGTGGCTCATGCCTATACTATAATCCCAGAACTTTGGGAGGCTGAGGTGAGAGGATTGCTTGAGCCCAGGAGTTCAAGACTAGTCTGGGCAACATGAGGAGACCCCATCTCTACCAAAAAAAATACAGAAATTAGCTGGGTATGGTGGTGCACACCTATGGACCCAGCTAACTAAGGAGGCTGAAGTGGGAGGATCACTTGAGCCTAGGAGATCAAGGCTGCAGTCAGCTATGACTGCAATTCTGTACTCCAACCTGTGCAACAGAGCAAGATCCTGCCTCAATCAATCAATCAATCAATGTCAACGTCATGAAAAACTGAGCTGTCACAGATTGCAAAACTGAGGAGATAGGATAATTATACGCAAAGTGGAATCTGGGATCAACTTCTAGAACAACGACAAAAAAACAAGTGGAAAAACTAGTGAAATCCAGACAAAATCTGTAGTTTAGTTAATAGTATTGTACCAGTGTTAATTTCTGGCTTTGATAATTGTACTACGGTTATATGAGCTGTTGACATTAGGGGAAGTCAGCTGAAGGGTATATAGGAATCCTCTTAACTATTTTTGCAATCTTCTATAAGTCTAAAATCATTTTTAAGTTTTAACAAATCAACCCAAGGAGGCTCTCCTAAATTCTGTTACCAAAAAGTAGAAATTGCATCACTTCCTGAATTTGCTGTAGTAAAAGTTACTCAGGGATTACAAAAAGGACTCTATCAATCTAGAATTCCCCATCTAGTAACTGCTTTACAAAACACAGTTGTGTATGTTTATTATTGTTTTCCTATTTAATATAGTGTAGGGTATTGGAGTAATAAGTGGAAAAAAACAAAAGCTTTGAAAGAAAACAGGCCTAGGTTAATATTCAAAGCCTACCAGTTATTTCCTGCAGGACTTTTAGATGGGTTACTTAATCTCTTTGGGCCTCAGTATGCAAAAGTATAAAATTAAAAGAATGGAGCCTATGTTGGTTGGAGATTCTGTTACTTACAGCTGAAAGTATCCAGAATGACACAAGCATCAGAGAAAAGGCAGATAAACAATTTTTCTTTCATGGTAACTACACTTCATTTGGGGGAAGACAGATGATAAACCAATGAACAAATAAATAAGAATTTCAGAGACTGAGAAATACTATCAAGATAAAAGAAGTCCTGAGATAGAGAATGACTGTAGAGTGAAAGGGTAACTGTGGTTACGGTGGTCCAAGGAGGTCTTTCTAAGGGTCCATTTGAAATGAGAAAGAACTTGCCCCACGACCATCTGAAGGAAGAGCATTCCTGGAAAACAGCCAAGGCCCTGTGTTCAAGACACTAAAAGGTGGCTTCTGTGCCCGAAGTGAAAGAAAAGTGACATAAGATGGTGCTACAATCTGAATGTTGGTATCTTGCTCAAATTCACACATCAAATTCACAAGTCAAAACCTAACCCCCAGTGCAATTGTCTTAAGAGGTGAGCCCCTTAGGAGGTGTTAGATCATGAGGGCAGAGCTCTCATGAGTGGGATAAGTGCCCTTGCAGACGAGGTTCAAGGGAGCTTGTCTCTTCCACCATATGAGGACACAGCTGGAAGGTGCTATCTATGAGGAACAGGCCCTCACCAGACACATTGAATCTGCTGGCGGCTTGATCTTGGACTTCCCAGCCTCCAGAACCGTGAGCAGTATGTTTTATTGTTTACATATTATCCAGTCTAAGGTGTTGTTATGGCAGCAGGAACAGACTAAAGATGGAATTGGAGAAGTGGACAAATTTAAGAGGCTGATACAGGACTCTAGTTTAGAGATCATGTGACTTGGACTTGGTGTTATCAGTGGAGAGAAAGAGAAGTGAGGCACACTGAGAACATGATTGTGGAAATCAGACTGGACAGGGTTTGTGAATGGATTCAATGTAAGGAGGCAGTTGAGGGGGAAAAGCAGTGTCAAGGATGGATCCTTAGTTTCTGGACTGAGCAGCTGGACTGGATGATGATATCATTTACCAAGATAGGAAGGCTGGGGTGTGGGAAGAGAGCAGAGAATCATGTTTTGGTGTGTATCTCCACACTGTTTTAATACCAACTTACCTCCACGTTTCCGTTCTTTCTGGAAGCTGGTCCCAGCTAAGGTCAATTATTATTATTATTAATTTCTGGACAGGTGAACTAGAAGATAAACTCCATTTGAGGGAGTTTTTTTTCCTGTCTTTTTGCTAATGTGCCCCATGCCCATGCCAGTGCTTGGCATAGCAGGTGTTCCACAAATGCTTGTTGAATGGTGAAATGAATGTTCATTCTTATGCGAGATGACCTGAGGCAGCAGAGTCTTATAACAACTACAACCCACCTTTGAGTCCACTCATTCCCTAGCTGCTGACCAGGAAATATGGTGAATTCTCTCTAGAGGAAAATATCATCAGCCAGAACCTATACATTTTTTCCTACACACTGCCTAGCATTAATCAAAAAGCACACCAAGAAGTAGAACAAAAGAAAAATACAGACAATAGAAAGAAATCCACATGTGACTAGATACTAGTGTTATCAGATCCAAGCTTTAAAATAACTAATATGTTTAAGAAAACAGATAATCAAATGAAGAATTTAACCAGAGACCTAGAGTCTCTGAAGAAGCTAATGCAAATTCTAGAACTGAAAACACCATAACCAAAATTAAGAATACAATTTGGTGGGTTTAGTTGCAGATTAGACTTAGCTAAGATGAACAGAACTGAAATAAAAACAGATGTCCAGTTAAATTAGAATTTTAGATTAACAACAAATATTTTTTCATATAAGTATGCTCATTCAAAATTTTGGACATGCACTAAAAAATTATTCACAATTTATCCGAAATTCAACTTTAGTAAGAATGTCCTTTATTTAATCTGGCAAGACTGGACACAGCTGAAAAGAAGATTCATTCAGTAGAAACTATCCAGACTGAAGTATGGTGATCAAAAAGAAGAGGAAATACAAAAAAGAGTGAAAGGTATATTTGAGACATGGTGGAAGTCTAAAATATAAAATACATAAAATTGAAGTTTTAAGAGAAGACAAGAAAAATGGGTCAGAAGCAATATTTAAAGCAATAACACCTGAGAAGTTTCCAAGTCTGATATATGAAGTCAAGGATAAAAACAAAGCAAAACACCATCCTAATAAAACTGATGGAAATGAACGAGGCATCTTGAAAGCAACCAGAAAAAAAAAAAAACAAAAAAAACACACATCTTCAAAGAAACAGCAATGAGACTGATAACTGACTTAAGAACGTAAACAGTGAAAGGCAGAAAGCCATGGAATGAGGATGAAGTAATTTCCAACCTAGGATTCTATTCCCAGTGAAAACGGCCTTCAAGAAGACAAAATAAAGGCATTTCCAATCAAATAAAACTGAGAGAATGCATCGTTGACACGGGCTTAAAAAGAAGTAAGGGAGTTGTTCAGGCTGAAGGAGGATGATCTCAGACTGAAGGAGTGATGAGCAATGGAAATAAATACGTTAGTAAATCTGAGTGAATATTGACTACTCAGCATTACTAACAATGTTAGGTTAGATGACGTGCATAGAATTAGAATGCAGAACAAAAAGAAGTGCTGGAAAGGGGTAAATGGAACTAGTGTCTTAAATAAAGCCCTTCAAGGGGTAAACAAATACAAATTTTTTTCTTAGAATCTTATAAATCAAAAGATCATGTTGAAATTATGAGGGTAACCACACAAGAAGAGTAAAAGAATAACAAGTTGAGGTGAAAAATTAGAATTTAAAAAATGCTTTGTTCTGTAAGGTAAGAAGAAAATTTTTTTAATTCAAATTTTTAAAATGCTTGATATATCTAAAAGAAAAAGCAAGAATAAATATAAAATAAGTGGGACAAATATCCAAGAGACAGTAAGATAGTACCAAAAAAACCAAATATATTAGTGATTATACTAAATGTAAACAAACCAGGCACTCCGATTAAGCCTCGTGAAGATCATGTAGATACTGTTATCCACATTTTACAGGTGTGGAGAATTTGAGCTGTCAAGTTGAGTAACCTGCCCAAGATTGTCCAGCTAGCAAGTCGCGCACCAGGACACCCAGGATTCGAACCCTACAGCCTGCTCCTGGTCCCTGAGCACAGTACCTTTCCAGGTGTAGCCCTGTTCTCCAGCCACCCAGCATCGCTTTCGGTCACCCCTTGCACACACTGCACCCGGACTCCTGCAACCAGCTCTGAACCGGCTCTCTCGTGACACGTCTTGTCATGGTGACCACACGAAGGCACAAACTGGATCTCTTCTCCCTAAATTAAAATCTCTTCCTGGATTTTCATTTACTACAGGACAAATGGACCAGGTCATAAAAGGTCCCTCTAGATGGGATCTCCCACCCCTTTCATCCAACGCTTCCTGCCTCCCTGCCCTACATTCCAGGAAGACTGGACTCGGGGTTTCCAGAGAAGGCAAGCAGTTTCCCCAGCCTGGAAAGTGTGAGTTATACCCCACTGCCCCCTCCTCTGACCCCAGGAGGGTCAGCTTCTCCTTTCCATCACTATTATTATCATTATACATGGCTCCATTCAGCCAGTGCTTTCTCTGTGCCAGGTACCATGCCGAAGGCTTAAAGGCATCAGTTCCACCTAACTCGCACCACTCTGTGATGCAAGTACCAGTATCCTCCATCTTCTGGATAGAAAGACTCAAGTAGATTACTAATTCAGTTAGTACATATTTACTAGTAACAGCTATATGCTTGGCACTCTGTTAGATGCTGAGAAAAGAGCAGTGAATAGAACAGGCAGACCTCCCTGCTCTCATGTAAGTTCACCAATCAGCTCACATAAGCCCTATAGTAGTTGTGATAAGTGACATACAGAAAATAAAACAGGGAGGACAGTGTGTGAAGCAGGTTGCAGTGTTCTAAAAGGGCGGTAAGGGAAGGCTTCAATAAAGAAGGTGATATTTGAGTGAAGATGGGGGAGGAGATGAGGGAATGAGCCAGGCGGGCGTCTCGGAGAAGACATTGTAGGGACAATGCCTTGAGGGATGAGCAGGGAATAAGTGGCAGACTCGATGAAATGTTATCTATTGGCCAACCTGACTCCTGACTGGCCAGTGAGCTCCTCCAAGTATGGTCACATCCCCAGCAGCTGGGCACACAGGCCGCATTGCTAAATGAAGGAAGCTGGACTCCGATTCTGAGTGAGACAGTAAAGGGGCACCTTCGCCACAACTTTTATGGACTTGGAACCCTGAGGCTGGCACCATCCATCCTCAGTCCCCACTGCACAATCCCCACTTGCTGTCCACTCCACACTCTCAGAGCGGAAAGACATATGACACTCGTATCCCTGTGTCTCTGGAACAGGATCTGTGCACTGAGGGCCTCTCTCAGGAGTCCTCCTAAACAAAGGAAAGGCGCAGGGGAGGTGAGCTGGATGCAAGATCCCTGAGACCCCACGGGTGCAGGGAGGCCTGATTCCAACTAGGCACTGCAGTCTCATTTGCATCATCTTTCTGCATTCCACAAGAACACGGAAGTGTCAGACATCCAAAGAGCAAGTCAAACTGATATCAAATCCCTGAAAGCGGTAAGAAACGGGTGCAAGGCCGCTGGGTTACATGGCATAATGCAAAAATGTACTGCAAGGAAGAGAGTCCTTGTCCTCTGTGTGTAGCAGGTGTTAGTAGGGGGTAAAAAATATAGCTAACACCAGACCAAATCAAGACCAAATTCCAGAGGGGTTTGCACAAGGTAGACCCAGCCCACCCAGAAAGATGAAATCTACCAGATGACCCTCATGGACAGGCCTGAGAAGGGAACAAGGCTGCAGAGAGGAAACCTGGGGCATAAACCTGGGAGAACCCAGGAAGGAATGAAGAGCAATGGAAAGTAAATGTATTAGTAAATAAAAGTGAGTATTAGCCGTTCAACATGTTATGTTAGATGATGTACACAGAATTAGAATATATGACACGGAACCCAGTTGGGAAAGAGAAAGGGGATACTGGGGTGGGGAGGACTTCAAGCCACATCCAACAGTCAGAGTGACCTAGAATCACCCAAGGGGCAGTTTAACACGCAGGAACATGCAGCCCCAAGCAAGGGGTGTTACCACAACTTTGCTTTTTTCAGGAAGATTTACAGGGACCTAAAAAGTATTCAGAGAGACATTGACCACTCAAGTATTGGAAAATAATCTTCCAAATCCTAAGAAGACAGGCAAAATGATCCTTAAATATTTGCATAACTATTAAATCTACATATTTTATGACATGTGAACACTTTGTGGCATAATGAAGCCTCTTGAATAATCAGTGTACTACATGGTTAAACTCTCTAACAGAACCTAAAGCAAAATCTTATCATTTAAAATTAGAGAACTTTAGAAGTGCTGTACCTAGCACGGCATGTGGTTCACACTTGTCAGGAACATCAACTCCCCCCGCCCCAACCCTAAACCATAATGCTGTGCTTTGGAAAAACAAAATCTGCCCTGATCTGTATTCAACACTTTCTGGGAATAAATGATGGCTGGTGACACTCCCCCTAAACAGAAACCCCCTGCTCACTGATACCATACTCCTCAACTCATACTGAATAAACACTTCCCCACTAAAAGGCTAACAACCTGCAGGTTGGACTTTTTAAACGCATTTGATAATATCGATCTTTAGTGCCCCCAAGTGGCCATAGGTGATGTCGGGAGTTCTGTCCTGAAGGTTGGGAAAGAGAGCTGGAAAAATAACAAAGATACTAAACATCCCAGATATGAGACAGCCCAGAAAGAATGGTCCTTATATAACTATTTCTTCCCATCATAAACGTTTAGCAAGAGGGAAGATAATGCAAAATGTTGAAAATCTGTTGCACTGAATCGGAATGTGAGATTTTTGTCCATATCCATGGACCAGGACACTATCTCTGAGGAAATAGGAATAACCATCCCTGATTGTGAAAATTTTACAAGCATGGATGTGATTTTTTGTTTTAAACTTTTACACAGAGAACATATGTATGCATCTTTCCGTAACTTGTGTTTTAAATTAAACACTGCAATTTCTAGGCATTCTGTAAAGACTGATGCAGTACAATTATCAATTTTAGTCAACACCAAAAAGATATTGGTTGGCAAGGGGGAGAAAACAGGAATGTGGTTGAAGAGGACATCATGTAATAAATTTATTATATTTTGTTACATTTCCACTTTTCTCTTAATTCCAACTGTATGCTATATAATCAATTGCTGTTTCAGAAATAAAACGTTTCAAACATAAAAATATAAATTCTGCTTCTTAAAAGTGCATACACTTTGAATAATAAAACATACAAATAAATAACAAATCAGTGACACATCTCATGCACTTTTTCTAAAATAAATTTAAAATGTACGATACACTTTTCTTCCAGCCTCTAGGAAAGACATCTTGCCTTCCATAGTACTGTACAACTGAAAATAAAAATGACACAGAAATCACTATCCATGGTGCATGAATAATATCAAAGCACTCTGTGTACAGTGATAGGACATGCAGCTTTTAAGACAACTATAGAAATTCCAGTGTAAAAACTGAAGAGTTCAATCAATAAATGATTTGTGTCAATGGGGCTTGAATTCAATTTTAACCAGTGGTGAGAAGCAGTTGGTGAGCAAACCTATATGGAACACAAACGTGTATTTGAAAAGCCTACAGAGAACTCCAACTTCAGAAATACTGTAACTGCCTTTGCATTTGGTATAATGACACCACACAGTTTATAATAGCACCTAGGAAATTTCATATCGCATTTGGACGACTGCAACAGATATCGCTATTCTGGGTGGCCTTTCTAAAGAAACATTTCCAACTTGTATGTTTACTTATCTTTATTCCTTAAAATTGAAAACACCAGTAAATTGTGGTGGTGTTTTGTAGGCAGCATGAGACTCAACAGAATGAAACCACCTGAGCAGATTACTTCAAAGGTGTTGGAGTGCATTCAGCTCACCACAGATTAAAACTAAATTTTATTTGCCTCCATAGTTAATATACAGTGCCAAATTTTTGGATGTGTATTACTTGATTTGTAAAAAAATAACAAAAAAAATAGTGACGAGGGTTACACACAAACAACAACAAAAAGACTCCAAATAAAATGTTTCACATTCATTTTCAAACTAAAAAAAGAATTCCTGAAACCACATTCTGGATAAGTAAGAACCATCCTAGAGAATGAGGAAAGTATGAAATTCAGCGGCAGCCTGGGGTTCACTACTATAATTCCTACAAAAAGGCAATCATTCTATCAAAAGCAGGACAGGTTTTCCAAGGCTAGGAAGGTTGTTTCTTACTTTCTTCTTTGACATTTTCTAGCTTGGAGTGACTTCCCTATTCCCCCATGGATCTGGGGAAAAGGCCCTGGAGAAGGATGCAAACTCCACAGTGACACTCAGCCTGCTCCAGCAACTAAGACCACCAATACCTACTAGACTGGCGAGTGCTAGGTGATCCACAATATGCTCCAAGCTCCCAAACTGTGCCTTGAATTAGAAAGGCCCTCATATTTCAAATGAGAGTCTGATATCAGTATCTCTCAATTCTTTTTTATTCTTATATTTTGCCTCTCCTACACAAATGAGGAATCAGGAGTCACTCCTGAGTACTTCATATGGCAGTGATTCTCACCATAATTCTCAGTAAAGGGATGTCATATCATAGTGATTCTCAATCTGATTGCAAATTACAAATACCCAGAACCTTTAAAATGCATGCTAATTCCTGGGGCCCACCCCTACATGAATTAGATCAAAAGCTAGGGACTGGGACTCAGGCACTGTATTTCTAAAAGTTCCCCAGCTGCTTCTAGCCAATGTGGGTCTTCACCATCTCAGCCAAGTCACTCAGAAGAGGCTTAAGAAAATCTTGAGAATACATGTGTGAGATTCAAAAAAGCCTCTCAAGTCTGCTGTGCACCCCTTCTCCCCAAAATTGGGAAACACTAGATTTAAACAAATGTAAGACGGATCTAGAACCCCACCCACTGCACAACACTACCATAAACTCCATGGGCTTAGTCTAACTGTGACCAGTGGCTGGGAAACCCCAAAGCTTTCCAAAACAGTTCTAAGTCTCTACAAAAGCATCTTTAAATTCTTAGCACTATTTGAAGCCACATTCTTTCCTTGTGACCACAATAGAACCCTTGAAGATATAAAAAATTAAAATCTATAGAAAATGGCAGGTTTTTTTTTAGAACAAAATACTTTAGGAAAAGTCTTCAGGCTAAACAGTATATACACCAACGATGTATGTTCAACATGTCCAATTCCACTTTTGCTCGCAAAATACTTAACAATCTCGCCAATGATCAAAAATCAGCAAATACATGAAAAGCAAAACAAGAAATTACATTCATGCTCTTCTACACAGTGATGAGTAAGCCATATTCTGAAAATCACAAATTTAAAAGTAGAGCTCCATAATCTAAACGTTGCCTTTTTTTTTTAAGACTTAACATTTCGTGTCTATGTTTTATTGGTTGTTTGTACAGGTAGTAAGAGCATGCTTTCTAGGTTATATGGAGGCCATGCACAATTGTTTCCATTACTTGGGGGAAAAAAATGATTGGTCACGCTCAAAATGCGCCTGCAAAACACTTTGAAAGTTGATCAAAAGGCAGTGTGAGACAGTGTTCGTTTAAATAAAAGCACTGGATTTCTCCCCAAAACATGTAGTAGGGTTTAACAATAATGTACCCTTTATGAAATGAAAGTTAAACACAGCCTGCACATTAACAGCTACTTTTTGTGTTTATGATAGGCACTGATTTGTCAGGAAACGTTACCTTTCTCAAATACAAATAATACAAAGTTCCACGCACCTCCAGAATATGTGTTTTATTGAAACTGTGCTTATGATTTGCATACTATTTTAAAAATCAAACCCAGAAAAACACTAGTTATCTTTGTATCCAATAATATAATAACCTACATAGGAAACAATCACTTCGGCTGTTCCATAATATGTCCGAATGAAATGTAACATTTGATGCTCCTCCAAATGAAATAAAGCACATTTATTTCAAATGAATGAGCTTTGTTCACAGCTCTTCTCTGCCCCATTTTCCCTAAAGGCTGCCACTCTTGGTCCCTTTACATACTGCTCCTATTTTTTTCATGATAGTTACTTTAGAGGAATGACAATGTTCCCCTCAAATCCCACTTCCGTCTCAGACAAACATAGATGACCCCATGTTAACGTAAAGTGACTGTGTAATGGATTTTCAACCCCTAAATAGTAGAGACAGCTCAGTCTGAAAAGGTGGATGTAAGAGTAAAATGTCTCCAAAGATGAAGGGCACTTTTGGTTTCCAGACGGAACAGACTTGTTCAAGAAAACCACAAGCCTTAGCCGATCTGACCGGAATCCACGTGATCTCTTTGTCCAGGAGAACTGTCACTCCATTTAGGACACCATCACATCCCCTGCTTGATGGGCTGTGCTTCCAGGGCTCCTCAGCTACAGCAAATCCCTGAAGCTTTCAGCTTTGCCTTTGTGCACAAAGCAGGCCCTCTGCGAATGTTTGCAGAATGAATGATGAAAGCAACATTGCAAAAACATGTCAGGCAGCCTCACAGATAATTACAATATTTTAGCACACCACAAATACTCCCACATCCGTTTCCACTGGTCCAGCATATTATTACTTACTTTCCGTTCGGCTGCTTTTAGGATGAGAAAATATAAAATGGATGGGAAATGGTATAAGATGACTGGAACCTACTGGTTTGAGTTCCCACGTTGTCTAAGGGATTACCAAGGCAAGGTGTAAGGCTATTTTAAGGAATGATATGGCCTCAGTACAATGGATGTTTACAGGAAATCAATAATTAAACTTTTTTTAAAAAGCAAACAAACATTACAGATACAACCTTACTGTTGGTGATTATTTTGTGCCTACCAGGAAACGATTGCTTTAATCAGGCCCATCTAGTTGTCAACTAGAAACCCAGGACCATCATCCTTAGCAGATAATTTTTAACCCCAAAGCATATATATGTTCATTTGCTAAATATCGTTGGGAAAATTTAAAAAATAAAAAAAACGAGTCCCCAATCTTACCAATGAACTACATTGAATCAAGTAACAATTTTCCCATAAGATATTTCACACCTCCAGGAGCACCTCCCAACTTCTGGGCCAAATAACCTTTCCTGTGGCCTAAAGTTGTACCTAGTAGTTAGAGATAATAAAATTTTCACTGTTTACCAACCATGGAAATACTATAGCTTCAAGATGTCTAGACAATGCCATACTTCCTGATCTTTTCCTATTAAACCTGAAACAAGGACTAAACTCCACAGACATACAGTTTATAGACACTGAAATTTTATTTCTAGATCCCCAAGGAAAACCAAAGGGATTTGTAGAAACTTTTTTCCTTTTTTTTAAGTCACTAGACAGCATGGAAAATCCATTCCTACATGACTCAAGAATAAAAATATTTGCCACTGTGAAAATTAAACAAGTTTCTATTAATGCTTAACTGACTACAGCAAAAAAGAAGTGTTATTAAAAACCTTTGCCTAATCAAACTATAATTGTTTCAGAGCTTCAGGTAGGAGACTTCAAATGAGATCTACCTATTAAACAAATACGAGAGGTTTGAGTTAGACAGACATTCAATTCCTGATACGATCTGATGTTTGGTGCATCTTTTTCAGGAGACAAAAGTGATACAGAAAATGAGAGTGGTGGCTAAACACTGATGGGGCTGTGACGTGTTGGGCTGAAAGCAATGATAACATTGAAGGCAGCCAGTTGCCACAGCTGTACTGAGCACAGGAGAGTAGTGCTGCTTTGAGAACCCACCAAAATCTGAACAATAAAAGGAGGAGAGCGAGTTAAGAGGCGAGTACAGGGCTGAGTGCAATGGACAATGGGCTCATGGTCAATGAATCATGGGGGAGCACTGTGGTAACTTTCACAAGGTTGAGTATCTAAATCTTAAATACTGCCAGGGGTCTACAATTCCAGCTACCCTCAACATAAGTGGCCTCCAGACTTCCAAGTTACCAGCTCATGCTCAAATTAGCAGCAAAATAAAGTTAAGAAACCTATTAAAAACATTTCCCAAGAGATATTCTTTGGGTGGGGGGGGGGGGAGGTAGGAAAAAAAAGGCAATGTAGAATTCATAGCTATGCATGCATATGTGTTATAGTTACTTCACACAGCAATACTAAAAAGGGAGGTTATATATGGATCTGGGCACCAGGGGTTCAAGAACTTCAAGAGTCTGACAAAAAACGCTAATATTTAAAAGCACATAAACTTAGCATGCTGTATTTAGTGGCAAAAGCGACAAATACTATTTAGAGAGAATTGGGACCCTCATTCTCTTGACCTTTTTTTTAAAAAAGAGGAAAAAAAGCTAAAAATTGAGCAGGAAAGTATAGCCAGGAGACCTCTCAAAAGCTCGCAAAACTATATATTTCGCTTATCTGTGAGTTTTTTTGTGAGGTTCTCCTTTTTCTTAGTAAGAAATGCAATTTGCACTGACACAGCCAGATGGAACACACTCCAAAGCCTGCTTGTGAGTTCTGAGCATGAGACGAAATCTTGAGAACAAAGAAGAAATAATAAATGAGTTACTGAAAAGCAGCCGTAACTGAGACTGACAGACAGGATCTGAAGTGCGTATGTAATACGTGATCACACATCGCTTCAACGTACCGCCACTGGCTTCTGGCAGTAGGCAACTTCCTTCCTCTCCAAGCTACAAGACGAGGTAACATGAGCCCGCAGACACAGAGCATCGTGGAGCCTCCCACCTCTAATGGAAAAAAGCAACACCCGACAAGGAAAATGATGTCCAGTCTTTCACCCAATTTAGAATCCAGAAGTTTTTTCCAGGAATCTGTCAAAGGTGTTAACTGCTCTACTACTGTGCAAAATTCCAACGGCCTTAGCTAGTAATTTTAGAAGGAAAAAAAAATTACACGAGTGACTGGCTTTCTGGCTATCCGATCTGCCACCTCTCAGGACCTATCCCAAGCGTCAAGACAGGTTTTGGTGCACACGTTGCTGCAGATATGAAGGTGGTGAACGGCTTCATTTCTACCTCGAAAACATCTATCTGTGGCAGTAGGAGAAATGACACAGTCACCCACATGGCACCTTCCTCTTTAATCCATTTACTGGTGTGCATCCACCCTAGACTAGCTGAGTATATACCTGAGAAACATGAGGGTTAAAATATTGCCCTTTACAAAGACTGGTAGATGGGGGCAAAAGTGCAGAAAGCAACAGTTTTTCCCTCGATTTGTTTCGTTGTTAAAGTCACAGTTTTTAGAGCTCCTGGTGCCACCCGACAATCCACAGTAAAGACAAGCCCTGCTCAGAAGAAACACAAGTCCTGCTCAGAAGAAACGCAAGTCAGTTCCTTCCTCCTACGCACTAATGGTAGCTTTACTGGTTCACAGGTTTCAAAACCCTCATATCCAAAGAAAGTCATTAGAGTTCTCTAGAAAGAAATATGTACAATTGCTAAAGGGACTGTCCTGGGTATTGTCTATGATTATTCCAGTTAGCTTGGTGTCAATGTTTTGCCTATGGCTGTTATTTGGTTCAATGGCAGAATAAGGCGACGCTTTGAACAATTTGCAATTGAATTACACACACACACACACACACACACACACACACACACACACACACACAGAGTCGGGCATGTGACTCAAAAAATACAAAACAAAAGCACAAGGGACACTTTGGTGGGAGGGGGAGGGGTTCTAAATAAATAAACATCTTTACAGATAAAACACTTCGATTGCAGAAATATCACTGAGGTTTTTGAGAAGGCCGTGCAGAGGTTTGCATGCTAGAAGATAACTTTTTTGAGGATTTCTCCGCAGACTGCCTGCCACCAGGAGACGAGGGGAACTCCAGAGTCTAGCTGGGAAGACTTGGATTTGCGAGCGGACAGCAGGGAATGTTTGGCAGAAGCAGGGTCCTTGGAGACAAGCTGCTCTTTTCCCTTTGCGTTTGCATTTGGCTGCTGGGAAGCTGGAGGCTGGTGGCCTTTCTCTGCCTTGTCATCCCCCGGTGTTCTTACAGACGGACTTAGAAGAGCTCCCACCAACCTTTTTAGACAGCAAGGCTGTCTTGCCAAGATCCGTTGAGCGCCGGGTTTCCTTCTGTCTCAAGGCTGATTTGAAAAAGGAGAGCCCCTTGTCCTCAGACTTGCTGTCCCTCTTCAGACCAGACTTGATGCTTGTGCTGGGGGAGCGCAGGCTGGCCATTGAGGAGCTCCGCACATGCTTCCCAGCCCCCCTGCCCTCCACTGCTCGGGCCTGGCTCACGCGAGGGGAGTTGGGTTTGGAGGCAGAGGTGGCGCTGGCTCTGTCGGAACCCAAGCTTTGTCTGGAGCCCTCTCTACTCAAGCTCCGGTCTGAAGTCCTGCTCTTCCCAGGCGGGAAGGGGCTCCTCGTGGCAGGGCCCGAGGCCTTTTTGGCAGATGTGGAGGAAGCAGTGTAGGCAAGGGCTGAGGCTGACTTCTGCTTCTGTGGCGAAGGAGATGACATGGAGTCCTGAGATTTCGGGGATGACTCCTTTTGGGTTGGACTGGGGCAGGGGATGAATGCCTTCCACTGCCCCTGGAAGAAGACTCTGCTTTGCTGCGGGAGCGGGAGGGCTTTAGGGAGACTTTTACAGGAAGAGGAGAAGAAGGGGATGTACTTGAAAGGGATGACTCCTGGCTTGCCAAAACTGGTCTGCCCTTCCGCAAGCTTTTCTCTGGCTCAGAAGCGCCTTTGGAACTGGGGGAACTCTTGGTTGTGCTCTCTGGTTTCTTGGCGAGTGAGCCTGGGTGGCTGAGGGGTTTCACCTCTTTGACTGGAGAGCTGTCTACAGAGTCGCTCTGATCCACATAAGCAATCTGATTATTGTTATCGAATGGATCAGAGACTGGGTCCCCTTGTGCTGAATGTTTGCTCTGTGTATCTACAACACTGGAGTTCAATCTGCGGGTGTCCGATTCGTCTTTGAACACACCTTCCATGACAGCCAGAGGGGCCCGGCCCACAGCCTTGTGCTCACGGCGACTGTGACTATTGCTTGGTTCCTGGTAACTGCTAGAAAGGTTCCGCAAGCTACCAAAGCAGGAGATGGAGACCTTGTCATCCGCTGCCTCCCCAATCTTCTCCAAGGTGGAGGCAGAGCTGTGAATTGGCGAGTCCCCTGAAAATCGGGATGGAGAATTGGAGCGCATCTGCAGCTTAGCAGACAGGGACCACGAAGGTCTCATGCAATTTTCATTGATGGCCAAGGGGCTGGTGACAGAAGATCTAGATGACAAACTCTGACGCTGGACACTTCTCACAAAAGGTCGAGTTGAAAAGCCTCCTAAACACAGCAAAGAGAATGCTGTAAGCTAAGCCAATGAAGATGTTCTAGCAACACTGTAAGTCACTGAAGGTGAAATAAAGGTAAGCCTTATGGGATAAAAGAAGCATGACTTTCAGAGCCAGCCCATCTGGGATCAGGGAGTAGCTGTGTGGCTTTGACTTCTCTGAGCCCAGTTTCCTTATGTATAAAATAGGGACATTCTAACTCAGGATCATTCTAACACAGCAAACTTCTATTTACCTCCTTGCTCTACATCACGGCTTGGTATAACTTTTCCTGTGAAGGCCTAGATAGCAGATGTTAGGCTTTGCAGGCCAAACATTCAACTCCACCATTGCTGCATGAAAGCAGCCACAGGTGACACATAAGCAAACATCTCTGACTGCGTTCCAAAAATCTTTACAAAGAAAGGCAGTGAGCTGTATCTGGCCTATGGAGCTATAGTTTGCTGACCTCTGGTCTAACTCACAAGGCAACTATAAGAATTAAATGCAATCTTCAAAGTCCTGTGCCCAACAGAGCACCTGGCACTCCATAGATGCTGTGAGCTATTGACCCAGCTTCATTACACCTTCCTGAAGGTGATCTGGGGCTCACAGAAATGAAGTCCTTGACCAAGATTACACAACTTATTAAAGGAAGAGCTAATACTCGGACTTAGAACCCCTTAACCCCCAACACCACTCAGTTCCACATGTTAGCTGGCCTGTAATTGTTGACTACAAAAATGGATCAACGCAAAGAACTAAAAGACTTGGATATCATATACTCCTACTTCCAGTGACTTAAAACTTCCAAAAAAAAAAAAAAAATTCATAATTAGAACCACACACTCCTATTTGGTGTGGCTCAAAACTTCCTAAGAAAATATTCTAAATTAAATTTTATATACAATGATACTATAGTTGTGATATTTACAAAATTCTGTCTTTAGAGAGTCTAAGAAATAGACTCTGTTCTGTGGGCACCACCCAGAACCATTATACAATGATGATGATTAAAAGGATATTGATTTCAGCAACTGCACTGCTTAAAAATAGATCGAGGCAAACCTTATTGAGGTTTATTGTTAAAATGACAGTGAGTTCTAAGTTTAAAGGCAGTACTGAAAATAACCTCTGCCTAAACAAGCAAAGGTTCACTAGTCAGTTTTCCATGAAATGTGAGGAGCCGGAAGGAGCTTAGGAACTGCAATGCAATGTTTTTGTTTTACAAATACAGAGGCAACAAGCCAGAAGAGGTGGCAGAGCTGGAGCTATGGTGCAGCTCTCTTCGCCTGGCATTCTTCTTCCAGACTCTTGCAATTTTAACTCAATTTCAGTTTTTCAGAATTATCCATCACCACTAGAAGCAGATTACAGCGATCGAAATGCTGGCTGCAGACTGAGACTTGTTGGCAGATGAGTCACTGTGCTCATTATAGAAGCTGCACTCACTCCTCCTTCCAGCTCCCGGTACTGTGGCTGCCCGGTCCTTCCCACACCACCTGGGTCCCTGTTGGAACTAAGGCCTATCCTGCCATTACCCAAGCAGCAAGTGGAAGTTTAAAAAGAAAAAAAAAAAAAAAGAGTTCAATTTTTTATCAGAATTTTTACTACCTCTATGCAAAGGCAACAACAGTTTTTGTTCTAGATGCTTCCATACTAAAAAGAACATCCCACAGCTTCCTCCCTGGAGAGCAGCATGGTGGAAAGGTGAGGTGCTCCTGGGGCCAAGAGAGCCAAGGGCCTCCATGCCAAGCCTGGAGCTGACTCCCCCACCAGGTGGCCCGGGCCCCTTCCAGCTATTCTACTTTTTAAAACACTTTGGAGGGTGGGGGTGAAAGTATACATTGGTATATAAAGCTCCAGCCTCCACAAGAGACCTGAAAAGTGGAAAATAATGAAGTGGAAGGAGAAAATACTGGGACACAGAGAGGCAATGACTCAGTTAATATAAAATGCTTCTTAGGATCGTAACTGACAGCTACGCAGCTCTACTCCCTATAGCTCCCTTTGAGTCCTCCTACCATCCAGGACAGGGGGTAGTATGCCACGCTGCTTTTCAGCTCATCTGTGTATTTATCCTCAAGTATAAATGCACTTAGCTCCTAGGAAAAACACAAGGGACTCTACTGTGTCTGTGAGTTACCATTCTGGAAATCTGTCACCAAAACCTACACCCACCATCATCTTCACTCCTTTCTCCAGTCATCTCCACGGACTCAGAGAGCGAGGCCAGGGAGGTGCGTCTGGAGGAAGCTGCAGAGGTCACACTGGCTGGCTTGCTGCCTGGGAGCCGGCTCACCCAGTGTTCGCACAAGGAAGAACTCGTGGAGCCTGCAAAGAGGAAAACAGGCATGGAGGTCAGGTCGGGGTCCCTCGGCCAGCCTGAGCCACACACACCCTCATGAAAGTGCTATGAGCTGAGCTGGGGTTACTGATGTCCTCACCCCAAGGTCAGCACCAATTCCCACACCCTGCGTCATGTCGTGCCTGCCCAAATATCCCCAGTTAGTAAGAAACGATGGAAGGCAGATTCTGGACACATGCAATTTGTAGTAATAAAAGGCAAGGATAGGGATACTTTATAATGCAAGTCTGAGTCTTAAGAATTGGCAAGAGAATGGAATAGATAAGCATTCACACATTCGCTCTACAAATATTTATTAAGCACCTACGTGCCAGGCACTGTTCTAAATAATTACAGTAATATTTCTTACATAAAGAGAAGAGAGGAAGTGGCAGTGTACTGTTTTTCTCTCAGCCTCACTGTTTTATGGAAATTTTAAACCATTTTCGTAATATTAGTAATACACACACACACACAGCTATATGTCAATCTGCCCTGTCTGTTCCAGGAATACCCTTAAATATTTATTAGGGCAAGGGAAATTGCTCTCAAAATGGAGTACATGAAGCAGCATGACTGTCTCAAGTAGACCTTAAGAAGGTATTTCTGAGCACATCTGAGACTGGCAGAAGAGCACTGGAGTTCCCGTTCTCTTAAGTGAGTGAGTAGTTGTACACTGGGTGGGCTTGGCCCCCAGCAGGGGGTCACTCTGCTTGAGAGATGCCTTGTTTTCACTGCTCTGACCTCACCCCCCTGCAAGCTTCAAGAGGAGTGAAGGTTCACAGCTCCTAACCTGACTGCACATTACCACATTCCAATCCTCTGTCACGCTCTGTTGAAGTTCAACTCTGCATTCAGAAACGTGTGTCCACTTGTTTGGATTATGTGTGGCTGCATTCATATTATGTGTGGGTGCTGGCCCCTGCGTTTATTAAACACAACAGACTGGATGTCATCTGGCTAAACCCAAGCCATCTAATACTATCACAGCCCTCAATCCTTCTCCTAACAGAATAGGCCAATCTTCTCAATGGAAAAGCAGACTATTTCTAATGGTCCTTTACCCTTTACAAAATGCTTTAACATACATTTACCCAATTGGATGCTTACAACGACCCCATGAGGTAGACATTATTATTATACCCATATTATAGATGATCGCTATGTGGCCCAGATGGGACAGGCTCCAGGAAACCCAGGACAGGGGGTAGTATGCCACGCTGCTTTTCAGCTCATCTGTGCATTTATCCTCAAGTATATGTTCATGAAGCCAGTCATCCTGTGAAGTATATATCGAGAGCTTTCTTTGCCTCAGGCCCCGGGTGAACTCTGGGCCACAGCTGCTCTCACATTCTTTCCCCCACTTCCTTGACTACAATCATTTTAGTTTCCAGGTTAAATGGAAATGTGAAGACTCATCTGATCAAACTGACAGAGTCATGAGACCCTCCAGAGAGGTCTTGTAGACCATTCACTACAATCTTTTACTCTGGAAAAAACAGCCCAAGAACAAGAGTGGACCTCACCTGCCACCGAGCTGTTGGCTGACCACGACGGGATGGCTGTCCGCCTCTGGTAGAAGAGGATGTATGCCATCTGCGTGCAGACCTCATCTTCCGACAGCTGCTGCACGTCGCTGTCATCGAAGCAGTACCAGAGGCCATCCACAGAGTTCTTACAGTACGCTGCCAAAGAGAGCGCGCCATCAGCACCAGGGGAGGCTGCACCAGCCACTTGATGCGACCCACAGACACCATCTCTCTGGCTCATCTAATTAACTCAACGTTTTAAGGCTGCATGTAGCAACACAAAAGAGGTAAAAACAAAACAAAACAAAACAACCATTCTAAATTCTATATCACACTCGAGCAAAATGTCTTCAGAAATTCCCAACTATTCCAAGTAGATGCAGTTCTATTTCATCGTAGAAAATACACGTATTTATTTAAACCAGTGGGTCTCAACCAGGGGCCTGTGTGTGGCAGGGTGGAATTTGGCAACCGATGGAGACATTTTTGATTGTCACAACTCAGGGGGAGAGGTGCTACTGGTATAGTGGGTAGAGGCCACGGATGCTGCTAAACTTCTATAATGCACAGGTCGGCTCTGTGCAACACAAAACTGTCTGGCCAAAATGTTAACAGTGCCAGAGTCAAGAAACCCTGAGTTCAGCGTGTTGCAACATTTCAGTGTCTATTAGAAATAGAAAATAATATGAATAGAAATAACAATGTAATTATATGACAGCAGATAACATTTAACACTTATTATGTACCAAGCAACTTGTTTAATCCTAAGATTTGTTCTTTTATTACTCCCAATTTCCAGAGGTTGAAAAAGGTTAACCTGCTTGCCCAAGGTCGTGAAGCTGCTGTAAGGCAGGAGCCCAGCTCACTTCAGGTTTATCAAGTCCTTAGCTTGCACTTGAAGCCCTATCCTGAGTCCCTGTGCTCAGGGAGGAGCACAAACCATGCTCCATGGAAGTTCCCTGGCAGATTGAGAACACATGAGCTCATCAATGCAGGAGGACTTCTTTCCAGTCCAAATTCTAAGCCTGAGCTAGAAATAAAGAACATTCAAGTAGCAGCAAAAAGACAAAAACTTAAGAGTTCATGAAGCCAGTCATCCTGTGAAGATATATATCAAAGAGTGTTACAAGCTTGATGCAGAAAAGTACATTATGATCACATTTTCTAAAAATATGCATTTATTTGGGGTGAGAATAAACGAGTGCTAAAATATTTAGCTGAATGCTGGAAGAGACTCAAGATGGTCCCTGGGATGGGGCAGATAAGGTCCTGAGAGGCAATGGGAGTGACTCCCTCAATGGGCCATAACCATTTTTGCAAGTATGGAGTCTTAAAGGATAAAAGGGACTCAGGTGAGAAAGGGCTACACCAGACAAGTCTCCCAAAAGGAGAGCGGAATATGAATCTGTGAATGGAGGGAGGGAAGTTATTTGCAGCTGAGGACTTGCCAAAACCAGAAGGGAGAGAAATTAAAATGCAAGCAGCAAATGGAGCTGTAAGAACATAGCAAGTGTTTGGCCAATGGTGTCACATCAGGCTTGATGTACCCATGACCCAGCTGAGGAGTGGCTGCTATTCTTGAGTGGTGAGTAGGAGCAGAGCTGTGAGGGATGCACCAGGAGGAGGAGACAGAATAGCCTTCACTCCTTTCAGCCTGCTCCTCTTCAGGACGGTCTCTTCTCAGTCACAGTGTGGAAACTGAGGCAGCAAAGTGAACTCATTAATTACAAAATAATTCTACTTACTTTTCTTCCTAGCACTACTTTCTGAAGCATTTTCTAGGCCAGTGCTACTCGAATTATGGCTCATGGACTGACACCAGCCCACACGAGAGAAGCACCAAAAAGGAGAAAAGCACTTAAAAAACTTTTATAGCAATCTGATACTGCCATGCTATTTTTATTGTACTTTTACAAAAGCACTAGTTTATAAAGGACTTCAAGTTTTAAAGTAGAAAAAACCAAGTTCATCATCACAGATGGTGTGAGAAGCACTGCTCTAGAATCCTTACACAAGTTAGCCATTCACATACCATCGATTATAGCTAGAACCAGTGCAAAATAAACAATACATCAAAATAAACATTCCAGGCTGGGCATGCCTATAATCCCAACACTTTGGGAGGCTGAAGCAGGAGGACTGCTTGAGATCAAGAGATCGATACCAGCCTCGGTAACACAGTAGGCCCTGACTCTACCAAAAAAATTTAAAAATTAGGCAGGTGTGATGGCACACACCTGTAGTCTCAGCTACTTGGGAAGCTGAGGTGGGAGGATCTCTTGAGCCTGGGAGGTTGGGGATGCAGTGAGCCATGGTCATACCACCGCACTCCAGACTGGGTGACAAAGCAAGACCCTGTCTCAAAAAATGAAATAAGCATTCCAAATGAACACTTAAAAATGGGGGGGTGGGGGGGTGGGAGAGCATCAGGAAGAATACCTAATGGATGCCAGGCTTAATACCTAGGTAATGGGATGATCTGTGCAGCAAACCACCATGGCACACGTTTACCTAAGTAACAAACCTGCACATTCTGCAAACATACCCCTGAACTTAAAATAAAAGTTGATGGGGGAAAAAAGCTTAAAAAAAAAGAAAAAAAAAACTTAAAAACAGAGTATCTTTAATTCAACAATACTAAGAATATTTAAAATGTTCCCTAAACTAAGACTCTAAACATCTCATATACTAAAAAAGTGGTGTTATGGATGGCCTCAGTATGAGAAAGGGGAAATAATACAGAAAACATCTGAGCACATCCTGGGTAATGGGTCCCCTGAGGTCAGCATGACCACTTTCTGGCTCACTGACATGGTAGCCAAGTTAGGGGACAGTGGCTCAGGACACAGAGCTAGAAAGATGTGTCTGGCTTCTCACCCAAGCTCCTTCCACCAAACTGTACTGCCTCTAAGGTAGTTGGGGGTTTCCAGGCATTTTTCAAGGTCTCTTCTATATATAAAGACCAACATGATGCTAACGTCTAGCCCTGTCCTATTCTTTCCATCAATTTCTTCTTAGAAACTAGGTGATAAGCCAGTCCATATTTTCTTGAAAAACAGTGTTATAAATGGAAAATGCATCATCTACCAAAGCTGAGCTGGATGAATGTCAATCAAGGATGCTGGCAAAGGTATTACCACACTGGATGAGTTGTGAAGTCAAATGGCCTCGACATCCCTTTCCATTCTAAGAGTTCACAAGTATAGAATTCCATCACTCAGCACCAAAGAACACAGACATGACTAGTAATGCCACAAAAGCAAAAACCCAACTAGACACAATATCTGTACACATGCCCCCCCCCATAAAACAAGTATCTAAAATACATAAGATACCAAATAATACTATTATCATCATTGAAATATGGTTTAAACCAGAGTATAAGGCAAAACTATATCTAAACACTTAATTCATATTAACTTTTGTCTCCTATGAAGTGAGAGCATCTTTTAAACTTCTCTAGCTTCTTTCTCTCCTTGAAAGTGCTTCCTAGAGCAGACAGAGGCAATCCAAGCCATTCCATTACGAGATGCACTCAAAGTTGGGATCGTTCCTCTCACATACAGTTGCTGCCTGTAGCATTTAAATATTTAAAGAACTTCTGGCAGTAAAAGGAGTTTGAAAAAAAGAAAAAATGTATATTTAAAGAACTTGAACTAAAAGGGTTTCAAGAAAAGATTATTGTGTCCAGAAATCTTCCCTGACCCCTGCCCTCCTGGAAGGGAACAGACTGAAAGGGTAAGTATGAAAGGTGGGAAGGCCAACAGACTCTTCTGCCTTGGCTGATGGGGAGGGAGGTTCACGACTAAATGCTAGAGAAAAGAGTCCCAGAGATTTAACAGTACCCAGGACTGCGCAGACCACACCTCTCCTCCACCTCTCCCTACCTTTATAAACCAATGGTCAGCAATAGCACTTGGGGTCTTGTTGCAGAAATCACTGAATTAATAAAGAAAGTCCCTGAGAAGTATACATATATAACACACTGAGTGTGAAGGATGCAGAAATCCAAATCCTAGCCACTCACATGGATAACCAAATTATTCACATCAACAAATGATGCCCTGAAATCTGCCTGGCTCCCAAAGGCTCATGCAGGTCCTTAACCCAATGATTCCATTTCCGAGACTCAATCTCAAGGAAACACAGAATCAAAATTCAGAAAAAGTGAAATGAGCATAACAATATTCATCAATGTTACATGAAAAGTTAAAAACCAGAAACAATATAGATGTTCAGCAACGGGGAATGGTTAGATAACATTAGAGGTTTATCAACAGAACATTCTGTGGTCATTAAAAAGTATTCATAAAAAATTAAGTGTCCACATCAAGTTACTTCTGTTACAACACTAGGCATGAAGATGAGGACGCAGAAGCGCATGCGCCACTCACCCCTCACTGTGCTGCTGTGCTTCTGAATTTGTGACCTGTCTATACACCCCACTGGCCCGTGAGGTGAGGCAGCAGGTTCCTCTCTCCAACACCGGACCCTGCCCCTCCAGTACACTCTGGCCTCTCTCTCCTCTGGCTCCGACCTCTGCCCACTGCTCACACCTCCACCACAGAACTCATGACGTGGGACTTCTCTTTTTAAACCGTATCTGTACCCACATCTCCCCCCTACTTGATTACACTCTAGGAAGACAGAGGCTGGGGACCTACTGACCTCTGCTGTGATAGAGCCCAGAGCAAGCAGGATGTGAGGTGCTCAAGAAATGTTCACTTGAACAACAACAACAAAATGCCAGTATAATCCCAACAGTGGAAAATAATGGCAAAAACTTAAGAAGAAACACGTCAAGTATATATTACATACTAATATATTACCTACATATGGTAGAGCATGATTCAGCCCTAAAAAGGCAGGAAATTGTGACATCTGCTACAACAACATGGATGAACCTTATAGACATTATGCTACATGAAATAAGCCAGTCACAAAAGAACAAATATTGAATGATTCCATTTATAAGAGGTACCAAGAGTAGTCAAATTCACAAAGACAGAAAGTATAGTGCTTGTCATGGCTGAGGGGGAGAGGAAACGGGAATTAGTGTTTATTAGATATAGAGTTTTAAGTTTGGGAAGATTAAAAACTTGTAGCAATGGACAGTGATGACGGATGCATAACAATGTGAGTGTACTTAATGTCACTGAACTGTCCACTTAAAAATGGTTCAAATGGTACATCTTGTTATGTATATTTTATTATATACATAAATGTATATTTTATCGCAATTAAAAAAATGTTACTAGCCATTCTCTGAGTGACAAGCCCACAGATGATGTTATTCTTTCCATGTCTAGCCTCTAAATTTCATGATGAACATAGTTGCTTTTAGAAATGACAAGATAAATTTCACCTTAAAACAAAAAGAAAAACCCTTCTAAGTCACTTTAAAGACACTATAAAAGTGTCATGCACTTGTATCCCAGCTACTCTGGAGAATGAGGCAGGAGAACTGCTTGAGCCCGGCAGTTCAAGGCTGTAGTGTATCATAATCACATCTGTGAATAACCACTGTACTCCAGCCTGCGCAATACAGCAACACCTCACCTTTAATTAAAAAAAAAAAAAAAAGGTAGTTCACAATCTTTTAAAGTAAGGGAGAAGCTAGAACCTCAAGGAAGTCCAGCAAAACCTTAAATGGTGAGTGGAGGATAGGTAAATAAAGAGAAATCCCTAGTTGACCTGACAATGCCATCTGCACATACCATTCCTCAATCAGTCAGGTACCTACTGGATGATCCCACTCAGGAAAAGGAGGAAGAATGTCCGTTTATTTGCTCCTGGACAGAGATATAGAAGATGGAAACTGCCCTCGCAGTTGACACACTGCCTACCAGAAGGGAATGAGGCTTTAAAGCCAAGTCACCCCGTCACAAGCAAACCCATCTGAAGGACTTGCCAGCACAGACACACGGCCTCTCACACTGCAGACCTGTGTAATGCCCCCCCTTGCATGGTGCCATGGTGATTGCACACAGCATACAGGTCATAGATGTAGTCCTCAGGGTCCCTCCCGAGTCCATAGGGCCGTCTCCACGGGGACCAATGGGATGGCAAGCTCCAGCTGCTCTGGCTCCTCTTAACCACATGAGGTGTCATGTCCAGGCCAGTCAAGGGGAACTTGACCATGTTCTGAAGTTTCATGCGCCTGTCTCCTTCCTGTTGCAAGAAGAAAAACAAGTTCTGGTGATATTTTAATGCAAGCAGTAGCAGGGAATATGGATCCTATCAGATAAAGTGGTTTCAGTCACCTATCTGATGTTTCCCAAGACATACAAAACAGGGAAACAGATGATAGATTTAGCTATCTAGAGGAACAAGCTTTAATATCAGCTAAGGTGGAACCAGTGAGGATCCACATAGAGGGGGTAAATGAGCCTTTCTGAGTCTTCATTTCCTTATCTGTTAAAGGGCTTTAAAGCGTTTCACTTACAAAAAATGACCATTTCAGGTGGTTCATCTGATACCTCTGTCAAAGAGGCATGAAACCTGATGAAATGATGGCTCTGTGAAGGGCAAACCACAGTGTCTGGCGCAGAAGAGCCACTCGCTAAGCAGCACCTGTTCTCCTCCACCTCCTCCAACAGGCACATCACAAGGCAACACTGACTTCGCTTAACATATTCACTCAGTGGCAATCTCAGATAATCTGTATTTTCTATTAAGCTTATAGGGAAATGCTTTGAAATCCAACCATCACTTGAATAGATATTGACTCCATGCTTCCTGTGTCTATGGGAACTTTAAAAAATTAACCAGGCATAGATATGCCCACCCTAAGGAGCTACATATGGGTCTGTGAAGGGAAGAAAAATGTTCATGACAGAAAGGGACAATGGGTCCTGGGTGGTCAGGAAGGCCAGGCTGAAGAATCTGGACCATATCCTCCAAGGCTTTTATGGAGGAGGTGGTGTCACCAGAGTTGTGGGTGAAGAACTGTGTAGGCAGTGCACAAAACATGTTAGATATAGGAGTAATGGAGGTGAAGAAATCAATTAAAAAACGCTGAGACAGTGACCAGCTGAAAAGTAACAAAATGCCTGAACCAGCAGGGTGACAGCAAGAATAGGGAGGGGACACACAGGAGTCGATGAGGAGGCACGACCATGCCTAGATGAGAGGGACAAGGAAGAAGAGTCAAAGAGGACACTGCAGGTTTGCATCTGGGTTGCTAGAAGGGTGGTGACAGGCCTTCAAAAGAAAATAGAAAGCTGGGGAAGTTATTCTGTGTCTGGGGGAAGGAGACAGAGCAGACTAGGATCCAAACCGTCGTCCAGCTTTCCACTTGCAGATCTCAACAGAATACGCAGTGGATGGCAAATGCCCACTCTTCACTCCCCCAGGAGCTGAACCTCGAACCTCTGTGTGAAAGCCCCGGACCTGGGGACCATGTGTGTGTAGCCCCTGACACCTCCGCCTCCTCAGACGGTCCTGAACATCTCTCCATCTCTACAGCCACAACCTATTCCATCCATTAGCAGCCCACCCTGGATGACTGCAACAGTCTCCTTCAGGTCTCCCTAATCTTCATTTTTGTAGTCTCTAATTTGTTCTCTACACAATAACCAGAATAATCTTTTCAAAATACAGATTTGGAAGGTTGCTTCTCTGCTTAAAACCCTTCATCAGAATCCTACTCCACCCACAAAGGGTTCCTACCTCTTCTATCAACTCCCGCCAATGCCCCACCCTCTGGAGCGCTTGTTCAGCTGGCCTGCTCCAGCCTCTACTGCAGGCCGTGCTTTCTCAGCTGCCGAGCTGTGCACACACTGCTCCCTCTGCCCCCGTGTGGGTGATCCCTGCTTCCACCTCACCTAGTAAAAGCCTGCTCATCTTTCAGATACAACCTTAGAGCCAGGCCTCATGGAGTTCGCTAACGTTCACTTCCCATTTACCTCTTACAATGAGACTGTCTAGACAATCCTAACCTCAGGGATTAGACAGCCTTTTTGGAAAAACTGACTCACAAAGCAACACAATTCAAAGCAGATTTTCTTTGTATTTATTTATGACTCATCTCTCCAACCATACAACCGCTTCTTAGGAGCAGAACACCCATTACATTAGATAGAAATAGAATTCTACCTCCCCCAGAAAGGATCCCTATGTAGTTCTTTTTAAATCCCAGAGTACACTTAACAAAATTTCAGCACAACATTTACAAGTCAAGAACAAAGTAAAATATCTACAATATGAACTAAAATCAAATGTTGCCTTGGAAAAAAAACAAAACATAACCCTCAACACTGGGCAAAAGTGTGTCCATAAGATACACAGACAGGACCTCACTGGCTCAAACAGGGACACCAAAGAACCCCCACAGAGCCCATCAGCAGGGGGCATAAGAAACTTGGTCACAGCTTGTTTGTTCCTGAGGATAGAGGATTTCCATACCTGCCGAAATCTCTTTAGATGTATAATAAGCACATCAGGCAGAGTCCACAGGCTTAACGTTATGCTTCCCCTGTTGCAGCTGCTTACAATGTGGGCAACGCCAGGCATCATCAGGGGCAAGCTGAAAACAGAAGCATGACTCCCAGTAAGTGCCACTTAATGCAAGACTGTGTTACAGCTGGACTAACGCCTTAGCCAGGGCATGGTGCAACTCAGAATCTCTCTGGAAACTGCAGATGCTGGGCATCAATGGAATAACACAATCAAAAAAAAGTGGCCAGAGCTGGCACCCAAACTCTAAACGGATTCTGCTTTGCTGAATAGATTATCCCTCAAAGAGGAACAACTAAATTGGTAAATATAAATGTTAAATATTACTTTCTTCTTTTTTTTTTTTTTTTTTTTAAACAGAGTCTCGCTCTATCACCCAGGTTGGAGTGCAGTGATGCAATCTCAGCTCACTGCAACCTCCACCTCCCACGCTCAAGCGATTCTCCCACCTCAGCCTCTTGAGTAGCAGTGACCACAGACACGCACCACCACGCCCCGCTAATTTTTTTTTTTTTTTTTTTTTTTTTTTTTTGTATTTTTGGTAGAGACAGGACTTTGCTATGTTGCCCAAGTGGTCTTGAATTCCTGGGCTCAGGCAATCCATCCACCTCAGCCTCCCAAGGGTGCTGGGATTACAAGCGTGAGCCACTGCACCTGGCCGGATGTCACTTTGTAGGTGCCATGTACTGCTCTGGATACTAAATTTATTTAGTGATCAAGACAGATGGAGTACCTGCTCTCATGGAGCCTATACTGTCAATTCTCCCTTACCTCCTGTCATCCAGAAACACTGGCTTTATTTCTGTTTGACAGTCTTGCCAAAGGACCTTTGCTTCCTACCCCAGGACATTGCTTCCTTTATTTATCTATTCCACTAGACTATAAACAGCATGAAGGCAACAACATTGTTTATTTTGGCCCCTGCTGCTACTTCTCCAGTACCAGTATGATATCTAATATGGTATGTACTCAACAAACACCTACTAAATCAATGAGCCCCTGTTAAAAGATACCTTGCTAGCATTCTAGATCAGTGAGATGTTTTGTGGATATCACTGCTGCCATCTAGTAGATTTGCTCATCCATAATCTTTGTGCCATTACCAAACATCTCCAAAGTCATTAAAAATAATAAAATAAATAAAAAGCCAGACAGGGCAAGGTACCACAGAGAACCTACAATCAACCAGTTTCAAAGCCAACTATTTCATAATTGAGTGCAAAACTGGAAAAAAAAAAAAAAAAAAAACATGTCTTATGAAAAACTATTATTAAAGAAACTAGCTAAAAGCAGTGTAGGGGAGACAAGACTCACTGGAAATACAAAAATTATTTTCAAATATTCGAACAATAAACAAAAATAAAATTAGGACTTCTGAGTCTTAATGAATTTAAGAAAGAGAACAACTGTTGACTGTAGTAACAAGTGGACATATTTCAGGTTAACTTAAGTCACTGTCAGAGCTGTCCAGAGAAAAAATGGTACATCTTTGTCTTATGAAGGCAAACACCTCATAACAAAAGATATTCAAACTAAGGCTAAACAATCACCTATTTGAAATTAAGTAGAAGAAGAACCCAACCACTAGAATAAAGGAGTTTTAAAGTCCCCTTCAATCCTGAAATTGCATGACTTCCTCTATTTAAGAGTGAAGGGTTACAACTGGTAGTCAAAATTATGATCCCAGATATCAATGCAAGGTTAGATGAACTCCAAGTACTCTGGTCAACGTTTATAAGGTGCAAAAAATCACACAGGCCTGGGCCCCACCCATAGAGCTTATTTATCCATCTCTCTGTCCATCCATTCATTTAAATACTTACTGGGTCCCTACTACCTGCAAAGTTTTGCTGTCTACTTTCTGGTCTATATCTACACTGTTCAATATGAGAGCTGTTAGCCACCATGTGTCTGCTGAGCACTTGAAACATGGCTAATGCAACAAACAAACTGAATTGTTTACTTAATTTTAATTAATTTTAATTTAAATGGGTCCTGGGACCTATGTTCTTAGTACCAAAAAGTCAAGAATCACTGTTTTAGTTTCTAAGGAAAATATCTTAACACTTCTAAAATGGAGAAAGAAAATCACCAAAACTTGATAATTAACCATTAAAAAGAACTAACTACAAAGGTTCATTTCTAGAGTATCTCAGTTAATCAAGGTTTTCTAGAAACTTACAACTTTTGGTTAAAGTCCTAAAAGCAACAGCACTAAGATGCCCATTACATGTGCGGACTTACGTACATGCAAAAATCCTGTGGTGATTTCTGGGGCATGATTTGTTTCTCCACTGTCATCTTGCCATGCCCCACTCCCTCCTGCCCTGGGCACCCAAGAAATGCTGCCCAACCTCTTACCCGCTCCTCTTTGGTGTAGAGTTGGAAACACTGGGATAAAGTGCAGGTTTGAGGCTGATGATGACGCTCCCTTTGCAGACGAACACTTTCTGCATCAGGGATATACTCATCCTCAGTATTTACAAACAAGCTGCAATTAGGGGGAAAAGCATCTATCAGACAATGTCTTGCAAAACAGATGCAAAAATAAAATTACACCTTTGTGAAGTGGCTACAAACTCATAACCAAAAAAAAAAAAAAAATCAATGTGTAAGAAAACAAAAGTAGTAACCCAATTTTTCTATATTCCAAAATGTTCTTGAAAAGTTCTCTGTATACAAAGTTATTTCTGTAACTAACTAGATTTTTCTGGGTTTGGCCATGAACTGTATTGGTTAAATCACATACTCCTCTCCTTTACATCTAAGAACCCGCATCTTACATCGCTTTCTAGAATTAAAAATCAAAGTAAATTGAACCTATATAGTAGTTAATGAATATATAGCTTCTCTTTCAGCAGTGGACAAATGTTGTAAGGTTCTGAGATTGAGAAGAGAAAATGTACAGGAAAGGAATAATAAAGTGCTTAAGCAAAGGGTTAACAACACAGCTGGATACTTAGCTAAAGAGAAGGGAGATTTGTGTTTCAGCTCATTTAACATATCAAAGGTGTGCTACAAAAATGATAATTAAAACAATGTTTCTATAAATACTAACTTTAAAAATACTCACAAATCTCTTGTCTCCTTGTCCCACTCGACTACTAATTTCACATGAGCAGTGCCACCTGGTCCACAAGATTTTAATGCCCTATAGAATATGTGGAGAGGGGAAGCCACATATTATTTTCTAAGCAAATGATTTTACTTACATGTGATTATGTCCTACCCAAAAGTCATAATGTGATTAATGAAAATCTTCATCATAGTTCCCCAACAGAAAAAGTTTTTGGCAAGACCATTATAACCACTGATTTAATACCTATATTACAACTAAACTGAAAATCCCTTAAATTAAAAAGCCCGATACAGTATTAATAATAAAGAGACTGGAAGAAATTTAGTGTCATGTTATAAGGTTGTTGATGATCACTCTCAGACAGTCATTACGACCTTCCCAACTTCTTGCCCAATTTTTCACCTACCCAAATAGACACTGGACAGCAGTCGCCTGGGAACAAAGTAAGCCCTTGCACCTTCCCACCTCTCCACTAACATGCCACACCTGCTCTAGACTGTGCCCTTCTTCCTCCTTCCTCCAAAGCTACCCGCCTCCCAAGTTCACTGGCTCCTTCCCATCTCCTGAGAAACCCAGAACTCAGTTAATATTACCCGTCTAATCTTGTTTATGTTGTGTAATACTGTGGATCACTGTCTAATCTATTAGCTCTCATCTCTAAATCCAAACAGTGAGCTTTCAAGCAGAACCATGTTGTACACTTTTTTAAAATCCTGAAATACTACAGTATTTGTTGAAAAAATCATTTTTTATAATAATTTTTATTATAAAAATGAGTTTTCATATTTATATTATATATATTCATAGACATATGGTGTGTATATATGTATATTATTTTAATAATACAATAAAGCATTGCAAATGTAACAGATTTAGACAGCACAGAGGTAGCAGAGTAGAGTGACTAATTCTATGAGGCAGGTTGCGGGGGGGTGGGAGGAGGAACAGTATTAAAAAAAGGGCTTAACGGAAAGAAATTATGGACACAGGAAACCACACATGCAAAGCACACATATTAAAATAGTACCGTCTGTTCAAACAATCATCAGGACTTTAATGCTGCTGAAAGTTTGGGATAGTGGGGGAGAGGAAGAGCAAGGCCTGACAAGAAGAGGAGTAAGTGGAGTTCAAACTGTGAAGAACTTCTTATACTACGGACTGTGGGCTTTATCTTTTAGGACACAAGTCACCATGTAAGGTTTTTAAGGAAGCACATGGCCTGATTAGAACATTACTTTACAAAACTTCATTCCTGGTGAATATGAAAGTGTAATTTATCTGCAGTCCTAGGACATACGTTAATTTGCTTTCCTAACACGAGTCCTCCAGGGCTTTTCTTATTTCAAGAAAGATCATCAAACATATCATACCCATGCATGAATCCAAAGTAAAATAAGGACTTAATTTCAAAATAAGCCTAAAGAACCCTGCACACTTATGTGGAAATTATATCAGACATCACTTGAAATCACATATGAGCATATGTGAGATTCTAGAAGGAAATTTTTTTTCTTTACCTTTCTACTGTTGGGTGGCACAGGGGCTGCTCCTCCTGGGGCAGCAAGTATGTTATTCCAACAACACTGACCACACGCAAGCTGAATGGACACACCTACATCAGATGTTAATGACAATTAAGTCAAATTTTTCTTCAAGGGCATCTGCTTCACAGTGGCATTTCCAAAACAGATTAGAGTTACAGTAAACTATTCATTCTGCAAAATGCTTCTCTATAATATTCTATAAGGTTGTTGAGCCACTCTAATACATTTTAAATATGATTTACCCAAATGCAATTTACATATCAAATATGTTATGCAAGACAAGTAACACACTGCCTTTACTAAACATCAGCTTAATGGTCTTCCATGGATACCCTGACATAGTAATAATTTTTAAAATATACAGATAGACATTCTACTAAATCCTTTCCAAGCTGATCATGTACTAAATGTTATTAGATAAATATTATAAAGGAAAATGGAGCAGTTCAAGGAAAACCTTGCAGTGGCTAGTTCCTTTCATAAAATGAGAAGTAAATTCTCAAGTCTTGGGAATCTAAACACAAGAAACTCAAATTTCATTGCAATGACTGTTTCTTCACTGAGTATATAACTATGCTTTGTTGGAATAACAAAATGCTTACAAACCTGAATGCAAACCGTGGGCCTCAAGAAATACTTCATCTTCTCCAAGATTTCCTTCTGCAGAAGGTCCCAAGCTACTGTCTTCTCTAAGTGCAGCACAAAAGGCAGTCCAAATCTAACATACATCAACAATGTAATCACTTTAAAAGTATAATAATTCCTTTAACACTTATCTTTTGTTCCTGATCTTTTAAAACAGAATCACAATATAATTGACTTTAGGATAGTTCTCAAAAAAAAAAAAAAAAAAAAAAAAAACCCCAGGAAATTTAATGGTAACTCTTCATAAAGAGATGAACAGCTTAGATTTCTAAATGAAATTTAATAGCCAATACACCAAAATGGCTTCTAGGGGAGTATGGTACTAGGGCAGCAGGTAGCAACGGGGCACGATCAGTGAAGATAGGGAACAGAGTGGGTGGAAGTGGACATGAGCCGGGCAAACAGCACAGGTCAAACCCATAAGGGGCTGGGTACCAGAGGACTAGATAGGGCTGGAAGATCTCACAGACAGGCAGCCACATTCTTAAGTCTCTGACAACAAGGGAGGCACTGGCAAGCAAGTGACAGTGAAAGTGAGCTCCTACTCCCTGCCAGAGCTGTCTATGTCCTACAGAGTCCAAGCAGTACTGTGGTGCTTGGCCTCAGCAGCACAGACTGAAGACCAAAATCACCAGAGGAGCTTTAGAACGTAATGACGCCCAAGTCCAGCCCCCAGAGATTCTGATGAAATCAGTCTGGGATGTGATCTGAGCACTGAGATGTTTTTAGGGGCTCCCCGGGTGGTTCTAATATGCAGCCAATGTTGAGGACCACTAGCCTAGCCTCAACTCTCATCCATGCCCAGTCATTCAACCCTGAATTCCCTGAATGTGTCCTACTCTCACACATCCATGTCTTTGTCAGGGAACTCCCACCACTTGGAATACTCTCCCCACCCTTCTTAGTCTAGACTGTCTCCTACTTACTCATGTGAAGACCCAGTGGAGGCATTCTTTTCCAGGAGACACCCTGTTGGCTTGTTCCCTGTATGTACTGTGCTATAAATGATGCCTGTTTATTTTTCTGCCTCCAACAATAGGCTGTCAGTTATTTGATAGCAAGCACTGTGATTTATTTATCTTAGTAGCACAAACAGACAATGTCTAGAAAATAGAAGATGAATGAATGAATGAACAAATGATCTAACTAACAGATTAACTCTGACTCAGGCCCAGAGGGAAGCAGAGGTGCTACGATCACCAAGAAACCAGTTTCCAACAACTATCAAGCTGTTCGCTCGTAGTGGAGCTTAACAGTGAACCTATCTGCCTAAAAAGAACTGTGATGTGAAAAGAGTTACAAGCACATGTAAACCACCCAACCATATGTCTTTTAAAAATAATGACTTCACTCTTTGAGAGACTGGCATCATGAAGGGAATTCCACAGGTTCTTTATTTCATTCCTTCTGTACCTGACACACACCAAGCTCCTCCCTGTTTTGTGTGCAGGTACTGAGTGTTCCCTCTGCATGGGATCCTTTCCCCTCATGTTCACACAGCTCACCAGGGCTCAGCTTGGTTGCCGCCTCTTCAGGGATGCCTTCCCTGACCTCCCTTTCTAAGGTAGTCTTGCCAGCCTCCCCACCATCACACTCTATCATTCTAGTCTGTTTCATGCCTTCGACATGGTACAGACTGTCTTACGTTAAATACATTTGCCTGTTCATAGTCGGTCTGTCCTAGCTAGGATGGAGGCTCCATGAGGACAAAGACCCTGCCTGTCTTGTTCCCTGCTGAATCCACAGTGTTTAGAACAGTGCCCAACACACTGTAAATACTAAAAATACCTGTCAATGAATAGCATAAATATGCATATCAACACATTTTACATTTATGTTATTTACCATGCAGGGAACTTATTTCAAAGCAAAATTTTCAAAGGCTAACATAAAGGCTATCCTAACAAATGTTAAGAAACACTGAGTCCTTTCTCCTTGAAACGTATCTGTCTCTTGTTAACACTCAGGTTACGTTCCTATTGCAACACAGTTACTTTAAAAGATAGTCTAAAACACCCATACACTGTTGCAGAGGGCATTACTCAGATTTGAGAGAGATTTCTGACTCCCAAATTTCCAACTTACATAGCTGAATGAATGAGTGGTGCCATTTGCCAAGATGAGAAATATTGGAGAGCCAGTTTTAAAAGGAAAGAAAATGAGTTTAATTTGAGACGTAAGACTGAGAAGCATGCACCATCCAACTAGACATGTTAAGAATTAAAAAAATAAAAATATAAAAGCTGTAAGGAAAGTAGCTAGAAATGGGTCTAGAGCCCCAAGAGGAGCCTGAACTGAAAATACACATATGACATGGGCTTTAAAAATCAGATTCCTGGCTGGGTGCGACGGCTCATGCTTATAATCCTAGCACTTTGGGAGGCTGAGGCAGACAGATTGCCTGAGGTCTGGTATTCAAGACCAGTCTGGCCAACATGGTGAAACTAGATTCTACTAAAAATACAAAAAAATCTGCCAGGCGTGGTGACTGGTGCCTATAATCGCAGCTAATCAGGAGACTGAGGCAAAAGAATTGCTTGAACCTGCGAGGCGGAGGTTGCGGTGAGCCAAGATCGCACCACTGCACTCCAGCCTGCGCGACGGAGCAAGGCTCCATCTCAAAAATCAGGTCAACTTGTACATACATTCTTTCTAAATATCAGAATCAAAATTAACCACTCAAAGTAAGAATTTTTGCCCATGCTTTTTAAAATGTTTGAAAGTACTGGACTTTTACAGCCTCGGTACTTATTGGAAAATAATCTAGTTCTCACCTTTTCCCTTGTTGCCCAGTGCAGGCTCGGTTACACACCAACAGGACAATCTTGTCGCTGCCTGCTCTTGTGGTGGGTGAATCAGTTTTCCCTTGCTTTGCTGCTGTTTGTGTAGGAGAAGACAGTCTATGATAATCCAAGCCAAATTTCAAGTGGTTTAGGTTGTTGTTTAAGTGAATTCCTGAAATAAAATAAAAACAACTCATTTTATCTCTTCAAAATTCTTTTTATTCACTCATTACGAAGAAATTTACCCAACAGAGGAAATTTTTTTTAAAAAGTCATTATGTAAATTAAACTGCAATCAAAAAAAGAAATACTCTACTTAGATTACTCATCTAGCAGTTAGAGAATTTCTTTAGCATCCATTACTATTTTCTTTAAACTAGCCTTACTTATCTTAAAAACTGTAAATTAAAACTCTGCACTTCAATGAATGTTAGATACAGTTTTAGATGGGCATGTGTGCTGAGATGATTCACCAAGACAATTTAGTGAGGTCATGCAACCAGTAATCAAACAAATTTTTAAAAAATAAAGATGAGAATATGTGGAATGCTCTTCAACACTCAATAGCAGTTTCTTCTCCCTGATTAAAGAGCCAGACTCATAAGAAATAAAAGGTAAATTACACGCTACACCTACTAGGCTCAGAGCCATTAGGAGAATCTTCCAGCCTGGGTGACGAGCAAAATTCTACCTTAGAAAAAAAAAAAATCACCCGGGAAGCTTTGTTTCTTTCTTCCTTTTTAATTTTCTTTTAAAAACCAAAGTCCAGGGTCTATTCCTCAGAAATATTGACTTAATTGATCTTAGCTGGGTTCCAGGTATCTATTTTCTTGTTGTTTTTTAAGCTTCTCAGATAATTCTGGCCTGCAGTATAGGTTGAGAGCAACCTTTGACAGAGGTCTCCAAGCCATTATTGATGACTGGCCAAACTAAAATTTAACAATATTGAAGCAATTTAAGGAATTCCAAATGTAATCAGTAATTTCCCAGCGTCTGAGTTCTGTCAAGTCTGTTTCGAAAGACATCTCTTCCCTCTCCATCCTCCTCCTCCCATCTCTTATCAACAGACTGTTTTTAAACTGAAGTTTGCTTTGTCTGTTTCATGTATAAGCAAATGAGATGGAGAGAGACTTCCCAACTATTGGTCTGAAAATGACTACCTTGAGTCATTGTTTTGTAGATGTATCCTTTAAATATAATGTGGTCTATAAATCAGAATAAGCTATTTTTGTCATATTAAAGTAACCTATTTCTATATCTTAGAATTTAGGACATGCATCAGGAAAATGCAAATAAAATCACAATGTGACACCACTTGACGCCCACTGGACTGACTTAAGTGTTGCTAAGGATGCAGTCAAAGGAATCCCTTGTACACTGTTGTTCTGAGTATAATATGGAGACCTGATTCAAAAACTTTAAGTTTCTTATAAAGTTAATCACAAACTTATGGATGATCCTGCAATTTCATCCTGAGATACTCACCCAAGAGAAATAGAAACATATGTTCTGAAAAATTTTAGTCTACTAATATTCTAAGAAGCTTTACTTTGAATAGCCAAAAATTCTAAACAACCCTTATGCCGATCAAGAGGAAAATGGATAAAGAAGTTGTGGTAATATTCACACCACAACCACTATCAACACTAAAAAAGAACCAAAGTACTGATGCATGCAACAGGAATGAGTATCATATAGTGTTGAGTAAAACAACTTAAACACTAAATAATATATGCTGTGTGATTCCAACTATATAAAATTACAGAACAGACAAGATTAACAAAGAGTGATAGCAACCAGATCAGTGGTTGCCTAGAGAGAGGGGAGTGGAAGGGAGCCCGACTGTAAAGAGGAGGTGGTGATCACATGATTTACGTCTTTCTTAGAAGTCATCTACTTGACATGAAATGTGTGGAGTTTATTGTATGTAAATCATGTCTCAATAAGGTTGCTAAAAAAAAAAACTTAGGACATGACCTCCTCATAGTCAGAAACCATCTTATTTATCTTTGCACCCTCAGTATTTTACCCAATCCAAATGTCTTTTTTCTTTATTAGAACTGCAAAGTTTGGGCTACCTTCTTATTTGTCGCTTTTTTCCCTTCAAAGAAACCAGTCTAGGGACTTTTCTACTGTTTTTATATCTTAAATTTATTAATACTTTTATTCATCATTCAATACCTAAGTATCAGAAACTCAAATTTCCTGTCACAATGAGGTGGATACAAAATTAAAAGGGAATACAGTACGAGAAAAGTGATCATTAGGAGGGGTGGTGGCACAAGAAATGATCACATTTGCACTGTGAGTTGAGGAAAGATACTTTTACTTTTAAGAGGTGTTTAAAATAGACCAAGACTAAAGTAGGGAGGACGGCACAGAGATACTAAAACACACAAACGTGCACATATACACGACTAGAGACTACAAGTAGCTTAAAGTGAGCTTGCACAGGTAGTGAGGGAGGTTAAGGTATACAAGGAAGGAAGGACAAGAAAGACAAGAAATCGAAGAGAAATGACAACCAAGCAGACCATGATATTCGATCCTGTGACTTTTTTTTAAAATTTTGTTGTGAAGTACAATGGTGAGATAAAAGGCAAAGTTTCAACAAAGTCTATAAGTAAAATGATAGTATTTCAAGTCTGGAATTCTGGAGAGAAGTCCAGGATAATATAACCAATATGCCTGGTATATTTCTGATGCTCACTCCACCTGGAAGTGGATCATGCAGTAACAACTTGCCAACTAGTAAAAAAAATTACCAAGCTACAAAAATTGTAGTATTGTACCAGTATTAATTTCCTGATTTTGATAACTGAACTTAGATTATATAAGACAATATCCTTGTTTTTAGGAAATACATAAGGTATTTAGGCATAAAGAGTTAATGTATCTGCAATTCACTCTCAAATGGTTGAGAAAAAGATAATAAACACATACACAGAGAGAACAAATGCGATAAAACACAGCAAAATGTTAACATACTGGGGCATGTGGGTGAAGGATACATGGAAATTCTTGGTACTATTTTTGCAACTTTTCTCTAAGTCTGAAATTATTTCAAAATGAAAAGTTTACAATAGGTATTCCTTTTTTTTCAAGAATTACTGTTTTTCCTCCTTGCTTCTTAATAGTAAGAATTGTACTTGACTTTTGTTTGTCATTCACTGATCTCTTGCCCCAAACCATGATTCACTTATCCAATCAACATTCATTAAGTCTCTACCATATGACAGGTATTAAGGAGGCTAATGAAAGGCAGATGAAAGATAAGCCATGGCTTTTTCAGTCTAGTAGGAGAGACACACATACAGAAAAATATTAAGAACTATGTGATGTCATAATATTCGTATGCACAGGTCTGTATCAGCTGCTGAAGCCAAGTCTATTAGTAGAGGTGATGGAAGATTCCAGGGTTCCAGATACGACTGAAAGGAGTTCCACAGACCAGAAAAGATGAGGAGTACATTTCAGAAAAATTAAACAGTATGTACCCCAAAAGCCCCACAGGTGTGAAAACACATGCATTATTGCTTTAAATCTTCCTAACACCTATGGAGGAGGTACAACTTCTCCCCCAGACTATACCTGAGCCCTTAATCATGAGCATCTGATAGAAGACTCAAGACAGACTGGCAGAGGTAGTGAGATAAGGGCAGATGGTCCAAAATAAGAACAGCAGAGCAAGTGGAGCAGAAGGAATGCATATAAAATATTTAGGAGGCAAAATGAACAATAAGGGTTCAGGTGTGGACAGGGTGAGGCAGAAAGAGAAGTTTGATTCTGAAGCAGCTGTCTTGGGAGACTAGATTGATTCACTACAATGAGGGATGAGAGAAAGGAGCCAGTCTGAAAAGAAAAAACGAACACTATGTTTAAAAATTTGAGGAGTCTGTGAACAATTGAGGTGAAGGTAGTAAGTAAACATCTGGATGTACAGGTCAGAAGCAGGATGTATGGCAGGCATAGATAGATGGGATACATGAGTGCCGGTTCAAACCATGAGTGCTGAACAGACAGGCCAAGGAGAGGGTCAAGACTAAGACGGAGGATGAGAGCAGGAAACAGGACCTTTGTGAACTCCAAACTTTTAAGGGGTGGGCAGAAGAAAGATCCCAGCAAAAACAGCAAGGAGGGAGGGTCAGGTGGGTCCTTGAGCACAAGGTGGTGCTGAGGGGGGACACCAGCCCAGGGTCAGCACAGCTGCATTCCTCCCTGCTCCACAACACTCCATTCTGTTCAAGTGCCCAAACACACCTCCACCCACTCTGTCAACTTTGCCTCCCTCTTTGCTGGAATTAAGTCTTCCTGATCCAAACCACTTCACCTTCCTTCCCCCTCCACCTTGAATGTCTCCATCTTCACCCACAGTCCCCCTTCTTCCTGTTTCAGAAGAAAATATTGAGCATACTCTACCATCTAAATTTTACACTAAGGTCAAAGGGGGAAGACATTCCCTGACTCCCTCTCTGGCTTTCTGCTTATCCCTTAGCCCACCACACTCTGGCTTCTGCCCCCTCCCTCCCACTGAAACTGCAAGGCCTTTCTTCCACCCTTCTCTGCCTTAGATGGCCCAGCCATCCTTTACATTCAAATCTGCCCCCTCCCCCGTGGCACCACCCCGATCCAGCTCAAGCAGTCTTAGTGGCTCCCACTAAGGTTTCCCAATACTTCCATTTATACTTTACTTTGAACATAGATAATACTCCTACATAAACTGACCAAGCCTAAAGTATTATAAAGAGCTCACTAGATGATGAAATTTTTGAGGGCCAGAGTTTGGCCTTATTCTTTGTGGTCATCAGTACTTCCCACATTATCTTCACTAAATAAATTCAATAAATCTCTGTTCGGATAGTACCAAAAACCTAAAATATACTTATTTTATATTTACCACTCATGCCAATCACAGCAGAAGTTATCTACAGGTGTGCAAAAACATTTGTAATTGATTCATTTACTGCTGGAGCAAAGAAGGTCACCTCAACGTTGTGTTACCAGTAACAGAACACTAGAAGCAATAACCAGAAATATGAAAGTAGTTTCCATTTATTGAAGACTTACTACAGTCAGTCCCTGTGGAATGTCCCACATGCCTAATCTCATACAATCTTGACAACAACACTATCAAGGTAGTGATTTTTCCTCTGCGTGTCATGTAAAGAAACTAAAATTAAAAAAAACTGGGTAAGCTAGGAAGCAGCAGTTTCCCTGGGTCTGACACAAAGCCCAGGTGCTAGTCTCCCTTACGCTAACACAACTACTAAGCTGACCCCTCTGCAGGGCTGTCCACAGTTCTGGTTTGGACCCTCACAGAAAACTCCCATGAGGCTTCTACCATTTCAGTTATCCCATTCACGGAAATTTAACTATCTGCTTGAAAAGTCAGCTAAGTGGGACAACTTGACAGCCACCGCGAACGAATAATGTTGGGCCCTTACCTTAAACAACATAAAAAATTAACTCGAAATAGTTCAAAAAACTAAATGTAAGAGCTAAAACTATAAAACTCTTAAAAGAAAGTATGAGGTAAACCTTTATGACTTTGGGTTTGATAAAACGTTCAATATGACAACAAAAGCACAAGCAACGACAACAAAAAATAGATAAACTAGACTTCAACAAAACTAAGGACTTTTGTGTTTCAAAGGACATTATCAGGTAGTTAAAAGACCACCCACAGGATGGGAGAATATATTTGTAAATCATATATCTGATAAGGGTCTAGTATTCAGCATATGTGAAAATTCCTAAAAGTCGACAACAAAAAGCAAACAAAGCGATTTTAAAATGGACAAATGATTTAAATAGACATTTTTCCAAAGATGACATACAAATGGCCAACAAGCACAAGAAAAGATGCTCAACATGTCAGTCACAAGCACAAATCAAAACCATAATGAGTACTGCTTCATACCCACTATGATGGCTAAAATAAAAAAGTTAGATAATAATCAACTGTTGGTGAGGATGTAGAGAAACTGGAACCCTCAGACACTGCTGATAAAAATGTAACATGGTGCAGCCACTTTGGAAAACAGTCTGTAAGTTCCTCCAAATGATTAAACATAGAGTTACCACATGACCCAGCGGTTCTATTCCCAGGTATGAAAGGAAATGAAAACGAAAACAAAAACCTGTGTGGCATGTTCACAGCAGCATTATTCATACTAGCCAGAAGGTGGAAACAACCCACATGTTCATTAGCAATAAATAAACAAAATATGATCTATTCAAACAGTAAAATATTATTTGGCCATAAAAAGGAATTAAGTATGACATATGCTACAACATGAATGAATCTTGAAAACATCATACTAAGTAAAGCCAGCCACAAAATACAATATATTTTATGATTCCATTCATATAGAAGTCTAGACTCGGGGAATCTGTAGAAACAGAAAGTAGAATAGTGAGCCGGGTATGGTGACTCATGCCTGTAATCCCAGCACTTTGGGAGGCTGAGGCCTGTGGATCACTTGAGGTCAGGAGTTTGAGACCAGCCTGGCCAATATGGTAAAATCCCATCTTTACTAAAAATACAATAATTAGCCGGGCATAGTGGCACATGCCTGTGATCCCAGCTACTTGGGAGGCTGAGGTGCAGTGAACCAAGATCGCGCTACTACACTCCAGCCCGGGAGACAGAGCAAGACTCTGTCTCAAAAACAAAAAAAGAGAGAAAGCAGAATAGTGGCTTCTTAGAGCTTAGCAGGATGGGAAGACTGGAAGATGCCTTGGGGAGACAAAGCAGGAGCTAACAAGACAGAAGCTGAAGAAGTGAATCCTCACCATAGCAAATGGTAGTGAACATGGGAAAGCACATGGCATATCTGAGAAACAAAGAGTAACCTGAAAGAGAGGACACGAGGAAGGAGAGGAAATGGAGTACAGAGGCTGGAAAGAAAGGCAAGGACCAACTCACAGGGGGTTATTCTCCTTCCAAGGTGTTTAGATTTAATCTTAGAAAAGGGGAACCACTGGTAAATCAGTAGCATGTAACATGATCAGAACTGTCTGTGGAGAAATAACTAGACAGGAGAAAGCTTAGTGATAAAGACAAAAGAACTTACTAGAAAATCTCAGTTGAGACTGGCCTGAACCATGCCAGTGGCAGTAGAATAAAGAGGAAACATGCAGTGTGTGTCAACAGTTCTATGAGAATTTTGAAGGAGAAGTCATCAAGCTCAGATCCAGTTCCAGTGAAGAGGAGGGTAGCAGTGCCATTATTTCTCAGAAAAGATGCAGGAGCAACCAATCTAAGAAAGAAATGCTAAGGGCAAGACGCCTGTAGGATTTCTAAGTAGAAATTCCAGTGGGAAGGTGGAAGTCAAGGAATGGAACCAGAACCAAAGAAAAGTGGAGGCTATGGGAGGAATTCAGTTCAAGAAATCAAGGCAGTGGAAAATTCTGGTAAGAGCAACAGTTCTCACTTTAGCTTGCATCACGATCACCTAGAGAGCTTGTTTACCAGAGTTTTTCCTTTACTAGGTATGGGGTAGGGACCCAGAATTCGTATTTCTGACCAGTTCCCAGGTAACACTGATGCATTTATAACCACCAGGGTAGAGCAAAAGAAGAGGAACCCCAGGAGGAACCCTGAAGAATACAGCGGCCAGGAACAAAGTCTGAGTTGCTTGGTAACTCTTAAAATCAGAATAATCCAGTAACTTTAAGCACAGTGGGGAGACAAGCTAAGTTCCAAATCACAGCCCAAACCACAGTAAGAGGAACAATATTGTCCATAGTTTTACTTCATTTTGCTGCCTATCAGTGAAAAGTTACATGCAAATTTCTTAAAAGTGGGTACCAAGAAAACATTCTATAGCAAAAATGTTAGAATCTTAAGAGCTGATATAGCAAAATTAAAAACAAAAAAAGCTCTGGCACAGTGTATCTTCCTGAATGCCATGATAAGATGCCAAAAAGGATACTTAAGGGAGGTCACAGTCAGTCCTGAATCTCAGTAACGGATTATCCCAACTAAACGATGGACTTATCTTTGCCTAAAACAGTAAGAGGTGTCTTCTTCTAGGAAAATATTACTCTAAGATTTATACCATCATAAAAAAAAATTATGTGTATTTTATCACAATTTTTTTTAATGTGTATCATCATATAATAGACATCTAAAAGGATAGACTATAGTTAAACCTGCAACCCAGGTGGCATTATTAAAACAGGTGCTCATTTACCTCTTTGACTGAGAATTCCTTCAGGCCTAAATATTTCGGGAGTCTCAAAGGCAAAAATGCAGTCGCTTTCATGGACTGTTTCCAGGTCGTCTGTATCACAGAAGGAACGATGAAACCCATCATAGTACATTTCCGTTAACACAATCTAAAAATAGGAAAAATACAAACAATTGGGTAACTGGAAATTCAATACTAATTGATCTCCAAATTCTATGAACTTTTTTTCCAGACCATCAAGGACTGGCAGTGGTCTGAGAGAGCTCTGAAACATCTCACAGAGCTCATTTTATTTGACTTTAATGAGAGAATCTTGGAAGCACAATATCCTCTGTAATTGTATAACAATATACAATCATCTGTGGATTCAACCAATTGCAGATCAAAAATATTCAGAAGAAAAGAAAAGAATGACTGAATGTATACTGAACAAATAGTCTTTTTTTCCTTGTCATTATTTTCTAAACAATATAGCATAACAACTGTCTACATAGCATTTACACTGAATTAAATATTATAAGTTACCTAGAGATGATTTAAAGTATATTGGTGGTATAACTATTATGTATCCACAAAATAAAAATAAATAAAGTATACAGGATGGTATGTTTAGGTTCTATGCAAATATTGTGCCATTTTATAAAAAGGATTAAAACACTGTGGATTTTGGTATCCTAGTGAGGGGTTCCTACAACCAGTCCCCACGGACTCTAAGGGATACCTGTACTCTAATGTCAGAACTCTATGACTCTAACTCCAGAGTTCCTCTAAGTTTTGGTATAGAAGAGAACCAGGAGATCATAACATCTAACTCCCCCATGTCACTGGAAGAAGAGAAGCCAAGAGACTTGCCTAAAAGTTCTATAACTATTCAGCCTCATGTCAAGGAAGAGTCCACATCTGATTCTGAGGTTTTCTCCCACATCATTTAATTTTCCATTTTTCAGGCTAAACCACCGATATTTATATTGAAAAAAAAAAATCAACTCAAATGTCCAAAAATACTAAGTAGTTAAATATATTATAGCCCTACTGGAATATAAAGCTGCTAAAAAGAATAAACTATATATATTTGCACTAACATGCAAAGATCTAAGTAAATACAAAGCAAGGTAAAAAAACAGTATGTGTAAATGATTCTACTTATATAAAATAATATAGTATATGCATGGAAAAAAATCTAAATGAACACTATGTAACACATGATTAAAGTTAGCAACCCTTAGCACTAAGCTACGTAATATGAGATACTTCCTCTTTCTGTTAGATTTCTGAAATGGTTGAGTATTTTATAATAAAACAGAAAAACAGGACAGGTATGGTGGCTCAAGCCTGTAATCCCATCACTTTGGGAGGCCAAGACAGAAGGACTGCTTGAGGCCAGGTGTTCAAGACCAGCCTGGGCAACATGACAAAAACCTCGTCTCTATAAAAAGTACAAAAATTAGCTGGGCATAGTGGTGTGTGCTTGTCATCCCCACTACTCGGGAGGCTGAGGTGGGAGGATCACTTGAGCCCAAAAGTTGAGGCTGCAGTGAGCCATGATTGCACCACTGCACTCCAGCCTGGGCAACAGAGTGAGACCCTGTCTCAATCATTCAATCAATCAGTCAATCAGTCAATACAGAGAAACAAAAGATGGAGAGGAGAACACTGGAGACATTTAAAGACTTCATTACATTCTAAGCCACTCTGTCTAGTGAAAAAGCACTGGCTTGGGCACATACATTCCAGTCCAGCCTACCACCAACCAGCCCTGCAAACCTGAACAAGTCACATGGCTTCTCTGAGCCTCTTTCAAATAAGGGAGTTGGACTGGACCCCTGTGGTCCCCTCTACCAGCACTAACATTCTGCAAATCTACCAAGTAAAAGGGGTTGGTGGCATATTCCACAAATAGTCCAGCAAAAATGTTCCTGGCCTATTTTCCTTCTAATAAATTTAATGATCATGTTGAGTTTCTGCTGGTAAACATGCAAGTAAAATTCACTCCCTTCAGCAAACTGAGGTCAAAATCAAACCTGCAATTATTTCACCAATTTAAACCACATGCAAAAGATGCCAGACAGCGCTGGAAGCTGTAAAGACACAACCAGATTTGCCCTGGACACCACCGAAGCCTTGCTCCCTCTCTTTCAGCCTTTCCCCCTCATCCTGAGGAAAAGAAAGAGTTAATGAGCTTTTCAGAGTAAGAAAGAATATGAACATTTTATCAACATGCCAGTACTTGGCCTGCAAAAATATGAGATATTTGCTATATTAAGGCAACACTGCTGGCTGTATTTGTTTTCCTGTGGTAACTTCCCAAATGAGGCCACATGAGACCAAAGTACAAAACACCTTTATTAATCCAGGGATTACATAGTAGCTTCCAGAAGCTACTATCTAGGGAAAGCAATTTAGCTACTGAGTCATCTTCCCTTAATAAATCTTAAATACAGAATGTTTTCCCAAATAAAGTAATAACAGTAAATTGAGTAAAAACTATATGCAAAAACATGTCAAGTCACAAACAGGTCAAAAGTATTTTTGGTCAATTTCAATATAACTGCTTATCAAACATGTACCCCAAAAAGGGGCATGGGCACAACTTTCCTTTCTCTGATCTAAAAAAGGTAAGAGACTCTGGTCCAGCCGTAATGAGAAAGCAAAACATACTGAGCATCTATCAGGTACAAAACACTGTACTAGCAAGATGTCCACTCTTATCACCACAATGGGAAAAGGTTTTCTAGTGTCACTGCTCAAGTTTTCAAAGCCTCTTTGACTGTCAAATACTGCAAGGATACTCTACTGCTCACACACACATCCATAGGAATGATTTAAGAAGGGTTAAGTAATTACACCTTATGAACAAAGCTACAAGAAGGTCTTGGTGTAAAGTCACAGCTTTTAAAATTATATATACAATTAAATGAACCATGAAAAGTTTCTCTATACACTTTACTCTTTTGGGTCTTGATTTTTTTCCCCCACAACTCTAAATGCAGCTGGTTTTAAATCTCCATCTAATCATACTTGACAAAGAGCTATAAAAAATTCCAAGGAAACAGAAAGCAATACTTTCGTGGCTCATGTATAACTGGTCTTAGCAGACATTACCTGATCAGTGGGGATCTTTGTTTCCATAGACACTGCTTCCCGTAGTCTGGCGACAGTCCCAGACAGAGGCACAGCCACACCAATCCTCATGCAGTGAGAACACTTCCCTTGATACACTACGGTGACATAGAGAGGCCTGTACAGATCAAAGTCAGATCTTCTCATTAGTCACTTATTTCAACTAAAATATAGAAGATGCAAACCAAGCCTGAGCTAAAATCAACACAAAACCAAAGCTAACCCACACTGTTACTCAGAAGTTGGATGGAAAAATTTCATTTGGCTCTAAGCAGAACTATCAAACAATCATAAAGATCTCTGAAAAAGGCAATCTTCATAAACAAAAATGTATCTATACTTGATTCTGTGCTTTGTATTTTCTTTAAAACAGCCTAACTCCTGGAAATGTTGAGAAATTGTTTAAAATAAAGCAATTAAGGAACAAGAAATATAAAGTAAGGTCTCCAGAGAATCCTGAAGTCACTCAATAGCTCCCCCGCTCCCCCGATATTATGTGTAGATGACAAACCAGGCCAGACTACACAGCCCCTGCTTGCCTCATGTGCCTACTCACCCTGCAAACTCAGGTGGGCATTTATTCTTGTAAGGTTGTAGCAATGACTGTATTCAATCCCACTGTTAATCCTATTATCTGTCTAAATAAGTAAGATGGCCTAATAGGAGCCTACAGAGGAAAAGGAATACTATAAGAAAATACAGCCTTCATTTAACTAAATCCATCCTTACCTTGTGTGAGGTAGAGGAATTGGCAAAGAAATGCAGAGGAAAGGATCAAAAGTGTTGCTCTGTTTCTGACAATGAGGACATGTCAAAGAAGATCTTCAAAACAAAAAGGTAAGACACTCAACATTAAAAGCACCCAGAACTATGTCAAATAAACAAAATAAGTGGGAACGTCTGATTTGCTCATACCTGTACTGGGCTTGAAAGAGTTCTTGTACAAAAGTGCTACAGACAGGAAAGATGGTCCCTCAGGCATCGTATCAGTCTCTGATGGTGGCTAAAAAAAAAAAAGAAAGTACAATTTCACAGACCAGAAGGATCAATTCTTGGTCGAAGATGAACCTAGAGAGTTACAAATGTCCTTGACTTCCTTTACAGACTACACATCAAGTCCACATACTTCAGTGACAGGCACCTGCTAAAGGAGCCAGAACACAGCAAGCAGGATGTGGGTTGCGTGGACTCATTTCCTTACAGACTCTGCCAGCAATCATCTCTATACTGCACTCAGGCAGCTGGGCAGCTCTCCTTCCCCAGGATGCTCCAGTGTCCCTCCAATTCTCGAAGCCCCCACCCCAACCTCCTCCAGGAAGTATCCCCAATCACTTTAAAAGTACTAATGCTGCCCATGCCTAAATTCCCTAGCACTGATTAGCTGTGCAGTGTATGTTGGTGCCTAATCACATTCTACTTCATGTTGTATTTAACTTTTTATGCTCCCTCCACCTGACAATTAGTTACTGAGCACTTGCTACCACATGCACAGAGCACTGTACAGGACATTATGATACAAAGATATTAAGACCCAGTGCCTGACCTTGAGGAGATCTCAATTTGGTGGGAGAGTCAGCCACACACATACAATCATATGACGGAATAGAGTGTTCAGGCACAAAAGGACCTTGAATCAGAATAATTTAACAACTCACCAAACCTGGAAATTTAAAATTTGAAGTACAGAGCAGAATTATCAAAAACTTAAAAGCTGCCCAAGGGAAGCAACTCTTTAGTCTTAATTTTTTTTCTATTATATAAATCATTTTATCCATATTTTTAAGACTACACGTATAAAATTAAGAATTAATCACTATGTTTCTCAATAAGAACATTCTGGGGGCTCCTATGATCAAATCTAATCCTAACAGCAGAGAAAATCCATACGTTTCCTTTGTGATTGTGTATTCACTCCAGTGAACTACAGAGTATGTGTCTTATTAGAATAGAAAGCAAACATATTCTGCTTTAAAAAGTTTAGTGAAATGGGATCACGTAATTTTAATCTAAAGTTCATCATACATGCAAATGTTTCCCCCTCTCATTAGACTATAAATTCCTTGGGACTATAGCTCTTGTATCTTACACTGCCAGCACAGTAGTAAACAAAGTGAAAGGTCCTTTAAGTATCCATTGAATCTTATACTCACCCAGAGCTTAGTCAATTTCATTGTATCAATGCAACGCAACAAGTCCTCAGTAGAAGAATCTACAGGCTCTCATGGCTAGCTGACTACCCTAGGGGAGCGTGCATCCTTACCTTCAGAGGAGTCTGGCCACTCTGCTTCACTGAATGGTTGAGGTCTTCGTGAACTCGGTCCAAAAGCCACAGCAGAAACTCCTGAGCATCATGCTGAGAATTTCCCCCGGTACTGCAGTGCGTTCTTTGACACAATAGTCTATGCAGGTAAATAAATCAGCATGAACAGTTGTGAGTTCCTGGCTTTAAAGAAAAATTATTTATTCATAATCCCAAAAGGGATGCAAGATCTCAAGGGTATTAGAGAGTACTTCCCAGGAGGAGTGCAAAGTAAAAACAGATGCCAATGTAAAAACCTCACCCCTAGAAACATGTACCAGAACCCTTAAAATACACTTAATCCAGCAATCCTACTTTTAGAAGTATATCTAAAGAAACCATGCGAACAGCCTGCCAAGACTTCTAAGAAAATATTCATCAGGGTTTATAAAAGCAAATAATTGGTAATAACTTGGACATCTTAAAAAAGGGACTTGGTTTAGAGTAGGAGATGAAACAGTAAAGACAGTTAAATTATGATACAACTACATGACATCCTTAAAAAATACTATATTAAGTGAAAAAAGGTTATAAATAAGTAGTGTGAAATGTGAATGAATTCTTGTAAAAATCGTTTAGGGGGTGTAGACATATACATATAAAGAAAAAGTTCTAAAATGACATGTACCAACATATTAAGTGTTATCTGTGGGTGACAGAATTACAGGTGCTTTTTTTCCTTCTCACTTTTCATATCTTCTACAATTAACACATATTACATAACAAAGCAGTTAAAAGTTTTGTTTGGAAGTTTACAAGATTTATTTACATTGCTTTTGCTAAAATGCTAAACTTTTACTATGTAAAATACATTACAATTTCAAGATTCATCACTCATCAACAAAGATTTAATAAGTATCTAAGATACTCACACAGCCTAGTGAGGGGAACAGGGAGGAAGTCCACGCTTACAGTGTAGCATGATGGGATGGTGGTGATGGATGCCAAGTTTCTCATAGAGAGGAAAGTTACAGATAAGCAAGGAGAGAAGGCAATGAATCAGCTAAAGTCAGTATAAACTCATATTTAGCTTAATATAAAGATGAACAGATAAATAATTACAGATATTTATATATACTTGGCTTCATATCCATATATCTGTACACTGAAAGGCACAGAAGCAGTGACACCCCAGTAACAACATGCACATCCAATGCCCAGACCCAGGTTTCTAATACCATTTTCCAATATAAAACTAGGGCTCCATGGAGAAATAGCCAATTCTAGGGCTGAGACAGGGACATGTCAAAGAGACACAGAAATCAACCTAAAAGAGCTCCCCAACAGCCAAAGCTGGACAATTTGATCAACAGAATAAATAATATTGGGTTACAACCCAAAGTATAAAATAAATAAGTATAAATTGATATAACGAAATGACTGAATGAATAAATGAGGGAGAAGAGAGGTGGATGAAACTAGTCTGATGGATTGAAAGAGGAAAGCGGGTATGACACCAAGGTCTCCCATTTCTGACTTAGGTAGATAATGAAACCAGGAACAGAGGGAGAGATTAGGGGACCACACTTTTGAACAAGCTGCATTTGAGGAATCAATATGATCCCAAATGAAGTTAAATCTGGTGGTGCTCAGGAAAGAGATCTGAGCTGGAAATCTGAATCAGAGCAGCACACGCCTATCACATAACAGAGAACCCAGGGAACATCTGGTGAGAAAGGAAGCAGCAGGGACAGAACCTTGAACACTGGGAAAGGTCACAGAAAAGCTGCCTGTGAAGAAGCAAAGAGGTGGCAGCCAGGAGAGAGTGGCATCACACAAGTGATGATAAACAAACCTCCATGGAGACGGAAGCAACAGTGAAAACTACTGCAGAAAAGTCAAGTCAGATAGGCTCTGAGGCAGATCCTCTGGAATAGCAAATTAAGAGGCTGCTTGCCCATGCAATCTCAATGAAGCAGAATATTTATCAGAGAGAGTTAAAAGAAACGAAAAGGCAAAGGTTCACTGCCAGAGATCATTCTTCATAACCAAAGACCTAGTTATAAAAGATTGGAGGAAAGATACTGTGATCATCTGGAAGGGACTTTAGGGAGCAGAGGGACCCACATGCTAAGGGAAGGAGCTAATAGAAAGGAAATATCTGAATAAAGATGATTATTTGGTCCAAGCGCAGTGGCTCACACCTGTAATCCCAGCACTTTGGGAGGCAGAGGTAGGCAGATGACCTGAGGTCAGGAGTTAGAGACCAGCCTGGCCAACATCGTGAAACCCCGTCTCTACTAAAAATAGAAAAATTAGCCAGGCATGGTGCTGTGTGCCTGTAATCCCAGCTACTCAGGAGGCTGAGGCAGGAGAATTGCTTGAACCCAGGAGGTAGAGGTTGCAGTGAGCCGAGATTGCATCACTACAGTCCAGCCTGGGCAACAAACAAACAAACAAAAAAAAAAGAAAGTGATTCTTTGGTAAGGGGAGAAGGAGAGATTGATTTAAAGAGGCTAAGGTAGGAGAGATGGAAGAAAAGGAGATAAAGATATCTGGATGCAGATAAGCTAGAGACAGGAAGGCAGGGAACCTGGTTTTTTGAGTTTGTTTTGTAAAGAAAGTAGAGGACAACTGCCAAAAAGAGCTCTTAGGTATAGCAGGGGTACTGACAATCTCATGGCGTATAGTTGGGTCACACAAACTGCCAGAAGTATAGCAAGCTTTGGTTCCGAATCCTCTCTCTTATTTACTTCCAACTAGGAAGAAAAAAAAAGTTTTCAACATAGACATTCCAAAAAAAAAAAAAAAAAAATTAACTGAAATCAAACTCAAATGTTTCGAATCAGCTATTTTATACACAGCATCCATTCAGATTTCAGGGTGGAGACTACATTCAATTACCAAAACTGCAGTAAATTTATTTACAGTTCTGGCCACTATCACTTCAACTCATCCACACTTCCCCACCAATTGCTGTGTTTTAAGGCAGAGTGTCAAGGCTGTTCAACAAGATGTTTGTTGGGCACGACCAAACAGGCAACAGGACGTCCACAATCCTCTTAACTAGGCAAAACCTATTCTGGGTCAACCCACCCTAAATCACTACATCACACCCTAAGGAAATTTAAGGAAAAGAAAATCTCAATACACAAACACAAAAGCGCCTCTTTCTACCCCTCACAATGGTAACTCTTCCCACTGAAGATACTTAGGGGACTACTTATCTTACTTCTTCCCTAGACAAAATAAAACACAGAAGAATCTAATGGCCAATCCTTTAGTATGTGTCACAGAAAAAAGAAAAAGTCTCAGTAGGAGTCAAGAATCTTAAGTTCAAACTCTGGCTCTGCCACAAACCACTGGTTATTGGAGGCAATTCACTGAACCTGTGATTCGACTCCTGGTTTATCAAATGAGTAGATGAGATCCCTGCAACCCAAATCTTCACCCAACCTCCTCCCCAAGAGTCCCAGCAAGTAATCTGGTTTACGTTTTTGGTCACATCTGATGCTGCTTTGATTTGCTTTTTATAATTTTTTTCACAATTAAACCTTAGTTTATTTGACGTCCTATATTAATTTTTCTTCATTTTTGCAGTTTTGAAATGTTATCAATGTCATCTGTAAATAGAAGCACTGGTACAATCTGAAAAATTATTTAAATATGTCATTTCTATGGAAAATAGAATGTGGGCCAGGTGTGTTGGCTCATGCCTGTAATCTCAGCACTCTAGAAGGCCAAAGCAGAGAAGGGCTTGAGCCCTGTTCAAGACCAACCTGGGCGACACATTGAGACCCCATCTCTATTTAAAATAAATAAAAAGAAAAAGAAAACATAGAACGTAAACCTTCTTAAAATTAATCTTACATATTTGTGTCTATTTTACAGAATTTGGGTCTAGTGTTTCTATTTGGAAAAAAAATATTAAACTGAGTCTCATGGCTTAAATCCTATACATCTTACTACAGACAAGTTGACCACTGCTCCAATTTTCCCCTCAGTTGAGATGATCCTTAGCATGTAGTTACTAAAGAATAAAATAAAAGGCAAAACACTTACCAGATTTTCAAATTTCACAAAATTTCTCCTTACGCTTCAAAGAGAAAATTTTTTTTTACTTAAGGGAAAAAAAAAGTTGGAAACATGGGTCAGAAAAGAGCCATAAAATTAGATATGAGGGTCTTTCTTCCTGTAGAGCCCTAGTAAAAAGGCCGATGCATCTCAGGCTCCCGGAAAAAGATACTGACTGGTCCAAGATATCTTCACCTAATCCCAGGAAGAAGAAAAAGCAATGGTAGGTCACTGGTGATTTCAACCCATGGGAAATGGATGTGGTAATACTGGTCTGACATGAATGATCGGGAGTTGGGCTACTCTTTTGGGAAGAAGGGTAACTTGCAAGACTCATCAAACCTAATCATTGCCCACTTTCTTTGATTCTTATGCCAGAAGAAACATAAAATTTGTTTCCAGTGATCATGGACCAAGAAAAAAACAAAAAACAAAAAACACACAATCAGAAGAACTCAGAAGGACAATAGCATTACATTTTTAGAAAAAGAAATAGATGAATGCAAACAGCTGGGTTTACAGATGTTATCCAAAAGTGAAATCTGGTCTCTGGGCTGCTGCTGGAAATAAAATAATAGGCACTTGTCTTGAGAAAAGTTTCACCTTTCGAATTTTACTTTCAGAACACCTACTACATTGATAAAGAATAATTAGCTAAAACATAAGGAATGATTTGTACAAATAGAAGAATACTGTAAAAACAGATATGAGCCATGAAAAAATGGTAATATAGTGTCCATGCAATAATATGCCATACTAGGACACAGAATAAACAGGGCGCTCTGTGCCCTTCATCCGTTCTTCCTCCTTATCTTCTCTGAGGGGAAGTCTTTTAACAGAAGGCACAAATAAGACTCAAAGGCCCCTAGTATTAGCTGGCTGGGGCAATAACAGGCCCTTGAAAGAAAGCCTAAGGCCTCCAGACTTTCACACATACTTCCCCTAGGGCTGGAATGGCCTCCACCACATCACTCAAACCCATTCTCCCTCCTGAGAAGGATAAGCAGGGGACCCTGGTGGCAGATGAGAGAGACAGAAATGAGGCACAGGGAAAGGGGGCTTCCATCCCGGATGGAAAGACAACCTGATGAGGACAGGAGCAAATGCCACACACATTCCTTGGACTCTGTTCACGTTTGGCCACAGGGAAAAGCATGTTATTCCTGGTACAGGTTGAGTATCCCTTATCTAAAATGCTCAGAACCAGAAGTATTTCAGAGTTCACTCTTTTTTTCAGATTTTGGATTATTTGTATTATACTTACCAGCTGAGCATCCCAAATTGAAAATCAAAATCCAAAATGCTCCAATGAGCATTTCTTTTGAGCATCATATGAGTGCTCAGAAAGTTTCAAACTTTGGAACATTTCAGATTTCAGAGTGTCAGATTTAGGATGCTCAACCTGTACAGACCTCCTGATCCTTCCAGATACAAAGGCCAAACACAGGATAACTGAAGTATAGGTGTCCCTCACAGTCAAGTTCTCAGGATCCAAACTCAGGAACCAAACAGATTTGGATAGGAAACAATATCTGCACTGCTATAAGATTGGTGTCAGACTTCAAGCAAATCCATGTACCACAGAGACTTGGAAGCAAGGACTCATTGCTGAATAACGACTAGGAAAGTACACGTTCCTCACCTAAAAGAAAAGGCTGTATAATAAAGGGGTTGAGTAATGGTTACCACATTTCAAGAAATTATAACTGACTCATGAAACCACAAATCTAAGAGTTGAAGTATGGTCAAGAGCCAGGATGAAGGGGAGAGATAGTGAAAGGAATATCCTGTAAGTTGATTCAGCCAGATGAACAATGAGCAAAAGTTTTCCCAACAGATTATACAAGTAGCAAGAGAAGACTTCCAAGTAAGTATTTACACAATGGTTGAAACTTGCTCTAGAAATGCAGTAGAAATAGAAAGAATGGATTATGAATACCAGGGTTCAAATCCTCTACTTTTGATTTTTTTTTCCTTTTTTTTTTTTTTTGAGACAGAGTCTCGCTCTGTCCACCCAGGCTGGAGTGCAGTAGTGCAATCTTGGCTCACTGCAATCTTCGCCTCCCAGGTTCAAGCAATTCTCCTGCCTCAGCCTCCCAAGTAACTGGGACTACAGGCATGCCACCACACCCATCTAATTTTTTTCTTTTTAATAGAGACAGGGTTTCACCATGTTGGCCAGGCTGGTCTCAAACTCCTGACTTCAAGTGATCCTTCCATCTCAGCCTCTCAAAGTGGTGGGATTATAGGTGTCAGTCCACGCCCGATCTTTCTACCATTTTTTACCTAACGTGTTTTCTCAGAGCCTCAGTCATCTTTTCTGCAAAATGGGGATGGTGATAACAATGCTTTTCTAAAAAGATTACTGCAAGGCTTTAATGAGATCATGAAAGCATTTTATGAAATCTAAAACTCTATACAGATGCTATTATGTTAATTTTGAAAAATCAAAAAAAAAAAAAAAAGACTCATCCTATGATACTACATAATCCTTAAAAATGCCAAAGAGAAAAGAAAAGGAGAAAATATCTAAAGCATTGGTTCTCAACCCTGGCTACACATTAGAATTACCTAGGGAAACCTAAAAATAAAAACCATGTCCTGGGAGCAGGCAACTGCTAATTTTTTTTCAAGTGTGACTTATTTTTAAAGACTACCTCTAATGTGAAGCCAAGTCTGAGAACGAACACAGTCATATTGGAAAAGCTCCGGAGTTCCACTTCCAAAAGCATCAAAACTTATGGGTGGCTCCTTTGTCGTAAGTGCATTATGTCACTTGTTACATTATGTTTTATTCATATCTCCAGGACAGATCATCTCACATACATCACTAGACAGTGAACAGGAATAATGTCTTACTCAATATTACTTCCCCAATACCTAGCAAATAAAATATAATGCTTGGTGCAAAGAGAAACAATAATAATATTTATTGAGTGCTTCTACTATATCAGGCATTACGCTTATGGCTTATAGGTGTTATTTTCTATAAAATTCACCCTTAACGACTGGGTACCATGGCTCATGCCTGTAACCCCAGCTACTCTGGAGGCTGAGGCAGGAGGATCATTTGAACCCAGCAGGCAGAGGTTGCAGTCAACCGAGATCACACCACTGCACTCCAGCCTGGGTGACACTGCAAGACTCTGTCTCAAAAAATAATAATAATAAAATAAATAAATTCACCCTTAGGAAATTCCCTATGCTGTATTATTATTTATAGATAAAAAAACATAGCCTCAGAGAAACAAACTAACTTGTTCAAAGTTATCACTTTTTTTTTTTTTTTTGAGACAGGGTCTCACTTTGTTGCCCAGACTCTCACTTTGTTACTAGAGTCCAGTGGCACGATCTCGGCTCGCTGCAACCTCCACTTCCCGGGTTCAAGTGATTTCTTGCCTCAGCCTGACAAGTAGCTGGGAGTACAGGTCCAAGTTACCATGCCCAACTAATTTTTGTATTTTTTGTAGAGACAGGTTTCACCACTGGCCAGGCTGGTCTCGAACTCCTGACCTCAAGTAATCCACCCACCTCAGCCTCTCAAAGTGCTGGGATTATAGGCATGAGCCACTGTGCCCAGCCAGTAATCACTATTCTTCAACCTTAGCTGATTAAAAAAGCCTTAAAATATTTTTGTCCATAATCCTTGTTCAACAAAGTACCTTAAAATGATTTGTCCCCATACAGGACTCAGCATCATATAGGACTTAAGGTTCTTCATTCTAAATGTCAGTTCTCAATTAGACATAAAGTGTGACTGAACTACAGCAGCACCAACCCTGAGGGTTCAGGGAATTTATTTGCTTTTAAATAAATCCTGGTTAAGCAGTTTTTGTTTTGTTGCAATTTGTATTTCTTCCTATGACTGAAATATGGCCCAGAAACAAAAATGCAGTTTATCTAATTGGGATGTTATTACTTGAGTAAAAAGGAGGAATGCAGACTATGTAGAAAGATCAAGTTGCAGCATGCAAAGAACGATGTCCTGCCCAAGTGTCCCAGGATGCTAGAGAAAGCAAACACACCAGAGACAAAGATCTGGCTTTGGAGAACTACATCTGTTTCTCACCAGTAATGTAAAGGGGATGTTCTTCACCTTACAATGCTCAAGTTGCTCTGCTGGTGGAGACTAATTCCGCCAACAGTCCACCCTTCCCCACACAATTTAAGAGGCCAAGCCTTGGTGACTCCAAGTTTACAGTCAGCTCAGGTCACCAAAATATGTTTGACTATCCAACTAAGTAACTCAAACAAATCTTTTTGGCCTCGGTGTCATTTTCCAACACAATCCACAATTCTTTTCAACTAGTAAAACAAACCCTTTTTTTGAGGAGGAAGGGGGAACATTTTGACTTAAAATCAACACAAAAATGCAAACGTCAGTCCCAATGCAACTAAAAGGTCATCATACAGGAAGAATAATAATCTGAAACAGTTAAAAGTCAAAACTGGAAAGCCATCTAAATATCTAATAAATTATTATATATTCCTATCATGAAACGTTACAAATGATTGAGAGTTTAAAAAGCATCAAGTTGTACACTTTAAATATATACAATTTTTATATGTCAATGATATCTCAATTAAGCTGTTTAAAAACAACAGACAGACCTATGGAGCTTTAAACCAAAGTTTTCCATTTATATTAACTCCAAACCCAAAGCCCAAACCAACCTTTGAATCTTAACCACTGGGGGAAAGAAAGTGACAGCAGGCAGAATCCAAGAAAAATGAGAGAAAGAAAAGAAAAGGAATTTATCCCTACGGCTACATCCAGGGGCCTTTTAGGCCATCCTGGCTTGTCAGGTGGTGGGAGATGAATGCTTAACCCTAGGAAGAAAAAAAAGAACGTCAATAGCAGCTTTCTGAGCAAGTAAAGAAGGTGAAGGAGGAACATACAGACTTACGAACTCAGCACAATGGCCCTGCCCACAGCACAAGAGCCAATCAATGTTCTTGGCTGAGTGGCGCTCCTCTCCAAAGTGGAAGTAAAGTGACCTATACATCCCAGGAGGCAGAATAAGGTGGGATAGGCAAGGAGTAAAGGAAAAATGAGATAAGGCCTTGAACTACTCCTAAGCCAAACACGCATATATTTCTTCTATAAACACACAAAGATTATATATAGACACACCCAAGAGGCAAGGTACACATTCTCTTGATTTTGAATATATTGACATTTGAATGTAACAGATCAAAAATGTTTTGACTGAACAGCCAATTGTATAAGGGGATCCAAAATATTCTGGAAATAACCTTCTTTTGAATCATTATTCTGCTATTGCATTTTTATAACAGCAACATCAATTAGTAGTAATTTAGGGACATTATTCATAAGCAGATCCAGCAAGTTTCACTATAAATTATGCATTCACATCGCCATAAACTCAGAGTACTCCCAGTAAAATTTAACTGCCTTAGATGCTTACCAAGTCACAGGCCTGCCATGGGACTACCCTGTGGGTTCTTGACAGGCAAGCCAGGCTGACTCCTGGGCCACACATAGGCTTGTCCTCCAGTCAATCACAACCCCTGCTCATTCTTTCAATCCTGACCACAAGAATCAGATCTCCTAAAAACCAGCACAGACACCTCCAGCTCATCCTGGCTCCAGTCTTTTCCTAGCAAAGTACAATTCAGAACCCTACCAGCCTAGACCTGGCCTGACCCAATCTTGACCAATTCTAGTCAGTTCAGGCGTTGGTCATCTGTGTGTCTTATGTGGATGCTAAATGGATGTGTGTGTGAATATACGGTGGCAAACAAAGAGCAGTGTGAAATCAAAATAGGGCAATTCCCTAGTATCAAAATGTGACTATCATACAGTAACTTTGAAGAATAGATCAAGCTGTTCTCCCTCACTACTAACCAAAGAAGTGCAAATTTAAACAATGAAATGCTATTTTCTACTTCGTAACTTAAAGATTTATTTTTTAATTGCAACAGTAAGGTAATACACATTCTTAGCAATGCTAGTGGTACAATCCTTCTGTAAATAAGGTAGTAATATGATTTAAGAGTCTTTCAAATAGGTAACTACTAAAAGGAATTTCACATTTTATACAGCCTCAAGAAATAATCAAAAGTGAAAGATATATGTACAAAATACATTCATTACAACCAGAAGTCATCTAAGTGTCCAAAAATAGGTTATAGTACCTTCATACAATAATCTGAAAAGTTTTTATGACAAAAGTTACTCATAAGTCAATAAGATATAAAGATCACATGATGAAAATCTGGATATATGCTTTGATATCAATTACATTAAACACACAGGGGAGGGGAAGGCAAGAAAGTCAATTTTATTATTTCAACTTGCATATATTTTCCTTATTTTCTACAATAATTTAGACACTACTCTTACAGAAATAGATGTTATCTCATACTAAATTTTAGCAAAAGAACCCAGACACAAAAGAATATATACTCACTGCAAACCAAACTACGAGATATCACTTCACGCCCACTCAAATGGCTATAATGAAAAAGACAGTCGTTAACAAGTGTTGATGAGGATATGGGAAAATTGGAACCTTCACACAGTGCTCATGGGAATAAAATTGGAAAAGAGCCTGAGAGCTCCTCAAACAATTAAACACAGTTACCATATGACCCAACAATTCCACCTCTAAAATATACCCAAGAGGAACAAAAACTTATGTCCACACAAAAATCGGTATGTGAATGTTCACAGCAGCATTACTCATAATAACCAAAGTAGAAACAACTCAAATGTCCATCAGCAGATGGATAAACCAAATGTGAAATATTCATATAATGGAATATTTTGCAGGTGTAAAAAGGAATGAAGTATGTCATATGCTACAACTGATGAATCTTGAAAATATCATGCTAAGTGAAAGAAGCCAGATACAAAAGGTCACATATCATATGATTCCTTTTCTCTGAAAAGTCCAGACTAGACAGAGACACAATGTAGCTTAGTGTTCACCTAGGGCTGGACCCTTCCAGGGAAATAGGGCGTGACTGCTAATCAGTATGTGGTTTCTTTGGGGGATAATAAAAATGTTCTAAAATTGATCATGGTGATGGTTGCACAACTCCATGAATATAACTGAATTGTACAATAAATGGGTGAATTAAATGATAGGTGAATTTTATGTCAATAAAGTTGTTTTTAAAACAATATATATTTATTTCACTCATAATAAAGTCCAACAACAGACAAAACTAATCAATGGTGTTAGAAGACAGTCTGTCTATATCTAATGAATGGTGTTAAGACGACAGTCTAGCATTCCAGAAGGGGTACCTTCTGGAGTGTTAGAGATATCCTATTTCTTGATCTGGGTGACAAATTATCACTTTAGGATAATACATCAAGCTGTACACTAACGACATATTTTTTTGTATATATGCCATACTTAATTTAAAAAGTCGACATCAGGCTGGGCACACAACAGCTCACATCTGTAATCCCAGCACTCTGGGAGCCCAAAATGGGCAGATCACCTGAGGTCAGGAGTTCAAGACCAGCCTGGCCAACATGGTAAAACATCATCTCTACTAAAAACACAAAAATTAGCCAGGCGTAGTGGCACGCACCTGTAATTCCAGCTACTCTGGAAGCTGAGGAAAGAGAATCGCTTGAACCTAGGAGGTGGAGGTTACAGTGAGCCGAGATCACGCCACTGCACTCCAGCCTGGGCAACAGAGCAAGACTGTCTACGAAAAAAAAAAAAAAGTTGACATCAAAAAAGAAAAATACTAAAGTTTCTTAATTTCGTCAGACTCTCAGGCCCTCAGTTTATTTAGTATTATTTAAAGCCAATTCTATTTATCTAGTTAGTTATTTAACTAGAAGCAGATTAGAAACTGCAAAATGGTCGGGCATGGTGTCTCATGCCTATAATCCCAACACTTCAGGAGCCCAAGGCAGGAAGATGGCTTGTGGCCAGGAGTTCGAGACCAGCCCAGGCAACGGAGACCCGGTTTCTGCCAAAAACTTAAAAATTAGGTGGACACGGTGGCGCACACCTGTGGTCCTGGCTACTGGGGCACTGAGGTAGGAAGATCACTTGAGCTGGGAGATCAAGGCTACAGTGAGCCATGATCGCACCACTGTACTCCAGCCTGGGAGACAGAGTGAGATTCTGTCTCAAAATAAGAAGAAAAGTACAGGAGGAAGTAGGAGGTACAGGCTCCCAGAAATAGGATAAAGCAAGAGAAGATGGGCACAAAGGAAGATGGTGGGGGAGCAATGAAAGGAAATATCATAGCAGAAATAAGAATTCAAACAATATAGCAATCCAGAACCATTCACTAGGGCCTGTGTAGTTCCACTAGCACCAAAGGAAACCTCCATATTACCTAAAAGGACATCAATCAATGATATTGATAACAACTCTAAATCACCAAGGAAAGACCTATGTCCAGGATTCTTTCCCTGGCAAAGAGTACAAAATATATGATCAAGCCATCTAATCAAAAGAAACAGTTACAATTGTAAGAATCTGATGTTCAAGTAAGTAAGTACCTCAGAAGTCACTTACATAAAAGACTCATTCCCCATTAAGGCCAGGCAAATGGATTATCATTATTCAATGATGATACAATGGCACGGAATATATCATACTAAGAAGCGAGTGCCCTCTTGGGGACAGATTCCTCAGTGAGTCATCTGGCACTAGAACACTGGAGATATAAATAAATATACCTATTCAAAAACAGTCTGAAATTCAAGGGGTCAAAGCCTAGAGCACCATGGCCAGGCATGGTGGCTCACACCTGTAATGCCAGCACTTTAGGAGGCTAAGGTGGGTGGATCACCTGAGGTCAGGAGCTCAAGACCAGCCCAGCCAACATGGTGAAACCCCATCTCTACTAAAAATACAAAAATTAGCCAGGCATGGTGGCACGCACCTGTAATCCCAGCTACTCGGGAGGCTGACGCAGGAAAATTGCTTGAACCCAGGAGGCAGAGGTTGCAGTGAGCTGACATCATGCCACTGCACTTCAGCCTGGGCCACAGAATAAGACTCTGTCTCACAAAAATAAAAAAATTTAAAAACCCTAGAGCATCTACGCATCGAAAGTAAGCTGTAAAACAATTAGACTGGCTGGACGCAGTGGCTCACGCCTATAATCCCAGCACTTAGAGAGGCCGACGGGGATGGATCATGAGGTCAGGAGTTCGAGACCAGCCTGACCAACATGGTGAAACCCCGTCTCTACTAAAAATGCAAAAATTAGCCGGCCGTGGTGGTGCAGGACCGTAATCCCAGCTACTGAGGAGGCTGAGGCAGGAGAATCACTTGAACCTGGGAGGCAGAGGTTGCAGTGAGCAGAGATTGTACCACTTCATTCCTGCCTGGGCGACAGAATGAGACTCCACCTCCAAAAAAAAAAAAAAAAAATTAGACTTGCAAAGCTAGACTCAGAGAAAGTTTGGAGGTGGAGCATACTTCTTGTTAGCACTTAAATACTTTTCTATGTCCCAGACTTGCTGTCACAGGCTGGGTTGGTGTGTTGGTTGGTTGGTCTTGCTAAAATGTTTTCACCACACAGGTGTAAAGGAGCCAGTGGTTGTTAAACACCACAATCTGTGAGGCTGGTATTACTGCATGGCAATGAAAAGGAAAATATGGAAACTGAGGCTCAGTGACCTGCCCAAGAGCTGAGCTGCACTAGAAGTCTCATTACATTCAAAACTCATGGACTTACAGATTTTCAAAAGGAAAGGAGTAGCCTCTGACCCTGGCTGCCCCGCCCTCCCCCAGCTGTACCTCTGAAGCTTGAGAGAATCCGGGAAGGGGCTGCAGGGAGCTACAACAGCTTAACCAGCTGCCTGACATCACAATAGAGCCTGAAGGGTAACTAACCCCTTCCTCCAGCTGGATATAAGATAAAAAGCAGCCAATACTCCTTTCTTTCCCATCTGCAGGGAAATGAAGCTATTCTCCTCTCTTCCTGTCACTATTAAAATAATGAAATCATTAACTAGTAGATATTTTCCACGAGCTGTTGCTTTTAAAGGAGTTTGTCCTTTTCCTTAGCTACCCTAGTTTATTATAACTTCCATGACACAAAGACTCTAAAATGAGGAAGATTTACCAAGTTGTCACGGTACTGTTAAAAAGGAACTCTTATTTCAGGAGAAGATTAAAAAACATTCCAACTTAATGTATCTGTGTAATTACTGGGAGCAACTCTGGTCAGGGAAGAAGTTCTTACTATTATTCTTCTCCAGCTACAAAGAGTCATAACCTTCAAATAAAGAAAGCATTGAATTTCCTTCTCTAAAGTTTGGAAACAGCCTTTCTCTGCTCCCATAATTGCTCAAAGTAAAGCAAATAGAGAAGTTAGTTCCTTGCGCATTCATTTGCTCATGAACATGCACACAAGGGACACAACCAGTTACTATTAACTAGTTGGGGGATTAAAGGGGATCATAGCAGCCACACACGCTGGCTCATGCCTGTAATCTCAGCACTTCTGGAGGCCAAGATGAGAGGATCACCTGAGGCCAGGAATTCAAGACCAGCCTAGGCAATATACCAAGAATCTGTCTCTACAAGAAAAAAAATTTTTTTTAATCGGCTGAGAGTGATGGCAGGCACCTGTCATCCCAGCTACTCCAGAGGCTGAGGCAGAAGGATTGCTGGTGCCAAAGTTTGAGGCTACAGTAAGCTATGATTGCACCACTGAACTCTAAGCTGGGCACAGAGAGGGAAGGGGAGGGGAGGGAAGGGGGAGGGGAAGGAGACTCAGAGAATTAAAGGTTTACACAGAAATATCTTTGTCTCCATCTATAAAACAGAAACTATAATACATGCATCTACCTTACAACATTATAAGGACCAAATAAAATAATCCACTGTGTAGGTCACGTGATAAGCACTCATATGTAAGCAATATGAAAAAAGCAAGAGGAGAAAATTATGCATAGCATGCTACCATTTATCTAAATAAGACAGAACAGGAATACACACCCACAATACACACACATATATTAATATATACCTACACATACTGCCTTATATTTAAACAATGAGAGAATAAGTCACAAAATTTAGGGAGAAAGGCAACAGAGTGGAAGGATCAGAGACAGAGCTGGATTTCTGAATAAATTTTGTTTTGCAGATTTGACTTCAGGCCATATATTGTATTTTTTAATATAATTATGATGCAATGAAATTAAATTTTAAGAAGCAATCTATCAAAATCAAAAGCAAAAAAGAAACGGGCCAGTGTGGTGGCTCACTCCTATACACCCAGAACCTTGGGAGGCCAAAGCAGGAGGACGGCTTGAGACCAAGAGTTCGAGACCAGCCTGGAAAACACAGTGAAACACTGTCTCTACAAAAAATAAAAAATAAGCTGGGCATGGTGGTGAACAGCTGTGGTACCAGCTACTCTGGGGACTGAGGATCACTTGAGCCTGGGAGGTAGGCTGCAATGAGGTACGATTGCACCACTGCCCTCCAGCCTGGGTGACAGAGCAAGACTGTCTCAAAGAAAAAAAAAAAAAAAAAAGAAAACCTTATTTTAAGAAGAAAAAAGGCCAGGCGTCGTGGCTCATACCTGTAATCCCAGCACTTTGGGAGGCCGAGGCAGGCAGATCACAAGGTCAGGGGTTCGAGACCAGCCTGGCCAACATGGTGAAATCCCATCTCTACTAAAATGACAAAAATTAGCCGGGCATGGTGATGTGCGCCTGTAATCCCAGCTACTCAGGAGGCTGAGGGAGGAGAATCGCTTGAAGCAGGTTGCAGTGAGCCAAGATCACACCACTGCACTCAAGCCTGGGCAACAGAGCAAGACTCTGTCTTCAAAAACAAAAAGAAGAAAAAGAGAAGCGAAGTGAAGTGGAAAACAACTGATTATAACTATATAGCCAGTTGATGACAAAACCACATATAGAACTATTCCAAGTAACTTTAAAACACAGTAATTTGTACTATACAGTCCTAGTAGGATATATGCTATGAACAAAAAAACTATACCAAGTAAGTCTTAAGCCGTTTTCAAATACTAACACTGTTGGTGGTAGTATTGGGATTATTCTGAGACTTATGAACATATTGTGGAATAAGGCAAATGAGATTTCACACTGGTGTTACAAAAGGATTTTCAGCATGGAAGGAAGGAGACACAGATGTTAGACCACTGAGGGTCAATAAAACCCCAAAACCCTGAATTGGAATAATCTACGTGAATTCACGATTTAGCTTTAAAATAAATCACTCCTTTTTTTTTAAATAACTGGATCTCACTTTTTTATTTAAGTTCTGGGGTACCTGTGCAGAATGTGCAGGTTTGTTACATAGGTATACACATGCCATGGTGGTTTGCTGCATCCATCACCCCGTCATCTGTATTAGGCATTTCTCCTAATGCTATCCCTCCCCAATTCCCCTACCCCCGGAGAGGCCCCAGTGTGTGATAATCCCCTCCCTGTGTCCATGGGTTCTCATTGTTCAACTCCCACTTATGAGGGGAGAACATGCGGTGTTTAGTTTTCTGTTCTTGTGTCAGTTTGCTGAGAATGATGGTTTCCAGCTTCATCCATGTCCCTGCAAAGGACATGAACTCAACCTTTTTTATGGCTGAGTAGTATTCCACGGTATACATGTGCCACATTTTCTTTATCCAGTCTATTACTGATGGGCACTTGGATTGATTCCAAGTCTTTGCTATTGAAATCACTCCTTTCTTAGAAACCATGTGCATCCCTCATGCCTCCATTGTGGTCTCTCAGTACCACTGTACCAAAGGAATCTGATTCCAGTATCTGGAAACATCTGATTCCAGTATCTGGAAACTACTGATTCCAGATCTGGTACAAGAAATGTGTAAGATGAGCCTGGAACATCTTAACTTCCTTGCATTCTGGTTTGACATCCCGGGCTACTAGTAGTGTCAAAGGACTTGAGAGTTGACTTGTCCCACTGGCCAAAATGGGCAATTCTGAGTATTAATAAGGTTAAAAACTATCACTGACTGAACACATCAAATATGTTTAAACTCGTGAGTTCATAAGGTTACAAAAATTCACTAAACACAACTGGAAATCAAGTAATTATGTTGAAAACTGGAAAGTAAAGAGGGGGAAAAATGAAGCATTTATCTAGTCCTTCTTCTGCAAAATTTACTTCAGGGAAACCAAATAATTGGACAAGAGTCTCTGTAGAAGTGTTCCAGCTAACAAGTAAAAAAGGAATATTAGAATTATAATGTCACCATTTCAACCTTTAATAAATTAATGGATCAGAGAACAGTCATCAATGATTGTTGGCACCACAAGAGATACACTCAAACAGCGCAGGCTTTCTGATGGAAGTTTACAACACTACGCACATAAAGCTTTGCCAAAAAAAAGAAGGGAAAAAACCCTCAAACTTGAGCCTCTAAACCTCTAGCTCTACTACCATTTTACAGGAAATGCATGGATAGAAGTACATCGTAATTGAAGCTACTGAAATATAACATAAAAATCAAGACTATGAACTTTTTGTTGCCAATTCATGATGAGATTAGTACAGAAATTGAGAGTAAGCATTTAGAAGTATTTGCAAATTAAACCATGACTTTATGTCTACTGACACTGAATCTAACAATTTTTTAACGGGGCTGGTCTCAAATATACCTTTTTTATGTCACTTTTCTAATTCATTTGTACTGTATTTTACAAACAGTCCACAATATTTTAAAAATTAGTCCTAAACCATAAATAATTTGAAAACCTCTGCTCTACTAGACAAACACCCATTCAACAAATAAACTGCCAGAGGAAAAATAAAATAATTAAGAGATAGAATGTGAGAGACAACAGATACATCAATGATCTATTAAATTTTGGAAACTTATTTGGATCCTTATATAAACTGCAAGAAATATATATGCACAGTCATACACAAATATGTGTATGTATATATGTATGTGAGAGACAGAAAAACAATGTCAGAGAAATATGAACTGATAATATTAAGGAATATTAGTTTTCCTTAGGCAGACAACAGCATTATGATTTTTCTAAAGCATCCTTATCTTTCAGAGACATATACTTAAAATATTTATGGATGAAATGCATTTGGAATTTGCTTCAAAAGTTTGGGGGAGCAAAGGCAAAGGTTATACAGATGAAATAACATTGTCTACAAATTGGTAGTTGTTGAAGCTGGGTGACAAGGAAATAGAGGTTCATTATACTGGTCTCCCCTCTTAGCTATGTATAGTTGAAATGTTCACACAAAGAAAGGTTTTCTGAACACTTGGCTATTATTACTATTATTTAAACATAACTAAGAGAGAAGTGTACAAGTACTCTAACACAGTTCCATGTAAAATGTTACCTGCTTTCAAATGAGGGAGCCATAACATCCAACTACAGGGGCTAGGGGAACTTTATAATTTCTAAAATGAGCAAAATGGGTGTGCTCTGGACCCAGGAAGGAGAAAACAGAAAAACATGAAAAGTGGGAGAGTAATGGGCATAAACAATAGTCAGCAAGGCAGTCAGTGACTGTGAAATAATAACAATAATGCTAACAGATTTCTCTGCGCCAGGCACTGTATTAGGCACTTTACATACATTTCTCACCTATTCCTGGTTATCAGTCCTATGAAGAATGCATCACTTGCCTCAGGTCTCAGAATCTGAACCAAAGTCTCTGATGCTACAGCCCTTTCCCTGTGTTCCTCTGCCTTTCCAAGATAGTGGGGAAGACACGTCTCATCATGAGGAAGCTTAAATACCAAGCTAAGAAATTTACATGGTAATTTTTGTTTGTTTGTTTTGTTTTGTTTTTTACACAGTACTTTTTAAAGAAAATACAGTGGCAGTTTTTGAAAAGAAAAATAATGTAATTTCAGGTAAACTTTAAGAAGATTCATCTGGCAGCAATCAAAACTATCCATTAGGCCAGGCATAGTGGCTCACACTTGTAATCCCAGCATTTTGGGAGGCCAAGATAGGAGTATCACTTGAGACCAGGAGTTTGAGTCCAGCCTGGTCAACAAAATGATACCCCATCTCTAATATTTTTTAATAAATAAAAATTTAAAAAAGAAAAACTACCAATTAGAAAAAACAGTTTAGCAATAGGAAGGGGGGCCAGAAGGCTACTGCAATTGGTGTGACTGAGACATAATGAGGGTCGGAACTACAGGAGCTGGAATTACGTGCAAAGACAAATGCTTTCTCTCCAAGTATTCCCCCTCTCCCTGCTGAAAGACACTTGTAGGAGACACTTCTATGACCACCAACTCTAGATACACTGCAGTCTGTCAGCCCACAAATTACATGATATCCTAGGTTTCCAGAATGGCACGTAAACATAAAATCCTAGGTGTGATCTGACGGGAACAGCACTATCACCTCCCCAGATCAACATATTTCTTTGAAGGTAACGTAAAAACCTTAAACATTTTTGGCAGATGCATCAGCGTAAGTCACATCCCAGTAACACACCCAGGCCCTTTCACATAGGTGCTATGGGGTAGTTAGTTCATTTTTGGACCCAAATGCAAGATACAGGATTCTATTCCATTTCAGCTATTAATTTTAATTAAAGATCTTAATGGACCTGCATTCTATAACTTGCAGTATATGCCATACCCGTCAAGACATTTACAAATTCAGCTGTGCACTATGTCTCACGCTTGTAATCCCAGCACTTTAGAAGGCCAAAGTAGGAGGATCACTCAAGCCCAGGAATTCGAGACTAGTCTGGGCAACGTATCAGGACCCCATCTCTATTAAAAATACGAAAATTACCCAGGCATGTGCAACTGCAGTCCTAGCTACACAGGAGGCTGAGGCAAGAGGATCTCAAGCCCTGCAGTTCAAGGTTGCAGTGAGCTACGATCACATCACTGTACTCCAGCCTGGGCGACAGAGCAAAACTCTCTAAACATAATAATTTAAAATTGTATTTTATTTTATTTTTGTAGAGACAAGATCTTGTTATGCTACCCTGGCTGGTCTTGAACTCCTGGGCTCAAGTAATCCTCCACCCTCAGCCTCCCAAAGTGCTGGGATTACTGTAATAAGCCACCATGCCCAGACAAATTTTTTTAGAAGACATTTACAAATTCAGTTAATATGCCTAGGTCCTCATCCAACTTACTGGCAAAAATGTTGTTGGGGATAGGATCAAACACAGAAACCTGCTGGGTCACTAGAGAACTACAGGACTGAAATGAGCAAGTCAGTAAAATGAGTGTAGCAATGAATGGGAGGGCATTTGATGCTGAAGAACTCTACTGAACCATAAAAGGCACACAGAACATGCCATCATCAGCTTGCTTTTTTCTCTGGGCTTGTGTACATGAATTCACTTTATAAATTATATGGCTCTATACAAATAAATGGCATTTTCATTATTGTGATTATTATCATTCCTTAAATCTCCTGAAAATCATACGGTTCTCTGCTTTGCTCTTAAAGATTAGAAGAATAACAAGAATTAGAGCCAAAACATGTACTGAGCTGGTGATGGTTTACAAAGAAAAGTTCCTTCCAGTAGAAGCAGCTACCAACAAAGGCATTTCCTGACCAGTCCTATGAAATCTTCTAAAGCGTGAACTGTTTGTTTGTGGACACATTGTTTGCTACCACCCGAACCCAACAGCTGGAGGGAAGAAGCAACAGATGTTCAGTGACTGGCCAATTGCTCTAGGAACTGCCATAGTCCATGGCTTAAAACAATGATTTTTCTAAACAGAGAAAGATCACAATCAAATGAAAGACAAGATATCCCGATGTGCTCCACTGCAAAAATGCTGTTTGTTAAACATAAAAGGTCATTTGAAGAACAGCCAATGAACAATTAATTAGCAGAGCAAACAAGAATATTTTTGAAGGAAGAAGCAACAGAGGACAGAACTTTACTGAATTTTGAATGATTTCTTTTCTCCTACTAAATATAAAAGGTTTTTTTGTGGAAACTATGAGGTCATTGTTTTCCAGAGTCTTTAGTATAGGAAACAGCTGTGGGGACTACACAAACAGAGAACACTGCCCTATTTAGTAGCCCCTCATTGTGACAAGTGTATAGATGGGGGACAGGAAAAATCCATCAAGCCACGCACAAATAAAACAAAAGTAGCAGAATCAAACTAAAAACTTTAAGTCACACAAAGGAAGATGTAAAATAACTAACTCAGGAAAACCATCTATATGATTACAACTGTATCTTGATTTAAGTGATAGTTCCATGTTTAGACTAGATCAGTTCCTTTCTACATGGGTCACCAAAAACTTAAATGATTCACTTTGCACAGTACCTGAAAATGATAATATTCAATAAATACAGCTTTTCAAAAAAGTATTCTTGGGGATTCTTATGTTCAAATACTATATGACCCATCCAAAACTAAACTTGTCCACCCACCTCCAGAATGGCTTTTCCATTTTATTTTTCCAATCATCAAGAGTGCCATCCCAAAACAACCTGTTTCAAAATCTCAATGTTTTTCATCTCCTCCTCCTTATCCACTCTTAACACACCTCTAAAGCTGCCAAACACTGTCAACACTGCTTCTAACATAAGCTCAAAAATCAGAGAAGAAAGGAGCAAGAGACAAAGAAAACAAAGTAAGTGAATCCAGCCCACTCCACTATGGGGCATGTGACTGCCCCCTACAGTATCACCTAAGACTCTGCTTAAGCTTGTGTGGTGATAGGAAAAATACTACTATGTGAGACAGCTCTTCCTATTTTCAGACAACTTGCTCATAAATCCTATATATGAGGCCCGCCATTCCCTTTTCTAATTTCTCCTCTCCCCTCTCAAAGCTTAAAGCCCAAGAGTAATCACAGTCCTCAAGTGAGGCCTGACTGAAGCCCGTAACAGAACTGGCCCACCAACCAGCACATCTACACTTACAACATCAGAGGCTGCGGCTGGCTGCTCTGCAAGCTGTCTTTGGTTGTGGCATGTTCCTCTCAGATTAACCAGTATGTTGTGCACCTCCTACAAACCAGGCGCAGAGATTCGACGTTGAATAAGACATAATCACTGTGCATGAGGGAGTAGGGGGTAGAGACAGCAATGGATTTAGGAAACAGAATCCTTTTGCCTCTGAGAGTGATTTTTCTGTTTTTAAACAGTTCATACAGCATGGGGATTATCTGATCCTTGGAAGAATGTATGAATAAATCCAACCAATCCTGTTACCCTTTGAGGGAACAGGCAGTTCTTTAATAGCTTTCCATTTCTTTTTCAGTTGTCAGTCAATTCAGGCTTTCCTACTATTGCATTTTTAGTTGATATTTTGTGGAAAGTTATTGATTTTATCAGTGACAGGCAAGCATTCAGTAAACATGGTTGCCTGCCCCAAATTAATGCATATATTTAACATTAAAATTCACAAGTATTGGCCAGGCGCAGTGGCTCATGCCTATAATCTCAGCACTTTGGGAAGCCAAGATATGCAAATCACTCCAGCCCAGAAGTTCAAGACCAGCCTGGACAACATGGCAAAACCCATCTCTACAAGAAAATACAAAAGTTAGCCAGGTGTGGTGCCTTGCACCTATAGTCCCAGCTACTCAGGAGGCTGAGGTGGGAGGATCACTTGAGCCTGGGAGGTCGAGGCTGTAGTAAGCCAGTATCATGCCACTGTACTCCGGCCCAGGCAACACAGTGACACCCTGTCTCACAAAAAAAACAATTAACACAGATTACTTTGTTTTTGAAACTTTACGAAATGATTCTAAAATTTTGAGAAATGTTAAATAGCATGAGAAAGAAGAATAGGCAATGATAACACCATATAGCACCAGTAAAAGAACTGATAAAACAGAATACAAAATTCAGAAATAAACTATAACTCTAAATATAGAGTACCCTTTTGTAAATAAGCAGGATGGCCATAAGGTTGGGGTAACAATGGTAACAACATCAGTTAGCACTCGGTGAGCCCTGGTGGTATGCCAGGCCCCCTGCCAAGTTATTCTCTCATTTGTTTTCAAAACAGTCTTATAAAATAGATTATACTTTTATCTCCACTTTACAGATGAGGAAATTAAGCCCAAAGAGCTAAATGCCAAAGGTCCCAAGGCTAGCAAGTGGTGCAGCCAGGATTTGAACACAGGCAGTGTGGCCCCTCAGCCAAGCTCTTAACCACTCACTATACTACACAAGATTGGAAATAACAAACCTTAAAATAAATACTCACTGTACACATGCACCAAAGTAAACTCCATATTCTGAAGAGATAAATATTTTAGAACACAACAGAAAAAAGCTTAAAAAATTAAAAAATTAAAAACTATCCTATAATCAAAAATACCATTTTCAGCTATATAGTAAGAAAAACAATAAAGGCAAGGTCAGATTAAAAAATATAAATTAAAATGTTCTGTAATATATAAAAGTACCAAACTAAAAGAGCAAGAGGATGAGGGAAATATTTATATCAAAGTACCAAATGTTTAAAGTTGTTACCTTACACACACACACATTCTTTTTTTTTTCTCTTTTTTCTTTTTTCTTTTTTTTTTCACATTGGACATTTGTACAACACACACACACATTCTATAGAGAGCTCTTATAAAGTTTAAAAATCAAAAAAAGTCTTCAAAATCTAAATAGACACCATAACAAAATGGGATTTATTTCTGGAATGAAAGGAGGTTCAACACATGAAAATCAATCATAACATTAACAAAATAAAGAGAAAAAAAAAACATGATCATCTCAGCTGGTGCAGAAGAAAGCATTTGACAAAATTCAACACTCTTTCACAATAAAAACACTCAACAAACTGGGAATAGAAGGAAACTTCCTCAATATGATAAAAGCACCATATCAAAAAGCACCCCCAACATCACACTCAATCGTCAAAGACTAAAAGCTTTTCCTTTAAGCTCAAGAAACAAGATAAGGATGCCTAGTTTTACCACTTCTGTTCAACACTGTATGAGAAGTTCTAGCCAGAGCAATTAGGCAAGAAAAAAAAACAAAAGCCATCAAAAATGGAAAGGAAAAAGTAAAATGATCTCTGTTCACAAATGACATGATCTTGTATATAGAAACACACAAAGATTCCATACCAAAATCTGTTAGCACTAACAAATTCGGCAAAGTTGCAGGATACAAAATCAGCATGCAAAAATCAGTTGCATTTTTATTTACTAGTAATGAACAATCCAAAAATGAGATAAAATAATTCCATTTACAATAGCATCAACAAGAATAAAATACTTAGGAATAAATTTAACCAAGGAAGGAAAACACAGTACACTGAAAACCACAAAACATAGTTGAAAGGAACTGAAGACATAAATAAATGAAAAGACATCCCATGTTCATGGCTTAGAAGACTTAATATTGTTAAGATAACAATACTACCCAAATTGATCTACATAGTCAATGCAATCTCTGTCAAAATCCTAACAGCATTTTTTTTTGAAGAAACAAAAAAGGCCATCCTAAAATTAAACATGGAATAATATCAAGAGACTGAAGCTTGAAAAAGACAAAATTGAAGGACTCACATTTCCTGATTTCAAAACTTACTACCGTATACAGCTACAGTAATTAGAACAGTGAGGTTAAAGACATACATAATGTTAAAGTCTAATAAAAACGGACATATAAATCAATGGAATAGAACAGAATCAAGAAATAAACCCTCACATATATGATCAATTGATTTTCCACAAGGGTACCAAGATCACTCAATGCGGAAAGTATAGTCCTGTCAACCATGGTATGGTTCTGGGAAAACTGGACAGCCATATGCAAAAGAATGAAATTGAACCTTACCTAAAATTAATACAAAAATTAATTCAAAATGGATCAAAAACCTAAACATAAAAACTAAAACTCTCAGAAGAAAACATAAAGGGAAAACTTTATGACAATGGATTTGGCAATGACTTTTTGAATATGACACCAAAAGCACAGGCAACAAAAGAAAAACCAAATAAAGTGAACTTCATCAAAATTAAAAACTTGGCCAGGCATAGTGGCTCATGCTTGTAATCCCAGCACTTTGGGAGGCCAAGGCACGTGGATCACTTGAGGTCAAGAGTTCGAGACCAGCCTGGGCAACATGGTGAAACCCCGTTTCTACTAAAAATACAAAAAATTAGCTGGGCGTGGTGGTGGGCACTTGTAATCCCAGCTACCCAGGAGGCTGAGGCAGGAGAACTGCTTGAGCCCGGGAGGCAGAGGTTGCAGTGAGCCAAGATTGCACCACTGCACTCCAACCTCGGCAACAAAGCAAGACTCCATCTCAAAAAAACATAAAACAAACAAACAAAAACTTCAGTGCCTGAGAAGGCACTACCAAGAGAGTGAAATGACAATACACAGAATGGAAGGTAATAGCTGCTAATCAAATATCTGATAAGAAATTAACATCTAGAATATATAAAGAACTCTTACAATTCAATACCACCACTAACAAAAACCTAATTCAATTAGCAAAGACCTGAACAGACATTTCTCCAAAGATATACAAATGACCAATATGCACTTGATAAGATGCTCATCATTAGTCATTAGGAGAATGTAAATCAAAACCACAATGAGGCCTGGTGTGGTGGCTCATGCCTATAATCCCAGCATTTTGGGAGGCCAAGGCAGGTGGATCACTTGAGCCCAGGAGTAGGAGACCAGCCTAGACAACATGGTAAAACCTCATCTCTACAAAAACACAAAAATTAGCCATGCATAGTGGCATGCACCTGTAGCCTGAGGTACTCAGGAGCACTGAGGTAGGTGGATCCCTTGATCTCAGGAGGTTGAGGCTGCAGTGAGCCATGACTAGACCACTGCACTCCAGCCTGGGTGACAGAGCAAGACCCTTTCTCAAAAAACAACAACAACAACAAAATCCACAATGAGATACCACTTTATACCCACTAGGATGGCTATTATCAAAAACACATGGAAACTAACAAATGTTGGTGAAGATGCAGAAAAATCAGAACCCTCGTCCATTATTGGTGAGAATGTAAAATGGTGCAGTTAGTAGAAGATAGTTTGACAGTCCCTCAAAAAGTTAAACATAGAATTACCAAATAATCTGAAAAAATTGAAAACAAGAACTCAAACAGATACTCGTACATCAATATTCACAGTATCAATATGCACAATATCCTAAAGGTGGAAACAATCCAAGTGTCTACTGGCAGATGAAAGAATAAAAACCTGTTACATATGATGGAATAGTATTCAGCCATAAAAAATGAAATTCTGACACATGCTATAACATGGATGAACCTCGAAAACATTATGTTAAGTAAAATAAGACAGACAAAAAATTTTTGCATATTATATTGTATAATTCCCTTTTTCAACGTACCTAGAATAGGCAAATTTACAGAGATAGAAGAAAAACAGAGGTTACTGAGGACTAGAGAAGAGTTATTGCTTAATGCATACAAAGTTTCTGTTCGGGACAATGAAAAAGTTCTTGAAATAGAGAGATGGTTGTACAACATTGTATCTAATGCTGCTGGATTGTATACTTATAATGGTACATTTTATGTTGTGCATATTTTACTAAAATAAAAAATGTTCTTAAGTGCTAAGAGATAAATGAGCAAAGAATGGATATAACAAATTTAAATTACAAAACCAAACTCATTCTACCAATGGTTTCTGAGTACCCAACATGTACCATTTACTGTGCTGGGTGAAGATTACTATCAACTAGCAGCACTATAATTTTTGTAATTTCTTTTCTTTACAACATAACACATAAGAAATCAAAAAGATGTCCACACGTTTTTTATGTTCTAAGGATATGTCTGGAAATGTATCCTAAAGAAACAACCCAACAAAGCAAAAAGCTATTAACATGATTCATGTTCATTATAGTTTAAAAAAAAAAAGAGTAGGGAGGAAAATGCCCAAAGTAAGAGGACAGAATAAGTAAATTATCACTTATCAATGTGATAATACCATATAAATTATTAAACATTAAACAGTATTATGAATCTTCTTTAGATACATTTAAAAATATTTTACAAGTTGCATTTAAAAATCAGAATCCAAAATGGTCTGACCAGAATAACGACTATGTAAAATATTGTAAGTGAACAAGAAGTACAAAAATGTAAATCAATGGCACCTTAGGGCAATGTGTTCCACAGAGTAAGAGCATGTATGTCACACTGCCCTGAGTTCAAGCTGAAGCTCTGCCCCTGCAAATGCATAAAGAAGCAAACTAGGTCAAATCAGAATGACAGATTTGTGCTGGTTTACATCATTGGTTGGAAAGACATTTTTTTAAAAAAATCAGAATTGGAATTTTCTAATAAACAGAAATCTCTAGTCAAAACTCTATCCTAAACTACCAAATATTTTCCCTCATTAATTACCATGGAACCACAAATATAACATGTCTAAAATAGAATTTATCATCTTCGAAAAGCTCTAAATTGCTTCAGTTTCCCAAATGTGACCAGTTTCAAAGAGTCTAAGATACATACTAGTTGTTCTGAACCAGATTCTGTCCTTTCCCCTCTCTCATCATCATTCAACCCATCCTCCATGTCCCTAGTCTCTGAGTGACCATTCTTTTGAAAAGAAAAGAAAAAGACAGTCACATCACAAGCTTGTCTAAATTTATTTGGTGCCTGCCTTTGCAGGATGCTATTCTGCGACGTTGCACCCACAGACTTCCACGGGTGGAAGATCCAGCCCTGCCCAAACCATTACTCAGTGAGCCTCCTCCCATCCTACCTTGTCAACCACTACCCTTCCGCTACAACCACCCTAGACCTTGAAATTTTCTGAAGAAGCCACGTTGTTTGAGGTTCCAAACCTTTGCACTTGAAGGATCTGCTGCCCTGCAGAGGACTTTCCCAACTTTCCCCTGTCCACCTAGAAGATTCCTACCAAATCCTTCAAGACACGGAGCAGGTAGTTTCTTCAGTCACTCCACAGGCCCCCGTTCCTCCCTCAGGTGACCTCACCCCTAGGTTTGACAGCACTGTCCCAGCACTCATCCTACCCTAATGCAATTATTTTTATACCCATTTGTCTTCTCTTCTAAATCCTGAATTCCTTGAGGGCATGGGCCACTTCACTCATCTTCATGTTCCCAGTGCCTTGTAATGCAGGACCAGCACAGGAAATGTGCTCAATAAATCTGTGGACTTAATAAATCTATATCCTGTCTGCAAAATACCAACCTGATTTGTTTCTTAATGGGCATAAATTGATACTAGGCCAGGTTCGGTGGCTCATGCCTGTAATCCCAGCACTTTGGGAGGCTGAGGCAGGCAGATCACCTGAAGAGTTCGAGACCAGCCTGGTCAACATGGTGAAACCCGTGAAACCCCATCTCTACCAAAATACAAAAATTAGCTGGGCATGGTGGTGCATGACTGTAATCCCCGCTACTCAGGAGGCTGAAGCAGGACAATCACTTGAACCCTGGAGGCAGAGGTTGCAGTGAGCCGAGATCACACCACTGCACTCCAGCCTGGACGACAGAGTGAGACTCCATCTCAAAATAAAAAATAAAATAAAATAAAATAATTATTTCTGCAGCTCTACACTGCATTCAGCACTAAGAGCAAGCAGTCAAACTATGAAGCAAACCAGGTGTCGTGACTCTGGCCTCCTGGTTTTCCTGCTACTTCTCTGACTGCCCCTTAAAAGAGGTCCTCTCTCTTCTCCTGTCCACTCATTTTTAGTTTCCCTCAAAGGTTTAGTCATGGGCTTCAGACCTTCTAAATATGTTCCTGGTTTCAATTATTACCTCTATGCAGCTGAATCCACATCTATACAGCTAGTCCTAAATTGTACCTAATTTCCAACTGTCTATTAAGACTTCCTCTCTTAAGTGGGAAGGTCATATCCTATGACTCCCAACCCCACATATTCAAATTAAATGTACCATCTTTCTGCTCCTCATGCTCCATAAACCGCTTCCCTTTCTAAGTGCTCAATTTCTATCAGCTATTAAATTTCTATCAGACATCCCTATTATTTCTTTGTCATCTTGGCCTAAAATCTCAGTACTCCCTTTACCACTCCACCTCGTGTCGTTTCCTAATAATGTCCAATGTCCTCCAAAGTGTCTCCTGGATTCACCTTTCCTCCTCCTTTTCCTCACTTCATTCCTGTGATTGTTTTCTCCCTGTATTTATTTTCTCCTCCATTTGATTCATTTTTGCTCACCATCAGACCCATTTTTCTAAAATCGTTTTCATCAAATCAGTCTCTCTGCACAACTCAAGAAGCCTCAATTGAATCACTACTGATTGCAGCCTCAAGGCTAAACTGCTGTGACAGACTCTCAAAGCCATCCATAATTTGCCCCCCTCTCCTCTTCCCAGTCATCTAAATTTATGTCCCCTTCATTCCAAATCAGTGGTTCTCAATTTTGCTGCCCAGGGACATTTGGTATCTGGAGACATTTTTAATTGCCATGACTTCGAGTAGGGAGGGAGTACAACCACATTTAGTGGATAAAAGCCAGGGATTCTGCTAAACATCCTACAGTACCAGGACAGCTCCCAACAACAAAGAATTATCCAGCCCAAAATAGCAACAGTGCCAAGGCTGAGAATCTCTGCTCCAAATCAAGGCTCTCTGTCCCCAGACCATGCTATATCTATGCCTCTGCTCAGAATATTTCCCTAGCAACCTAGAATGTCATCTCTCTTCGCCTTAACTAGCAATGTTTCATTTATCTTCAAATCCCATTCTAAGTCTGTATCCCATGGCTTTAAATACCATCTACTGGCGATGACTCCAAAATGTTTATCTTATCTTCTGACTCCCTTACCCAGATGCCTACTTGACATCTCATAAGTGTACTATTTAACAAATTTGAACCGGAACTCCTGACTCTCCCAAAACTGCTTCTCCTCAGATAAGTATACAGCCCCAGCAATCACCCAGTTGCCCAGGAAAACAGCTGGGAGTTATTCTTGATGCTCTCTTTGGTGTCCTCTGCCCCAGTGTCTTGCCCCGAATCAATCCATTAGCAAGTCCTGTCTACCTCCAGACATATCTCAAATCCATCCAGTTCTCCACTTCCCTCCATCATCCCTTTTACCCAGTCCATCACAAAAGCCTCCTAACTGGTCTCTCTGCCTCCATTCTACTCACTATTCAGTGCCCAGAATGACCACTTCACATTTTCATAAGATCCTACCTACCAGGACTCTGTCAGAAGCCTACAACAGCCTCTCTAAGAGAATAAAAGAGATTTTATTCTCTTAGAATAAAATCTAAACCACTTACCTTAGTCTACAAGGCACTATAGCTACACAAGGCAGACTCAGCCTCTGCCTACCTGGCCCCTGCCCCTCTTTCTAGCCCCTCCATCCTACTTTCCTCCTGGCTCTCTAGCTGCAAACTAGATTTGTCAGTCTTTTAAGTGTACCCTCAGCTCTTTCCAACTACAGAGCCTTCTGCATTTTATTCCTCCTGCCTGGTCACACCCATCATTCCTTCTCATATACCTTATCTATTTCTCTTTAGCACTTCAACAATAATTTTTTTTTTTGACACAGGGTCTCACTCTGTTGCCCATACCAGAGGGCAGAGGTGCAATCTCAGCTCACTGCAGCCTGGACCTCTTGGGCTCAGGTGATCTTCCCACCTCAGCCTCCAAAGCAGCTGGAACCACAGGTGTGTGCCACCAGGCCCAGCTAATTTTTGTATTTTTTTTTGTAAAAGCAGGGTTTCATCCATTGCCCAGGCTGGTCTTGAACTTCTGGGCTCAAGAATCTGCCTGCTTCAGTCTCCCAAAGTGCTAGGATTACAGGTGCATGCCACCATATCTGACCTATTGTAATTTTTAATTTCATATTTACCAGTGATTACTGAATAATATCTGCCTCCTCTGTGGTAATAAAAGTTCCATGAAGGAAGGGACCACATGGCCTTTTGCAATTTTTCTTAACATTATCGTATACTTTGTTTACCACTATATAACAAATGACTTGTACAATATGTGGCATGGAGTTAGAAACTCAAATTTGTAGACACTTAATTGCTGACAACAAACAAAAGGATGAATAAATGAATCTTTCTACTTATACCTTCATACACAATGATCTCACCCCTCTCTGAGCTCCCAGTGAACTTTCCTCATCAGTACACCTTAAAACAGCTTCCCTATAAGCAGCTAAGTTCTCTGAGGACTGAGGGCAAGAACCTAGTCCTATAACCTTTGTACTTAATCCTCTATTCCCAGCCCCTTACCTAAACTAACCCCTGTACACACAATAACTGTGCAGCAAATGTGATTTAAGTCTGCAAATATGGAGCTCTATCACTATTCCGTGTGTTTTTATTCCTCAATTAGTCCTCTTGGAAAATTTCTTGTAATTCTTACGCTTCCCTTTTACCAAACTTGGTAAGATGTAGCAAACATCAGCTCAAAGCTTACTGGAGAGAGATCCACACGTGTTGATATATGTGTTGAAACAGTCTGAAAGGACTGTGTTTTAAGAAAGACTTCCAAAAACACCTAAGCCTGAGGAGCAATGGCACGAACATGAAGCTGGCTGCAGATGACCTTATTTTCACTCCAATTCAGCACCACAGTCTCAGAGGAAAAAAATGTTACACGTTTCAGCACGTCCTCTCTGCTGGTGTGTATGTTATGTTGAGACCTGCCGTCTCAGTGCTTGTACTGATAAGGCCACCCCAGGCCCAGGACCCAGTGTGTGCACCAGCAGCGCAGGGGTACACAGAGTCGACAGTCAGTGGAAGTCAGAACTCTGGTTCTGCCCCCCTCAACCTCCAGCCAGCAGGTGAGCTCAGTTCCCTCATCCTGAAAGGCTAGGGGCTACTCACACCACATCTGAGTCTCCTTCCACGTCTAAAACTTCATGATTCTATCATCTTTCTCCCTGAGATTTGGAGCTTTGCTAAACTCAAGTGACGGCGTTTGACGGACGAGAGAACTAACCAGGAAGGGATGTACTTTCTATTTTATATTCTGTCACAAAGCTAAATGTGACCTACACAATTTCATTTTTTTCCCCAAGGGACACCCTGAATCAGTGTGCTTTGTGGAAAACACTGAAATATCAGTACACTAAAGAACTTGACATAAACCAGAAAAAAACTGTGTACCATGGTTTTGCTGCATAGCGCCAGAGCCCCCAGCATGAGTGCATGGAAAAGCAGGCTGGGAAACTAAGCAAGTGTGAGCCTCTGATTGTCAAGTTGTTCACCATTAGTCTCTTACACATGTTTATTCCTTTTGTAACTTGAGAATTCTCACGAATAAAAAAGCACCACAAGGCACCAAAGTTCAAGAAAAAAATATGGGAGAGACAATTCTATTCATCAATTACTATTTGTTTCACTGCAAATTTGGAAGCAGTCCCCACAATTCTTTTATCAATAGATCACTCTGTTCCAGCTGTTCTTCACCAGCACAATTTAAAAATTGCTGCCATAAAATTTATCTTTCTTGCTTGAAAGATGACCATCCATCTTTTTACTTATTGCAAAAGGGCTCTGAGTACTAAAACTCAGAAAGCATTTGTAAGAATCTGGGGCACCCATGCTCCTATGAAAGCATTAAGCTGATTTCCCTTTAAAACAGCATATTATATATTCAAAGTGATTTATTTACTCCCACTATTTTACCAAGAAAGTGATACAAGGGTCCTGCCAATGAAGTCTAAGTTTTACCCTAGCGCTGCTGCAAACACACACACACACATTCATAGACAGAGGAAGACAAAAGGCGGGGGTAAGCAAGGTAACCATTTTAAAGGCTGGGGAAGTAAGGGAAACTTGTGCTGAGTCTCCAAACGTTCTTCCAATAGTTTCTCAGCCTCAGCACTATTGACACTTTGGGCTGAAAAATCCTTTATTAAGGGGGGGCTGTCCTGCACACTGTGTGACATTTAGCAGCATCCCTGGAATCTACCCACCACATGCCAGTAGCACCCTGATCCCAGTTGTGACAACCAAGTATGGCTCCAGACATTGACAAACATCCCAGGGGGGATGGGAACAGGGTGGGGTGAGGACAGGCAAAAGTGCCCGTGCTGAAAACCAGTGCTCTAAGAGTAGGAAAAAAACAAATCTGTGTAAAAAGAGAAAGGACAAAGGTAGTGGCTAGAGACATTTTTTAAAGCATATCAAGGTTGAGCTAGTCAACTCATTTCATCCTGCGAAATGAAAACCCAACTTTAACAACCATCTAGCCCGTCCAAAACCAAAAACTGTCTACTTGGCAAGCTCCTAAAACTCAAATCAATGTGGTTAGAAAGGAAGAAAGAATTCTAATTGAAAAACTTACAAAGAAAATCGTTAGTAACTTAAAGTTTTAAGATAACAAAAGCACATTCAAAGACCTAGTAAGTGCTTTTCTAACCTCAAGACAAACCATCTCAACTCCTCTGCCAACTTCAACCAACTGGTGGTGGCTGCCTGGAGCCCAGAACTGAGCTGGATTCTAAGGCTGAATGTGAGCGATCTGAAAGTGAAGAATATCCGAGTGAAATAACAATGTCTGCTCCAAGCAAGCGAAGCACAGTGAGCAGTGAGGTATACCTCACATCCAACTTCTGGTGTCTAACTTTCTTTTTTCTTTTTTTTTTTTTTTTTTTGGCAGAGTCTTGCTCTGTCGCCCAGGCTGGAACGCAGTGGCGTGATTTTGGCTCACTGCAACCTCCACCTCCTGGGTTCAGGCGATTCTCGTGCCTCAGCCTCCGGAGTAGCTGGGATTACAGGTGTGTGCCACCACACTCAGCTAATTTTTTTATTTTTTGAGTAGAGAGGGGGTTTCACCATGTTGTCCAGGCTGGTCTCAAATTCTTGGCCTCAAGTGATCCACCCACCTTGGCCTCCCAAAGTGCTGGGATTACAGGCATGTGCCACTGTGTCCTGCCTTGGTGTTCAACTTTCTTTATATTCAAAATAATACCTGTCAAATTTGGCTACAATAAAACATTTCTTAAAAAGTAATCCTCCCCAGTTACCTAACAGGGAGAAGAAAAAGGGAAAAAAAATGAATTATACCACTTCCTTGCTGAAAAATCAACTCTGGATTCTCAACTTGCAGAGGATGAATCCAAACCAGCATAGCTCACGAAACGCTTCACAGTGTATTTCCAACACGCTTCTCCCAGGCTTCCTGCACCCTCACTGCTCTCTATGGCGCAGCCAGCCACTAAATGTCTATTCCCCAAAACCACACGCCCTTTCATGCCACTTCACCTCTTCCTTGCCCCGTAAATTTTTATTCATCTTTCAAAACACTGCTCAGGAGCCACCTTGTCTGTGATGCTTTCCTCGTTCCTTGGTGCCTGCTAGTCACAGGATGGTCCTTGGGCCAAAAGCACCGGCATCGCCAGGGAGCTTGTTAGAAATGCAGAATCTCGGGTACCACTCCAGCTCTACCGAATCTCAATTTGCTTTGTAGCAAGATCCCCAGGTGAATTACGTGCACACTGAAGCGTGAGAAGCACTGTCTCAGGGAACTTCCCAGATCCCACTAGACTCAGCTCTTCATAGCTGCCCAGGTGGTAAACCCCTCCTTTACTCATCTCCTCTATGAAGACAGGAAAACCCATATACCCACCCTCCAGCCTCTATGACAGGCAACTGACAGGGTTATAGTCAATGAGATGTCAGCAGAAGCCTGCTGAGGGAGCTTCTGGAAGAATTTTTATTTCCCTAATGACTTCCTGCCTTCCTGGGTAGAATGCCGGGTGCTGTGGCTGCCATCACTGGACAACCATGAGGTGGCAAACGTAAGAACAAAAAGCCAATGATAGCTAAAAAGGCAACAGGATGGAAATACAGAAATCTGTATCCTTGTTGGGCCCATCAAACCATAGAATCATCCACCTCCAGAATCGCTGTGTGTGCGAATTGCCAATTGCAATGTTTTTACTGCTTAAGGCACTATCATTTGAGATTTTTCTTTCTTGTGCTGAAGGCATTCCTAACTGATTAAGCAAGCCTTCAATAAATGGGAAGTGAATGAATGAATGCAGAGTGAAACCTACTAAAGGTTCAGGAGATTACATTTTTTAAAAAGCCAGGCCTCTTAAGAATCTGTTCATGTCTGCCAAAGCAAGCCTATAAATCAGTCTCTGTACTTCTAGAATTATTGACCCATTTCTGCTCACAGCTTAATGGATAAAAAAGTAAACATAAACTGATAAAAAGCAATGGAAATGTTCACATACAAAGATGCTGTAGAAATTGATTTTCACATTTTGGAAAAGAGGAGAAAACCAAACTTAAATACTAGGCTCTGACCTTGAAAAGTTTACAAAGAGGGGCAGGAGAGGGGTGGGGGGACCCCACAGTAGCCAGTTCTCCTGATCATTCTCCTTCTACTTTCTAATTTCAGCTGGGCACGGTGGCTCCTGCCTGTAATCCCAGCACATTGGGAGGCTGAGGCGGGTGGATCACTTGAAGTCAGGAGTTCAAGAACAGCCTGACCAATATGGTGAAACCCCATCTCTACTAAAATACAAAAATTAGCTGGGCGTGGTGGTGGGTACCTGTAGTCTCAGCTACTCAGGAGGCTGAGACAGGAGAACAGCTTGAATCTGGGAAGCAGAGGTTGCAGTGAGCTGAGATCAGGTCACTGCCCTCCAGTCTGGGCAACAGAGCAACAGGCTATCTCAAAAACAATAATTTTGAGATCTCTGACATAGATCTCATTTTTTCCCAGTCCCTATCTCAGTCAAATATTTCCATTCAAATTGCCAAAATCAAACAGCAACATTTTTTTTCCAAGAAAAACATCATTGCGTAGCATAAAGTAAAAAGCATTAAACAGGGAGAGATGCACACTGGCCATGTAGTTTGTCAGCAAGAAAGCAGGACCTGAACCAAGTGCAGATCCTCGGCTAGGTCACCTTTTTATATTTTAACAAAATCATCTCCTTTTACTTAAATAAATGTATGTTATAAAGAAGTTTTATAGCACTAATGGGAAGCCAGTACCTTTTGCCATGAATTGAAGACAAATGGAAACCCAATAAAAACATAACCTGATTCAATTCTAGCTACTGTGTGTGCCTGCCAAGGCCTCTAGACTGAAGCCTGTTCTCTCTTTGTTTAAAAAACAAAAGTGGTGCGGGGGTGAACAAGAGATGTTAAAAACAGGCTAACATCAAGCTGAGACTTTCTCCTGGGCATAAGGATAGGAAAAGAAAAGGAATTAACTTTCTCCCTGTGTGATTTCATGCTGTTTAATACCATATCCATGTCCCACCTAAAAGTATCCCTTACACAATCTCACATTATTTTCCCCTTCTGCTTAGAGTAAGGCCCCAATTTCTTAGTGCAACCTAAATGGTCCCATACCATCCGGCCCCAGCCCACCACTCGGATCTCAAATCTCACCCTCTCACTACACTTGCAGTCCCACCAGCAGACAGCAAATGAGGGCTTGGCCAAGGGCCATATATATCCCCCCAGGAAGTATGGGTCACCCCTGTAATCCCAGCACTTTGGGAGGCCAAGGAGGGGAGGGTGGCTTGAGGCCAGGAGTTCAAGACCAGCCTGGGCAACACAGCAAAACCCCCGTCTCTACAAAATTTTTTTAAAAATAAAAAACAGCGAGGTGTGGTGGTGTGTGTCTGTAGTCCCAGCTATTAAATACTCAGGAGGCTGAGGCAGGAGGATCGCTTGAGCCCAGGAATTTGAGGCTGCAGTGAGCTATGATCACACCACTGCACTCCAGAGTCGGCAAAAGAGCAAGACCCTGTCTCTAAAAATAAAATAAAAATAAAAAGTAGCCTGTCCACACATCAATCACAACAGCAGGTTTTTCTTTCTTCAAACCACTATCTGATACTATCTCGTTAACCTCTTGAAGTGTTTAATAACAAAAATAACAACAGCATAACAGCAAATACAGATGATATTGAAGTATTGTACTTATCAGGTTAAACCCTATAAAAGTGCCAATCTGTAAATCAAAAACGGTGAAATATGGGTAATCTCACAGTATTCGACCTAACATATCAACTTGTTTGCAGCTCACAACCACCTTATGAAACAGGCCCCAGGTGAAGAAACTGTAACCACAGAGTGGCTGCTTAACTTGCCCGAGGTCACACTGCTAGTAAGTGGCAGAACCAGGATTTGAACACAAGCTCAACACTCCCACCCCACAAAAATTCAAGTTCCATGAAGGCAGATAGTCTTGTTCATCGCAACATCACTCCCATTGCCTATTATCACAGGGTACGGCCGCGTACGTAGTAAGCTCTCAGTAAATACATGTTGAATGAATGAATGAATGAATGAATGTCCTTACAGTCACTGGTGGATTGCTCTGACCTCTCTGAGCAACCAATGCACAAGCCTGCCTAGCCAAGACAAACCGAGGGAAGGAAGACCTGGGCGGGCTGGTGCCCCAGGGACTTGGGGTGCAGGCCCCGCCTCGGGGCGCGGCGGTGCGCCGGCTCACCTTGAAGTCGCGGCTGTGCTGCGGGGTGTACTCCAGGGTCCAGAGGGCCCGCACCAGGTGTGCCAGTTGCTCGGTGACCTCGCCCTGGCCCTGCGCGCCGCGGCCCGCAGGCTGCTCGGGGTCAGGCGAGGGCTCGGGCCGCCCCGCCCGGTACTGGCCCAGCGCCAGGTACTCGGCGAAGAGCTCGGTGTTGCTGAGGCACTGCAGCGTGGCGTTCATGAAGCACGTGTTGCCGTGGTTGCGGAGCCCCGCCACGCCGGGCACCGGCTCGGCGGCGCAGGCGGGCGGCGCAGGAGAGGCGGGCGGCGGCGGGCACGGCGGCGGCGTGGGCGCGGCGGCCGGCCCCGGCGGGAAGCAGCTGCGGAGGCCGCCGCGGTCCGGGGCGGCGCCCTCGGAGCTAAGGTGCGAGAGCGTGGACAGCGTCTTGAGGACGCGGCTCATGAAGCTGCCCACCGAGCGCGCTGAGGAAGGCGAGGAGGGCGCGGCCGGCCCGGGCTCCCCGGCGCCGCCGCTGCCAGCGCGGCCGCTTCGGAACAGCCGCTTGCTGAAGGAGCGCTTCTCCTTCCCGCCTGCCGCCGCCGGCGGCCCGGGCCCGGGCGCCGTTACCTTGGACATGGCGGCGGCCGCAGACACTCATCACTGCGCCCGCCCGCCCGGCCCGCGGCCCCGCCACGGCCGCCGCCGCATCCCGCCGCGCCGCGCCTCACCGGGCCCGGGAATCTAAGCCCCACACACCTCAGAGTGCCGCCGAGCCAGCTAGCGAGCGGCGGCCGGCGGGGCGAGCGGGCGCGCGCGCGGTCCGCCCAGCTGGGCCGCTCACGTGACGCGCCTCCTGGCGCCGCCCGCCCCGCGCTGAAGCCGCCTCGGCCGCCATGTTCACTGTGGGAAGGTAGCTGCTTCTCCAGCCGGACGCGAAGTCTGGAGGCTGCGGGACCGGTCCTGCTGCGTGAAGCCCGAGGGAGGCCATGTCTAGTGTGGGCGCGGTCCAAGCTTGGAGGAAAAGGCTGGGCTCGCGCTGGGTGGTGGATCTCAGGGGTGGGTCTCCGTCTTTGCTGATCAGATGGCAGAGGCGGGAACATGCAGGAATCAGGACGCTGTCAGTTACCAGATCGTGCAAGAGCTGGTGGACATAGCCCTGACAGGTCCTGAGCAAGTCAGCCCCTCCTGGCTCCCAGGAGACGTTGCAGATACTTACCGTCTGTGTGCCAACGGAGCGCAGTCACAGAGCCTGGTACGTCCTAGCGGGCTTTTCTTCCAGGCTGCACCTTGGAGTCCTAGCGAAACGCTGTTATCATAACTACCCTCTTTTCCATTCCAGCCTTTAAAACCCGCTAGGCTCTCCCGCCATTCATCCATTCATTCATTCACTCACTCATTTTATTCAGCAGTTGCTGGGGATATTACAAAGAATTAAATCTCTTACATTAGAATTAAATGTCATATCCCCAGCGGATTAAACTAACACGGTTTCTACCTGCCCTCTTGCAGCTTACATTCCTAGTGGGGTTAACAATAGCTGCTGTGTTCCACACATTATGCCAAGCATGCAATATTTTCTTTAATCTTTAATTCACCGTCTTTGAGATTGGTACAGTTCTTATCCGATTCAAACCCAAGTTTTATTCACAACCCCTATACCTGACCTCTAAACTAAGGGTCACGAATCCACAAATACCACAGGTCACAAACCACAAATGAGTGTAGAATCCTGGTGTTTGAATCATCATATTGACTTTTAAGTGACTTGGCTCTCAGTGTTGAGGGAAATATATAAGGAATGATGGGGACTATAGCAAAATTCAAATTAACATCCTTCTAAAGAGGTGGCTGCCACTCAGCTCCAGCCAGTTGTTCCCATGTGAGAACAGGAGGTCAGTGTTACCAGATCATCTGATGTTTTAAGAGAAGGCAGAAATCCTATTTTTAAATGTTGGTTTCATTAAAACAAAAAAAAAAAAGTAGTGCAGGGAGCAAAAAAATAGTACATCTTTGGGCTGCCTTTAGTCCAAAACCCACTAGTATATGACCTCCTCTTTGTAGGCTCCCCCTCTGCCAAAAGAGCTAGTCTGAGTCGTGAGGCAGAAGGGAGAAATCAGAGAAGGGAGAGCCCTTCCCCCTTTTTAAAACATGAAGGCCACCTTACACCACGTTTCAAAGTAAATGGTTTTTACCTCCGACCTCCCTCCCCATTGTAAGGCTCTATGATAACATCCCCCAGGGTGCAGAGCACCAACTCTAATCGCCTCCACTCTCCTCTTAGTCAAAATATCTATTCCTCACTGCACCTTGAGCTTATCTGGACACCAGGAAGAAAGCCATCTGATTATTCATACTAAAATGTGAATGCAATGGCCCTCAACTTCTGAGCAGTTTGATTCAGACTCAAGGGCCTTTGCCAGAGCTGTTCCCTCTCCCTTGAACCTTTCCTTGAACCTTTCTATTTAGCTAACTTCCTTTCATCCTTAAAGTCTCACCTTAGATATCACCCCTCCAGCAGGTGTCCCTTCCACAGGCTCTCTTGGCACCTCTTATTCATGAGACTGACTTGACCATATTGCAATTCAGTTTGCAGTCATCACCTTCACTAAAATGTGGGCTTCAACCCAGCAGAGACCCATCTTACTCATTAGTAGGTATCCAGTAAGGTAGCCATCATATAACAGTTTGATTACTTGCCAACTTTATATCTAAACAATGTCTGTGTGTGTGTGTGTGTGTGTGTGTGTGTGTGTGTGTGTAGTCTCACTCTATCTCCCAGGCTAGAGTGCAGTGGTGAAATCTCGGCTCACTGCAGCCTCCATCTCCTGGGTTCAAGCAATTCTTCTGCCTCAGCCTCCTAAGTATCTGGGATTACAGGCACCCACCACCATGCCCGACTAATTTTTGTATTTTGTATGTTGGCCAGGCTGGTCTTGAGCTCCTTACCTCAAGTGATCCACCCACCTCAGTATCCCAAAGTGCTGAGATTATAGGCTTGAGGCACTGTGCCTGGCCTCTAAACAATATCTGAACTTCTTGGTAGAATTCCTAAGAACCCCCTTCCCAGTCTGGACCCCTCCCACTATTCTAAGCTTATTGGTCCCATCGAGCCTCAAAGCTTGACCAGAACAGGCTTGGAAGAATTCCTAGTTGGAATGTTCAGGTGATCATTCTTAAAGACTCACCTTGAACATTCTGTAGTGAATCCTTCATTAGCCCTCTCTGTACCCACTCCTTACTCCCAAGCTTGGGAAACATAAATTAGAAACAACAGTGTGGTGAATATTATCATGACCTATACTTTGTCTATTCTGCAGCTATCTCCTTAGGCTGAAACCTTGGGTCAAAGGGTATGAGTATTTCGTATCTGACACCTATTATCAAGCTGACCACCAGAAAGGTTTTCTCCTGCCAGCAATGAATGGGAAACGCACATTTCCCAACCCCAGGATACTGTTGAGTTTTCCAGTCTTTTTCACATTGACAAATTTGATGAACAAAAGATGGCATATTAATGCGCTTTTTATTTGTATGAGTGAGGCTGAACATCATGTGCTGGCCTCCCTGCTATCCAACATCTCAACCAACTTCATGTCTGCAGGGGATACCAAATTAGGCAGGACAACTCAAGTTCCCGTTATGAAAACTGTTGGGGGAGCAGGTATTCCCCTCCCCACCCCTGGAAACTAGAGCTCAGGAAGATGACCTAGAAAAGACCACCAGCCTGGTGCAGTGGCTCATGTCTGTAATCTCGGCATGTGCAGACAGAGATCACTTGAGCCCCAAGAGTTTGAGACCAGGCTGGGCAACATTGCAAGATCCAGTCTCTTGAAAAAAAAAAAGAAAGAAAGAAAAGATAAGAGAAAGGAAATTTAAGCCTGGTGTGGTGGTGTCCCTCTGTAGTCTCAGCTACTCGGGAGGCTGAGGCAGGCAAATTACTTGAACCCAGGAGGTCGAGGCTGCAGTGAGCTATGATCGTGCCACTGCCCTCCAGCCTGGGTGACAGAGCAAGACCAACTAGATGTTCCTATCTAGACTTTGGCTCTAGGAGTATTGATACAAGGTTCATTGGCGATAATGCAGTGAATTAATGAATCTAGCAGCTATGTTTTTAGCAGTGTGGCAGTACAGTGGTGTACAGTGTCGAGGTGGTAGCAGCAAGTGTCCAGCTGCTACTCTAGTAGCAACTTCTTACTGGTATCTGCTTCCCTGGGTTTCTCCTCAAGCCTGTTTCTCCTGCTCTGTTCTTTCTGTGAGTTAACCTGATAGGTCTCCTGTAAATTCCTTTATTGGTGAAAGAAACCAGTGTCAGTTTCTGCTGTTTACAACCAAGAAAACAACTAGGAATACCTTTTAATTACCAATTTGTATTTTTACTATCGTGATTTACCTGCACAAACCATTTGCCCATTTCTCTTTTTGGTGTATTCTTTTATAAATATTGTCTCATAAAATATTTTTTGCTTGTTTTGGGGGGTTTTCTTTTTTTTTTAGATGGAGTCTCACTCCATCACCCAGGCTGGAGTGCAGTGGCATGATCTCAGCTCACTGCAACCTCCGCCTCTTGGGTTCAAGCAATTCTTGTGCGTCAGCCTCCCGAGTAGCTGAAATTACAGGCATGTACCACCATGCCTGGCTAATCTTTGTATTTTTGGTAGAGACAGGTTTTCACTATTTAGGCCAGGCTGATCTAGAACTCCTGACCTCAAATGATCCACCCGCCTTGGCCTCCCAAAATGCTGGAATTATAGGCATGAGCCACCACACCTGGTCCATGAAAATATTTTCTATACAAATTACATTGTTTCAGTCTATACTATTCCCTACTTACCTTTCAACCATGTTTACAGTGTTTTCATATCATATAGGAAACTTAAATTATTATTATTTTTATTATTTTTGAGACAGGATCTCACTGTCACCCAGGATGGGTTGCAGTGGCACGATCATGGCTCACTGCAGCCTCGACTTCCTGGGCTCAAGCGATCCTCCCACCTCAGCCTCCTCAGTAGCTGGGATTACAGGTGCATGCTACCACACCCAGCTAACTTTTTGTATTTTTAGCAGAGATGGGGGTTCACCACATTACCTAGGCTGGTTGCAAACTCCTAGGCTCAAGTCATTCACCCATCTCAGCCTCCCAAAGTGCTAGGATTATAGGTGTAAGCCACTATGCCCAGCCTAAATTATTTTATATAGTGAAATAGATGAGTCTTTTTCATAAAAATTTACAATCTTTTTGGCATGCTGAGACAAACAGCCTCCCCCCACTCCAGGATCATAAGAATATTCGTCTGTGTGTGTGTGTGTGTGTGTGCATGTGTGTGTGTGTGTGTTTGAATCTCACTCCCATTGCACAGACTGGAGTGCAGTGGCACAATCTCGGCTCACTGCCAACTCCACCTCCCGAGTTCAAGCAATTCTCTTCCTCAGCCTCCCAAGTAGCTGAGATTACAGGTATGTGCCACTATGCCTGGCTAATTTTTATATTTTTAGTAGAGATAGGGTTTCACCATGTTGGCCAGGCTGGTCTCGAACTCCTGACCTCAGGTGATCCACCAGCCTAGGCTTCCCAAAGTGCTAGGATTACAGGCATGAGCCACTGCGCCTGGCCCATCTGTATTTTAATTTAGTGCAGTTATGGGCTTTTTTCTTATTAATGTGCACTCCATCTGGAATTTACTTTTGCATGAGAAATGAGGTAGGGATCTTGCTTTTCCCCACCCTACATGGCTAGCCAATTGTCTCAGCACCATTTCTAAATATAATTTTTCCCACTACTTTAAAATACTGCTTTTATCACCTATTAAATGCCCCATACATTTAAGATTTTTAAAAATTCTGTTCTATTCCATTGATATGTCTCTATATTCCAGGATATCATAGGTTTAGAATATGCTGAAATGTTTGATAGAGTATTATCTCCTAGTATTTTGTTATCTGTCTGCTTATTCTCTCAAATGAATTTAATCCTTTAGGGGGAGTAAATTTATATAGATTAAGTTAGGGAAAATTGGCATCACCACAGTATTTATCTTCTTATCTGAGAATAAAGTGTGTCTTCAAAAAATTATGCAAGGGCTTTTTATGCCCCTCAGAGTACTTTAATTTCCTCCCATAGGTCTTGAGTAATACTAACAGATTTATTCCTATTGGTTGCTATTACGAATGGGATATTTTATGCCATTATATTTTCTGTTGTTTGTCTATAGGAAAAAAATTATTTTTGTAGCTAGCCACCTTGATATACTTCAGTTTTTTCTCATAATTTTTAGTTGATTCTGTTGGGGTTTTCAGGAATTTATATCAACACATGAGATGAAAACCTTGCCATTTTGTTTATAATATTTGTACCTGATCTTTTTTTCTCTTTTCTAATTGCCCTTCCAGAATTCTGTCTGTAATAGTAAGGAGAATAGGAAAGCCTGCATTGTTTTCTGCCATTAATAGCATTTCGTCCAGTGCCTTACCATTAAGCGTTCTTGCCTTTGGTTTGAGATATATATTATTTATTGCATTAAAGTGATATCCATTTATTCCTACTTCAGGCAGGGTTATGATCAGGAATTGGTCTTGAATTTTATCAGATGCCTTCTGGGCATCAACAGAGATGAGCCTTTGCATTTTTCTCCTTTAACCTATATACCCATTGTAAGTTCTTAGTTGCAAACAACATAAATGACTTTTACTAAGTTAAGCAGAAAGGAGATCATTAGAAGGATATCAACAGCTCACATAACTGTCAGAAAAGCTTCAGAATCAGACTTAGAAACCAAGGAAGACCATACATAGCCAAGACTCTGCTCCAGAAAATGCTGCATAAGATGTTACTGTTGGCGCCGTCAGTGAAGCTGGCACCACCGTCACACAGTGGCAGCCACATCACTTGCCTCTTAGTTCTGCTGTAGCCACTATGAATAACCTTGAATAACTTTCAAATGTCTCTGAACTTTTGCTCTCCTACCTGATAGAGTTTGGATATTTGTCCCCTCCAAATCTTAGATTGAAATGTGATCCCTGGCCGGGTGCAGTGGTAGACACCTGTAATCCCAACACTTTGGAGGCCAAAAGTGGGAAGATCGCTTAAGCCCAGGAATTCAAGACAATTTGTACCCGTCTGTACAAAAAAATAATAAAATAGCCAGGCATGGTGGTGCACAACTGTAGTCCCAGCTACTTGGGAGGCTGAGGTGGGAGAATCACCTGAGCCCAGGTAGTTAAAGCTGCAGTGAGCCATGAACATGCCACTACACTCCAGCCTGGGTGACAGGGCAAGACCCTGTCTCAAAAAATAAAGAGAATAGAAGAGATGAGAAGGGAAGGGAAGATGGGATGGGATGCAGAGAGCAGCAGAGGGGGAGGGGAGGGGAGGACAGAGAGGGTAGGGCAGGGTAGGGCAAGACAGGTCAAGGCAAGAAATGTGATCCCTGATGTTGAAGGTGGAGCCTAGTGGGAGGTGTTTGGGTCACGGGAACAGATCCCTCATGAATGGCTTGGTGCAGTCCTCGAAGTGATGAGTGAGTTCTCACTCTGTTGGTTCACAGGAAATCCAATTGTTGAAAAGAGACTGGCACCTCCTCCCTTCCTTCTTGCTCCCTCTCTTGCCATGTGACACAGCTGAATCCCTTTCACCTTCTGCCATAAGTGGAAGCACCAGACTGGCACTGTGCTTCTTGTACAGCCTGCAGAACCATGAGTCAAAGAAACTCTTTTCTTTGTAAATTGCTCAGTCTTGGATACTCCTTTATAACAATGCAAAATGGACCAATATAATACCTTCAGCATTCTAAGCTCAAAATAGAAGCATCCATTTGGTTGGGCTAGGTCCTAGGTCTGGACACTAGCAGCTAGAAAGTAGGGAAGGAACCATCATCTTCCTCCAGCTTCCATAGTGGGAAGCAAAGCTGCCTCCCATCTATCTTGAGGTTTCCCCTAAGCAAGAGGTTACTTCATGCAGGATAGTCAAAATGGACAGATGTCCACTACATCTCATTCATGTGGTATGTCATATTGATAACATTAAATTGTTGCTTTATCTATTTACTAAACTTTTGTTTTGAGACATGGTCTTGCTCTATCACCCAGGCTGGAGTGCAGTGGCACAATCATAGCTCACGGTAACCTGGGACTCCTCCTGGGGCTCAAGCGATCCTGCTATCTCAGCCTCTTGAGTAGCTGGGACTATAGGTGCATACCACCTGCCCCACTAATTTTTTTTATTTTTCTGTAGAGATGGGATCTTGCTATGTTGGCCAGGCTATTCTCAGACTCCTAGCCTCAAGTGATCCTCCCACCTCAACCTCTCAATGAGCTGGGATTACAAGTGTGAACCACTGCACCCGGCCTTACTTACACTTCATACAGAATTTCATATCTATGTAAGAAAACTAGCTTGCAGTGTGTGTGTCTGTGTGTGTGTGTGTGCGTGCATACATGATATCTTCATCAGATTTCAGTTTTACTAGCTTAAAAAAAAACAACTGTGAAGTGTCCCCATTTTCTTTAGGCTCCAGAACAATTTAAATGATGTGTTTTCAATAGTTACAAGAATCCACTCAATGTACTCTCTGGATCTGGTTGCAGGGTGTAGGGAGGTCAATTCCATCTCCAAGAAAAAGTGCATTTAAGTTTTTAAAAAGGCATGAAGAAGTTCAAAAAACAATCTTTAGAAAACACAAAGCTTTGAAAGGATGACAGCAGAATGGCTGAGGAAACTCAGATTCCTTTGAGGGAGAGGTCACATCTGGGCACCTTGAGATATAAGTGGTGCATTTGTTTGGTACAACGAGCACACAGTTAGGCACTTAGATTCCAGGTCTACAATCAAGTGGGCCAGAAGAGAGGGACTCTGGTGACCCTTACTCATATGACAAAGGGCAAAGGGGCAGATTCCTCCTGAGAATCCTACGATCATCTCAGAATGAGTCAGGAACAATGGAACAGAGACCCTGGTCTTGCCCAATAAGTCTTCCAAACACCTAGGAGAGTTCCAGACATCTAAGTTACACCAGAACACAATGGAAAGAAGAAATAAAACCTTTAAAAAAAATTTTTGCCAAAATAAGAGAATTATGAGATTCATTCCAGTGTAAATATTTGACAAATATTAGAGTGCTTACTATGTGATATGTGCCTTTTCAAGATTCTGGGGACAGGCTGGACACAGTGGCTCAGGACTGTAATCCCAGCACTTTGGGAGGTGGAGGCGGGAGGATCGACTTGAGGCCAGGAGTTCCAGGTTGCAGTGAGCTGTAATTGTGTGGCTGCACTCCAGCCTGGGCAACAGAGCAAGATCCTGTCTGGAAAAAAAAAAATATTCTGGGAGTGTCACAGTGAAAATACAAAATATTTTCCACGCTAGGGGAAGACAACAGGAAATAAGCAAATACACAAATACTGTGTGTAATATAATTTCAGCTACTGATAATTGCTTGGAAGAAAAACTAAACCAAGAAAAGAGACAGGAAGTGGTGGGCAGAGAGTATGTTATGTAGAATGCTGAAGATAGCCTATCTGAGGAGGGATATTTGAGCAGGGAACTGAATGAGGTGTGGCAGCAAGCACCTGTGGAAATCTGAGAACCATCCAGACAGAGGCCAGAGGAAATGCAAAAGGCCTAAGTTGGAAATGAGTCTGGCCTGTTCCAGGAAGAACAAGCAGATCAGAGTGGCTGCCATGAACTGAGCAAAGCAGGAAATGGCCAAAGATGAAGCGGAGGAGACGGGCAAGGGATCAGAAAATGTAGGACCTTGTTCCAGGAGTTTGAGACCACCCTGGGCAACAAGGTAAGACCCCATTTCTAATTTTTTTTTTTTTTTTGAGACAGAGTCTCTTTCACCCAGGCTGGAGTGCAGTGGCACAATCATGGCTCACTGTAGCCTCGACCTCCCAGGAGGCTCAAGCAATCCTCCCACCTTAGCTTCCTGAGTAGCTGGAACTATAAGTGCATGTCACCACACTCTGCTAATTTTTGTATTCTTTTATAAAGACAGGATTTTGCCATGGTTCCAGGCTGGTCTGGAACTCCTGAGCTCAAGAAATCCTTCCACATCAGCCTCCCAAAGTGCTGGAATTACAGCATGAACCACTCCACCTGGTGAAAAAAAAAAAGAAGAAGAAATTTGAAAAAATTAGTGAGGTGTGGTGACTAATTAAAAAAAAATACACCTATAGTCCCAACTATGTGGGAGGCTGAGGCAGGAAGACTTCTTGAGCTCAGGAATCTGAGGCTTCAGTGAGCTATGATCGAACTGCACTCCAGCCTGCAGACAGAGCAAGACTCTATCAAAAATAAATAAATAAATAAATAGGCAGGTACAGTGGCTCACGCCTGTAACCCCAGCACTTTGGGAGTCCAAGTCAGGCGGATCACAAGATCAGGAGTTCGAAACCAGCCTGGCCAATATGGTGAAACCCCATCTCTACTAAAAATACAGAAATTAACCGGATGCAGTAGTGTATACCTGTAGACCCAGCTACTCAGGAGGCTGAGGCAAGAGAATCACTTGAACTTAAGAGTCAAGATCATGTCACTGCACTCCAGCCTGGGCAACAGAGCAAGATTCCATCTCAAAAAAAAAAAAAAAAAAAAATAGGACCTCATGGGGACTTGATAAAGAGTGCTGAAGATTATTTGGACAAAAACAAAAATTTAGAAGATGCTGTCAGTGCAATAGATAATGTGTAATTGAATGATTCATAACTTTGAAAATGAAATTTGAGGATAGAGAAGGGATTTTTAGAAAAATGGTATCAGTTAAACAGATCAATTTTCCTCTGCTCCACACCAGTATTTTACTAAAATCAGAGCAAAAGAGTAAAAAAGATGTAGGTCCACAACAGAGAGCTCAGAAGAGGAGAACCTAGTCAGTGGGAGATTGTGTAAGTCAAGGTTCCATTGGAAAAGCAGAATCCACCTTGTATATTTCAAGTGGGAAAGGTCTGAATGCGCGGAATTTCAGGCTTACCCCACCATTGGAAGGTTGGGGAAATGAAGGCCAGGCAAGCCACTCCCACCAGTCTTAGACATAGCACTGAAGTGAGTGAATCTCACCACCTCCCATGGAAACTCTGTGTGTCTTTTAAGGGCTGGGCTGGAACTGGAGTAGGACTAGTGAAGCAGTCTTCTCAGGTTCAAACTTTAAGGGGGCATCAAAGAATATTGTAATGCTATATATATACATATATATATTTTGAGACAGAGTCTCGCTCTGTCACCCAGGCTAGAGTGCAGTAACATGATCTTGGCTCACTGCAACCTCCGCCTCTCAGATTCAAGTGATTCCACTGCCTCAGCCTCCCGAGTAGCTGGAATTACAGGCACCCATCACCACACCCAGCTAATTTTTTGATTTTTAGTAGAGTCAGGGTTTCACTATGTTGGCCAGGCTAGTCTTGAACTCCTGACCTCAAGTGATCCACCTGCCTTGGCCTCCCAAAGTGCTAGGATTATAGGTGCGAGCCACTACGCCCAGCCATGCAATATATTTTAAAGCATTATGTATTTATTTACTTTTTTCTCAAAAGTGAGAATAGTCCTATTTGTTTTTTGTTTGTTTATTTATAAAGGCAGGGGTCTTGCTATGTTGCCCAGGCTGACTCCAACTCCTGGCCTCAAGCAATCCTCCCACTTTAGCCTCCCAAGTAGCTGGGACTATAGGCTCAAGCCACCATGCACATCAATATTTATTTCTTTTTCATTGACAAGGAATAATTACATGTTTGTAGAGTACCATGTGATGTTTTGATCTATGTATGCATTGTAGAAAGAACTAATCCAGCTAATTAACATTTCAATGCAATATTTTAAAAAAACAAACAATGAGAGAAAACAATCCATGATCAACAAAATGTCCAAATTTTTAATAAAAACGAAATCCAACCCTGTGCTTGCACAGCCCTTCTCACTCGCGTCTTCCTCATCCCATCTCTGCTCAAGAGCTCTGTGAGGACTGAGTTACTGTCTTCCTAGCTATCCACACCCTTATATGGGTCATTTGCAACAGCGTGCCTGGAAGCCAATGAAACCTCAGGACTGCAGTTTTATTCATCCAGTCTGCCCACCAATAATTCACTGAACGTCAATAATCACCTGACAGGAATTATACACAAAGAGCAGTAATCTCCACCAGACAATAATAGATGAAAATGATAGAACTGAAGAACATGAGTGTCCAGGTTCAAAGCACCCAGCGCAATGTAATATTAAAAGACCCATGCCGAAGCATATAATTATTAGATTGGTGCTAAAGTAATGGCAAAACCACAATTCCTTTTGCACCAACCTAATAGGAAATTTTAGAACACCAAAAACAGATATATCTTTGAAATGTGTATAATGAGAAGCACAGGCCACAGAGTTACATTTAAAAGTAACATTGGGAGGTTGAGGGGGGGCAGATCACTTGAGACCCAGAGTTTGAGGCCAGCCTGGCCAACATGGTGAAACCCTGTCTTTACTAAAGTAAACAAAATCTCAGCCGGGCATGGTGGCGTGTGCTTGTAGTCCCAGCTGTTTAGGAAGCTGATGCATGAGATTCGCTTGAACCCAGGAGATGGAGGTTGCAGTGAGCTGAGATGGCACCGCTGTACTCTAACCTGGGCAACAGAATAAGACTGTCTCTAAATAAATAAAGTATGTGACAATCAGAAAAAAGGACAATCGGAGTGTCCTCAGACTTTCAAAAGCAACACAAAAAGCAAAACACAATGAAGTAATGCCTTCAAAATAAGGAGGAAATATTATTTCCAATCTGGAATTCTATTCTCAGACAAACTATCATTCAAGTGTGAGGATGGAATAAAGGCATTTTCATGCATTGCCTCAGAAAATGTACTTCTTATGACTTCTTTGTCAGGAAACTATTAGGAAATATGGTCAACCAAAAAGAGAGATTAAGCCGTAAAGACTGGCAGGAGGGCCAGGATACAGAAAACATAACACAGAGAGAGGCCAAAGAAATTCCGGAATGCGTAGAGAACAAGTTCAGACTGAGTAAAATTATGGGAGGCTCTAAGAGAGATACGTCCAGGGAGGGGAAAAAGAGAAACTTGATGTGCCTGACTACATGAAAAAAATATTTTTAGCACAATTTTGCAATTCTGTTGGAGAGCTTGGAAAGAATTAGAGACGGTGACAGAGAAAACTGAGCAAACCAAAACAAGAAGCCATAATTCCAAGGAAAATACAGAAGTTGACCAAAAGAGGAAATGTAATTATAGTACTTGACACACATCAGTAGGGAATAATATTTGTATAGTCATAATAACATAGAACATTAAATAGCAACTGTGCCTTAACCATATTGAGAGAATGGTAGGAGTACATGGTGTCAGGAAAGTGCTAAATCCTTTTCTATGCTGTGGCTGACATTGCTGGTTTCCCACCTAATATCTGTTCTCCTGCTATGACTTACCAACAGAATGCTGATTTTGTTTGAAGCAGCAATGCACCCAATTTTAAAAACCCATTTTCAGCCAGGCACTGTGGCCCACACCTGTAGTCCCAGTGCTCTGGGGTAGCCAAGGTGGGAAGATGGCTGGAGGCCAGGAATTCAAGAACAGCCTGGGCAACATAGTGAGACCCTGTCTCTATTTAAAAAAAAAAAAATAGCTGGGTGTGGAAGCACATGCCTGTAGTCCCAGCTACTCAGGAGGCTGAGGCAAGAGGATCACTTGAACCCAGGAGTCTGAGGCTGCAGTGAGCCAATCACTCAAACCCTGTGTTTGAGTGCACTCCAGCCTGAATGACAGAGTGAGACCCTGTCTAAAAATTAAGTTAAATTACATTAAATTAAATTAAAAATTTTTTAAATCCCAGTTTGCCTTCTAATGACTGAAATAAAATAGAAATCCGTAGTGACTTCTGAGAAAGTTTTTCTTTTTTTTATCTCAGTGCTATCCTTTCCACCTTATCATTTGCCTCTTCTTCCTCTTGGGAAAGGGTATTCCAGGCATGCGGATGCAGTAGCCATTTTGTGACCCTGATGATGAAAACCACATGCTAAGGATGGAGGAGCCAAAGAAAACAAGAGCTGATTCTTGACTACATCATTGAGCAGCTGCACTAACTCAATGTACTAGTAACACACAAGTAGAAAATAAAATTAAGGACTGGGTGTGATAACTCATACCTGAAATTCCAATAATTTGGGAGTCCAAAGAGGGAGGATTGCTTGAGGCCAGGGGTTCGAGACCAGTCTAGACAACACAGTGAGACTTCTATCTCAACAAAAAAATTAAAAATTAGTGAGGCATGGTGGCTGGTGCCTGTAATCCCAGCTACTTGAAAGGCACAAGGAAAATGTGGCACATATACACCATGGAATACTATGCAGCCACAGAAAATGATGAGTTTGTGTCCTTTTTAGGGACATGGATGAACCTGGAAACCATCATTCTCAGCAAACTCACACAAGAACAGAAAACCACATATTCTCACTCATAGGTGGATGTTGAACAATGAGAACATATGGACACAGGGAGGGGAGCATCACACACTGGGGTCTGTTGTGGGGTAGGAGAGGGATAGCAGGGGATGGGGAGGTTGAGGAGGGATAACATGGGGAGAAATGCCAGATATAGGTGACAGGGGGGATGGAGGCAGCAAACCACCTTGCCATGTAAGTACCTATGCAACAATCCTGCATGATCTGCACATGTACCCCAGAACCTAAAGTACAATAAAAATAAATAAATAAATAAATAAAACTGATGGGATAAGAAATAGTGCTCTAAATCTATTTAAGTAATAAAAGAAATGAATGTAAGTAATTAAAAAATATATCTAAAATTTAAAAAAAAAAAAAAAAAAAAAAAAGGAAAGGCTGAGATGGAATCACCTGAGCCCAGGAATTCAAGGCTGCAATGAGCCATGATTGTGCCACCACACTCCAGTGTGAGTGACAGGGCAAGATCACATCTCTAAAAAAATAAAAAGGAAAGAAAGTGAAATTGAAAACAGAATTATTTACAACAATAGCAAAACTCATCAAATACCTAGAAATAAATCTGACAAGAAACATGTAAGACCACTGCACTGAAAACTACAAAACATTGCTCACAGAAATTAAGAAACCCTAAATAAATGTAAAGATATACCATGTTTATGGTTAGATGACTCAATATTGTAAAGATATCAATTCTCACAAAACTGATCTGTAGATTTGGCACATTCTCTATCAAAATAGCAGCAAGCTCATTTCTTGTGTGTGGAATTTGACAAGTTAATTCTAAACTTTATGAGGACATGCAAGAGACCTAGAATAGCCAAAATAATCTTGAAAAATGAGAACTTAAACTACCAGAGATCAAAACTTTATATAAAAAACTTATCTTTATTACTTTTTTCATCTCTACTCTTCATTATTTTCTTCATTCCAACTTATTTGGGTTTAATTTACTTGTTCTAGCTTGACATGAAAGCTTAGATCACTGGATTTCAATTTTTTTTTAATTTACCTTTTTATTTTGAAATAATTATACTCATAGAAGTTACAAAATTAGTACATAGGGTTACTTTTGTTGTTAGTTGTTTTTCTTTTTTTTTTTTTTTTTTTTTTGAGACAGAGTCTCACTTTGTCACCCAGGCTGGAGTGCAGTGGCCTGATCTTGACTCACTGCAGCCTCAACCTCCCTAGCTCAAGCAATCCTCTCACCTCAGACAACTGAGTTGATAGAACTACAGGTGCACACCTGCCTAGCTTCTGTATTGTTATGTAGAGATGGATCTCCCTGTGTTGCCCAGGCTGGTCTTGAACTCCTAGGAGCTCAAACTATTCACCCACCTTGGCCTCCCAAAGTGCTGGGATTACAGGTATGAGCCATTGTGTCTGGCCCTTACAGAGTTTCTTGAGTCCTTCACTCAGCTTCTACTTATAGTGACATCTTACATAAGCAAAATGTCAAAACTAGAAAATTGACATTAGTACACCATTGTTGACTAGACTGTAGATTTTATTTTGTTTTCACCAGTTTTAACATGTATTCATTTATGGGTGGGGTGTGGAGGGGTGTCTGTGCACTCCAAACCCATGTATAGGTTCATGTAACCATACTACAACCAAGATGCAGAACTGGTCTATCAACATAAAGGAACTCCCTCCCTCTATATTCCCACCCATATGCTTTTACCTCAGTCCCTCTTCCTTAGCAACCACCAATCTGTTCTCCATCTCTATAGTTTTGTCTGTTTGAGACTGTTATGTAAAGGGAGACATATGGTACATAACCTCTTAAAATCGACTTTTTCTTACTAAGCATGATGCTCTTGAGGTTCATCCAAGCCATTGCAAGTATCAATATTTCATTCTTTTTTATTACTGAGTAGTATTCCATTGTATGATTGCACCAGAGCTTGTTTAATCATTCGCCCACTGAAGGACATTCCTTTTATTTGCAGTTTATGTCTATTAAAATAAAGCTGTTTGAACACTGATATACAGGTTTTTAACATGCACTCATTTATGTCTGTGTTAAGTAGACACGTATTTGTCTGAATATAAGTTTCTATTATTTTTCTAGAGAAAATGCCCAAGAATGCAATTGCTAGGTTTTATATTAAGTATATGTTTAGTTTTTTGTTTTGTTTTGTTTTTTCTAGCCCACAATGAACACCGTAGTATATGTCTAGTTGTACAAGAAACTCCCAAGCTATTTTCCAGAGTGGCTGCGCCATATGACATTTCCACCAGTAATAGATAAGAGATGTAGTTTCCCCTGCATCTTTCCCAGGAAATATTCTTTTAAAATATATGCATTAAGGCCGAGCGAGATGGCTCATGCCTGTAATCCTAGGACTTTGGGAGGCCGAAGTGGGTGGATCACCTGAAGTCAGGAGTTTGAGACCAGCCCAGCCAACATGGTAAAACCCCATCTGTACTAAAAATACAAAATTAGCCAGGTGTGGGGGCACATGCTTATAATCCCAGCAGCCTGGGAGGCTGAGGCAGGAGAATTGCTTGAACCTGGGAGACAGAGGTTGCAATGAGCCAAGATTGTGCCTTTGCACTTCAGCCTGGAGTGCAACAAGAGTGAAACTCTATCTCAAAAATGAATAAATCAACAAATAAAAATATATGCATTATAGTTATAAATTTCCACCTGAGCAGACTTAGTGGTTTAAGTCACGATTAATCTGGGCGCCTAATACTCAGAGCTGACTGTAATCTTAATTGATTGCACCCTGTGCAACCCCAGAGGGTCACCAATAACATCATGATCTAGTGTTTTAGAAAATAAAATTTGAAAGCTTCTATTAAACATCTTGAATTTAGTTGGGGGGGGGAAACCCGATTAGCATGTCTGCAGAAAACCTGGAATCTCTTCAAAAATGTTCTTTTCACTTTAAACTTTAAACATAATTATAAACAAAATTATAAACTTTAAACTTTTGCATAATTATATTTTCATGAAAACTTGCTGTCTAAATGGGATAAGGAAAAATATTTATAGACCAAGTGGTACTGGAAATACTGTGAGGCCATTAAAAAGAACAAGACACCTCTTTATGGATTTACAGGAAAATATTACCATAATTTATAGTTAAGCGAAAAAAAAATTACAGAAAAATATAAGCCTACTTAGGTCATATGTGTAGTTTTCTACATTTATATAACACTTTTTAAGTCTAAAAGAATACACACAATTGTTAACAATGAGGTGAGATTTTTGTGTCTGGGGTGAGGGATTATTGAGCAAAATTTTAATATTTAAATATTGCTTACTATATTATTAAACAAAATTTAAGTACATTTCAAAGTTTTAAAAAGAGAGAGTCGCCAGGCACAGTTGCTCATGCCTGTAATCTCAGCCCTTTGGGAGGCTGAGGCTAGCAGATCACCTGAGATCAGGAGTTCAAGACCAGCCTGACCAACATGGAGAAAACCCGTCTCTACTACAAAAATACAAAAATTAGCTGAGCCTGGTGGTGCATTCCTGTAATCCCAGCTACTCGGGAGGCTGAGGCAGGAAAATCGCTTGAACCTAGCAGGCGGAGGTTGTGGTGAGCCAAGATCATGCCACTGCACTCTAGCCTGGGCCACAAGAAGGAAACTCCATTTCAAAAAAAAAAAGAGAGAGATAGTGTGTCATTAAACCATTAATATCTGTTCAAATAGCAAAACTCCCTCCTGCTAATTTAAATTAATTATTTACCAAAAGATGCTTAAAAATACTGTAAAAAGATCAATCAATCGTTGGGTAAGCTACTGATCAAATCATGGAGCAACAGATTATCTTCATCAGTAAATGAATAAAAAACCTAGAAATGTACATATTATGTCATTGATACTACCACATAGCATATTTTATACATTATACATATTTATATTACACATATTACTATATGTGTTATTCTACTTCTTACTCTCTAAACTTTTAATATGAAGTTTTTTAACACATGAATAAGCTAGTTGGGTATGCTATTTCATGCCTGTAATCCCAGCACTTTGGGAGGCCGAGGCAGGTGACTGCTTGAGCCCAGGCATTCCAGACCAGCCTGGGCAACATGGCGAAAACTTGCCTCTACAAAGTATACAAAAATTAGCTGAGCATGGTGGCATGTACCTGCAGTCCCAGCAACTCAGGAGGCTGAGGCAGGAGAATCACTTGACCCTGGGAGGCAGAGGTTGCAGTGAGCTGTGATCACACCACTGCACTCCAGACTGGGCAACAGAGCATGACCCTGTCTCCAAAAAAAGAAAGAAAAAAAAGCTGAGAATCATATTTTTTTTACCCAGTATAGACAAAATCTCTGCTTCATAGAACTTAAAATTTAATGAATGTTAGCTTACAGCTTACTTTTTTTCCTCCTGAACCTAAACTGTCTAGTCCATGTTTTCAACCTGAGTGCTAGCTCTCTTCCTCCTTGAAAAGCTCCAGATCCAATTGGATTCTATTAAGGTTTGCTCTAGCAATTATCACCTTTATCAATGTTTTTTCGTTTTGTTTTGAGATAGGGTCGTACTCTGTTGCCCAGCCTGGAGTGCAGTGGTGCAATCACAGCTCATTGCAATCTCCACCTCTCAGCCTCCCAAAGGGCTAGGACAACAGCACCCAGCCTATCAATGTTCTTAAATGCAAGGAATCTGCATATCCAGGACCCAATAAAAATGAAATAAAACGAAGGAGCAGAGCCCCTGGTTCAAAAATTTTTAAAAATGTCAAGACAGTAAAGCATCAAACCAAGCCCAAGGTCCTTCCAAGCATGGAGCCTTGGACAACTGCACAAGTCATATACCCATGAAGCTGGTCCTGGGTCTATCATTCATAAACAAGTTCTAGCCCACATAGAATATACAAATTGTAATATAACTGTCTCTAACTGGCCCATTCAACCCTCCAGCCTACATTTCCGTTGTCTGAGCAAGCTCTTTCTCAAGCATAGTCTTCTGGAGACAGAGGAGACAACTGTAACCCAAATCAGAACTAGTTCTATTATTTCACTCACTTGTTCACTCACAAGATACATGTTGAGCTCTATTGCGTGCCAGGCACTGTTCTTCATATTGAGGATGGAGCAGTGAACAAAAGACAGAAATGCCTGCTCTGGAGGAGCCTGCATTCTAACGCAGGAAGACAGACAACAAACAAGTAATAGATACAGTGTGTCAGATGGAAATTGATGCTGTGCAGAAAGACAAACATCACATGTCCTGGCTTATTTGTGGAATCTAAAAATTAGAACAATTCTACTCTCTATAGCCATAGAGAGTAGAAGAATGGTTGCCAGAGACTGGGAAGGGTAGTAGGGGATTATGGGTGGGGAGGGGATGGTTAATGGGTACAAACAATTAGTTAGAAAGAATGAATAAGACCTATTGTTTGATAGCACAACAGGTTGGCTAAAGTCAAGAATAACTGTTTTGTTTTTTTTTTTTTGAGACAGGGTCTCACTCTTGCCCAGGCAGAAGTGCAGTGGCACGATCTCAGCTCACTGCAACCTCTGCCTCCCAGGCTCAAGGGATCCTCCTGCCTCAGCCTCCTAAGTAACTGGGATGACAGGTGTGTGCCACCACACCTGGCTAATTATTGTATTTTTAGTAGAGATGGGGTTTTGCCATGTTGCCCAGGCTGGTCTTGTACTCCTGAGCTCAAGCAATCCTCCCACCTCAGCCTTCCAAAGTGTTGGGATTACAGGCATGAGCCACTGCACCTAGCCTAAAGTCAATAATAACTTAATTGTGCATTTTAAAATAAAGATTGTCATTGGATTGTTTGTAACTCAGAGGATAAATGCTTGAAGGGATGGATACTCCATTCTCCATGATGTGCTTATTTCATTATTGCATGCCTGCATCAAAACATCTCATGTGCCCCATAAATATATGAACCTACTATGTGCCAGCAAAAATTAAAAATTAAATAAAAAAGAAATGTTAGAAAATAAAGAAGCCTATACTATAAATGTAGATTATTTTATTTATATATATATATATATTTAAAAGCAAAAAATTTTTTGATAAGGAATTTGGTGCTATGGAGAAAATAAAGCTGTAAAGGGGAACAAAAACGTCTATGGGGTTGAAATTTTAAATAAAGTGGTCATGAAAGTCTTGCTGGGAGGGTTACTCTTGAGTAAAGATCTGAAGGAAGTGAAATAGGGAGCGAGGCAAAAATCAGGAGGGAGAGCATTTCAGGCAGAGTGGAGCCAACTCCAAAGGCTTTGAAAAAGGAACAAGCCTGGATGAGTTTTCAAAACAGCAAGGAGGCCAGAGTGGCTAGAGGGGAATAAACAGGGGTGAATAGTAGGATGTGAGGTTTGATTGGTAAGGAATTTAGTGGTACCGAGATGGGAACAGCACTGAGTGATCACAGGAGGATGAAAAAAAAAAACCCAAACAACAGCTCAAACAAGAACTAGGGGGGGGAAAACCACAGGATAACCAAAAACCCAAAAGAAGGGAGAGAAAACGGCCAAAAAAACCCCGGTCAGGATGACGTGTCCATGACTCTTCCAGGCAAACACATAAGGGAGATAGGAGGCAGTCATTGGGGTCCCTGAAATTCCCTCCTTTTGCAGAATACCTACTGATTATTCCACCCCCCTAGTTAAAGAGACACCCATAGAATTAGAAACCCAAACTCTGTCGTGTGAGACTCGTTCTCCCAAGCATGCCTGCCCTTCTCTCTTAAGTGTGTGTTCCTGCTTGGTAATAAAAGCTTCTTGCTTCATTCTGACCCATCCTTGAATTTTTTTCTCCTGACAGTGCCAAGAATCTGACCACTGGCTGGGGCTGAGGTCTCACTGGCATCAGGAGACCTTCCTGAGTCCTCTTGGCAACATTACTAAATCGTGGAAGGCTCCAGGATAGACCATAAGACAGGCCACAAAACAAGTCCAACCAAGTACATTTAAAAGATTGAAATCGCTGGGGGTGGTGCCTCATGCCTGTAATCCCAGCAATTTGGGAGGCCGAGGCAGGAGGATCACCTCAGGTCGCGAGTTCAAGACCAGCTTGACCAACATAGAGAAACTCCATTTCTACTAAAAATACAAAATTAGCCAGGTGTAGTGGCGCATGCCTGTAATCCCAGCTACTCGGGAGGCTGAGGCAGGAGAGTGCTTGAACCTGGCTTGAACCTGGGAGGCAGAGATTGTGGTGAGCTGAGATCGTGCCATTGCACTCCAGCATGGGCAACAAGAGTGAAACTCTGTCTCAAAAAAAAAAAAAAAAAAAAAAAAGATTAAAATCATGCAATGCCGGAGGTCTCCAATGGTTTGCTCAGCTCCCATGAAATGCCATTTACAATTTTGGAATGCATACAGTAAGAAGGATGAAGGAGTGAAAGGGACATTCTCCAGCCAGCCTATTCAGTCTGTATGGATGAGCAATATCATGGTCAGATTACTTTAGAACTGGACATGTACAGTCATTTTTTTTTTTTTTTTTTTTTTAGATAGAGTCTAGCTCTGTCACCCAGGCTGGAGTGCAGTGCCACCATCTCAGTTCACAGCAACCTCCACATCCTGGGTTTAAGTGATTCTCCTGCCTCAGCCTCCCAGGTAGCTGGGACTACAGGCACCCACCACCAGGCCAGGTTAATTTTTTTATTTTTCATAGAGACGGGGTTTCACCATGTTGGTCAGGCTGGTCTCGAACTCCTGACCTCAGGTGATCTGCCTGTCTCAGCCTCCGGAAGTGCTGGGATTACTGGCATGAGCCACTGCGCCTGGCCAATTCTTGCTGTTATGAGTAGCTGTGTTCTATAAAGTTGCCACAAACACTGAATTAGTGAATACTGAGCCATTGCTGCTGCTGCTGCTGCTGCTGCTTTTTTTTTGCAGGTTTCAAAAGCTCACTTTATTCCAATGTGAAATGAAGACATGATGGTTTGAAAACAAGAAAAGTTACTGATCAGCTGTGAAGATGCTTTGCTTGCTAGCTTACTCCCACCCCCTTTGAAATGACAAGTCTGGACAGATCACACCCATAAGCAGCTCTCTGCAAAGACCCAGGCAGATGCCCCAGCCCCCTCCAGCTCACAGGGCGGCCATCTCCTCCCCCGTGAGGGCTCCAAAGCAGGCACAGAGAAGCAGCACGGGGAAGGAGGCAGCGGGGTCTGTGGGGGACCCCGCCACCCACAGAGCTAGTCTCTGTAGAAGGTGTTGTGTGACAAGGACCAGGAAGGGAACTGCACTACAGAGAGCTGACATCACTTCTGCATCTGTAAACTTCCCCCAGGATCCATGATTCAGCCCTGCTCCCCCCCCCCCGCCCCACCCCTCACCCCGCTGTGCGTTAGGCCCCTCAGATTAAAATGGGGAGAAGGTGAACTATTGCTTCCAGATGAAATACAGTTCGCTTCCTGAGAGCCTCTGGTCACAACATTTTCATCAACTGATCGAAACGTAACTTTGCTTTATGTGTGTTTCTGTTTTAAGTCACCTTATTTAATATGTAGTTGATGCCACAACGTTGAAATAATGGCCAACAGCACTATAACTCATGCCTGAATAAAGCTTATCTAACACATGTATTTTCTCAGTAAGGCACATACAGCCTTCCTATGCTTAGGAATACTAGATAGCACTTTGGCACTACACTTGGGGGCCATTGTACTCTAAGCACAGTTGAGTGGAATTGTAAAGCAGTGACAGAGAGAAATTTGGGAAATTCACAAATATGTGACAATTAAGACACTCCCAAATAAATATTGGATCAAAAAAGAAACCACTGGCCGGGCGCGGTGGCTCACGCCTGTAATCCCAGCACTTTGGGAGGATGAGACAGGTGGATCATGAGGTCAGGAGTTCGAGACCAGCCTGGCCAACATTGTGAAACCCTGTCGCTATTAAAAATGCAAAAACTTAGCCAGACATGGTGGCAGGAGACTGCAATCCTAGTTACTTGGGAGGCTGAGGCAGGAGAATCATTTGACATCAGGAGGTGGAGGTTGCAGTGAGCCGAGATCACGCCATTGCACTTCAGCCCTGGTGACAGTGCGAGAATCCATCTCAAAAAACAAACAAACAAAAAAAACACCAGGGAAATTAGAAAATACTTTGAGATCAGTAAAAAGGACACAACATATAAAAATTATGGGATGTAACTTAAGCAGTTATTAGGGGGGAAATTTACAGCTGTGAACACCTGCATTAAAAAGAAAAAAGATTTCAAATTGATAACCTAACTCTAAACTCTCAGACACAAGAAAGGGAGAATGAATGAAATCATGTGGGGGCCTTACGGACCATTGTAAGGACATCAGATTACATAACCTCTGGGAACATTCAAAAGATGAAGAACTGTAGGGTCTAGTCCTACAGGGTTCTGTGAGCCCCTCACGGCTGGTGTGGAGACGAGAAATTGTAGAACTAAAAGACGTAAGACACAGAGATCAAGAAAGAGAGTTTGGACCCAGGGGTCCACTGCTACCCAAATCGCGGAGACCAGCAGTGGCCCCAAACGCCAGGACGCTCTCACTTTGATTGAGTTGCAAATCTGGGAGCAGGGTAGGTAGGGTGTGGTCTTGGTGGTCAGAGACTGGGGGCTGGGTAGATAGGGCATAGCAGTGATAAGGTCAAGTACATGACGTGTCACTCAGGTAGGGGCTCAGGAATTTCTGGCACCGGAAGTGAGGTAATCCTTGATAAGTATGGAAAAAGTGCATAATACATCAGCACTTTTTCCATACTTATCAAGAAAGAACTAAAACATTAAGATTTGTATTACTATTACTGATTATCTTTTCTGAGAAAAAAGGAACCAGGTGCAGAAGCAGAACATGAGAGTAGACATGGAACGTGACCACTGAAGCACAGCATCACGTAGAGACAATTTAAGCCCCCGGATGTCTGTGGGTTTATCTGACAGCCTTCAGGCCTCACCACAAGGTCTTGGAGAAGCAGAGTTTTCTCGTAACCCCTCCGGGGAAGGAGACATCTCAGCTATTTTGGACGTCTCCTTCCCTCGCTGGCTAAACAGCGGGCACTTTCCCAGCACTGGCACTGCCGCACAACCAAGGCGCCCTCCAGCAGCCCTTACGCAGGTGTGACAGAGGGCTTAGAGCATCTTGCCTTAGTGTCATTTATTTCACAATGTCACCCCAGGTTCACACTTCCGACCTGAGAGGCATTAGTCAAAGAATTAAGATCACTTATGAATAAGATCACATATGAACAACTAATAACTATTATGGTTATATTTCTAGTTAGTTTCTTCTTCATTGTTTATATGGAAATAGGCTGAGGCTTTTTGCTCCTGCCTCGGCGCTTATGGACTTCTCCCGCTACAAAGAACCAACCCATAGGTTTAAGAAAAACTAAAAAAAAAAAAGAGTCAATTCTCATTATTCATGAATTTTATATTTGCAAATTTGCCTATTCACTAGAATTTATTTGTAACCCTAAAATCAATACTTGCAGTGCCTTTAGGGACATGTGCCAAGCAGCAGAAAATTTTAGTCACCCACTGTGCTTGTCTCGGCTGAGGTCAAAAAAGGCAACACTCTACCCTCTTGTTTCAGCTCTTATACTGCAAACACATGTCCTTTTTTGCAGTCTATTTAGTGCCACAATTTTCACATTTTTGTTTTGTTGGTGAGTTTGCTCTCAAGTGTAGTGCTGAAGTACTATCTAATATTCCTAAGTACAGAAAGGTTGTATGTGCCTTACTGAAAAAAATACATGTGTTAGATAAGCTTTATTCAGGCATGAGTTCTATGGTGCTGTTGCCTTTATTTCAATGTTATTGAATCAACTATATATTAAATAAGGTGACTTTAAACACGAACACACATAAAAGAAAAATGTTACATATCAATCAGTTGATGAAAATCTTGTGACCAGAGGCTCTCGGGAACCAAACTCTATATTTCATCTAAAAGCAGTGGTTCGTATTCACTAATTCAGTGCTTGTGACAGCTTTATAGAACATAGCTACCCAAAATAGCAAGAGTTGATTGTACATGTCCAGTTCTAAAGGTAATCTGACCAGATATCTCTCATCCATACAGACTGAATAGGCTGGCTGGAGAATGTCCCTTTCACTCCTTCATCCATAGCTACCCAAAATAGCAAGAGTTGATTGTACATGTCCAGTTCTAAAGGTAATCTGACCAGATATCTCTCATCCATACAGACTGAATAGGCTGGCTGGAGAATGTCCCTTTCACTCCTTCATCCCTTCATTCCAAAATTGCGAATGGCATGTCATGGGAGATGAGCATTCCTTTAGAGACCTCCTGCCTAAAAGGAGAAACCATGGCTGCTGTCCGCAGTGCTGATATCTAAAGCCAGCTTTTCTCAAGAGAAGCAACATCAAAATAATCACTGAAATCCACACAAATGAATCTGAGGATTCCGATTCCTACTCCCCAAAGATCAAAGAGAGTAGATTGCCCCCGAAAGACTAATTCAGTAAGAATGCATGAAGAGAGAGCATTGATCCCATGTTGGTGGGGCAAGATAACAACCACAAGAACTGAGGGACATCATTCTAGATTTATAGGAATCCTGGAAAGAGTTAAACTTGGGAGCAAGATTATTCATCTCCTCTGGGTTCCCGCACTTAGCCAATCCTGTGCCACAGATGCCTAAACCTTAGTAGCAGCTTAACCAAATTTTCTAAGCCACTTAATATGTCTTTATATCTCCTCTGACTCTATAGAATATTTAAGATCTCCGCTGTCTCTTGTGACTAGCCTCCTGAGACCCTGAACCCAAGCACTGATACTCTAAGGACCAGAAACTCTACAGAATTATTGCAAAAATGTTCCAAAGGCATATAAATAGAATTTCAGAGAAAGCAATGCAGTGGAGAAGCCAAGAGAAGAGTGTTTCACTAAGACAATTATCAGTTGCAAGTGCCAAAGAAGGCAACGGTAGAGAAATTACGCAATATGAGATGTTTTTGCAACCCAGAATTTATTCTGATTTTGCTTGGAAAGAACCACTTCTTCCCCATTCTCAGCCCTTGTGTTTTGGGTGAAGCTGAATCTACCTAGAGGTGGAGCATATAATCCAAGCCTGAGCCAATCAATGCATCCCATTCTTCTAATCATAGTGTTCAACTAGAAGTTGAAACAGCCAGGCATAGTGGCTTGGATCTTTAATCCCAGCTATTCAGGAGGCTTCTGAGTGGTAGGAGTGAAACCTTGTCTCCAAAAAAAAATGTTTCCTACACTAGAAAAATGATACTAACTTTTGCCAGAAACATATGTGTACCTTTTGGGGGGGGGAAAAGGACCTAGAAAATTAATGTAGCCAAGTTTATATTTCTCTACTATTTCAACAATTGATGTTATTGGCTTACGCTAAGACTGTACACAGAAATAGTATCCAGGTCATTGAATTAGGGTTCAATTAACAAACAAGAATGGTCTTCTAGAATGTCACCACCCTTCATCAGCCCAGCAAGGAATACGTTCCTTGCTGATTGCTTCTTGGAATCCTGAACCCTACTACATAATATAAATGTGAGCCTGGAAATGTGAGCCCCACACTTGACTCATATTAGCCTTAGGTCCTATAAAGATAGTTTGGTAAACTTTGGGTCTTATTGAGATAGCTGGCTGGGCCACAGTGACTCACACCTGTAATCCCAGCACTTTGGGAGGCTGAGGTAGATGGATCACTTGAGGTCAGGAGTTCGACATCAGCCTGGCTGACATGGTGAAACCCCATCTCTACTAAAAATACAAAAAAAATAGCTGAGCGTGGTGGAGCATATCTGTAATCCCAGCTACTTGGGAGGCTGAGGCATGATAATTGCTTGAACCCGGGAGACAGAGATTGCAATGAGTGGAGATTTTCCCTGTCAGAGTTCTAATTACCTCGTTATCCCTTGAAGTAGCTAGGGCCCTCCCTGTTGTCATTTGGCATAGAAAAATGTTCCCCTGGATTTGTAAATACAAATCATCTGGGACTAGACATGAAATACACTCACTTTAAGAAACAAAAGAAGGCATCACCATATCCAAGTGGGAAGACAGGATTTTTATTCTCTATATTAGTTGGGACATTTTTGGTTTTCAGTGAGATAAACAGAACTCAAAATGTCCTAAGCATAATAGCAAGTTTATTGGCTCATATGGCTAAGAATTCCAGGAGGTAGACCCTGTGTTAGATAGTATTGGGTCCAGAGACTTGCAATTTATCATCAGGGCTGGAGCCATCTCCATCTCTGGGCTTTGCTTTTCTTTGTGTTGGTTTCACTCTAAGGCCCCACGTGATACCTCCACAGCCCTTGGGTCACACAGTCCTTTCTGCTAGAAGTCCCAGAGAAAGAGACATCCTCCTTCCTGAAATCTTCCAGACAAAGTATTGGGTGGGTGTGACACTCACTGGATTGAATTAGGGTCTGTGTTCATTCCTGAGCAAAAGACTGTAACCTGAAGGCCAGGCATGGTGGCTTATGCCTGTAATCCCAGCACTTTGGGAGGCCAAGTAGGTGTATCACCTGAAGTCAGGAGTTCAAGACCAGCCTGGCCAACATGGTGAAACCTTGCTTCTACTAAAAAAAAATATATATATATATTTATTTATTTATTTATTTATTTATATACATTAGCCAGGTGTGGTGGTATGCACATGTAACCCCAGCTACTTGGGAGGCTGAGGCAGAAGAATCGCTTGAACCTGGGAGGTGGAGGTTTCAGTGAGCCGATGTCGTACCACTGCATTCCAGCCTGGATGAGAGTGAGACTCCATCTCAAAAAAAAAAAGACTGTAACCTGAGTGATAAAATAAGCTGATTTGCTAGAGCCAGTGATGGGGGTCAACCTAAGTTGAACCACATGAATGGGGTAGGGGGTGTGGGTAGTATTGAATGGTTCTTCATAGGAAAATCATGTTGGCAGAAAAACAAGCAAATGGCTTCTACATCATCGCTCTTGACAAGCAAGTCTAAAATCTTAGTATTTAGGGGACAATGTAAGTCTCATCTAATGTTGCTTTTCTTAAGTGGACCAGAAGTGTTTTTATTGAAAACAAGGGGAAATGTTGGTTCATTTGTTTTAAAGTTTCTTCTTCACTAACAGCCACATGATCTGAGAATTTCTCATTTACCAGTAGTGGTGAACCTCTTCAGTCATGTTTGTTTTACCAGTGCCTACCCTCATGGCGTTAGCTGATTGGACCAGAAATGAACATACCCACCCCAAAGAAGCTAGTTCATTGGCAGTCCAGTGGTCAATCAAATTCCTCTTCGGGACCCACTGAGACTAACACAGGCTTTGAAAACTCAAGAAAGCCCACAAAATCCTCTACCAGGCACAGTGATTTATACCTGTAATCCCAGCACTTTGGGAGGCCAACGTGGGCAAATTGCTTGAGCCCAGGAGTTCGAGATCAGCCTGGGCAACATAGAAAGACCTCCATCTCTACAAAACCAACAAAATTTAGGTGGGTGTGGTGGTGCATGCCTGTGTTCCCCGCTACTCCAGAGGCTGAGGGTGGGAGGATCAATTAGGCCAGGGAGGCGGAGGTTGCAGTGAGCCAAGATCACACCACTGCACTCCAGCCTGGGTGACAGAGCCAGATCCTGTCTCAAATAAAAAATAAAAATAAAGACCACAAAATCCTCCTCCTGAGAGATCTAGGCCTTTCCTGGTTCCCATTCTCCTGAGGCCCTCTGTGTTTTTTTGGATTCTGTAAAAAGATCCCTGCCTGCATTCATTTAATAATTTCTTGATTTCGCTTGAGCTAATTTGAGTCTGTTTCTGTTGCCTGAAACCAAATGACTTTGCCAAGGCTGAGTCCGATCACAGTTATATCCAAGGATGGCACGGAGGCCAGTGAAGGTGAAGCAGAGTAATCCAGAGTGTGAGTAGGAAGAGATGAGGGCAGAGGGAAAGCAGGGTCAGACGACGGAGGGCCTTGTAGATGATCATAAGGACTTTGGCTTTCATTCTAAATGAAGCAAGAAGTCACTGAAAGGGTTTAAATAGAGAAATGACATGATCTAACCTTAATTCAGTAAGAATCTCTTTGGCTGGCTTATTCACAATAGGCTGTGGAGGGCAGAATCAGCAAGACTAGTGAGGATCCGATGGCAATGATTGGGGTGAGACAATGATTGATTGGAGCATGGTGGTGGCCACAGAGGTGGTGAGTAGATTCTAAGCATATTTTATAAATCAGAACACTGATGCTTTAAGAGGGAGAGGACATTGCCTATGGTCTTATGATGACAGAGTGGTTTAGAGGCAATATCACTCTGTACTGAAGAATCAGATGGTGATTGTCCTGAGAGTGTACATATTTACCAAAACTCCTTGACTTGTACATTTTGGGCTGGGCGCGGTAGCTCATGCCTACAATCCCAACACTTTGAGAGGCCGAGGCAGGTGGATTGCTTGAGGCCAGGAGTTCAAGACCAGCCTGGGCAACCTAGCAAAACCCAGTCTCCACAAAAATAAGAAATTAGCCAGGCATGGTGGCACAAACCACTAGTCCTAGCTACTACTTGGGAATCTGAGGCAGGACTGCTTGAGTCCAGGAGTTGGAGGCTGCAGTGAGCTATGATCACACCACTGCATTCCAGCCTGGGTGACAGAGCAAGATCTTGTCTCAAAACAAAAAAAAAAATATATATATATATATAGTGCATTTCACTGTATATAAAATTTAACTTGATTTTATAAAAAGCCAGTCTAGCCTAATTCCACACCTGTAATTCCAGCACTATGGGAGGCTGAGGCGGATGGATCCCTTGAACTCAGGAGTTCGAGACTAGCCTTGGAAACATGATGAAACCCCTTCTCTACCCCTCCCCCCCCAAAAACAAAAATTAGCTGGGTGTGGTGACATGCACCTGTGGTCCCAGCTACTTAGGAGGCTGAGGTGGGAGGCTCCTTGGAGCCACAGGAAGTTAAGGCTACAGTGAGCTGTGATCACGCCACTACCTTCCAGCCTGGGTGACAGAGCAAGACCCTGTCTCTAAATAAATAAATAAATAATTTTAAAAGACAAAGAGAAGAAAAAGTTGTCTTTATTTTACAGTGAGACTATAATGGTGTATTGCCATTAAAAACAAATTTGGAAGTTGAACAGTGTGTATTTCAAAATCCCATTATATATGTGTGTGTGTATATATATATATACACACACACAAAACTAATATGTGTATGTGGACACACACACATACACACACACAAAACTAATATGTGTATGTGGACACACACACATGCACACACCAAATAATAACCAAACTGTTAGCCATGCTTATTTGGGGCAGGATAGCGGCACAGATTATTGTTTTAATTCTTTACAATCAGCATATATTGTTAGAAGAAGCAGTTGAGATTTTTTAGAGGATTTTCTTTAAATTTCTCTCCAATAATGCTGGACCTGTTTCCACCAATCTGGGCAAGCAGCCATTGGACCAGCAACCAAGGCATCTCCTAGGAATTTGGAAATTCAGGCCCTTAAGACCCACTCCATCCCTATCAAGTCACAATCTGCATTTTAACAAGATCCATAGGTGATTAAGCCCATTCAAATCTGAAAAGCTTTAGGTGAGAACAGACCCCTTCCTCTCTGTGAGTCTCCGTTTGTCCCCCGCACAGAAGGGCTGTGTCTCTATGGTCCCTCCCAATTGCAGTTTTCTAATTTCATTTATTGTAGCTATCAGAGTCCCTATAAAAAGGCAGCTGAAGCCAGCAAGTGGCTTGCCTCTGTAATTTTGACTATCTGGGAGGCTGAAATGGGAAGCTCGTTTGAGCCCAGAAGCTGGAGGCTGCAGTGAGCTATGATGGCACCACTGCACTCCAGCCAAGGCAACAGAGGGAGACCCTGTCAAAAAAAAAAAAAAAAGAAAGAAAGAGAGAGATAAAAGAAGAAAGAAGGAAGGAAAGAAAGAGAGAAAGAAAAAAAAGAAGAGAGAAAAAGAAAGAGAGAGAGAGAAGGAAAGAAAAGGAAGGAAGGAGGGAGGGAGAGAAGGGAGGAAGGGAAGGAAGAAAGGAGAAAGAAAGGGAGGGAGGGGAGAGAGAGAGGAAGGAAGGAAAGAAAAGAAAGAAAGAGAAAGAAAGAAAGAAGGGAAGGAACGAAGGAAGGAAGGATCATGCCTGTAATCCCAGCACTTTGGGAGGCCAAGAGGGGTGGATCACCTGAGGTCAAGAGTTCAAGACCAGCCTGGCCAACATGGTGAAACCCTTTCTCTACTAAAAACATAAAAATTAAGCCGGGCATAGTGGCGCGCGCCTGTAATCCCAGCTACTTAGGAGGCTGAGGCAGGAGAATCGCTGGAACCCAGGAGGCAGAGGCTGCAGTGAGCCGAGATCGAGACATTGCACTCCAGCCTGGGCCACAGAGCCAGAGTCCATCTAAAAAAAAAGAAAAGAAAAAGGAAAAGAAAGAAAAAGGAAGGAAGGAGGAAAGAAGGAAAGAAAGAAAAGCAGCAGCTGAAAAGGTAGAAGGATGAGTGGCCTGGCTGAACAGCCCCTACTGCCTACAGCTGGACGCAGGTAAGCACCGAAGCGGCCTCACGCTGCAGGTCTGGAGGGAGTCGGAGGAGCAAAGCTGCGTGGGATTCCTGCTGGTGCTAGGGCGGATATCTGCTGTCTGAGTGGAAAGAAGGCGCGGGGCAGTGATAGGGGACTGGGGGCGCTGCGAGGCGCCTTGGGGTCAGTGCCGCAGACGCAGCGGGAAATGCAGGGTGCAGGGCGGCCTCGGGGCGGCAGCAGGCACTGCGCGGTGGCCGGGGAAGGCGCCGCGCAGGCTACGCTGCGGCGCAGGGCGGCCTCGGGGCGGCAGGGGGCGCTGAGGAGTCGTGGCTCGCTCTGGGCGGCCGCAGGTGCTCGGCGGCCTGGGGAAAGCACCTGGCCAGGTGGGGGCGGGGCCTGGGAAGGCAGGGCCCTAGGGGGCGGGCCCCGGCCGTCCCCACAAGAGCCCTTGGCGGCGCTGCCCGGGGATGCTAGCCCGAGAGCGAGCAGAGGAACAGCGCACCCGGATCGCGCATTCACGAGCCTCGGACACTTTGGAACCCAGAGGTGAGTTCAGCGGGGTCGAGTCGGACCAGCTTGGGGGTCCTGGGCACCGGAGCGGCCGCCGGTGCCGGGGCTTCTGACGCCGTCCGCGCGGTAGGTGGTGGAGCCAGCATCAGCCTGTGGCGGCTTCTCGGTGCCTGGGATGCTGGGACACCTTGCCTAGGTGGTTGCAGTCCAGCTCTTCGGGGTCTACCCACACCGTGGTCCGGAGCACGGAGTCGGGCAAGAGCCACTCAGAAACCGGGTCCGGGGTCCGGGGGCCTGGGGTTCCCGGGGCGCACCTCGCCTCTTCTCTCCGCCCGGCACCTGCTCAGCCCCCGCCCCCTTGTCTTGCCGGGGTGAGTCGCTTGGACCTGTCCGCTACTGTTCCTTCTGCCCTCTGAAATGCTTTCTCCGGGGTGACTGGTGCGCACAGAAGCAAACACTTGAAGCGGGCTGGTTGGATTCGCTCCAGCGGCTTCAGCCCGGGCTCCCGGGCAGACTTGGCCTCCACCACAAGACAGCGCTCTCTTGCTCCGCGCCGGGAGGGCAGGGGCTGCGGGATCGCCCCGGAGGAGCTCGGGTCCGGACCCTGAGGCTGAGCTCAAGCGATTTCTGCACAGGAGTCGCCCTCCCGGACGGGCACTGGTCGGGGACTGTCGGGTCCAACGAACCCAACGCTAGACTTGGGGCAAATCTCTCATCCCTCCCCAAGCTTTGGGATCCTGCGCTGTGGGATGGGAAACAGGCAAAGTCGGTGGTAGGCGAGGGGGCGTGCACAGAGCCGCTGCTTTGAGCCAGGACCCTGGAATTCTAAAGAATCCTTCAAATCCTTCCTACCTGTGTGGTCTTGGACAAATTACCTAACCTCTGTGCCTCAGTTTCCTCCTCTGTGAAATGGGCCAAGTAATAGCACCTCATGTAATTACAGTGAGGATTAAATCGGGTAGTGTGTAAAAAGGACTGAGTTGGATGCCTGGGAGTAGAGAAAGGGATCAATAAGTGATCGCTGCTATTATTGCTGCTTTCCCTGCTGCAGCTGTTATCATTATTATTATTAATGACTGGGGGAGCAGCCTAGCTAGTCGTTAAAGGGACTCCTAGGTGCAAATCCCAGCTCAGCCACTTTCTAGTGTAACCTTGGGCAAGCTACTTAACCTGTCAGCACGTCTGTTTCATTTGTATAATGGGAGTTGTTGTGATACCTACCTTAGAAGTTTGTGAAAATTCAATGAGGTGACACCTGCAAAGTACTTTGAAGAGTAAGTGCTGGGTATCAGCTAGTCATTCTTTCACCAATGTATCACATTGGATCAGGCTGCACAATCTAACAGTAGCTACAGTCTTGTTTTGCTTTGAAGTTGAAACATGATTTATATGAATATTTTATCTGTTTTGCAAAGACCAAAATCGGTTCCCTTCCTTCACTTGGGGCTCCTCTGACATTGTCAACTGATCCATTGGGGTCAAGGTCAGTTCTGGAGAAGGGGCTGATGGGGCAGAGGGACCCTTGGAGTTGGGGATAGGAGCTTCCAGAATCACAGCCTCTGTTGAACATTCACAGAGGAGGGTTGCAGTTTTATTTGACAAGCAATTGAACCTGAACCTAGATTTCAAAACAAACTCTTGCTAATTTATTCATTTATTTTCTTTTTTTTTTTTTTTTTTTTGGTTTTGGATTATAGTGAGGGAGGAGGTGAGAATAAGCAATAGTTTAAATGGTAAAAACAAAATAAATTATATTCCTCTTGCCCAGAGGAATACAACTGAAGGTCAGAGATGGTGTTCTTTATCCCAGTAAAATCATAGAAATCTGTGGAGAGTTTGGAGCAGTTTGATTGCTCTGGGCATCTCACCTCCAGGCTCAGCGCTCCATTTCCTTTGCATCAGAGGCCTTAAACCCACTAGCATCATAAGCTTGGAAGCCTCCTAGCTTTGCCCCAGCTTCCAATTTTAGCCCATATTTCATGGGTTTGGGGGGGGAAAAAATATAACTCTGAAGGTTCTGAATCCTGCCTAAAAAACTTGATGGGACACACTGAAGTCGCAGACACAGGCCCTTTCTGGTCCTGGGGACCACCCTCTGTAGCCTAGGATATGTCCTAATGTGCCTTTGTCACTGTAGAAGACATAGGGGGACACAGTTTTCATATACTCCCCCACCCCCAATACTAGTGCTTACAAGTCTTGGGAAGTGGTCACGTGTACCGTTCAGAGTTTGGAAATTAAATAGCTTAGGGTCCTTCTTCCTACCTTTAGTTCTGGGTACTGTTAATTAACTCTCTGCACCCAGCACACTACCGGGCCCCTCAAAGGCATATACCATAGTGGTGAAGGCTGCAAGATTCCAATTCAGCTCCTCTACTAACCAGCTGTGTCATCTTGCACAAGATATTCCACCTCTCTGAGCCCATTTTACTCCTCTGTAACATGGAGATAATAATAGCATGCCTACTTCATGGAACTGTTGAAACACAAAATGAAATATATGTAGGCTATGTGTATACTTACAGAGAGAGATTAATTTACTTATGTGACTAATGAGACCATATATTAAAACATGAAATGAGTTTTTATGTAGTGTATTAGTTCATTTCTAAAATTATTTCTCATGGTAAAGTTTGTATAGTTGAGATGCATCATGTACATTGATAAATGTAGTAATTTGCTTTCCAATACTGGTACTCTCCCCCAAAACTGTTATTAAATCAAGGGCACTCTCTGAATTAATGGTATCTTAGAATCAAGGAAATATGGCACGCTGCCTGGAAAATACTAAGTGGTCAATAGTTGTGGGTTATTGTTACATCAGGTGCTCTAGAAACATTAAGAGCTTGACTGTAAAGAGAAGAAATGAAAGAGAAATCATTTCACTTATAATAAAGCCTCGGAGAAAAGGCTGGGGAAAATGCAGCCAGGAACATGATCGAATATGGCTGCTGGGAAATTCTCTTGGCAGATTTCACCTGTTAGTTACAATCTGCCAAGCTCTGCTCTGTGCCAGACACTGTGCTAGGCACCAGGGGGCATAATGAGATAGGAATGCTGCCCTTGAGAAAGGCGGACTACTGGAGGTGATAAGGCACAAGTCCCCTGCCTGATAAGAGAGCTGATGGGGCTGCTTCCAGAGCTCCTGCCCCAGGAATCTGGGGAAAGTTCTTACAGCCTGTCCAGCCAGAGCCTTGTAGGCCACACCTCACCCAGCCCCCCACGGCTAGGCCTGGGGGTTGTAAGAAAGTAGGCAGCTTCTCTGGCAGCTGTGGTGGCCAAAAACAAACGTCCTGGAGAAGGGGCCAAGGCTTCAGAATGTGAAGTGTCCAAGCCACAGAGGGACAGAGGAAGGAGACCACTAAGGGCACATAGGCTGTTGTTTCCCAGACTGTGGCCTCCAGGGACACACTAGCCGGCCAGTGCCTGCCAGCTCACCCGCTTCTCTTCTCTGCCCCCTCCAGTACGCCCATCCTCAAAGTCTCATCCTCCATGGCTCCCGGAGAGAAGATCAAAGCCAAAATCAAGAAGAATCTGCCTGTGACAGGCCCTCAGGCGCCCACCATTAAAGAGCTGATGCGGTGGTACTGCCTCAACACCAACACCCACGGCTGCCGCCGCATCGTGGTGTCCCGCGGCCGCCTGCGCCGCCTCCTCTGGATTGGGTTCACACTGACTGCTGTTGCCCTCATCCTCTGGCAATGCACCCTCCTTGTCTTCTCCTTCTATACCGTCTCTGTTTCCATCAAAGTTCACTTCCGGAAGCTGGATTTTCCTGCAGTCACCATCTGCAATATCAACCCCTACAAGTAAGAGGCATGAGCAGGGAAACGCGAGTAGGGAGCCAGGACCCCCACTCCGACAGGTGCCCAAAGCTCCTCCTGAAAGTGACACACTGGCAGCCTGGAGGCCGATTCCAGCCTACGAATGTGCTTTCTAAAAATTTGAATTTGTTGCTAACACTAGTGAACTGCTCTCTGTCTTGTTCCAAATCTGTATCTACCAAGGTTTCAATCCATCAGTGACGTTTTTTTCTTTTTCTTCTTCTTCTTCTTTTTTTTTTTTTTTTTTAGATGGAGTTTGGCTCTTGTCTCCCCAAACTGGAGTGCAATGGCACAATCTCGGCTCACTGCAACTTTTGCCTCCCAGGTTCAAACAATCCTCCCGCCTTAAGCCTCACTAGTAGCTGGGACTACAGGTGCGCACCACGACACTAGGCTAATTTTTTGTATTTTTAGTAGAGATGGGGTTTCACTATGTTGACCAGGCTGGTCTTGAACTACTGATCTCAGGTAATCCACCCACTTTGGCCTCCCAAAGTGTTGGGATTACAGGCGTGAGCCACGGCGTACAGACTTTTTTTTTCTTTTTTTTTTTTTTTTTTTTGGAGGCAGGGTCTTACTCTGTCACATAATTATCTATATGTACATGTGAGTATGTTTATTATATACAATAAACTCATTGAACCTTCCCAATAACCCCATTTTACAAAGGAGGAAACTGAAACACAGACAGGCTAAGACACTTGTCCAAGGTCACATAGCTAGTACCAGGATGAGGAACCTAACCCAGGTAGTTTGGCTCTGGAGTTTCTATTCTCGATCACCATGCTCTGCTGCCTATGCCTAGAGCAAGGGGGAGCAAGAAGAGAGGAGAGACAATGGATCACCTGAAGTCAGGAGTTCGAGACCAGCCTGTCCAACATGGTGAAACGAATCTCCACTAAAATATAAAAATTCGCTGGGCGTGGTGGCACACACCTATAGGTAGTTCCAGCTACTTGGGAGGCTAGAACCATCTGATTTGTGAAAATTAGAAGATGGTATATTGTGTTTCATGCAGGCAACTCCTTTATAATTCTTTCGTGTTCTTGGGGGTCATCGAGTTAACAGTTATACCTTCTTTTCCCCCAGCACAGATTTGAGGACAATCAGTGGGCAGAGGCAGAGTGAGCTGGGTGGAGAAGGAGCCTGCCCATTAGATAGACTCCTGGTTGGCAGTTATTTACTTTTCCTCATTGTGGCTGATTTATGGGAGGCACCTGATAGTCACCACTCCAGAAATGCTGGTCAGGACAAACTCATCAACACACCCAAGAGCAAGCAGACAGTGGTGGCAGAGGTGAAGCCACAGGAAGTCACATATGGGTCACCCATGAGCCTTTCCCCATTTGCCGGAGCCAGGGGTCACTTTGGATGGGGCAAGTCGTGAAAGGCGTGGTCTCCTCTGCCAAGAAGACAGGAAGGGTGGGCACAAGGCTGACACGTGTTGATGGGAAAACAGCCCGGAGGAGCAACAGGGTTCTGCCAGGGCCACCTCCCCTCTCCCTGACTTTTCCTCCCCACCTTGGCAGGTACAGCACTGTGTACCACCTTCTAGCTGACTTGGAACAGGAGACCAAAGAGGCCCTGAAGTCCCTGTACGGCTTTCCAGAGTCCCGGAAGCGCCGAGAGGCAGAGTCCTGGAGCTCTGTCTTGGAGGGAACACAGCCCAGATTCTCCCGCCGGATCCCACTGCTGCTCTTTGATCAGGACGAGAAGGGCAAGGCCAGGGACTTCTTCACAGGGAGGAAGCGGAAAGTCAGCGGGAGCATCATTCACAAGGCTTCAAATGTCATGCACATTGAGTCCAAGCAGGTGGTGGGATTCCAACTGGTAAGATTTCACCTTCTCACTGCTTAGGGGCATGGGATGGGCTGGGTCCAGGGACTCTTCTCCTTGGCCACTATCCCCTATAGTCCCACCGGAAGAAATATATCCAGCTGAGGTCAGGCTCAGTGGCTCATGCCTGTTATCCCAGCACTTTGGGAGGCCAAGGCGGGTGGACCACCTGGGGTCAGGAGTTCGAGATCAACCTGGCCAACATGGTGAAACCCCATCTCTACTAAAATACAAAACTTAGCTGGACATGGTGGCACATGCCTGTAGTCCCAGCTACTTGGGAGGCTAAGGCAGGAGAATTGCTTGAACCTGGGAGGTGGAGGTTGCAGTGAGCCCAGATGGTGCCACTGAACTCCAGCCTGGGTGACAGAATGAGACTCCATTAAAAGAAACAAAACAAACAAACAAAAATGGGGGGGTTGGGGGGCAAGGGGAGGGAGAGCATCAGGACAAATACCGAATGCATGTGGGGCTTAAAACCTAGGTGACGGGTTGGTAGGTGCAGTAAACCACTATGGCACATGTATACCTATGTAACAAACTTGCATGTTCTGCACATGTATCCCAGAACATAAAGTAAAATTATTGGAAAGGAAAGGAAGGGGAGGGGAGGGGAGGGGGAGGGGAAAGGAGGGGAGGAAGGAAGGAAGGGAGGGAGGGAGGGAGGGAGGGAGGGAAATACACTCAGCTAGGGTGATTCAGCTGCAAACAACTAAAACTGACTCAGGTGATTTTTAAGTAGGGGCAGGGGGGGTAGAGGGGAGGGGGGAAATGTATTAGAAGGCAACCAGTAACTCATGGAGGCCTCTCAAAGGGCAGAAATTATGGCAGATAAAAGGATATAGGTAGCAAGAAATGATGAAAATTCATTTCAGATATTGCTGCTGGAGTAAGAAGCATCAAATATGTTCAGTGTTGTTGTTGTTGTTGTTGTTGTTGTTAATGTTTAAGAGTCAAATTCCATGTTGGGACTCTCTGATTGGTCAAGCTGGGGTCACCTAATCACTCCTTGGCTAATGGATGGTGGACTATCTTCATGGCCAGTCTCACCAGACTGTTTCCAGGAGGGGGAAAGGAAATTCCTCCAAGCGCAATTGAGATGCCCGCACCAGAAGGAAAAAGACGGACAATAAATAGCAGAAACATCAGCGTTTCCGGTAGTACTTACCTTCGTGAGGCACTTGGCCTGACCTCATTTTCCCTTTTGGTCCCATCTGAGGGACTTTTTTTTTTTTTTTTTTTGACAGTCTTGCTCTGTTGCCCAGGTTGGAGTGCAGTGGTGCAATCTCGGCTCACTGCAACTGCAACCTCTACCTCCTGGGTTCAAGTGATTCTCCTGCCTCAGCCCCCCGAGTAGCTGGGATTACAGGCATGCACCACCATGCTTGGCTAATTTTTTGTATTTTTAGTAGAGACTGGGTTTCACCATGTTGGTGAGGCTGGTCTCAAACTCCTGACCTCAAGTGATCTGCCCGCCTTGGCCTCCCAAAGTGTTGAGATTACAGTCATGAGCCACCACGCCTGGCCTGAGGGGCTCTTGAGAACTGCCATTCACTGAAAATGAATTCTAGGATTTTCCTGGGCAAACTCTTTCACCACCCTACCTCTCCATGTCCAGCTACCTCTGGAGGACAGGAGCTATGTCCATACCTTATAGGCTTGATTGCTGATTGTGTGACCTCGTAGCTATACTCCCAAATCCTGAAAAATGGCCCTTTAAATCATTGAGATTTTAAAGTCTTCCTGGGTCCTTTCACAGAATATCTTCAAGGTTCTTCTTGATATCAAAATCAACTCTTTATATATATGTTTGTTTGTTTGTTTTAGAGACAAGATCTCACTTTGTCACCCAGGCAGGAGTGGTGCAATCATAGCTCACTGCAGCCTAGAACTCCTGGGCTCAAGCAATTCTCCCACCTCAGCCTCCCAAGTAGCTTGGACTAAAGGAATGCACCAGCATACCCAGATAATTTTTCTATTTTTTGTAGAGATGGAGTTTACCCATGTTGCCCAAGCTGGTCTTGAACTTCTGGCCTCAGTCTTCCCAGGACAGTCTTCCAAATTGTTAGGATTATAGGCGTGAGCCACTGTGACCAGCCAAAATCAGTTGACATCGGTCCATTTAGAAAAGTTTCCAAGCTTTGTGTGATTAGAACATTTGGAATGTACAATGGCTTCCCTATAAAGCTCTCATTATTGCATATTTCAAACAGTCCTCCCAGCTACCACACATGGTTGGGAAGGATGGCATTTCAGTCGACATTTTGTGGGTGAGATAATGGATACAGAATACCTTGCCTAAGATCCTGCAGAGAACTAGTGTCAGAGTCTGGGCTGGAATCCACATGTCTTGACTGTTGACATGATAGGAGATGGGAAAGATTGTTAGGAACGTCGCAGCATCAATCAGATGAACTTTGGGGACCTTGAAGAAGCTGGTTTTACTTCTTGCTTGGTGGGCAAGTAGTACAGAGTGGCAGGAGTAGGACGCTGTCTTTTCTCATCAGCCCCTTTTGGTCCTTGGAGATTGAAGATGATCACTCCCAGCCCCTAGAAGTGAGAGGAAATCCATCCTTGCCCCAGATATCCCACCTGTTCCCCTGAGTATCTGACCTAGAGTCTCAGTCACTCATTCTTATGGTCCTTCTGAAGAGTAGCAATAGGACCAATGGCTTCAGCCTCACGTCTCCTCTTATTTACAGTGCTCAAATGACACCTCCGACTGTGCCACCTACACCTTCAGCTCGGGGATCAATGCCATTCAGGAGTGGTATAAGCTGCACTACATGAACATCATGGCACAGGTGCCTCTGGAGAAGAAAATTAACATGAGCTATTCTGCTGAGGAGCTGCTGGTGACCTGCTTCTTTGATGGAGTGTCCTGCGATGCCAGGTCAGGAGAGAAAACTGCTCTCTCAGCCTCTGAGGACTGGCAGCTCTGAATACCAGGGCCCTTGCAGGCACCTACAGCCTTGATGATAGGTCTTGGGAGCAAAAGGTGCTCTTCTCACTAATGCTGACTTTTGGAAACTGCTTACATGGGAGCTGTGTTCTAGAGTCAGTGAGTGAGGTGTACATGACATACAATCAAAATTTCCTTAAACTCAATAAACTACTCATTAAAAACAAGGTAGTTGGCTGGGCGCATTGGCTCACACCTCTAATCCCAGCACTTTGGGAGGCTGAGGCAGGTGGATCACTTGAGGTCAGGAGTTCAAGACCAGTCTGGCCAACATGATGAGACCCCGCCTCTAATAAAAATACAAAAATTAGCCGGGTGTGTGGTGCATGCCTGTAGTCCCAGCTATTCAGGAGGCTGAGGCAGGAGAATTGCTTGAACCCAGTAGGCAGAGGTTGTAGTGAGCTGAATAAGACAAGAAAGAAAAGAAAGAGAAGAAAGGAAGAAAGGAAAGAAAGAAAGAAAGAAAAGAGAAAACCCCCAACCCACAAGGTCGGCACAAAAGTATTAGCTGTTTTGCCATACAGTGTGCATATAACCTTGTATATTACCATCATGCATACTGATGATTAAGAACCGTCATTCTAAGGGAGGAAGGAAGAGAAGGAGGGAGGGATAGGGGGAAAAGGCCCATGTTCAAATATGTGAGATTTCAAACCTTTCACCTTTAGGATAATACTCAGATCCCTGGTGGTGACTGGGCAGTGGGTGAGACATTCCAAAGTGTTCCTGGCCCAGGCACAGTGGCTCACGCCTATAGTCCCAGCACTTTGGGAGGCTGAGGAGGATGATTGCTTGAGCTCAGGAGTTACAGACCAGCCTGGGCAATGTTGTAAAACCTCGCTTCCACAAAAAAAAATTCAAAAAATCAGCTGGGCATAATGGCACACACCTGTAGTCCCAGCTACTCAGGAGGCTGAGGTGGGAGGATCACTTGAGTCTGGGAAGTTAAGGCTTCAGTGAGCCATAATTGCACCACTGCACTTCAGCCTGAGCAACAGAGCAAGACCCTGTCTCAAAAATAAAAATAAAACAAAATAAAATACTAAGCCCCTTTCACCTGTCTATATGTTAGGGGACAGATGGGTTATTGTGAAAAGTGAATAATTGGAATCATGTCTCCCTAAGAGTTGGGTTCCAAAGTCACATAAGGGCACAGATGATGTGATTCTTTCCCTGGGGATCATTTTCTAGGACTGGGAATTTGAATGGAAAAATGCCAAGTGTTGGCTGAGAAATTCAAAAGTGGAGGAATTTGGGGGGCAGATGTGACACAAGGAATGCCAAGATAGGATAGAGATGAAGGTGAGAGGATTCAGAGAGAACACAGAAGGTGGAGAGGCTCGTTCTATGTCCATGTGTGTCAACGAGGATGAAGGGCCTTGTTTGTCATTTGGTCAGGAGCAAGATGGGGAAAATGAGCCATGTCTTTTACCAATTCTCCCTAAAGAGAATTGGCTTCCATTAGCACTGTCCTGCCCAACTTCAGCTAAGATGCATGGGGGAGATCCCTTTCTGACCCATTTTCTTCCTCCATAGGAATTTCACCCTTTTCCACCATCCAATGCATGGGAATTGCTACACTTTCAACAACAAAGAAAATGAGACCATTCTCAGTACGTCCATGGGGGGGCAGCGAATATGGTAAGAAAACGTGCAACAAGGAGATCTTGAGGTCCTTCAACAGTGGGCATGGGGGCAGCAGGACAGTGGGGGATGCAGGAGCTTTCCAGAAACTCAGAATCTCTCCCCCTTGGCCAGAAACCAGGGACGCCCTTTTTTTTTTTGTCAGTATTTCCATCAGTGTTTATGCTGGCTCCTTCCTTCCAAATTGGTGTCTGTTCTCTTTCTGACTTCTCCTCTACCTTTGAGAGAGCTACAGGGACATCACTGGGGTTCCTTCTGCTAGGGAACTACTCCAGTTTAAACTCATAGCTGGGGTGAGTAATGCAGGGCATGCGGTTTCCAAATGGAGTTAAGCCCAGATATGCTGAACAGATTAGGGAGGTAGACGCTCCTTCATCTTAGTTCAGGTGACAGATTCTGGTTGGAGCAAAAACCCAGCTTGGCCGCTCACTGTGTGACCTTGGGCAAGTTACTGCACTTCATCCATAAAGTGGGACTAATAATAATATCCCCCATGTAAGATAACTGAGAGGACTTAAAATACAGACTTAGAATAAGACTAGATCTGCACTCTGTTAGTCTGCTTGGACTGCCATAACAAAATACCAGAGACTGGGTGCCTTCGGCAATAGACATTTATTTATCACAGTTTTGGAGACTAGGAAATCAAGATCAAGGCACAGGCACACTCGGTTCTGGCGAGGCTTCTCTCTTTGGGCTGCAGAAGGCTGGTTGCCTTCTCTCCATGTCCTCACATGGCCTTTCCTCTGTGACATGTCAACTGAGAGAGGCCTGTGATGTCTCTTCTTCTTACCAGGGCATCAGTCCTATCAGATTAGAGCCCCTGCTTATGACTTCCTTTGACCTTAATTAAGGCCCTATCACCAAATAATATCCCTTTGGGGATTAGGGCTTCAACATATGAATTTGAGGCAGAAAACAATTCAGCCATAACACATACCAAGAACACAATTAATGCTAGTTGCTATTGTTATTACTATTATTATCATTGCTAGCACTGTTACCAGTCTACCACCATTGCTGCTGAAGTCGCAATGGTATTATTTCAGGGGTAATAAGTCACTACCCCCGAAATAATACCACTGCAACTTCCAGCACTACTGTTACTACTATTCCATTATGATTACATTTGTAGGGAAGGTAGGAACTGAACAGACTGGCCTGGTTTATGCCCAGAAGGAATTCTTGAAAGGTCCCATGCATGTTGATGATGTGATATGTAGATATACTCCCACCAGAACAAGCAAGGCCCTGTCGTAAAGGAAATCCACACTTGGAATTCTGGCCTTTGTCACTGTGTAGTCTGTGCTCTTACTAAGTCTGCAAGAAATCATAATTCAATGCACATACTTCATGGGGAAGAAGTAATCTGGAAACTGAAAGTGAAAAGTTGCAGAGTCCTGGCTCTGCTATGGAGGAGCTGTGTGACCTCAAACAATTCACTTCCCCTCTGGGGGCTTCTTTACAAATTGTTTGTAATTCTTTACAAATTGTTTACAAATTGTTTTTGCAATTGTTTACATATTGTTTGTATTTTTTTTTTTTTTTTTTTTTGAGACAGAGTCTGGCTCTGTCCCCCCGGGTTGAAGTGCAATGGCACGATCTCAGCTCACTGCAACCTCTGCCTCCTGGGTTCAAGTGATTCTCCTGCCTCAGCCTCCTGGTAGCTGGGACTACAGGCATGCATCACCATGCCCGGCTAATTTTTGTATTTTTAGTAGAGATGGGGTTTCACCATGTTGGTCAGGCTAGTCTTGAACTCCTGACTTAGTGATCTGCCTGCCTCAGCTTCCCAAAGTGCTGGGATTACAGGCCTGAGCCACCATGCCCGGCCTATTATTTGTAATTGTTTACAAATTCTTTGCAAGTGTTTACAAATTGCCCTTGTTTACAAACTGAATGTCAGAATAACTCAAAATTCTCTTCTTTCCATCCATATACAGCCTGCTAATTCACTTATCCACTTACCAAGCATGGAGTATCCCATTTGCCAGGCCACTCATCCACTTACCAAGCATGGAGGGCCTCCCATTTGCCAGACCCTCTTCTAGGTATCAGGGACACAGCAGTGAAAAGACAGAAGTTTTCTCTGCTGTTAGGAAACTCACATTTTCGTGGGGGAGAGACAGATAACAAATGAGTACATAACTACACAGACATGATCTAGTTATAAATCCTAACGACAGCCATGCAGAAGAGAAAGAGACAGAGTGGCTGGGATCAGGAAGCGGGCAGTGAGTTTGGATAAGAAGGTCCAGAAAGATCTCTAAAAGGAGGGTTATTTAAGGAGGAAAAGATTCATATTAAGATCTATACAAGAACATTCCAGAGACTAGCAAGGGCAAAGGCCCTGGGAAGGACATGAATCGGATGTGTTCTAGAAACAGAAATAAAACCAGTGTGCTTGGAGCTTATTGAGGTGAGGAGAGAGTGGGAGGAGATGAGGAGGGAGAAGTAGACAAGGGTTGTATCATCATCACCTTGACGATGCAGCCAGGTTTATGCTATGGCATTTCCATATATCCAGTGAGATGCCACTGAAGACTTTCAAGTTTCAGGGAGTGACCTGGCCTGAGGTCCAGTTTCCAAAGGGCCTCAGCCCATACATGAACGAGCAGGGTCTATATGGATGGAAAGAAGAGAATTTTGAGAGTTATACTGATATTCAATTTGTAAACAAGGGCAATTTGTAAATAAGCCCAGAGAGGGGAAGTCAATTGCTGGAGGTCACAGCCCAAACACAGCAGAGCCAGGACTCTGCAATTTTTCACTCTCAGTTCCCAGGTTACTTCTTCCCGGTGAAGTATGCGCACTGATGCTGTGTTTACTCTCTGGTGCTGGGTCAGCAAAGACTGAAAGGGGCAAGAGCAGGAGTAGGAGGAGAAGTTGGGCCAGTGATCAGAAATACCATTAGTGATTCACCTCGTCTTGGGTGCCGGCCTTGAGGGGTTAAGCAGCCGCAGCAATGCATGTTTTTTTTTTTCTTTTTTTTTATACTTTAAGTAAGTTCTGGGGTGCGTGTACAGATCTTGCAGGATTGTTACGTAGGTATACACATGTCATGGTGGTTTGCTACCTCCATCCCTCCGTCACCTACATTAGGTGTTTTTCTTAATGTTATCCTTCCCCAATCTCCCCACCCCCTGCTATCCCTCCCCCAACCCCCCACCCAACAACAGACCCCAGTGTGTGATGGTCCCCACCCTGTGTCCATGCTCCCCATCTCAAAGGATTACAAGGAGACAGCATGTCTCGGGCAGAGTGGCAGTTTCCTTACACTTGGCAAAAACATATGCTTAGTGAGAACTGTGACGGTGACACTGTGTTTGAACACCTGTTTGGGGCTAAGCTGTGGGGGCACAGCAGAGAACAAGTCAGGCATGCATTTCCATCTCATGGAGCTTCCAGTCTGGCCCTTGTCCACCTGTCACTTGTTGGAAATACTTGGTCTTGGATTTGAAGCTCTTGAAGCAGTGGAAGAGGTGGGCTACCCCAGGTAATGTGGGAGAGGTGGGCTACCCCCCAGGAAATGTTTTCCTAGCCTTTGATCACAGCAGGTTGCCTTATCCTCCCAGGGCTGCAAGTCATTTTGTACATAAATGAAGAGGAATACAACCCGTTCCTTGTGTCCTCCACTGGAGCTAAAGTGATCATCCATCGGCAGGATGAGTATCCCTTTGTCGAAGATGTGGGAACAGAGATTGAGACGGCAATGGCCACCTCCATAGGAATGCACCTGGTAAGAGAATATTCTGATTTCTGTAGGCTTGGAAAGGAAAACAGAATTTTGTTTTCAAGGATAACCAGTGAGGTGCAGCTTATGGAAAAGGGTGTTTGTTTCAAAAGGGAACATGGTCCTGGATTTCCCATGGTTACTCCATTTATTTCAGGAGCTACATTAAAGGTTGTGTTTGTGTCTTCTGGCCAGCTGCGGTGGCTCACACCTGTAATCCTGGCACTTTGGAAGACCAAGTTGAGGTCAGGAGTTCGAGACCAGCCTAGTCATCTTGGTGAAAACTGTCTGTACTAAAAATACAAAAAATTAGCCGGGTGTGGTAGTATGTACCTGTAATCCCAGTTACTCAGGAGGCTGAGGCAGGACAATAGCTTGAACCCAGGAGGAGGAGGTTGCGGCGAGCCGAGACCACACCACTGTACTCCAGCCTGAGCAAGACTCTGTCTCAAAAAAAAAAAAAAAGGTTGTATTTGTGTCTTTTATATGGATTAATAGGACAGGATGCCATTTGGGGAAAGAATTTAAAAAGCAAGACACCAGCATTTACGGAACCTATGCTGGAAGAAAGGCATTAGCACACTAACTATATATTTGTCAGTGATATAAATAGATAAGATTATCATCTATCCTTCTGGACTGCTTAGAGGCCTATGAAGCATGCCAATAACTGCATTACAGCCTAATGGAAAGTCACGGGGCCATCCAAGGTCTATTTAGACCATCACACTTCCATCAGTTTTACCTCATTTACCAAGAACCCCTTCTTCCTCCAAATTTGACCTTTGTGGACCTCATTGGGCACTGAGAACATGCATACCTATCAACTAAAGTGCAAGTAAGCTGCAGACTCCAGCCCCTGCCTGAGTCAGCCTTGCCCATTGGGAGCTGAATGGCAAAGTGAAGAGTGGGCTCTGATGGCCCTGATCACTCTGCTGCTTGTGCAGTTTTCTTGTTTGCAGGCCTGGGGTCTTTTTTATTCCAGGATCTATCTGCCTCTCTCTTTCATACAATGACTGTTAAGAACTCATTTCGGCTGGGCAAGGTGGCTTATACCTGTAATCCCACTGTAATCCCAACACTTTGGGAGGCCAAGGTAGGTGGATCACTTGAGCCCAGAAGTTTGAGACCAGCCTGGGCAAAATGGCAAATCCCATCTTTACCAAGAGCAAAACACAAAAATTCACCAGGCGTGGTGGCACGTGCCTGTAGTCCCAGCTACTCAGGAGGCTGAGGTAGGAGGATCACCTGACCCTGGGGAGATTCAGTGAGCCATGATTGTACCACTGCACTCCAGTTGTGGTGACAGAGTAAGATCCTGTCTCAAAAAAAAAAAAAAAAAAAAAAAAGACTTATTTAAAGGAGCTAATTAGGTACAGTATATACACCTGTAGTCCCAGCCACTCAGGAAGCTGAGGTGGGAGGATCATTTAAGCTCAGGAGTTCAAGACCAGCCTGGGCAACATAGCAAGACCCCCTATCTCTACAAAAAAATATAAAATTAGCCAGGCATGCTGGCACACACCTATAGTCCCAGCTATGTAGAGGGGGGATCGCTTGAGGGCAGGAGTTCAAGACCCAGTTTGGGCAACATAGTGAGACCCTGCCTCTATTTTTTTTAAAGGACTTATTTAAAGAGAGTGTCCACACCAACCATACCAAGGAGTGTACCAGGCAGAGTGTATCTCTCTCCACCCTTAACACTCTTTTTAAAGAGACAGTCACTTAAGTAGCTAGGCAACTCATTATTTTGTTCACTGGCAGATGGCAAAACCTCAGAGCACAATAGTAAGCATTTTGACCAGACATTTCCCACACAGTTCCATCTGCACCCCGAAGAAGGACCCAATATTTGTAGCACATCCTTCCCCTATCCTTTTGCCCTTTTCCCTCTTTTCTGCTTCTCACAGTGTCTGCAAACTGGTGTGAGTTACTAGAGCTTGCAAAAGTAACAAGAACTAAGGAATTCTGCTCTCTTGTTTTCTTCCTCTGAGCTTGGAAATAGCCACCACATTGTTAAGCAAATGTTCTCTTTACCAGTGGTGGGTAAACAAAGACATGGGTGAGTTTTCTGCTACACCTAATTTGAGATACAGAAAATGGAAGCCACAGAGCAGGGTCAGTCAGCTCTAGGTCTGATTTACGAGCATTTAGAACAACAACAAAAAAAACAGGGATTATGAAGAGGTCAGCAGAGGGTCACTAAGAAAAGTCCAACCAAACTAGACTTCCTTCCTTTCTTATTTTATTTATGTATTGATTGATTGATAGGTGTGTGAAGCTGGTAGGCTCAGTCAGCTGGCCAGGCAGTTAGTAAATAAAACTTCCTTTATTCATTGAGGGATTGTGTGTCCAAAGTACTGAATAGTAAAAGATGAACCCAACAGAGCTCCCACCTTCAAAGCTCTTAACTTTAAGAGGGGAAGACAAAAGTTTGCTTTTTTAAAGACAAGGTCTTGCTCTGTCATCCAGGCTGGAGTGCCAAGGTGTGATCATAGATCACAGATCACAGCAATCTATCCACCTGGGGTCATGCAATCCTCTTGCCTCAGCCTTCCAAGTAGCTGGGACCACAGGCGCATGCCACTGTGTCTGGCTAATTTTTAAATTTTTGTAGAGATGGGGGTTTCACTGTGTTGCTCAGGCTGGTCTCAAACTCCTGGCCTCAAACAGTCCTCCCATCTCGGCTTCCCAAAGTGCTGGTATTATAGGCATGACCCACCACACCTGACAAAAGACAAAAGTAAACACAACTTTGCAATACAGTTTCCATCTCTGTGGAAACAGATCTTTTCTGCCTGGTTCTGAGGCTCAGTTCTTAGAACACAATAGATCCTCAGCAAACATTGATAGATGGTGGGTGGATGGGTAGATGGGGTGGGTGGATGGTTGGATGGATGGATGGATGGATGGATGGATGGATGGATGGATGGGTGTATGGATGGACAGATAGATGGGTAGATGGATGGCTGTCTGGATGGATGGCTGGCTGGCTGGCTGGATGGATGGATGGATGGATGAGTGGGTGGGTAGGTAGGTGGATGGATGGATGGATGGATGGATGGATGAGTGGGTGGATGGGTAGGTGGATAGATGGATGGATGCCCAGACAGAAGCTATTGGAGAAGGCTTTCTAAATGATGAATTTAGAAGGGCAAGTGCAGGCAAATAGGAAGAGCCAGTCCAGACAAAGAATGTAGCAATTACAAAGGAGTCACAAAAAGTTTATCTAAGCTGTGTAGTGAAACTTTTCAAAAAGTAATTTTGGTGGAAGTATAATCAGTACACTGGAGACAGCACATTTGTAGTAATTCTAGAAAGAAATGATGTGAACCTCAGCTGAGGCAATGACTTGTGGGGATGAGCAGAGGAAATAGATTTCAGGGATATTACAGCACAGAAGCAACAGGGTGTGACGGCCAGTATTAGCGAGAAGGGTCAGGAAAAGTTAAATTGATATTTAAGTGCCGGCTTGGGCAGGGAGGTGGAGGAATGCCAGGCTCAGTATTACAGAATCCAAGAGCAGGGGTATGTCTGGGGGAGAGATGACTGCTTCAGTTTGGGACAGACCCAATTTATTATGGCTTTGAGAAGTCAAGGTGAAAAGAAAGCATTCGTTAGATGCTGTGGACCTGGACCTCAGGAGAAATCCTGGGGGGGTAATTGTAGACATGGAAATAAATGCCAAGACTTGAGACAGAACCCTAACCATGCAAATGTTTAAGGGCTGAGCAGAAAGTAAAACGAGAAAGACAGGCAGAGAAGTAGGAACAGAAGCCAGAAAGAGTTGGCATCAGATACATCAAGGAAGAGAATTTCGTGGAAGGTGTGACCAAAAGTCGCAAGTACAGTTGAAAGGTCAGGCAAGGTAGAGGGCAAAAGCATTTCTCTGAGTTTGGCAGCCAAGAGGTCACCAGTGTTCTATGCCAGAGTAGTTTTCAGTGGAAGGAGTGGAACAGAAACCAAAGTACAGTGGGTCGAATGGTGAATGGGAAATGAGGAAGTGAACAAGGGTGGACCACTCACCCAGTGCGGTTGGGGACCAGGCCCTGGAGAATGGGGAGACTCCATGTCACTGCAAATCCTATTGTACCTTTTGATCCTAAAGTACATAGCCAGACTTCATTTCACAAGTACAGTGTGTGCCAAACAGGGATTAAGAGCTCCGATGGCTGAGATTCAAGCCCCAGTTTTGCAAGTTGGTTGTGTCATCTCTGCCTCAGTGATCTCAACTGTAAAATAGGGATGATGAAAATGATGTTACTTCATGGCTGGTGAGAATTTCATGAGTTGGTACATGTGAAGCACTTTGAAATGTGCTTGGAATATAGTAAGTGCTTAAAATATATTGGCTTGGCTGGGTGCAGTGGCTTACATCTGTAATCCCAGCACTTTGGGAGGTTGAGGCAGGTGGATCACTTGCACCTAGGAGATATGAGACCAGCCTCGGCAATATGGTGAAACCCCATCTCTACAAAATAGATAAAAATTAGCCAGCTGTGGTGGCAGGAATGTGTAGTCCCAGCTACTTGGGAGGCTGAGGTGGAAGGATCACCTGAACCCAGCAGGCAGAGGTTGCAGTGAGCTGTGACCGTGTCAATGCACTCCAGCCTGGGTGGCAGAGTGATACTCCATCTCAAAAAAAAATTATATATATATGTATGTATGTATATATATGTGTGTGTGTGTGTGTGTGTGTGTATAGAAAGAGAGAGAGAGATATTACTAAATACTTTGTAAGAAAAGAGGTGAAGAGAAGGAAAAATAACTTTGAGTGAAAAAGAGGGGTTAGGGAAGGTTTCTCTTGTCTTTTTTGACACCATTCTCCTTTATGAATTTTATATATAAGCACACGTATAATGTATGTTTATATTATACAATATTAGTATATTATATATAAAAGATACTATTAATAATTATACATACATAAAGGATAGTGATTATTTGCCATATATGTTGCAAATATCTTTCCCAGTTTATGGTTTTCTTTAGGGTACTTTTTCACATGCAAAATAGTGAATGTTTACACAGTCAAAGTCTTAGTTTTCTTCTTTAGTTGTTATGTTAATGAGTTCTTCCTCTTGAGACCAGATACTAAATTGAGTTTGCTTCCAGTTATTTTATTATTTCATGTAATATTTTAAGCCATCTGAATTTTTTTCGCTGGGTACAGTGGCTCACGCCTATAATCCTAGTGCTTTGGGAGACTGAGGTGGGAGTTTACTGCCGCCATAACCTCCTGGGTTCAAGCAATCCTCCCACCTCAGCCTCCCAAGTAGCTGGGATTACAGGCTAACTAGGTGTGCATCACCACACCTAGCTAATTATTAGCTTTTAGTAGAGATGGGGTTTTGCCATGTTGGCCAGGCTAGTCTTGAACTCCTGGCCTCAAGTGACCCACCCATCTCGGCCTCCCAAAGTGCTGGGATACAGGTGAGTCACCATGCCTGGCCTGTTATTATTATTGTTTAATCAAAATCAAATAGCCACTAGGTAGCACAGTGGGAATCTGATTTCAGACTTATTCAGACCCGAGCCCATATTCCTGACCCCTTAGGTAGCCAGCTTGGTGCTACTGGTTGTTTAGGGATGAATGACCCTTGACCATAACATGTTTCTCAAGAAGAAGCCTTCTAGGAGGTCCCAAAATTCAACCCCCTTATGCCCATGGTCAGAGGAGACCATGAGGACAGGGTGATGGGGAGGGGCCCCAGAGACAGCCTAGAGACCCAAAGCAAACAAAACCTCCTCCATAATGAGTCTAAGCCCCTCACAGGGGCTCATGCCTGTAATCTTTGGGAGAGCAAGGAGGGCAGATCACCTGAGGTCAGGAGTTCAAGATCAGCCTGGCCAACATAGTGAAACCCCACCTCTACTAAAAATACAAAAAAAAAAAAAAAATTAGTTGGGTGTGGTGGCGCACACCTATAATCCCCACTACTTGAAAGGATGAGGCAAGAGAATGACTTGAATCCAGGAGGTGGAGGTTGCAGTGAGCTGAGATCATGCCACTGCACTCCAGCCTGGGCGACAGAGTAGGTCTCCATCTCCCACCCCCCACCAAAAAAAGTCCCTCCCCCCCCCAGGTCTGCACAAGTTCAAGAAAAAAGCCATGCACCTGTTCCATTCCCACCCCTGGCCATCTCTACTGTCCCGTCCCTGGCAGAAGCAGCAGTCTATTCTGAGAAACAAGGGCAGAGCATGGAAACCAAGGGAAAGAAAGGCCCCCCCACACACCCCCAGAGTCAGAGTTGGGCTACCAGCAGCCCAGCTGCCACTTTGGCCTGTTGACTGGAGCTGCTAGACGCCTCCCCCATGCCCTCAGTAGCTGGGAGAGGAAGTCCTTTTACTACTGGGAGAATCTGTCACTCAAACGAAGTCTTACCTAGAAATGTACATAATGGAAAGAGAAATGCAGGATGAATATAGTTGAGCCTGGGAGACCAGCCTGCTGACTGCTGTGATGGGCCATAAATCAGGGTGCAGGTGGAAGGGAGTTTGCAAACCTCTCAGCTGTGGCAAGGCAGGCAATCTTTCTGAGAAGGTGACTTGGAATTACTGGCTGGGACAGAGTTACCACTGAAATGTGAGAACAATGGTCTGATAGCCACCCTGTCTGGAAATAGCTTGGCTAGACTGCCCATCTCACAGATGAGAAGTGATTATACTGGTTGAAAGGTCTGAAGGTTGTAAGAAGGTGGGAGCTGGCTCTCTAACGCCAGAAGCTATGGGGGCTTTGATAAAGGCCCTCCCCTTGTCACCTCCCTGCCCCTCGGGCTCTGCTGCCATCCGGGCTTTTTCCCTTAGCACTTATACCTTAAAGAATGAGTTCGCTGGGTGCAGCAGCCCATACCTGTAATCCTAGCACTTTGGGAGGGTGAGGTGGGAGGATCACCTGAGCCCAGGAGGTCAAGGCTGCCATAAGCCATGATTGCACCACTGCACCCCAGCCTGGGTGACAAAGCGAGACCCTGTCTCAAAGAGACAGATTGAGAGAGAGAGAGAGAGGTGAGCTAAGGACTCCTATGCAATTGTCTCCTTCCCCAAGATCTTCAGAAAGAAGCAGATAGTACCTGGTTTGATATAAATGGGCTCCATGTATGACACATATACCCATATAAATACACATACATGCACAATTCACTCACATCCACACACACCCATGTGTGCACACACACACATACGCTTTTTTTTTTTTTTTTTTTTTTTTTGAGACAGAGTCTTGCTCTGTTGCCAGGCTGGAGTGCAGTGGTGTGATCTTGGCTCACTGCAACCTCTACCTCCCGGGTTCAAGCGATTCTCCTACCTCAGCCTCCCAAGTAGCTGGGACTACATGCGCACACCACCATGCCCAGCTAATTTTTGTATTTTTAGTAGAGATGGGGTTTTACCATGTTGGCCAGGACAGTCTCGATCTCTTGACCTCATGATCTACCCTCCTCAGTCTCCCAAAGTGCTGGGATTACAGACGTGCACCACCGCGCCCAGCCACACGTATGCACTCTTACATGCATATGTGTATGCATAGATATGCATACAAACTCTCACATATGCACACATATACACACCCTTTTTTTGTGTCCCTAGGGGTCAGGATAGAAGTCAGAATGTCTTCTTTAGTCATTAGGTTAATGAGTTCTTCCTCTTTGATACCAGATACTAAATTGAGTTTGCTTCCAGTTATTTTATTATTTCATGTCATATTTTAAGCCATCAGAATTTAAGCCTCCACAAGCCAGCAGTTCTGGAAAACTGAAAGCTGGGGCTCAGGGAAGAGCATTCTGTTAAAGTTCATGCATTTGAGGCTTTGAGAATCTCAAGACCTCTACCCCACTCGGAACGGAACATATGCTCCATTTGCCGTACTTTCCATTGCTTCAGAAAACAACCTGAACTTTCTAAGAGCTCTGAGTTTGATAAGCATCATTGAAGAGTGAAGGGCCATTGAATACTCAGAAAGCGTAGAAATCCAAATGGTTTCTCATAATCGGTTTCCTGGAAGCGGCCCATGGGCTGCTTTTCAAGGTAGAGGGAGCCCCAGTCACCCCTGCTGGCTGCACACAGCTTGCCTAAGTGGACAGACCCCTCATCTGGATGCCAGGGTATTGTGCTTTCCTACCCAGGGCAGGTAGAGCCTGTAACTGACACTCTAGATGCGGAGAACAGCTCAACAAGACCGGGTGGAGGTGGGGTTGGGAGGGACATAGGAATGTGTTGACCCAGGGATCCTGCTGCTTGGAGAAGCTTAGAGGATGGCATGGAATTGTGACCTCCAGGAAGGCCACTGCTTGACATCTTTGCATCTCTTTGCCCAGCCCAGCCCTGGCATGCACTAGAGGCCCTGCATGCTTTTGCTACCCAGCTATTAAGTCTATTTATTCTGTACTGACATAGAAAGACGCTCACTCTTATAAGTGAGAAGGGCAGGTTGCAGGGCAAAGTGAACGTGTGAGTCCATGTCTGTCTGTCTGAGATGCAGGATCTGATATGTTAGTACCGGCACCCTGGGGAAGAGGGGGAGGCCAGACAGCCACTTTCCCCTTTGTTTGCTTCTGTTGTTTAAACATTTTTAAATGAGCATCGCCAATTGCCCTGGAGATACTTGTAGCTAATTGAGGGAGACTAATGGGTCAGCAGATGAAATGCAATACAAACAAAAAGGGATTATAGTCAATTGAGATGGCTACAGTTTCCATCTGCGTCAAACCTCTTAAATTCCTTTTTCCCCAGTTTTCATTCTTTCTTCAAAGAGAAAATCATTTTCTTCCCTCTCACAAATGTGCCATCCTTTTTCTTTTTACCTCCATCTCCCCAACCAAAAAACTAAAAACGCTTATACCTGGGCACGTGGACACACACAGCACGAAATCACACAGTTGTGATAAACTGGTCACGATTTATCTTCCATTGAGTCGCTGCCCTTCGAAGATGTTATCCTCCTTCCACCCCCATTTTTGTTTGTTTGGCTTGGCTGGATTATTTATTTGCAGCGACAAATATTAAGCTAGAGCAAAATTTAGTAATCCACAATAAAACATCATTGAAACCAGGCACAGTGACAGGAGCCTGTGGTCCCAGCTACTGGGGGAGGCTGAGGTGGGAGGGTCCCTTGAGCTCAGGAGGTAGAGGCTGCAGTGAGCCCTGACTACACCATTGCACTCCATTTGCCCTGGGTGACAGAGGGAGACCCTCATCTCTTTAAAAAAATCATCGAATAAGGTTTTTGAACTTTGAGTGACAATGCTGTTTACCTCCTCTGATGATCAGGGTAGCATTCTACTCTGTTGAGCTTTCCTTGGCTTTTTTCTAAGAAAGTCAACATCTTTCAAGTCAACTTCTGGGACCCAAAAACAAGACAATGGGTCCTTCACCTGAACGGGAATCCCAGGCAACTCACAGTCCCTGCTTCCTTCTTTCTGTTACTTTCTTTCTTTCTCTTTCTCTTCTTTCTTTCTTTTCTTTTCTTTCTGCCTTTCTTTTCTTTCTTTCTTTCCTTCTTTCGTCTTTCTTTCCCTCTTTATCTCTTTCTCTCTCTTTCTTCCTTTCTTTCTCCTTCCTTCCTTCCTTTTTTCCTCTCCTCCCTCCCTTCCTTCCCCCTTCTCTCCCTCACTCCCTCCCTCCTTCCCTTCTTCTCTCTCTCTCTCTCTCTGTTTTCAAAATGAGTCTTGCTCTATCACCCAGGCTGGATTGCAGTAGCACAATCGTAGCTCATTGCAGCCTCAAACCTGGGACTGAAGTAATCCTCCCTCCTTAGTCTCCCAAAGTACTGGGATTACATGCATGAGCCACTGCGCCTGGCCCTGCTCATCTTCTTTCTAATCCCTCTTCCCCACCTCCCAGTGGATTCATCAACTGCCAATTCATTTCATTCTGAAAATGAAATACAAATTTCTCAGCTGGGCATGATTTGGCCTCAACCTCCCCATCTGACTCCATCTCCAGCAATTTCTCTATTTTGCCTTTTGCAGCTACACCAGCCCCTCTTGCCTCAAGCCTTTCCTGTTCGCTCTACCCAATCATATTCTGTCCACTTCTTCATCTTCATTTTTAAAGATAGGGTCTCACTCTTGCCCAGGCTGGAGTGCAGTGGTACAATCACGGCTCACTACAGCCTTGACCTCCTGGGCTCAAGTGATCCTCCCACCTCAGCCTCCCAAGTAGCTGGGGTTACAGATGCACACCTCCACACCCAGCTAATTTTTTGTATTTTTGGTAGAGACAGCCTCCCCAGTAGCTGTGCCTACAGGTGTGTGCCACCATGCCCAGCTTTCTGTCCACTTCTTGATAAGACCAGCTCTTTCTTACAGTTCCATGTTGAGCCAACAGGTCCCTTTTTCAGATACCTTCCCTAATCACCCTGTAGGAAAAACTGCGCATCTCCTCTTAACCCCTCCACTTTCCCTACCCTATTTCATTGAAAGCCATCCAGATTTATCCAAAATCATCTTATTTATTTATTTATTTGCTTGCTGACCATCTATCTACCCCACTGGAAGGCATGTTCCATGACAGCAGGGAACTTATCTATCTGATCATTGCTGATTCCAGTGTCTGCAGCAGTACTGGGCACCTAATAGGTGCTCACTAACTTTTCATTAAATGAATGACCAAATAGCTTTTCATCTCCCAAGGGCTGCTTGCAAAGTCCCCTGTCTGGTGCCCCTTGCAAAGCCCCCTGCCTGGGTACTGGGGGAGAACAGGGTTGAATGTGTGCTGCTGTGATTGCAGACAGAGTCCTTCAAGCTGAGCGAGCCCTACAGTCAGTGCACGGAGGACGGGAGTGACGTGCCAATCAGGAACATCTACAACGCTGCCTACTCGCTCCAGGTAACAGATTGACGGGGGCACCCAGCCCTAGGTTTATGGCCTGGACCCAGGAGACAAAGTTATATCTAGGCTGGGGTGTGGCTTGGACCAGGAACTCTGGGTGAGGATCCCTGGGGTTCATCCAGAGAACTCAAGAACAAATGATGCCGGCTGGTTCCAGTCCCCTGCAGTTCGTCTGTAACCAGAGCTTAATTGATTCACTGAGGTTTGCGTGGAACTCAATGTACAGCCGAGACAGACCCACCTCCTAAATGGGCCTTGGCAGGGGAGGGACAGGAGAGAAGAGGTCTGGGAGAGACATGGGCCAAAGGGTCAAGAGTGTGGCTTCCAGGCCTGCTGGTGCCCCTCACTCAATGATGGCCTTGGGCCAGGTGGGTTCCCCTCAGCAACCACAGCGGGAGGTGGGATTGGGATCAGGGACTGCTAATTTGCAGCTCCCAATCTCCTTCCAGGCAGCATACATCCAGGTTTTTCAAGAGCCCGGATAGTGTTTAAAAGTCAGGGAATTTTACAAGAAAATCTAGATTTCCAGCCCCTTGAAAAAATGAAATGATAAGGCAACATGGAGCCCGTATTTCCTGCAGGATAAACAGTGGGGGTAGCTACCCTAATAAACAAAGCAGGTGTCCTCTGGCTCCCATGGTTCTCACTACCCCTCCAGTATGTCACTTACATCACTGTCTCCCATAGGCATGTGGCTTTTCAACACTTAAGTGAGATGATCTGTTCTGCCTCCTCTCACATTCTCGGAATAATAAATAATAATTTATTATTATGTTAATAATAAATAAACTCTTAATACATCTTCCAGCTTGAGCCCTTTGGAGTTCTGGGACCATGTGCAGCCCAGTTGGCATAAGGGGCAGGTTCATGCGGTTGGTGAAACCTTAGGGAGACTGACCCTCTGGGCTGAGGGATATGCAGGGAACTCCTTGGCATCCCTGTGCAAAGACATGAGTGGCATCCCCATGTCTCCCCTTTCAGATCTGCCTTCATTCATGCTTCCAGACGAAGATGGTGGAGAAATGTGGGTGTGCGCAGTACAGCCAGCCTCTACCCCCTGCAGCCAACTACTGCAACTACCAGCAGCACCCCAACTGGAGTGAGTGAGACCGGCCCCAGCCTTGCATGCCCCAGGACCAGGGTCAGCCTAGCCCCAGCAACAGGCACTCCTGGGTCCCCACCCCATTGCCTTTTGCCTGAGGGGAGGTATTGGTTGAGAGCCATTAACTAGATTTTTACTTCTGTTCACGCCTGGCTTGAATTATACTTCCCAATTGACCACCTTAGTCAACTTCAGGAGGTAGGAACTGTGGATATTAGCTTTTCACAGAATAGATAACCAAGGCCCAGAAAGGCTAACTGGCTTGCCCAAGGTCACACAGCCAGAAAGGAACAGAGCCAGATCCAAACCAAGGGCGATCTGACCTTCAGTTCACATCCTTAACCACCGCACTGTTTCCCAACATCACAACACAGTATGTGTTTCCAGAGAGCCAGTGTTGGTAGAAAGTGGGAGGAGAAGTCATTAAAATGAGACTATGGGGCTGTCGTTGGTCACCCAGGGATACCCACGAAGGGTCCTGTGGCTCCAAAGCTCACTCTGCCCTCTCCCTTTTCCCTCAGTGTACTGTTACTACCAACTGCATCGAGCCTTTGTCCAGGAAGAGCTGGGCTGCCAGTCTGTGTGTAAAGAAGCCTGCAGGTATGTGGACCCCAAGGGATGAGACAGGCAGCTGGGTTGGGTTGGGCCGCCTACACTCACGCTGTCTCCTCCTCCCTCAGCTTTAAGGAGTGGACACTAACCACAAGCCTGGCACAATGGCCATCTGTGGTTTCAGAGGTAAGTTCTTCTGCCTACCCTTTCACCTTCCAGCCCGCAGCCTGGAGCCTCGCTGACATCCTTGCTGTGTCCTCTGGCCTGGGACATGGCCTAAGGGGAAGAGAGCTAACTTGGGGAGGCTGGGGGAGCAAGTCGGGGAGCCTGAGGAGGGAGGCTGGGCCTGGCCTCTCAGGCATCCTCAGGCCCACTCTTTCTCTCTCCATTGTAGAAGTGGTTGCTGCCTGTTCTCACTTGGGACCAAGGCCGGCAAATAAACAAAAGCTCAACAAGTAAGTTTCCTCAACCCTGTTCCTCTACCTCTGCCTGCCACAGCCCCAAGCCTTCTCATTTGCTTCAGCATGTGTATGGCCAAATCATCTTATTTTTTTTTTGAGACAAGAGTATTTCTCTGTCCCCCAGGCTGGAGCGCAGTGGCGTGATCTCAGCTCACTGTAACCTCCACCTCCTGGGTTTCAACAATTCTCCTACCTCAACCTCCCAAGTAGCTGGGATTATAGGTGTGCACCATTATACCTGGCTAATTTTATATTTTTAGCAGAGTTGGGGTTTCACCATATTGGCCACCTGGTCTCGAACTCCTGACCTCAAGTGATCCACCTTCCTCGGCCTCCCAAAGTGCTGGGATTACGGGCATGAACCACTGCACCTGGCCCACTCTCCTTTTCATTCACTGACTCATTCATTTCCTCAAAGCTGGGAATGGTGAACTCGCACCTGTGATCATGCCATGTGAACTCACATTTATCTAAGCCATCACCATCTCCCTCAGGCCCACTGCTGGGCCTGCCTGCTGTGAGAGCCAATCTGGCTTCCAACATTCATAGAACACCCCCTAGGTGCCAGGTGCTGTGTGAGGTGCTAGGCGAACCAGGACAATCAAGCAGACATGGTCTCTGCCCACCAAGGTACTCGCACTCTAATGATAAAATAGACTTTGACTAAGCAATTGCAAACCGTTAAACCAAGTGTTGCAAACTGGTAACTGATTCTTGAGCCAAATCTAGCCTCATGAAAGCAACCCATTATTTCCAGCTTTTTCTGAAAGTTCAAAAGTTCTGGCAAGAGCGACCCTCCATTGTTTTATAGCACTGAATAGCTGAGTAATACCTGCTCCTTTGGATGGTCCAGTTCACCATCATCCTATCAAGAGGCAGTTTACTACAATGGTTAAAAGCATGGACTTTGAAGCCAGATCTAAATGAGCTGGAGTACCGGGCTCAGCCAATTATTAACAGCGTAGTCTGGGGCAAATTCCTTAACCAATCTGCATCTCAGTTTTCACATCTGTGAAATGAGGGTGATGAAAATGTATATACCTGCCTCATAGGGCTGTTGGGAGAATTCAGTGAGTTAATTCACATAAAGTTCTTACGACAGTGCTTGGCAACACAGGAAGTCCCCCATAAATGCTCAGTGCCATTATGCCTGTTATCATAATACCTTGTACTCAGCTACCCTGCTCATGTACATTACCTGTACATACTTGAGATTGCAATCGAACAATTACAAATGTCCATATTTAATGAAGAACAGGGTACAATGACAGTATGGCTGGGTGGGCTGACAGTCTAGAAGTTGGGAAACAGTTCTTGAGTGAATGAATGACCTGAGGACCAGATCCAGGTTGGAGATACACTCTGGGGTGTAGACCGAGCCCTTATGGGCCAGATTCCAATACCCTCAAGAAGCTCAGCACCTTGGCTGTGCTGCAAGCTTGGGCAGGAGGGAGACAGCCAGGCTAAGGACTGGTGATCTGGTAAGATGCCAAGACTCTTGATTCACCTATTGGAATTCTGCAGGACAGACTTGGCTAAACTCTTGATATTCTACAAAGACCTGAACCAGAGATCCATCATGGAGAGCCCAGCCAACAGTGTGAGTAGAGTGGCTTCCTTCCGGGACCTATCCTGGGCCTACAAATGTGCCCATCTGCCTGGCCTTGGGGAGCAGAGTCAGGCTAGGGGGTTCCAGCCTGCTCTAGGGGGGCTGCTGTAGGCCAGCCAGGTCTCAGGTCAGAATGTGCAGGGTAAGAGGAGACAGGGAGCCTGCCTGCTTCTTCCCCCGCTGCCTGTGCAGAGTCTGGGCTGGCCCATGGCTCCCTTGTGAATCGGGGTCCCTGTGTGAGGCCAACCTGGGGGAAGGTCCCTCGTGATGGTGTGGCTTGGCCTTCCCTGCAGATTGAGATGCTTCTGTCCAACTTTGGTGGCCAGCTGGGCCTGTGGATGAGCTGCTCTGTTGTCTGCGTCATCGAGATCATCGAGGTCTTCTTCATCGACTTCTTCTCTATCATTGCCCGCCGCCAGTGGCAGAAAGCCAAGGAGTGGTGGGCCCGGAAGCAGGCTCCCCGCTGTCCAGAAGCTCCCCCGCAGCCCACAGGGCCAGGACAATCCAGTCCTGGATATAGATGATGACCTACCCACTTTCAACTCTGCTTTGCACCTGCCTCCAGCCCTAGGAACTCAAGTGCCCGGCACACCGCCCCCCCAAATACAACACCTTGCGCTTGGAAAGGGCATTTTCCAACCAGCTCACAGATACCCAGATGCTGGATGAGCTCTGAGGCAGGGTTGAGAAGACAGGTCTAGTCAGGACCACCAGCCACAGTCTAAGGGCATGAACTGGGTCCAGGTCCCCCCTAGATATACAGGGGAACCCTCTGCCCCACTCTGGGCTTTTCAGAGACTCTGACCAAAAAGCCTGCTTTAAACCACAAGATGGGGCCTGGGCATGTGCAGGAGGACCCATCTGATACGGCACAGCAAACTCACAGCTGTCCAGGCTAAGATAAATCCCAGGACCTGAACTCTTAGCACATCACTAGAGACTGGGGGCCCAGGCAGTGGTGCTCGCCCAAGCGAAGGCCAGAGTGAGGACTGATGCAGCTCTCCACGGGTCTTGAGAAGGAAGGACTGTTCCAAAGTTCCAGGCTGAGAGTTTCACCCACACTGACAGCCTGGGCTGGAGCCCAAGGATATTGAGCATCAGTGCTGGACAGCTACTGCCAGATGCCAAAAGAGAGGAGAAAGTGCCAGCCCTGATGCTGGAGCCGTTTGTGAATAAACTGTTCTTAGTCGTTGACACTGGGGAAAGGTGGCCTACATGCCCTCAGGATGCAGAGAACTGGCCCAGGGCCCCTGGAGCGTTTGTGGGAATCAGGGTGCAGTGGTGGAGGTCTGGGACTCTGTCAGGGTGTCCTCACTTTGGGGCAGCGGTGGGCCCAGGAGATGGATATGATTATCCCATTTTGTGGATAAAGAAACTGGGGAACAGAAAGATTAAGTTACTTGCCCAAGGTGACACAGTGAGGAGGTGGTAGAGCTAGGATTTGAACCCCAGACAATCTGACTCCATGATTTTGCATCCAATTTGTGTCTGTACCTTATAAAGGGTGAGGCTCATGTCACTTTAGATGGGAAGAGGGGTAACACAGTAAGCCATGCTCTGGGCAGCTGTTCCAAGACAGAGCTGACTCCCCCATCATCAATGGCCTGTCCCTCACAAACAAGCCAACTGCCACAGACAACCCAGTTCATACCATACTCGTATCTTCCCCCCTGAAAGTGGCTAACAGGTATTAAATCCCTGGTTGGTATTTAAAGCCAACCCAGGAACAGAGTGTCAGGTACTGTTTTAAGCACCTAGATAGGTCAGCACAGGGGACTCAAAATGATGTTCTACAAAGTAAATTCTCTTTTTAACCATGAACTAAGAATTTTATTTTATTTTATTTTATATTTTTTGTAGAAATAGGATCTCATTATGTTGCCCAGACTGTTCTTGAACTCCTGGCCTCAAATGATCTTCCCACCTCAGCTGCCAATCCCAGCACTTTGGGAGGCCAGGGTGGGCAGATTGCTTGAGCTCAGGAATTTAAGACCAGCCTGGGCAACATGGCAAAAAATGTGCTGGGATTACAGGCACAAGCCACTGTGCCCAGCCAATAATTTTTATATTTGCTTTTAAATAGCAAAAGAAGAAGATTCTGTGACTCATGAAAACGATATGAGATTCCAATTCGAGTGTCTATAAATAAAGTTTTATTGGTACACAGCCACACCCATTTGTTCAAGTTTTGTTTATGCTCATTCGTGTGCTACAGTGGCAGAATTGAGTAGCTACAACCCAGACCTACAAAGCCAGCAAAGCCTAAAATACTTTCCTCTGGCCCTTTACACAAAACTGTGCTGACCCTTGGATGAGCACATTCAATGGATATAATTATCCCATTTCGTGGATGGAGAAACTGAAGCATGAAAGATTAAGCGACTTGTGCCAGGCGACATAGCTAGGAGGTTGCAGAACTGGGATTTGACCCCAGACAGTCTGACTCCAGAACTGGTGCCTTTTATCAGCCAGTCTGGTCTTTACCTTTTAAGGCTGAGGCTGACGTCATTTTGGGTGGGAAGAGGGAGAGGCTAAATACCCTGGCTCTAGGGCTGAAAGAAGTCCTTCATTCACGGGTTGGGAAGGTCCACATTTCAGGACTAATCCCTTCAGGAGAATGGCTGCTAGTAAAGGCAAGAATCTTGGTAAAAGAAAGGGGCTGTAGGGACCCTGTCTGTACCTTGGGACCCCTGGTCCAATTCAACCCCAGTCCTGTAGCTAGAGTAAACCTCTGCCCTACGTGGTATCTCCACCAGCCCTCACAGGGCAGGGTATTGCCAGGAGGCATGCCAGCCAGCAAGGAGGAGGCCATGGTGACCCCAGACTGGAGGGAGCTCCCCTGGGGAGTGGGCTTAGGAGCCAGGCTGATACAGGCGAGGATTGGGCTACAGAGGCCGTGAGCCTGGCTTCCATCCATGCTGGGCTCTGGTGGGCTGCAGCCGGTGCCGACAGGGAACTTGCAGCAGATGCCTACCTGGGCACAGCGCAGACAAGAGCTTCCTCCTCCTCCCCCATGGTGGGGACAGGAGGTGCCCCTCAGATTCGTGGAATTGGCCAGCTGCTGCCTGATGGAGGAACACTTCTAGTGAGGCTTGTCAAGGCAAGGCCAGTGTAATCCAAAGCCAACAGCTGCTCAACTCTCCCCAAGCATAGGGGCGTGCACATCCTGCAAGCTCCAGCCATCTCCATTCCTGCTGGCTCTTGCAGTGCCCAGCATTGCCTTCCCTCCTTCTCCACTCACCCTTCCAGGCCAGCTGCAAATGTCAGCACCTCTGTAAAGCTTTCCCTGACCCCTTTCCCCTTGCCCCAAGAAGTTAGAGTTTCCACCATTATGTAACTTTCACCCTTGATATCTATATATTTATGAAACAGTCAGGGTCTTGCCTCTGTCACCCAGGCTGGAGTGCAGTGACATGATCATAGCTGCAGCCTTGACCTCGTGGGCGCAAGCGATCCTCCTGCCTCAGCCTCCTGAGTAGCTGGGACTACATGCACATGTCACTACCCATGATATTTAAATTTTTTAAGTTCTATGTTGTCCAGGTTGGTCTTGAACTCCTGGACTTCAAGCAATCATAGCTCACTGCAGTGTCAATCTCCTGGGCTAAAGCAATCATCCTGCCTCAGCTTCCTGAGTAGCTGTAGCTACAGAAGCACACCATTATGCCTGGCTAAATGTTTTTATTTTTTGTACAGTTGGGTTCCTATTATGTTGCCCATGCTAATCTCAGACTCCTGGCCTCAAGCTGTCCTCCTGCGTCAGCCTCCCAAACTACTGGGATTACAGGATGAGCCACAGCGCCTGGCCCTGTATATAATATTTTAGCCACATCTGTCTCTATCATTAGACTATGAGCTCTGCAAGGGCAGGAATTGTGTCTTATCTCTTTTTCCCAAGATGGGGACAGGACAGAGTACAGTGTGACATTTAGGAAAAGTTTGTGGAGCTAAAAAAAACAGTAACAATACTAACAATAGCCTGTAATCCCAGTACTTTTGGAGATCAAGGTGGGCATATCGCTTGAGCTTAGGAGTTTGAGACCAGCCTGAGCAATATGATGAAACCCGGTCTCTACAAAAGATACAAAAATTAGCTGAGTCTGGTGGTGCATGCCTGTAGTCCCAGAAAAGCTCTCCACCCTTATGGGACTCACGTGACTACTGGGGGATGAAATAACCATGAAAATAATCAATGGAAGAAAAAAGTCAATTGATTAACCAAGATATATTTTTTTTTTTTGATGTACAAATCATGCACGATAGAATGCATAAAATACATGTAGGCAATCAATGTTATGGAAAAAAGAAAACACAGTATAGTCAGGGGCAGTGAGAGGACAAGAATAGGCAGAGGGAGCTGGGCATGATAGTATTTGATCAGGGGAGATCTTGAGAGGATATGATCTGAGCAACTGGAGAGACTCATTCATATAGATATGCCTGGGGGAAGAATGTTCAAGGAAGAAGGAGAAGCCAGTGGTAACGGAAAAGTTTCCTTTTAAAATAAGTTTATTCTGGGCTGGCCGTGGTGGCTCACACCTGTAATCCCAGCACTTTGGGAGGCCGAGATGGGTGGATTACTTGAGGTCGGGAGTTTGAGACCAGCCTGGCCAACAGGATGAAACCCTGTCTCTACAAAAAATACAAAAATTAGCCAGGTGTGGTGGTGTGTGCCTGTAATCCCAGCTACTTGGGAGGCTGAGGCAGGAGAGTTGCTTGAACCCGGGAGGTGGAGGTTGCAGTGAGCCAGATTGCACCACTGTACTCCAGCCTGGGCAATGAGAGCAAGACTCTGTCTCAAAAATAAATAAATAAATAAAATAAGTTTATCCCCCAGCGGAATATTATTCACCCGTTAAAAGAAATGAACTCCAAAAGGTGGAAAGGCAGGATGGGGGTGAGGAATGAAACACTATTGGAGACAATATACACTGTTCAGGTGATGGCTATACTAAAAGCCCAGACTTCACTACTGACACAATATATCCACGTAACACAACTACCCTTGTATCCCTAAATCCATAAAAATAAAAATTAAAGGAATGAACTACTGACGTATGAATGAACCTTGAAAACATCATGCTAAGTGAACAAAGCCAGCAGACACAATAGGTCATACATGGTCCCATTCCATCTATACGAAATACTCAGAATGGATAAATTCACAGACAGAAAGCAGATTGTGGGGGGGAGAAATGGAGAGTGATTGCCTAATGGATACAGAGTCTCCTCTGGGGATAATGAAAAGGCTTTGGAACTAGATAGAGGTGGTGGTTTCATGGCATAGAGGACATAATAAATGGTGCTGAACTGTGCAATTTAAAAGAGTTATATGGCCAGGCATGGTGGTTCACGCCTGTAATCCCAGCGCTTTGGGAAGGCGAGGCAGGTGGATCACCTGAGGTAAAGAGTTCAAGACCAGCCTGGTCAACATGGTGTAACCCCATCTCTACTAAAAATACAAAAAATTAGCTGGGCATGGTAGTGGATGCCTGTAATCCCAGCTACTCAGGAGACTGAGGCAGGAGAATCGCTTGAATCTGGGAGGTGGAGGTTGCAGTGAGCCAAGATTGTGCCACTGTACTCCATCCTGAGCAACCAGAGTGAAACTCTGTCTCAAAAAAAGTTATGTGATTAAAACAATTAAAAATCCAAAAACTAAATTTATTTAAATGAAAAGAATGAGTTGACCTAATGAAAAATAATAAGTGAAACTATAAAGAAAAGCAAGGAGTACTGAGCTTAGAAGTTAGAAGAGCAGAAACTTCTGGCCTGGGGCTGAAGGAGTGGAGGAGAAAGTAGACGTGACTAGAGGTACACAGGGTATTTGGAAAACTGGGTAGCAAGGAGTTATTTCTCACCTTAAGTGGCAGTAGAAACCCAAGTGTTTGCTTTTTTTTTTTTTTTTTGATGGAGTCCACCAATATCCAGGGTAGAGTGAACACAGTGTGATCATGGCTCACTGCAGCCTTGACTTCCCAGTCTCAGGTGATCATCCCATCTCAGCCTCCCAAGTAGCTGGGACGACAAGTATGCTTAACCACACCCTGCTAATTTTTGGTAGAGATGGGGTTTCATCATGTTACCTAGGCTGGTCTTGAACTCCTGGGATCAAGTGATCTGCCTGTCTCGGCCTCCCAAGGTGCTGGGATTACAGGCATGAGCCACCACACCCAGCTAGCTTTCCTATTTTTTTTTAAAACCACACGTCTTTTATGCATTCTTCTATAGTGCATGATTTCGCACCATTTTTTTGAAAAATCTCAGGCCAGACGCAGTGGCTCTTGATTGTAGTCCCAGCACTTGGGAGACTAAGACGGGAGGATCACTTGAGCCCAAGAGTTTGAGGCTAGCCTGGGCAACACAGCAAGACCTCACCTTTACAAATAAAACATAGCTAGACATGGTGGCCTGTAGTTGTAGCTACTGGGGGAGGCTGAGGTGGGAGGATCACCTGAGCCCAGAAGTTTGTGGCTACAGTGAGTTTGGTCACACCACTGCACTCCAGCATGGGTGATGAAGCAAAACCTTGTCTTAAAAAAATATATATTTAAAAATAAACAAAATGATGAGTCGGTGTTAACAGAGGTCTTGCATGGATGTCCACAACACATCCTAAAAGCAACCTAGCATTCAAGGAAATGTCTCCAAGGTGCAAGTATCTTTCTGGCTCTGTCCCCTCCTCCGCTGAGGAATCCCCAAGAAATGATCGGCCAGGCATTACCCAGGGTGGCTGTCCTGGGAATGTCCCCTCCAGGCCCACCTCTGGCTCATGCAGCCACCGCTACCTCCTAGGAAACAGAGGAACTGTTTTAGCTTCTTCTCTACCAGGGCAGGACCAGCCCAGGGTGGAGAAGGGGCCTGGATCAGCAGGATTCCTGAGACATGTGCTCTAATTGCAGGCTGCAGACTGAAGGGGACCCATTGTGCCCAGCTGGAAGCTGGAAAGAGCAGCAGGAGGAGGTGAATCAGAACCGATTGTTAAAACGCTCCTTCGTCCTCCTCCAGGAACATTCCCAGTGGAATCTTCCCAGCCTCATGTGCTCATACCTCTGGCCAGATGGGCAGGTGTTCGTCTGACAAACTGTTGTTCAACAGCTCTCTTTGTTAAATGATTGCATGTACTCAGGGATCTGACAGTTGTCTTTTGTTCTTTTTAAATAACAATATTTTTATTATTATTATTATTTGAGACAGGGTCTTACTCTGTCACCCACGCTGGAGTGCAGTGTCACCATCATAGCTCACTGCAGCCTCGATCTCCCCAGCTCAATCGATCCTTCCACCTCAGCCTCCCAAGTCGCTGGGACTACAGGCAAGTATGTAGTCATCAGCCACACCTGGCTAAGTTTTGTATTTTTTGCAGAGATAGGGATCTTACCATGTTGTCCAGGCGGGTCTTGAATTCCTGGACCCAAGGGATCCACCTGCCTCAGCCTCCTAAAGTGCTGGTATTACAGGCATGAGCCTCCATGCCTGGCAGTAACATTAAAGATACATTTTTATTTGTAGTTATACAAAAGTAATAAATATTGTGTTCGGAATCTTGTCTGTGAGTGGTAAAAGCCTAAATTACATTTGATTAAGAAAAAGTAAGTACATATAGGCTCACATAATTGAAAAGTCTATGGGTTTCTGCTTCAAGTATGGCTGGATCCAGGAATTCAGAAGATGAGATCTGAACTCTCATTTCCCCCCCCCTCATCTGTCTTCCCTTATGTTAGCTCCATTCTCAGACATACTTGCCATACAGAGTCAAGATGGGTGCTACAAACCTAGACATGTGTACTATCTCTTAGCATCCCCTCACACCCAAAGAAAGAGAACTTCTCTCTTACAACTATTTCAAAACCCCAAATTATCGAATGGGCTTGCATTGGACATACTTAGGTCATGGGGCTTTTCTTGAACCAATCACTGTGGCCAAAGGAATGAAACACTGTGGTTTGCCAGGTCTGGATTTTGTGTGTATTTCTGAATTGGGAGGGCAGCCCTCCCCCTAAAAGTCATGTTAAAGAGGAGGGTAAGGAATGATTGCTCAAAAGCCACCAGGGTTTAGCGCAACAATAGACATTCATTCCACACTATAGAAAATTGGACATTTTCGGAAAAGCACAAAGAAGAAAATAAAGACCAGCCATTACTCCAGCAATGACAGGCTTCCAGGAGTTACCATCTGGGCTCTATTTTTGTATATGGAGGAACTCAAGCCAGCTCAGAGGATTTCCCAACCCAGCAGCATAAAAGAGATTCAAGTACAAACATGAGAAAGAGAAGAAAAGCAAAGGGAGATAGTGAGGATGGCTATCTGTGGTTGCCTGCCAACCTCCTGCAGTCAGTCCCCAGATCCCTGCCAGCCTCAGAACATGCTTCTGCCTCCTGAATACCTCCAGCCTCTCAGTCATCTGACATTAACTTATTCATCCATTACCCACCCATCCATTCATCCATTTATCCACTCATTCATCCATTCGCATATCCATCTATTCATCCATCCATTCACATACCAGTGCATCCATTCATCCATCCATCCATTTACATATCCATCCATCCACATATCCATCCATCTATTCATTCATTCACGAATCTGTCTATCCATTCACTCATGAATCCATCCATTCATTCATCCAGTCATCCTTTCACTTTTCAGCTCATCCATCCATTCATCCATCTATTCACATATCTATCCATCCTTTCTGCTACTCATCTATCCCATAATTGTTTTTTTACACGTGATCTTAGCCAAAAGGCCAATAAGCTATCCATAATTATTTTTTAAGCCCTGAAGTCAGACTAGCTGGTTCAAATCCAAGTCCCAGCACTTATTAACTGTTGACTCTGGGCTAATGTCTTAACCAATCTCCTCCTCAGTTTTCTCATCTGTAAAAGCAGAGGGTAGGGGCGGGTAATGACAGTTTTTACTGCCTAAGTTTATTTTGAGGACAAAATGAGATAAGGTTGATACCAAATGCTCGGTGGAGGGCCTGGCTCATGAAAGATCCTCAGCAGAATTTTCTAGGGTTGGGTTTTTCTTGTTGTTTTTATAACATTAGTATTTACCATGCGTCAGACATTAGTAAGGCCGCCTACAGGCAGCTGAATGGGCTTAGGTTGGGTAAGCACTGCCAACTACAGTTTTTTTCCTCTGCTGCCCTAGAGGCAGATGCTGGCTACAAAGAACTGTTAGGACCAGGGAAATGTCCTCTGGTATCTTCTGGGTTTTAAAGCTGCTATATCTTGAACTTTAAAATAATAATAATAAACATAACTCAGGTTTTGCAACTCCCAAATATCCTCAAGGGAGTTGTCTGGGTCTGCTATTATTGACTTAAACTTTCTGGTTTAAGGCTGGGCACCTGAAAAATGACCAGACTGGACATCTAAGGAGCCCCCACATTCATGCAGATGTGGGGGAGTGGGGCAGGCAAATGCCAGCCCACCCTCGATGGACAGTTTATGGAAATTGATGGCCTTACAGAATATCTTGGGAGTCAAGGGGTTGTCCTCATCACATCCTCCCTTGGGGCAGAGATGTTGAAAAAGAGAGGAGGATTTAGGAGAAGTCACCAGCTGGTTCTTCAGTTGGAAAATTGGATTTGGCTTTCTGGGCCATGACTTGAGATCTTAGAATAATGTTCTTGGCCTTGGCGAGTGATGGATGCAGCTCATGAAATAAGGAGAGACTATGATGGCCATGGGCCAACCAGCATGCACCAGGGACTTTACACTGAGTATGAAAGGAGGGAGAGAAAAGGGACAGGATCAGAGCTTAGCATGGGGCCTGAGTCCGGGGTGAGCCAAGGGCCAGAGGAGGGCTCACTGCAGTCAGGATCAGGGATCAATCTGTGGTCAGGATCAGGGTTAAACACGAAGGAGGGCCAGGCTCAGTCCATGTACAGGTCTCTGGTCCTGATGGTCCTGCCTCACTATCAGGCTTTGGGTGGAGGCTGCAGGTTGCTTCCTTGCCCAGAGGCTTCCTCGAGGTAATCTTGACATTTTCCCAGACTGTCTCTGCCACTTACACTGCACTATTTACATCCTTCCCCCTTTGAAGCCCCCGGCACCAACATACCACCTCTGTCACCCTTGCCAACACCACCCACCATCATCCAGGACCCTGTTTACATCCCCGAAGACTTCAGCCCCTGCTGCCCTGTTTGCTCCTTGCATTTACAGTTTTTGTTTTATTTTTGTTTTTGTTTTTTCAAAGAGATGGAGTCTTGCTCTGTGGCCCAGGCTGGAGTGCAGTAGCACCATCAGAGCTCACTGCAGCCCCAAACTCCTTGGGCTCAAGTGATTCTGCTGCCTCAGCCTTCTGAGTAGCTGGGACTACAGGCATGGACCACCATTCCCGTCTAATTTAAAGAAAAAATTTTTTTTAATTTTTTGTAGAAATGGGGTCTCACTGTGTTGCCAGGCTGGTCTTGAACTCCTGGCCTCAAGTGATCCTCCCGCCTTGGCCTCCCAAAGCTGTGGGATTATGAACCTGAGCCACTGCACCCATCCTTATTTGTGCTTTTTAGGTGGGGGCAGACACCCCAGCTCACACTGGCTTTGGTAAACAGCAGGGGTGGGGGGGGGGGCGGTTACTGTTACTCACTTAAATGAACCGTCTAGATGCAACCAGGTTTAAGGGCAGATGGACCTGAGGTTCAGTCACCAGGGCCCCATCCATCGCCCTCCCCGATTCCGCTCATCTCTTTGCCTTTCTTTTGAGATCACTTCCCTCCACGGGATGCAAAGATGGCCTCTGACAACCACTCACCCCTGACAACCACTCACCCTGCTAAGCCTCTACTGCTTTTCCAGCTCATTCATATCAAAGAAAATGAGATCCTCCTTCGGCCTGCATTCATATATCAAACCCAGCAAGGAATTCTGATTGGTCCCGTTTGGGTCACATCCCAGCTCTGAACCAATCACAGTGGTCAGAGGATGGCACTCTCATTGGCCATGTCTGGGTCACGAGCCCATCCTGAATAAGGGTGAGTTCCCCCACACCATGTGGATTCCCCAAAGAACAGTGGCAGAGCAAACAAGCCTAGGTCCTCATCTTGAGCAAATTGTACTTGAACTCTGAATGACCCACTCAATCAGGAGACCTCACAATTCTTTGAGTTCCTCAATTCTAATAACTTTCCTCTTCAGTCCTTAGTAGCCACACATTCCCAAGGCTACACCTTTTATATGAAATAACTTCCATCCCTCCCCTTTTTTTCTTCTTCTTCTTTTTGAGAGGGAGTTTCACTCTGTCGTCCAGGCTGGACTGCAGTGGTGCAATCTCTGTTCATCACAACGTCTACCTCCTGGGTTCAAGGAATTCTCCTGCCTCAGCCTCCGGAGTAGCTGGGATTACAGGCTCCCACTACCATGCCCAACTAATTTTTTTGTATTTTTAGTAGAGGAGGGGTTTCACCATGTTGGTCAGGCTGATCTCGAACTCCTGACCTCAAGTGATCTGCCAGCCTTGGCCTCCCAAAGTCCTGAGATTACAGGCGTGAGCCACCACATCTGCCCATCCCCCCACCCCGCACTTTTCCTACTCTTGTTCTCTACCCTCATTCTTGACCCAATCGGAATCTTCAGACCCCCTCAGCCTTCCCTAAATTCCCAGCTCATCTGCTCTCTCCTTCATCTTTTTTCTTTTTTTTGTTGTTGTTGGTTTTTTTTATTATTATTATACTTTAAGTTCTAGGGTACATGTGCAGATTGTGCAGGATTGTTACATAGGTATACACATGCCGCTGGTGGTTTGCTGCATCCATCACCCCGTCACCTGCATCAGGTATTTCTGCTAATGTTATCCCTCCCCAATCTCCCCACCCCCTGCTACCCCTCCTCTAACCACCCCCCACCCCAACAGGCCCCATTGTGTGATGTTCCCCTCCTTTTGGTTTTCTGTTCTTGTGTCAGTTTGCTGAGAATGACGGTTTCCTGCTTCATCCATGTCCCTACAAAGGACATGAACTCATCCTTTTTATGGCTGCATAGTATTCCATGGTGTATATGTGCCACATTTTCTTTTTTCCAGTCTATCATTGATGGGCATTTGGGTTGGTTCCAAGTCTTTGCTATTGTAAACAGTGCTGCAATGAACGTACATGTGCATGTGTCTTTTTAATAGAACTATTTATAATCCTTTGGGTATATACCCAGTAATGGGATTGCTGGGTCAAATAGTATTTCTATTTCTAGATCCTTGAGGAATTGCCACACTCTCTTCCACTGTGGTGGAACTAATTTACACTCCCACCAACAGTGTAAAAGCATTCCTATTTCTCCACATCCTCTCCAGCATCTGTTGTCTCCAGATTTTTTAATGATTGCCATTCTAACTGGTGTGAGATGGTGTCTCAATGTGGTTTTGATTCGCATTTCTCTAATGACCAGTGATGATGAGCATTTTTTCATATGTTTGTTGGTGGTATAAATGTCTTTTTTTGAAAAGTATCTGTTTATATCCTTCGCCTACTTTTTGATGGGGTTGTTTGTTGTAAATTTGTTTAAGTTCTTTGTAGATTCTGGATATTGGCCCTTTGTCAGACAGGTAGCTTGCAAATATTTTTTCCCATTCTGTTGGTTGCCAGTTAACTCTAATGATTGTTTCTTTTGCTGTGCAGAAGCTCTGGAGTTTAATTAGATCTCATTTAGGTGTTTTGGCTTTTGTTGCCGTTGCTTTTGGTGTTTTAGTCATGAAGTCTTTGCCTATGCCTATGTCCTGAGTGGTATTGCCTAGGTTTTCTTCTAGGGTTTTTATGGTGTTAAGTCTCATGTTTAAATCTTTAATCCATCTGGGTTTGATATATGAATGCAGGCTGAAGGAAACTCTCATCCTTCATCTTCTTTTTGTAGGAGACCTCATAGTCAAACACTTCAGCCATGCATTCAACACCTCCCTACCTTTTCACCCTGGCAACCCTAGAACAGTGCAAATGGGAGTTTCTCTTTCTGGCTAGTGGGCTTGTTAGCCCTGATGGGGAAAAAATCATGTAATTATATCTGTTGATCAGTTACACATTTATGTTCACAGCAGTTACTTAGCATGATGCTTCTCAAACTTTGATCTGCATATTAACCATTAGGGATCCAATTTAAAATACAGACTGATCTGTTAGGTCTGGAATGAGGTGTGCAGTTTTAAATGGCTCTCAGGTGAGGCAGAAGCTATTGGTCATTGGCCAGGGGCAGTGGCTCACACTTGTAATTCCAGCACTTTGGGAGGCAGAGGCAGCTAGATCACCTGAGATCAGGAGTTCAAGACCAGCCTGGCCAAAATGGCAAAACCCTCATATCTACTAAAAACACAAAAATTAGCCGGGCATGGTGGCAGGTGCCTGTAATCCCAGCTGCTCAGGAAGCTGAGGCAGGAGAATCTCTTGAACCCGGGAGGTGGAGGTTGCAGTAAGCTGAGATGCCGCCATTGCACTCCAGCCCGGGCAACAGAGTGAGATTCCAACTCAACCAAAAAAAAAAAAAAAAAAAAAAAAGTTAGAGGCTACATACTATATTATTTTACCTGTATGACATTCTGGAAAAGGCAAACTTGTGGAGAAAGGAAAAAATCGGTGGTTGCCAGGGGATGATGGGGAGGAACGGATGAATACACTGAACAGAGAGGGATTTTTAGGGCAGTGAAGTTACTCCATATGATACCATAACGATGGACACATGTCATTAAACATTTGTTTATTTATTTATTTATTTTGAGATGGAGTTTCATTCTGTTCCCCAGGCTGGAGTACAATGGTACAATCTCGGCTCACTGCAACCTCTGCCTCCTGGGTTGAAGCAATTCACCTGTCTCAGTCTCCCAAGTAGCGGGACTAGACGGTCACACACCACTGTGCCTGACTAATTTTTGTATTTTTAGTAGAGACAGGGTTTCATCATATTGGTCAGGCTGGTCTCAAACTCCTGACCTCAGATGATTCACCCAACTCAGCCTCCCACTGTGCTGGGATTGCAGGCGTGAGCTACCACGCCAGGTTGTTATTATATATTTGACCAAACTCACAGGATGTGCAACACCAAAAATGAACTCTAATGTAAACTATGAACTTGGGTGATCATGATGTGTCAATGTAGGTCTGTCAACTGCAACTAATGTACTGCTCTAGTGGGAGATGCTGATAGTGGGGGAAGAGCATGCATGGGGGAGAAGAGGGATGGAAAATATTTGTATTAATACTTTCCTCTCAATTTTGCTGTGAACCTAAAACTGCTCTTTAAAAAATGAAGCCTCAAGTATTGGTACCACTTCATTGTTTGATCATATACCTCTTCCATCATGAGTGAGGTTGAGTATGTTTCATGTGTTTAAAATTTAATTGCATTTTTTTTTCCAGTGAATTAAAGATCTCCTTCAGATGTCTGGTGGTAGAACAGCTAGCCCCTGGTTTGCTCTTCCTTCTCTGATTGTTTCCTTTCCTGTCTTTTTTCTTTTCCCTCCCTCCCTCCTCCCTCCTTCCCTCCCTCTCTCTCTTCCTTTCTTCCTTCCTTTCTTTCTTCCTCCTCCTCCTCCTTCTTCCCTCCCTCCCTCCAAATTTGTTCATCCTCCCAAAACATCAACTGGTCAGCATCTCTATCTAGCCAGTTTGTCAGGCAAAAAACCTAGAAGTTAGCACCCTCACACTCATCCAGAAAAAAAACAAAAAGGCAGCGCTCATCCCAAATCCAGTCACCAAGCCCTAAATGTTGGACAGACTTCAGAAGAGAGTTAGTCCAATGGATTGGACCATAATTTAGAAATCTCAATTTTGGCACAAAAGTGTCAAAGAGCCCATCAGTCGCTCTTTTAAACTTTCTCTGGTCTACATTCCTCTCCACCTGGTCCCAATATAGTTTTTTTTAATAGCTAAATGTAGCTTTTCGATGACATCTGGGTAACTCGTTCTATCTTAGGATGTTTCACTGTGATTAGGCATGACTGGCTAGTGCTGCAATTCCTGGCCTTCTCACATGAGTGACGGCAGCTTTAGGCCTCATCTATAGAGATGTAGCATGTTGGGGAAACCCAGCTGTTCTGTGCTGCAAACCAGTCCCAGAGAAGTCTGGGTAGGTCGGCCAGGCACGGTGCCTCACACCTGTAATTTCAGAACTTTGGAAGGCCAAGGCGGGTGATCACTTGAGGTCGGGAGTTCAAGACCAGACTGGCCAACATGGTGAAACGCTGTCTCTACTAAAAAGACAAAAATTAGCTGGGCATGGTGGTGGGCACCTGCAATCCCAGCTACATGAGAGGCTAAGGCAAAAGAATAGCTTGAACCTGGGAAGTGGAAGTTGCAGTGAGCCGAGATTGTGCCACTGCACTCCAGACTGGGCAACAGAGCAAGACTCCGTCTCAAAAAAAAAAGGAAGTCTGGGTAGATGCTGGTCCAGGAAGGGGCCTTTCACATGCTACTGGCTGGCACAACCAGAAGTTCTAAGAGATAGTGGAAGATACACGTCCAAAAGGATGCAAAACTTTGCTCCTCTCATCTTCTTTAGATGCACTGCAAATAATTCCAAAGTATTAGCCTGTTTTCACACTGCTAATAAACACATACCCAAGACTGGGTAATTTATAAAGGAAAAAGATTTCACTGACTCACAGTTCAGAGTAGCTGGGGGAGGCCTCGGGAAACTTACAATTATTCATGGTGGAAGGGAAAGCAAACATGTCCTTCTTCACAGAGTGGCAGCAAGGAGATGTGCCAAGCAAAAGGAGAAAAAAGCCCCTTATAAAACCACCAGATCTCATGAAAACTCACTGTCATGAGAACAACAGCATGGGGGTAACTGCCTTCAGGATTCAACTGCCTCCCACCAGGTCCCTCCCACAACACGCAAATTATGGGAACTACAATTCAAGATGAGATTTGGGTGGGGACACAGCCAAACCATATCAACCAGCAAGACTACAGGATAATAATAATTCTCATTTATTAAACTTTTACTCTATGCCAAACAGCAGGCTCATGTGCTACACACATAATCTCATTTAATTATCACAACGTGCAACAGAGCAAGACTCTGTCTCAAAAACTACTACTGCTACTACTACTACTAATTATTATTATTATGACAATAACCCTACGAGATAGGTACTAGTCATATCTCCATTTTAAAGGAAAAGAAATTGAGGCCCTAAGAACTTTTTGGTTTTGGAGACAGAGTCTTGTTCTGTCTTCCAGGCTGGAGTACAGTGGTGTGATCACAACTCACTACAGCCTCAACCTCCTGGGCTCAAGTGATCCTCCCATCTCAGCCTCCCGAGTAGCTGGGACCGCAGGCACACACCACCATGCCTGTCTAATTTTTGCATTTTTTGCATAGATGGGGTTTTGCCATGTTTCCCAGGCTAGTCTCAGACTCCTAAGGTCAATTGATCTGCCTGCCTTGGCCTCCCAAAGTGCTGGGATTACAGGTGTGAGCCACCACGCCCAGCCTTCTGAGAACTGTTGTGTAACCTTCTTGAGTCTCTCAGGCTGACAGCAAAGTTTATGTGCATAAACACTTCACTGCATTCCAGAATAATAGTTCATTGGTGCAAAACTCTAGCCATGGAGGTCTCAGCCACAGACACACTGTTTTCCTTTGGCTCTCTGAGATTTCTTAGCACAACATCAGAGGGTCTGCCCAATGCCCAGCCCAGGCTCACTCTTTGCTTGATGGTCCCTGTCAGGCAGTCCCCCACTGCAGGCCAACCCCAGGGCACCAGCCCAGGTTAACAGGGCTCAGTTCCCTCCACCTATGACTCTCTTGCTCCCTGGGCCTGCGGTGAAGCCCCACCCACTGGTGTTCCAACATTCTTCCTGCTCACCCAGCCACCATCTCAGGGCTGGTTCCCTGAAGCTGGCCATAAATCCTTCCAGTGAATATTAACTAAATAATCTGTGACAGGCACTGGGCAGGAGAGAAAAACCATGTTAGGACAGTTTTTAATCATTTTTGAATGAATGAGAAAATGGGCAATGTCCTTGCTCTGTATACTACAGTCCACAGGGGAAGACAGAGTTAGAATTGTAGAGATTGAGCTCTATGACAGGCAGAATATGAGAAATTCTAAGGGCACAGTGTAGGGTGTCTACTTGGGGAACTTCCAGGGACACTTCCTAGAGGAAGTAGGGTTTAAGCTGAGACCTGTGGCATGACTTGGTTGGCCAAGTGAAGGAGAATGAGGGAAAGGGAGAACCAGATTGATGGAAAGAGAAAATACCTCTGCCCCACAAATGGAAAATAGGGAAGGGTGCCCTTTAGACCAGTCCAGAAACATTTAGGAAGTTCTGCAAGATACACCGAGTTTAAACCAGATTGAGAGTAGATCTGCCGAACCATGGTCTATTCCAAGCAAGGGAAAAGCCCGCTCAAGTTGGAGGTGGAAGGAACCAAACATTCATTATGTTCTCTGCCAGTTTCAAGGGGACAAGAGTGGACCCTGGGTGCAGTTTATAAGGAAGCAAAGCTTAAGGCTGCTGAAGTATATGCCAATGCCTCTTCACACCAGGAGATGTGCTCAATTAAACAGGTTCACTCCCAAGCACAGCCCCCTAATAAGCCCAGTGGGGCTTGAGGTGTTATTTCCTCAGTTAAATCTGATTGCTAAAACAAACGTGTACACACAGAAAGATATCTGACACAGAGGAGAAATACATGGCCACATCTGCCCTGGCTGACACTCGCCCGCTAGCACCACAGATTGCTGATTCTTTACTAAGGCAAATTAAAGGTATAGTAAATAGAAACTTTCCCCTTCTCTCTTTGCCTGGGCCAAAAATATTTAGACAGACTGTTTAACCCACCTTAACATCCCGTGTTGAACAAACAAGGACCTCCTTCTGTAAAAATGAGCAAATAGAGAATAATGATAGAACATATACAAAGATCCAGCAGGTTAAAATGATATTGACATAAGGAATTAGAGCAAATGTCCCTGGATATCTCACCCTTGCTGCCCAGAGGACAAAATATAAAAGAAAAAAATGGCTACTTTGTAATATTCACAAGATTAGAGACTATTGACTCTCTAAAACAATTCTTAGAAAATAATCCTAGAACATAAAAATATTCTAGAGATAAAAATATATCTAGAGTCTAAAAAGGCAACAGAGGTGCCTAACAGGAGATTGGATGTTGCATGAAATTAAGTCAGTGAGTCTGAAGAAATGATTTTAAAATTCTTCTATGCCAGGATCACTAGCTCATGCCTGTAATCCTGGCATTTTGGAAGGCTAATGTGGGAAGATCATTGAGGCCAGGGGTTCAAGAGCAGCCTGGCAAACATGGTGAAACCCCGTCTCTACTAAAAATACAAAAATTAGCCAGGTGTGGTGGCACAGGCCTGTAATCCCAGCTACTCGGGAAGCTGAGGCTGGAGAATCGCTTGAACCTGAGAGGTGGAGATTGCAGTGAGCCGAGATCACTCCACTGCACTCCAGCCTGGGCAACAAGCCAGACTCTGTCTAAAAAAAAAAAAAAAAAAAAAAAAAAAAAAAAAAAAAAATTATATAAATTAGCTGAACATGGTGGTGCATGCCTGTAGTCTTAGCTACACAAGAGGCTGAGGTTGGAGGATTACTTGAGCCCAAGAGTTCAAGGCTACAGTGAGCTATGATCATCCCATTGCACTCCAGCCTGGGTGATAGAGTGAGATCCTATCTAAAAAAAAAAAAAAAAAATTATTCTAAAACTCAGAGAATGAATGAGAAATAAAAAAGACAAGCAAATTGGAAAAGAGATTCAAGGCATGGACATGCATATAATTGACATGCATCTAAAACAACAGAACAGGAGCATTAGAGATTTATTGTAAAGAATTGGCTCACATGATTCTGGAGACTGAGAAGTCTTATGATATGTGTCTGCAAACTGGAGACCCAGGAAAGCCAGTGGTGTAGCTCCAGTTTGAGCTCCAGAAGAAGAACCAATGGTTTAAGTTCCAGTCCAAGTCTGAAGGCCTGAGAACCAGGAGCACCAATCATGTAAGTCCCAATCCAAAGGCAGGAGAAGACCAAGGTTCCAGCTCAATCAGTCAGGCAGAGAGATCAAATTTTCCCCTCCTCTACCTTTTTGTTCTATTCAGGCCCTCAATGGATTAGATGATGCCCCACCCACATGGCGGGGCAGTGAGAAATCTACTATATTGAGTCCATCAATTCGAATGCTAATCTTATTGGGAAACATCCTCCCAGATACACCCAGAAATATATCCTATTGGTTACACAGATTGGTCCTATTTATTGTAGGAGGGGATTATACAATGGCAGAAATGCCAGGAGGCAGGAATCACTGAGGATTATCTTGAAGGCTGATTAGCACAAACCCAATTTAGACTCAACCCTAAACCCAATGCTATGCCTAACCCCTAAGATCACAATCAAAGTGGGAAATGAAATGTGGGGGGTGTGTGTGTATGATGAGGTGCACTGGGACATCGTGCTGGACAAGGAGCTGAAGGCCAATAATGAGCAACTTGAATGTCAGACTAATGCATTTGAGTCTGATTCTGCAGACAGTTAGGGTCAACAAAGGTTTTTGAGCATGGGAGCAATATCACAATATGGGTTTCAAACTCACAATCTGTAAGCAGTGTGGCACATAACAGATAAAGGAAGACAGTAGCAGCAGAGGATCAGTTAGAAGACGACTGCAATGATCCAAGCAAGAGTTTATGAGGGTGTGAACTAGGTCAGTGACAGTAGGAGTGGAGAGGCAGTGATACCTTCAAGAGAGATTTCCAAGTGAGAGCCAAACAAAACCAAAGTCAAAACTAAGTGTTGCCCAAGTGCAGTGGCTTATGCTTATAATATTAGCACTTTAGGAAGCTGAGGCAGAAGGATCATTTGAGGCCAGGAGTTTGAGACCACCCTAGGCAAGATAGGGAGACTCTATCTCTAAAAAATTTTGTTGTTGTTGTTTTTTGAGTTTTTTAGAGACGAAGTCTCACCATGTTGCCCAGGCTGATAACAAACTCCTCGAGCAATCCTCCTACCTTGGCCTCCCAAAGTGCTGAGATTACAGGCGTGAACTGCTGCACCTGACCTAAAAATTTTTTTCTAATTAGCCAGACATAATGGCATGCACCTGTAGTACCAGCTACTTGGAAGGCTAAGGCAGAAGGATGACTTGAGGCCAGGGGTTTGAGGCTGCAGTGAGCTATGATTGCACCACTGCACTTCAGCCTGGGTGACAGAATGGGACCCTGTCTCCAAACAAGCAAACAAAACATAAGTGTTAATTCTCATTGTAAACCTCTCCCATACCTCGGACCTAACCTCAACTTTGGCCTTGACCTGAACTCCAACACCAACACCATAACTATTGTACTCCTCAAAAGTGCTGTAGTGACAAGAGAAAGCGGCCCAATCCAAGCCATTATATGCTAAAAAGGTAATTTTTTGTACCGTATGACTAAACATTTCAGAGAAAGATGAATGAGTCTTCAGGCGTGTCTTAATCCAGAGGCTCAAATGATCTTATTAGGGCTGTATCTCTCTCTCAGTGCTTCAGAAAATCTCTCTTAATTTCAGTAAACAAGATGGCCCTAAGCAGCCCAAGACTCATATCCTGAAAGCTTGACATCCCCAAAACAAAGAATCTCCAGTGCCCAAATGCTGAATCCATTCCTGAAGTAATCACCGTAGCCAGATTGGTGGAGAGCTCTGATTAGCCAGGCCCGTGTGTATATTATTTTTAACTACATACATAGTATCAAACCATACATATGCAAGCTTTAAATAATGTTCACAAATTCTTTGACACTCTTTTCTTTCAAAGGAGGAGTCTAGTTCCTCTTCCCTTAAGCATGGACCGAACTTAGTGACTTATTCTTAATGAACAGAATAGGGTCAAAGTGATGGTGGATGACTTCCAAGGTTAGGTCATAAAAAACATTGCCACTTTCACTTTGCACTCTGTTAGATTGCTCCCACTGTGGGTAGTCAGCTGCCATGTCATAAAGATACTCAAGTAGCCCCGTGGAGGAAGCCCACATGGAGAGGAACTAAGGCCTCCCACAAATAATCAGCATCAACTTGACAGTCCTCTATATAAGCCTTCTGAGAAATGGATCCTCCAGCCCCAGTCAAATCTTCAGATGACAGTAGCCCCAGCTGACATCTTCACGGCAGCTTTATGAGAAACCCCCAACCAGAACCTCCCAACTAAGCTACACCTAAATTCATCACTCACAGAAACTATGAAGATAATAAATGTGTCTCATTGCTTAAAGCCACTAAGTTTTGGGGTACTTTGTTATATGGCAATAATTAATACACATATCTTTTGCATCATGCTTTTTTCACTCAATATTGTGTTGCTTGGCTCTCTCATATTGATCTGTGTAGATTGGGTTTTTTGTTCTAATGGCCACAGCCACATTTTGTTTATCTATTCCCTTATTGCTGGACTTCTGGGTGGTCTCCTGGCTTTTTTCAATTACAAACTGTGCCGCAATGAACAGAGTTGTACATGCTTTCTTGTGCATATGCACAAGAGCTTTTCAGGCAATACTTAAAGGTTTTTCTGGATAGTGCTAACTTGTTCTGCAAAGTAAATATCCCAAGAAAGTTTCCTACTAGCTGTATTTGAGAGTAGCACTCCCCATACATCCCTGAAAGCACTGATATTGTCAGACTCTCAAACTTGTTGCCACCCCAAAGAGTGAAAAGTGTGTCATTGTTCTAATTTGCATTTCCGTGATAACCGGTAAGTATGCCCTCCACAGTAATGGACACAAAGTTCATCGGCTACTCCAGGGTTGTTCATCAGATACTCCAGGGTTCTTCATCTCTAGAAATGCCTCAGTTGGCCAACCATTTTCAGGAAGAATGTGGGCTCCAGACTGTGGTCTGGACTCACCCAGTTGTTCCAGGATGGAGGCCCAGCTCCACCTTCCCCCTTGCCCTCAGGAAGTGTGGCAGCAAACGACGAGGGGCAGCCGCCAGCCGGCTGGGACCTTAGCCAGGGTACAGAGTCTTCCAGAAAAAGTACCCAAGATTTCAGCCTTCTGGAGAGCAGCCCAGTGGGGCAAAGGGGAAGGTAGAGAGAGGAGACACCAGCAAACTTCCCAGCCTCCACTTTGGGCACAGGTTACGACCATATACCCCTCCTTATGCCCTGAGGACTGGCCAGTGGGATCACAGAAATAGCACCTGGTCTTGGATTCCCCCTTGGAGCCGGGCTCTGGGACCAGCCCAGGCCTCAAGCAGGACCTCTCTGCTCTCAGCCTGAGCCACACCATGCTAGCAGCCTAGCTGGCCATCTCACCATCCTGGGACTCTTGCCCCAGCTTCAGGAACCCTGCCTGGTGTCTGCAGCATGGAGTGCTGTTTGCCAGAAGTCAGTCATTTGCAAAGCACCCTTATAACTCTGTGTCATATCCACATGCCACTGCATAATTATTTAACATTAGAAAACATCTTCTAACTTTTTTCCATTTAAACACATTAATGGTAAAGGGAAACTTATAGTCCTACCCAGCATCAGTATTAATTAGTCCTATTAAACACCATCCTCTGTTGTCTTTGTTCAAAAAAAAGAAAAAACATTCTGGTTGCGGTGGCTAGCACCTGTAATCCCAGTACTGTGGGAGGCTGAGGTGGGTGGATCACTTGAGGTCAGAAGTTCGAGACTAGCCTGACCAACATGGTGAAATCCCATCTGTACTAAAAATAACTAAATTAGCTGGGTGTGGTGGTGCACGCCTGTAATCCCAGCTACTCGGAAGACTGAGGCACAAGAATTGCTTGAACCTGGTTGGCGGAGGTTGCAGTGAGCCAAGATCATGCCATTGCACTCTAGCCTGGGCAACAAGAGTGAAACTACATCTCAAAAAAAAAAAAAGGGGAAGAAGAAGAAGAGGCAGCAGCAGCAGCAGCAACTAACTAGCAAAAGTAGAAAAGTGTTAAAGTGCTGCTTTAGGACAGGTGCAATGGCTCATGCCTGTTATCCCAGCACTTTGAGAGGCTAAGGTGGGTGGATCGCTTGAGCTCAGAAGTCCGAGACCAACTTGGCAACATGGTGAAACCCATGTCTACAAAAAATACAAAAAAATTAGCTGCTGTGGTGGCAAGCGCCTGAAGTACCAGCTACTTGAGGAGCTCGGGCAGAAGGATCGCTTGAAACTGGGAGGTCAAGTTTGCAGTGACCTGTGATCACACCAGTGCACTCCAGCCTGGGTGACAAAGTGAGAAAGAAAGAAGAGAGAGATAGAGAAGGAAAGAAAGGAAAGAAGGAAAGGAAGGAAGGAAGGAAGGGAAGGGAGGGAGGGAGGAAGGAAGGAAGGGGAAGGAAGGGAAGGAAGGAAGGGAGGAAGGAAGGGGAAGGAAGGGAAGGAAGGAAGGGAGGAAGGAAAGAAAGAGAAAGAAAAAGAAAGAAGGAAAGAGAAAGAAAGGGAAAAGAAAGAAAGAAGGAAAGAGAAATAAAGAAAAGAAAGAAGGGAGGGAGGGAAAGAAGGAAAGAAGGAAGGAGGGGAAGGAAGGAAGGAAGGGGAAGGAAGGAAGGGAAGGAAGGGAAGGAAGGGAGGGGAAGTAAGGGAAGGAAGGAAGGGGAAGGAAGGGGAAGGAAGGGAGGAAGGAAGGAGGGAGGAAGGAAGGAAGGGAGGAAGGAAGGAAAGAGAAAGAAAGGGAAAAGAAAGAAAGAAGGAAAGAGAAATAAAGAAAAGAAAGAAGGGAGGGAGGGAAAGAAGGAAAGAAGGAAGGAGGGAGGGAAGGAGGGAAGGAAGGAAGGAAGGGGAAGGAAGGAAGGGGAAGGAAGGGGAAGGAGGAAGGGAAGGGAGGAAGGGGAAGGAAGGGAAGGAAGGAAGGGGAAGGAAGGGAAGGAAGGGAGGAAGGAAGGAAGGGAGGAAGGAAGGAAAGAGAAAGAAAGGGAAAAGAAAGAAAGAAGGAAAGAGAAAGAAAGAAGGGGAGGAAGACTTCTTAGCACCAAATTGAGATTTTCTGTGACTCAATATTGTTCTATGTCTCTAAGCCACTTAGTGAAGAGACCAGTAGCTTTCACCAAAATTCATTCTCACCTTCCACAGTAATAGAGTAGTTATTGGCTGGCAGTGATTAGAACCTCATTTTCTAGCCCATTTCCTTGTGGTTTAGTATGGCCTGGTGGTTCTCAATAGAATGTGAGTAGATGCCACTTCTACATTAGTGCTTGGAGACAGCAGGTTCCTCCTTGATAGGGTTTGGATGTTTTGTTCCCTCCAAATCTCGTGCTGAAACGTGACCTCCAGTGTTACAGGTGGGCCTGGTAGGAGGTATTTAGGTCATGGGAGCGCAGGCCTCATGAATGGCGTGGTGCTGTCCTCATGGTAATGAGTGAGTTCTTGCTCTGTGAATTCACTTGAGATCTGGTTGTTTAAAAGCACCTGGTACTTCCTCCCTCACTCTCTTGCTCCCTCTTTACCATGTGACACGCCTGCTCCTCTGTGGCCTTCTGCCATGAGTGGAAGCTTCCTGAGACCCTCATTAGGAGCAGATACCAGAATCATGCTTCTTCCAGAGCCTAAAGAACTGTGAGCCAAATAAACCTCTTGTCTTTATAGGTTACCCAGCTTCAGGTATTCCTTTATAGCAACACAGACAGATTAACACACCTCTCCATACACTTTCCTCTTCCAGCACACTGAGCTAGTGACACACTGAAAGCCACATGTTGAAGATGGCAGAATCACCTACCACCCTGAAGGACTTCATGGAAGAGAACTGCTTCGACCCCTGAACAGCCATCAGAGACTATTAAATGAGCAAGAAATGCATTTTATTTCATTTGTACCACTACACATCTGGGTCCATTTGTTACAGCTGCCTGCTATAGCTGGCCTACTATATTACTCACCAAAACCTATAAGCTTTGCTTCCCACAGTATTCATTCCTCACTTTAGGGAGAAATGGATTGCAATGGTTAAGAATATGAAGTTGGGGCCAGGCATGTGGCTCGCGCCTGTAATCCCAGCACTTGTGCGGTGAAGTGAGTGGATCACTTGAGGTCAGGAGTTCGAGACCAGCCTGGCTGACATGGCGAAACCCCGTCTCTACTAAAAATAGAAAAATTAGCTGGGGTGGTGTTACATGCCTGTAATTCCACCTACTAGGTAGGCTGAGGCAGGGAGAATTGCTTGTACCCAGGAGGCGGAGGTTACAGTGAGCCGAGATCACACCACTGTACTCCAGCCTGGGCAACAGAGCAACGTCTCAGAAAAAAAAAAAAGTGTGAAGTTGGGTGTGCAGCAGATCCGTGTTTAAGTCCTAGCTCAGCTGCTTGCTGGACACGTACCCTTGGGACAGTTAGTTAACCTCCCCAGCCCTCACGTTTTAAAATGGGTCTAACAACCATACCTACCACGTAACATTTTTGTAAGAACTAGATGAGAAAGTGTCCCATATTTACTTTCTTTCTAAGGCATACATTTGTTTTTGTTTGTTTTTACTTGTTAATGTTTCTGAAGTCAGCGTCTTTTAATAGATGAGTACATTGAATATGGTAGTTTATTTTCTTTTCCTTTTATTTTTCATCTTCTTTTCCTGGAAAGCTGTTGTTATATAAATGGTATGGATGGCACCTTGGAACCCGGGAAATACATTAGGCAAAGGTCTCAGTAAGTGCCCAACACAGAGTAGCTATTGTTTTTTTCTTACAACTCTGGCAGACAGTGCTTCTAGAGTGAGTCATTCAACCATTAAACCAGGGGTTATAAACGGGACGCCTGTTGGCCAAATCTGGCCCAAGGGCATGTTTTGATTAACTCATTTCATTCCAATGAATTGCCAAAATTTGAAAACTGAAAGCTTTCATAGAGCAATCTGGATTTCCGGCTTCTTTTCTAAAAATTTGGAAACTCTGACTTCACTGGCCTGAATTCCAGCAAGGTATTAACCAGCTGGAACCCCACACCAACTGCCCTCTTCAAAGGCAACTGACCACTGTCCCGCCGCGTCGTACTGGGATGCGCGGCCATCTCACTCATTCGTGCAACCTACCTGGCGCCTGTAGACATTTGACTGTGGGACCTCTGTGATACATAATGGTCATTGAGAAACTGTCACGTACTTCTGCTCTTCCAGGTGAACTAGGAACAATCTGGTGAGTCGGGGCAGGGGCAGGAGGTCTTGCTGTATCCCTGCATCAGAACTATCTACCTGAAGGGTCCAGGTGTAGTGGGCACAGCCTTTCATAGTTAGGGGGAAAATGTGATGAAGAGGACCTCTTTCATAATCCCACACCTGGCGCGGCAGCCACTTTTTAAAAAATATTTTTGGCCAGGCACCAGGGCCCACGCCTGTAATCCGGCTCTTTGGGAGGTCAACATGGGAGAATCATTTGTGGCCCAGGAGTCCAAGACCAGCCTGGGCAACATAGTGAGACTCCCCATCTCTACCAAAAAAAAAAAAAAAGAAAGAAAGAAAAGAAAAATTTTAATTAAAAAATCTTATTTTTCTTTATTCAAGTATAACATATATGCAGAAGAGTGATTATTATAAATGTACAGCATAGGCCAGGCATGGTGGCTCATACCTGTAATCCTAGCATTTTGGGAGGCCAAGGTGGGCAGATTGCTTGAGCCCAGTAGTTCAACCAGCCTGGGCAATGTGGTGGAACTTTGTCTCTACAAAAAGTACAAAAATTAGGTGGATGCAGTGGCACGTTATCTGTCATCCCAGTTACTCAGGAGGCTGAGGCGGGAGGTTCACCTGATCCCAGGAAAGGTGAAGGCTGCTGTGAGCCGTGATCGTACCATTGCACTCCAGGCTGTGTGACAAAGTAAGATCCTGTCTCAAAAAAATTTTTTTTAGTAAAAAATTAAATGTACAGCATAGTGAATTGTGACTGCCTGAACACAACTGTATAACCAACTCCTGGATCAAGAAAGAGAACATCACCAGCACTCCCCAGAAGTCAGCCTCATACCCACTTCTGGTCACTGACACCCCCCTTCCCTCCCTACCTGACCCTCACCAAGAATCACCACTATCCTGACTTTTAGCAGATTGATTGGTGTCTCCTGTTGCTGTATTTTATATACATGGAAGCATACAGAATATATACACAGCTTCTTTTGCTCAATTTGTATATGTTGTTGCATGTGCTTATAGGGTATTCATTCTCATTAGTATGTAGTATTCCCATGTATGAATGTATCACAGTTTATTTACCCATTCTCTGTGATATATTAGCTTTTAGTTTGGATTATTACAAATAGTGCTGCTGTGAAGATTCCAGCATGTCTTTTGTTGAATAAATCAATAAACACACATGCATATTTATATGTATTTTTTCCTTTTGCTGGCTATTTCTGCTGGAAGTGAATTGCTAGGTCGTAGAGTATGCGTAAGTTCAGCTTCAGTAGATGCTACTAGTTTTCTAAAGTGACTGCACCCCTTTTAACTCCTACCAGCAGAGTCTGAGAGTTCCAGTTGCTTCATAGCCTCATCAACACTTGGTCATTTCCATCTTCATTTTAGCTATACTGGTAGATGTATAATGGTAATTTGTGTGTTTTTTATGGATTTTCCTGAAGACTAATGATGGTGAGTACGTTTTCAAATGTCTAGAGATCATTTGTATACTCTGTTTTGTGAAATGACTGTGTGTGTGTGTGTGTGCGTGTATACATATGCAATTTGCCTGTTTTTCTATTAAGTTTTTCCACTGAATCTTTTACTTATTGATTTGTGGATCTTGGTATAGTCTAGATACATTTCCTTCATCAACATGTTTCTTCCCCCCCATTTATTTGCCCTTTAATTTTCTCTCTTTTTTTTTCTTGAGACAGAATCTCACTTTGTCACCCAAGCTGGAGTGCAGTGGCATGATCATGACTCACTGCAACCTCTGACCTCCAGGCTCAAGCAATCCTCCCACCTCTACCTCCTGAGTAGCTGGGACTACAGGCATGCACCACCACACTAATTTTTCTATTTTTTTTAGAGATGAGGCTTCACCATGTTGCTTAGGCTGGTCCCAAACTCCTGGGCTCAAGCGATTCTCCTACCTTAGTCTCCCAAAGTGCTGGGATTACAGGCATGAGCCACCATCCCTGGCCCCTTTAATTCTCTTTGTGGTGTTATTTGGTGAACAGACGGACATTCTCAGTTGAAACATAGTACAATTTATCTTGTTTTGTTTTGTTTTGTTTTAGTTTGGTGGTGCTGGTGCTGCTGCTTTTTGTGTTCTAGCAGATGCTTTAAGTTGCCTGTAAATATTCATTCCCCATTTTTCCTTTGGAATGTGCTTGGCTAAATAACTTGCCTTCCTAGCCTCCCCTCATAGATACAATGGCCATATGACACAGTTCTGGTGAATAAAATACAAACAGAAGCCTCCTATTTGTGCAGGAGTTTGGGGAAATTTTTGCTCTCCTAATAAAATGAGTGAGTTGTGGCTATTCTTGCCCTCCCTCCATCATGTGCTTTGAAGGCAAATGAGGTGTATGGAGCTGCAGCAGCCATCTTGTGACCATGAAGAAAAGGTCAAGAGCAGCACAGTGACATCAGCCCTAACGTCAATCAGCAGCTACACCAACTGGTACCTGGTATTTTTTGACTTCTTATTTTGTGGTAAAAGTGAATCCCTATTTATAGCTTTCTATATCTTGTAGCCAAGTTTATTCCTGATAAGTCCCTTATCTCTCCCCTAAAGCTTGGCATTACCTTTGCCAGACTAATCTTCCCCAAACTTGTCTGTGTGTATGTCCTCCCTGTGACCAGAGGCCTTCAGTGCCCTCTGTGATGGCTTTCAAGGGACTCCAACACCTGGCCACAGCCTCTGTCTCCAACTCTGTCTTCCATCCATTTCTCTTCTTCTCCTTCTCCTTCTCCTTCCTCTTCCTCTTCCTCTTCAGGTGGAGTCTCACTTTGTTGCCCAGGCTGGAGTGCAGTGGCACAATCTCCACTCACTGCAACCACCGTTTCCTGGGTTCAAGCAATCCTCCCACCTCAGCCTCTCGAGTAGCTTGGATTATGGGCACCACCATGCCTGACTAATTTTTGTATTTTTAGTAGAGACAGAGTTTCACCATGTTAGTCAGGCTGGTCTCAAACTCTTGACTTCAAGTGATCCACCTGTTTCAGCGCCCCAATATGCTGGGATTACAGGCATGAGCCACCACACCTGGCCATGTCTCTCATTCATTTCTGATTCACACAATTCACTCTCTCTATTCCTCATTCTCCCACTGTTTTTGTCCATCTGGAATGTAAGAGCAATCAATAGATTGCTAATTCTATATAGAGTTAGAATATCGTTCACATATAAAGAGAACTGAAAAACGTTCTCAAACATAGAAGAACTCAGGTATCAGAGCACTATCACTCATCTGGCAAAATCTACTTGAAGACATAATGCAGCCAGTTGGAAATGAACCAAAATGAAGATCAAATGCATAGAATATCTAAAGTGACAGGACTGGCAGTGAGCACTGTGCCCCAATAAGCCCAGAACTAGGTCTAAAGAGAATGAAGGTAAGGACTTAAAACTGTAGCTAAAAAAATAAGGTGCAGTAAATGTTATAAAAACTGAAAGAAGTCAGGCACAGTGGCTCACGCCCGTAATCTCAGTACTTTGGGAGGCCGAGGTGGGAGGATCATGTGGTCAGGAGTTCGAGACCAGCCTGGCCAACATGCTGAAATCCTATCTCTACTGAAAATACAAAAATTAGCCGGCCATGGTGGCAGGTGCCTGTAATCCCAGCTACTAGTGAGGCTGAGGCAGGAGAATCACTTGAACCTGGAAGGGAGAGGCTGCAGTGAGCCGAGACTGTGCCGTTGCACTCCAGCCTGGGCGACACAGCAAGACTCTGTCTCAAAAAAGAAAAAAAAATCTGAAAGAAACATTCTCATGATAGTTAATTATATTCCACTATATGTAATACAATACATATCATATATAATATATGTAATATATATTGTATAAATTCTATAATATATGTAATGTATTATATATTATATATATTATGTATATAATATATTATATATTACATACATTCTATCATACATATAATATATAATATATGTGATATAAAATATATCACATATATATGATATATATTGTATTACATATATGGTGTATATTGTATATTATATATTGTATTATATATGCAATATGTATTAGATATAATATATAATACATATTGTATATGTAATATACATTTAATACATGCTATATAATATATGTAACACATATTATATATAATATATGTAACATATTATATAATATACATGGAATGCTCAAACCATATACATAAGGGATGCTCAAACTTACTAATGATTAAATATATGCAAGTTAGAACAAACAATAACTTTTTTCATTAAATTTCACCTATTGGAGTGGCAAAGAATAAAATTTGGTAATGCCCAGTATTTGAGAGGATAAAGAGGAACAGTCTCTCTGATTGGCTGTTGGTGTTTCTATAAATGAATATAATCTTTGTGGAGGGCTCCTCGAATTCTCTATGAAGATATATAATATATGAGATTAGGGGCTTTCCAGACATCACCAGACCATGTCTACCAAATAAAGTTGCATTTTTTTTTTGAGATGGAGTCTCTCTCTGTCACCCAGGCTGGAGTGCAGTGACATGATCTCAGCTCACTGCAACCTCCACCTGCTGGGTTCAAGTGATTATCCTGCCTCAGCCTCCCAAGTAGCTGAGATTACAGGCATGCACCACCATGCCCAGCTAATTTTTTGTATTTTTAGTAGAGATGGGGTTTCACCACGCTGGCCAGGCTGATCTCGAACTCCTGACCTCGTGATCCGCCCACCTCGGCCTCCCAAAGTGCTGGGATTATAGGCATGAGCCACCGCGCCCGGCCAAAGTTGCATTTTTTTTTAAAACTGTTTGAGCTGTAGTGACTACCATCCCCAGCTTTCCCAGATAGCAGAAAGTGCAGTCTGCCCTGTGACCTCCCTGACTCTCTAAGGAATGCTTAGACGTTCCATTCCCATATCACCTGCCAGTGCCCCCAGCCTTGCTCTGAACTGCTGCTGCTCAGGACTTTGCAGTTCACCTTGAGTCATCTGCTCTGTGATACCCACACCATTCCAATTACAGCCACAGGCTTAAACTTACCTTTAACCCTCTTTCGAAGCATCATGAAGGTATTGAGCCAAATCTAACTGAAGGCTTCAGGAAAGACAGAAATGTAGGGTAGAAGTTGGCTGACACAGTTCCTGCAGGTATTTATTCCTAGGGGCTACAATCCCGAACCCAACTCCAGAGACTTTCTACTCCCCCAACAGGTTTCCAGAGATTAGAAAGAGCCCAGCTGCATTCAAGAAAATTTTTATGTGTACCAATGTTTAACTCCCACCTATAAGTGAGAACATGCGGTATTTGGTTTTCTGTTTCTGCAATAATTCCCTTAGGATAATGGCCTCTAGACACATTCCTGTTGGTGCAAAGGACATAATTTCATTCTTTTTTATGGCTGTGGCTGTGTTGTATTGCATGGTGAATGTTTACCACATTATCTTTATCCAATCCACTGTTGATAGGAACAATAGACACCGGGGACTATAAGGGTGGGGAAGGGGCTGGACCTGTAATCCCAGCACTTTGGGAGGCCGAGGCGGGTGGATCACCTGAGGTCAGGAGTTCAAGATCAGCCTGGCCAACATGGTGAAACCCCGTCTCTACTAAAAATAAAAAATTAGCCGCATCTGGGGGCATGTGCCTGTAGACCCAGCTATTTGGGAGGCTGAGGCAGGAGAATCATTTGAACACAGGAGGCAGAGTTTGCAGTAAGCTGAAATCATGCCACTGCACTCCAGCTTGGGCAACAGAGTGAGACTCAGTCTCAACAACAAAAAAAAAAGTGGGAAGGGAGGGAGTAGGGCAAGGGATTGAAAAACTACCTACTGGGTACTATGCTCACTACCTGGGCGATGAGTTCAATCATACTCAAAGCTCAGCATCTAGCCACATACTCATGTAACAAGGCTGCACATGTATCCCCTAAATCTAAAATAAAAGGTGATTTTTTTTTTTTTTTTTGAGCCTGAGTCTCACTGTCACCATGGCTAAAGTGCAGCGGCAAGATCACAACCTCCACCTCCCTAGTTCAAGCAATTCTCCTGTCTCAGCCTCCTGAGTAGCTGGGATTACATGTGTGCACCACCACTCCCAGCTAATTTTTGTATTTTTAGTAGAGACAGGGTTTCACCATGTTAGCCAGGCTGGTCTCGAACTCCTAATTTCAAGTGATCCACCTGCCTCAGCCTCCCAAAGTACTGGGATTACAGGAATGAGCCACCAAGCCCAGCCAAATTTAAAAAAAAAAAAAAAGAAAGAGAGAAAAGAAAATGACATATAACAGTTACTTTAAAATACTATATAAGGCTGGAAGTGTGGTGGTTCATATCTGTAATCCCAGCACTTTGGGAGGCCAAGGTGGGCGGATCACCTGAGGTCAGGGGTTTGAGACCAGCCTGGCCAACATGGTGAAACCCCATCTCTAGTAAAAATACAAAAATTAGGTGGGTGTGGTGGTGCACTGGTGCATGCCTGTAATCTCAGCTACTTGGGATGCTGAGGCAAGAGAATTGCTTGAACCCGGGAGGCTAAGGTTTTAGTGAGCCTAGATTGCACCACTGCACTCCAGCCTGGGCGACGGAGTGAGACTCCATCTCACACACACACACACAAAAATGCTTTATAAGATATAAGCCTGGCCGGGCGTGATGGTTCATACCTGTAATCCCAGCACTTTGGGAAGCTGAGACAGGCAGATTGCTTGAGCCCAGGAGTTTGAGACCGACCTGGGCAACATGGTGAAACTCTGTCTCTACAAAAAAAATACAAAAATTGGCTGTTTGTGGCTCACACCTGTAGTCCCAGCTACTTGGAAGGCTGAAGTGGGAAGATGGTGGGAGGCAGATCAGAGCCAAGATCATGCCACTGCACTCCAGCCTCGGCAACAGAACCAGACCCTGTCTTAAACATTATATAATAAAAATAAAATAAAATATTATATTATATTATTAGCATGGAATAAAATAATACTATCAAGTAAGGTTCTATTTGAGAAAAATATTTGAAACATAGAAAAAAGGTTTCTAGTCCTCTCTCTTGAATAGAAGACATGCCTTTTTCTATGGTGCAGAGATCTCCAAATATTTGAATTTTTATAGTGATAATGATTATCTTTTCCCTATAATCAGAAGAATAGATACACATCTGATAGAACTGTGTATGTAAGAAAAAAAAAATTCTCCAGGAATTATAGGTGGATCCTACAAACAAATAGAGTCAAGATTCTTGTGGCCAGAACAGGCAGTTCAGTCAAGGAACACCCTTCTGAGAGTACACCTTGTTCCTGTCTGGGTGTGCCACAAGTTATAGACTCTCAATAAATGTTTGTTGAATGAATAAATTAATGTTGACCACCCTTCGCCATCACCTTATGAGCTATAGTCCAGACTTATTTGAATGGATTCCAAGTCTGCATGACCTCGCCTTAAACTCTCATCATTTTACTCTGGTTTCACCACTGTATTCACTGGGTCTTTGACTGCTCCATCTCATCCTCCCTTCAAACCCCAAATCAAGTCCCACCGCTGCCTGTGAAGTCTCATTCGACTCTGACATCTCCATGTGCACACTCAGCCCTCCTTTTTCAAGTCATGTCCCTGCTTTCTCTTCATACATTGCATTTCATGTGCCAAATAAATACTTATAGACTATCTCATTTTCTAGATGTGCAAAATCTTGTCTCTTTAAGAAGATAAATCCCAGCAAAGAACCCTCTCCTGCTTCTGTTTCTTCCAACGCAGTTGGTGATCAATAAATATCTATTGGTTTCTGGATTCATTATTCTTTTCTTTCTTTCTTTTCTTTTTTTCCTTTTTTTTTTTTTTTTTTTTTTTTGAGACAGTGTCTTGTTCCATCACCCAGGTTGGAGTGCAGTGGCACAATCATAGCTCACTGCAGCCTCTAACTCCTGAACTCAAGCCATCCTTCTGCCTCAGCCTCCCAAAGTGCCACTCCCACAGATGTGAGTCCACACTCAGCTATTATTCTTTTCTTTCTGTTCATTGAATTGTTAACACTGTTTTAGACTTGGTTCCCCAGAAACAGATCTGGGGATCTGCGACAGAGAATTCATATGAAAGTGATTTTTTGTGTGTTTTTGGGGTTTTGGTTTTGTGGTTTGTTTGTTTGTTTTTCAGAGATGGGATCTTGCTATGCTGCCCATGCTGGCCTCAAACTCCTGGGCTCAAGGGATCTTCCCACTTCAGCCCGAGTAGCTCGAGTGCCACAACGCCAGGCTGTGTGAAAGTGATTTATTAGGAAGTGTCCCCCAGAGAAAATCGGTAGGAAAGTGGAGAAGGGGAATGGGGTGAGAAAGAAGTTCGGACAAAGGTGTGTTATCAAGTAAAGTCACACAGAGGGTAATTGAGGCTTGACCCTCCAGGGGGAGCTTTGGGACAGTGTGGACCATTAGGGCAAAGGAGCTGGAGGATTTCTATCCCCCTCACTGTCAGTCATGAGTTAAGGGCTCTCCCCCGGGGCATGAAAACTTTCAGGTATTTCTGGTTTTCTTGAACATGCAGGAAACGCAGTTCCTAGCAGCCTAGGAGTACCCCTTCAACAAAAACTGAAGGTACTGGCCATTGGGAGGGAAAGTACATAGAAACCTACAGTGCACAAAAATGGTAAAATAATTCAGAGTGTGGAAGAGCTGAGAGCACCTGCACATTCTTTCAACAGACTTTTACTGAATATGTATTACATTATAGACACTGCATGGAAATTGTCTAGGTATAGTCGTTGCCTTCAGGGATCCAGTCCTAATGTCTTTTTTTTTTCCACATTCGGGGTCTCACTCTGTAGCCCAAACTGGAGTGCAGTGGTGCGATCACAGCTCACTGTAGCCTTGAAGTCCTGGGCTCATACGATCCTCTGCCTCGGCCTCCCAAGGGTTGGGATCACAGGCAGGAGCCTCCACACCTGGCCCGGTCCCGAAGTCTTGAAGGGGAGACCGCCGCACCATGAGTAAGTCCTGTTCAGGATGCAACATGCAACAGCAGCAGTAGGAAGGAGCCCAGAGAGGAGGTGCCCCAACTGCGCCCAAGTGATTCTCGGGCGTGACTTCGGATCTTAAAGGATGACTAAGGGGGAAAAGGGTATTCCTAGCCAAAGGAACAGTATGTACGAAGGCAGAGAAAGAAAAGTACACATTTGTTTGGAAATGAGGAGTAGTTTGCTGTAGCTGGAACACAGGGTGTGGGGAGAAAGGAAGAGAGAGGGAACCCAAGGCTGTAAAGAGAGGCTGGGGTGAGGTGAGGAAGCACCTTTTATACCCTCTTAAGGAGACAGTAAAATTTAAGATGGGCCTTGCCATGATTAGAGACATGTTTAGGAAGAGGGTGGCCATATAAACCAGGTACTGGACACCAGGTACTAGACACCAGGTGTTCTGTCAGCCCAGCATTCACAACCCTAACCAGGGCATCCTGTTTCTCTCTCTCTCTCTCTCTCTCTCTCTCTCTCTCTCTCTCTCTTCTCTCTCTCTCTCTCTTTATTGTAGAAATGGGGTCTCACTATGTCGTCCAGGCTGGTCTCAACCTTCTGGCCTCAAGCCATCTTCCCACTTCAGCTTCCCAATGTGCTGGGATTACATGGGTGAGCCACCGCACCTGGCCCTGTTTCTCTAGGCCTGATGATTGCCAGACAAAGGAGAGTCGAGGCTGGGACTTCCGTTGGAGAGGTTGGGACAGAGGTTTGTGAAGCTGCACGCTGGCTGGAGGGAAGGGCAGGACAGAGAACAGAGCCAGCAGGTGGAGACATGAGGAACAGCTTCTGTGGATGTCAGCACAGTGCCAGATCCAGTGGACACATGGATGCCAATATTTCCTATGATGACAAATATCAACTAATTACAGTAAGTTTCCTTTTTCTGGCTTAAGCTGGTTTGAGTCAGGTTTTTGCCACATTAAGTAAATGAGTCCCCATTCACACAGAATGTACAGGGTCTTTTTGTTGTTTTGTTTTGTTTTGTTTGAGATGGAGTCTTGCTCTGTCACCCAGGCTGGAGTTCACTGGCGCAATCTCAATTCACTACAACCTCAGCCTCCCGGGCTCAAGTGATTCTCCTGCTTCAGCCTCCTGAGTATCTGAGATTAAAGACACCCACCTTTTTGTATGTTTTTGGTAGAGATGAAGTTTCACTATGTTGGCCAGGCTGTTGTCGAACTCCAGACCTCAAGTAATCTGCCTGCCTTGGCCTCTCAAAGTGCTGGGATTACAGGCATGAGCCACCACACCTGGCCCAGAAAGTATGTTTTAAAACCAAAATATGAGCAAAAGACCCATCCAGATATACAACAAAAAGAACTTCATAGAAGAGAGAAAACTGTATCTATGCTAAGCTTGAGAAAGGCCTCAACATCATAACATAAAATTCTGAAAAATATGGGACCAAGTTGAAAAAGAATGTTCAGCACAATATATATGTCCATTCTGGACCTTCATATAAACTGAAATAATCCCTCAAAGGCCTGATCATTTTCTGTGCTTGCTGGGGGAGAGGGCTGGAAGCAGTGCTAAGCTTTGGAAAGGACAGGAAACATGCCATTTGTTATATGTTCCCTCCTGAAGTTCACCAGCAAAGCTGTTCTATGTCCCCCTACCCCATATGTCCTTCAAGAAGGAGCCACTGAGCACACTAAAGACTTCAAGTGCATGATTCAGCCTGCAAGGCCTTATTTGTGGCCAAAATTAGTGTGACACAGATGGTTTTCTAAGTAAAGGGACTTTGCCATTCAAGTGTGCATCAACTGTTTTGGAGAATGCTGCCAAGGTGGTAGTCAGAGGAAAATGCATAGCCTTAAATGCTTTTGTTAATAAATAAGCAATTCTAAAATAAGTGGACTATGCATTCAACTCAAGAAATCAGGAAAAGTGAAACAAATGAAATCAAAAGAAAGTAGAAGGAGAAAATGTGTAAAATTTGAAACAGAAGTTGGAGAAGGGAAAGGGGGAAGAGGGCAGACTTGATAAAGAAGAAAGACCTACCAGGTGCATTGCCTCACACCTGCAATCCCAACACTGGGTGATAGGGCAAGACTTTGTCTCAAAAAAAAAAAAAAAAAAAAAGAAAAAACTCTGGAGAAGAGATCAAATGAGGATAAAACTAGGATGTTTGGGCTCATCCTTAATCTTTGGGAATGACGATGTTTCCTCCTCAATATCCTTACCCCAAGTGCATGTAAGGATAACTAAGACACCAGCCCTATGTGTGAGTGGCTCACCATCTAGTCCAACGGTATTGGAGGCAGACAGGCAGGAGGCTCAGTACAGTGCAGGATGTTCAATGTCAGGGCGCAGATGAGTGCTGAAAATTACTGTGGTTATTGATCTGGGATATGGGCAGTGGATACAGCCTCGATCATCAAGATATAGGCACATAGGTTATAGATAGATAGATTACATGTAGTTGACCCTTAAACCACATGGGTTTGAGCTGTATGGGTGCGTTTACACACAGATTTTTTTTCAATAGAAGTTACATGGAGTGTGCCTGCCTCTCCTGCCTCCCCTTCCACCTCCACCTCTTCCATCTCTGCCACCTATGAGACAGCAAAACCAACCCCTCCTCTTCCTCTTCAGCCTTCTCAATGTGAAGATGATAAAGATGAAGACCTTTATGATGATCCACTTCCACTTAATGAATAATAAACAGATTTTCTCTTCCTTATGATTTTCTTTTTTTTTTTTTTCTTGAGACAGAGTCTCACTCTGTCACTCAGGCTAGAGTGCAGTGGTGTGATCTTGGCTCACTGCAACCTCCACCTCCCAGGTTCAAGCCATTCTCCCGCCTCAGCCTCTGGAGTAGCTGGGACTACAGGCGCCTGGCACCACGCCCAGCTAATTTTTGTATTTTTAGTAGAGATGGGGTTTCACCATGTTGGCCAGGCTGGTCTCAAACTCCTGACCTCAGGTGATCCACCCACCTTGGCCTCCCAAAGTGCTGGGATTACAGGCGTAAGCCACTGCACCTGGACCCTTATGGTTTTCTTAATTACATTTTCTTTTCTCATTCTCACCTGAGTCGCTGGATAAAGTCTTCCAGAGGTCACATTTGAGCTGAATCTTGAAGGATGATGAGACATTGACCAGGTGTGGGGCATGAGAGCCCAGGAAGAGGGAACAGCATATGAAAATGCACACAGGAGCCAAGCACAGTGGCTGACGCCTGTAATTCCAGCACTTTGGGAGGCCAAAGTGGGAGAATTGCTTGAGCCCAGGAGTTCGAGACCAGCCTCAGCAATGTAGCAAGACTCAATCTCTACAAAAACAAAAAACTTATTAAAAACAAAATAAAATGCACGTAGGCACAGAAGGACATGGCCAAGTTGGGATGAAGCAAAATGTCCAAATGGACTCTAATAAGCAGGGGAGCAGATGAGGCTGGAATGATGGGCGGAGGGTTGAGAGGGTCTTAAAGGGGCTTTGACTCATCCCTTTGGTTAAAGGGAGACAGTTAAAGTCCCATGAGCAGGGAGATGATGAGATTCCATCCTCATTTTAGAAAGATACCACTGTAACAATGCAGGGATAGATTGGAGCAGGAGAGACCTTTTGTTTATTGAATGTGGCAAACACTTATGGAGTGTCCCCTGCTGAATTAGTTTCCTATGGCTGCTGCAATAAGCTACCACCAACTTAGTGTCTTAAAACAACATACCTTTAGTTAGTTAGTTAGTTAGTTAGTTAGTTAGTTAAATTCTGGAGGTAAGAAGTCTGAAATGGGTTACACTGGGTTAAAACCTAGGTGTCAAGCAGGCTGCATCTCTTCTGGAGGCTTTAAGGGAGAATTCATTTTCTTGCCTTCCCCAGTTCTAGAGGGTGCCCTGTGTTTTTTTGGCTCCCTCCATCTTCAAAGCCAGGAATTCCCCATTGAGTCTTTCAAACGATGCCATTCCTCTGGTAATAACACTTTCACCTCTCTTGTCCCCAATTAAGGACTCTTGTGATCACACCGGCCTCACCCAGATAATCTAGGGAAGTCTTCCATCTCCAGATCAACTGATTAGCAACCTTAATTCCATCTGCAACATTAATTCCCCCTTGCTATGGAATAGAACATATACACAGGTGCCCAGGATTAGGACGCCGACATCACTGGGAGCCATTGCTCTGCCTGCCACACAGACCAATTGTTTGTGTGTTTGTTTGTTTGTGACAGAGTCTCGATCTGTCACCCAGGCTGGAGTACAGTGGCTCACTCTCAGCTCACTGCAACCTCTACCTCCCAGGTTCAATTGGTCCTCCCGCCTCAGCCTCCCAAGTAGCTGGGATTACAAGCATTTGTCACCATGCCCAGCTAATTTTTGTATTTTTAGTAGAGACAGGGTTTCACCACGTTAGCCAGGCTGGTCTCAAACTCCTAACCTCAAGTGATCTGCCCATCTCAGCCTCCCAAAATGCTGGGATTACAGGCATGAGCCACCATGCCCAGCTCACACAGACCAATTGGGAGGTGACCACCCAAGGACGTGGATACCAGAAGGCATAAACCACTGGGCACCATCCACAACTCCCCATCCTCAGGGGATTTTGAGCGTTTGTTTGGAGATGACAATGGGAAACGCTGTAGCCTGGGCTCAGAGACACCAATGGAAATTAAGGTTCAATTTGTTTTTCTAGTCGTTTGCGTGGTCTGGTCGTAATGACCTCTCCCCATCTTCTTGCTTACCATCAGGGCCAAAGTGCCCTCGAGAGGAAGACTGCCATGGTGCTGGGGGCAGGGGTTGGGAAGTCCCAATTTCACGAAAATACACCACCACTATCTGGTGCTTTCTGTTTATGTCTGCCTTCTTAAAACCAAGGACAACTGGAAAAGTCCCAATGTGGCATTGCTCTTTCCACCCCCTCCCTAATGCCTTCCCTCCACAGAGTAGGTAAATCCAGCCTTTGTTCCACACAGTGGACAAAACAAAATATGCCACAAAAAGCAGGTGGGAATTTAAGAAATATCTGATGTTTGGGACAACTTACTCGTGAGGATCAGAGTGTTTGTTTCAAGGTGACTAGCTCTGGGCCTCTGATTTCTCAGCCTCACGCCACCCCGGTCTTGTTATGAGCCATGCCATTGTGCTAAGAGATCAGAGGAATGTTTTGCACAGTTACTCTCCATTTGCCCTGTATCTTCCAGCTGTATTTTCAACAAAAGATTTATGGTTAAGCAATAAGCATCTTAGGATGTGGAAACAAAGGAGCCAGGAGGCAAGATCAGCGTAAGGTCATTTTCATGGCCAAACTGGCTGCAGGCAACTTTCTAGGTTGTTTGGTCCGCATCAGGGCACCAAAGAAAAAGCTATCCAAAGAAAAAGTCTTTAAAACAAGTCCAGGGATTTCTGGAGGGAGGCTGGCTTCAATATCCTCCTTCACTCCACTGTCAATATCCTGGATATCCCGTATCAATAACCAAGATCTGTTGCTTTAGTCCCCTGAATGTCCTTAGAGTCTGTCTTCTCCCCATTCTCCCAGCTACCATCAGTGCCTGAAGCCTGTGAATAGCCAATGTACTTCAGCCTGGGCAACAGTGCAAGACCCTGTCTCTTTTATATATATGCCAGGAGGGATGACCCATGCCCATAATCCCAGCACTTTGGAAGGCAGAGATGGGAAGATTGCTTGAGCCTAGGAGTTCAAGACCAATCTGGACAACATAGCAAGACCTCATGTCTATAAAAAATAAAAAAATTAGGCCAGGCATGGTGGCTCACACCTGTAATCCCAGCACTCTGGGAGGCTGAGGCAGGCAGATCACAGGAGACCAGGAGTTCGAGACCAGCCCGGGCAACATACTAAGACTCCATCTGTACTAAAAACTTAGCCGGGCATGGTGGCAGGTGCCTGTAATCCCAGCTACTCCAGAGGCTGAGGCACCAGCATCTCTTCAACCCAGGAGGTTGAGGTTACTTTTAAAATTTAAAATAAAAATGGTCAAAGTGTGATGTGATGCTGTTTAAAATGTCAAATGGTATTTCTGGGATTACAGTGCCAGGGGCTCTCTGGCCTCCCCTCCCTGGTCTGTGACCGTTGGTCTACGTGTCAGGCTGCTGCTTCTCATATTCATCTCAGCATTTCTACAAGTTTCTATAGTCTTTTTCTTCACCTTTTAAAAACCAGGTTACAGACCAAGCATGGTGGCTCACACCTAGAACCCCAGCCCTTTGGGAGGCTGAGGCAGGTGTAGCTCAGGAATTTGAGACCAGCCTGGTCAACATGGTAAAACCCCATCTCTACTAAAAATAAAAAAATTAGCCAGGCATAGTGGTGTGTGCCTATAATCCTAGTTACTGTGGAGACTGAGGCAGGAGAACCACTTGAACCCGGGAAGTGGAAGTTGCAGTGAGCTGAGATCATGCCACTGCACTCCAGCCTGGGCAACAACAGAGTATACGAAAATTAGCCAGACGTGGGGACGTGCACCTGTAATCCCAGCTACTCAGGAGGCTGACGCAGGGGAATTGCTTGAATCTGAGAGGTGGAGGTTGCACTGAGCCATGATTACGCCACTGCACTCCAGCCTGGATTACAGAGAAAGACTCAGTCTCAAAAAAAAAAAAAAGGAAAACTGGGATGGCTGGTCACCCCACATGCCCCCTCCAGCTTCAAAGGTGCTGCACATGCTGTTTTCTGCTTAGGAAATCTTCCAGCACTTTTTTATTTTATTTATTTTTGAGACTGGATCTCACTCTGTCATCCAGGATGGAGCGCAGTGGTGGAATCATAGCTCAATGCATTTTCAACCACCTGGGCTCAAGCGATCCTCCCAATTCAACTTCCCAAAGTGTTGGCATTGCAGGCTTGAGCTACTGCATCTAGCCACCTTTCTGTCTGGTTAATTTCTAATGCTTACCCTTTCAGATCTCACCCACATGTCATTTCCCCAAGGAAGCCTTCCCTGACCTCCCACACCTAGGTCAAATCTCCCTGTTCAAACGCTTAGTGCACCATGGACCTCATCTTCATAGAATTTCCACGTGGTTATAATTTTATGTTTTGTTGCATAATAGTTTATCAGTGTCTATTCGTGTGCTCAAGTCTGTGCTCCTATGAAGGAAGCTTGTTCTGTGTCCTTTTATGTGCTGGTCAGTCTGGTACAGCCACAAGGAGTGCAGTGGAGGCCCAGGAGAAGAAAGTTTATCATACTCACAGGTTCTGGAAACAAGAGGCAAGGCTTGTCATACATGGGCACATGGGGAAGCCTCAGGGTGGTCAGGAAACAGAAGGCAGAAGCAAGGAGGAAGCCCCACCTGGAGCTTTTATTGGGGTTTCCCCAGAAGAGGCAAAAGGGAGCAGGGTAAACAGTTTAGGATTGGCTAAGTTTTTCAGGTTTTTTATTTGTGTATTTATTTTAGACAGGGTCTAACTCTGTCATCCAGTCTGGAGTGTGATGGCACAGTCTCAGCAATGGCACCATCTCGGCCTCCTGGGCTCAAATGATCCTCCCACCTCAGCCTCCTGAATAGCTGGAACTACAGGCACTCACCACCATGCCTAGCTAATTTTTGTATTTTGTAGAGACGGGGTTTTGCCATATTGCCAGGTTGGTCTCAAACTCCTGGCCTCAAGCAATCCTCCCTCCTTGGCCTCCAAAGTGCTGGGATTACCGGCATGAGCCACCACACCCGGCTCCTTTTTTACTTGGCAATGGGTCTTTTGACATCTTATGCTATCCAGTCTGCTCTGTCCAATGGCAAAACCTGCTGAGAAACCAAAACCCCCTAAGGGGTTTGTCCTAAACTATAGGGGTGGTCCCTAGTAGCCTGATGTCTGACCCTGGGATAATTAGAACAACAAAATACTGCCTCTGGACCAGATAAAGGACTTATGGATCTAGACTGGTTAGTTTGCACATCAAAAGCATGCTCCCAGCTGAACCCTTTCCTATCTCTAAGAACTGGCTAGACCTAGGAAAGCGAAGTCTGTCCACAACCAGAAGGTTTTTAAGATGTCAAAACATCATCATATTCAGAAAATCAAATGCACAGAATACAAAGTTGCATTAGGTTTTATTCTCCCATTGATTCCTGATCCATGGTAGGCATGCAACTAAAATATTTGTTGAATTAATGAATTAATAAGTTGTATAATTTGGGCCAGGCAGTGGCTCATGCCTGTAATCCCAGCACTTTGGGAGGCCGAGGCAGGTAGATAGCCTGAGGTCAGGCTATCTACCTGTACTATCAAACTTCACCATGGCCAACATGGTGAAGCACCATCTCTACTAAACATACAAAATCAGCCAGGTGTGGTGGCACACGCCTGTAGTCCCAGCTACTCGGGAGGCTGAGGCAGGAGAATCACTTGAACCCAGGAAGTGGAGGTTGAAGTGAGCAGAGATAGTGCCACTGCACTCCAGCCTGGGCAAGACAGAGTGAGACTCCATCTCAAAAATAAATAAATAAATGAATAAATTATATAATTTAGGTGGAAAAATGAAGCCAGAAAAAAAAAAAAAACCATCACAGAGGTTTCAGGAGGCAGAGGGAAGACAGTGCACAGACACTTCTAAAGGAGTCAATTTTTTCAAAATGTTTTGTTATTACCCAGATGATATTTTCAGATAGTCCAAAACAGAAAATAATAATGGCCTATGACATAAAAACTGGTGAAATCTGAATAATGTTTGTACCTCTGTTGTAATAGTAGTAAAGTGTAAGATATTATTATTGGGAGAAGCTGGGGGAGGTGTGCATGGGGCCTCTCTGTACTATTTTTGCAATTTTTGTGAGTCTTTTTTTTTAGATACAGAGATGAATACTCGTTATGTTGGTCAGGTTGGTCTCAAACTCCTGGCCTCAAACAATTCTTCCACCTCAGTCTCTCAAAGTGCTAGGATTATAAGCATGAGTATAGTGAGTCCTAAACTATTTTAAAACAAAAACATAATAAAAAATGGTTTTTAATCCTGCCCCCACTTGGGATGACTCCTGTTAACATTGTTTCATTTTTCCTTCCAGACTCTATGCACAGATATTCATGTTTTGTAAATTATATTGTACATGCTGGTTTTTTTTTGGGGGGGGGGGTTTGAGATGAAGTTTCACTTTTGTCCAGGCTGGAGTGCAATGGTGCGATCTCAGTTCACTGCAACCTCTGCCTCCCAGGTTCAAGTGATTCTCTGGCCTCAACCTCCCAAGTAGCTGGAATTACAGGCACATGCCACCACACCCAACAAATTTTTGTATTTTTAGTAGAAACAGGGTTTCACCATGTTGGCCAGGCTGGTCTCAAACTCATGACCTCAGATAATCCAACCGCCTCAGCCTCCCAAAGTGCTGAGATTACAGGCATGAGCCACTGCCCCGACTATACCGCATTTTCTTTATCCAATCCTCCATTGATGGGGATCTAGGTTGATGCTATGTGTTCGCTATCATGAATAGTGCTGCAATGAACATATACATGCAGGTGTCTTTTTGGTAGAATGATATATATTCCTTTGGTTATGCACCCAGTAATGGGATTGCTGGGTGAGATGGTAATTCTGTTTTAAGTTAGTTGGGAAATCTTCAAACTGCTTTCCACAGCAGCTGAACTGATTTACGTTCCTGAGTTTTTAAATTGTTGTGGTCTTTTGGGTGTTTCCTTATCCTGCACACAAGGTAAACATCTTACGGTTGTTGTGGTCTTGTTTGTTTTAGTAGGCTCTCTTGCAAGTGAATCTTTCCCTTCGATATGTATATCCACATTCAAGCATCATTGTATACAGGTTCATAAGTGTAATCCTATGAGTGCTTTTTTAGAGCAGGCTTTTTTTTTTCCTTATTTTCTTGGCTCCTTCTCCCTCTCTCATTCCTCATCTTCCCATGGGTCCCTCCCAGGTAACCTACAAAAATCAAGTGCATGACCTTCTATTTATTTATTTTTTTTTCTTTTTTAAAGACAGGCTCTCACTCTGTCGTCCAGGTTGGAGTGTAATGGCAGAATCTTGGCTCACTGCAGCCTCCACCTCCCAGGTTCAAGCGATTCTCCTGCTTGAACCTCCCAAGTAGCTAGGACTACAGCCAAGCGCCACCCCACCTGGCTAATTTTTGTAATTTTAGTAGAGATGGGATTTTACCATGCTGATCAAGCTGGTCTTGAACTCCTGGCTTCAAGTGATCTGTCCTCCTCAGCCTCCCAAAGTGCTGTGATTACAGGCATGAGTCACAGTGCCAGTGTCTGGCCTATTTCTTTTCTTTTCCTTCTTTTTTTTTTTTTTTTTTTTTTTTTGAGACAGAGTTTCACTCTGTCACCCAGGCTGGAGTGCAACAGCATGATCTTGGCTCACTGCAACCTCCACCTCCCAGGTTCAAGCAATTCTCCTGCCTCAGCCTACCAAGTAGCTGGGATTACAGGCATGCATCGCCATATCTAGCTAATTTTGTATTTTTAGTAGAGGTGAGATTTCACCATGTTGGCCAGGCTGGTCTCAAACTCCTGACCTCAGGTGATCTACCTGCCTCAGCCTCCCAAAGCACTGGGATTACAGGCATGAGCCACTGCGCCTGGCGATTTTTCTTAATTCTTATGCAATCCTATTATCTTCTCATCCCCTCAACACCTCTCTCTCTGTTTCTCTCTAACATACACACACATGCCTACACACATGCATACACATACACACACATTGCATATACATATACAAGTTTTTTTTATAATTTTGTTCTTTTCAAACAACAATATAGAATAGTCTTATACACACCTCTTCCTTTCTCTTTTCCACTCAGTGATGGCCTTGTGGAAATCCTTCAGATTATCCCATGTGACTCTATGCAACACTGCAACGGCAGCATAACATTCTGTGGTAAGCATCACGGTGCATAGTAGATGCACCAGTGTGCATTCTCCCACTCTGTATTGATGGGCAGTCACTGTTTCCGCATTTTGCCATAAACAATGTTGCAATAACTTTCTGGTACTCATGTCTTTGGGTTCTGATGCTTTTTTTCCTAGGGGATGAAGCCTAAAGAGTAGGATTTCTGGATTGAATATGTATTTTCATTAAAATTTTGAAAACATGAACATAGCGGCCAAGCATGGTAGCTCACACCTGTAATCGCAGCACTTTGAGAGGCAGACGGATCGTGAGGTCAGGAGATCGAGACCATCTTGGCCAACATGGTGAAACCCCATTGTCTGTACCATGGTGGTACAAACACGTACCACCACACCTGGCTAATACAAGAAATTAGCCAGGCGTGTTGGTACACGTCTGTAGTCCCAGCTACTCGGGAGGCTGAGGCAGAGGAATCGCTTGAACCTGGGAGGTGGACGTTGCAGTGAGCCGAGACTGCACCACTGCACTCCAGCCTGGTGACACAGCAAGACTCCGTCTCAAAAAAAAAAAAAAAAAAAAAAAGGAAAGAAAAGAAAACATGAAAAAAAATCCGAGCATAATTTTCCAAGTATTACAATTCCAAGTATTAATTAGCCATTGCTGCTCTAACAAATTACCAAAAATGTGGCAAATGTAGTGGTTTAAAGCAGCATGAGTTGCTGAGTATGTTCGTTCATGCCTGTAATTCCAGCACTTTGGGAGCCCCAGGTGGCAGGATCACTTCAGCCCAGGAGGTCAAGACGAGCCTGGGAAACATAGCAAAGCACAGTCTCTAAAATATAAACAAAGGCCAAGTGAGGTGGCTCATGCCTGTAATCCCAGCACTTTGGGATGCCAAGGCAGGTGGATCACTTGAGGTCAGGAGTTTGAGACCAGCCTGACCAACATGGTGAAACCCCATCTCTGTGAAAATACATAAATTACCCGGGCTTGGTGGTGCATGCCTGTAATCCCAGCTACTTGTGAGGCTGAGACACGAGAATCTCTTGAACCAGGAGGCGGAGATTGCAGTGAACCAAGATCATGCCATTGCATTCCAGCCTGGGCAACAAGAGTGAAACTGCATCTCAAAAAAAAAAAAAAAAAAAAAAAAAAATATATATATATATATATATGTATATATATAAAGTATAAATATAAACAAAAGTAAAAATAATTTTTTTAAAAAAAAAAAGCAGCACAAATTTATTCTTTGCAGTGTTGGAGATGAGAAGTCCTAACATTGAGGGGTGGGCATGGCTGTGTTCCTCCTGGAAGCTCTAGTGAGAAATTGTTCCTGGATTTTCCAGCCCGAGAGGCTGCCTGCATTCCATTTCTTGCAGCCAACCTTGTGATTATACTGAACTTGCTTAAATAATCCAAGATGATCCCCCCCCATTCCAAGATTCTTAATGTAATGACATCTGCAAAGTCTCTTTTGGAATGTAAGGTAATACATTCACAGGCTCAAGGAATTGGGATGTGCACATCTTTGGGGGGGGTCATTATTCACCTTATACAAAGTGCAAATGAATAAAAGATAAATCTCCTTCACTCAACGACTCCCAGGACTCTAATCGGCCCAAGACAGCTTTGAATGTGGCCCAACACAAATTCATAAACTTTCTTAAAACATTATGAGATTTTGTGTGTGTGACTTTTTTTTTTAGTTAGTGTTAGTGTATTTTATGTGTGGTCCAAGACAATTCTTCTCCTTCCAATGTGGCCCAGGGAAGCCAAAAGATTGGACTCCCCTGTTCTAATGTTTTATGTAAACTCCAATATATATTTATCTTTGTGATATTTTATAAATGATGACATAGTATATACCCTGCTTCCTGTCCCTGACTTCTTTTCACTTAATAACACATCTTAGTTATTATCCCATTGCCAAAGCCTAGGCTCCGAACCAGCAAAGTTGCAGGACTTGCATGGAAGTCCAGTTAAGCAGAGAAAAATGTAACATCCAGAGAGCAGGTGCTAGAAAATCAGGCCATGTCAAGGATCCTAACAGGGGAGTGGAGGCCCTGGCCTGGAAACCCTGGCACTATTTGGAATTCCAAGAGGTGGATCAGTTGCAGGAGCTGTGATATCAGAGAGCTCCAGCCACTGGGTGGGGTCAGGACCTGGGTGTTTGGGAGAGGAATGGTGAAATGTAGGAGGAATCCGATCCTGGGAAAGTTACCAAAACAGGCACTCAGGAACAGAAAACTCAACAACCACAGAAACAATCCCACAAATATTTACTTAGTGGTTGCTACAGGCCAGGTGCTGAGTGGAATGCTGGTTTCTATCTAGGATGAGACAGGCATGATCCAAGTCCTCCCACACCTTCACCGTCAGGTAGAGACAAACAGGTAGAGAGGCTGTTGCTATCAATATGGTAAGTGCTGTGGTTGGGAATGAAAGAATTCTTTGGGGAGAATGGGGGTGAGGAAGGAGAGAACAATTGATCCAGATATATTTATCAGGATAGGTTAATTGCTACAGCAGACAACCTTCAAATCTCAGTGGCTTAATACAATAAAGTTTACCTTTCACTTATGTTAAAATCTAATGCTGGTTGAGGAGAGGGTAGGTGGGACTCTGTTCCACATAGTCATTCAGTGACCCAGGCTCCTTCTATCTAATGGCCCCACTGCCCTCCCCTAAGAGTGTCAGTTCCCTGTCAGATCCTCTGCATCTACCTGGCAGGAGGGGAAAGAACACTGTGGAAGATAACATGGAATTTTTTCATAGGTCAGACCTTGAACACATATAGGTCATTCTACCCACTTTCCATTGGCCTGAACTCATTCACATGGTCTCACCCATCTGCTTGGGAGACTGGGAAATGTAGTCCAGCTATGAGCCCAAGAAGAAAAGGAACTAGGGTTTAGTAAACGCAGAGCAGTGTGTGCTGTACCAGACTTGGGAAGATGGGGAAACTCCCTGGAAGAATGGTTTCTAAGCTGATACCTGGAGGATATGTAAGAGTTATCGGGATGAAGGAAAGGGAGGAAGGGAAGGGCAATGTTGCCAACAAAGGTAGGCAAAAGTGAAATTGATTAATGTAGGCAAAAGTGAAAAGCATGGAAAATCATGGTATGTTGAGAAGAAAAAGGATGTTCTGCCTGTCTAGAGAGCAGAAGGCAAGCCATGATGCTGGAGCAAGCACAGGGCCTAGACGAAGCAGGGTGTTATAACCTGGGTCAAGGAATTTATCCCAATAATGATCAAAGCCATGGACGGATTTGAAATTAAGGATCAAATGTGCATTCCGGAAAAATTTCTCTGGTTTGTATGTGGAGAATAGATTGGAGGGAGAGACCAGAGAAGATGGCAGGACAGCAGCTGTCAAGGTAAGAAAAGATGACAGTCTAAACTACAGGAGTGGCTGCAGAGGGCAGTGAGCATTCCAGATATCAGGAAATGGGGTTAGAGGATTCATAATGGATGGAATGTGCAACTAAGCAAAAGAGATGAACAAGGATGGGGGCTAGAGTTTACCTGTAGAACAACTGAATGGTTGGTGATTTCATTAGACAAGAAAGACAACAGCCTCAGCAGTTTGGGAGGTGGGGTGAGTTTCACTTCGGTTCGTCAGGTTTGTGGTACCTACGGGACACTTAAAGAATGTTGCTCTGCAGTCAATTTTTTCTTTCTTTCTTTCTTTCTTTTGTTCTTTCATTCTTTCGTTCTTTTCTTCTCTCTCTCTCTTTCTTTCCTCTTTCTTTCTTTCTTTTTTTTTTTTTTTTTTTGTTGAGGGGACAGAGTCTTGCTATGTCACCCAGGCTGGAGTGCAGTGGCACGATCTCACCTCACTGCAACCTCCACATCCCAGGGTTCAAACGATTCTCCTGCCTCAGCCTCTTGAGTAGCTGGGATTACAGATGCCTGCCAACACACCCAGTTAATTTTTGTATTTTTAGTAGAGACAGCATTTCACCATGTTGGCCAGACTGGTGTCGAACTCTTGACTTTGTTTGTGATCTACCCACCCTGGCCTCCCAAAATGCTGGGATTACAGGCATGAGCCACTGCGCCTGGCCTCTTTCGTTTTAAGAGACAGGGTCTCACTTCATTGCTCAGGTTGGTGTGCGGTGGTGCAACCATAGCTCACTACAGCCTTGAACTCCTGGGCTTAAGCGATTCTCCTGCCTCAACCTCCCAAATAGCTGAGACTACAGGCAGGTACTACCCTGTCCAGTTAATTTTTTTAATTTTTGAGGGAGGGGGTCCCAACTATGTTGCTTAGGCTGGTCTTGAACTTGTGGCTTCAAGCAATCCTCCTGCCTTGGGCTCCCAAAGTGCTGGGACTACAGATGTAAGCTGGACCCAGCCTTGTAGTCAAGTATATGCAGGCCTAGAGATCAAGGAAAAGATTCAGGCTGAGGATATAGTCATGAGAGTCGGTAAGTTCATTCCAGGGAGAGAAGGAAGGAGAGAAACAGGAGAAAGGACAAGGCCTGAACTGAAACCCTGTGAAATGCCAACATTTAAGGAGTGAGCAGAGGAAGTGGAGCTCACATGAGCATCTGATACAGAGCAGGGTAGCATGTAAGGACAAAAGAGGAGAGCATGACATCATGAAGATCAAGAAAGAGACGATTTCACAAGGGCATGTGTAGGCAACAGCATAAAACTTGCAGGGGAGGCAAACTAAATCAAGGACTGAAAACAGTCCATTAGTTTTGGACAGGAAGGAAGTTGATGATGTTGGTAAGAACCATATTGCTCCGGATTGATGAGGAGGGGAGACGAAGGCTGCTCAATGGGGAGCATTGCTGTGAAGGAATGAAAGAATTTGGAACAGTATCAGAGGAGAATTTAGTGTGTCCATTTTAAGATAGAAGATGTGGCCGGGGGCACTGGCCAACACCTGTAATCCCAGGACTTTGGGAGGCCAAGGTGGGTGGATCACTTGAGACCAGGAGTTCAAGACCAGCCTGGACAACATGGCAAAACCCTGTCTCTACTAAAAATACAAAAATTAGCCAGGTATGGTGGTGCACATCTGTAATCCCAGCTACCTGGGAGGCTGAGGCACAAGAATCACTTGAACTCAGGAGGCGGAGGTTGCAGTGAGCCGAGATCACTCCACTGCACTCCAGCCTGGGCAACAGAGTGAGACTCTGTCTCAAAAAAAAAAAAAAAGAAGATGCCTTTCCTCAACATCTTGGCACTTTGTAAGCCCTTTGGAACTTAGACACCATCAAAGAGAAAAGAATGAAGATCCCAGGATTAATTAAATCATTAATTTAACAAATATATATTTATATAAATTTTATTACTACTAATAAATTTTATATAAATTTATATATTTTTATATAAATATATATATTTTCTGAGATGCTCTGCCACCTAGACTGGATTGCAGTGGTGCAATCTTGGCTCACTGCAAACTCCACCTCCTTGGTTCAAGCCATCCTCCTGCCTCAGCCTCCTGAGTAGCTGGGATTACAGGCGTGTCCCACCACACTGGCTAATTTTTATATTTTTAGTAGAGATGGGGTTTCACTATGTTGGGCAGGCTGGTCTTGAACTCCTGACCTCAGGTGATCCGCCTGCCTCGGACTCCCAAAGTGCCGGGATTATAGATGTCAGCCACCCTGCCCCGCCTTAACAAATATTTATTAAGCACTTACTATGCAACAGACAAGCATCTGCTATAGTTTGGGCAAATGGGAAATACTGCAGTGCTCCAAACATCCCTAAATTCTTGCCTCTGTTGAGCCTGCATTCCAATAGCAGGGACAGTCATTAAACACACAATAAATACGTTAGATGGTGACAACAGTGTGGAGAAAAATAAGTCAGAGAAAAGGCTAGAAGGGGGTGCAATTTTATAAGAATCATCAGGGAAGATTTCACTGAGGGGGACATTTAGACAATGACCTGGAGGAAATGTGGCAAACCATTGGGCTATGTTTGCAAGAGGAATGTTCCAGAAAGAGCTTGAGTACCAAGGGCTTGAGGTAGAAGATAAATGGTCAAGTGTACTGCCAGCAAGGAAGCCACCCTAAGTGGCCATCAACCGAGTGAAGAGATGATGGCAGAGGTGAAGTCAGAGAAATGGCCAGAGGCCGGATGTCGGGCCTTGGAGGACACCATCAGCACTTCAACTGTGTGAGTGAGATGAGCTGGAGAACACTGGAGAATTTTGAGCAGAGAAGGAACATTATGTGACTTAGGTTTTAACAAAGTCACTCTGGATTCTGCGTAGAGAAAAGATTTGGCTGGGCGTGGCCGGGCATGGTGGTTCACAGCTATCATCCCAGCACTTTGGAAGTCTGAGGTGGGAGGATTGCTTGAGTCCAGGAGTTCGAGACCAGCCTGAGCAACATAGGGAGACCCTGTCTCTAAAAAAAAAAAAAAAATTATTTAATTAGCCAGGCATGATGGTGGACACGTGGTCCCAACTCCTTGGGAGGCTGAAGCAAGAGGAATGCATGAGCCCAGGAGTTTGAGGCTACAGTGAGCCTTGATGGAACTACTACACTCCAGACTGGGAGACAGAGTGAGATCGTATCTCAGAAAGAAATTAAAAAAAAAAAAAAAAAAGGGCTGGGCGTAGTGGCTCATGCCTGTAATCCCAGCACTTTGGGAAGCTGAGGCAGGCAGGTCACTTGAGACCAGCTGGCCAATATGATGAAACCCCATCTCTACCAAAAATACAAAAATTACCACGGTGTGGTGACACACATCTGTAATCCCAGCTACTCAGGAGGCTGGGGCAGGAAAATTGCTTGAACTTGGGAGGCGGAGGTTGCAATGAGCTGAGATGGCATCACTGCATTCCAGCCAAGATGACAGAGTGAGTGAGACTCTGTCTCAGAAAAAAAAAAAAAAGGAACGGACCAGGAAGGGTGGGGAGGAAGTGGGGGAAGGATGAAGGACAGAGGTAAGAAAATGTAATAATCCAGGTGACAGGTGATGCTATGCTGGGGGAGGGGGAATGAAGTGCCAACAGTGGAAATGGTGAGATGTGAATCCATTCTAGAAACACTTTGAAGGCAGACTCAGCTGGATTCACTGGCTGATTGGCTATGGGTTTTAAGAGAGTGGGATCAACCCTAAAGCAGGATGAAGGGATGATACAGGCTAAAACATGCTTGAAACTCAAAACACTTGGCTAAGTGGAAGAAGTCAGGTCCTCTAAGGTATTGCCAAGAAGGACAACAACCTCAGCTGTTTGGGAGTTGGGTGAGTTTTGCTTTGGACATGTCGTATTTGTGGTGCCTATGGGACATTTAGTGAGTGATGCTCTGTAGTTTTGTTTGGTTTTAGAGACAGAGTCTCACGCTGTCGCCTAGGCTGGATAGCCTGTCCATATATTGTATGACTCAATTCATGTGAAATGTCCAGAATAGGTAAATCCATGCAGATGGAAGGCAGACTGGTGATTAGGGGATAGTGGGAGATGGGAGAGATGCCTGTAATCCCAGCATTTTGGGGAGTTCAAGGCAGGCAGATCACCTGAGGTCAGGAGTTCAAGACCACCCTGGCCAACAGAGTGAAACCCCATCTCTACTAAAAATACAATGAGTATGGGGTTTTCTTATAGGGTGATAAAAATGTTTAAGAATTAGATAGAGGCGGTGTTTATAAAACATTTGAGTGCACTCACTGCTGCTGTATTGTTCACTTTAAAATGGTTAATTTTATTGCTTGAGGCCAGGAGTTCGAAACCAACCTAGGCAACATAGTGAGATTCCCCCCATCCCTACAAAAAATAAAAAATTAGCCCAGCTTGGTTGCATGCACCTGTAGTCCCAGCTACTTGGGAGGGTGAGATGGGAGGATCGCTTGAGCAGAGGAGTTGGGGACTGCAGCGAGGTATGATCGTACCACTGCACTCTAGCCTGGATGACCAAGTGAGAACTAGCGTCCAGAAAAATAAAAAATAAAATAAAATGACGACTTTTATGTTCTGTGAGCCTCACTTTAATAAAAAAAAAAAAAATAGCTTCAGAAAAAATCCTCCAAAGTCTTTGGTCTGAAAGGTGTGTATATGTGTGTGTGTGTGATGGATTCTCACTCTTACACCCAGGCTGGAGTGCAGTGGGGCGATCTCAGCTCACTGCAACCTCTGCCTTCCAGGTTCAAGCAGTTCTCCTGCCTCAACTTTCCAAGTAGCTGGAATTGCAGGTGCCCACCACCATGCCTAGCTAATTTTTGTCTTTTTATTGGAGACAGGGTTTCATCATGTTTGCCAGGCTAGTCTTAAACTCCTGGGCTCAAGTGATCTGCCCACCTCAGCCTCCCAAAGTACTGGGATTACAGGTGTGAGCCACCGCACCTGGCCTTGGTCTGAAAGCTTAAAAGAATGGGGTTGCCATTTACTGAGAAGGAGAAAACTACAGAAGGAGCAGGATAAGGGAGAAGATTCCGGTTTTCAGTGCTGGATGATCCTTAATTTGGAGACAGCTAATGAACATACAAGTGAGATTGTCAAGACACAGATAGATGTGCTTGGATTTCAGGGAAAATGCTGACGAAATTTGGGAGTCCTCAGCATATAGCTCATCTTTAGGCCTCCAATTGGCTGATATTTAAGTTTCTGCTTCTCATGGGAAGAGGACAGAAATAGAAATTACTTTGTTACAGAAAAGTAAACAGTTTTATGTGTTGAACATCCGATATCGTGGACTGAAATTCGTACCTTCTACATTCGAATGGATTGCAGCTCTTTAAACCCAGCCAGGCATGACTGATCTGGAGCCAGGCAGGGCCGGGCTTGCTGGGAGGGTGGGGGAAGGCTGCAGAGCTGTGAGCTTTCTCCAGTGTTTCTGCAGAATCCCTGGAGAACAACAGCTGACTTTGTGTATTCAATAAAGATGTATCTGTCATGCCTACTAGCATTGTTTTCGTCCTGCTGAGACTTGTTGGTTGGAAAGCCAGAAGGAATGCACCTGGTTTGCTAGCACTACCGAAATTTTGCCAAACTAAAGGATGCAGATTTTTGTTTTGTTTTGTTTTGTTTTGTTTTTGAGACAGAGTCTCACTCTGTCACCCAGGCTGGAGTGCAGTGGTGTGTGACATCTCTGGTTTAAGCAAGTCTCCTGCCTCAGCCTCCCAAGTAACTGGATTACAGGCACACACTATCACGCCCAGCTAATTTTTGTATTTTTAGAAGAGATGGGATTTCACCCTGTTGGTCAGGCTGGTCTCAAATGCCTGACCTCATGATCAGCCCACCTCGGCCTCCCAAAGTGCTGGGATTACAGGTGTGAGCCACTGCACCCCGGCTGGGATGCAGCTTTTAGAACAACAATTTTCCACTATTGGTGGTGTGGGGCAGTTAACAACCAACACCAGCAAATAGTAGTAACAGTGGATTCAGTCCTTCCTGTGTGCCCAGTACTCTGACAAGGGCTTTGCGTTCATCATCTTATTTTGCTCTTACATGAAGCTTGAGAGGGAGATATCATTTTTATTTTTATTATTTTATTTTATTTGAGACAGAGTCTCACTCAGTCACCTAGGCTGGAGTGCAGCGGCATGATCACAGCTCACTGCAGCCTCAACTTCCCAAGCTCCAAGTGATCCTCCCACCTCAGCCTCCTGAGTAGCTGGGACCACAGGCATGCATCACCACGCCTGACTAATTTTTGTACTTTTGGTGGAGATGGGGTTTCCCAACATTTCCCAGGCTGGAACTCCTGGTATCAAGCAGTTCACTTGCCTCGGCTTCCCAAAGTGCTGGGATTATAGGTGTCAGTCACCACGCCCAGCCAGTAGGTATTATTATTATGAGCCCCAGTTTTCCACTTATTAAACAAGCACAGAGAGGTTAAGCGATTTGCCCAAGGGCACACAGCAAGTATATAAAGAATCAGGAGGCAAACTCAAATATGTGTGACTTTCAAGTCTTGTGCTTTGGAAGAATAAAACCAGGAAATGCCAGAAGTTTCCTCTTTCACCACTACGCAGCCAGTGGCTAGAGGTGTGGTCTGGGTCCCCCCAAGTGACCATGTGCCTCCTCACCAGCCCTTAGCACAGGATTGGCACATAATTGGTGTTCGGAGCTTCCTGAATGAATGAATAGATGAATGACTGAATAAATGAATAAGCACACAAAAGATTTGCAAGTATCACATTGTATTGAGCTTAGTAATTAATGAGCCTATTTCTCCAGCTAGGCTGTGAGCTACTTGAGGACAGACACTTCCTTACATACTATAACAATGATATCCAACATGCCAGAAAGAGTTAGAGTACAGATTAAAATGCATGTACCCTGGAGGCGGACTGCTTAGGTGCAAATTGTGCCTCCGCTTCTGTACAAGCCATGAGACTCAGTGCTTTGATTTTTCTCACCTGGAAAATGGGAAGAATAGTAATAGCTACCCCATAAAGATATTTATTAAGATTAAATAAGGCAATGGCTCATGGCTGTAATCCCAGCACTTTGGGAGGCCGAGGTGTGTGGATCACATTAGGTCAGGAGTTCGAGACCAGCCTGGCCAACATGAGGAAATGCCATCTCTACTAAAAATACAAAAATTAGCCGGGTGTGGTGGCTGGCACCTGTAATCCCAGCTACTTGGGAAGCTGAGGCAGGAGAATCACTTGAACCTGGGAGGTAGAGGTTGCAGTGAGCCGAGATCACGCCGCTGACTCCAGCCTAGGTGACAAAGAAAGACTCTGTCTAAAAAAAAAAAAAAAAAAAAAAAGATTGAATAACTTAAGACTCTGGTATACGACAGGTATTCAGTAAACTGTGTGTCCATGGAAGCACACAGAGAGAAGTACCTGGCTGTCCCTGGTGGGGTCAGCTACAGTTTGCACTCTGTAACCTAGAATAAAAATAGACAAGGGTCTTTACATAGTCTCACTTGTAAGTGGTAGCTAGACAATGGGTACACACGGACATACAGAAGAGGAAGTTTCTGACATTTCCTGACTTTATTCCTCCAAAGCACAAGACTTGAAAATCAGACATATTTGAGTTTGCCTCATGGTGCTTCATTTAATTGCTCTATGACCTTGGGCAAATCACTTAACCTCTCTGTGCTTGTTTATATGTGGAAAACTGGGGGATCATCATAATAATGCTTAGTGGCGGGTGCAGTGGCTTGTGCCTGTAATCCCAGCACTTTGGGAGGCTGAGGTGGGTGAATTGCTTGAGCCCAGGAATTCAAAACCAGCCTGGGCAACATGGGGAAAACCTGCCTCTACCAAAAAACACAAAAATTGGCCTGGCATGGAGAATCCAAAAGGGGGGAGAGTGAGAAAGGGGTGAAGGATGGAACACTGCCTATTCAATACAATATATGCTATTTGGGTGATGGGTACATTAAAAAAATAGATTTCACCACTACTCATTATATCCATGTAACACAACCACACTTGTACCTCTAAATCCATAAAAATGGAAAATTTAATTTCAATAAATAAAAGCAATGATGGAATTTGCACCTCCCAAAATTGAGGGGGAAAGAATGGATAGGGTTTTCAAACCTTTATTAGATGCCAAGAACTGAGCTAAGCATCTACTATGCATCTTTGAATTTAATCTTTACAACAGTAACATGAGATAGGCACTATTATTATCTAATTTTCCTGATACAAAGAGTGAGGCTAAGAGAGATTAAGTAACTTGCCAAGATTCACAAAGCAAGTAAGTGCAGATAAAGAAAGGAACTATGGATACTCCTCCGTGGCTTACAATGGGGTTGCATCCTGATAAACCCATCATGAGTTGAAAATATGTTAATGGAGGTCGACTGAACTCCAGAGGTAGGGCTTAGACACTGGACCAAATTGAGAACTAGCTAAAATGGGGCCAGAGCAGAAGCAGCTTTCCATAAGACACACCTACTAGTGTGCCATGTCAGTTTACGATTGCCATGGCAATGCCCAGAAGTTACTGTTCCTTTCCATGGCAACAACCTGACAACCCAGAAGTTACCACCCCTCTTCCTAGAAACGTCTGCATACACTGCCTCTTGATTTGTATATAAGTAAAAGCGGTGTAAATATGAGTGCAGCTCTGCCTCTCAGCTGCTATTCTGGACACACTTTCTATGGGGTAGCCCTGCTCTGCAAGGAGCAGTCCCTCTGCTGCTGCTGCTGTGCACTGTGGCTTCAGTAAAAGTTGCTGTCTAACACCACCAGCTTGCCCTTAAATTCTCTCCTGGGCAAAGCCAAGAACCCTCCTAGGCTAAGTCCCAACTTGGGGCCTTGCCTATCCTGCATCAAGTTGAAATGCACTTGGTAGACATGACCTACCAAACATCATAGCTTAGCCTACCTTAAGTTCAGAACATTTACTTTAGGCTGGGCACAGTGGCTCACACCTGTAATCCCAGCACTTTGGGAAGCTGAGGCAGGTAGATCACTTGAGGTCAGGAGTCTGAGACCAGGCTGGAAACATGGCGAAACCCCATCTCTACTAAAAATACAAAAATTAACTGGCTGTGGTGGTGTGTGCCTATAGTCCCTGCTACTTGGGAGGCTGAGACATGAGGATCTATTGAACTTGGGAGGTTGACGTTGCAGTGACCCAAGATCACACCACTGCACTCCAGCCTGGCCAACAGAGCAAGCCTCTGTCTCTAAAAAAAAAAAAGGACACTTACTTTAGCCTACAGTTGGGCAAAATCATCTAACACCAAGCCTAATTTATAAGAAAGTATTGAGTATCTTGTGTAATGTATTGAATACTGTACTGAAAGTGAAAAACAGAATGGTTGTATGGGCACTCCATGTACAATTTCTACTAAATATATATTGCATTCATACCGTGGTAAAGTCAGAACATCCTAAATTGAACCATCGTAAATCAGGGATTGTCTGCATTGTCTGAAAAACAAAACCATTCAAGGCAATTCAAATAGAGGGAATTTGATACAAAAAGTTAATTATGCCAATGATTCAACAGCTGAGAAGCCAAACCGGACATGGTGAAGCAAACCCAGACTCAGCAACATCAGGAAGCTACTCTCACAGCTGGGGCTGGAGGGACACAGGGAGGACGTGGTGTTACTGATGCCCAGAGCTGCATCATGCCCCGAGCTTGGTCCACCTAGAAGGAGCTAGAACCACAGCAGGGGCTGCCCAGTGAGAAGCTAAATCATGGAAGAGGTGCAGACTCTGCTGGGAAATGTTCTCTGAACTTGGGGAATGAAGGACCACCCCGGCTTCTCCCCTTGTCCCACCATCCAATCTCCTTCCAGTGCCTCTTTTGGGCTCAGTTTAGCTAGAAGCCAATTGACCAGTTGGCAGTAGAGCTTGGGAAATGTAGTTTGCATTAAAAATGTTTGGGATGACCAGGTGCAGTGGCTCACACCTGTAATCTCCGCACTTGGGATGGCTGAAGCGGGCAGATTACCTGAGGTCAGGAGTTCGAGACCAGCCTGGCCAACATGGTGAAACCCCATGTCTACTGAAAATACAAATATTTGCCAGGTATGGTGGCATGTGCCTGTAATCCCAGCTACTCAGGAGGCTGAGGCAGGGGGAATTACTTGAACCCGGGAGGCAGAGGTTGCAGTGAGCAGAGACAGCACCACTGTATTCCAGCCTGGGCAACAGAGCAAGACTCTGTCTCAGATAAACAAACAAATAAATAAATAAAATAAAATGGCAGAGAATGGATCTAAGATCAAGCAGGTCAACAACCTACATGTCGGTCTTGTTAGAACTCCAGCACCTCACATAGTGTGTGGCACACAGAGGCACTCCATAAATTGAAAGAAAGACAGGAGTGAGAGCGAAGGGCAGACAAACACTAAAGTCCGTGCTCTTAACCCAGAGGGAGCAACCTCAGATGCCTACAGCAGCCAGGCAGATCATACAAAGGCATGGAGTGAACCAGTTCTAGGGAGAGGTGAGGACCATGTCAAATTGGAGAACACACCCCGTGTCTAAATGGGGCAGCCCTACTAAGAAAGCTTCGGCCAATTTCTGCCGAGGAATGCAGGTTCGGTGTTGCCAGATCTGCTGACTTCTCAGGAGAAATGGAAAATCCTGATTTTCAAGTTCAGTCTTCTACTTTTTAAATGTTGGCAAATGAATCAAATCTAAATGAGCCCGGGGCATCTTGTTGGACTGGAAAGCAGAGAAGCTTATCAAAGACTGTGCGAGGTCATGGTCCCATCAGTACGCAGAGGTAGCCTGGCAGGGCTCCCACTTGCTCAAGTTCAACCATTTTTTGGTATCAAAAAGAATGAATCATCCTGGAACAGAAAAACCACATTAGTGGAGAAACTGGTAAAATTTAAATAAAGTCTAGAATTTGGTTAATAGTAATGTATAAACATTGGTTTCTCAGGTTTGTCAAAGGTAACATGGTCATGTAAGACATTAAGAAGTTAAGACTCTCGGCCAGGTGCGGTGGCTCACGACTGTTATCCCAGCACTTTGGGAGGCTGAGGCAGGCAGATCATGAGATCAGGAGTTTGAGACAAGCCTGACCAACATAGCAAAACCCTGTCTCTACTAAAAATACAAAAATAAGCCTGGTGTGGTGGCATGCCCTTGTAATAGTAGCTACTCAGGAGGCTGAGGCAGGAGAATGGCTTGAACCCAGGAGGCGGAGGTTGCAGTGAGCCCAGATCATGTCATTGCATTCTAGCCTGGGCGACAGAGCGAGACGTCATCTCAAAAAAAAAAAAAAAAAAAAAAAAAGTTAAGACTCTCACTCTTCACTCAGGCTGAAATGCCGAGGTGTGGTCATTGCTCACTGCAGTCTGTCTCCTGGGCTTAAACTATCCTCTTGTCTCAGCCTCCACAGTAGCTGGGATTACAGGTGTGCACCACCACACCCAGCTAATCTTTCATTTTTTTGTAGAGATGGGGTCTCCCTATGTTGTCCAGGCTGGTCTCAAACTCATGGCCTCAACTGATCCTTCTGCCTCAGGCTCCCAAAGCACTGAGATTACAGGCATGAACCAGTGCACCCAGCCTAAAAAAAATTATTTAACAAAAATAATAAATGATCCAGGCATGGTGGCTTACATGTGTAATTCTAGCACTTGGACAGGCTGAAGCAGGAGAATCACTTGAGCCCAGGAGCTGGAGAACTGCCTGGCCAACATAGAAAGTCTCTATCTCTACAGAAAATTTTTAATTAACAAAAATTTTTGAAAAAATAATTGGGCATGGTGGCTCACGCCTGGAATCCCAACACTTTGGGAGGCCAAGGCAGGTGGATCACTTGGGATCAGGAGTGTCAGACCAGGCTGGGCAACATGGCGAAACCCCGTCTCTACTAAAAACACACAAATTAGCTGGGCATGGTGACACATGCCTGTAATCCCAGCTACTCAGGAGGGTGAGACATGAGAGTAGCAGTGAGCAGAGATCGAGCCACTGCACTCCAGCCGCGGCAGCAGAGCGAGACACTGTCTCAAAATAATAATAATAATAGTAAATACCATTGAATGAAACACCTTAAATCTATTTTTAAATATCAATGAATTCATAATGATATTTTAAAAAGAGAAATTAAAAACAAGAAAGAACTATTTGTCACCATCAGAGGCAGCTGTTGCATCAAGTCCTTACTCTAAAAATAGTAGGGATAACAAGGAAAGAATTTATTCTGCCCTAGTCAATGAGAGAAGAAGCTCTTCTTTAAGGAAGAACGCCAGCTCACAAATGTCAAAGGAATGAGAGCATTAGAACTTTGCAACCCCAAACAAAATAATTGACTCAGACAACGATCATCAATGGATGCAGAAGTTGCAAGGTGAAAGGTTCAAGGGAGGCTGGATATTCAACCTCCACCTCCTGGGTTCATGCGATTCACAAGCGGCCACGTCATCAGGTTGTAGAGAACTTACTGGTTCTAAGAGAAGAAACGACTTCACAATGGAAGGATCAGGTTGTCACCACATAACCCCATGGATCAATCTTAGCTTCACTAATGAGACAGCTTTTCATTCTAAGCTTTCTGGTGTGATGCAAGAACATATGTATAACCCCACCCAGGAAGAATTCTTGCCAATAATGTGTAGCCAAAATCCGATCAAACCATAGGTTTAGTTTCTAGTTTGTGGGAAATACAGGAGATAGAAGGACAAGTAAAATACACCACAAGAAATCAATGAAAGTCTGGAAGGTAGACCATTCTATCAGCAAGACAATGGTCCTAGTTGCTTCAGCAAGCCAATGACCTGGAAGAAACAGAGGGGAGAACAGGAGGGGGAGGCTAGTCTAGACTTAAAAAGACTTAAGAGATAGAATCAGGCCAGCGATGGCGGCTGACACCTGTAATCCCAGCACTTTGGGAGGCTGATTGCTTGAGCCTGAGTTCAAGACCAGCTCTGGCAACATAGCTCGTCTCTATTAAAAGTAAATTTTATTTAGGTTTTTTGTTTGTTTGTTTGTTTGTTTGTTTTTTTGAGATGGAGTTTCGCTCTTGTCACCCAGGCTAGAGTGCAGTGGTGCAATTCTGCTCACTGCAACCTCTACCTCCTGGGTTCAAGTAGTTCTCCTGCCTCAGCCTCCCAAGCAGCTGGGATCACAGGCATCTGCCACCACGCCTGGCTACTTTTTGTAATTTTAGTAGAGACGGGGTTTCACCATGTTAGTCAGGCTGGTCTGGAACTCCTGACCTCAGGTGATCCACCTGCCTCAGCCTCCCAAAGTGCTGGGATTACAGCTGTGAGCCACCGTGCCTGGCCAAAAACAAATTTTAAAAAAGGAGAGAGAGATATGATAAAATCTGATTTGTGAACATTGACTGGGTCCCGGTTTGAACCGATAGTAAAAGACATTTTGAGGGCGACTGGCTTCAAAATATGGGGAATTACATATGCAAATATAGGAAATTACATGTTAATAAAGATCCTGTAATCTCAGCACTTTGGAAGGCTGAGGTAGGGGACTGGATCATTTGAGCCTAGGAGTTCAAGACCAGCCTGGGCAATACAGCAAAACCCTGTCACTACAAAAAATAATAAATAATAAATCAAAAATTCGCCAGTCGTGATGGCATACACCTGTAGTCCCAGGGGGTGGTCTACAGGTCCACCTCCTGGAGGATGAGGAGGGAAGATCACCTGAGCTCAGGGAGGTTGAGGCTGCAGAGAGCTGTGATTATGCCACTGCACTCCTATCTGGGTGACAGAGTGAGAATCAGTCTAAAAATATAAAAGATCTGGGGCTCATTTTGTTTTGTGTCATGATGGTATTGTGACTAAGTAGCATCTCTCTTTTTCTTTTTTTTCTAAGAGATGGGGTCTCACTATGTTGCCCAGGCTGGTGTCCAAACTCCTGGGCTGAAGCAATGACTCACACCTGTAATGCCAGCACTTTGGGAGGCCGAGGCAGACTGATTGCTTGAGCCCAGGAGTTCAGGACTATCCTGAGCAACATGGTGAAACCCCATATCTACAAAAAAAAAAAAAAAATTAGCTGGGCATAGTGGTGTGCACTTGCAGTCCCAGCTGCTTGCTGGGCTGAGGTGGGAGCATCGCTTAAGCCCTGGTCGAGGCTGCAGTAAGCTGAGGTTGCACCACTGCACTCCAGCCTGTGTGACCAAGTGAGACCCTGTCGAGACCCTGTCTCAAAAAAACAAAAAAGTTGCAAAGCATTGATATATTTTTTCTTTTATTAGCTAGGATATAGCTATAAAAGAAAACTGTCCCATATCAGTTATATGACTACCCTCAGATTCCATTTGTGTAGGACAGGCAGAACACATGCTTGACTCTTTTACTTACAGGTTTTCAAAATAATAAGTCAGTTCCCTAGTGTATTAGCTGACCATTGCCACATAGCAAATTACCACACTTAGTGACTTAAAACATTACTCATTTATTACATAACAGTTTCTGACAGTTGGGAACCCCAGCAAGGCTTAGCTGTGAGCTCTGCTTCATGGTCTCATGGGGCTGTGATTAAGGTGTCTGCCAGGGGCTGCGCATGGTGGCTCACACTGTAAATCCCAGCACTTTGGGAGGCCAAGGTGGGAGGATCAATTGAGCGCAGGAGTTCAAGACCAGCCTGGGCAACATGGTGAAACATTGTCTCTACAAAAAATAAGTTTAAAAAATTAGCCAGCTGTGATGGTGCCCACCTGTGAGGCCAAGACAGGAGAATTGCATGAGGCCAGGAGCTTGAGACCAGCCCAGGCAACATAGAAAGATCCCATCCCTACAAAATATTTTTTAAAATTGGTTGGGCATGGTGGCTTGTGGTCCTAGCTACTCAGGAGGCTGAGGTAGGAGGATTGCTTGAGATGAGGAGGTCAAGGCCCCAGTGAGCTCTGATCACACCACTGCACTCTAGCCCGGGGTGACAGTTTGAATGTCAGACAGGACTTGGGTCTCATTTCAAAGCTCAACTGGGGAAAGCTGGTTGTTAGCAGCATTCAGTTCCTCAAGAGTTGCAGGACTGGGGGCCTCACTTCGTGTCTGGTTTTTGGCCGTAAGCCACTCTCAGTTTCTGGCCATGTGACCCTCCCAGCATGGTAACTTGTTTCAGCAAAGCCAGCAAGGGAGGGTGCTAGCAAGACAGCAGTGAGTAACTTACATAGCCTAATCGCAGAAATGACATCCCGTCACCCTTGCTGTCTTTGATGGTTAGAAGCAAACCACTAGATCAGCCTATCCCAAGGGGAGGGGACCACACAAGGGTGTTGGCACCAGCAGGCGGAATCACTGGAGGCACCTTAGAGCCTGCCAGCCAAACCTAGCATCCTTCAAAGATGACTATGGAGTGTCACTCTTCTTAATATGGCTTGAGTCATAGAAGGATTATTCTGTCTGTGTGTGGAGACTCTAAACCAGTGGAGGCTGCATGTGATGGTAGCTCACGTCTGTAATTCCAGCACTTTGGGAGGCCAAGACAGGAGGACTGCATGAGGCCAGGAGGTTAAGACCAGCCCAGGCAACAGAGCAAGATCTCATCTCTACAAAATATTTTTTAAAATTAGCTGGGCATGGTGGCGTGTAGTCCTCAATACTCAAGAGGCTGAGGCCAGAGGATTGATTGAGCCCACGAGTTTGAGGCTGCATTGAGCTATGATGACACCACTGCACTCCAGCCTTAGTGACAGCTTGAGACCCTGTCACAAAGAAAAAAAAAAGAAATTCCTCCCCCGACCTCAAAGACAGAGCCAGGGGAGAAAGGATGGAATCAGATGGATCTGCTATCAGCATCCCCATGGTTTTGTTTGCTACTCGAATATTTAACTTTTTTTTTTTTTTTTTTTTTTTTGAGACAGGGTCTCACTCTGTCACCTAGGCTGGAGTAGAGTGGCATGATCTTGGCTCACTGCCACCTCTGCCTCCCAGGTTCAAGCAATTCTCCTGCCTCAGCCTCCCAAGTAGCTGGGATTACAGGCATGCACCACCACGCCTGGTTAATTAATTTTGTATTTTTAGTAGAGATGGGGTTTCACCATGTTGGCCAAGCTGGTCTGTAACTCCTGACCTCAAATGATCCACCTGCCTCAGCCTCCCAAAGTGCTGGGATTACAGGTGTGAGCCACCATGCCCGGCCCAATATTTAATATTTCAATATGATCAAAACCTCACAAATGAAGTAAAAAGGCAAGAAACAGGCTGAAAGAAAACAACAGACAATGGATTTGACCTTTAGAACATGCACCCAGTAGAAATCTGCATGTCTCCGTTTTTTCCCCTCTAAAATGAGGTTGATAGTCTCTGTCTTTTTAGGCTATTATGAGGATTAAGAGAGTTCATAGATAGAAAATGTTTAAGACCATGGCTGGCACAGTAAGTGCTACCTAAGTATAAGCACTTGCTGCTGCTATTATTAAAGTTGTTGAAATTATTATTAGCAACACTTCTGTGATCAAACTCTAGGTTTTTCTTTTTTTTTTCTTTTGAGACAGAGTCTCACTCTGTCGCCCAGGCTGGAGTGCAATGGCGTGATCTTGGCTCACTGCAACTTCTGCCTCCAGGGTTCAAGCAATTCTCTGCCTCAGCCTCCCGAGCAGCTGGGATTACAGGCGCCCGAGACCACGCCCGGCTAATCTTTGTATTTTTAGTAGAGACAGGGTTTCACCATCTTGGCCAGGCTCGTCTTGAACTCCTGACCTCATGATCCACCCACCTCAGCCTCCCAAAGTGCTAGGATTACAGGCGTGAGCCACCGTGCCCTGCCTTCTTTTCTTTTCTTTCTTTCTCTCTCTTTTTTTTTTTTTCCCAAGATAGGGTTTTGCTCTGTCACCAGGCTGGAGTGCAGTGGCACTGATCATGGCTCACTGCAGCCTTGACCTTCTGGGCTCAAGTGGTTCTCCCACCTCAGCCTCCCAAGTAGCTGGGACTACAAGTGTGCACCACCATGTCTAGCTACTTTTTTTGTTTGTTGTAGATACCGGGTCTTGCTATGTTGCCCAGGCTGTTCTCAAACTCCTGGACTCAAGCAATCTTCTTGCCTCAGCCTTTCAAGTAGTGGAATTACAGGCAGGAGCCATTGTGCCCACCCTAAACTCTAGCTTTTAAGGCCTCATAATTGTCGACATTTTAAAGACTGTTTGTTTCTAATCCCCTACGTGTAAAAAATAAAAATTTAATTTTAATTTTTAAAAATAAGATTGCCTGGCTCATTTCCAGCTGTAAACCCACACTAGCTAGAAGGGTTTTCTCTTTTGATAGATTAAATCAAGTGAAGTTCTCTTATGTTCCTTTCCAGCATAAGCCAGTGATTTCAGGCCACTTACGTAGCAATTAAATAGTTTCAAAAGTGAATCTGACTCATTAAGCATACATACAGTTGTCTGAAAGCCTTGGTCATAAATCAAAGCAAGCCCCTCCTATTCTTTTTAAAGACATAAGCACTGTTTATTAGGGTTTTTAATTTTTTTAATTACATAAATGATATCTGAACATACTCCTTAAAAAAAAAAAAGCCATACATTTAAGGATCAAATTCTTCTTGATCATGCTTTTTTTTTTTTTGAGACAGAGTCTTGTTGTGTCGCCCAAGCTGGACTATAGTGGTGCAATCTCGGCTCACTGCAGCCTCCACCTCCCAGGTTGAAGCAATTCTCCTGCCTCAGCTTCCCAAGCAGCTGGGACTACAGTTGTCTGCCACCAGGCCCAGCTAATTCCTTGTATTTTTAGTAGAGATGGGGTTTCACCATGTTGGCCAGGCTGATCTCAAACTCCTGACCTCAAGTGATCCACCTGCCTCAACCTCCCAAAGTGCTGAGATTATAGGTGTGAACCACCACACCCAGCCCTACACATGTTTATCCCTGTTCCTTCCCTTTCTTTCCAGAGATAACCACTGTTAACAATTTGATATGTATCCTACTACAATCTGGTCTCTGCATTTTAGTATATGTCCGTGTGTGTGTGTGTGTGTATGTGTGTATACCCATTAAATATTTGGTTTGTATCTTTCTAAAACATTGTCTCTGCATTTATTTTACTTATTTTTTATTATATTTTTTTAGACAGGGTCTCTTTGCTGCCCAGGCTGGAGTGTAGTGGTGAGATCACAGCTCACTGCACCCGCAGCCTCTGGGGTTCAGGCGATCCTCGCAAGTAGCTGAGACTACAGGCACACACTAATTTTTTTTTTTTTTTTTTTAGTAGAAACAAGGTTTCACTATATTGCCCAGGCTGGTCTCCTGGGCTCAAGCCATTCTCCCACCTCCCACCTCGGTCTCCCAAAGTGCTGGGTTTACAGGTGCGAGCTACCACGCCCAAACTGTGTTTCTGCGCATATATAAATAAATACATATACCTATTTAGATGTATCCTATTGTTTCACAAGGTTTTGTGTAAATACTGTAATGTTATATTGCAAGCATTGTTCTGCAACTTATTTTTTTCTCTCACACTCCACATCCAATCCCTCAGCAAATTATGTCAGCTCTTCCTGAGCACTATATCCAGAATCTGGGCACCTCCACAGTTTTCACCCTGCTCCCTGCTCTATCCTTGGCACCCTTAGTTCACTCTCAGCAATTCCTTCTATTTTTTATTTCTTTGAGACAGCGTCTCACTCTGTTGCCCAGGCTGGAGTGCAGTGGCATGATCATAGTTCACTGCAGTGAACCTCCCTGGCTCAAGCAATCCTTCCATCTCTCAGCCTCCCAAGTAGCTGGGATGACAGGGGCATTCCACCATGGCTGGCTAATTTTTAAATTTTTTGTAGAGATGTGTTTTCACCATGTCACCCAGGCTAGTCTCAAACTCCTGAGCTTAAGTGATCCACCCACCTCTGCTAGTGCTAGGATTATGGCCGTGAGCCACTGACCCAGCCAGCAATTCTAATAGAGCGAAACTTATAATGTCCTGGCATGGCGGCTCACCCCTGTAATCCTAACACTTTGGGAACCCAAGGCAGAATCACTTAAGGTCAGGAGTTTGAGACCAGCCCGGCTAACATGCTGAAACTGATCTCTACTAAAAATACAAAAATTAGTGAGGCATGGTGGTGTGTGCCTGTAATCCCAGCTAGTCGGGAGGCAGAGGCATGAGAATCACTTGAATCTGGGAGGCGGACGTTGCAGTGAGCCAAGACTGTGAAGATTGTGCCACTGCATTTCATCCTGTGAAATAAAGGGAGACTCAGTCTCAAAAAAAAAAAAAAAAGAGCGAGACTTATAATCTTTCAGTCAGATCTACCCAAAAGAATCAAAAGCAGTGACTCAAACGGTAAACACCCAAACTCATCGCAGCATTATTCACAATCACCAGACAGTGGAAACAACCCAAACGTCCATCAGCAGGTGAATGGACAGACAAAATGTGTGGTCTCTACACACAACAGAATATTATTTAGCCTTTTAAAAAGAAGAAAATTCTGACACATGCTACAACGTGATGGACCCTGAAGAAATTATGTAAAGTGAAATTAGCCATATGCAAAATAACAAAAACAAGTTTGATTCCACTTATATGAGGTCCCTAGTGTAGTCAAAATCATAGAGACAGGAAGTAGAATGGCTGCCAAGCGGTTGGAGAGTTATTGTTAAATGGTTATAAAGCTCTTTTTTTTTTTTGAGATGGAGTCTTGCTCTGTACATCAGGCTGGAGTGCAGCGGCAGGATCTCAGCTCACTGCAACCTTCACCTCCCCGCTCCCGGTTCAAGAAATTATCCTGCCTCAGCATCCTGAGTAACTGGGATTATAGGCACGCACCACCATGCCCAGCTAATTTTTTTTGTATTTTTAGTAGAGACGGGGTTTCACCATGTTGGCCAAGCTGATCTTGAACTCCTGACCTCATGATCGGCCCCCCTCAGTCTCCCAAAGTGCTGGGATTACAGTCATGAGCCACCGCGCCTGGCCTGGGTATAAAGTTTCCATTTGGAAAGAGGAAAAAGTTCTGGAGGTGAATGGTGGTGATGGTTACACAACAGTGTAAATGTATGTAATGCCACTAAGCTGTACACTTAAAAATGGTTAAATGGGCTAGGCGTGGTGGCTCATGCCTGAAATCCCAGCACTTTCGGAGGCCAAGGCTGGTGGGTCATTTGAAGCTAGGAGTTCAAGACCAGGCTGGCCAATATACCAAAACCCATCTCTACTAAAAGTAGGATATTTTTCTGTTTTTAGTCTCTACTAAAAATACAAAACTTACAAAAATTTTTAGTAGAGACCAAATATACAAAACGAAGCTAGGCGAGGTGGTGTGCACCTGTGGTCCCAGCTACTCGGGAGGCTGAGGCACGAGAATCACTTGAACCAGGAAGGTGAAGGTTGCATGAGCTGAGATTGTATCACTGCACTCCAGCCTGGGCAGCAGAGCGAGACCCTGTCTTAAAAAACAAACAAACGAACAAAGAGACCAAAGTCCCTACACTGGCCTACAAGACTCCCTCAAGCTTTGTTCTCATCCCCCCATTACCTCTCTGAACCCCCCCTCTTAGTCTCTTCTCTTTGTTCACTTCCTCTCTGGACACACTGGTCTCCCTGCTACTCCTCAAAACACCCAGCACACTCCCCACCACAGGGCCTTTGCCCTTGCTATTCCCTCTGCCTGGTGCATTCTTCTCCCAGATATCTGTAGAGTCAACTTCCATACCACCTTTAGTTCCTTGCTTGTGGGTACCTTCTATGATCATCCTATTCATAGCTCAACCTCAGCCAGGAACGGTGGTTCATGCCTGTAATCCCATCACTTTGGAAGGCCAAGGAGGGTGGATCACTTGAGGTCAGGAGTTCGAGACCAGCCTGACCAACATGGTGAAACCTCAGCTCTACTAAAAATACCAAAATTACCCAGGTATGGTGGCACGTGCCTGTAATCCCAGCTACTCAGGAAGCTGAGGCAGGAGAATTGCTTGAACGTGGGAGGCAGAGGTTGCAATGAGCCGAGATCACACTGCTGCACTGCAGCCTGGGCAACAGAGCAAGACTGTCTCAAAACAAACAAACAAACAAAAAAACCTCAACCTCCACTCATCTTCTCTGGCCTACATTTGTTTTCCTGCATAACCATTATTACCATCTAGAAGTCCTTTATCTTGCTTATGTTTTGTCTGTCTTCCCTCACTAGAATGCAAGCTCCACGAGGCTAGGAGTTTTTGCCTTGCTAATCAGTGTAGCTCTAGTGCCCAGAATACATAATCAGTGATCATTAATATTTGGCCTTACATCTTTTTTTTTGGCGGGGGGGGGCCAGATCTCACTCTGTTACCCAAGCTATAGTGCAGTGGTGTGATCATAACTCACTGCATGCTCCAACTCCTGGGCTCAAGCAATCCTCCCACCTCAGCCTCCCGAGTAGCCTGGACTGTAGGAGCGTGCCACCATGCCCAGGGAATTTATTTTTTGTAGAGGTGGGATCTTGCTGTGTTGCCCAGGCTGGTCTGAAACTGCCAGGCTCAAGTAATCCTCTCATATCAGCCTCCCAAGTAGCTGGGACTACAGGCACATGCCACCATAATCCCTGGCTAAATTTTTTATTTTTTGTAGAGATGGAGGGGGTCTCACTTTGTTTCCCAGGCTGGTCTCAAACTCCTGCCTCAAGCAATCCTCCCACCCCAGCCTCCTAAAGTGCTGAGATTACAGGCATAAGCCACTGCACCCAGCCCTGGCCTTACTTTATTTTTTTTATTTCCTCAGAGAATTCAGCAGTTTGAAAACAACAGAACATATATTATCATTCATTTCACCCCTGGAAGTTTAGGAAGTTCTTGGCGTAGTACAGTGTTAGGGCCTTTTAAAGTCTCCAAGCCTCGACCTGAACTTTCTCAGGGTTTCTGGATGCAACTGAAAACCTCCATGGCAAAATCACAGTTGACCCCCCAAATCCTCCTCTTCCGAAGGTCAAGGTCCTAGGAGCTGATTAAATTTTTAGTCTGAGCAAGCGGGAAGAGAAAAATGGAAAGCTGTGTGCTCTGAGCAGCCAAGTGAGTCCTGAGTGCCAGGCTGGCTGCGTCCTGTGCCATCTGGGGCTCTGTGGTTGGATTTCTGGGAACAATGTGAAAAAACTGCCAGCCTTGGTAGTGGCCGGAGGCTTTTGTGGCCAACTGGCCTAGCTGAGGGAAAAGTCAGGTTAAGGTGACCCAGATGTACCAGGAGTAGAGGCCGCACACTCAGTTCCCCTTGGAGCAGAAAAAGAGGCCCAGGCTGACTATGGCACACAGAGAGAAGGGGCATCATGGGGGAGCCAGAGAACTAAGGCCATCCAAGCCAAGCAGGAATAGGACCCTCTTGTCTCACCAAGTCTCCTGACTGCTTATTTTTCAGAAAATCAGGAAATTGACTTTTGTATAATATTTTCTGATTTCTTTTTTTTTTTTGAGACAGAGTCTCACTGTGTCACCTAGGCTGAAGTGTACTGGCTCTATCTCGGCTCACTGCAACATCTACCTCCCAGGTTCAAGCCATTCTCCTGCCTAAGCCTCCCAAGTAGCTGGGACTACAAGCACCCACCACCTTGCCTGACTAATTTTTGTATTTTTAGTAGAGTCAGGGTTTCACTAGGTTGGCCAGGCTGGTCTTGAACTCCTGACCTCGTGATCCACCCACCTCGGCCTCCCAAAGTGCTGGGATTACAAGCTTGAGCCACCGTACCTGGCCTATTTTCTGATTTTTAAACATTGGTTTGAAAATCTAAAAAGCACCAGGTGGTCTGACAGAAGCTGGATCGCTCCCATCCCCCCACCCACCCCAGACGAGGGCTGTCAGTTCACAACTCTGCAGTTTAGCAAAACATTTCAGAGCATGGACTTTGGTCTTGTTCTTTGGGTTTTGTGGCTGTTTGGGCAAGTTCCTTCACACCTCTGGGTCTGTGAAATGGGAACAAAAATTTAAAGGGGTGGGGAATATTGGGAGACAGAAAGGGGGGACAACAAAAAGGATTTGGATCGTATCAGCTGGTGTGCTGTGGTCACAGGCAGGGAAGCACCTGGAGCCTGCTGTGACCTTGGGCAATGAGATTGAAGATCAGTGATCTGCCTTTGATAAATAGAATGAGATAAAGGGTCCACCAACTGAGCCAGAGACCCAGTGCCTGGGCCTCCGGACCTGTAGGTGGCACTGCATCTCTGACAGTCTCCCTGACCCTCTTTCTCAGGGGGCCTGCACGTGCCTCAAGCCATGGCTTCCCTGTCTGGACTTAGGCAGGCAGTTGCCTGTCTGAGCCTCACTCACTGTTGGACTTACCATTTGTGCTTGTTGTTGTTTACATTCTCATTTGAGAGCCAGACATTCCAGTCTGTCAAGATTCTGCAAATAGATGTACTAGCTGTTCCTCCCCCACTTCCTTCTTTTGAAGTTTGGATACAATTTTCACCAGAATTGGCCAGGAGTCTTTTGGTTGCAAGCAACAGATATCCCAAGATGGCTTAGCAAAAAGGAAATTTATAGTCTTATGCACCTGAAATGTCCAGGGTGTAGGGCTGACTTCTGGTGTGTTTTTAGTTGGGTCAAACAATGATATTGGAACCTAGTTTCTCTTTGTCATCTTTCTGGGTGGAATCCATTATTATCCAGCCTCTTCCAAAATATAGCTCCCCATCTGAACAACTCCCAAGCCAGCGAAACTCCCTGAGAGCTCAGTGAAAGAGTCCTTGTATAGAGTTTCACCAACCATGGTTAATCTGACTTGGATCATGTCCCACATATGACCAAATCACTATCCCAAGAGGAATGTAAAATGCTCATTAATATGCCTGGGCCATATCCTCCCTGAATGGGGTGGTAATGAATGAAGTCAACACCCCTAAGATCAAAATAAAGACTAGGAGTGGGAAAGGAGTGGTGACCCCAGAGCTAAACCAAGTGTGGTTACCTGAAATAGAATGAATGGGTGTTTGGTGTCCCCAGCTCTCCCACACCTCCATAAAGAATATTCACCTTGTCTTCTATCAAAGTATTATTTAGATGGTGGTTATAAAGGGTAATGTGGCTTTAACATCTAACACCCCACTAATCTCTAGGGCTAGCTTGAGTGATCTTGGATCCCCTCTCAGACCTCATCTCCTAGAATTGCACTAACCCAAAGAAAGCAAGAGGACTGTCTTTCCACTATACGACAAAAATATTCAATAGAACATTTTTTGGCCCTAAGAGACCTCCCAAACCAGTCATAAATCCATTCAGACATGAATTTATCTGACTCTGCCATAATTTAACCCACGAATCTTCATCCATAAAAAGAGGTTTTTGTTTTTAAATTTGATCAAATTAATGCAGGGCAGGTTCTTGGCTTCACTCAGGAAGGAATTTAAGAGCCAGCTAGCTGGTGGTGGAAGGAAACAGCCTTATTGAGGCAGCAGCAGTGTTAGGGCTCTGTCCCTGCTCCTGCAGAGCAAGACTACCCCATGATGGCCAGAGCAGCCTAGCCGTCATGTTTATACCCACTTTTAATGACATGCTAACTAAGGGGGCAGGTTATTCAGAAATAGCCAGAAAATGGGCGGTAAAACTCCTGGGTGTTGCCATGACAATAGTAAACTGTCATGGCACTAGTGGCTATGTTTTATGAAGAGGTGCTATTCGTGCGTCTTCCGTGTTTGGCCAGTCTTCAGTCCGGTCCAGAGTCAAGTTTTGCCTACCTCCTACCTCAAAATGATCCACAGTTCTAAACAGCTGGCTGAAGTCCATGTGGACGCTCTCTGATGCTGTCAGACTACAGACCCTAACAAAAGGAGAAAGAAGTTGGTTTTCTCTTCAGGAGGCCAAGTTAGCTATAGAACACAACACTCTTTGTTCATAATTATTTAAACATTCATGCCTTAAAACTTGCCAGACTAACATCAACCAGTCTGGAGTTCCTAGACACCCCCAAAACTCCACCTCCCCCACAATGGAAATCATGATGCAAAATGAAGATGTCAGTTGTATAAAGCTGGTCACAACAGCACAGTTTCACAGGGGGACTCATTCTGAAAACGTCCAACGGGGCCCAAAAGGAAAGCCTTCAAAAATAATGTATTGGATTAAACCATATGAAATTACTTTTTTTTTTTTTTTTTTGAGACGGAGTCTCTCTCTGTTGCCCAGGCTGGAGTGCTGTGGCACAATCTTGGCTCACTGCAACCTCCACCTCCTGGGTTCAGGTGATTCTCCCACTTCGGCCTTCCAAGTAGCTGAGAGTACAGGTGCCCACCACCATGCCTGGCTAATTTTTTGCATTTTAGTGGAGATGGGGTTTCACCTTGTTGCCCAGCCTGGTCTCAAACTCCTGAGCTCAGGCAATCCACACACCTTGGCTTCCCAAAGTACTAGGATTATAGGCATTAGCCCCCCTGCCCGGCCGAAATTGCTATTTTCGTAGGTCAATAATAGTCAAATATCAACAATTTTATATGGTCACAACCAAATATATCAGGAAAGCACTGGTTTTCAAAGTGAGGTCCACAGACCCCTGGGAGGTCCCAGGGATCCTTTCAGGAGGATCTGTAAGGTCAAAATCACTTTCATAATAATCCTAAATCTTATTTGCCTTTTTCATATGTGGCCATTTTCCCTGACAGTGTAAAAGCAATGGTGGGTCAAATTATATGAAACTGAATTTAATTCATTTACTTCAACTAAAACAACAGATTGCAGCAGACTGAATATGAGAATCCAGCTATCTCTTATTAAGCCAAACATGAAAGACAGTTGCAAAAATGCTAAATGGTGCCCTTCTTCCCCGCTGATTTTTTTTTTGATTGAGAAATATTTTTCAGCCAGGCATAATGGCTCACACCTGTTATCTCAGCACTTTGGGAGGCTGAAGTGGGAAGATTGCTTGAGGCCAGGTGTTTGAGACCAGCTTGGGTAACACAGCAAGACTCTGTTTCTAGGAAAAATAAACTTTTTTTAATTAGCCAGAAGTGGTGGCATGCACCTTGTAGTCCCAGCTAAGTCAGGAAAATGGCTGGAGCCCAAGAATTTGAGGCTGCAGGGAGCTATAGTCACACCACTGCACTCCAGCCTGGGCAACAAATCGAAACCCCTGTCTCCCTTCACCAAAAAAAGAAAAAAATTCATTAAAAAATTTTTATTTATGTCAACTAGTAATGGGTTTATTAGTTATAGTGCAATATTAATAAATTAATATCTAGTGTAGTATTAATAAATTTTTTCTAGTATCAGTTTTAATTTCTCATATGGAAAGTAACATTATATAAACAAAATAACATATATGTGTTAAAAACACACGTTTGCCAGGCGTGGCACTTTGGGAGGCTGAGGTGGGTGGATCACGAGATCAAGAGATCGAGACCATGCTGGCCAACATGGTGAAACCCCGTCTGTACTAAAATACAAAAAATTAGCTGGTCATGGTGGTGTGCACCTGTAGTCCCACCTACTTGGGAGGCTGAGACAGAAGAATCACTTCAACCCAGGAGGTGGAGGGTTGTAGTGAGCCGAGATCCTGCCACTGCACTCCAGCGTGGGGGACAGCGAGACTCAGTATCAAAAAAAAAAAAAACACGTTTATATTGTGTGTGTGTGTCTGTGTGCATGTGCATATCCCACATAAACAAAATGTCTCGGGTATTCTATAATTTTTAAAAGCACAAAAGATTCCTGGCTGGGCATGGTGGCTCACACCTGTAATCCCAGCACTTTGGGAGCCTGAGGCGGGTGGATCACTCAAGACCAGGAGATCCAGGCCAGCCTGGCCAAAATAGAGAAATCCCAACTCTACAAAAAATACAAAAAAATTATCGGGCTTGGTGTTGGGTGCCTGTAATCCCAGCTACTTGGGAGGCTGAGGCAGGAGAACTGCTGGAATCTGGGAGGGGGGAGGTTGCAGTGAGCCAAGATCTAGCCACTGCACTCCAGCCTGGGCGACAGAGTGAGACTGTCTCAAAAAAAAAGTACAAAAGATTCCCAAAACCAAACATTTTGAGAATGGCTACATTAGGACAATCTGTGGAGAAATATGCAGGAAATGAAGTGTTAAGGATATTGGCAAGAAAGTGGCTGAAATGATAGTCCTGGAACCTTGAATTGAGAATAGAGAAGGAAGGGAAAATTTGAGGACATTGCAAAGCCCGCCAGTGCCCTGACGCTGGAGCGCAGGTATAGTGGGCACTCCAGAGGGAGCCAGAGGTCCCAAATTCCAGGTGGGCTGTTTGAATTTCTAATGCAAAGATCAGACCTATCCGGAATGATTGAGGTCTGAGGTTGACCTTGGAGGAGGTGGAAGAGGCAGAGGGAAGAACTTTCCTGGAAAAGGGGGGCACAGGTCCCCCCTAAAATCACCAACTTGCCCAGAGGACGCTGTGCCTGCCGGGGTGTGGACGTGATGGGGGCGCGACTGTATAGGTGAGCCCGATGTTTCGCCGAGGTAAGCGGGACCGGTACAGGCGTGCGATGGGACGGAGTGTTCATACATGTGGCACGTGATATGTACTGAGGGGACGTGGGGGACACTCGGATGAGGGGTCTTTGGACATATTCGTGGCGCATGTGGGTATCGCTGGTGTCTCGAGAAGCGGAGAGAGAATGCGGAGCGTGGAGCGTGTGCGTGCGGGAGGCGTCCGGTGTTCCCGCACGTGGCGTGTTGGGGCTAGAGCTATTGGCAGTCGAGAGAAGTGTCCGGAGGAACCGGGACCGTGCCAGTGGCCGGGCCGGTGGCGCTGGGTAAGCTCCGCCCGCGGGCGCTCCCGGGGCTTCCCCGCCCCTGAACCTGCTCCCTCCCCCTCGGTCTCGCCGCGCTCGCCGGGTGTCCCAGTGTCACCACCACTCGGCCGCCGCCGCCGCCGCCTGCCCAGCGCGCACCTCCGCCTCCGCCACCGCCTACAGGCGCGCATCCTCCGTGTCCCGGCTCCACCGCCCGAGCAGGTATGACCGCGACCCCCGACTCGCACCCAGGCTCCCGCGCGCTGCCCCGCGAACCTGCGCGCCGCGCCTTCTGCCCAACCCCAGCCCGCGCGCTCCTGTCCCCGCCTCAGTTTCCCACGGGAGGGCGCTTGGGTGCCTGTCTGCGGCGCCCAGGACCCGGCCTGGGACTGAACCGGTTGGGGGCGGAGGGCAGAGCTGGAGGCTGGGAAAAGCGCCCAGGGTGCGGGCGGCGGGACGGGGAGGGTCCCGGCGTGTCTGGGACCTCAGAGACGGCTGCAAAATCCTGGCATGGGGCAGGGGCGGGGCGAGAGTTGTTCAGGCGGTGACAACAATGAAACTCGAGATCGCTTTCTACGTGCTGGGCACCGCGCAGCAGAGCGCCTTGCTCAAAAGACCTAACTTTGCTCACAGGCCATCCCCGTGGGGTGGTTCTCTTGCTGTCCCCATTTTGCAGAGGTGCAAATTGAGGGTCAGAGGGTGGGGAAGCTTCCCTAGGTCCCAGGAACAAGTTGCTGAGCTCAGATTTGAACCCAGGCAGTCCGACCCTGGAGCCTGCCTCGTGGGCTGTCAGTCGCGTCCGGGGAACTGCGTTTCTTCTCTAAGTGTCCCATTTGGGGTGGTGCTGGGGGAGGAGGCCACCTCCGAAGGCTCTGTGGTTGTCTGCGCTGAGGACTGTGCAGCGCTAAGTTGATGTCTGGAGAATGTCATATGGCTTAGGTGTGCGGTAGAGGGAGAGGGTCTGGGATATAAGACAGGGACATTCTCCCTCTAGCGTGGAGGGGGAAATTGAGGCACAGAGTTTAGGGAGGAAGCAGCAGAGAGCTCCAGTCCACAAAAGGCACATCTTCCCACTCATCTCCACCAGAGAGTAGGGGCAGAACAACCAAGACTGACTTTGGTCCCTGGCAGCCCAGCTTTCACAAAGCCCACGGAGGATGGGCCTGAAAGCTCCCAGAGACCTGAGCATCCCTGTCTCAGATCCCAGCATCCATGAGCGACCCAACCTGCCTGACCACTGAACTGTGTAATTTCATGTGGAACACAGGGATCCATTCTTCTTCCCAGTAATCTTCCACTGCTGCCCTCCCACTCCCCAAAGGTAGTCACCTCATAATTTGGGGTGTTTCCTTCTAGACGTTTTCTTCCACCCATACAGTCATATATACATAGCCATAGAAAATATGCAAAATACTTATTAATGTTGTAGGCGGATATTTAATAGAAATGGTGCAACCCTTGAGAGGCTGAGGCAGGTGAATCACTTGATGTCAGGAATTTGAAACCAGCTTGGCCTATATGCTGAAACCCCATCTCTACTAAAAATAAAATAAATAAATAAAAATTACAAAAATTAGCTGGGCATGGTGGCTGAGGCAGGAGAATCGCTTGAACCCAGGAGGTGGCGGTTGCAGTGAGCTGAGATCACACCACTGCACTCCAGCCTGGGTGACAGAGCAAGATTCTGTTTCAAAAAAATAACAAATTAAAAAACAGAGGCTGGGCAAGATGGCTTACGCCTGTAATCCCAGCACTTTGGGAGGCCGAGGCAGGCAGATCACCTGAGGTTGGGAGTTCAAGACCAGCCTGACCAACATGGAGAAACCCCATCTCTGCTTAAAAATAAACAAAACCAAAATTAGCAGGATGTGGTGGCAGGTACCTGTAATCCCAGTTACTTGGGAGGCTGAGGCAAGAGAATCTCTTGAACCTGGGAGGTGGAGGTTGCAGTGAGCCAAGATGTCACCACTGCACTCCAGCCTGGGCAACAAGAGTGAAACTCCATCCCAAAGGAAAAAAAAATAGCAATAGAAGTAGAAATGGTACAACCCACCTATGTCATTCTGCAGCTAGGCCCCTCTCATCTCATTATCCATGCTGCTGCATATAAATCCAGCTTATTTATTTAAATTGCTGCATGGATTCCCACCATGGACATGCCTGCTGATAGGAATTTAGGAGACAAAAATTTTCAGGCTGGTTTTTATATCAGCATCTTCCATAAACTGTTATCTCGGGGTTAAGTTCAATTTCCTGTTCTTTATCCTAAACTAACTTTACAAGATCTGAATTTAGGGGATGAGGTCCTCTCTTTTCCACTGCTCACATAACAGACCCATGCATACACACACACATATGCACATATATGTATACATATGCATGTTCACACACAAGCACACATTGTGCACATACATGAAACACACAAGCATGTGCACATGCGTGCGTACACATGCACAGGTGTGTGCACAGACCTCTATTCTGTCTATGGCCAAGAACAAACACCACACTCTCTCTAGCTGCAGTCTCTGCTGGTCCCAAAGGCTGGGACTCAGCCAGGCCACTAGCTCTGCCTGCCCCAGTGGGCAGAGCTTCCATCAGGGACCACCTCGAGGGGTTCTCTCTAGATGCCCCCCCAAAGCCAAACTCACCCTCCAGTAACAGACAGAAGGAGCTGAGGACCACAGACCAGCAGACTGGATTGTCCAGGGTCCTATTTGTGAACCACAAACTTTGTAGGTCCACACTGTGGCATTAAGAGAGGGTGTTTGCTCTAGACTGCGTGATGGGACACTTAAGAGTTTGGTGGAACCCATGATCTGGGTGGATGAAAAGCTAGAATTAGAGATACTACATTATAATCCCAGCTTCACCACTTCCTAGTTCAGGAGATTCCCTTCCCCTCCCTGAGCCATAGTTTTCACATCTGTACAATGGGCACGATGATAATGGTACTCTTTCCAAACTGTTAGGTGGATTAGAGGGGTGATTCAAACAAACCGCTTAGGGACTCATCAGCATCAGTAAGCAGGAAGTCTTTTCCTGGACAGGGGAGACCTAGAGATGGCCCTGGGGTGGGGGTGATGCCCAGAGCAACTGTGACTTCATCCACACTCCGAGTTCAGACCAGAGAGTCCTGAGCACTGAGGAGGTGCGAGCCAAAGAAGAGATTTCTGCTCTCAACAGAGCCAAGCCCAGTTCCCTATGGAGTCCAGAAGTGTCATGTTACTTACAAAGGGCCTAAGGTATGTCTGGCCCTGAGTTAAGACACAGTAACCAAGTGAGCTGAGGTTCCCCACTTTGGAATACAGGAGACAGCAAAAGTCACAAAGAAGGCCTGTAGACTTTGAAATTTGTAGATTATTCCCAAGATTTTAAAAATCAGGATTTCATATAAGACTCCATATTTCTGGATCCTCTTGAGAAATCAGTAAAACTGGCAACGGCCAGGCGTGGTGGCTCCGACCTACAATCCCAGCACTTTGGGAGACCAAGGAGTGTGGGTTGCTTAAGCTTAGAAGATCAAGTCCAGAAAATTGCTTGAGTTTAGGAGATCAAGACCAGCCTGGGCAACATACATATACACATACATATATATGCATACATACACATACACACACATATATATACATGTATGTATGTATGTGTATATATATGTGTGTATATATAATATGTATATATATTTCCTGTTCTTTGTCCTAAACTAACTTTACAAAATCTGAATTTAGGGGATGAGGTTCTCTCTTTTCCACTGCTCACATACAGATCCATGCATGCACACACACATATGCACATATGCGTACATATACATGGATGTAATACATATACATATTGTAGGTTGAGACTGTTGGCATTAAGACAGGGTGTTTGCTCTAGACTGCGTGACGGGACACTTAAGAGTTTGGTGGAACCCATGATCCGGGGTGGATGAAAAGCTAGAATCAGAGACACTACATTATAATCCCAGCTTCACCACTTCCTAGTTCCACTGCTCACATACAGATCCATGTATGCACATGTCCCCCACTCCACCACCACTGGTTAGCTAGAGTTTAAAAAGAAGGGCTTTTGTATATGTATATAATACACATATACATATATATATATACACACACACACAAAGGGCATATACATATGTATATGTATATTATTTACATATGTATATGTAAATAATATATATATTTGCTAGGTGTGGTGGCATGTGCCTACAGTCCCAGCTACAGGGGAGGCTGAGTTCGAGAGGCTCCCCTGAGCCGAGGAGGTTGAGACTGCAGTGAGCTATGATCACACAACTGCACTCCAGCTTGGGCAACAGAGTGAGACCCTCTCTCAAAAAAGAAAAAGAAAGAAAAGGAAAGCTGACAATGTCAGGTCAGACATTTAGCTGCCCCTTACATGGAGCAGGCACTCTGTAGGGCATGACAGTCCCTACCTGGCCCTCCCCTCATTCATAAAGAGCAGCTAATATAAAAGGTAACACCACAGACTCCACAGCCAGTCTCAATCTCCCAGCAATGCAATGGATTAATTATAACAGTTTCGGGCCAGGCATGGTGGCTCACACCTGTAATCTCAGCACTTTGGGAAGGCGAGGCAGGAGAATAACTTGAACCCAGTAGGCAGAGGTTGCAATGAGCTGAGATTGCACCATTGTACTCCAGCCTGGGCGACAAGAACAAAACTCTGTCTCAAACAAAAACAAAAACAAAAAAAAACACCAGTTTCACGCAAATTGTTTAGCATTTTTTGTGACTCCATTTCCTTACGCATAAAACAGGCATAATAAATAGCACTTGACTCAAAGGGTTATTTTGGACATTAAATGAGTCAACACACATGAATCCCTCAGCACAGTGCCTGACTCAAGTAAACACTTTCTAAGCATTGCTGATGCTGATGCTGATAGTGGTGGTGTTACCTCCCTGCCTGGTCCCTGTAGCAGTGCATTTATACTTCAGTTATACTCTTTATAAAATGTGGTAGGTGAGGGAGGAAGGGAGGAAAGTGACACTTTGAACTCCTTCTTAAAATAAGATGCTGCCATACCTTTTCTGGCCAAGGACAGGAAGGGAACATTTCAAGGAAATGTTCAAAGAGAAGGGCTTTTTAAGGTGGGTTTTAAAGGATGAATAGGAGTTCTTCTGGAGTAGTGGAGTGAGAAAAGTATTCCACGCAGAGGAAACAGCCTTTACAAAAGCCTAGAGGCATGACCAAAGGAAGTATGTTCAGGAAGTGATGTAGTGTATAGTCACTTTGTAGTAGGGTGAGTAGGAGGAAAGATAGGAAGATGTATCTCGGGAGTGAGAAAAGGAACTTGAGGCTGTGATGGGGCGTGAGGCAGGAATAGGGATGAGCATTTCTTGAGTAACTACCTTGTGCAGATGCTCTTGTAATCATCACCGCTGTACTCCTTATAATGCCCTGGGAATCATGTTTTGTGACCTGCATTCTACAGACGAGTTAGACTGAGGCTCAAGAAGAGCAAACCACTTGCCCAAAATCTTGCAGTGGATCAGTGGTAGAGCTGGAGTCGGACAGCGCCTCTGTCTGATTCAAAGCCTGTGAGCCCTCCCCTGAGCCTCAGTTTTCTCATTGTAAAGTGGAACTAGTACTAATAAAACCCACTGCATGGGTGTATTGGGAGGGTTTGGTGACAGAATGAATTCACATTTCCTAGCATAAAACCTGGCACACAGCAACTGCTGCTGTTATTTTGACTGAAATAAAGCCTGTGCTCTTTTTTTTCTTTTCTTTTTGAAACGAAGTCTGGCTCTGTCACCCAGGCTAGAGAGCAGTGGCACGATCTTGGCTCACTGCAACCTCCACCTCCCAGGTTCAAGCAATTCTCCTGCCTCAGCCTCCCGAGTAGCTGAGATTACAGGCTCTTGCCACACACCCAGCTCATTCTTGTATTTTTTGTAGAGATGAGGTTTCACCATGTTGGCCAGGCTGGCCTCTAGTGATCCACCTGCCTCAGCCCCACAAAGTGTTGGGATTACAGGCGTGAGCCACCATGCCTGGCCACAATCTGTTTTTTAATAAGCTCTCTCAGTGATTCTGACAGACATTCAAGTTTGAGAGCCACTGGCCTAGCATAAAACTTCAAATGAGATCTCCTCCAGTCACCTGTGTCTGCCTCACACCAGAAGGGAGGGTGGATGGTAAGAATTCTGTCCTCAGCAAAGACATAATCTGGAGAGCATATCCTAAGATAAAAGCATGTCTCTCTCAGCCCTGGAACTTGGAAGAAACCATTTCTTTATAGATAGGAAAGTTGCTAAGGAAGCTGGTGGAGTTCCTAGAACTATTATTCTTCCAAATTTGCTCACCATCCTAGACTTACAGCTTCCAGTCTGCCCCCGTTGAGGGCCTGGGGCAAATCTGACTTTTAGAGGAGCTGCTTCCTAGTGAAGACTGCCCCTGACAGCTGAAGACCTGCCTCCACCCCACTGCCACTGTGTTAGCTAGGGTTCTCTAGAGAGACAGAACTCATAGGATATATATATATATATGAGTTTATTAAGTATTAACTCACACGATCACAAGCTCCCACAATAGGCTGTCTGCAAGCTGAGGAGCAAGGAAGCCAGTCCGAGTCCCAAAACAGAAGAGTTTGGAGTCCAGTGTTTGAGGGTGGGAAGGGTCCAGCATGGGAGAGAGATGTAGGCTGGAGGCTAGGCCAGTCTAGCCTTTTCATTTTTTTTTTTTCTACCTGCTTTATATTCTAGCTGCGCTGGCAGCTGACTAGATGGTGCAACATTCAGATTAAGAGTGAGTCTGCCTTTCCCAGCCCACTGACTCAAATTTTAATCTCCTTCAGCAACACCGTCACAGACACACCCAGGGTCAATACTTTGCATCCTTCAATCCTATCAGGTTGATACTCAGTATTAACCATCACCACCACCTTATAAAGAGCCTGTTCTTAGAGGCTCCTTTGTGCCTATGGACCTTCTCTCTTGGCCCCCATGAGAACATGTGTCCAGGAACAAGCCCTAAGCAGTGGGGAATGACCTCAACTCTACAAGAGGACTTTTTTTTTTTTTTTGAGATGGAGTCTCGCTCTGTTGCCAGGCTGGAGTGCAGTGGCATGATCTCGGCTCTCTGCCACCCAGGTTCAAGTGATTCTCCTGCCTCAGCCTCCAAGTAGCTGGGACTACAAGTGTGTGCCACCACACCTGGCTAATTTTTGTATTTTTAGTAGAGACAGGGTTTTGCCATGTTGGCCAGGATGGTCTTGATCCCTTGGCCTTGTGATCCACCTGCATCAGCCTCCCAAAGTTCTGGGATTACAGGTGGGAGCCACCGTGCCTGGCCTATAAGAGGACTGTTAAGGAGGCCCCAGGTCAAGCTCAGGCTGGGGCAGTGGTATCCTGCAGATGACCTCAAATCAAGAAGCAGGCCCCTCCATACATCCTCTCTGAAGCACTGATTAAGAGTCAGAAGAACAAGGTGCAGTGGCTCACACCTGTAATCCCAGCACTCAGGGAGGCTGAGGCCAGGGGGACTGCTTGAGGCCAAGAGCTTGAGACTAGCCTGGGCAGCATAGTGAGACCCCCATCTCTATAAAAAAGAATGATTAGCCAGGCATAATGGCACATGCCTGTAGTCCCAGCTACCGGGGGAAGCTGAGGCAGGAAGAGGCTTGCACCTGGGAGTTAAAGGTTGCAGCGAGCTGTGATTGCACCACTGCACTCCAACTTGGGCAACAGAGTGAGACCCTGCCTCATGAGAAAAAGAACTGTGTTCTTCCAAATCAAAGACTAAATACCCCATCCAAAAGGTTAAAAAGCAAAGGCTATCATTTGGTTGATCACAGGAAAAGATGTATACATGAATTCACACAGATGAAAAGATTTTCAACTGCACTCCAAAAAAGAAACCCACAGTGATTGTTTTCCACCTGTCAGGTTGTCGAGTAACACTCAGTGTTGATGAAGATGCAGGAAAACCAGGACTCTCAAAGTCTGCTGGTGAGAGTGCAAATTGGTGCAAGCTCTTGGACTAACTCACACCAGGGCCCAGTCTCAGATGAGGGAGCTCAGGGACTGAATTGCCTAAGCCAGTGGTCAGGGTGCAAACTGGTGCAAGCTCTTGGCCTAACTCTGAGGGCAGTTAGGCAAACATGTCAACATTGAAGATGTACATACCCTATGAATCTGCCATTTCACCTCCAGGAATTTACCCCGTGGTTATCTCTGCATTGGGCACAATGTGTTAGAACAAGGATATTCAGCACTGTGAGAACAAGTGATTGGAACTATTTTAAATGTCCATCGGAAAGGAACTAAGTACTATAAATGTTGGAACAGCCACCTAAGAGACTGGGGGGGGCAGCCATTAATAAGAAAACAGTAGCTCTCTATAAAGTGATGTGAGGCTGGGCACGGTGGCTCATGCCTGTAATCCCAGCACTTTGGGAGGCCAAGGTGGGTGGATCACCTGAGGTCAGGAGTTTGAGACCTGCCTGACCAACATAGTGAAACCCCGTGCCTACTAAAAATACAAAAATCAGCCAGGCTTGGTGGTGGGTGCCTGTAATCCCAGCTACTCGGGAGGCTGAAGCAGGAGAATCACTTGAACCGGGGAGACGGAGATTGCAGTGAGCCACGATCGTGCCACTGCACTCCAGCCTGGGTGACAGAGTGAAACTCTGTCTCAAAAAAAGAAAGAAAGAAAGAAAGAAGAAAGAAAGAAAGAAAGAAAGAAGAAAGAAAGAAAGAAAGAAAAAAGAAAGAAAGAAAGAAAGAAAGAAAAGTGATGTGAAACAATCTTTCAGATGTATTGTTAAAAGAGAACGTGTTAATATACATGCACATTAAAATCTGGAGTACACACTGGAAGCGTAATAGTGTTTGCCTTTGCAGAGGTGAAACTGTGGGTCTTAGGTGAAAAGGAGACTAATTTTTCATTACATACAATTTGGCATTCTTCATGGGTTTTTGCCCCACACATTTATTGTATTATACTTAAATATTTTAACCACACACCTTCTTATTTAAAACAAGCATAATGGCAAGGCGAGGTGGCTCACACCTGTAATCTCAACACTTTGGGAGGCCAAAGCAGGTGGATCACCTGAGGTCAGGAGTTCAAGACCAGCCTGACCAACATGGTGAAACCCTGTCTCTACTAAAAATATAAAAATTAGCTTGGCATGGTGGCAGGTGCCTGTAATTCCAGCCACTTGGTAGGCTGAGGCAGAGGAACCACTTGCTCCCAGGAGATGGAGGTTGCAGTGAGCCAAGATCATGCCATCACACTCCAGCCTTGTTGTTTTGGGCAACAAGAACAAAACTCCATCTCAAAAAAATAAAAATAAATAAATAAATAAAAATAAAACAAGCATAACGTTGAACAAGTTGGCCGAGTGTGGTGGCTGACGCCTATCATCCCAACAAACTTTGGGAGGCCAAGGAGGAAGGATTGCTTGAGGCCAGGAATTTGAGAACAGCCTGGGCAACATAGTGAGACTATGTCTTTAAAAGAAAAAGACAAAAGAAATAAGATGAATTCCTTTTGGCACTACCCAAATTATACATTATGCTTTCAAATTTAAAAATACTAGCTTTTTTTAAAAGTAGAGGCTTTCATCACAAAAAGACAAATATTATCCAAACATTATATGATTCTACTTATATGAAGTACCTAGAATAGGCAAATTCACAGAGATGGAAAGTAGAATAGAGGTTACCAGGGCTGGGGGGATGGGGTTGGGGGTTATTGCTTAGTGGGTACAGAGTCGCCTTCTGTTTGGGATGATTAAAAACTTCTAGTAATGCACACCTGTAATCCCAGCACTCTGGGAGGCCAAGGTGGGTGAATTGCTTGAGCCAGGAGTTCACAATCAGCCTGGACAACATGGTGAAACCTCATCTCTACAAAAAAGTACAAAAACTTTGGCGAGGCCTGATGGTGTGCAGCTATAGTTCCAGCTACTCGGGAGGCTGAGGTGGGAGGATAGCTTGAACCCAGGAGGTTGAGGCTGCATTGTGCCATGATAGCACCATTGCACTCCAGCCTGGACCACACAGTGAGATCCTGTCTCAAAAAAAGAAAATTCTGGATATTGATAATAGTGATAGTGGTTGCAGTGTACTTAATACCACTGAACTATGTCCTTACAACTGGTTAAAATGATAAATGCTATGTTATATATCTTGCCACAATAAAAAAAAAATGGAGGATGCAAAAAACAACCAACTAGGGGCTTCGACATCAAAATGTCTGGGTCTAGTCTTCGGTTCTATCACTTCTCAGCTATGTGTACTTGATCAAGTGGCTCTACCTCTTTAAGCCTCAGTTTTCCCATTTGTGAAATGGGGTTGCCTAAGAGTGCTGGCTTCACAAGAATCCCGCAAGGATTAAATTACTTCATCTACAAAATGCTCTCTCTGCATGCCTGAGGCTCTTGTAGAAGGTTAGGATTGGGAGAGCAGGGGAGGCTGGAATCAGCAATTGGACCAATACTAAGACCAGCAGATTCGCATGGAGCAGGGATCTAGGGAATTTGTAAAAGCATCAAGTCCGGGCTGGGCACGGTGGCTCTCATCTGTAATCCCAGCACTTTAGGCCGAGGCAGGTGGATCTCTTGCACCCCAGGAGTTCGAGACCAGCCTAAGCAACATGGCAAACTCTGTTTCTTTCTCTCCTTATTTTTTTATGCTTTAAGTTCTGGGGTACATGTGCAGATCGTGAAGGATTGTTACATAGGTATACACATGCCATAGTCGTTTGCTGCATCCATTCCCCCCATCATCTACATTAGGTATGTCTCCTAATGCTATCCCTCCCCTAGCTCCCCCACCCCCCTGTTACCCCTTCCCTAGCCCCCACACCCCCCAACAGGCCCCGGTGTGTGATATTCCCCTTCCTGTGTCCATGTGTTCTCATTGTTCAACACTCACTTGTGAATGAGAACATTTGGTGTTTGGTTTTCTGTTCTTGTGTCAGTTTGCTGAGAATGGTGGTTTCCAGCTTCATCCATGTCCCTGCAAAGGACATGAACTCATCCTTCTTTATGGCTGCATAGTATTGCATGGTGTATATGTGCCACATTTTCCCTGTCCAGTCTATCATCGATGGATATTTGGGTTGGTTCCAAGTCTTTGCTATTGTAAACAGTGCTGCAATGAACTTACGTGTGCATGTGTCTTTATAATAGAATGATTTATAATCCTTTGGGTATATACCCAGTAATAGGATTGCTGAGTCAAATGGTATTTCTATTTCTAGGTCCTTGAGGAATCGCCACACTATCTTCCACAATGCTTGAACTAATTTACACTCCCACCAACAGTGTAAATGTGTTCCTATTTCTCCATATCCTCTCTAGCATCTGTTCTCTCCAGATTTTTTAATGATCGCCATTCTAACTGGTGTGAGACGGTATCTCAGTGTGGTTTTGATTTGCATTTCTCTAATGAGCAGTGATGATGAGCATTTTTTCATGTTTGTTGTTGCATAAATGTCTTTTTTTGAAGTGTCTGTTCATATCCTTTGCCCACTTTTTGATGGGGTTGGCAAAACGCTGTTTCTATAAAAAATACAAAATTAGCCACATATGGTGGCATGTGCTTGTAATCCCAGCTACTTGGGAGGCTGAGGCAGGAGGATCACTTGAATCCCCGGGGCAGAGGTTTCAGTGAGCCAAGATCACACTGCTGCACTCCAGCCCGGGAAAAGAAGTGAAAAACCCTGTGTCAAAAAAAAAAAAAAAAAAAAAAATCAAATCAAATCTGGATTTTTATATCACTTTGTATTTGCAAATTAAAAAAAAAAAACTGCGTTTCCATAATGTAAATTGCAAAATATAGACTCAAACAAAATCTTGTTGGCTGATAGGAGTACATAGAAGATGCAGCAATTCTTTACCTGGGGGCTGCTAACCTGGACTGCTGACTCTGTCACTAATTAGCTGGGTGACCTCGGGCAAGTTACTTAATCTCTCTGTGCTTCAGTTTTCTCATCTGTAAATGGGAGATGATAAGATTCTCACTTCATCAAGGATGTTATGAGGATTAAATGTGTCAAGCGCTTAGAACAGTGCCCAGAACACAGTAAGGTCTAAATAAATGTCTGCTAAATAAATAAACTTGAAACAAGCCTGAAAGTCTTTTTGTTTTGTTTTGTTTTGTTTTTTGAGACAAAGTCTCGCTCTGTTGCCCAGGCTGGAGTGCAGTGGTACAATCTTGGCTCACTGCAACCTCTACCTCCTGGGTTCAAGTGATTCTCAAGTCTCAACCTCCCAAGTAGCTGGGATTATAGGCACGTGCCACCACACCTGGCTAATTTCTGTACTTTTAGTAGAGATGGGATTTTACCATGCTGGTCAGGCTGGTCTTGAACTCCTGATTTCAAGAGATCCTCCCGCCTTGGCCTCCCAAAGTGCCAGGATTACAGGCATGAGCCACCTCGCCTGGCCTAAGTTAAGGCTTTTTTAAATTTTTCTTTTTGAGATAGAGTCTCACTTTATTGCCCAGGCTGGAGTGGAGTGGCGCAATCTCAGTTCACTGCAACTTTGCCTCCCGAGTTCAAGCAATTCTCCTGTCTCAGCCTCCCCGAGTAGCTGGGATTACAGGCGCCCGCCACTGCGCCTGGCTAATTTTGTATTTTTAGTAGAGACGGGATTTCACCACATTGGCCAGGCTGGTCTCGAACTCCTGACCTCAAGTGATCCACCCACCTTGGCCTCCCAAAATGCTGGCATTACAGGCATAAGCCATTGTGCCCGGCCAATCCTGAAAGTCTTAACATTTGTGTTTTCAAAATGGGGATTCATTTTGAAATAAATAAATAAATCCTAGTCAAAATATAATCATGGAGCTGAAATGAACCTGGAGGAGTCCTGGGTAGGTTGGATGGGGAGTGCCTTGAGGAGGCCAAAACAGGGAAGGGATGCCCAGCTGGAAGACACTGAGGTTCAGACAGCTTCAGAAACTTGCCCTGGGGACACACAGCAATTACAGAACCTGAGTTTCAACCCCAACTCTCTCTTCCCTGGTGCCTCCCTGACTGGGAAAATCTTTTTTCTTTTCTTTTTTTTTTTTTTTTTTTTTGAGACAGACTTTCGATCTGTTGCCCAGGCTGGAGTGGCATGGTCTCAGCTCACTGCAACCTCTGCTTCCCGGGTTCAAGTGATTCCCCTGCCTCAGCCTCCCAAGTAGCTGGTATTATAGGCATGCACCACCACGCCTGACTAATTTGTGTATTTTTTGTAGAGACGGGGTTTCACTATGTTGGCCAGGCTGGTCTCGAACTCCTGATCTCAAGTCGTCCGCCTGCCTCGGTCTCCCACTGACTGGGGGAAAATCTTGATGATTAGGGGGCTGCAGATCTGGGGGCCACTAGTGGCCCATTAGCAAATGTGGCCCTTTCCTTTCAGACCTCCAGGACAAATATAGGCCATCTTGTTTCCCTCCAGATGCTAGGGAGCTCATTCCTGAGCCAAGGTCTGGAAGGAGAACTATGATCTGGAAAGTCTTCTGTAGCCTCTCTCAAGCTTTCAAGAGCCACTCCTGATTGGACTCAATTGAGGACCTTAAGCAGGGACCAGGTTGCACCACCCCAAAACTAGCTTCATCTCACTCACCAACTGATTCCTGAAATTCCTCAGTAGCTGTCTCACCTGTATCTGTGTGTAGAGGTTGTTGATTATCTGACTGAGCTCAAGGTTTGAATCCTGATTGGAAGACGTCACCACCCCCTACCCTACCCGCACCCCAGGAGGGATTACCTCTGTCTTGTTTGCACCCCAGCAAGAAGGAGATGGAGAGAGGCTTTGGCAGGTTGGGTTAGGGAGAGAGACCACGAGGAAACTTGGGGTCTGAAGCTGTGGATTTCAAGGCAGTCTTTTAAGGATTGTTTTAGAGATTGGGGAGGCGGGTGATGTGTAATGTTTAGAAACGTGCCTGGTACATGCCTGGCTCATTAATGGGGCTAGGCAGGGAGTGGCAGAGAGGAAAGGAAGAGGGGGAGATTTAGGAAGAGAGAGAAAGCCCCAAGAGATGGCCATGAGTCTGTGCAGGGCAGAGATCCCTGCCTCCAGCACCTAACACCCACCCTCCCTTCCTGGTTGCTTTTAGGGGTGCAGTGGGGGAGCAGAGGCTGGCCTAGGGAGGGAGAGGCCTTCATTATCCCACTACCCAGGGGGCAGAGCTTTGCCTGCCCTAGGAGAAGGGCCCAGGGGGAGTTCTGGTTTACCCCAGGCTGTCTGGGGGAGCCGGTTCCTGTCCTTAAAACATTTTCTTTCCTTTGTTTTTGTAGAGACAGGGTCTCGCTATGTTGCCCAGGCTAGTCTTGAACTCCTGAGCTCAAGCAATCCTCCCACCACAACCTCACAAAGTATTGAGATTATAGGCATGAGCCACCCTGCCTGGCCCCTTAAAGCATTAAGATTTGGGTGCTGAAGTCTCCCAGTCTCCTTTGTTCTACCGAGACAGTTCGTTTGTTTAAGTTAAGAGTTTGGAAGTCAGGCAGGCTGGAGTTGGAGCTCAGCAACCTCTGAACCCCCAACCCTCACCTGTCTACAGGATAACGTGATGGGGGGAATTGGGGAGGATCATGAGGCATTAGCAAGCCCAGTGCACAGCACGCTGACCCCCAGGCACTGGACTCCCCCTGGTTATTGCTCTGATAACCTCCGAACGGCTGCTATACTGCTCTGTCCCGCCTGGAGAAGGGACGAGGGTAGAGCATTGATGGGAGAGCTCTGGGCTGAAAAGCCAGAAACAGCTTTATCTGCAGAATTCAGGGAAAGTTGAAATCTCAGAATTAGGGCCTTGGGCGAGTGGAGGGAGGGCGGATATTCAAGTGGATGACAATCTGGTTGTTTATAAGTTGCTGGCTGTTGGAACAGGAGTCTAGCTGGGCCTCACCTCCCCCGATCCCTTGGCACCAGATGATAGAGAGTGGCGCCATCCTGGCCACAGGATGGTGAGCCCATTGGGCAGATACCCCTCCCCACCCCTGACAGAGAGCAGAACCTGGAGGAGAGAGGTAGTGGAGGGGGAAAGGAGGCTACACATTTTTCTGCATTTGGGAGGGAAGAGAGATGACGCTTTCTTTTCTGATATAAAGCAGTTCTCTTAGCAACTCATTCATTCATTCAAAAAGTATTTAGGAAGTGTTTCCCGAGTGCTATAACACTAGTTCACAGGAATATAAACACTTGGAGGCAAGGTTTTCTGTGTTTTGTTTACTGCTGTTGTCCAAGTTCCCAGTAGATGCTCAGTGAACATTTATTGAATGAATGAATGAATGAATGAATGAATGATGGATGGATGGATGGACGCACGCCAGCATTGCGCTAGACACTGAAAATACAGTGGTGACCAAGCCACATCTCTCATCCCTCAGGAAACTCCATGGACTCCCATCCTCTGGTCCGCTCCCCATCTTCACCCCTAATCTTGAACTCCCAGTAGGGCCCCACCAATGGTGGCTGGGCCTGAAATGGACAGGGCTGTATTTTTGTTTTTTTTTTTATGATCCAGTTGGCTAAAAGCCCTACCCCTGAAGATGCCTCTACAAAGGATCTCATTCCCTTGAGGAGGTGTGGCCAACCTTGTCTGGGAACCCTGTTGTTTGGTTCGCCTTACATACAAGGAATGAACTGGTCTCAGTTTCTTTTTCAACACGTGATATGGTTTGCCGAATCGACTCTGATGGGACCCATACGGATCTCTCCCCTACAGTAATAATAATAATAATAGGCAGTTGTTGTTTTTTTTTAGTATAACTACATGCCAGGCGTCATGTGCTTTCTTTCATTGAATTCTTTTTTTTTTTTTTTTTTTTTTTTGAGACGGAGTCTCACTCTTTTGCCAGGCTGGAGTGCAGTGACACCATCTCGGCTCACTGTAACCTCCGACTCCCTGGTTCGAGTGATTCTCCTGCCTCAGCATCCCGAGCAGCTGGGTTTACAGGCATGCGCCATCACGCCCAGCTGATTTTTGTATTTTTAGTAGAGATGGGGTTTCACCATGTTGGCCAGGATGGTCTCAATCTCCTGACCTCATGATCGAGAGATCCTGCCTCAGCCTTCCAAAGTGTTGGGATTACAGGCGTGAGCCACAGCACCCGGCCTGAATTCTTTCGCAACCGTATGGGGTAGGTACAGTTTTTAAATTATTAATATTATTTTTGCATTTTTCTTGTTTATTGAGATGAGGTCCCACTCTGTTGCCCAGGCTAAAGTGCAGTGGTTCCATCGCAGCTCACTGCAGCCTCAGTATCCCAGGTTGAAGCGATCCTCCCACCTCAGCCCCTCCAGTAGCTGGGACTGCAGGTACACGCCACTACGGCCGGCTAATTTTTTTGTTTTGGTTTTTTGTAAAGACGGAGTTTGCCATGTTGCCCAGGCTGGTCTCAAACTCCTGGACTCAAGCAATCTTCCCACCTTGGCCTCCCAAAGTGCTGGGATTACAGGCGTGAATGCCACGCCCAGCCAGATACAATTATTATCTGCCTTTTACACACAGACACTGAGCTCTCTTACTGCAGGATTTCAATGTATCTTTACAACAATCCAGCAAAACAGGTAATGTAATTGTCTGCATTTTGCAGACAAGAAAATCAGCTCAGAGAGCTTAAGTAACTTGCCCAAGGTCACACAGAACTGGCAAACGGTGTGTCTGGGATTCAAACCCAAGCAGTTTGACTGCAGAGCCCACTCTATTCACCTCAGCCTACCTCTCCTCAGCTTCTCGGTGTCATCCGAGAGGTGAATGTGGAGAAGGAGGGAAATTCTTTTCTCTGCGACATGGCTCTCCAAGCCTTTGGTTCACCCACAGCCAAGTGTAAGGTTTCAGCTTTTCACAATGCCAGGAACCACCCTGGGTCACCGTGCAGGTGAAGATTTTAATCTCCCCCAACAAAGACGGTACTGAGCTCCTGGCCTTCAGGGCACCACATTCCCAGCCTTCTAATTTCCCTGGAGGCCTGGCTTCCTCAAACCAGATGGCCTTCCTAGGGGATGAGGGAGCCCTGGACCCTGGGCCTCCCTCCCAAGGCTTTGGATCCAAGACCAGCCACTATTCCGGCACAAGGTGGGGAATGCATGGCCCAGACCAGGGCCCAGAAGGGCAAAGCTGGATTTCAGAGTTGGCAGGAAATGGAGACAGAGCAGGAAACAGAAGGAGCTAAGAGAAAGAGAAAATGCCACCGTTCTTTCCCTTTCTTATCTCTGAGTCATGCCTTTCAACTGGTGTTTGGCAAAGAGCATGTTTATTTAATAAACCACGATGCCATGGAACCCGTTCTGGAGGTCTAGGGCACAGGGAGCCCAGCTGACCCAGCATGTATAAGCACTTACTATAGAACAGGTATGGGAGTCTAGTGCAGTGGCTCACACCTGTAATCCCTGCACTTTGGGAGGCCAAGGTGGGAGGACTGCATGAGCCCAGGAGTTTGAGACCAGCCAGCTTGGGCAACATAGTGAGACTATCTCTACAAAAAAAAATTTTTTTTTAATTAGCCACATGTGGTGACACCTGTAGTCTCAGCTACTTGGGAGGCTGAGGCAGGAGGATCTCTTGAGCCCAGGAGTTCAAGGCTGCAGTGAGGCGTGATCATGCCACTGCACTCCAGCCTGGATGACAGAGACCCTGTCTCTTAAACAAACCAAGTACGGTTTTGCCTGAGTCTTCTCATTTAATCTGCACACAATAACCCTATCAAATAAATATATCCTCATCATCACCATTACCAACTTCATGGTCACCATCACCGCCATCCTCCTCATCACTATCACCATCACCATCATCACCATCATGATCACCATCTCCATCCTCACCATCCTCACCATCACCATCATCACCATCTCCATCCTCACCATCCTAACCATCCTAACCATCATCACCATCACCATCTCCATCCTCACCATCATCACCATCATGATCACCATCACCCTCACCATCACCTCCATCATCACCGTCATCACCATCACCATCCTCACCATCTCCATCCTCACCATCATCACCATCACCCTCAACATCACCATGATCACCATCACCCTCACCATCACCTCCATCATCACCGTCATCGCCATCACCATCCTCACCATCTCCATCCTCACCATCATCACCATCACCCTCAACATCACCTCCATCATCACCGTCATCACCATCACCATCCTCACCATCTCCATCCTCACCATCATCACCATCACCCTCACCATCACCTCCATCATCACCGTCATCACCATCACCATCTCCATCCTCACCATCATCACCATCATGATCACCATCACCCTCACCATCACCTCCATCATCACCATCATCATCACCACCACCATCCTTACCATCTCCATTCTCACCATCATCATCATCATCACTACATCATCCCCATCATCACCATCGCCATCTCCATCCTCACCATCATCACCATCATCCTCACCATCTCCTCCATCATCACCGTCATCACCATCACCATCCTCACCATCTCCATCCTCACCATCATCACCATCACCCTCAACATCACCATCATCACCATCACCCTCAACATCACCATGATCACCATCACCCTCACCATCACCTCCATCCTCACCATCTGCATCCTCACCATCATCACCATCAGGATCACCATCCCCATCATCGCCATCACCTCCATCATCCCCATCACCATCCTCACCATCATCATCATCACTACATCATCCTCATCATCACCATCACCACCCTCACCATCACCACAGTCAGGATCACCACAATTATCACTATTCTCACCATCATCCCCATCACCATCACCATCCTCACCATCCTCACCATCATGATCACCACCACCATCATCATGATCACCCTCACCATCACCTCCATCATCACCATCATCATCACCATCACCATCCTCATCATCCTCACCATCATCACCATCATGACTAACAGCAACATTATGGCTACTCACACGGCTTCCCAGACCCAAGACCCAGCCCACAGCTGGGGAAACAGACCCAAAGGACATGATAACACCTCATCTCCTAGAAAGATAGCTAAGAATTTGGGCTCTAAAGCCTGAGAGACCTAAATTTGATCCCTAGCTCTGCCACTTTTGAGCTGTGTGACTTCAGGCAATTGACCTAACCTCTCTGAACCTCTTCGGCCTTGTCTGTAAAATGGTAACAATCACAGTTCCTCCTCACAGGGCTGTGGTGAGAGGCACATGAGCTAATGCCTGTGAAGCCCTGGCACAAGACCTAGCTGAAATCATAAAAGGAAAACAAACACAGAAGCACACTCTGCAAAGGGAGCAGCAGTTAAGGGAATCACTCAGGGTGTCTGGCCGGGAGTTCCCAGCAGCTCAGTCTCTGGATTGCAAGAAGCAGGTGTTGCTCAGTGTGAGAAGAGAGCCAGCGTGGGGACACAACTGGAGAGACCACTCAAGGGCCCTTTTTCTTCTCAAGGAGCCAGGGTGTGGAGGGGTGGGAGGGGGAGCTTTTGTGTGGAGCAGGGTCAAGAGTTCAGAGCTGATGCTGCAGCCAATCCGGAATGAGAGAGATCAGGGAGCAGGATCCTTTTCCAAGCTGCACGGAGGAGTTCTCAGGGAAAACTCCTTCCTGCTCCTATCCCAAAGGGTCCCCCAGAGCTGCCAGCACACACCCCCACTATGCATGATGCTATTTCCTTCTGGGCTCATCTCTCTTTTTGATGATTTGCTTCTGAATAGCAATAAAGGTGGGCACCCAAGGTCAGTGCTATCCCAGGGAATCCTGAGGGGCTTGTCTCTGGCCTCTAGGGCTGCCACAAATGGCTGTGGGGTTTGTGTGCTGCCGACTCCAGGGATGTCACTGTCATTCACATAGACTACATACATGATGAAGAATGCTCCTTGGAGTTGTATAGTACACAGCCTGTACAACCATACAGGGCTACCCTGCCAGCCTCCTTCTTCCTGCAGAAGGTACAGAACTGTCTTGAGTGCCTCAGCTCCAGCTGCAGCTCAAGGCAGAGAAAGGTTGAGTGGTGTCTACATGCGAATCAAGATGCAAACAGCATAAGTTTGCTGCTCAAGGCTTGTTCTGGAGAAGATTGCATCTGGGCATTGTGGTGACTGGTGGTGGTGGTAGATTATTGATTGTCTTTAATATAGATTATCAGGAATCAGTATAGCAAAGTGGTTATGAGAGCAGGCTCTGGAGCAAACAGACAGTTTCTTTCTTTCTTTTTTTCTTTTTTTTTTTTTTTTGAGACGGAGTTTCACTCTTGTTGCCCAGGCTGGAGTGCAATGGCTTGATCTTGGCTCACCGCAACCTCCGCCTCCCAGGTTCAAGCAATTGTCCTGCCTCAGTGTCCCAAGTAGCTGGTATTATAGGCATGCACCACCATACCCGGCTAATTTTGTATTTTTAGTAGAGACAGGGTTTCTCCATGTTGGTCAGGCTGGTCTTGAACTCCCAACCTCAGGTGATCCACCCACCTTGGCCTCCCAAAGTGCTGGGATTACAGGTGTGAGCCACTGCTCCCGGCCCTTAGACACGGTTTCAATTTTGCTCTGCTACTTACTCACACTGTATGACTTTGGGCAAATCACCTGACATCTCTGTGCTTCCGTTTCCTTGTCTAAAACACAAGTATATAATAATATGCATGAGTGTAGTGTAGCTCTCCCTGTCTTGCAAAGAGGCCATGAGAAGGAAATGAGATAATGCGGATAAAGCTAAGCACAGTGCCTGCTGCACAGTAAGTGAACACTAAGGGCCAACGAAATTGCCAGACAGAAAGGTGGGGTGCAGAGTCACCTGTTGGAAGGCAGCTCCCTGAAATCCTGCCAGCGTGATGGAGGATTTGGGGCCCAATCATTGGCCTAGGGCCAGATCAAGTCGGTACTTGATTGGGTCTTGTCAACACAAACTTTTCATAATCAAGTGCTACTAAGGTTTCTGAGACTGTGCAGAGGCGATTCTGTGTGTAAACACCAGGAAGGAGAAGAAGGCCTGCAATCTGGGCTTCCTTGCCCTCAGTTAATTCCTTCAGCCTAGAGGTCTGAAGACTATGGCCCAAAGGCCCATGTTTGGTCCACCAGCTGTTTTTTGTGCAGCTTGTGAGCTAAGAATGGTTTTTACATGGTTGGAAAAAAAAAAAAGAAGAATCACATTTCATGACACAGACAAATCACATGAAATTCAAAATTTGGTGTTCATAAGTGAAGTGTGGTTGAAATATAGCCACGCCCACTCATTTACATGTTAACTACAGCTGCTTTGGCACTATGAGGGCAGCACTGAACGGCCATAATGACTGTATCACCCAAAGGCTAAAATACTGCTATCTGGCCCTTTCCCGAAAAAGTTTGCTGACTCTTGCTCTAGCTTTGTGGCTCCCAAACTCTGCTGCACATATTATCAAATTATCTAGGAAACATTTTATTTATTTATTTATTTATTGAGACAGAGCTCTCTCTGTCACGCAGGCTGGAGTGCAGTGGCGAGATCTCAGCTCACTGCAACCTCCGCTCCCAGATTCAAGCGATTCTCCTGCCTCAGCCTTCCAAGTAGCTGGGATTACAGGCGCCTGACACCATGCCCAACTAATTTTTATATTTTTTTGTAGAGACAAGGGTCTCAAACTCCTGGGCTCAAGTGATCCTCCCACCTCAGCCTCCCAAAGTGCTCGGATTACAGGTGTGAGCCACCTTGCCCGGCCACGTCTCAAATGTTGACATGCACACAGGTCGCTAGGGGTCTTAAAATGCTGATTCTGATTCAGTAGGTCAAGTGGGGCCTGGATTTTGTGTCTTTAACAAGCTGATGATGTCAGTGCTGCTAGTTCTGGTGCCATACTTGGAAGAGTAAAGTGGTGGGCTGGTGCTTCTCAAACTTTAGCATGGCCAGAACCTCCTGGAAGGCTATTAAAACAGGATTTGCCTTTCTTTCTTTCTTTGGTTTTTTTTTTTTTGAGGTGAAGTTTTTCTCTTGTTGCCCAGGCTGGAGTGCAATGACACGATCTTGGCTCACCACAACCTCCGCCTCCCATGTTCAAGCGATTCTCCTGCCTCAGCCTCCCTAGTAACTGGGATTACATGCATGTGCCAACACACCTGCCTAATTTTTGTATTTTTTTTTTTAGTAGAGATGAGGTTTCACCATGTTGGCCAGGCTGGTCTTGAACTCCTGACCTCAAGTGATCCTCACACCTCAGCCTCCCAAAGTGCTGGGATTACTGGCGTGAGCCACCGCGCCTGGATGGAGGATTTGCCTTTCTAACAAGCTCACAGGTGATGATGTTTCAGCCAGTCTGGGGACCAGTCTTGGAGAACCGCTGCCCTTAGCTCTACACTGACTCTCCCCTAGGGTGGGGGAACCCTGAGGTCCCACAGAAGGTGGTATTTTTATTCTCTCTGAGGCCTGACTCCTTGACATCCAGTTTTCATGGAGGGAATTAGGTGTCAGTTGGCTTCTTCAGTCAACTGTCTCTTACCAGACTCAAGCGGCTTCCTCAAGTTCAAACCCATGACTTAAAGATATAATTGGAGTTGGGAGGGAGCAGAAGTTCTTGTCCATGTGTTGCAAACCTCTTCCCCATTCCAGGGGGTTCTGATCCATGCAGTTGACAGCCGAGGCTCCCTCCGAGGAGCTTTCACATTAGATACCACAATGGGCCTCTACACAAACAAATTTGAGCTCCTGACATGAGGTCTTCGGCAGGCCCTGGCCTTCAGCTTCAGGCCTGGAGCCCCAGGGATGACAGGGGAAGGCCACACCCCCACGGAGAACTGTGGCTGCTGCAGCGTCAAGGACAGGGGCAGGGCCCTCTCTTGGGTCAGGCTGGGCCCAGAGCCGTCGCCTCAACTGCCTTGAACAAGAATGACCATCTAAGCCCCAGTTGGTTTCCCGGAGTCCTTGAACTCGAGGGTACTGGTGGCCAGATCTGGATAGGTGAGCTTAAGGAGATCAGAGATTATGAATTGCTGAATTCTCTTCCTGGACTTTATTTTATTTTATTATTATTTTTGAGGAGGAGTCTCACTCTTATTGCCCAGGCTGGTGTGCAGTGGCGCGATCTTAGCTCACCACAACCTCCGCCTCCCAGGTTCAAGCAATTCTCTTGCCTCAGTCTCCTGAGTAGCTGGGATTACAGCATGCGCCAGTACACCTGACTAATTTTGTATTTTTAGTAGAGACAGGGTTTCTCCATGTTGGTCAGGCTGGTCTCGAACTCCCAACCTCAGGTGATCCACCTGCCTCAGCCTCCCAAAGTGCATTACAGGTGTGAGTCACCATGCCTGGCCTATTTTATTTTTTTGAGACAGAGTCTCACTGGGTCGCCGAGACTGGAGTGCAGTGGTATAATCTCAGCTCACTGCAACCTCTGCCTCCAGGGTTCAAGGGATTATTCTCCTGCCTCAGCCTCCCAAGTAGCTGGGACTACACCACACCCAGCTAATTTTTGTATTTTTAGTAGAGACCAGGGTTCACCATGTTGGCCAGGCTGGTCTGGAACTCCTGACCTCAAGTGATCCTCCTGCCTCAGACTCCCAAAGTGCTGGGATTGGAGGCATGAGCCATGGCACCCGGCCTTCTTCCTGGACTCTCAATAGCATCATCTGCTTGCCTCTTGCTGGGACTTCTTCCTCTGAAGGCCCCGCCTGCGGGGTGGGGTTGTGAGCAGAGATGGTGTCTACTGTCCATCCCAGGCAGGGCTATCAAGTCCCATAGGATGAGACAGCACAAAGCGCCTGTACCCTGGGAAAGGCAGGGGTATTACGGGGGCTTGGATAGGCCCTCAGGCAAACCCTTGCTCTCCAATCTCCAGCAGGGTGACCCTGAGCAGCTGTCTATGTTGCAGAGGCAATGATGGCCCCCCCGCCTCCGACTCAGAGCATTGACTCAAGGATTAAACAAGATTATGGCTTAAAGTGCCATGACAGTTCCTGGCACATTAGGTATTCAGCAGATGGTGGCTGCTATTATCAGCATAATAATAGATATTGGCCAAACACAGTGGCTCACACTTGTAATCCTGGTGCTTTGGGAGGCTGAAGCAAGAGGATCACTTGAGTCCAGGAGTTTGAGATCAGCCTGGACAACGTGGTGAAACCCTGCCTCTACAGAAAAGATACAGAAATTAGCCAGACATGGTGGTGTGCACCTGTAGTCCCAGCAACTCAGGAGGCTGAGGAGGGAGGTTCGCTTGAGCCCGGAGCCAAACATTGAAGTAAGCTGAGATAGCAACACTGCACTCTGGCCTGGGTGACAGAGTGAGACCCTGTCTCTAATAATAATAATGGGTGTTAATTATGATGATTTAGTTATGTAAACTGCCCCGACACAAACTCTCTTCCATTCCCTTGGAGCCTTCCAGATACAACAGTTTTTGTTTTTTTTTTTCACGGCTGAAAAGCACCTATTTGGCCGCACCTATATTCATTCCCATATTAAACCGACATTTAAGTGCCTACAGTATGCCGGCCATTGATCTAGGTCAGCACTATCCAACGTGCATAAAACACAAGCCACAGATTGGAATGACATAAACAATTTAAAATTTTCTCTTTTTTTCTTTATTGAGACTCTAACCTGTCACCCAGGCTAGAGTGCAGTGTGACATGGTCATGGCTCACTGCAGCCTCGACCTCCCAGGCTCCAATGATCCTTCCACCTCAGCCTCCCAGGACTGCAGGTCCACGCCACCATGCCTGGCTTTTTTTTAATTTGTATGTTTTGTAGGGGCAGGGTCTTGCTATGTTGCCCAGGCTAATTTTGAGTTCCTGGTCTCAAGCAATCCTCCTGTCTGGGCCTCCCAAAGTGCTGGGATTACAGGCATGAGCCACTGTGCCTGGCCCAGCAATGTAAAATTGTCATAGCCACATTTTAAAAAGTAAAAATAAACAGATCAAACTAATTGTGATAATATATTTCATTGAACCCATATATCCAAAATATTACTTCAACAATATAATCAATATTAAAAACTGTTTGTGAGTTTTTAATATTCAATATGTCTTTTAAAATGTTTAATTGTGGAAAATACATGTGTATAACATAAAATTTATACTGTGACCATTTTTAAGTGTACACTTCAGTGGTATTAACTGCATCCACATTACTGGTCCTCAGAAAACATTCTGGGTGCCAGGCATGGTGACTCACACCTATAATTCCAGCACTTTGGGAGGCCAAGGTGAGCAGATCACCTGAGGTCAGGAGTTCGAGACCAGCCTGGCCAACATGGTGAAACCACGTCTCTACTAAAAATATACACACAAAAAAAAAAAATTAGCTGGGCATTGTGGCACACGCCTATAATCCCAGCTACTCAGGAGGCTGAGGCAGGAGAATTGCTTGAACCCAGGAGGTGGAGCTTATAGTGAGCAGAGATCGCACCACTGCACTCCAGCCTGGGTAACAAGAGTGAAACTGTGTCTCAAAAAAAAAAAAAAAAAAAACATTCTGGGGCTACAGAGGAGGGAGGACTTCCATCACAAAGAACTTCTTGGAGGAGGTGGCACTGGAGCTGGGCCTAGAAAAAGGTAGAGGATTTGTGGGTAGAGGCAAAAGTTTTGCACTACAGGACTGAGTAACAGCATGAGTGAAAGTGTGGTGGTGGGAATCCCCCAGAGTACCCATGGGCTCCAGCGTGTGGTTGCATGGGTGTGGGATGCAATTAAGAAGCTTCTCATAGGCACTGATCTCTCTCCATGCCAGACTCTGTGCTAGGTGCTTCATATTTACAATTTAATCTTCACACCAACCCAATGAAATCAGTACTATTTTCCCCTCATTTTACAGATGGGGAAACCAAGGCACAGAGAGGGTGAGTAAATTCCACAGGGTCACACAGTGAGTAAGTGACTGAGCTGGGATTCGAACCCAACTTCTTAACCACTACCCCATTGTAAAGGAAAGTGCGGGGAATTAAAGGAGACATCTAGGCTGAGACCAGGTTATAAGGTGTCTTGGAAGCCAGCTAAGGGGTATGTGGAGGGGGAGGGTCTTTATTCTATAGACACCAGGAGCCCCTGAAAGTTTCTGACAGGAGCGTGACATAGACAGCTAAGCCTCGGGGAAGTGGAGCCAAAGACTGAATCTTTCATTTACTGAGCAGGGACATTCTTCTTACAGCACGAGTCCTTTTTTTTTTTTTTTTTTTTGAGTCAAAGTCTTGCACTGTCATCTGGGCTGGAGTACAGTGGGCGTGATCTCGGCTCACTGCAACCTCTCTCCCAGGTTTATGCAATTCTCCGGCTTCAGCCTCCCGAGTAGCTGGGATTACAGGCGCCTGCCACCATGCCCGGCTAATTTTTTGTATTTTTAGTAGCAATGGGGTTTCACTACATTGGCAGACTGGTCTCGAACTCCTGATCTCAGGTGATCCACCCACCTTGGCCTTTCAAAGTGCTGGGATTATATGCGTGAGCTACCTCACCTGGCCCAGCACCAGTTCTTCCTAAGGCAGACTTGCAATTAAGTATCTAAACTCAGCAGCCACCTACACATTTCATCCTTCTTTCTCTCTAATGAATTACAGTAGCCGATGCTCATTCAACACGATGCTAAGAGGCTTATATACATTTTAACCTCAGACAACTGAGGCTCAGAGAGGTGATGCGATTTTGCCAAGATCACCCAGCCAGTAAGAGATGGGATGAAGATGTCACCTAAGTCTGTCTAACTCAAAAGCTCACTTTTTCTTTTTTGGAGGCAGGGTCTCACTCTGTTGTCCAGGCTGGAGTACAGTGGTACAATCATAGATCACTACAGCCTGGAAGTTCTGGGCTCAACCGAACCTCTTACCTCAGCCTCCCAAGTAGCTGTGAACACAGGCATGCACCACTTCACGCAGCTATTTTTTTATTTGTTTGTTTTGTTTTGTTTTGTAGAGATGGTGGTCTCACTATATTGCCCAGGCTGGTCTGAACTCCTGGCTTCATGCAATCCTCCAACACTGGCCTCTCAAAGTGCTGGAATTATAGGACTGAGCCACTGCCACCTGGCACATTTTTAATAATAATAATATCATTTCTGTTTCCCAAAGTAAAACAGAGAAAGAAAACTATAGCTCGACCTCCTACATGAGCCTCCAAACATTATCAGGTTGACCTTATTTTTCTGACCCTGTTCTGGGACACTGCCTTGTATTCCCAGTGGAATAACCACCTCCCTTCTCCCCTTCTACCCATCCCACCCCACACCCCACACAAAGGCTTGGCAGAAACTACCCTCTCCAAGTTGCCTCCAGCATTGGCAGGGAGGGAGCAGATGAAACTGACCACACGCTTCCCTGCTCGCTGTCAACACATACCACCCATCCTGGGCAAGTGGCCACTTCCATGACTGGGGAAGGGCAAGGCCATTGGCACCCCCAAGTCCTTGGTGTCCACTGGGACACAATGACATGGCTCCTGGCATAGGGCCTGGTGGGTGGGGTGTTTTCCCATGTAATTGAACTTGTACAGGATAAAGCCTGCTGCAGCTGCGTGCTCTGGCAATAAGGAAAGCAAACACAGCAATAAGACTCTGTCAACAAGGGTATGGGAGAAAGGGGCCATCCCGGAAATGCAAGTTCTGGTACAGCCACCTCCTCTGAAATCCCTTTTTGATTCACCCCATCCCCAACAGGACAGGTCCAGAAATTGTGAGAAGAGTTGTAGGCTGCTAGAGACACAAGGCAGATTTTTCTAGTTGAACACTCTCCCTTTTGGTTGCTTTTATGAATTTTTTTTTTTTTTTTTTTGAGACTGGAGTCTCACTCTGTTGTCCTGGCTGGAGTGCCATGGCACGATCTGGGCTCACTGCAACCTCCGCCTCCCGGGTTCAAATGATTCTCCTGCCTCAGCCTCCCAAGTAGCTGGGATTACCTGTGTGCACCACCATGCCCTACTAATTTATGTATTTTTAGTAGAGATGGGATTTCACCATGTTGGCCAGGCTGGCCTCAAACCCTTGACCTCAAGTAATCTGCCCATCTCAGTCTCCCAAAATGCTGGGATTACAGGTATGAGCCACCAGGCCTAGGCTCTTTTTTTAAAAAAATTTTTTTAACTGTAAAAGTAACACAATTTTGGATAACAGATGCAAATATCAGAATGCAAGTTGAAGTGTGCATCTGACCTTAACTTCTTTTACAAAACCCTGTTCTGCCAAATAGTAGAAACTTAATTCCAACCAATCCAGCATCTTCCCAGACCCTTACTCCAGGGTTGCACCTAAATTCAAGGAAGGAGGCTAGACATGGAGACTCACACCTGTAACCCCAACACTTTGAGAGGTCAAGGCAGAAGGATTTCTTTAGGCCATGAGTTTGAGACCAGCCTGGGCAACATAGTGAGACCCTGTCTCTAAAATAAATAAATCAATCATTAATTAATTAAAAATAGCCACACACCTGTAGTCTCAGCTACTTAGCTACTCGGGAGACTGAGGTGGGAAGATCTCTTGAGCCAGGGAGTTTGAGGCTGCAGTGAGCTATGATTGCACCACTGGCTCTCCAGCCTGGGCAACAGAGTAAGACCTTGTCTCTAAAGTAAACAAAAAAATTCTTGGAAGCTTAATATTTTTTAAGTCTGTATTTCCTGCTGCCCTACAATCATCTTTGCCTAACAATCGATTTTTTTCATATACTTAGAATCTTGGGTTTTTTTCCAAGCAGCATTCTATTATAAGCTTTTTTCCATTTTGCTATTAAAAAATATCTTCTCATTTATTATTTTTATGATGTAAGCAATATATGTTCATTGTAGGAAAGTTACAAAGCACAGATAAACTAAAAACAATTTTCAAAAAATAACTCAGCCAGGCACAGTGACTCATGCCTGTAATCCCAGCACTTTTCGGGGCTGAGGCAGGTATATCACGAGGTCAGGAGATCAAGACCGGCCTGGCCAATATGGTGAAACTCCATCTCTACCTAAAATACAAAAACTAGCTGGATGTGGTGGCACAAGCCTGTAGTTCCAGCTGCTCGAGAGGCTGAGGCAGGAGAATCACTTGAAACAGGGAGGTGGAGGTTGCAGTGAGCCGAGATCGCGCCACTGCACTGCAAAGTGGGCTACAGAGTGAGACTCCATCTCAAAAACAACAACAACAAAAATTCAAGATCCTGCTACCCAGAGACAATCATTATAAACATTCTGGTTAATGCCATCTGTATTTTTTTTTTCCTATACACATAGATGCATATAAAACCACAGGGGGTTTTTTTTGTTTTGTGTGTTTGTTTTAAGGTGTACTCTCACTCTGGTGCCCAGGCTGGAGTATAGTGGTGCAATCTCTGCTCACTGCAACCTCCATCTCCCAAGGTTCAAGCGATTCTCCTGCCTCAGTCTCCCACTAGCTGGGATTACAGGTATGCGCCACCACACCCAGCTAATTTTTTTGTATTTTTAGTAGAGATGGGGTTTCACCATGTTGGCCAGCCTGGTTTCGAACTCCTGACCTCAAGTGATCCACCCGTCTCAGCCTCCCAAAGTGCTAGGATTAGAGGCATGAGCCATCGCACCCAGCCATTATTTTTTATTTTTACAAATTTATGGGAAACAAATGCAGTTTTCTACATGGATATACTACCTAGTGGTGAAATTGGGCTTTCAGTGTAACTGTCACCCCAATAGTGTACATATACCCATTAGGCAATTCTCATTCCTAACCCCCTCCTACTCTCCAAGTCTCCAGTAACTATTATGTTCTTTTATTGCTAATGTTTTTGAGACAGGATCTTGCTCTGTCACCCCAGGCTGGAGTGCAGTGGTGCCATCATAGCTCACCGCAGCCTCAAACTCCCAGACTCAAGCAATCGTTCTGCCTCAGCCTGTCAAGAAGCTAGGACCATAGGTATGCACCACTATGCTCAGCTGTTTTTATATTTTGTAGAGATGGGATCTCGCTATGTTGCCCTGAGTGGTCTCAAACTCCTAGCCTCAAGTGATCTTCCCACCTTGACCTCTCAAAATGCTGGGATTACAGACAGGAGCTACCACGCCTAGCCTAACATAGTTTTTAAAATAATAATAATAATAGGCCGGGCACAGTGGCTCATGCCTGTAATCCCAGCACTTTGGGAGGCCAGGTAGGCGGATCACCTGAGGTCAGGAGTTCAAGACCAGCCTGGCCAACATGGCGAAACCCTGTCTCTACTAAGAATACAAAAATTAGGCATGGTGGCATGAACCTGTAATCCCAGCTACTCAGGAGGCTGAGGCAGGGAGAATCACTTGAACCCAGGAGGCAGAGGTTGCAGCAAGCCAAGACTGTGCCATTGCACTCCAGCCTGGGCGACAGAATGAGACTCCGTCTCAAAAATAATAATAATGATAATAATAATTACCTATTTTTCTTAATGGCTCCCTAATACCTCATCGTGTGCCTGTATCGTAGTTTGTGGAACCCTTCTGCTCTTGTGTGTTTAAGGTTTCTTGCCATGAGTTCTGTATCCATACAGAGAAGCTGGGCAGAGAGGATTTAGCCACCACAAGATGTGGTCACCTCTCAAACCAAAATGTGGTGCTTGGCCACCAGGTGAACAAGAAAATAACAAACCAGGAGCCCTCTGGCCTCATGACAAGACGGGTCCTCCAAGGTTCAACTCGTTGTCCAAAGGCCAGATGCATGCTTGTTTCTCCTTGAAAGGACATTCACAGCTGGGTGAGGTGGCTCACGCCTGTAATCCCAACACTTTGGGAGGCCGAGGGGAGTGGATCACAAGGTCAGGAGCTCAAGACCAGACTGACCAACATGGTGAAACCCCATCTCTACTAAAAACAACACAAAAAGTAGCCGGGTGCGGTGGCGTGTGCCTTTAGTCCCAGCTACTCAGGAGACTGAGGCAAGAGAATCGCTTGAACCAGGAGGCAGAGGTTGCAGTGAGCCAAGATCGTGCTACCGCGCTCCAGTCTGAGAGAAAGAGCAACTCCATCTCCAGAAAAAAAAAAAAAAAAAAAAAAAAGGACATTCACAAAGAAAAGAATAAACGGGAAGGTTTTTCTCGCAGCTATGACCACATCTTCTGTCTTTGAGTTTGAGGTCTTCCGGATCAGTTGGCAAGACATGTGTCAGGTTGATCCTGGGGATGGAGGTCGGTATCATCATAAAGCTGGCTGTGGAGAAACCCACAGAACGAGTCTTGTAAGGAAGCTGCCAGGCATAGCAGCTGGAGCCGACGGGTGTCTTTGAGTCACAAGTGGGAAGGTATCTTATCTAATCTGGCGAGTTTATAAGACAAGAAAGGATCTTTGCTGAATCTGTCACCTCATGCAGAGTGGCATGTGGAGATGGCTTTTAGATAGTGCACAGACAATTGTTTTTCATCTCATTAGTAATTATTTATGTTAAGGGGTATTAGAAGACATATGTAATTAGTAGCATCCAACCTGTGATTTTGTGGACATTCTTGCTTAGGACAAAACTAAAGTAGGTATTTAAGTAAAAAACAAGTGTGAGTCAACTTAAAGAAAGATATTAAGTAAATGATAGTATAATTGGTTCCCAGGGACAGCTTAGATCATGATGGGAACAAAGTCCATCCTTGTACATCTCAAAGTCAGCCCTTATGCATTAAGTACTTAGTCCCTGAGAATAGAAAGACAGCCAGCAGAGACCAGCCGGGTCAACATGGTAAAACCCCGTCTCTACTAAAAATACAAAAATTAGCTGGGCATGGTGGCACAAGTCTGTAATCCCAGCTACTCAGGAAGCTGAAGGAAGAGAATCGCTCGAACCAGGGAGTTGGAGTTTGCAGTGAGCCAAGATTGCACCACTGCACTCATGCCTGGCAATAGAATGAGACTCCATCTCAAAAAAAAAAAAAAAAAAAAAAGACAGCCAGCAATCTTTCACTCCAATCCTTGGTCTGCCTTTGCTGCAATAGGCCTCTGTCTTTAGAGACAGCTTCTCAGAGCTTCTTAACAAGCATGAGCCGGCCTCAAGAACCCAGAAGGTGCTGGAAACAGGCAGTGACCACAGATGCAACATCTGAGTTCTTAAAATCCGGAAGTGGGTCAGGTCAGTTTCAAATATGGAAGTCCTGTCCTGCAACAATTTGGTTAAATGCCTCTGAATCGTGGGTGGTAGTTTCGCCACCCATGCTATATCTTGAGGGTTTATTTTTGAAGTGAGTTTTTGTTTGTCTGTTTTTTGAGACAGGGTCTCACTCTGTCACCCAGGCTGGAGGGCAGTGGCACGATCACAGCTCACTGCAGCCTTGAACTCTCAGACTTAAGTGATCCTCCCACCTCAGCCTCCTGAGTAGTCGGGACTACAGGCATGCACTACCATACCCAGTTCATTTTTTAAGATTTTTTTTGTAGAGAGATGGTCACACTGTCTTGCCCAGGCTGGTCTTGAACTCCTGGGCTCAAGCGATCCTCCAACCTTGGCCCCCCAAAGTGCTGGGATTACAGGAATGAGCCACCATGTCTAGCCTGTTTATTTATTATTATTATTACTATTATTATTATTAGAGACAGGGTCTCGCTCTGTCACTCAGGCTGGAGTACAGTGGCACAATCATGGCTTATTGCAGCCTGAAAGCTCTGGGGTCAAATGATCCTCTCACCTCAGCCTCCTGAGGAGCTGAGACTACAGGTGTGTGCCACCACACCCTGCTAATTTTTGTATTTTTTGTTTCACCAACATGATTTCACCATGTTCCCCAGGGTGGTCTCAAACTCCTGGACTCAAGCAATCCTCCCGCCTCAACCTCCCAAAGTGCTGGGGCTACAGATGTGAACCCCTGTATCCAGCCTGTTTATTTTAAATGCTACAGTTTTCCTTTTGTATTTAGAAGACAATAATTTTTCTACTTGCATAATGAAGTGAACCACAGCTAATAAGAGCTGATGCGCCCATAGTGCTGTGAACTACACGTTATTTTAAGCACCCTCGGAGGTATGTGTAATATTGTCCTCTCTATGCACATGGGGGAGACAGAGACACAGAGATACCATGTAGCTTGCTCACAGTTGCACGGCACAGCTGAGCATTCACACCCAAAGCCTGGCTCCAGCAACCAGGCCCTGACCCACTCCCCAGTAAGGGGAATCATGGTAAAGCCTTTCCTTCAAACTGTATCTTTATTGCATCTTTTTTCCATACTGGGGGACATGCACACTCACATTCTAGCCAAGCAATAGGAGACTTTCTTCTTTTGAAAATATACCAGCCTGGGCAACATGGTGAGACTCTGTCTCTACAAAATATTTAAAAAATTAACTGGGCATGGTGGCATGTGCCTGTGGTCTCAGCTACATGGAAGACTGAGACCAGAGAATCACTTGAGCCCAGGGAGGTGGAGGCTGCCGTGAGTTGTGATTGCATCACTACATTCCAGCCTGGATGACAAAGTGACACCCTGTCTCAAAAAAAAAAAAAAAAAGAAAAGAAAAAGAGAGCGAAAGAGAGAAAAGAAAATATGGCCCAGCTCAGCCAAACATTGCTGGCTGTGGCGCCAGGCAGAAACCAATGTTTTGCAGCTACCCATTGAGGGTCTTAAGCCTTTGAGGGTCTTAAGAAAAGTTACTTCTTTGTGTGGCTTCACTTTGTGTGGGAACCCCAACTTGGCAGGTGGAGCACGGGCTGGACTTCAGCTCCTGTCCTGCATCCTCCAACCTGGTCCCTTGATGGTTAGGAAGAAAAGCAGGCACAGGCAGCTGTTCTGAGACGATAGCGATTCTGCTCTGAGCATTGGTTCACGTGTGGGGTTGGGGTTGACAGGAGTAGGCTGAGAGATGTGCGGGTCTTGGAAGGAACAGGAAACAGGCCAGACAGGGCGCTGAGGGCCATTTCCCCTAGAGCCTCGCTTTCGGATCCTGCAGCCTGCTTCCTATGCAGTGCCTGAGGGGCAGGGATGTGTGCTGTGCTGAGCTCTGAGGAAAAGGATCTCTTGTCTTTTTGTTTTTTGGGGTTGTTTTTAGAGACAGGGTCCTGCTCTGGTGCCCAGGCTGGAGTGTAGTGGCACGATCGTTGTTCACTGCAGCCTCCAACTCCTGGGCTCAAGTGATCCTCCCTCCTTAGCCTCCTGAACAGTTGGGACTACAGGCATGCACCACTACACCTGGCTAATTTGCACATTTTTTCTAGAGGTGGAGGTCTTGTTATGTTGCCCAGGCTAGTCTTGAACTCCTGGCCTCAAGCAATCCTCCTGCGGCAGCCTCCCGAAGTGCTGGGATTACAGGCATGAGCCACGGTGCCTGGCCGAGATCTCTTATTAAGGGTAATCGAGGCTTCCCTGGAGCTAGCTGCGGGAGATGGAGATAACCAGGATTATGGCTCCACATCTGGAACCCAGACAAGGTTTTCTGAGGACGCTGACACTCCCTGCAAGGTGTGGCCTGCGTTCTTTACCACCAGCCAGCAGTTTTCATCTGAGCTCTATCTGATACTTGCCATGATTCATCTGCCATCTCAGGACCAGCCAGATGGGCACAGCAGGGCTGCATCAAGCCCACAGGAGGGCAGGGCTGGGGTGAAGAGGGTGGCAGTTCTCTGCTCACACAACTTGCTCACCCTCCCAGCTGGCTCCTGTCAGAATCACTCCCTTCCTTCTCAGCCCTCCTGGGTGGTGTTCAGCACCTGTAAGTTTGGCCTAAAGCACTCCCTTCTGTTCCCAGCAGCCCAGATGACAAAGTTCAAGGTTTCTCTTCAGGAGAAATGGTTTCCTTTTGCTCAGGGATGAAGTGAAAGTGCTGGCACCTGAGTCATCTGCAAGATGTCCTGAGGTTTTTTTAAAAAAGGTACAGGGAGGAGAGCACACAGGGTAGGGTCCCCTTGCCCCTCAGCTTGTTGCAACCGGCCTTTTACAGGAAACCCACACCACTATCTTAGTCCATCCAGGCTGCTATAACAAAATGTCATGAACTGGGTGAGTGATAAACAACAGATGTTTATTTTTCACGGTTCTGGAGGCTGGGAAGTCCAAAATCAAGGCACTGGCAGATTCAGTGTCTGGTGAGGGCCAACCTGCTGGGTCATAGATGGCACCATCTTGCTGTGTCCTCACACAATGGAAGGGGCCAGGGAGCTTTTCCTGGTCACTTTTTTTTTTGAGACAGAGTCTCACTTTGTCACCAAGGCTGGAGTGCAGTGGTGCAATCTCTGCTCACTACAACCTGCACCTCCTGGGTTCAAGCGATTCTTCTGTCTCAGCTTCCCAGATAGTTAGAATTACAGGTACCCACCACCATGCCCAGCTAACTTTTGTATTTTTTTAGTAGATTTGCCCTGTTGGCCAGGCTGGTCTCGAACTCCTGACCTCAAGTGATCTGCCCACCTCTACCTCCCAAAGTGCTGGGATTACAGGCATGCGCCAGGGCAAGAATAATAATTTTTAAAAATAACAATAGCTGCCATTTATGAACACTTACTTTGTAACAGGCACTGTGCAAAGTGCTTTCCACTCCTTATCTTGTACTAGACGGCACAGGTACTATTATTCCCATTTGCAGATAATAAAATTAAGGCTCATGGCTGGATGCAATGGCTGGCACTTGTAATCCCAGCACTTTGGGAGGCCAAGGTGGGAGGATTGCTTAAGCCCAGGAGTTTGAGACCAGCCTGGGCAATGCAGCAAGACCCCATCTCTAATTTAAAAATTAAATTAAGTTAAAATTTAAAAATAAAGACTCTGAGAGACCAACCTATTTATGTCATGGATTGAGCCCCTTCCTTAAGGAGATGGCGGAACCAGACCCTAACTGGGGCGTGACTCCCAAACCCTACCCTGTCTGCCCTTGAATGGGAATGTTAGGTCCTAACACCCAGATGGGCTGTGTTTGCCTTCAATGTGGATGGGAATAACTCATTACCATGTAAGGGTACTCCCTGCCCCATAGGATGAGAGGGTGACTCTGCCATCACCACACCATGGGATGAAACAGTGGGACAGTCACCAACATGTCCTCAACAGCGACATCCCCGACACCACCCCAACACGTGGGGCAGCCACCCCAGAGGACATCTCCATATGGTGTGGGAGTGTGGCCACCACCTCCACATGGCCTTACAACGACCCACCCATGACCCAGCCCAGAGAACTCAGAGGTGACATCAGCATGACATTGCTGTAAATTCTTAGCATTTCAGGGCTGGAGTGAATGATAAAGTGTTACTAAACCAGTGATTTTCATCATTTTTTGAGTCATGGAGTATATACGTGCATACTGTGTGCACAGAATTCACACTACAGTAAAGAGACAAGGTGGCATGTGACCAACAGCAGTGGAGGGCAGGCAATGGGGGGCAGGGGTGCTCCAGCCACCCAGAGGCCTAGAGCGACGGCACCTCAGCTCACCTGACGCCCCGAGGCATGCCTGCCTGGACTGGCCAGGCTGGTCTCGAACTCCTGACCTTGTGATCCGCCCACCTCAGCCTCCCAAAGTGCTGGGATTACAGGCATGAGCCACCATGCCCAGCCTGACTACACCAATTTCTTTTCTTTTCTTTCTTTCTTTTTCTTTCTTTTTTGAGACAGCGTTTCGCTCTTGTTGCCCAGGTTGGAGGGCAATGGTGCAATCTCGGCTCACTGCTGCAACCTTTGCCTCCTGGGTTCAAGCGATTCTCCTGCCTCAGCCTCCAAAGTAGCTGGGATTACAGGCATGCGCCACCACACCCAGCTAATTTTGTATTTTTAGTAGAGATGGGGTTTCACCCTGTTGGTCAGGCTGGTCTCAAACTCCTGACCTCAGATGATCCACCCACCTCGGCCTCCCAAAGTACTGGGATTACAGGCATGAGCCATGGCGCCCAGCCAACTGCACCAATTTCAATCCCATCAGCATATAAGGGTGATTTTTCCCCCAGAGCTCGGCCCATACTTAATATTACGGAACAGTTTAATCTTTGCAAATCTAATGGCTGCTATATAGATTTTTTGGATCTAACTCCAATCAGTCCACATTTTACACTTCAATTGCTCTTTTCAATACTTTTTTTCTGTTTTCTGTGGGTATGTAATCTACATGAAGCCAGGGATTCATTGCCTGACTGTTTTGTTCACTAATAAATGACCAGCACCTAGAGCAGTGCAGAGTACACAATGGATGATTAATCAATATTTGCTGACTGAATCAATATTTGCTGACTGAATCAATAGATTAAACATTGATATGCTGCAAAATTCAAAAGTGCAAAAGGAGTAAATAATTTTTTTTAAGTCTCCTTCTCTACCTGTTTCCCCAGCCACTCAGTTCCTTTCTTGAAGGCAACTCATATTACCACTTCCTTATGTGACCCGGTAGAAGGATTGATTGTACAGACACAAGGAAATATCTCTATGTTGCCTAAGCTGATCTCCTTGAAGAGATCCTTCACATCCCTTGTTAGTTGTATTCCTAGGTATTTTATTCTCTTCATAGCAATTGTGAATGAAAGTTCACTCATGATTTGGCTCTCTGTTTGTCTGTTATTGGTGTATAGGAATGCTTGTGATTTTTGCTCATTGATTTTGTATCCTGAGAGTTTGCTGAAGTTGCTTGTCATCTTAAGGAGATTTAGGGCTGAAACGATGGGGTCATCTAAATATACAGTCATGTCGTCTGCAAATAGAGACAAGTTGACTTCCTCTTTTCCTCACTGAAGACGCTTTACGTCTTTTTCTTGCCTGATTGCCCTGGCCAGAACTTCCAATACTATGTTGAATAGCAGTGGTGAGAGAGGGCATCCTTGTCTTGTGCCAGTTTTCAAAGGGGTCTAAGCTGGTCTCAAACTCGTGGGCTCAAAGATCCTCCTAACTCAGCCTCCCAAAGTTCTAGGATTACAGGAGTGAGTCACTGTGCCAGCCTGTTTTATTTTTTTGTTTGTTTGTTTGTTTTTTCTAATTTTTTAGACAGAGTCTCTCTCTGTCATTCAGGTTAGACGGCAGGCTCAGTTCATTGCAACCTCTGCCTCCTGGATTCAAGCAATTCTCCTGCCTCGGCCTCCCAATAGCTGGAATTACAGATTTGCACCACCACGCCCAGCTAATTTTTGTGTTTTCAGTAGAGACAGGGTTTTGCCATGTTGCCCAAGCTAGTCTCGAACTCCTGACCTCAGGTGATCCACCTGCCTCAGCCTCCCAAAGTGCTGGGATTACAGGCATGAGCCACTGTGGTCCGCTTGTTTTGTTTTGTTTTTTTTTAACATAAATGCATGTGGGCTTTATATGCTGTTCTACCCTTTCTTTGATCTCACTTAACTACGTACTTCAGCAACATCCATCATCTCTGATCAGCTCAAATAATAACCTTAGGTCTCCCCCTCCTGGAAGGCTGTGGAGGAGGCCACTTTTCCTATCGTCTCCATTAGTCATGCTGAGTTTGGCTTTCTGGGAGCACCCCTAGATGTCAGGGAACCACAGCCTTGGGCAAAGGAGGTTCATAGGTGCACATGAAGGATGCAGCCAGCTGCATTGCTCCACTTCTGATTTCCCCAACACCCACCAGAACAGGTGCAAGATGTCAGGTGTCCCTTCTGAGTGAGTAGGTGAGAGGTGTCCGGAAGCCAGGCGACCTGGTTTCTATTTTCAGACCTGCCCTTTGACTCACCGTGACTGTGGGTAAGTCCCTCTATGCTCTAGTTAAATTCTCTGTGTAATGGGCATAATTATGCCTACCCCAACATACTTTAAAAGACAACATGGAGCCACACCAGGAAATGCCTTTGAAAGACAGCGTATGTCCTTGGACCAGTACACGCTTCAGCCAGTAAAAGACAATTCACGGGACATTTCCCAAAGGTAATCTCGGTAGGCAATGATTCTCAGAGGAACCTTTTTCTGAATAGTTAAGAAAGTATGTTAACGTGTATTAGAAAAAAATGGCTTAGCACATCAAACATGTTATTTCACAGGTGTAACATTGCTTTGTATTCATAGTACCTAGGAAGAAGTTGAGTTTATTTTAGCCAAGAAAAAAAGTGAGATGATGTGATGTTATCTATTAAGGAAATAATAATACAAGGGCTACACAGATTTAGCAAAAATTGTAAAAGTGGTATACAAATGATCAATGCTTAGGAAAACATTGAATTAGCAGGTAGTTAGAGGGAAATAAAATCAAGCTTATAAATATTTATATGAAACACCCATTTGAAGTATTTCTTTTTACCATTTAATATTTTTTTAGACAGCATCTTGCTCTGTAACCCAGGCTAGGCTTGCAGTGATACAATCATAGCTCATTGCAACCTCCAACTCCTGGGCTCAAGCCATCCTCCCTCCTCAGCCTCCCCAGTAGCTGAGACCACAGGCACATGCCACCACACTCAGCTAATTTTGTAATTTTTCTGTAGAGGCAAGGGTCTCAACATGTTAATTAGGCTGATCTCAAACTCCTGGACTCCAGTGATCCTCCTGCTTCAGTCTCCCAAAGCACTGGGATTACAGGCATGAGCCACTGCACCTGGCCCCAGGTTCCTCACTGCAACCTCTGCCTCCCTCCTGGGTTGAAGCGATTCTCCTGCCTCACCTTCCTGAGTAGCTGGAATTACAGGCACCTGCCACTATGCTCAGCTAATTTTTGTGTTTTTGGTAGAGACAGGGTTTCACCATGTTGACCAGGCTGGTCTCGAACCCCTGACCTTAGGTGATCAACCTGCCCGGCCTCCCAAAGTGCTGGGATTACAGGCATGAGCCACTGTGCCTGGCCCCAGGTTTCTTTTTATTTAGTGCAAATATATATGACATTGTAAATCAGAGATCAGCAAACTTCCTTAAAGTACCAAATGGTACATATTTCAGGGTTTGCAGGCCCCATACATATTTGTCACATATTTTTTTCTTTTAAACAACATTGTAGGCCAGGCACAGTGGCTTATACCTACAATCCCAGCACTTTGGAAGGCCAAGGCAGGAGAATCACTTAAACCCAGGAGTTCAAGACCAGCTGAGCAACATGGCAAAACCCCATTTCTACCCAAAAAAAGATACAAAAATTAGCTGGGCATGGTGGCACACACCTGTAGTCCCAGCTACTTAGGAGGCTGAGGTGTTAGGATTGCTGGAGTCCTGAAGGTTGAGGCTGCAGTGAGCTGTGATCACACCACTGCACTTCAGCCTGGATGACAGAGTGAGACCCTGAGTCCAAAACACAACATCAAAAAGAAAGGCTCATTTTATACATTTCCTGCACCAAAGCTGGTAGTTACTATTTTTCTAAGAAGCCCTGGTTCTTTTAGTCAGGAATAGACACCAAACTCTTGGTACTGGGAATGCACATAATATTTGAATTTATAAATAGAAATTGTGTCTAAGTTATGCCCTGGCTTCTGAAGAGACCCCGACAGCTCCCCTAAAACTCTCCTTCACTTTTTCTGGCCTGGACACTAAACCCCACCTGTGGCTCTTACCCCCAGCCAGGTGCTTGAAAACAAAGAGTCAGTCATGTCCTCTGGTTGCCCTTGCAGAGGCAGAAACATGCAAGATTCTTCAGTAACCAGAGTCAACTCCACTTTCAGGTTAACCTTCAATTAACTTTAAAAATCCAGCTACCAGACCTCATATTCCCCAGTAATCCTGGATAATTGAGGTTTTGCTACAAAAATAAGTACAGGGGATTTTAATGAAAGCGTCTGACCTGCAATTTACAGGAGTCACAAAGTCAGATGTCCACATGAGCCAGAGCAGCTAATGAAAATGGGTAAAGAGGGCTGGGTATAAGACAGCATGGAATGGGAAGAATTGGAGTGAACTGGAGAGCACGTGACCCATCCAAGGAGGGCAGCTGCTATTCAACTCTACCAGAACATGGTCATGCGGCATCTTTCTGACGTTTCAAAAGATGAAGAAATCTCACTCACATTTTAAAAAAACTGTGAAATCTCATCATTTGCAAATGGCAATGGATTAAAGTCTTTTGTTAAAACTTTACTGAGATGTAATTTACATATAATAGAATGCATCCTTTTTAAATATATTGTTTGATGAGTTTTCACAAGTGTATGCATTTAATGAACCACCATCCCATTAAAAATCTAGAATATTTTCATCATCTCCAAAAGGTTCCGTGTACAACCTGTAGTCAATACCCTACTCACCCAAGGCCCAGATACTTATTGATCTGCTTTCTGTCACTATAATTAATTCATCTTTCCTAGGGCTTCATATAATGGAATTCTGTAGTGTGTATTCTTATGTGTTTAGCTTCTTTTACTCAGCATAATATTTTTATATACATCCATGTTTTATGTATCAATAGTTGGTTCCTTTTTATTGTTGAATAGAATCCCATTATGGATGTGCCATAATTTATTTATTTCTTCCCCCTGTTGGTGGGCATGTGGATTGCTTCCAGGTGGAGGTAATTATGAATAAGTGAACATATATGTACAAGTCTGTGTGTAACTGTATGTTTTTCTCCTGGATAAGTAAAAGTGGAATTGCTGGATCATATGATAAGTGTCCATTTAACTTTTTTTTTTTTAATATAGAGACAGGGTCTCAGTATGTTACCAAGGCTGGTCTCAAACTACCGGGCTCAAGCAATCCTCCTGGCTCAGCCTCCCAAAGTGCTGGGATTACAGGCATGAGCCACTGCACCTGGCCTCCTTTATTTATGTATGTATGTATTTATTTATTTATTTATTATTGAGATGGAGTCTCACTCTGTCACCCAGGCTGGAGCACAATGGCACAATTGCACTCAGCTCACTGCAACCACCGCCTCCTGGGTTCAAGTGATTCTCCTGTCAGCCTCCCGAGTAGCTGGGATTATAGGCGTGGGGTACCGTTCCCGACTAATTTTTTTTGTATTTTTAGTAGAGACGGGGTTTCACCATGTTGCCCAGGGAATCCCAAACCCCTGACCACAAGTGATCCACCTACCTCAACCTCCCAAAGTGCTGGGATTACAGGCATGAGCCACCGCGCCTGGCATCTTTATAAGAAACTTCATCCTTGAATGTTAGCTGACAGGAAGTTTATTAAAAAAAGAAAAAGAAAAAGAAAAAAAAAAGAAACTTCATCAAACTGCCTTCCAAAGTGACTATACCATTTTGCATTCCAACCAGCTGTGTAGGAGAATTCCGATTGCTACACATCCTCACCAACGCTAGATACTCTCAGTCCTTCTAGTGCGTGTGAAGTGATATCCCATTGTGGTTTTGATTTGCATTTCCCGAGTGACTAATGATGTTGAGCATTTTTTCACGTGCTTATGGGCCATTCATATTTCTTCTTTTACGGTGTCTATTCAAATCATTGGCCCACTTTTTGTTGAATTGTTTGTCTTATTATTTAGTTGTAAGAGTTCTTTATATATTCTGCATACAAATTTTTTGCCAGACATAAGTATTCCAAGTATTTTCTCCCAGGAGGCTTCTCTCTCATTTTCCCAACAATGTCTTTTGAAAAGCAAAAGATTTTAATTCTAATAAAGTACAATTTATAAGATTTTTATGATTCATGATTTTAGTGTCCTATCTGAAGATCTTTGCATAGCCTAAAGTTACATAGATTTTTCTCCTATTCTTTCTTCAGAGTATCTTATAGTTTTATTAGGCCTATGAACCATTTGAAGTTAGTTTTTGTATATAGTGTGGGATAGGAGTTAAGATTCACTTTAAAGCCTGAGTGCAGTGGCTCACGCCTGTAATCCCAGCACTTTGGGAGGCCGAGGCAGGCAGATCACCTGGTCAGAAGTTCGAGACCAGCCTGCCCAACATGGTGAAACACCTCTCTACTGAAAATACAAAAATTAGCCGGGCATGGTGGCAGGCCTGTAATCTCAGCTACTCAGGAAGCTGAGGCAGGAGAATCACTTGAAACCAGAAAGCGAAGGTTGCAGTGAGGTGAGATCATGCCACTGCACTCCAGCCTGGGTGAAAGAGTGAAATGCCATCTCAAAAAAAAAAAAAAAAAGATTAACTTTAAAAAATATATGGACAACCATTTGTTTTAGCATTTTTGTTGCAAATATTTCATTTTTTTTTTTTTTTTACTTTTTAATTCTTCTTTTAAATTGAGACAGGTTCTCACTATGTTGCCTAGGCTGGTCTCAAACTCCTGGGCTCAAGTGATCCCACTACTTTGTTGGCCCAAAGTACTGGAAGACAGGTGTGAGCCACCATGCTCAGCCAAGACTATACTTTTTTCATTGAATTACCTTGGCAAATTTGCAGATCTATCAGAAGTCCCTGATCCAGTGAGCAATAGATCTATCATTACACCAATACCACACTGTCCTGATAAAAGCAACTTATAGCAAGTGCTGATATCAGATAGATATGTCTTTCAACTTTGTTTTTATTTTTTGTATGTTTTTTAAAATTTTGTTTTGATGTGTGTGTATGCATGTGTACACATGCATGTGTGTCTGTTTTTGTTTTGATTTTGTGGTTTTAGTTCTTTTGCTTTTCCATATAAATTTTAGAATCAGTTTGTCATTTTCCACAAAAATTCTGCGGGGATTTTGAATGAAATTGAGTAGATTCTAGAGATTAGGAGTGAGTTGACTCTAGAGGTTAATTGACATCTTAACAATAGTGAGTCTTCTAATCCATAAGCATGTTATAGCTCTCCATTTATTTTCTTTTCATTTCAATGTTGACAAATCAGACAAGGTGCCAAGACAATTAAATGGGAGAAAGAATGGTCTGGGTGCTGGGACAAATGAATATCTACATGAAAAAGAATGAAGCTGGACTCCTATCTCATACTACGTACATAAATTAATTCAAAATGAATCAAAGACCTAAATATAAAAGCTGGAACTATAAAATCCTTAGAGTAAAACATAGAAACAAATCTTCATGACCTTGGATTAGGTATAGAGTCCTAGATATGAAACCAAAGCTCAAAAGAAAGAAATATAGACAAATTTGGCATCATCAAACTTAAGAACTTTTATTCTTCAAAGGACACCATCAAGAAAGTAAAAAGACAGCACCCAGAGAATGAAAGAAATTTTTTTTGCAAGTTCTACCTGATAAGGGACTTGTGTATAGAATATACAAATAACTCTTGCAACTCAGTAATAAAAAGATAAATAGCCCAGTTAAAAAATGGCAAAGGATCTGAATAGACATTTCTCCAAAGAAGATACAGTGGCCATATAATGGATCTAATGGCCAATATATAAGCATATGAGAAGATGTTCAACATCATTAGCTATCAGGAAAATGCAGATTGAAACCAGCATAAGATACCACTTCACACCCCACTAGGGTAGCCGTAATAATTTTTTTTAAATAGAGAATCACAAGTGTTGGAGAGGATATAGAGACATTAGAATCCTCATACACGGGGTGAAATTGTTAAGTGGTGCAACCATTTTGGAAAACAGTCTTACAGTTCCCCAAAAGGTTAAACATAGAATTACCATCGGACCCAGGTCAGGAGTTCGAGACCATTCCTAGGTATATAACCAAGAGACGTGAAACTCATTTCTACACAAAACTTATACACGATCATTCATAGCAGTATTATCATAATGGCCAAAACTTAAAAACAACCCAACTCTCCATCAACTGATGAATGGATAAATAAAATGTAGTCTCAATGTAACATGGGATATTATTTAGCAATAGAAAGAAACGAAGCACTAATACATGCTACAACATGAATGAACCTTGAAAACACACTGAGTGAAAGAAGCCAGTCAGAAAAGATCACATATTGTGCAATTTCATTTTTTTTTGTTTATTTATTTGTTTTTTGAGATGGAGTTTCACTCTTGTCACACAGGCGTAAGTGAAGTGGCATGATCTCTGCTCACTGCAATCTCCACCTCCCAGGCTTAAGCAATTCTCCTGCCTCAACCTCCCAAGTAGCAGGGATTACAGGCGCCTGCCACCGCACCCAGCTAATTTAGTATTTTTAGTAGAGACAGGGTGTCACCATGTTGGCCATGCTGGCCTTGAACTCTTAACCTCAAGCGATCCACCCACCTCATTCTCCCAAATTGCTGGAATTACAGGCATGAGCCACTGTGCCCAACCTGCAATTCTGTTTTTATCAGGGCTGTCCAATCTTTTGGCTTCCTGGACCACATTGGCAGAAGAAGAAACATCTTGGGTCACACATAAAATGCAGTAACACTAACAATAGCTGATGAGCTAAGAAAAAAAATCTCATAATGTTTTAAGAAAGTTTATGAATTTGTGTTGGGCTGCATTCAAAGCCATCCTGGGCTGCCTGTGGCCTGTGGGCCACAGGATGGAAAAGTTTGGTTTGAATGAAGCGTCCAAAATAGGCAAATCTAGAGAGACAGAGAATAGATCTGTGATTTCTGATGGGGAGGAGGAGGGTGGAGAGAGAAATGAGAAATAACTCCTAATGGGCATGGAGTTTTCTTTAGGGGAAATAAAGATGTTTTAAGATTGATTATGCCGATGGTTGAACAATGTGAATACACTGAAATCCAGTGAATTCTACACTTTAAATGGATGGATGGATTGTGTGATATGTGAACTATATCTCACTGAAGCTGTTCTTTAAAAGGAGGAATTGTGCTGGGAGTGGTGGCTCACACCTGTAATCCCAACACTTTGAGAGGCCAAGGCAGGAGGATTGCTTGAGCCCAGGAGTTTGAAACCAGCTTAGACAACATAGTGAGACCACCCCTCCCCCACACCCACCACCCTGGTTTCTACAAAAAATCAAATAAAATAAATTAGCTGGGCATGGTGGTGTGCACTTAGTCCCAGCTACTCAGGAGGCCAAGGTGGGAGGATTGCTTGAGTGTGGGAAGTCAAGGCTGCAGGGAAGCATGATCTCACCACAGCACTCTAGCCTGGGCAAACAAAAAAGCAGTACTGTGCCAGGCATGGTGGCTCACACCTGTAATCCCAGCATTTTGGGAGGCGGAGAGGGGCGGATCATGTGAGGTCAGGAGTTTGGGACCAGTCTGGCCAACATGGTGAAACCCTGTCTCTACTAAAGATACAAAAATTAGCTGGGTGCAGTGGTTTGCGCCTATAATCCCATCTACCTGGGAGGCTGAAGTAGGAGAATCACCTGAACCCAGGAGACAGAGGTTGCAGTGAGCCGAGATCACGCCGCTGCACTCCAGCCTGGGCCACAGAGCAAGACTCTCTCAAACAACAAAAAAGCAATACTGTGCTAAGAACAAAGAAGTTTTGCAAACCCAATACAGCTGATGAGTCAGCCTCTTGCAACCTCTCATTCAGAAGGGGGATGTCCAGAATTGGACATGTGAATAGGATTTATGTGTCTTTTGTCAAAACAGTAAGTAGAGGCACACACAGGGCTGGGCTCCCAGTCATCCACAAGGACTCTGGGCTATGTGAGCCAAATCTCGGGGGATAAAAATTGCCATTGAGAGTGAGCAGGTGTTTTGTCTCATAAGAAAACCGAAACAGTTGTCCACATTTATTGTTTTTGCATTTGCTATCAGGAACATTCAGGGCCAATGTCTAGTCGGCAATCTGTGACTCTCTGAAGCATGACAATTGGTGTCTCTTTCTGTGTGCACACATATACTCAATCTCTACTTGTTTGGATTGGGTTAAGGTGTATGCTGATTCAATCCCTTCTCCATAAAGTGTGTATACATTCCAAACACAGACCGTCTATCACCTTGGGGATGGAATCTGACCAGAACATTATAAAGTTGTTTACAGCACTTAGCGAGTTTTATTTGGCTGATGACCCAAGGGCCCAAACTAGTTAGACACTCGGCCAATACTCAACACATTTACAACACAGTTACAATTTGCCAACTGTTGTAACAATTTTTGCTACATGTAATACTGTTGTTTACTTAAACATTTTTCTTTAAATCGATTTCCCTTTTTTGACTTAAAGCACATTTATGAACATAAAACAAAAGTCAGTATCTGTTGCTATAAGTAGAAGATGGCTCTTAAAAATGAGCCCAGTGAATACAATGTTGCCCCTTCCAACTAGATACTGTTGTCTGACCTGATTCTGAGCCTGAGGCCTCATTGCTAAACCTAGAGATGAACAAGGGTTGAAGAGGTGTTAAGGACCCGTTGGTGCCATGCTAAGACTTTCTCCTTGACTAAATTAGAATGATTACATGAGACTAGAAAAGGGTAGACACTCTAGAGTCCCTTTATTTCTTCCACAACTACCTCCTGGAACCTAATGTGTTGTTCCCCTATGTGGTTTTGGGTTGCTAAACTATACAAGACAGATGAAGCCCGGATTCTTCCCATATGCCTGGGTCATGGCAAACATTTAGTACTTTGATGTTGCTCTTGTAGTTGCTATTATAATAACTGTTATTACTTTATTGTTTCAGAGCAGGGAATGGACCTTCTGGGAAAAGTTGGGAGTAGGGTTAGTCTGTGAACATTCTCTTACAGCCATGATGGCCTGGGCAAGCACATAGAGTTTAATTCCTATCAGAGAATAGAGTTGAAGATGGGCACAGTGGCTCATGCCTGTAATCTCAGCACTTTGGGAAGCTGAGGCGGTGGATTGCTTGAAGCCAGGAGTTCGAGACCAGCCTGAGCAATATGGCGAAACCCTGTCTCTACTGAAAATACAAAAATTAGCTGGGCATGGTGGCATGCACCTGTAGTCCCAGCTACCCAGGTGGCTAAGGTGCTCTTGGGATTGAAACCCTAATCCTTAACACAATCCACAAGCCCTTGCGTGGCCAGGCCCTGCTCACCCCTGCAGGCTCCCTCCCCCACTTCAGCCTTCCCCCTTCCCCTCCCCCTCTCCTATCCTTTCACCTCAGCTCCTCCATCACTTCTCCAAGGACTCCCAGACCTGGTCAGGCCTCTGTTTTCTAATAACAACTGCTGACGCTTAGGTGCCAGGCACGAATCCGCCCTCTCTGTATTTTCATGCAGCCAGCCTCCACCACACCCTTATCAGGCGGAAGCTGTAACTATCCCTATTTTATAGATAAGGAAACTGAAGGACTGAGATTGGCTCAAAGTCACACAACTAGAAAACAACGGTGCTGAGCGTCAAAGCCAGGCATTTGCCAGGATTTCAAGGCTGCAGTGAGCCACGATTCATGCCACTGCACTCCAGCCTGGGTGATAGAGTAAGACCCTGTCTCAAATAAACAATCAAAAAGCCAGATAATTTGGTTACAGAGTCCTTATTCTAAACCAACACCCTTTAGTGCCTCTAGGGCCTCAGGGCATGGAGTCCCAACTTTTCCTATCATGTTTCATAGCTCTGCATTTTTGGTGGATTCTTTGCTTAACACCTGTCTTACCCACTGACAGCCAGTGACAGTGGTAACTGGTTTACCGACGACTTGGCCTGTGCTAGGCTCAGTATATAGCACTTTCTGTGCATCACCGAATTTCACCCTCTCAGCAATCCTATAGGTTAGATGTAATTATTAGAGTAAGTCTTCACTTAGCATCGTTGATATGTTCTTGGAAACTGCAACTCTAGGCAAAACGATGTACAATGAAATCAATTTCACTATAGGCTAATTGATATCTACAAGAGTTAAGCTCTTATGGCCTATTTCTGGTCACAAAAAAAGTTACCAAATATCTAAATAAAGACCAAAATGCTTCTAATATTAAACATTGAAATAAATATGAGCTACACATACATTTAAGGAAGATTAAGACCAGGTGCAGTGGCTCATGCCTGTCATGCCAGCACTTTGAGATGCAGAGGTGGGTGGATCGCTTGAGCTCAGGAGTTTGAGACCAGCCTGGGCAACATGGAGAAATCCCGTCTCTACTAAAACAAAAATTAGCTGGGTGTGGTGGCATGCGCCTGTAGTCCCAGCTACTCGGGAGGCTGAGGCCGGAGAATCTCTTGAACCCAGCGGGCAGAGGTTACAGTGAGCCAAGATCGTGCCACTGCACTCCAGCCTGGAGTGAGCTTTGAGACAGAGCAAGACTCTCTCTCAAAAAAAAATAAAAATCACCAACATGGTGGTGCATGCCTGTAATCCCAGCTGCTTAGGACGCTGAGCTGGGAGGATTGAGTCTAGAAGGTAGAGATTGCAGTGACCATGATTGCACCACCGCACTCCAGCCTGGGTAACAGAGTGAGACCCTATCTCGAAAAAGAAAGATTAATAAAAACAAGTAAGATTATTATTTACCCACTTATTCAGTTCAAGGTCACAGTAGTCATAGCCTATTTCCACAGCTCAGGGCACAAGGCAGGAACCCACCCTGTACAGACCAGGTTCCATTGCAGAGCACCCACACACAGTCACACTCACTCACCTGGGACCATGCAGACACACCATGGGAGGACACGCAACTCCATATAGACAGTGGCCCTGGCTGGGAATCTACTTTCTTTTCTCATCAACATTACAACATTACAATAACACACTGAACAAAGCGATGTTGTTTGAGGACTTGCTATACCACATTTTACGCACAGAGAACCCGAGCTGAGAGTTTAAGTCACTTGTTCACTAGGTTATGAATTTCCAAAGGTCAAAAAACCTTGTCCATTTTTCTCAATGAGTTCAGAGGGTACCATTTGAGTGCCTGGCATACAGTAGGCACTCTCTAAATGCATTTTGGTTGATTAGATGGATGGATGGATTGATGATGGATAGCCAAAGGAAGGAAGAAAAGAAGGAAAAAGGGAGGGAGGGAAGAAGGAAGGTCAAGAGGGAGGAAGGACTGGGACGTGCCACCCAGTTCCTGGATGTGACTGGGACATCCTTGCAGGCATGGCTGGTGTCCCAACTGATGTGCGTCCCCGCATCTCTCTGCAGGTGCCACCATGCACGTGAAGAAGTACCTGCTGAAGTGCCTGCACCGGCTGCAGAAGGGCCCCGGCTACACGTACAAGGAGCTGCTGGTGTGGTACTGTGACAACACCAACACCCACGGCCCCAAGCGCATCATCTGCGAGGGGCCCAAGAAGAAGGCCATGTGGTTCCTGATCACCCTGCTCTTTGCCGCCCTCGTCTGCTGGCAGTGGGGCATCTTCATCAGGACCTACCTGAGCTGGGAGGTCAGCGTCTCCCTCTCCGTAGGCTTCAAGACCATGGACTTCCCTGCCGTCACCATCTGCAATGCCAGCCCCTTCAAGTAGGTGGTCCCTGAGTACACAGCTGGCCTCAGCAGACAGGCTGTTCTCTTTCTCTCTTTTCTTCCCTTCCAACTTTCCTTTCCTTCCTTTCCTTTCTTCTTTCTCTCCTTCTCTTTCTCCCCCTTCCTTCCTTTCTCTTTGTTACTTTTCCTTCCTTCTTTTACTTCCCTTCCTTCTTTTCATTTCCTTTTTCCTTCCTTCTTTCTCTTTCTCCTCCTCTCTTTCTTTCCATTGGTTTTCATCCTTTTGCAGCAACTAAGATTCAAACTTCATAAACTTTTAGCCAGGTGTGGTGGCTTATGCCTGTAATAACAGAACTTCGAGAGGCCAAGAAAGGAGGATCCCTTGAGGCCAGGAGTTGGGGATCAGCCTGGGCAACACAGCAAGATGCCACTTATAAATATATATATATTTACACATATTTAAAATTAGCCAGACGTGGTGATGCATGCCTGTGGTCTGAGCTGCTTAGGAGGCTGAGGTGGGAGGATTGCTTGAGCTCAGGAGATCGAGGCTGCAGTGGGCTGAGGAGGTGCCACTTGAGTTTCAAGTCAAGGCTAAGAAAAATAATTAAACATAAAAACAGGCCGGGCGTGGTGGCTCACGCCTGTAATCCCAGCACTTTGGGAGGCCGAGGCAGACTGCTCACCTGAGATCGGGAGTTTAAGACCAGCCTGACCAACATGGAGAAACCCCATCTCTACTAAAAATACAAAAAAATGAGCCAGGGGTGGTGATGCATGCCTGTAATCCCAGCTACTCCGGAGCCTGAGGCAGGAGAATCACTTGAACCTGGGAGGTGGAGGTTGCGGTGAGCCAAGATCACATCACTGTATGACAGCCTGGGTAACAAAAGCAAAACTCCATCTCAATAATAATAATAATAATAAAATAAAAACAAGAAGAAGCCACTGCACTCCAGCCTGGGTAACAGAGCCAGATCTTGTCTCTTAAAAATAAAATTCATACGTTTCCTAGGCTTACAGAGAACCTTGGGCAGCCTCTGTCTTTAGGCAGGTGAGTGCCTATTTATAGATTCCACACGTTTATGGAGCACCTATTATGTGCCAGGCACTGTTCTAAGCACCACAAATACAGCAGTGAACAAAACAGAGTCCCTGTCCTCTTCAAAGCCTACAGAGAAAACAGGTCCAACAAAGTTGTCCCCACAAATATCAAATTCATTATCGTTATGATAATAAAAAAATAAAACAACTTGGCGGGGCACCGTGGGTCACAGCTGTAATCCCAGCACTTTGGGAGGCCGAGGTGGGCGGATCACTTGAGGTCAGGAGTTTGAGACCAGCCTGGGCAACATGTGAAGCCTCATCTCTACTAAAAATACAGGCAATGCCTGTAATCTCAGCTACTTAGGAGGCTGAGGCAGGAGAATTGCTTGACCTCAAGAGGCAGAGGTTGTAGTGAGCTGAGAGATCGCACCACTACACTCCAGCCTAGGTAACAGAACGAGACCCTGTCTCAAAAAAAAAAAAAAAAAAAAATTAAATTAATAAATAAAACAACTCTTCAACAAATGCTTATGGCATGCCAGGCGTTGTGTTCAGTGTTCTTTGGTAATTGGTGTCATTCTAATCCACACAACCACCCTAAGGTTGGGAACTACTGTCGCAGCCCTGTTTACAGGTGAGGAGATGAGGTTCAGAGAAGTAAGTGAACTCGCCTGGAGACACACGGTGGACCACTGTGGGATTTGAACCCAGGCCCGATGTGTTTCCAGAGCTGCTACTTTTATTATTATTATTTTCATTATTATTATTATACTTTAAGTTCTGGGGTACACGTGCAGAACGTGCAGGTTTGTTGACATAGCTATACACGTGCCATGGTGGTTTGCTGCATCCATCACCCCAATATCTACATTAGGTATTTCTCCTAATGCTGTCCCTCTCCTAGTTCACCACCCCCTGCCACCCCTCTCCTAGTCCCCCACCCCCGCCAACAGGCCCCGGTGTGTGGTGTTCCCCTCCCTGTGTCCATGTGTTCTCATTGTTCAACACGCACTTATGAGTGAGAATACACAGTGTTTGGTTTTCTGTTCTTGTGTCAGTTTGCTGAGAATGATGGTTTCCAGCTTCATCCACGTCCCTGCAAAGGACATGAACTCTACTACTTCTTAACCATTCTTCCAGGTTGCCCTTCTCCGCTTGATGGCAAGGCCTGTGAAGGGGACACACTAGGAGACCCAACCTAGTCAGGGTTGCAGAAAGACAGAGAGTCATTCCAAAAACTTTTTTTAAGTGCCCTAATGAATGATAGAAGTTGGCCAGGTGGAGTGAGAGAGTGCCCCCAGTGGTGGATGTAGCAGGTGCAGCTGGTGAGAAGCTTCGTGCATTCAAGGAATTGAAAGAAGGGCTGAGTCACAGAAAACAGTCTTATCAAAAAGAAAGTCCTGACCTGGCACAGTGGCTCATGCCTGTAATCCCAGCACTCTGGGAGGCCAAGGCGGACAGATCACCCGAGGTCAGGAGTTCAAGACCAGCCTGCCCAACATGGTGAGACCCCGTCTTTACTGAAAATACAAACATTAGCCAGGTGTGCTGGCACATGCCTGTAATCCCAGCTACTTAGGAGGCTGAGGCAGGAGAATCGCTTGAACCCGAGAGACGGAGGTTGCAGTAAGCTGAGATCTTGCCACTGCACTCCAGCCTGGGCGAAGAGCAAGACTCTATCTCAAAAAAAAAAGAAAAAAGAGAGAAAGTCTTGACCAGGCACGGGCACAGTGACTCACGTCTGAAATCAGAGTGCATTGGGAGGCTGAAGTTTGAGGATCACGAGAAGCCAGGAGTTTGAGACCAGCTGGCCAACATGGTAAGACAGCATCTCTGTTTTTAAAAGGAAAAAAGAATGTCCTAGAAGAGAATTCGTACGCAGCGATTACTTTCCCAATTGTCAGAATGTCTCTTCTTTCTATTAATAGGGCTATTCCTGCTTTGGTGGGTTCTTACAGCGGCTCAAGAGAGCCTTTAATAATAACAGAAATGACAGCACTCCATCTTGGCACTGATCCATGCACTTCATAAGCAGCACCTCACTGAATCTTCCCAAAGATTCTCTGGGGTACTTATTTTATCCCCCCTGTTTTGTGGATGAGAGAACAGAACCTCAGAGAAGTTAAATTGCCCAAGATATTAATTGCCATGCCAGGATTCAAACCCAGAGCTCACAAAGTGACCCACCAAGCTTCCCGGCAGCTATGGACATCTAGACTGTAATAACACTGCCACCTACACAGATGCCACCCTTCCTGATCCTCCTCTTCCTGTGTACACAGGTTTAATGGTCAGGGAACTGGCATCAAAGGCCAATGTTAGCTCCAGCTGCTGTACACCTTTGTACCGGGACCTTGGCCTCTATCCAGCATTTAATGCTCCTGCAGGAAGTCCTCCAGCCAAAGATGGCACTTGTGGCCCCAATGACCAGACACTGAGGCAGGGTCTTTGATAAATTGGGTATGAAGTGACAGGGGTGCAGGGCCTGGGCCCCCATGGACCCTGGTGGAGATACTCCTTGATAGGACCATCTCTCACTGGTCACCATTTCCAATATGGGAGCTCCTAAGGGTTGACGGAAGACATTGGAGCCAGCCTCACAGTCCCATCATTTTCTCTCTCCTGAAACTGGCTCTTGTTCCCAAAGTTGCTCCCTCCTGGGAGGTAGATCTCAGAATCCCCATACACATACCCACTGGAACCCACCAAACCCGGATTCTAAGCTCAGCTCTGCCCCTTATCAGTGGAGTGAACTTGCAAAATCACACCAGTTCCTGGAGCCTCAGTTTCCTGATCTATATGTGGGGGATGGTAACAGAATTGTGGCAAAGAGTAAATGAGACCTGGAAAGCACCTAGCACCTGGCACATGGTAAGCTATCAGTAACCACGAGCCATTACATTCTTCCTCACTCAAATGTGAATTTCATAAGGAAAGAGACCAGGTCCCTCTTGTTTGCTACTGTATCATCTGTGCCCTGCACAATGCCCTGGCACACAGTAGGTGCTCATTAAAAATTGGTGAATGAATGAGTGCATGGGTGGTAAAAGGACACGTGGATGTGTGGGTGGGTGGATAGAGAGGTGGGTGCTTAGGTGGGGTGTTCTTACACATAGTGGCAGCTATGCTGGAGTAAGAGTGTTATGTGGTTTGACTCTGTGTCCCCAACCAAATCTCATCTCGAATTATAACCCCCATGTGTCGAGGGAAGGAGCCGGTGGGGAGGTGATTGGATCATAGGGGCAGCTTCCCCCATGCTGTTCTCATAATAGTGAGTGAATTCTCATAAGATCTGATGGTTTAAAAGTGGCAGACTCCCCCTGTGCCTGTGCGCTCTCTCTCTCTCTCCCCCCCCCCTCCCCCACTCCTGCTGCCATGTAAGACGTGCCTTGCTTCCCCTTCACCTTCTGCCATAATTGTAAGTTTCCTGAGACCTCTCTCCAGCCATGCAGAACTGTGAGTCAATTACACCTTTTCTGTTTATAGATTACCCAGTTTCAGGTAGTATCTGTACAGCACTGTGAAAACAGACTACTACAGAGTGGGTCCCAGATTTCTGTTGCTCTGCTTTACAAATGTTCATCTCTCCCCCTAACCAGCCCTTTCCCCATCCAGGTATTCCAAAGTCAAGCATTTGCTGAAGGACCTGGATGAGCTGATGGAAGCTGTCCTGGAGAGGATCCTAGCTCCTGAGCTAAGCCATGCCAGTGCCACCATGGCCCTGAACTCCTCCATCTGGAACCACACACCCCTGGTCCTTATTGATGAGCGGACCGCCACCACCCCGTGGTCCTCGACCTCTTTGGAGACAGACACAATGGGTCGTCAAACAGCTCAGCATCAGAAAAGATCTGTAATGCCCAGGGGTGCAAAATGGCCATGAGACTAGTAAGTGGTCCCTGGGCACATGTCAAGCAATGGGCCCCACCCAGTGAGGCTGATGGGTGTTTCTTTTCTGTAATTACTTGAGTCTTGCTGGGGGAAAGACAAGATGGAAGCCAAAATCTGTTTAGCTTGTTTGCAGAGCTTTTTAAAATATAGAAATTGCTGGCATGTTAGTCAAGACTCTTTTGGTATAAGTGATCCAGCTCAAACTAGCTCAAACTAGCTCGAGCAAAACAGGGAATTCATTGGCTCACATAACTAAGAAGTCCAGAGATACATCACATTCAGGCAAGGCTGGAGCCAGGTATTCTAAAGAGGTCATTAGGAATCTTTCTCCGTCTTGGTTTGACTTTTCTCTTGGGTAACTTCATTCTCAGGTAAACTCTCTCCATGTGGAGGGTCCCCTCAATGCCCTTGCTTAGCAGTCACCCCAGAAAAAGAGCTCTTTCCCTATAGTCCCAGCAAAGGTCCCTGAGAGGACTCATTAGGTCACATGCTAACCCCTAAAACAATTACTGTGGGTGACAGCATGGGCTCTCATGATTGGCCAGTCCCGGGTCATGTGCCCTGGAATTGGGAGTCATGTCGACCTCTGTGAGACCACATGGGCTGAGCAAGGGGGAGGTCTTGTTATCAAAAGACAGGGGCATAAATATTGGGCAGGTGAAAGGCCATGGCTTTGCAGTACAGTCAGATGCCAAGAAACAGCTGCCCTGCACTGGGAGGCTGGGATGCCATTAGTTCTAAAGCCTAGAAGTGAGGAGAAGGTCCCCTCTCTGTGTCTCAGGACCAATCCCCTGGGAGCTCTGTCACAATACACATCCCTAGGCCCCACTCCTGGAGAATCTGAGTGAGCAGCTCTGGGCCCAGGCCTGGGAATCTGTATTGACAACAGGCTCCCTGGTGATTCTGATGATCAATCTTGGATGGGGATCCAGGAGGGGACCATACACTCCCCAGAGGGGGTGCCACTGCCTTGCTGCTCACACACATGGCATCATGACTTCCACAACTGCTTTGCCCCCCCACCTCTCCACACAAACTAGCCAGTGTCATATTGGGGATCTGCTGTGGTCACACCTTCCTTAACCTGCTGGGCCTCAATTTCTTCATGACGATGGGGATAACAATGATATTTACTTCCTAATGTTGCTGTGAAGATTGAATGGGGTTATAAATGTAAGGCCCTGGGAACGGAGCCTGGAACAGAGTGGGGATTAAGGACTGCCATTACCTCCCCCAGGGGAGGCAGGGAGGGCCACAGGAATGGGCTGGCCGGGCGTGTTGGGAAGTGTGGTGTAAGAATGCTGGGGGAAGCTTCTCATCCAGCCTCCTGGGTTCCAGCAGGGAGAACCAGCAACAGCCTCGTGGCCAAGGCCAGAGTCCCAGGGCCAAGTCTGTCCCATGTCTGTGTGGTGACTTGGATGTCACGAGAAGCCGGCTGTGACCGGGTGGAATGTGGCCCTGCAGCCCGTGTTGGGCTCAAGGTGACTGGGTCTGTGTCCTTCCCAGGACACACGGGAGGCAGTGTTTCCTGTGTGTTGAGTTTCTTCTTGGTCTTCATGGACTCCAGGGGCGCTGCATCTGGAAGTCTCGGGGAGAGTCTGGAAATGGAATCAGAATGCTGTGTGTGTGTGTGTGTGTGTGTGTGTGTGTGTATGTGTGTCCACATAAGCGTAAGTGTTGCAGCCACTTGTGTGAATCTATGTATATGGGATTCGGGGCTAGGATGGACGTGTGTTACAGTGACATGAGGCTGTGGAGGTCAGAGAGAGGGCATCTTCTGTGCATGCCTCTGCACACATGACCATGTGTGTTTTTTTGCTCATGCATAGTGGTACATGTGGGGGGTGAGGCTGGTGGCTGTAAAGTGAACCACTGAGCCGCCCTCCCTTGAAAGAGGGGACCAGCCTCTGTGCATGCCTGTGAGTTGGTCACTGGCTGTGGGTCACTTTCAAGAGGTTGATGAGAGGTCTCCTAACCTCCCAGGCCTCACCCCCAGCAGCCGGGGGTGGGTGCCCCAGCCTAATGAGGGGTCTTGGGACTGGCACACAGCTGTGTATGAGGCGCGCAGCCCTTGAGCATGCCAGAGCACGAACATGAACTTCCCACCACCAAGTTGCAGCCAGAAGGGCGGCTGGCAGAGCACTGCCCTTGCCCTGCTAGGGCCCTCCAGCAGTGTCTGGGGTCCTGCCAGCAGCTCCCATGCCACCCCCAACAACCCCTCTTGGCCTCCACAGTGTAGCCTCAACGGGACCCAGTGCACCTTCCGGAACTTCACCAGCGCCACCCAGGCAGTGACAGAGTGGTACATCCTGCAGGCCACCAACATCTTTGCACAGGTGCCGCAGCAGGAGCTGGTGGAGATGAGCTACCCCGGCGAGCAGATGATCCTGGCCTGCCTCTTTGGGGCCGAGCCCTGCAACTACCGGTGAGAGCCACCCGCCTTCAACCCGTCCACTCGGCCAGGCCCCTGCTCCGAGAGGCAGTGGCGTGTTAACGGTTGCGAGCACAGCCTGCCAGAGTTCAAATCCTGCCCAGCCACCTGCTAGTTGGCTGCAGCACAGTTTTCTGTGCCTTAGTGTCTTAAGTCCAGTTTCCTGGAGGCAGAGCCTGAGGCAGGGATGCATTGAAGAGCTTGCAAAACATTGAGAGGATTGCGTTAGGAAAAGTCTGCAGGGAAAGTGGGATAAGAAATGGGGATTTGGAACATGTAGGAAAAGGAGAAAATAGAAAAATAAAAGGAAAGAGGAAAGGCTGGGCATAGTGTGGCTCACCCCCTGTAATCCCAGCACTTTGGGAGGTGGAGGAGGGCAGATCGCTTGAGGCCAGGAGTTCAAGACCAGCCTGGGTAATATAGTGAGATCCCACCTCTAGAAAAAAAGTAAAATAAATTAAATTTTAAAAGGAAGGAGGAAAAAGTTAAGCAAGGATGTTCTCAGGTCAAGTCCAGGCTCAGCCTGATCTGTGGGAGGACCTGGAGCATAAACTGAACCACAGAGTTGTCCTCCCTTGAAGGAGGGGACCAGCCTCTGTGCATGCCCATGAGTTGGTCACTGGCTGTGGGTCACTTCCAAGAGGTTGGTGAGGGGTCTCCTAACCTCCAAGACCTCACTCCTAGCAGCTGGGGGTGAGTGCACCAGCCCAGTGAGGGGATCAGGGTGGGACCCCAGGCATCTGTTGCCCTCAGTTTGTTCATCTCTGAACCAGGGACAATAATCGTACCTTCTTCATAGAGTTATTGAGAGGCGTAAATGAGTAGGCTTATGGCAGCACCTAGAACAAGGCTATGAGGCTGGGCACAGTGGCTCATGCCTGGAATCCCAGCACTTTGGGAGGCTAAGGCAGGAGGATTGCTTGAGGCCAGGAGTTCAAGAGCAGCCTGGGCAACATAGTGAGACCTCATCTCTACAAAAAAATCAAAAACCAACCAGATGTGGTGGTGCTCACCTGTAATCCTAACTACTCATGAGGCTGAGGAGGGAGGATCTCTTGAGTCCAGGACGTCAAGGCTGCAGTGAGCTATGATCATACCACTGAAAGCCAGTCTGGGTGACAGAATGAGACACTGTTTCTAAAAAAAAAAAAACAAGGCAGCCGGGCATAGTGGCTCATGCCTGTAATCCCAGAACTTTGGGAGGCTGAGGCGAGTGCATCACAAGGTCAAGAGATCAAGACCATCCTGGCCAACATGGTGAAACCCCATCTCTATTAAAAATACAAAAATGAGGGCCAGGCATGGTGGCTCACGCCAATAATCCCAGCACTTTGAGAGACCGAGGCAGGTGGATCATGAGGTGAGGAGATCGAGACCATCCTGGCCAACATGGTGAAACCCTGTCTCTATTAAAATATAAAAAATTAGCTGGACGTGGTGGTGAATGCCTGTAGTCCCAGCTACTCGGGAAACTGAGGCAGGGGAATCGCTTGAACCCGGGGGTCGGAGGTTGCAGTGAGCTGAGATCATGCCACTGTACTCCAGTCTGGCCAACAGAGCAAGACTCCATCTAAAAAGTAATAATAATACAAAAATGAGCTGGGCGTGGTGGCGCATGCCTGTAATCCCAGCTACTCAGGAGGCTGAGGCAGTAGAATCACTTGAACCGGGAGTCGGAGGTTGCAGTCTGCCGAGATCGCACCACTGCACTCCAGCCTGGGTGACAGAGTGAGACTCCACCTCAAAAAAAAAAAAAAAAAAAATAGGCGAGAGAACAGTACTTACCCTGCAGGGTTTCTTTGAATATTAAAGTGAATTAATATGCAGGAGCAGCTGACCCTAGTACTGGGCTTGATAAATAATAGTTATAACTATTATCACACCCACATTTTAGGTCAGGCACAGTGGCTCATGCCTGAAATCCCGGCACTTTGGGAGGCTGAAACGGGCAGCTCACTTGAGGCCAGGTGTTCAAGACCAGCCTGGACAACATGGTGAAACCCCATCTCTACTAACTATACAAAAATTAGCCAGGTGTGGTGGAGCATGCCTGTAATTCGAGCTACTCAAGTGACCGAGGCACAAGAATCACTTAAACCCAGAAGGCAGGGAAACACCTGGCTCTGGAGCCAGAGGCAGCCAGTCCTGGGAGCTGCCTCTCCAGGTGAAGAGCATTATCAACAAGCAAATAGTTGGCACGCACGTGGAGACCAAGAGCACGGCAGCGCAGGCAGGAGGGGATCCGGCCACACCCCATGCAGCCGCCTGCTCCTGGGCTGTATCTGACCAAGACAGTTTCTTGGGAACACTGTGTCCCCGTGACCTGGGGTGAGGTCTCTCCCTCAAGAGCACTGCCTGGATTGAGCTGGTTTGCTCTGCTCTGTTCTTTCCCTGTGGTCACAGCCCTGATCCCACACAGTTTATAGACTCCACGGTGTACGCCCAGAGCTGTGTCTTCCCTCCGGGGCTTTGCCTGTGCTAGGTCCCTGCCTAGCGAGCCCTTTCTCCTCCCCCACCCTGTAGACTTAGCCATCACTTACTTGTTCATAAAATCTCAGCTCAGGCTTCCCTTCCTCCAAGAAACCTTCCCTGACCTACTCCCCCACTTTCCGTCAGGACTTAGGTGCCACCTACCCATGCCTATCTCTGTTGATGCTCTTATCACCTATTGTAATTTATTCATCAAATATTTACTAAGTGTCTGTGTGATCTGTGCCAGACCCTGGGCACAGAGCTATGAACAGTAGCAGCCAAGATTTTTTGAGTATTACAGTATGCTAGGCATCCACCCCTCGCTGCAGTCATGTAGGGGGTTGCTGGTATTATCTGGTGTTACAAATGGGGAAAGTGAGGCACTGAGAGGTGAAGTAACCATCCCAAGCTCACCAGCTGCTAAGGGACACAGCCAGAACTGAAATCAGGCAGGCTGGCTCTGCAGCCTGTGCTCTTGACCTCTGAGCTCTTCTTCTTCCAGACAGACAAGGTCATGCTCCCTCCCCGGGCTTATGTTCTAAGCAGGAGGCAGCTAAGTGAGCAATTATGTCAAGAAGATGATTTCAGGCCAGGCACAGTGGTGGATGCCTGTAATCCCAGCATTTGGGGAGGCTAAGGCCAGAGGGTCACTTGAGGCCAGGAGTTCAAGACCAGCCTGGGTAACATAGCAAGACCCGGTCTCTACAAAAAATTTTACAAATTAGCTGGGTGTGGTGGCACATGCCTGTAGTCCCAGCTGCTCAGGAGGCTGAGGCAGGAGAATCTCTTGAGGCCAGGAGTTTGAGGTTGCAGTGAGCTACGATCGCACTATGGCACTCCAGCCTGGGCAACAGAGAGACCCTGTCTCTACCAAAAAAAAAAGAAAGAAAAATGGTTTCAGATTCTGATGTATCTGATGAAGAAGATAATAAACTGGTATTTAGAAGGTAGAAAGTAGAAGGGCCAGGTGCGGTGCCTCACACCTGTAATCCCAGCACTTTGGGAGGCCGAGGCAGGTGGATCACCTGAGGTCAGGAGTTTGAGACCAGCCTGACCAACATGGTGAAACCCTGTCTCTACTAAAAATACAAAAATTAGCCAGGCATGGTGGTGCATGCCTATAATCCCAGCTACTCGGGAGGCTGAGGCAGAAGAATCACTTAAACCCGGGAGGCAGGAAGTTGCAGTGAGCTGAGATCACGTCACTATACTCCAGCCTGGGCAACAAGAGCAAAACTCCATCTCAAAATAAATGAATGAATGAATAAATAAATAAATACATACATACATACATATTGGTGGAAAAGATATAGAGTAACTAGGTAGAGAAGTCTATTACTATTAGTAATAAAGTACTATTAACTAATCGTTCAAGTCCATCACTTTGCATAGGGGTTCAGGAGAGGCCTCAGGGCAGATAAAACCTGAAGGATGGGGGAGAAGCCAGTGTCTGAAGAACTGGTTAGAGAATATTCCAGGCACAAAGAACAACAGAGGCAAAAGCCTTGAGTTTGGAAACATGTAGAGTGTCACTGGAGTGTAGGGAACGAGACTTAGAAGGCCAGCATAGGGACTTTGCACTTTATTCTCTCTCTCTCTTTCTTTCTTTCTTTCTTTCTTTCTTTCTTTCTTTCTTTCTTTCTTTCTTTCTTTCTTTTTTGGAGACCTAGCCTCGCTCTGTCACCCAGGCTGGAGTGCAGTGGCACAATCTCGGCTCACTGCAACCTCTGCCTTCTGGGTTCAAGTGATTCTCCTGCCTCAGCCTCCCGAGTAGCTGGGACTACAGGTGGCACACCATTTTTTTTTTAATAGAGACGGGGTTTCACTGTGTTGCCCAGGCTGATCTTGAACTCCTGAGCTCAGGCAATCCACCTGCCTAGCCTCCAAAAGTTTGTACTTTATTCTGGGAGCAACAAGAAGCCTTTGGAGGGGTCTTAGAAAAGGAGTGAGGGAAGACTTTAAGGATGAACGGAGGTGGAGGCTCCAGCAGGAATCCAGACATGAGATGCTGGTGGCTTGGGCCAGGGTAGGGGAGTCAGAGGCGGAGACAGAGTAAAGTCACATCTTGGGGCCCAGCGCGGTGGCTCACACCTGTAATCTCTGTACTTTGGGAGGCTGAGGTGGGCAGATCACCTGAGGTCAGGAGTTCAAGACCAGCCTGGCCAACATAGTGAAACCCCATCTCTACTAAAAATACAAAAATTAGGCCAGGCACAGTGGCTCACACCTGTAATCCTAGCACTTTGGGAGGGTGATCGCCTGAGGTCAGGAGTTTGAGACCAGCCGGGCCAACATAGTAAAACCCCCGTCTCTACTAAAAATTCAAAAATTAGCTGGTCATAGTGGCAGGTGTCTATAATGCCAGCTATTCAGGAGGCTGAGGCAAGAGAATCACTTGAACCCGGAGGGTGGAGGCTGCAGTGAGCCAAGTGGGCACCACTTCACTCCAGCCTGGGTGAAAGAGTGAAACTCCATCTCAAAAAAAAAAAAAAAGAAAAAAAACTAACTGGGCGTGGTGGTGCCTGCCTGTAATCCCAGCTACTCAGGAGGCTGAAGCAGGAGAATCACTTGACCTAGGAGGCAGAGGCTGTAGTGAGCCAGGATCACACCACTGTACTTCAGCCTGGGTGACTGAGTGAGACTTCATCTTAAAAGAAAGAAAAAGAGGGAGAGAGGGAAGGGGAGGGACATTTTGGAAGGAGAAGGGGTTGATAGGACTCCATTCTCTGTCCTCTGCCACACTGGAAGCTGCAAAAGGCAGCCCTGTCTTATTCTCGGTGTCCCTAGCCCAGCATCCACTTCGACAAACATTTACTGGGTGGAAAAATGGTTTCTTCCTGCTTCCCCTTGCCTGTTGAGGAAACCCAAGCTCTGAGGTTGAGTAAGCAGCTCAAATCTGTTGACAGTGGCAGAGCTGGGGTGGGCCCCCATATCCCATTTCACAGCCTGCCCTAGACCAAGTCATTCTGCAAGTCCACAGGCTGAGACAAAATATGCAGGAAATGGCTTTCTTATCTGCAAATGGGGAAATTGCACCTGACCTCCTAGGGTTATTTTGAGGATTAAATGAGATCATGTATACAGAAACATTCAACACGGGTCTGCCCCATAAAAGTCGTTCAATGAGGCCGGGCGTGGTGGCTCACACCTGTAATTCCAGTACTTTGGGAGGCCAAGGTGGGTGGATCACGAGGTCCGGAGTTCAAGACCAGCCCGGCCAAGATGGTGAAACCCCATCTCTACTAAAAATACAGAAACTAGCTGGGCGTGGTGGCGGGCACCTGTAATCCCAGCTACTTGGGAGACTGAGGCAGAGAACTGCTTGAACTCAGGAGGCAGAGGTTGCAGTGAGCCAAGATCATGCCACTGCACTCCAGCCTGGGTGACAGAGCGAGACTCTGTCTCAGAAAAAAAAAAAAAGTCGATCAGTGAATGTTTGCTGTGAGTTCTAAGGCTTCAAAGACGATACTGCATGGCAGGGGATTTCTTGTGTGTGTGCATCATTTGATGTACTTACTCTCATTCCTTCCTGTTTTTATTTTTAATTTTTTACAATTTTTTTTTTTTTTTATACAGGGTCTCACTCCGTTGCCCAGGCTGGAGTGCAGTAGTGCAATCACAGCTCACTACAGCCTCAATCTCCCCGGGCTTAGGTGATCCTCCTACATCAGGTGTCCCTCCAAGTAGCTGGGACTACAGACACTCGCCACCACACCACTCCTGTCTTTTTTTTTTTCTGTAGAGACAGGAGTCTCAATATGTTGGCCAGGCTGCTCTCAAACTCCTGGGCTCAGCCGGGCACAGTGGCTCACGCCTGTAATGCCAGCACTTTGGGAGGCCAAAGTGGGTGAATCAACTGAGGTCAGGAGTTCAAGAGCAGCCTGGTCAACACTATGAAACCCCGTCTCTACTAAAAATACACAAATCAGCTGGGTGTGGTGGTGGATGCCTGTAATCCCAGCTACGCAGAAGAATCATTTGAACCCAGGAGGAGGAGGCTGCAGTGAGCTGAGATCGTGCCACTGCACTCCAGCCTGGGCAACAGAGTGAGACTCTGTCTCAAAACAAACAAACAAAAAAACTCCTGGGCTCAAGCGATCCTCCTGCCTTGGTCTCCCAAAGTGCTGGAATTACAGGAATAAGCCACCATTCCCAGCCTCCTCTTATTTTTAATAAATGAACAACATAAAAACATCAAGACAGATTTTTTTAAAGCTGCTTACTTTGGAGACTTGAGAACATGCACGTTGGCAGAACAGAGTCTGATGAACTCCAGCACACCAGTCAACAGAAGAGGCAAGCAGGAATTCTCCCCTGAGCCTTCTGGTGGGTTCAGGCATTCCTCGGCTTGTGTCTGAAGGCCTCTGCCGCAGTCTTCAATGGGCTTCACCTCTGTATCTGTCTTCGCTTCTGTGTCTTCTAAGGACACTTGTCATTGCATTTGGGGCCCACCTGGATAATCCAAGATGACCTCATCTCAAGATCTTTAGTCACATCTGCCAAGACCATTTTTCCAAATAAGGTCTTATTCACAGGTTCATGGGGGGAGGACATGTCTCTTTTAAGGCATATGTGAGACAGATGAAAACATATAAGAAAATTCTTTTTCGGCCAGGAGCGGTGGCTCACGCCTGTAATCCCAGCACTTTGGGAGGCCGAGGAGGGCAGATCACCTGAGGTCAGGGGTTCGAGACCAGCCTGGACTACGTGGTGAAACCCCGTCCTTACTAAAAATACAAAAATAAGCCTGGTGTGGTGGTGCGTGCCTGTAATCCCAGCTACTTGGGAGGCTAAGGCTGGAGAGTCGCTTGAACCCAGGAGGCAGAGGTTTCAGTGAGTGGATATGGCGCCATTGCACTCCAGCCTGGGTGACAAGAGCAAAACTCTATCTCACCAAAAAAAAAAATTTTATTTTCTTTTTTTTCTTTTTTTTTAGAAACAGTCTCACTCTGTCACCCAGCCTGGAGGGCAGTGGCGCAATCATAGCCCAAGCAGCCTCGAACTCCTGGGCTCAAGCGATCCTCCCACCTCAGCCTCCCAGGTAACTGGGACTACAGGCATGCACCACCACACCCAGCTAATTTTTGTATTTTTTGTAGAGATGAGGGTCTCACGGTGTTGCCCAGGCTGGTCTCAAACTCCTGGGCTCAAGCGATCCTCATACCTCGGCCTCCCAAAGTGCTGGGATTACAGGTGTGAGCCACCATGCCTAGCCAGAAAGTTCTTTTCATAACTCATGGCTAAACCAGAGAGCCTTAGCCGCAACTCCAGAGAAACTCCCTCCTTCCACTTTCCCAAGGGAGTCTGGGAATCCCCCTCTCTGGTTTCTGCAAGAGGATGGACAGAATGACCATCCTTCGGAGCCCCTCCAAGGAGGAAGTGCAGGGCCAACAGCAGACAGTTGGGGGAGGCATTGTCTGTGGTGGTCCCTGCACTGCAGCTGATGCTGTTTCTTGTAGGAACTTCACATCCATCTTCTACCCTCATTATGGTAACTGTTACATCTTCAACTGGGGCATGACAGAGAAGGCACTTCCTTCGGCCAACCCTGGAACTGAATTCGGTGAGTTTTGGTTTGTTCTGGGGCGAGAGCCATGAGGCTTTAACCACCCCCACCATGTGGGACTGAAAGACCATCAGCTGTTGTAGGATGGGACTGAGGGGGCACTGAGGCTGGCATCAACAGGAGTGCCACTACTGAAGCCCTACTGTGTGCCAGGGGATGCCAGGCCAGGTGTTCCCCTCCCCCAAGGCTCGGAATCCCTGGGGTAGCGACTGGTGTTCCCATTTTGCTGATGAGCAAAGTGAGGATTTGGAAGCAGCACAGCTTAGTGGTCAAGAGCTCAAGCTTCAGCCAAGCGCGGTGGCTCATGCCCGTAATCCCAACACTTTGGGAGGCCGAGGTGGAAGGATTGCTTAAGCCCAGGAGTTCGAGACCAGCCTGGGCAACATGGCAAAACCCCATCTCTTAAAAAAATACAAAAATCAGTCTGGGCGTGGTAGCTCGTGCCTGTAATCCCAGGACTTTGGGAGGCCAAGGCAGGTGGATCACCTGAGGTTGGGAGTTCAAGACCATCCTGGCCAACATGGTGAAACCCCGTCTATAATAAAAATAAATAAATAAATAAAATAAAATACAAAAATTAGCCAGGCATGGTGGCGGATACCTATAGTTCCAGCTACTCGTGAGGCTGAGGCAGGAAGATCGCTTTATCTGGGGAGGTCAAGGCTGCAGTGAGCCATGATCACACCACTGCAGCTCCACCACTCACAGGGCATTCCTGAGCTCCAGACCAACCTTCTCAAAGCCTTGGTTTCCCCCATGCATAGATTAATATATAGTAGCAGAGCAGAGCATTTAAATCGTATCTACGTTGTGAGCCATTATGATGAGTAAATAGTATATGCCTTGTGAGTCATTACGATGTAATGTGGTAAACTGTTTCACCCGCCCAGAAAGTAGGAAATGCACCACATATGCTGAGTATTCTGAGCAGCTTTAAAACAATTTGTCCAGGATCATATAGTTAATACACGGACAGAAAGATATCACATGTGCTTACTTGTAAGCGGGAGCTAAATGACGTGTACACGTGGACATAGTATGGAAGGATGGACATCGGAGACCTAGTCGAGTAGGGGGTAGGAGGCAGGTGAGGGGCAAGAAATTACTTAGCGAGTACAGTATATATGATTCTAGTGATGATTACACTAAAGGCTAGACTTCACCACTATACAAAACTCCATGTAACAAAACTGCACTTGTACCCCTTACATTCATACAAATTAGAAAAGGAAAACAAATACATAATGCTTATTCTTAGTGTCTTAGTCCCTCTGTCTCTCTGCTATACAGTTCTTTTCTTTCTTTTCTTTTTTTTTTTTTTTTTTTTTGAGACGGAGTCTCGCTCTGGTGCCCAGGCTGGAGTGCCATGGCACGCTCTCGGCTCACCGCAACCTCCACCTCCTGGGTTCAAGCAATTCTCCTGCCTCAGCCTCCCAAGTAGCTGGGATTACAGGTGCGCGCCACAATGCCCAGCTAATTTTTGTATTTTTAAGTAGAGATGGGGTTTCACCATGTTGGTCAGACTGGTCTCGAACCCCTGGCCCACCTCAGCCTCCCAAAGTGCTGGGATTACAGACATGAGCCACCACACCCGGCTGTTTTGTTTTGTTTTGTTTTTTTTTTTTTTTGGTTAGAGTCTCACTCTGTCACCCAGGCTGGCGTGCAATGGCATGATCTTGGCTCACTGCAATCTCCACCTCCCAGGTACTAGCGATTCTCCTGCCTCAGCCTCCCGAGTAGCTGGGATTACAGGTGCCCACTACCACACCCAGTTAATTTCTATATTTTTAGTAAAGACGGGGTTTCACCATGTTGGCCAGGATGGTCTCAATCTCTTGACCTCATGATCCACCCATCCCGGCCTCTCAAAGTGCTGGGATTACAGGCGTGAGCCACCATACCCAGCCTGTTTTGTTGTTGTTTGAGACAAGGTCTCACTCTGCCGCCCGTGCAGTGGCGTGATGCTGCTCACTGCAGCCTCAACCTGCTAGGCTCAGGTGATCCTCCCACCTCAGCCTCCTGAAGAGCTAGGACTGCAGGTGTGCGCCACTATGCCTGGCTAATTGTTTGTAGAGATGAGGCTTCACCATGTTGCCCAGGCTGTCTCGAACTCCTGGGCTCAAGCAATCTGCCCTCCTTGCCCTCTCAAAGTGCTGGGATTACAGATGTGATCCACTGCGCCAGGCAGTACAGTTCTTCTTCTTCTTCTTCTTCTTCTTCTTCTTCTTCTTCTTTCTTCTTTCTTCTTCTTCTTCTTCTTTTGAGACAGAGTCTTGCTCTGTCACCCAGGCTGGAGTACAATGGCATGATCTCGGCTCACTGCAACCTCCACCTCCCAGGTTCTAGCAATTCTCCTTCCTCAGCCTCCCGAGTAGCTAGGACTATAGGTGGGTGCCACCACGCCCGGCTAATTTTTTGTATTTTTAGTAGAGACGGGGTTTCATCATGTTGGTCAGGCTGGTCTTGAACTCCTGACCTCAGGTGATCCACCGACCTTGGCCTCCCAAAGTGCTGGGTTTACAGGCATGAGCCACCTTGCCCAGCCAAGGCTGTACAGTTCTTAAAGAAAGACAGAGACACACAGAGAGAAGCTGAAGGAGTCTATGAAAGTGAGGAAATGGGGCATGGTGGATGGCAGATCCCCTCCCTCGGGGCTCATGTGTTGCACTGTCCCCTAGAGAAGGACTGGTGGATGCAGGTTGGCTGTGACTTTTGGGCTTGTGAGCTGGGCAGAGGTGGGAGTGGACCCCTCCTCCCTCGCAGGTTCTGGAACCCTCTCAGGTTCTGACCTCTGCAGCCACCAAAAGGCAGGCTGTCATTCAGTGACCATCGAGGCCACTGGCCAAAAGGGGGCAGGTGAGCTGTCTTTCACCTAGCCTTGCGCTACTGAAAGCACTGTCACAGAGGTGCCAGTCAACTTACTCCCCAAGGCAGATGGGTACAGTCTGGGAGCCAGCTGCTGTATCAGAAGCACAGCAAAAGCACTTCCTCACTGGAAGACCTCAGACAAGTCCCTTCCCTTCTCTGTGCCTCAGTTTCCCCCATCTGTAAAATGGGGACAATACTAGTACCTACGTCATGTGGCCCTTGTGAGCATCCAAGGAGCTCATGTTTATTTTATTTTATTTCATTTCATTTTTGGAGATGGAGTCTTGCTCTCTTGCTCAAGCTGGAGTGCAGTGGTGCGATCTTGGCTCACTGCAACCTCCACCTCCCAGGTTCGAGCAATTCTTCTGCCTCAGCCTCCCAAGTAGCTGGATTACAGGTGCACAACACAATGTCCAGCTGATTTTTGTATTTGTTTTTTTTTTTTCTTTTTTTGAGACTGAGTTTTGTTCTGTTGCCCCAGCTGGAGTGCAGTGGCACAATCTCGGCTCACTGCAACCTCTGTCTCCCAGGTTCAGGCAGTTCTCCTGCCTCAGCCTCCCAAGTAAGTGGGATTACAGGCATGACCAACCATGCCCGGCTAATTTTTGTATTTTTCAGTAGAGACAGGGTTTCACCATGTTAATGAGGCTGGTCTTGAGCTCCTGACCTCAAATGATCTGCCCACCTCAGCCTCTCAAAGTGCTGGGATTACAGGTGTGAGCCCCCATGCCTGTCCGAAGAGCTCATGCTTAATGAAGCCCTTAGCACAGCACCCAGCAAGTAGCAAGTGCCCAACTAGCCCTTATTGTCCTAACCAGAGGGACTCAGCTCCATGTAGCTCAGGACCGTGATGCATGAGAGATTGGGTCCAGTCCCTTCCCTTGAGAACAGTCAAGTAGGGAAGGAAGACAGACAATAAAAGAAGAATCACACCAATGAGGCAGGTACTTGGAAGGAAAGTTCTGGGGCTAGGAGAGGGTACAGCCAAGACACTGAGACCTCGTCTGAGCCGTCAGGGAAGGCTTCTGGAGGAAGCGATACTGGCTGAGATTTGAAGGAAGAACATGCATTTCTAGGGGAAGGGAAGGGGCAGAGACAGCATTCCAGAGAAAGGGAACAGCACTCCAGAGCAAGGAACAGCATTCTAGGTAAGGGAACAGCACCCCAGAGCTAGGAACAGCATCCCAGAGTGAGGGAACAGCATTTGCAAAGGCGCAGCAGAAGGAAGGCGTGCAGAAGCTCGGAGGCACGGAGTGGGGACAGCGAGGGGCACCTGTCGTGTGAGGCAGGGTGGTGTGGGTGGGCTGCGGCCGTGCTGTGCCTCCTAGATCTACCTGCTGATCAGAAAGAGATCACAGCAAGGAGGCTACGTCAGAGCCTGCCTTGGAGATGATGGGGCCTTTGCAGAAGGCAAGCAGTATTTGAGGACTGAGTGTTTGCAAAGTGGAGCCGGCCTCCTTGGCAGTCCCTGGAGGTCCCCTGGCTGGAGGGAGCTTGGGGAAGTGGGTAGTGGGGTCTCCTTTCTGCCTCAGGAGCAAGTTCAGGCAGCCCTCACCCTACCCTCTCCACAGGCCTGAAGTTGATCCTGGACATAGGCCAGGAAGACTATGTCCCCTTCCTCACGTCCGCGGCCGGGGTCAGGCTGATGCTTCACGAGCAGAGGTCATACCCCTTCATCAGAGACGAGGGCATCTACGCCATGTCAGGGACGGAGACATCCATCGGGGTACTTGTGGTATGGCTGGAGCCCAGGGCAGCCCTAGAGGGTCTGAGGGTGGGAGCCCACCTGTCCAAGACCAACAACTTCCCTTGGCCTGGGAGGAGGGGATCTGGGCCCCCTAGCCCTGCCTGGCCAACCTTCCTTTGTCTGGAACCCCCCAGGGTAGCCAAGCTTTAGGGGAAGGTGAGCCTCTGGTGCTCCCTCTGGCGCCTGCAGCGGTCTACAGCCCTCCGTCCCCTCTCAACTTCCCCTGTCCCTGCATCCTTAATGGAAGGAGGTGCAGAAGGGGCTTCCTGGGGTGACCAGGGCCCCCCTCAAGCAACCCCTCTAAACACAGGACAAGCTGCAGCGCATGGGAGAGCCCTACAGCCAGTGCACCGTGAATGGCTCCGAGGTCCCCATCCCAAACTTCTACAGTGACTACAACACGACCTACTCCATCCAGGTAGGAAGATGGTGCATGCCTCATGCAGAGGGGCAGTCCAGGTTTATGGGGCCGAGGCCTCAGTCCTCCCGGAGAGCTAGCCCCGGCAAGGCTGGCTCTGCTGGGCTTTTGTCAGCGACCACGGGGCACCCCTGGGCCTGTGGGGACCAGTCCCTTTCCTGGGCTCTCTCACCAGGGCCTAGGACTGGCCACTTCTCATCCCCACTTGGGCGGTGCACCCTTGGGCATGCCCAGGGGATTATAGGGATCTTACTCTGGGGTTTCCCAAGATGAAAACAAAAACAGCAGCTAACACCATCAAGCTCTCATTTCATGTGAGATGCGATGCTAAGGGCTGGTACAAATTCCATCATCATTTAATCCTTCAACCCCTCCCCCACTTGAATCCATAATCTACTGATGACAGCAGCATGTATTGATGAACTAATAATAGCAGGCTTACCATATGTTAGGCAGTCACTGTTGTAAGTAATTTACATATATATTACGTTATTTAACTTTCACAACAACCCTAAGATGTAGATGCTATTATCATTCCCATTCCCATTTTAGGAATGAGGAAATTGGGATTTACAGACCCCAGTGCAAATGCATCATCAGTTTACCTGAGACGTCCGTCTTTTTTTTTTTTTTTTTTTAAGAGATTGCCGGGCTTGATGGCTCACACCTGTCATCGCAGCACTTTGGGAGGCTGAGGCGGGTGCATCACTTGAGGTCAGGAGCTCGAGATCAGCCTGGCCAGTATGATGAAACCTCGTCTCTGCTAAAAATACACACACACAAAAAAAAATTAGCCAGGCGGGGTGGCACATGCCTGTAGTCCCAGCTACTCGGGAGGCTGAGGCAAGAGAATTGCTTGAACCCGGGAGGCAGAGGTTATAATGAGCTGAGATCACACCACTGCACTCCAGCCTGAGCGACAGAGTGAGACTCTGTCTCAAAAATAAATAAAATAATAAAATAAAAAGAGAGACGGGTTCTTGCTCTGTCAGCCAAGCTGAGGTGCAATGGTGCCCTCATAGTTTACTGCAGCCTCAAACTCTTGGATTCAAGCGATCCCTTTGCCTCAGCCTCCCTAGTAGCCAGGACCACAGGCATGAGCCACTGTACCTGGCTAATTTCTTAAGTTTTAAATTTTTTTGCAGAGACAGAATCTTGGTATGTTGCCCAGGCTGGTCTCGAACTCCTGGGCTCAAGCAGTCCTCTCACTCTGGCCTCCCAAAATGCTGAGATTATAGGCATGAGCCACTGCGCCCACCGGAAGTCCCTCTTTGTATCCACCCTCAATCCCCCTTGCTGTAGCTGGAGGCTTCCCTCTTGTCCTGATCTCCAGAGTTATCCCAGACCTGCCCCTAGTCCTGGCTCCCTTGGAGAGGGGCAGACTGAATTCTTGCAAGGTGACAAAAATGACCACTTGCTGATACCCCCTCTCCCAGCCCAGTCTGCTTTGGCAAATCAGTACACGGAAGAATAACAGGAGGGCAGCCCAGTGCCTACCTCAGTGTCTGGGTCCCCGAGCATGGCATAGCTTGCACTTTCCCCTTAGTCATGGGAAATGACTCTCCTGGTGCCCGCCTGCCCACCCATTGCCTGGCTGGTTTGGCCACTTCCTGACTGGAGGGACTTTTGTCCATTATGGAGAACTCTAGGCATCATCTGAACCTCTAGAGGGACAGACAGGGCAGTACGGGGAGGTGGGAAACACGAAGAAGAAGGCCCAGCCCAGAAACCTCATTCCAGGAAAACTGCGCCTCTTGTTTCTTCCAGTGTGATAGCCACGCTAGCCAGAAAACTTAGCCAAGAGGCGGGCCCTGCGGGAGTTCTGCACATCCCCATGCCTACCCCAACCAGGAGCAGGCTTGAGCCCACCCCAGCCTCCATCACAGGGCCTGGGAAGGACTCCCACTTTCCAGAAGAGACAGAGAGGTCGCAAGAATATAAGATATCTTGGCAGGATGTGGTGGTGCAAGCCTGTAGTCCCAGCTACGCAGAGGCTGAGGCGGGAGGATCGCTTGAGCCCAGGAGTTTGAGGATGCAGGGAGTTATGATCATGCCACTGCACTCCAGCCTGGGCGACAGAGTGAGACCCTGTCTCAGGAAGAAAAGGAAAATAAAAAAAGAGGCTGGGTGCGGTGGCTCACACCTGTAATCCCAGCACTTTGGGAGGCCAAGGCAGGGGGATCACAAGGTCAGGAGATTGAGACTATCCTGGCTAACATGGTGAAACCCGTCTCTACTAAAAATACAAAAAATTAGCTGGATGTGGTGGCTACCTGTAGTCCCAGCTACTTGGGAGGCTGAGGCAGGAGAATCGCTTGAACCCGGGAGGCGGAGGATGCAATAAACCAAGATCGCACCACTGCACTCCAGCCTGGGCGACAGAGGGAGACTCTGTCTCAAAAAAAAAAAAAAAAAAAAAAGCGGGGGGCGGTGCCAGGCACGATGGCTCATACCTGTAATCCCAGCACTTTGGAAGGCCGAGGTGGGTGGATCACCTGGGTCAGGAGTTCGAGACCAGCCTGGCCAACATGGTGAAACCCCGTCTCTACTAAAAATACAAAAATCAGCTGGGTGTGGTGGCACGTGCCTATAATCCCAGCTACTCGGGAGGCTAAGACAGAAGAATCACTTGAACCCAGGAGGTAGAGGTTACACTGAGCTGAGATCACGGCACTGAGCCAAGATCATGCCACTGCACTCCAGTCTGAGTGACGGAGCAAGACTCCATCTCAAAAAAAAAAAAAAAAAAAAAAAAAAGAATATACCAAAACCCAGCTCCGGCTCCTCCTGGCCGTGCTATTTAATCTGCCATCCAGCCCCGATGTCCTGCCCTCAGGGAGCCCACAGACTCCTTAGGAGCAAGAGAAAGACAGGACATAGGGGCCTGGGGAAGGAGCCATAGGAGGAGCAGGAGAGGAGGACGTGGAGGGTGGAGCTGAGCGGAGAGTGGTAGGGAGGAGCTGGCCAGGGCTGGATCCAGGAGCCCAGGGTAGTCAGGACCTAGGAAACTGAATAGGCAATAAAACACCAAGAACCACTGCCTCCCCTCCGTCCAGCGCTTCCTGAGCACCTGATGTGGCCCTGAATCCTCCCTCCCAACCTCAGGAGATAGGTGTCACCAACACTCTGTTTCACCTGAGTAAACCCAGCCCCAGAGGTCCATGACTTGCCCTAGGACACATAGTTGGTCCCTGAGTGGACTGAAACCAGGTCAGAATGACCTGAAAGCCCAGTATTTGGGGCTAAGTGAAAACTCATCACTTCCAGCCTCCCAGAGGCTGCCCTGGGAGCCTTCTTCTTCCTCGCCCCACCAGGAGACGTTCTGCAGACCAGCAGGTCGCTCACTTCCTCCGTCATCGGCTGTGCATCAGGACACTCAGAGATCATCTTTCTCTTAGCTTTCCCTGGACAATTCCCTCCGGGAGGAAGGAGCACAGAGCCAGCCTGCCTGGCTTCCTTGGTGACCTGTCAGGGTGCATCTGTATCAAGTGCTCAGAAGGAGGCTGGCATCCTCATCATGAGAGCTATCTAAGTATTGACTTTATTATTAGGGGCAAGCCGCTCTTCTCCATAGTGAGGGGTGAGGACCCCAGCTCTGAATGGTGAGACCTGGGATGCTGGGGTCTGACCTGGGTCCCTCTGCTGGGTCCAGGGACCTGCTATGAAGCCAAAAGCGTCCAGGACTGTGGGGTCCGTAGCTGCAGGCCGGTCATCTCACCACAGCTTCTCAGCCCTGGAGTACCTCTGCCAGCTCTCCTAGCTCCCTTGCCTGGGCATCACTTCTCTGGACACCCCTGGTGCTGGAATTGGAACATCACAGACCGTGCCTGTGTTCTCTCCTTATGAACCCCCACCCCCACAGGCCTGTCTTCGCTCCTGCTTCCAAGACCACGTGATCCGGTAACTGCAACTGTGGCCACTACCTATACCCACTGCCCCCGTGGGGAGTAATACTGCAACGCCCGGGACTTCCCAGACTGGGGTGAGTGGGGGTACAGGGGGATCAGCACTCCAGTCAGCTGTGGCCACAGAGGCACTGACCACAGAGGAGAGGGCAGAGCTCAGCGCCCTCAGCAGAGCCCAGAGATGTGCCCAGGGCGGCTCCTCCACAGTCCAAGGTCCCTCCTACAATCCCTTTCCCACGACCCCTTCCTGCAGGAACCCAGGCTTCTGTCTACACCTCAATTTCATGAAGCATGGGCTTGAAACACAGGGGTGGGGTGCATGTGTCCTTGCGAGCCTGTGTCTGTGTGCCACACCGTTGCTCTCACATATGCACAGCCTAGCCGTGTGGCTGCTGGTGTATGTGTGCCTGCACTCATGCTTCCAAATGCAGGTGTGCAAAGGCATTTCCACACTTGGGTCCAAATGCTCAGGAGCCATTCGTGACTGCGATGGGTTGCTGTATGTAGGTTTATGCACAGGCACAAATCACTTCCAGGGTCTGCGTTTGTGACCTCTGGCTTTTGTGCACTCGCATGGTGGTCTGGAGTCCAACCACTGATGAATGTTGTCAGCAGGGTGCGGTAGCTCATGCTTGTAATCCCGACACTTTGGGAGGCTGAGGTGAGAGGATCACTTGAGGCCAGGAGTTCAAGACCAGCCTGGTCAACATGGCAAAACCCTGTCTCTACAAAAAAAAAAAAAAAAAAGTAAAAGAGAATGTAAAGAATGCTGTCAGCAGGAGCCTGACTGCTTATAACCAACACAAACTGAACAGGAAAACTTTATTCCTCCCAGTCACACGCCCTTTCCCTTTGTTCATGTCTGCCAGGCAGGGATAGGGACAGCCAGCAAAGGGAAAGCTGCTCTGACCTCCTGAGCTGGGACCCAGGCCAGGCTGGGGGTGAAAGGGCTTGAGGTGGGGGGCTGGGTGGGGAGCGGTGATTCTTCACGACACCTCCTTCCAGCACCTAACCACAGGGCCAGGAGAGCAGAAGAGCCAGCCAGAGGCTCAGCAGGGGGACAGGGCCACCTAGAAGGGCCCCCCAAAGCCTCTTGGCCTCCCTCTCTGTCTCCTGCACAGCCCATTGCTACTCAGATCTGCAGATGAGCGTGGCACAGAGAGAGACCTGCATCGGCATGTGCAAGGAGTCCTGCAAGTAAGTCCGGGCAGGTGGGCACAGCGGCAGGTGGGCACAGAGGGGCACCACTGGCAGGAACTGTAACAGGGCTATTCTTCTCTTTCAGTGACACTCAGTACAAGATGACCATCTCCATGGCTGACTGGCCTTCTGAGGCCTCCGAGGTGAGACAGTTGGGGGCCAAGCTTCTGGCCCTCAGCTTTGGGCTGGGGACAAGTCTGGACATAAGATGTGGGCTATTTGGAAATTTCGAAGGGGTGCTTTTCCCTCCCTCCTTCCCTCCCTCCCTTCCTCCTTTCTCTCTTCCTTTCTTCCTTCCTTCCTTCCTCCCTCCCTCCCTTCCTTCCTTCCTCTTTCCTTCCTTCCTCCTTTCCTTCCTTCCTTCCTCCTTCTTTCCTTCCTTCTTCCTCTCCCTTCCTCCCTCCCTTCCTCCCTTTTCCCTTTCTTCCTTCCTTTCTTCCTCCCTTCCTCCTTTCTCTCTTCCTTTCTTCCTTCCTCCCCTCCCTCCTTCCCTCCCTCCCTTCCTTTCTTCCTTCCTTCCCTCCTTCCCTCCCTCTCTCCCTTCCTTCCTCCCTTCCTTCCCTCCCTCCCTCCCTCCCTTCCTTTCCTTCCTTCTTTCCTTCCACCAATATTCTCCCAGGCACTGTGCTACGCACACAGCACATTATTAGACAGACATAATCCTTGTCCTTATAGAGCTTACATTCTAATAGGAGAGGGCCAAGATCACAACAGAAATAAGATCATTTCAAAGTGTGATCGTGGCTGTGAAATAAACAGGTGATGGGAGAGAATAACTGGGGGAAACTACTTTATTTTTGTATTTTTACTTTATTTTTTATTTTCAGAGATGGGCTTGCTCTGTTGCCCAGGCTGGAGTACAGTGATGTGATCACAGCTCACCGAAGCCTCCAACCCCTGGGCTCAAGTGATCCTCCTGCCTCAGCTGTGGTCCTCAGCTGGGACCACAGGCACATGCCACCAGGCCTGGCTAATTGTTAAACTTTTTGCAGAGATGGAGCCTCGCTATGTTGCCCAGGCTGGTCTTGAACTCCTGGCCTCAAGCGATCCTCCCACCTAGGCCTCGAAAAATGCTGGGATTACAGGCATGAGGCATCATGCCCAGCCTCTGGGAAAGCACTTTAGATAGAATGGTCAGGGAAGGCCTCTCTAAAAAAGCGACATTTGAGCTGACACCTGGAGCAGAGGCTGAGCCAACAAGGGCAAAGCTGGGGAGGATTCCAGGCAGAGGGAGCAGAAAGTGTGAGGACCAGAGGTGGGAAAGAGCCGGGTAGGGAGGCCAGGCCTGCAGGGGAAGAGTCTGGAGGCCCGAGTCCCTTCTCCCCCAAAGCAGCAGCCACAGCTTCCACTACAACCTTCCTCCGGCTCCCCATCCAAACGGTGATTCTCCTGGGGGCCTCAGGAAGGGGGCAGGGCTGTGGTCTACCTCCCCCAGGGGAGCAGGGCCATGACTGGGAGGGATGTTGCAGATGGCAACTTCTGCAGCCGCCTTCTTGGGTTCCAGGACTGGATTTTCCACGTCTTGTCACAGGAGCGGGACCAAAGCACCAATATCACCCTGAGCAGGTGAGCCTGAGCCTGGGCGGGGCTGGGGAAGGCAGAGAAGCGGGGACCAGAACCTCGGGGCAGGAGTTTGGACACAGAGCAGCTCCTCAGACACCTTTTCACATGGGTCACATCCCGGAGCAAGCCTTGAGGAGGAGGCACTGGGTGTGAGAGAAAGGACAAGCAGCCACAGGGACTCTGAGTCTAACACCCTCTAAGGGGGAACCTGTGCTTCCCTCTGTCACTCTCCATCCACCCAGCCATCCAGTCATCCTCCGTCCACCCACATACCCAGCCATGCTCCATCCATTCATCCTCCATCACTCACCCTTCCATTCTCCCACCCACACACCCAGCCATCCTCCATCCATTCATGGATCTCTCCATTCACTCAACACAAACACTAGTTAAGCACAAGAAAGACACATGGTTCAAGCTAGCATGAGTCTAGGGGGCAAATATATGCCAAAAGGGCTTAAGGAGAGGAGGGTCCATACAAGCCCCCTACTCTAGGAGTGCAGCAGGGAAAGAGCCTCAGTCTACCTCAGAGATAAGGGAGGTCTGAGTAGGGAGGTAGGTTTGAGTGAACTCTCCAAGGAGGAGTTAAGTGCTGTTCAAATAACAAGAGGCACCAACGTCAAGGCAGAAGACAAAGCTTGAAAGCCTGGAGGCTCGAGACAGCACAACCTTGCTGAGGCCCATCAGGTGGGAGGGGAAGCCCACACAGCCACCCTTCTCTGTCCCAGGTGCAGTGAAGGCACTCAAGGCTCAGTGAAGAGCTCTGTGCAGAGTCGCTGCGTATAGCTGGGCCACCCTGAGGGTACAAATTGGGGAGCCCAGAGCAGATCTTTGTTCTGTCTCAGGCCAGAGCGTCCTGTAGGGAACTGGTCAGTAAGGGGTGGAGAAAGGGGGCCATAGAAGGGTGCTGGGCAGAGAAGCTCAGAGGGGCTGGGAAGGACTGCACTTCCAGTTCTTGTTTGGACGTCACCACTCATGGAGGCAGGCATGACAGAAGCTCAGGACAGAGGAGGGCTGGGCGGGCGCCTTGGCTGCCTTCCTGTGTGTGTGTGTGTGCATGTGTGCATGGGTGTGTGGCTGCATGTGTGTACATACAGGCAGGTGTGTGTTTGCGTGCATGTGTCTGTGTGCATGTGTGCATATGTGTGTGTGTGTGTCTGTCTGGAAGGGCGATACCTTAGTCGTGACCCTTCTTGCTGCCTCCTGCAGGAAGGGAATTGTCAAGCTCAACATCTACTTCCAAGAATTTAACTATCGAACCATTGAAGAATCAGCAGCCAATAACGTGAGTGTAGGAGGCTCCTGATACCCCAGCCCTGCCCTGTCCCATCCCTGCACCCTGAGGGTAGGGGAAGGGTTCTGAGCCCTATGGAGGGATTAGGAAGATCCTAACCAGTCCCGAATTATTCCCCTGGGCTGAGAGGGTCATCCCCCTTCTGTTCCTACCCAAGAACCACCTCCCAGGAACCTATGAACCTGGGCTACAGGCAAGAATGCATGACCTGAGCCCACCCCAGCTCCCCCATTCCCCACAGATCGTCTGGCTGCTCTCGAATCTGGGCGGCCAGTTTGGCTTCTGGATGGGGGGGCTCTGTGCTGTGCCTCATCGAGTTTGGGGAGATCATCATCGACTTTGTGTGGATCACCATCATCAAGCTGGTGGCCTTGGCCAAGAGCCTACGGCAGCGGCGAGCCCAAGCCAACTACTCCGGCCCACCGCCCACCGTGGCCGAGCTGGTGGAGGCCCACACCAACTTCAGCTTCCAGCCTGACACGACGGCCCCCCACAGCCCCAACACTGGGCCCTGCCCCAATGAGCAGGCTCTGCCCATCCCGGGCACCCCGCCTCCCAACTACGACTCCCTGCGTCTGCAGCCACTGGATGTCATCGAGTCCGAAAGCGATGGCAATGCCATCTAACCCCGCCCCTGTCTACCCTGACAGCTTCAACTCACTGAGAAGCCAAGACTGTTGCCTGAAGCCTCATTGAATTGTGCCCTCTCCAAAGGGTCGGGAGGGTAGCTGTCCAAGCCAGAGCCTGTGTCCTTCAACAGAGAGGCCCGTTCCTGGTCAAGGGCTCCGTAGGGTCACGGTGGTGGTAGACAATACAGGAACTAATTGTGTCCCCACCTGTCCTGATCCTGGCCAGGGCCTGGAGACCCCCTGGAACACCCTCTCCTGGTGGCAGAAAACTTCCTTCCCAGTGCCAGTCTCGGTCCACCCCAGAGAGGAACAGGCAGGTGGGCCATGTGTCTTCTTCCTCCTGGCCTTGGCTGGCCCCCGGGGCAGGGGTGGTGGAGGGATGGAAGGGCATCAGGTACGGGGGCCCTGCCAGGTGACACCTGATTTACTCTAGGAAATAAAAGTAGAAAATACTAAGTCCAGCTGTGTTCTTTGTTTGACTGGGGAGCTGGGGTGCCCTGATGGTGGAAGGACATTCACACTGGCTTGAGAGAGACCCAAACTGGTTTAAGGGGAAAGGGGTCTCAAGCCCCTCCTTCCACTGTCAGCTCCCAGGCCGATGCTCATTGGTCCCTGCCTGGGTCATGTGCCCATCTCCGACCTCGTCAGTGTGGCCAGCTAGATAGGCTGCTCTGATTGGTCACAACTGAACTCATTTGCCCAGACCGCAAGCCAGTTTGGCCCCCAGGAGAATCACATAGTCCAAGGGCGGTGGGGCACGGCTCCAGGGTTGCCAGATAACAATCAAGCTACTTGGTTGAATTTGAATTTCAGATAGACAAACTGATTTTCTTTTTTTGAGATGGAGTCTTGCTCTTGTCACCCATGCTGGAGTGCAGTGGCGAAATCTTGGTTCACTACAACCTCTGCCTCCCGGGCTCAAGTGACCCACCTGCCTCAGCCTCCCGAGTAGCTGGGATTACAGGCGCAGGCCACCATTCCCAGCTAATTGTTGTATTTTTAGTAGGGACGGTGTTTCACCATGTTGGCCAGGCTGGTCTCGAACTCCTGGCCTCAGGTTATCCACCTGCCTCAGCCTCCCAAAGTGCTGGGATTACAGGTGTGAGCCACCGACTCAGGCCAACAAACTGATTTTTTAGTATAAGTATATCCATGCGATACTGGAGACACACAGTAATAAATCATCTGTTGTTTTTCTTGAGCATTTTATACATTTTTTTTATAGAGATGGAGTGTCGCTGTGTCACCCAGGTGGGAGTGCAATTGCATGATCATGGCTCACTGTAGCCTCAAACTCCTGAGCTCAAGCCATCCTCCCACTTCAACCTCCCAAGTAGCTGGAATTACAGCTATGCATGATCATGCCTGGCTAATATTTTAATTAAAATTTCATTTTCATTTTTTTCATTTTTTTTATTTTTAATTATTAAATACAGTCCCCCAAAATCTTAAGGCTCCCAAAGAGAGATCAGGGAGCTGTCACCAGAGAAGAGTACATTCTGGCAGGTGCACACACAGATGGCCCTGCTGTTGCCTACCAGGCCCCTGGTGATGAAGGAGTGCTGGCTGTAGCGCCTGCGCCTCTGGGGGCCCAGCCTTCCTGGCCAAGATCACCTGCGTCCCTTGGTCTGGAAGGTAAACAAGCTGGCCGCCCATCAAGTGCTCAGGTGGCACCTGTGGAATACGGAGGTGCCACAGAGTCGGGGCCACTTCAAGTCAAAGGCAACGTTGCTAGGGGCTGAGTAGGGAGAGCTGGAGGAAGCAGGGTTTCCCAGAGCGGCGCCTGGCTAGTTCACAGGCTGGGCCCATGACTCTCAGTGGCTATCCCCCTTACTACTATGATTACCGCTTTTATTACCAGCAGTAGTAGTTGTGGCCACACTCACTGTTACCATTTGTTATCATTAAACAAGGACTACATTGGATCAAGTACTCATCACATGCCAGGCACCATGCCAAGTACTTTTAAAATCTTTCATTCTCATAACCACTGAGAAATTGTATAATAGCATCCCATTGCACAGGTAAGTACATTGAGGCTTAAGAGGTGAAGTAAGGTACTCAAGGTTTGTAAGTGACAAAGCTGAGACCCCAGCCTCACCGTCTGGGTGCCAATGGCCATAACAATACCAGTCCCTTATAGGAGCCCAGAGCTTTTGTATTTATTATCTCATTTGAAGCTATGGGGCACTATTATCTAGCCCCTGTGACAGCTCTTCAGTCACACATCAGTTTGAACAGGCTTAAGCTACAAAGGAAATTCATTAGCTCTTGTAGTAAAAGAATTTCAGGCATGGCTGGATGCAGGGGCTCGCTTAGATCTAGGATTTTTTTCTTTTTTCTTTCTTTTTTTTTTTTTTTGAGATGGAATTTCAATCTTATTGTCCAGGCTGGAGTGTAATGGTGCGATCTCAGCTCACTGCAACCTCCACCTCCCAGGATCAAGTGATTCTCCTGCCTCAGCCTCCTGAGTAGCTGAGATTACAGCCATCCACCACCATGCCAGGCTAATTTTTGTATTTTAGTAAAGACAGGATTTCACCATGTCGGCCAAGCTGGTCTCGAACTCCTGACCCAGGTGATCCACCTGCCTCAGCCTCCCAAAGTGCTGGGATTACAGGCATGAGCCACTGTGCCAGGCCTAAGGTTTATTTCTCTTTTTTTTTTTTTTTTTTTTTTTTTTGAGATGGGGTCTCACTTTGTTGCCCAGGCTGGAGTGCAATGGCATAATCACAGCTCACTGCAGCCTGGACCTCCTGGGTTCAAGTGATCCTCCCACCTCTGCCTTCCCGAGTAGCTAGGAGTACAGGCATGTACCATCACGCCCGGCTAATTTTTATATTTTTTGGAAAGAGAAGGTCTTGCCATGTAGCCCAGGCTGGTTTCGAACTCCTGGCTCAAGCAATCCGCCAGCCTCGGCCTCCCAAAGTGCTGGGATTACAGGCGTGAGCCACCACGCCTGGCCCTATCTGGTGATTCTGTGTTGCCGTCCTTCTTAGAAAGATTTCCTCCATGTGCTGTTCTTTCTGAAAATCTCTTTACACCTGCAATGGCAGCCTGTGCCCTCAGCACAGCAACCCCAGGGAGAAGAAAGCTCTTCCTGCACATTGTCCCAGCAATAGCACCAGGAATGAGGCTCATTTGGACCAGCCCAGGGCCCACGCTCATCGTGAATGGGTCATCGCAAAAGGGAATGGATGGAGATGCTGCCTGGCCAGCCCTGAGTGAATCTACGGAGGGTGACCCTTTACAAGCACCTCTGAGAGGTTCTGTTCAGAGACATTTTGGAGGTGCCTGTAGATGAGGCCAGGACCAGGCTGAGGGTGGGCATCAGTTTGCCATCCCTGCTCTCATGGGGCTCATCACTAAAAGCAGGTTCCAAGTCATCCCTCCACCCTCTGGATCCAGTGGAGAGAAATGTTGTCCTGCTCCTATTCTGAGATCCCTTTTTTAGGGCTGGAAACAGGCTGGTGGAGCCCAAATTGTCCAGAAAACAGCATTCTATAATTCCCAACTCTACCCCAAAAGGGAAGGTGGGTTACAGATGTAGAGAACTATGAAATTAACATTGTGGGATGGGTGCGGTGGCTCATGCCTGTAATCCCAGCACTTTGGGAGGCCACAGCGGGCGAATCACTTGAGGTCAGGAGTTCAAGACCAGCCTGGCCAACCTGGTGAAACCCCCATCTCTACTAAAATACAAAAATCAGCCAGATATGGTGGCACATGTCTGTAATCCCAGCTACTCGGGAGGCTGAGGCAGGAGAATCGCTTGAACCTAGGAGGTGGAGGTTGCAGCGACTGAGATCGAGTCACTGTACTCCAACCCGAGCGACAGAGCGAGACTCTGTCTCAAAAAAAAAAAAAAAAAAAAAGAAATTAACATTGTGTACATGTGGCCACCGCCACTGTATTTTCAGTGGCTCTTCAAATAACCCTATCAGTTAGGTACCATCACGACACCGTTTTCAGATTAGGAATTGAGGCTTGAAGAGGTGAGCTGACTTTCCAAGGTCACACAGCAGCTGGGAGGTGGTGAAGCTTTGAATCAAGCCCAAGCCTGTCCCACTCCACAGCCTAGTAGCTCTCATGAGCGCAGCACAAAGCTACCACAAAGCTTCCACTTTCAAGCAGCACGTGTCACCTAGGTTTCTGGCTCTCACTTCTTAGAGGCAATAGCCAGGCTCAAACCCTGCCAGGAACAGCCTGTGATCCACCACATGAGAAACCAAAATATTTTCTTCGTGTGGGTTTGAAGCCGATGCTGTTGGGGTGTTCCTACACATGCCATCCTCTCGTCCTCAGAACCAGTTTGGCTGAGGACAAACTGGTTCTGAGGATGAGAGGATGGCATGTGTAGGAGGCCCTGTGAGGACAGAGCCAGTGGGACACTGACCCTGGCAGCCCAAGTGGGGCTCGTTCAAGAGTGGCCTTGGAGGCTGGGCGCAGTGGCTCGCTCCTGTAATCCCAGCACTTTGGGAGACCAAGGCAGGCAGATAACCTGAGGTCAGGAGTTCAAGACCAGCCTGGACCACATGATGAAACCCCGTCTCTACTAAAAATACAAAAATTAGCCAGGTGAGGTGGCGCATGTCTGTAATCCCAGCTACTCGGGAGGCTGAGGCAGGAGAATTGCTTGAACCCAGGAGCTGTAGTAAGCCAGGACTACACCAGCTACTCAGGAGGCTGAAGCATGAGAATAATTTAAACCCAGGAGGTGGAGGCTACAGTGAGCTGAGATCGCCCCATTGCACTCAGCCTGGGCAATAGAGCAAGACTCCATATTGAAAAAAAAAAATGGCCTTGGGCATGGCAGGGCCACTCCAGAGGGCTGGCCTGGGTGACCTGCCTGCCTGCTGGGATGCGGTGTCCTGCCATGTGCCCAGTGTCCCACATGAGGAAGGCTGCCTGACAGCTGGACAGGAGTAAGGGTGCCACGGTCGCCAGGCTCACTCTGAACTCCGGCCCTGCCACGCAGTAGTTGAGTGGCCCTCCTAGGAAAGTCCTTAAACCTCTCCATACTGTGGATAAGACCCCCTGCCTCCCAAGGCTAGAGTGACATCTGTTTATTTATATATTGATTGACACAGGGTGTCACTGTCGCCCAGACTGAAGCGCAGTGTCGAGATCATAGCTCACTGCAACCTCCAATTCCTGGCCTCCAGTGAGCCTCCTCCAGTGTCTCACTCTCTTGAGTAGCTGGAACTACAGGCACCCACCACCACACCAGGCTAATTTTTAAAACACTTTTGTAGAGATGAGTCTTGCTTTATCACACAGGCTGGAGTATGGTGGTACAATCTTGGCTCACTACAGCCTCAAACTCCCAAGCACAAGTGATCCTCCCGCCTCAGCCTCCCAAGTAGCTGAAACCACAGGTGCGCACCACCACAGACTAATTTTTGTATTTTTTGGTAGAGATAAGGTCTCACTATGTTGCCCAGGCTGGTCTCAAACTCTTGGCCTCAAGCAATCCTCCCAAAGCCCTAGGATTACAGGCGTGAGCCACCATGCCTGGTCTGTGGTGAGGTTTAAGTGAGATACCCCAGAGAGAAGCGAGCTCAGCCCAGCTCCTGAGACCCAGGCAGAACTCAGTTCCAATGACAGCCCCTGTGACAGACACTACTGCCATCCCCTTTCTTGCTAACAGAAACCCAATCAAGGCAGTCAATAAGCCCAGCTCAGGCTTTAAGTCCTGATTGTTCTGAGCTAGTGTTTCTCAACTGGAGTAAGTTTCTGGAGACATTTTTGGTTTCACAACTAGGAAAATATTACTGGCATCTAGTGGGTCGGGGTCAGGAACGTTAAACAGCCTGCAATGCACAGGACAACGTCAAACACGGAGCTGTCCAGCCCAAAACGTTAATAGCCAAGGCTAAGAAACGCTGGTTGAAGCCAGCCCCGTTCCCAGGCTTTCCCACCTCCCTGGTAGCAGGGGACGCCTCAAGACTGAGAAACGGCCAGTGAGGGCTAGAAGAAGGTTAGCCAGCGCTTCCAGAGCAGCTGCTGCTTGCATGATCGAAGGGACAGAATTGCTGATCTACTGACCCTGCTCTCTCTTCCCGGAATGCAGACGCGGCACCTGCAGTTGCAAGAGTCACCTGCCATGATGAGGTGTCCAGCACGTGGGGGAAAACGTCAGGATCACAGAAGGGTTGGCCCTGGGCCTGATTCCAACCAGTCACTAAATCAGTGCCTGTAGTCACCACCCTTTTACCTTTTATTTTTTTTTTTTTGAGATGGAGTCTCCATCACCCAGGCTGGACAGCAGTGGTGTTGGCTCACAGCAACTTCCGCCTCCCAGGTTCAAGCGATTCTCCTGCTTCAGCCTCCTGAGTAGCTGGATTATTGATGCACACCACCACGCCCAGCTAATTTTTGTATTTTTAGTAGAGATGGGGTTTCACCATGTTGACCAGGCTGGTCTTGAACTCCTGACCTCAGGTGATTCACCTGCCTCAGCCTCCCAAAGTGCTGGGATTACAGGCGTGAGCCACTGTGCCTGGCCACTTTTTACCTTTTGTTATTGAGAAAAAATTAATTTCTGTTTAAGTCACTCACATTATTCCATTACTTATAACTATTGACAAAAATACTGACTTTCATATACCACACATATTAAAAAAGAAAAAAAGTAAGCCAGGCGCAGTGGCTCATGCCTGTAATGCTACCATTTTGGGAGGCCAAGGCAGGAGGATTTCTTGGGCCCAGGAGATCGAGACCAGCCTGGGCAACAAAGCAAGATCCCATCTCTACAAATAAGTTTTTAAAAATTAGTCAAGTATGGTGGTGCCCGTCTGCAGTCCCAGCTACTTAAGGAGCCGAGGCAGGGGAACCACTTGAGCCCAAGAGTTCAAGGCTGCAGTGAGCTCTGACTGTGCCACCACACTCTAGCCAGGTGGCTCTCACCCTGTAGGTCTCAGGGCTGCCCACTTTATCCAGTGCCAGCTTCCACCCTGACACCCACTTTTCCACTAGCACTTACCTCTGAAATTATCCTCATTTACCTCTTCTCTGTCCCTTCCTCCCTCTCCCACTGAGCATAAGCTACAGGCCCATATCCACAGACATCCTCAGAGCGCACAGCAGGGTAGGCGCACGTGAGAAGCGCTCGAAAATGCATTGAAGAGGGAAGGGGCTGGGCATAGTGGCTTACCCCTGTAATACCAGCACTTTGGGAGGCCAAGGCAGGCAGATCACTTAAGGTCAGGAGTTCGAGACCAGCCTGGCCAACATAGTGAAACCCGTCTCTACTAAAAATACAAAAATTAGCCGGGCATGGTAGCAGCACCTGTAATCCCAGCTACTCGGAGGCTGAGGTGGGAGAATCACTTGAGCACAGGAGGCGGAGGCTGCAGTGATTTAATATCGCACCACTACACTCCAGCCTTGGGCGAAAGATCGAGAGAGAGAAAAAAAAGAAGGATGGCAGGAAATAGCCTTCTTGCATTTCACAGTAGTTATTTATTCCACTTTCAAGATTAGATCCTTTTAAAAAATTATCTAAAAAGTCTTCTCTGACAAATAATACATCTTTAATTTACAACTCCTTTTTGATTATGCAAATGAACCTAGTCTTTTAAAGTAACTTCTGCCCAATCCTGGGCAGAGTTTCTGAGCAAATCTGTGCTGGCGAGTCATGGAACAGCAGTCCTGGCCCTCTTGGTGGTCAGGTGGGTGGTGGGGTCAGTAATTCACATTCCGCATGGTGGCCACGGTGGTGGCCAGGCGACGGGGCAGGCCTTTGCTGACCTGTCTGTAGTCCTCAGGCCTAGCCTTCAGGAGCGTCACAATGTGCTGGAGGGTGCGCGATGGCTGCAGGCCCAGGGCATCCATCACATTGATCAGATAGTCTGTGGGGCAGAGAGGAGACAGACGAGCTCCACAGACTCAGCGCCAAGCAGGACAGAGCCCCAGAAGGCCTCCCCTGAATATGAAACAGAGAAGCCGCCCTGCCAAGTCCCTAGATGTGGGGCACCCACCCTGCTCGCAATAGGTAGCACCCTTTTCTCCCGGGGTTCTTCCCACAGGGTCAGACCAGACTGTGAGCTTGGCTTGAGTCCAGGAACTCTAATTTAATAAAGAACTAACCAACATCACTCCCATCCCCACCAACACACACACACACACACACACACACACACACACACACACACACACTGGCAGGTACCTACTCCTTTACAAGTTTATCCATAAAACTGTGAGCGCCACTTGACTGCCGGCCAAGAGCTGCAAACAGCGGGCACACAATCTACCAGGACATTTTTGTTTGGCCAGCAGTGTTTTTTGTTCTGTTTGTGCTCATGCTTAATTTGAATGCCTTTCAGGTGTGCAAGCTTTGCCACAGACCTCACTACTCTCTATCACCTTACACTCTATCAGTTTCATATACTAGCCTTACCTTCCCTGCCCCTAACCTCACATCCTTACAGGGTAAGCTCAGTAAGCATGGGAGCTGCCTAAAGCTCTGTTGTCTCATCTTAAAACTGCAGCTGGCACACAGATGCTCCAGCAATGCTGAATGAGTGAAGGAATTAATCTGCACGGGGGAGCTTAACAGGGAGGAATAACAAGGACAACTGAAATTGAGGGCAATCCCTAGATCTCACTCCATTCACTAGTTCCAGTTGATTCTCTTCCCCCTGCTGCTGCCTGTACTAACAGGGAACACCAATGCTCACTTGAATTCTCTCATTTCTCTTTCTCTGAAGGGAAATAGCCAAAAGGCTGCCTGTTCCTCTGGTAAGTGCTGAGAGCTGACTATGAAATGAGCAGGGGTCAGGAACTCAGGACAGCTGGACCCCAGGCCTGCTCCATCACTAGCAGCTCCGGGACCCAGAAGAAAGCACCTTGCTTCTAGTTCTTCTTCTGCAAAACAAGAGGTAGAAGCTGGCTGAGCCTGGCTCAGCCCTGTTGTGGTCACTGAGGACGAAGCTCTGGCTGGGTCCCCAGGGAGCTGATCTTCGGGCTTCTACCATCTGCTCTCCTGACGACCCCAAGAGCTGCATTAGGATAAAAAGCCAGCAAGGCAATGGAATGATATCAAGAGACTGGGGAGACGCCCTGCCACCTGTCAGCAGTAGCCCCACGCTCAGAACACACCTGGGCAGTGAGGCCCTCCAGGGATGAGGCCAGGCAGGAGCAGAGGGGGACACGCCCACTAATGTGGGAGGCAGGATGCTATCTGGATGGAGACCACAGAGTGACCCTGGCCATGTGGCCTTGTTATGCAACTGCCTTGGGCCTCCGTTTCCTTACTGGTATGATGGAGAAGAAAGCACCCACCTCACAGGGGAGTTTGGGACTACATAAGGTGATGGGTGTGAGTGCTTGGTCCAGCACCAGGCATGCCTCATATGCAGTAAGAGCTCATTAAACATTGGTTGGGAATTATGGTACAAATGGAGCAGGCCAGGCAGGGCCAGGCGGGGCCCGGCCCGCAGGACTTGCTGAAGCTTATCTCACTGAAGCTCCCCTCAATGGTTCTCAAGTCCTCTTTCAAAACACAGATGTCTGAGCTTCAACCCGGGCTTGCTAAGTCAGAATCTCTGGGGTGGGGCCTGGAGAACCTGAATTTTCAACCAGCTTCAGAACCAAATCCACAGCTGAAGCTAAGGGGAGACGTGGGATGAGAGTCCTGGAGGGCAAAGGAGAAACTGATAGATGCAGCGGGAAAGAGCTGTCCCTCCCACCGCCTGTCCCGTGGGGGACCCACCGATGTCAGTGGCCAGCTGCTTGGCAGAGTGCGGGCTCAGCTCGGGGATCTGGAGGATCGCATCACAGTACGTCTGCATCGTGGCTCTGGCGATCGAGCCCAGCCAGTTGTCAGCCATGTTGTCCAGCTCAGGCAATTCATCCCCCTGAAAAGGAAAGGAAGTCACCAAGGAAATGCAGAACCTGCTGGGTGATCTGGCCCGCAGTAGCTGTTGAATGCACCAACATGCCAGGAAGCTTCCATTCTTAACAGGAAACATAGGAAATTGAGAACAGTTACATCTTAGGGCTGGGTGCAGTGGCTCACGCCAATAATCCCAGCACATTGGAAGGCCGAGGCGGGCGGATCATTTGAGGTCAGAAGTTCAAAACCAGCCTGGCCAACGTGGTAAAACCCTATCTCTGCTAAAAATACAAAAATTAGCCAGGCATGGCGGCAGGCACCTGTAGTCCCAGCTACTCAGGAGGCTAAGGCAGAAGAATTGCTTGAACCTAGGAGGCGGAGGTTGTAGTGAGCCGAGATGGTGCCACTGTACTCCAGCCTGGCACCTGGTGACGGAGTGAGACTGTGTCTCAAAAAATAAAAATAAAAAATAAATTTAAAAAAATACATCTTAGGTCAACCAGTATTGACTAAGTACAATGAGGATTCAGAAAAGGAAGCAATTGGGTTAATAACATAAGCATCTCCAAAGGCCTGGGGACTGAGCCCAGCCATGCAGGCCAGGAGGATTTCTGCAGACTGGAGGGAGGCCCAAAGAGGGGGAGCCCAAAACCAGAGGGTAGGTGAGTAGACATAGGTGGGAACAGGGGGACACCAGCCCACCACCAGGAGGCAGAGCACAAAAGTCAAGACAGAGGTCACATCAGAATTGGGACTCCCTGGCTAAGAAGCTGAGTGCTACCTCACCTCTCAGATGTGATTTTCACCTGTAAAGTGTGTGGCAGGGGCGGTGTGGGGGCGGGGGCAGTAACACCCCAGGCTTTACTGAGCTGCTGTGGGAATTAAGTTAGAGAATGCACACAAGGCCCCTTGGCACGTGCGCTGCGATTAGTGCTAGAATGATTACAGGGAGGGGGAGGTGGGCTGGGCCATGGACAGCACCCGAGAATCACGTGGATCCCATGTCATAGGAGACAGGGAAAAACTGTAGGGTCCCAGTGAGGTAGGAGGGCGGGACTCAACTCCAGAGGCAGGGCTGGGACACCAGACCACGTTGAGGACTAGCTCACACAGGGACAGGGTGAAGGTAGCTTTCCATAAATACGCCCACCAGGGCCACCTCAGTTTACCACTGCCATGGCAACACCTGGAAGCTACCACCCCTTTCCACGGCAACAACCTGACAACACAGAAGTTACCACCGTTTTGCTAAAATTTTCTACATAATCCTCCCCTTTAATTTGCAATGTAATCAAAAGTGGGGATCATCATGATTCCAGAACTGCCCCTGAGCTGCTGTTCTCAGCACGTGGCCTACGGGGCAGCCCCCGCTCCGCAGGACAGTCACAGAGCCATAACACTGCAATCTCAATAAAGCTGCTTTCTTCTACCACCAGTTCTCTCTTGAATTCTTTCCTGAGTGAAGCCAAGGACCCTCTGGGGCTAAGCCACAATTTGGGGCTCACCTGCCCTGCATCATGACCAAGGCTTCAACACGACAAGCCCATGCAGGCAAGCTGATCAGGCTGTGGCGAGGTGAGGCAGGAAGATGGGGCAGCTGTCCGGACAAGACAGGCGGGCCTAACCTCCTGGGGAGAAGAGGCCACTTGATGCCAGAATGGAAAGAAGGGGGAAATGAGAGCAACATTTAAAAAAAGTATGAGACCAAGCAGTGAAATAAGATACTTTTTGAAGACAAGGACACTACTATGAGTGCTAAAAATAATAATACAGAATATAGACTGGGCGCAGTGGCTCACACCTGTAATCCCAGCACTTTGGGAGGCCACGGTGGACAGATCACTTGAGGTCAGGAGTTTGAGACCAGCCTGGACAAACTGGTGAAACCCCATCTCTACTAAAATACAAAAGTTAGCCGGGCGTGGTGGCAAGTGCCTGTAATCCCAGCTACTTTGGAGGCTGAGGCAGGAGAATCACTTGAACCCGGGAAGCAGAAATTGAAGTGAGCCGAGATTGTGACACTGTACTTCAGCCTGGGTGACACAGCAAGACTCTGTTTCAATAATAATAATAATAACAATAATAATACAGAATATAAATTTACACACAAAATACCATCTGCTTACAGAGCAGAGTCAGAGGGCACAAGGGAAAATAGAAATACCAGTATGTTCCACAGTGGGATATTGTCATAGATTTTTTCTTTATAAGTTGTGATACTGTTTTAGACACAGCATCTGTACAAAAAGTATAAGTTAGAAGGCTAAAACAAAACAAAACAAAAACAGGGGTTGGTGACAAATGAGCCCAAAGGTAAGATGTAATTTGGGGTTTCTACCATGGAAACTGACAACTGGACTTGTAACATGGCCAGAAACGCAGCTCTGGCAGTGAAGCTGCTTTGGAAGAGAAACCTCCTTCCTGCTGAATTTGACTAGACAGTAGAATACCCAGAAAAGGCTGAACATAACCAGAGGCCAAATACCTAGACTTGACAGTTACTGGACAGAGATGAAAACTGAATAAAAGGAGAAGTGAAAATGAGGCAGAGCCCTCGGCTGAAGCCTCAGGGTACACTCCAAGTCGAGGGGGGAAGAGGCGCCACGCTGGACAGGTGACGGGCAGTCATTTGCTTACTGCGCAAACCCTGATTTACCAATGACCTGCTGGGTGCAGAGCTGCTCTGGGTACTGGTGCTGGATGACCCTGCGTTTACTGTACTCTCTGGCCATGGGAGAAAGAAGGCGTTCATCACGAACAGCGTAGTTGGTGTTACAATGAAGGTGCATTTAGGAGCAAATACCTTCACTTCAGGCTGCCCAGGAAGAGTAAAAACAAATGGGCTGTTTGCCAAACACACACGAGGAAAACCATTCTGAGCATGGGGCAAAAAAAATTGTTTTTAAAAAGTGTCCGTGAGGCCAGGCACGGTGGCTCACGCCTGTAATCCCAGCACTTTGGGAGGCCGAAGCGGGCGATCACTTGAGGTCAGGAGTTTGAGAATGGCCTGGGCAACATGCGAAACTCTGTCTCCACTAAAAATACAAAAATTAGCCAGGCGCGGTGGTGCACACCTATAGTCCCAGCTACTCAGGAGGCTAAGGCAAGAGAATCACTTGAGTCTGGGAGGCAGAGGTTGCAGTGAGCCAAGATCACACCACTGCACTCCAGCCTGGGCAAAACAGCAAGACTCTGTCTCAAAAAAAAAAAGTGTCCATGATAACAAAGAACATGCAACATGATCCTAATTATGAAGAAGTGTGTGTGTGTGTGTTAGATCTGCAAAGAAAGATGGATGGGACAACAGTCCCTAAAATGTTACCAGTGATTCTCAGAGTGGTAATTTTTTTTTTTTTTGGAGATAGAGTCTCACTCCATTTTCCTGCCTTAGTCTCCCAAGTAGGTGGGATTACAGGTGCTCACCACCACATCTGGCTAATTTTTTTATTTTTAGTAGAGACAGGGTTTTGCCATATTGGCCAGGTTGGTCTCTAACTCCTGACCTCAGGTGACCCACCCACCTCAGCCTCCCAAAGTGGTGGGATTATGGGTGTGAGCCACTGCACCCGGCCTCAGAGTGGTAGACTTTTAATCAGAGAAAAAAGAGAAGCTTTTTTTTTTTTTTTATATAGAGACGGGGTTTCACCATCTTGGCCAGGCTGGTCTCAAACTCCTGACCTCGTGATCCACCTGCCTCGGCCTCCCAAAGTGTTGGGATTACAGGCATGAGCCACCACGCCCGGCAAGAGAAGCTATTTTAAAATTAAGAGGCCAAGTGTGGTGGCTCACGCCTACAATCCCAGCACTCTGGGAGACCAAGGTGGGAGGAATGCTTGAGCCCAAGAGTTTCAGATCAGCCTGGGTAACACAGTGAGAACTCATCTGTACAAAAAACTAAAAAATTAGCCACAGACATGGTGGCATACACCTGTAGTCCCAGGAAGGCAGGGGAGGCTGAGCCGGGGAGGATTGCTTGAGCCCAGAAGTTTGAGTCTGCAGTGTGCTATGATGGCACCACTGCACTCCAGCCTGGGTAACAGAGTGAGATCCCATTTCTAAAAAAGAAGAAGAAGAAGAAGAAAAGGAAGAAAAAAGAAGAAGAAAAAAGAGGACGAGGGAGGAGGAGGGGGAGGGGGGAGGGGGAGAAGAAGTCCTGAGTGGCAGAAATCTGAGTGTGAGCAATTGAGAGAGAGAGGTGGGAGGAAGGGCAGATGAGGCTGTCAGCACTTCCTGGACCAGGGAGGAGTTTAGATTTTATCCTATAACTTTGAGTGGGGGCATCAGAGCTTTTTACTGCCAGCAGGGGAACAATCGGTCAAAAGGCAAGGACAAGTACTAACACATGGAACTAACACAAGTTAGTTCCATGGAACAACACAAGTACTAACAAGTACTAACACAGGGAAGCAAAAGGCAGCACTCAGGAGAGAAAGGAAATCTCAGGAAGGAAGGTGTTCAAGGCCAGGCAGATGAAATGCTTCTGCATTTGACTTGGGGAACAGCCTTAGAGCACTACAACCTCTGTCTTCTGGATTCAAGCCATTCTCCTGCCTCAGTCTACCGAGTAGCTGGGATTAAAGGCACCTGCCACCATGCCCGGCTAATTTTTGTATTTTTAGTAGAGACGGGGTTTCACCATGTTGGCCAGGCTGGTCTCGAACTCCTGACCTCAAGGGATTGCTCACTTTGGCCTCCCAACGTGCTGAGATTACAGGCGTGAGCCACCGCACTGGCCCCAAAACTTAGAAAGGTTCTACTTATCACATCTCTTTAAAAAAAGCCATTTACCTAAGCAAAACAGTTCCTACTGGCTGTTTGCCCTTGATTCTTAAAATCTGCCATGCTAAAATGCAAGAAATCACCAGATTAGAGATGGATGTTCACTGTATAATTGTAATTTTCTCTCTGTTTGAAATTTTTCACAATAAAATGTTGAGAGAGGTAAAGAAAAAAATACCCAGATTAGCTTCTTCTTTCAACCATTGTTAAAATTTTACTTTATGGTTGGGAGGGGATTTTTACTGTCTTAATGCCCAACCCGGTCCCTCACAAATAGAAAGCAATTAATAAACACTTGTTAAGTGAATGAGTAAACTAATGAGTTGAATGAATAAATGAACAAAACAATTACACGTTCACCACATCTCTATGTGTTTTAGAAGACATTATATTCTTCCTAATGTGGTGCAACAGACAGTATACCCAGCACTGCAGTTTTCTTGCCAAAAAATGTGAAGCTGCACTGAGTCCTTCCTTATCAATAGAGATACATAGTGAAATATTTATGAGTGAAATCATAAGGTACTTGGGATTTGACTTAAATACTCTAGCAAAGGCCAGACATGGTGGCTCATGTCTGTACTCCCAGCACTTTGGGAGGCCAAGGCAGGTGGATCACTTGAGCTCAGTAGTTCAAGACCAGCCTGGGCAACATGGTGAAATCCTGTCTCTACCAAAAATAAAAAATTAGCCGCGCATGGTGGCGTGTGCCTGTGGTTCCAGCTACTTGGGAGGCTGAGGTGGGAAGACCACTGGAGCCTGGGAAGTTGAGGCTGCAGTGAGCCCTGCTTGCACCACTGCATTCCAGCCTGGGCAACAGAGCAAAACTCCATCTCAAAAAAATAAATACAAATAAGAAAAATAAAGTCCTATTTCTTGTGGCAAACTGTGTGAATGCTGATCCCTTGTACCACAAGAGAACAGTTACTGCACAGGGGGAGTGCTAAGTGACTGACATGGTGAGGTGGGCATGGCACAGGTGGGCAGGGGAGAAGATTTGAGGAAATACACAGTCCCTCCCACCCCTAGGTAGAGAGGACCTGAGGGTGGCTGTTTCTCCGAGGGCAACACTTCCCTGGGCCCCGGTCTGGTCCTGGACTTGCCTGGGAAGACCTTTGAGTCCACCCCCCAATAAGGGAGTGTCCCCACTCAGTTCCTCAAAATGGAACAACCTGGTTTCTTCGTCTTCAGGCTGGGATCCCCTCAGCCTCCCCCACTCCTCCTACCTCTCGGGCCCCCAGCCGCCTCCTCATTCCGTCCTTTCCTCATGTTCCTCACCTCCACGCTCATCATCTTGCGTTCTGTGCCCTGACTGGTCATTTCTCCTGTCCCTGTCCTCCTGTCTCTGACCCCCATTCACCATCCATCTGACCCTCATCTTCCCATTCAACCTTTCTTCTGCACCCCCCTCCCCCAAACTCCCTCTCTCAGTCCCAAACTAGTTCAGAGACCCCTGACGACAGCCCCCAGACAGCAGCGCAAGCTCCATATCCAGGCGTGGCCAACCAGTGTGGGCTCTGCGGCCCTTGGAAGGCAGGGACATAGCTGGCAGTGGAGCCAGGACAGCTCAGAGCAGTGCCCCTGCATGGCACATTACTTTTTAAAATTAGAGTTTATCTAATAATCAGTTATCTTGTTTTCTTTCTATTTGCATTTACATAAGATGTCTTTTAACAGCCCTTGATTTTTAACCTTTCTTTTTTTTTTTTTTCTGAGACAGAGTTTCACTCTTGTTGCCCAGGCTGGAGTACAATGGCACAATCTTGGCTCACTGCAACCTCCACCTCCAGGGTTCAAGTGATTCTCCTGCCTCAGCCTCCCGAGTAGCTGGGATTACAGGTATGTGCCACAACATCCAGCTAATTTTTGTATTTTTAGTAGAGACGGGGTTTCACCATGTTGGCCAGGCTGGTCTTGAACTCCTGACCTCATGATCCACCCATTTCAGCCTCCCAAAGTGCTGGAATTATAGGTATGAGCCACCGCACTCAGCCTTTAACCTTTCTTCTTAAGAAATTTTTATTTATTTATTTTTGAGACAGGGTCTCACTCTATCATCCAGGCCAAAGGGCAGCGGCATCACCATAGCTCTCTGCAACCACAAACTTCTGAGCTCAACTGATCCTCCTGCCTCAGCCTCCCAAGTAGCTGGAACTACAGGCAGGCAGCACCACACCTGGCTAATTTTTTAACTTTTTTGTAGAGACGAGGTCTCACTATGTTGCCTAGGCTGGTCTCAAACTCCTGGGCTCAAGCGATCCTCCTGCCTCCATCTCCCAAAGTGTTAGGATTACAGGCGTGAGCCACTGCACCCAGCCCACCTATGTTATATATTGACAATTATTTCCAGAGGAATTTGCAGAGCTGTGTGTGTAGAGAGGTGAAAGTGCTACGAACAAGCATCCGGGCCAGGCATAAGCATCATCTAAATCCCATCAAGTCCACCCACGGTCCCCGCTCACCCTGCTCAGGAGGAAATGGCAGTTTTCCGGCATGCAATGCCAGCTCTAAAGCAGAGTCTTCCTGAGTCACAAATGGCTCAAGATTCAGGGGGGAGGGACATGATGTACTGCCCGATCTGAAACAAAAGAAAGCACTGTTAGCCTGACATTGACACATACGGGTTATTACTTTATGGGTACATTTATGTGAAAGCAAATGGCAGAGCTAGACCTGGGGTGATCCCAAGTCTGATCTTTCCAGTATGTGGCAATGTTTGCTATGGCAGTACCCTAAAAAGAATCCTTGGTAGCTTACAGGTAGATTATAGATTCATCCTTCTCATAATGGCCCCGATGTTTCTGGAATGCATTCAACACAATCTGTATCTCAAATGAAGTAATGGATATCAAAATGCTTTGTAAAATTTGAAACACTGTGTAAATATAAGTATTATTACTGTTCATAGGTGAAAAACCAATAAGATACTAGTGTCAGAAAGTGTGGGGCCAAGCAAGAATTCAAATCCTGTCTTCTGAGGCCAAGCGCAGTGGCTCACGCCTGTAATCCCAGCACCTTGGGAGGCCGAGGTGGGTGGATCACCTGAGGTCAGGAGTTCGAGACCAGCTTGGGCAACATGGTGAAGCCCTGTCCTACTAATAGTACAAAAATTAGCCGGGTGTGGTGGTGGGTACCTGTAATCTCAGCTACTCGGAAATCTCAGGCAGTAGAATCACTTGAACTTAGGAGGTGGAGGTTGCAGTGAGCCAAGACCATGCCGCTGCATTCCAGCCTGGGTGAGAGAGTAAGACTCTGTCTCAAAAAAAAAAAAAAAAAAAATCCTGTCTTCTGGATTTGGATCTGATTCTCTCCCTCCTAAAAAATATAACCAGAAGAAGTAAGGAATTCTGTTTGGAAAAAAAGTCACTTATAATTGTAAATTAATTTGGAAAGAAAACTATATTGTTTTCATAATACAAACTCTTAAAACTAAAGACAGACAAAACCCTGGCTGGTCAGGAATTGCAAAAGGTCATCTGCAATTGTCCTAAAAGACATTTGGGACAAGCCTACAATTAGCCCAGTCTTTGTCATGTGTTTGTCAGATATCCATGTGATATCATGAGTGTATTTTAGACCACTATTTCCTATTTCTATTATAATTCATTGTTCTGTGTTTTAAGGTAAGTGTATGTTTTATTTCTAAATAAAGGGGTTGATTTTTCAGGTTTCAAAAAGATAATATATATTTTTAAAAGGTCTTTGAGCTTGTTGTTGCTTTTTTTTTTCCTGCTACATATTCATTCCATGACATTGATGTCACTGATAATTCTGTAAGCTCAAAGTCAGGGGACTATCGAAGCAAGATTTTCTCAATCTGGCCTTACTCATGTCTACATAACAGCAGGCTACTTTCAGGGTGTGGTGTCCAGAAGTTAACAGAGACTAGAAAATCTATCCAGCCGAGAGAACTACAGGATGGTCATGCCCTTGCTTCTAAACATTCAAATGGTTTGGCTGTGTGTAAACGTTCATCCAATAGTTCACTATATTTAAACAAATAAAATACAATTAATAGTTTTGTGTCCCCCCCCCCACTTTTCTTTTTTGAGATGGAGTTTTGTTCTTGTCGCCCAGGCTGGAGTGCAATGGTGTAATCTTGGTTCACTGCAACCTCCACCTCCTGGGTTCAAGCCGTTTTGCTGCCTCAGCCTCCTGAGTAGCTGGGACTATAGGCATGCACCACTATACCCAGCTAATTTTTTTTTTTTTGTATTTTTAGTAGAGACGGGGTTTCACCATGTTGGCCAGGGTGATCTCGAACTCCTGACCTCAGGTGATCCACCCGCCTTGGCCTCCCAAAGTGCTGGGATTATAGGCATGGGCCACTGCACACGGCCTGGTGCCCCTTTATAAGAGGTACACAGATGGTAAAATAAATCAGCATTTTTTTCTTTCATGTACTTAGTATAATCTTTCACCCCAAAGTAGGCAAGTGGCCACTTACCTCACTAATAACAGCTACTATAAATTTCAGCTTGAACTGTTAACAAATTCCTATTTTCCCCCAAGCCTAGGGGAAGAGAAGGATGCTGATTTCTAGTGTTGGAATTTCTCCATACTATAATAATTCCTCTCAACAAGCCCTTCCTGAACACCTACTATGTACAAAGACCCCAGGCACACTCCTGTATTTGGTATGCCTTTCATCTGTAGCCATAAGCTTTTGGCTAAGTCCACAGATTCAGTTTTACCTTGTATATATATTGTTTTTAAATTTCAAAGCATTTTCTCCTATTTCATCTCTTTACATTGCTCACATGATTCTGTGTGAGTGAGGACTTTCACCAATAAGGTGAAGTATCATTTAGATGCAAAATTTCAATCATCTGCCATCTCTGACTGCAGTCAATTGGCCTTGGACTTTGGGATTGCTGGGGTTCCTAGAGGGGTCCCACGGTGCAGGATTCTCTCAGGGGTCTTGTCTCTATTCACTCTTTGGAAATCAATGTGGAAAGGGCTGCTTAGCATCACACCTGTGGATATTTGTCTACTATTCTCACATATTCAATAAATATTTCTTGATATCCTGGTTGGGTTAACTCAGTGACTTGGGGAAAAAGGAAAGGTTTTGAGGTCAGACAGACTTGGGTTGGAGTTCTGGCTCTACCACTGTGAGAACCTGGGCAACTTAATCTGTCAGGACCTTGGATCATCATCGCTGAAATGAGGATGACCTCATATTACTTCAAAGGGATGTGATGAGGGTAGAATTAACACATGTGCTATGCACGTAAAGCACCTGGCGTCCTAACAGAGCAGCCACTGGGTAAGAGGCCGCTTCCTCCCAGCCCCACTCCCACTGTGAAGGAGGGCTGCCACACCCCGTCTCACGGGAATAATCCGGCCCAGGCACTAACCTACCTGGCACTAGCACTGTCCCTGCACACAGTACGTATTCAATTAGGTGTTCCTTTCCTGGGTTCAGGTCATCAGCCTCCATGTACAACTCAGGAGGACAGCAGCAAGCAGGGAAGGGCCCAGGCTTGGAAACTCCTCCTAGCCCTCCTTCCCTCTTTAGACCTCAGTTTCTACAACCTTTGAATCAACTCGGTCCTTCCAGCACCATCATTTTCTGAATCAATTTAGATGGCAAGCATACTATCTCCATTCTAAAATCAGATCATTTGGCTGGGCACAGTGGCTCACGCCCAGCACTTTGGGAGGGCAAGGTGGGTGGTAAACCCAGCACTTTGGGAGGCCAAGGTGGGTGGATCACTTGAGGTCAGGAGTTCGAGACCAGCCTGGCCAACATGATGAAACACCATCTCTACTAAAAATACAAAAGTTACTGGGGGTGGTGGCACATGCTTGTAATCCCAGCTACCTGGGAGGCTGTGGCAGGAGAATGGCTTGAACCCAGGAGTAGGAGGTTGCAGTGAGCCATGATTGCGCCACTGCACTCCAGCCTGGGTGACAGAGTGAGACTCTGTCTCAAAATTAAATACAAATAAAATCAGATCATTCCCACGGGTTGTAAAGACCAACACACATCTTAACAGTATTACCCGTAGAGGATATCAGGTGCCCTGGGAAACAGAAGGGAAATAACTGTTGTTTTAGATTTTGATATTGTCCCAAATGAACAGAGAGCAAAGAGCCAGCCACCTCACTGCCTGCCAGTGGGACTGCGACGCACGTCTTCCAGTTATACAACATGTACTTTTTTTTCCTGAGGCAGGGGTTGCTGTGTTGCCCAGGCTGGAGTGGAGCGGCACAATCACAGCTCACTGCAGACTCAACCTTCTGAGCTCAAGTAATCCTCTCACCTAATAAAAAAATTAGCCGGGCATGGTGGTATGTCCTGAGGTACCACCTCAGCACCCCAAGTAGCTGGGACCACTGGACACACCACTATGCCCAGCTAATTTTTTTTATTTTTTTGGAGGGTCCCCCTATGTTACACAGAATGGTTTCAAACTTTTGGGCTCAAGCAATTCTCTCACCTTGACTTCCCACAGTGCTGGGACTATAGCATGAGCCATCATGCCCAGCCTAACATTTATAATACTTTTAAAATTCCTTTCTAATTATTTCAGCAGAGTCACAACTTACACATAGGGGTTGGATTCTAAGGCAAGAGCCTAAGGCAGAAATCACCTTGAAAAATCTCAGAAATCTCCCATTGTATGAGGTGAGTGTGGTTTGGTGCATATTACTCCTCTGTAGTATTGCTTGTGCGCACTGAGCAACCGAGCTGGACTGCAGGAAGGAATGGAAGGAAAGGCCATGTGCAGGTGGCTGGGATGACTGTCAATTCCCAGCGGTGAATGGGGAGGGCAGCAAGGACTCCATGTGCCCCCACTCCCCTGCATGGTTAATTTATTTATTTATTTATTATTATTATTTTTTTGAGACAGAGTCTCCCTCTGTTGCCCAGGCTGGAGTGCAGTAGCACAATCTTGGCTCACTACAACCTCCACCTCCCAGGTTCAAGTGATTCTCCTGCCTCAGCCTCCCAAGCAGCTGGGACTACAGGTGCCCGACACCACACCTGGCTAATTTTTGTATTTTTAGTCGTAACAGGGTTTCCCTGTGTTGGCCAGGTTGGTCTCAAACTCCTGACCTCATGATCCGCCTGCCTCCGCCTCCCAAAGTACTGGGATTACTGCGCCCAGCTTACTCTGTTCTCTTTTAATATTAAGCCTCTATAGCTGCAATTCTCCTGAAGAGATTTGTTTGTTGCTATGAAGTTAAACATGAAAGCACTCCCCACAGAGCCTGGCACATACTAGGTGATCACTAAAACTGGATCACCACAAACACACACTATTCTGAAAGTCACAGAGAAGAATTTGGCCACCTGCCTCCTGACTTCCCACGTCAGAATTTCCTATTAGACTCTCCACTCTGACACCCTTAGGTACTGGCCGCATCTCATATAGAAGAGATGGTGAAGGAGTGAGAATGTGCCGGGGTCTGGAATCGCCATGTGTCTGTTGCCTCTTCTTCAAGTCCAGGATCTGGGTGCAGACTACCCCAAAGCACAGCTACCCAAAGGGCCAGAGAGCACCCATGGGGAAATGACTACTATAAGGGCCAGAATCAAAAGACAAGGAAGGTCTGAAAGGCTTGGACCACCCAGGAGAAGCACACAGAAGTTCTTACGTTGCTGATGTACTCGAGGGGGGGTGAGACTAAAGGCAGGCAGGTCATCTGTGAGGGTTTCTCCGATGCCAGCTGTGTTCCAGCTCTAGGAGAGAAAGGAGAGGATGCAATCAGTACCCAGCAGCCAGGCAGTCAGGAAGGCGCCACCCAGAAATACACAAAGAAGAACGTGGCCTTCCCCCGGAGGCACTGTCTTTGGTAGGAGCTGACCTTTGGAGCCTCCACCACTCAGCAGGCAGGGGCTTCTCTTTTTAAAGCTTCACCTGGAAGCCCGCCATAGAGAAGGCAATGGTTTCTCTCTCCGCATTCCTGCAGGTCCATAAAACAGGAACTGCCACGTTGGCTGACCTGTGGGGTGGGAACTGATCTCTTTGTTTAACTTGCTGAGATTGTGACAGGAGAGAGTTGGATATGTTTTGGTCCGAGTTTCTCTGCGTAGCAGGGCCACTGTGTAGAGAGGTGCTGGGTGCAGGCAGCCTCACTACCTCATGGATCCTTAGCACCGTAAAGAGAACAGGGCACTCTGAGGTCCCCCGCCAGAGGCCATGTGTCAATCCCTGATCTGGGAGGGAGGCCTAAGAAGCCCCTTTGGCTGAAGGAAGAGCCAAGCCTCATTTGGCAATACTGCTTTACTCCAACTAAAATTGCTGCTTTTATTTCTCACCACCTTCTGGATCTGTTTTCCAACTGATTCAGAACTCAGAGGGATGGGATAGGATGGCACCTCCAAACCCCAACAGCTGCCCCTCTGGCCTCTCTGTGGTTCCCCTGTGCGAGGAGAACCTCGGCATCACACGTGTTCCTTGCCATCTGCAGTGGAAACATCCTCTGTGTTGCTGTATGAGCCTTCCCAGCATTCGGTGTAGAGCTGGGTGAAGCACCCATGCACATGTGCTCACAGGCTTCAGCGTGGCACACATCCACACAGAAATCTCGCTTCTTACTTCCAACCTGAGCCACTCTAAAGCCAGCCTGGAAAACAAGGCCCTTTCTGGCTGAACTCTGGGAGTGACTCCAGCGGTCATGTAGGAACTGCTGTCTGCAGCCACCTGATGCCAGATCCAGTTGCCTGATCCTTTAAGTAGCATTCCGGGAATGGAATGACCACGTCCACCCCTGGGCTCCCAGCCCAGGCTCCGCCTCGGCAGGGCTCCCCACGTTCTCTAGCACCCACTCCATTCGGTCTCATTTTCTTTCCTACCCCTGGTCCCCCCCAACTCCTGTCCTACAGTTTTCTAGACTGTTTTTGCTTGAGAATCCTCTTTCGTCTCAAAGAGCCTGCGTTGTTTGCCAGCTAACTCCCAACGCACTGAGAATGAACACGCCAACCATCCATATTTACCAAGTCCCCAGGATATCGAGTGTCTTGTGCTAGGCTTTGCAGAGAAGGGACAAGAAATGTAAGATTTGCTCCTTGCTCTCCAGAAGGGAAGCAAGGCCCCCTGACACACTCCCAGCCTGTACACCCCACATCTCCCATCCTGTTTTGGCCCCTCCCCTCTTCCCCCTGCAGGCACATGAGTGCTGCCTCCCACTTCTAGAGCTCTCAGTGTCAGAGGCCAGGTTTTACAGTAAGAGTTCAGAGGAGCAAGAGCTCAGGGCGATTAGAGAAGGGGCTGGCCACAGGATGCCTGTGGTGCACAGAGGCAGAAAGAGGCTGGAGGAAGAAGGCACAGCTTTAAACACCAAGCTAAGTAAAGGCTTTACCTTCAACAAATAAATTGCAAGGGTAAAAAGAGAGAGAGGGAAAGCTTACCATTCAAAAAAAAACCACAAAAGACATCCCAGTAAATCTCAAGGTACAGGATACTAGATCCTAGATTCTGACTCGAAGGGTTAAATTATGCCATTTATAAAACAACTGGAAATTGGAACACTGATGACATTAGGGATTCCTTTTCTTTTTCTTTTCTAGGGTTGACTATGGTACTGTGATGATTTTTAGAGTCCTTCTAGTTCAGATGAGGGGAATGTACGAAACAGGATGGCTAGGAGTGGATCATGGCTGGAGCAGGTGAAGAGTATATGGAGTTCCTTACACTCTTCTTCCTACTTCTGTGTATGTGTGAAAAGGTTCATAATAAAAAGTTTCTAAAAACAGACAATCAGACTAGCCCTGGGGAGGGTTTTGAATGAGGAGAGACAAAACCAAAACAATATTTTGTGAAGGTGAATACAGTGACTCTGCAGAGGATTGGGGTTGGGGGCAGATGAGAAGCTCAAAAACAGCGCAGAGATGATGAGAACACCGGTGGAAAGAGGTGGGGGGACACAGAAAAGGAAGGGACAGTAATCCTTGGCGGTTTGTTGGCAAAGAGGGGAGCAGTAAGGGAGCCGAGATGGTGACAGGCTGGGAAGCAGAGTGCAGGGAGAAGCAACGGCTTCCAGGAGACCAGGAGCAGGTACCGACGTGTGGGGCGAAGACCAGAATCACCGCCATCCATCCTAGGGACCGCAGCCTGGAGGCCCCAAGAAAGGCCTCAGAGAGGAGGCAGGAGGAGCAGCCTCAGAACATGAACAGGCGGGGGAGAGAGGGGAAAGAAATTTGGAAGAAGGGCAAGATAGAGTGGTTTGAATTAGAGAGGGGCTTAAAAAGCAGCAGAGGACCGGGCGCAGTGTCTCACGCCTGTAACCCCAGCACTTTGAGAGGCCGAGGTGGGCAGATCACTTGAGGCCAGGAGTTTGAGACCAGCCTGGCCATCATGGTGAAACCCTGTCTCTACTAAAAATACAAAAATTAGCCAGGTGTGGTGACACTCGCCTGTAGTCCCAGCCACTCGGGAGGCTGAGACATGAGAAGTGTTTGAACCCAGGAGGCAGAGGCTGCAGTGAGTGAAGATCGCACCACTGCACTCCAGCCTGGGCAACAGAGTGAGACTCTGTTTCAAAAAAAAAAAGAAAAAAAAAGCAGCAGAGAAGTCCTTGAAGAGGGCAATAGGGAAATGCTGCAGGTCATTTTTTAATTGTTCAAAATTTATTTAAAGCGTCCTTCAAATGGGCTTTTCTGTCCATCTGTCACCAGGTAAAATAGGTAAACTTCAATAATCTATTTTGAAATCAAATACAGCGTTGGTTTGTAGTCTTGGAATATAAAAGGGCAATAGAATTTACCAGCAAATGCTGAAAACAAACATTTGATGACCAGGGTTTAATTTTCAAATCCTTAAGGCTGGAGTGTTTGCCTTGGTATCGTGTGCTGGCACCCTCAGAGCGCTCCTCCTAATCTCCAAAGCCACCTGTGCCCATTCCCAAGGGCCCACAGTGCTGCGGTGAAGCCAGAATGAGAAGGCAGGGCCAGGCACCCAGGAACTGTACCATCATACTGAACTCTGGAATGCAGAAGTAGAGGGAAAAGGACAGGGAAGCACCAGCCCTGTTTAAATGTGGAACTCAGCCGGGAAGCCCTGAGGTTTCAGAACAGAAGGTCAGTACCATCAGCTTTGACAAAATAAAAATAATACAGATAACCCAATCTGGAGGCAGGGGGAGGGGGCAGGAGAGAGACAAGAAATGCTAATCCCCTAGTCTTTCAGTGGATCATACGTATCAGTATCTGTCTGCAGTGGAAACAGGATTAACAAAAAGCAATGGCAACTCCAATCTCTTCATAGTTTTCATAATCTTGGAGAGAGCTTCCGGGGAATGAGTATCTTTTGTGGAGGAAAAAAAAATCTTGACCAGGTGTAGTGGTTCATGCCTGTAATCCCAGCACTTTGGGAGGCCAAGGTGGATGAATCACTTCAGGTCAGGAGTTCAAGACCAGCCTGAGCAACCTGGTGAAACCCTGTCTCTACCAAAAAATACAAAAATTAGCTGGGTGTGGTGGCAGGCACCTGTAGTCCCAGCTATTCAGGAGGCTGAGGCAGGAGAATTGCTTGAATCCAGGAGGTAGAGGCTGTAGTGAGCCAAGATCATGCCACCGCACTCCAGCCCAGGTGACAGAGTGAGACTCAGTCTCAAGAAAAGAAAAGAAAATTGTCTCAAGTTCAATAATTCCTTTGGTTTCATTTAGTGTCTCTTTTTTCTGATTAAATTCAAATAAAATTTATATTGTGCATATCTTGTTTTTCTTAAAAACGGCACTATAGTATAATTCCATTTCTTCCTACAGATTTATCTACTGATGCCCGCTCAGCCTTTAACATGTGTATGGGCATGCAGGAAGGGATGTCTGGGTTGCTGGATGTCAAAATGATGACACTGATTAGCAGCAGAGAATGTCACTCGAATCTTCCCTTGAAGAGGGAAATGCTGCAGGTCATTTTTTAATCGTTCAATGGTGGCACCTTGAAGGTATTTATTGGATTTTTTTTCTTGTATTGCTTGCGTTTCTAAAAATAAATTCATATAAAATTTTTATTTTAAAAAATCAAGTTAAATCATTCTTCTTAAAAAATGAGAATTGCAGAAAGGAAGAAAACTACCACTTATTACACATCTACTCTGTGGCCAGTGCTGTGCTACATTCTATCAATATACAAAATCTCACTTAATCCTCACCAGTCTATATGGCAGGTGGATCATGAGGTCAGGAGATCGAGACCATCCTGGTGAACATGGTGAAACCCCATCTCTAATAAAATACAAAAAAATTAGCTGGGCATGGTGGTATAAGCCTGTAGTCCCAGCTACTCAGGAGACTGAGGCAGGGGAATCGCTTGAACCTGGGAGGTGGAGATTGCAGTGAGCCGAGATCACGCCACTGCACTCCAGCCTGGTGACACAGTGAGTCTCTGTCTAAAAAAAAAAAAAAAAGAAAAGAAATAGATCTCATGGCATTTTGCACATAAAAATCATAGAGTGAAAATCACAAACTTCAAGAGTAGAAAGAACCTCATGATCACGTCGTTTAACTGAGCCCTTTCACCGATGGGAATCCTGACTCCCAGAGAGGGGGTAAGGCCTGACTGAAACCATGCAGGGGCCCTTGCAGGCTTTCTAGACGGTGGCAGAAAGCAGAGCATGTTTGTCGTTTTGTAAAAAGATCTCTTGGTTATTAAAGGCCCATAACTGGAATCCAAATGGCCCTGAAGAGTAAGATACATTAACCAGGGGGCTGTCCTGCCCAGTAATCGAAAAGGAAAGTGACAAGATCTGGACTAGGGGAAAGACAGCAAGAAGAGAAAACAGAACTAATAGGCAATGCCTTGAAAAATAATTCCGACAACCAGAAAAGAGAAGAGGGTGTAAGGAAAGGAAGGCGAGGCGGTTCTGGAAACAGCCAAATAGAAAAGGTATCATGAAAAGAAAGGAACAGCCCTCCAAAGCCCACTCAAAAACACAAGATCAATTCTGATAAGGCACTCCCCTGTGTAAAGTTCCAGAACCAACTCTGCAGAAACACTGTGAAAATCATTCCATTTCAAAAGCTCTTCTGACCTGGCCTAACCTACGAGGCAGCACATAATCTCTCTTACTTCTCCACTGCTCCAAGTGGGGGAAAGTTAATCAAGCAATTTTAATAATCCTGAGAACCGCCTGTGAATAAAGTATCAGAGTCACTACAATAAAGATAAGAAATTCATGCTAAGCAATGAGGTGAAATTGGAAAGTGACTCTTTCCAGCCTGGGAGAGTTAAAGTGGGATCTTCCCAAAGCTCTTGGAGCAGGGAGGGTTAAGCCCACACTCAGTATGCTTGGGTTGGAGGCCAGACCCAGGGGGAATTCGATTCGGTCAGTGGGAAACTCACGTCCATCTTGGAAATGAGCAACAGCTGTTGTTTGATGCGCAGGAACACAGAATCAAAAGCCAGCTGGTGGGCCTGCTGGTTAAGCCGAGTCAGGGCTGCTCGAGATGCAGCCAGCAGGTTGTGGTTGCTTGACCCTTTTTCCTAAGACAAAAAAATGCAAAAGGCAGTTGTTAGGCCCGAAACCCAACCCAAGTATTAGCTAGTTAACCATTCTGAAAACTCAGAGAGGAGAATTGGGGGTTCGATGGAATAGCGGTTCCCTAACATGGCTGTGCCCCAGGCCCACCCTGGGGAACATACTGAATTACAGATTCCCAAGCTCAATCCCAGAACTACTGCATCAGAGTTCACTGGGGTTGGAGCCCAAGAATCTATATTTTAAATTCACTTTCCCAGGATATTCTGATGCATTTGGGCTAACATGAGCTCACGGACTAGCAGTTTAGGAAAAATTCACTGTGACTATCCCTCAGGATAGAGGAAGAGGGAAGGTGGGGGGAGCAGATCAGAAGCTTCACATATAAACCAGAGTGATGGACAGAGCCCTAATTCCTAGGGAGGTCACGTAAAATATACTTGGTTGAAAGCCAGAGTATGTACAACCTCCACAAGTCCCAAGGAATTCCGAATAGCCTGAGAAAATACCGAGGTAGAAAGCATAACTTTAGTTTTGCTATTATAAATGAACCGATTACAACAGACATAAATCAGATTAGCAATAAAGATAAACAGAGTTGCTTTAACCGAATCACAGAAGCATGGATGAATGAGTTTACAGAATTGCTTTAAGAAGTGTTTGTCAAGCTCAATGCAGCCAGTTGGTGGGTCAAGGTGCAAAGAGATGGGGAGGCCCTGGGAGAATAGCACCGAAACTCAGACATGTCCAGGCACCCTGTGCAGTTCATTCCCAGAGCTCTAGGCCCTGGATAATTTTCTACTGCATCTGGCCAGACACAGTGGCTCACATCTGTAATCCCAGCACTTTGGGAGGCTGAGATGGGCAGATCACCTGAGGTCAGGAGTTCCAAGCCAGCCTGGCCAATATGGTGAAAGCCTGTCTCTACTGAAAAAACAAAAATTAGCCAGGTGTGGTGGTGCGTACCTATAATCCCAGCTACCCAGGAAGCTGAGGCAGGAGAATCGCTTGAAGTTGAGAGGCGGAGGTTGCAGTGAGCTGTGATTGCGCCATTGCACTCTAGCCTGGGCGACAGAGTGAGACTCCTTCTCGGAAAAAAAAAAAAACCTACTGCATCCGGTGCTCCAGGAACAGCAATATCTCCTCTGCCCATCACCAAGAGTGAAGTTCAAGACATACCAGTGAGGGAGGGGGATGGTTCTGCAAAGGATGCCCATGGTCTTCTTATAACCCTGGAGGCCATTCCCAGGGAGTTGTGTGACTCACTCCACTTATTAGGAAGTCCTCCTGTCTCGGGACCCCAAGAGGCCCAAAGCTCAAAGTCAATGGCAGGCAAACTAAGAGTTTAAAGAAAAAAAACACGAGAGAACACCTATCCCCAAGCCCTCATGTTCTCATGTGGAGGAACTCGCACTCCAGTAGATTCCTGGTGACTCTGCAGCCTGGCTCCTCCCTTGGGAAAGAGGAGTGACTTCTCTTGCTCCTCTCTGGTGTTCTGGGTTGGAGTCCTCTATTACAGGTTCTGCCTGCCTGCAAGCAGTACAAATCTGGTCCCCTCTCAGGAGGCTGACCCTGCATAGGGTCAGGTGCTGTCCAGCTCTGTCTAACTGGCTGACAAGTTTCATTCTGGAGAGAATTACAGCAAGTCCCCTAGCTGCAGATCTAAAGCCACATTCTCTTTTATTGTTATTTATTTTATTTTAAGATGGAGTCTCGCTCTGTCACCCAGGCTGGAGTGCAGTGGCACAATCTCAGCTCACTGTAACCTCTGCCTCCCAGGTTCAAGCGATTCTCCTGTCTCAGCCCCTCAAGTAGCTGGGACTATAGGCGTGTACCACCACACCCAGCTAATTTTTGTATTTTTAGTAGAGATGGAGTTTCACCATGTTGCCCAGGCTGGTCTGCGAACTCCTGACCTCAGGTGATCCACCCGCCTCGGCCTTCCAAAGTGCTGGGATTACATGTGTGAGCCACTGCACCCAGCCCATAGCCACGGTCTCTAACCTGGCTTTCATCAGTAATAAAGATCCATCTCTCCTAAATTCTACATCTGTATCTCAATGGGTTTCAAGTTTAGTATATTAGCTCCTTAAAATCCCAACATAAATGAGACAGAGAAGTAGTGGCAGGGTATGCCCCAGCCCGGGGCTCACACACAGGGCCCACCTGTATCCAGGAGAGGGAGAGGGTGAGTGATGAGAGGAAGCCTTTCATTTGCAAGAATGCCATCCATTTGGTCTCATACCTTGAGGGTATAAAGTATCTCCATTAAACTGGCATATTCAGCAGGGTTATCTTTCTGGAGGTAATTATATTCTTGCCATGGGTTCTTGGCAGAGCTCTTCTTGTCCGTCAAGATGCTCTCCTGAAAACCAGCCAGGCTCCGGGGGCTACAGGAATCAGACAGATACTTCCCGGCCGTGGACAAATCCTGTAATGAAAGGAATGACCATCATGCCCTGAGCTATTTGCATGAAACTTTCTTCTTGGAGCGGTCAGATTGCTCCTTACTAAATTCTAAGATATCGTCATGAGACAGACTGAATTAAGGCCAGTTCAGAAGGCGATGAAAGGATGTCCTTCATCATTGAAGAGTGAGCTCAAGAAAAAACCTGGTGTTTTTATTCCTGCTTAACACTCACAGTGCCAACATGTGCCATCTCCCTCATACGACCGACAGCCCGCACAGGGGCAGCTCTCAGTTTAGTCTGCAACACCATGCACCTTCTATGGAGACTTTTCTTGCTATATGACCATCGAGGTGTAGAACAGTCAAATGCCAGGGTGGGCCACCAGCACCGCCATCAGAGAGACCACTGGGCAGGACGGCAGCTGGCTGGCTCCTGGAGAACGGTGACAGCAGCTCGCTGCTCACCTCTTTACCCATGGGACCCACCTGTCCCACATGCTGAGCCTGCATGGTGTTTGTGTTCAGTGGCACTGGGAGGTTTATTTTTGTGGTTTAGGTGCTACAGAGAGATCTATTGAAGCTGGCACTTTCCAAACTCTTCGAAAGAGACAAACGCCTAGAGGAGGTTCCATATGATACTTGTACTGCTGGGAAAGTGGAATCTCAACCTCCACCCTGTTTTTCCTTAGCCCAACTTTACCACTCATCCTACCCATTTAAATATGTACAGAATTACATGAACATGTGTAACTAGGAGAACCGCATTATGACACATCCCCAGTGTGGCTAATTCCCTGACTCCTCCTTTACTGTAATGTCTTATGAAAACATTGCTTTGGACATAGCAGTTTTTAGGATGTACTCACTATTTCAAAAAAACAGATCCTTGAGTTGGTCAAGAAATGCCTGTACTTGCAAATAAACCGCAGCGAAGGATCTTCCTCAGGAGCCACTGCTGACATAAGCAGCTACCTGCCTCTGCTATTAAGGTCAAGTTCATTCTTCCTGCTACTTGGGCCTACCGGTAACTTTGGTTGGATCTCTTGTCGTCAAACCGTGGCCTGCCTCTGCCGTTGCCTTACTTCCAATCTTCACTAGTTCTTGCCTGGATCGCAGCAGGCTTCCAACTAACCGGCTTCCCTCTCTCTAGTCCTCAAAGTTCCACTTAATCTGTCCTCCTAAGGGTTAGCCAAATGATCTTTCCAGAAGGCAAATCTGACTTTTCCCAAAGATAGTGCCTCACAGGGACATTAGAAAGGCCTGGCAGAGGAGAGGCCTTGGGGACCCCGGGAGGCACTCAGCCCTCGGCCCCAACAGCCAATGGCAGAGCTCCCAATGGGCTCTTGCTTCTGTTCTGCATGTAACACTTGCTGTCTCATTCCCCCTCTGACTGGATGGTGAGGACAAAACATGGCGCGTTCTTCATCTGTGAATGACTAGCACCTAGCACGGTGCCTGGCACGTGGTAGGGACTCCACAACTGTTGAAGGAGAGGTGACCCTTGCTTTGGTGACCAGGTCTTTGGGGGACAGTTCAATGAGACAGTCAGGTTTGGGGGAGTCTAATATAAATTCACAAGTTTCCATGGCTGAGAAGTGGGCAATAACTTGTCCTAGTTGAGGGAATCAATGGAATTGTAATGCTCCCTCCTCTGTGCACATCTGTTGCGTTCTCTTGGCACAGCAATGAGCATAATGGCACATGCTGGATGCTCCAATTAATCTCTGAGGTCCTTGAGGGCAAGGATTGTGTTTAATCATCTGATATCCCCAAGACCTAGCTTACAGCCCAGGAAAGCTGTGGCCCAGTAGGAAGGGAGGTAGGGGTGAGTAAAGTGGGAGACAGAGATGAGTGAGGTGAGAAATAGGGGCAAGTGGGGCGGGAGGTGGGGGGGCGAGTGGGGCGGGGAGGTGGGGGGTGAGTGGGGCGGGGAGGTGGGGGGACGAGTGGGGGAGGGAGGTGGGGGGCGAGTGGGGCGGGGGAGGTGGGGGGACGAGTGGGGCGGGGAGGTGGGAACGAGTGGGGGCGGGGAGGTAGGGGGCGAGTGGGGTGGGGAGGTGGGAACGAGTGGCGCAGGAGGTGGGGCAGGAGGTAGGGGTGAGTTGCCAAGGAAGGTCTGTGCTCTTTGTTGGCTGTTTCTTCTCACTATTCTGTGTTTTCTGTCATTTCTGAGACCACCAGCTATTTTTCAGTCCAAGATTTTTGTGATGTTTCTCATTAAGGGGAAAGGCTCACAGCGGGGATAGAGGGGGGAGCAGCTGCTGCTGTTCCTAACTCACTCCTGAATGCCCAGCACAGAAATCGTGTGAATAAAACCAAAGTGCCACAGGCATACAATGCAGCGTGTTGTATTCATAAATAATGTAAATGAAGTAAATGATAATTCCTAGGACACAGATTTTCCTTAATCTCTTAATGAAGTTAAATATTACATTCTGAAGGGTAAGGAAAGACTGGTTAGGAGCATGAATGGGGGACACAACAGATAAAAGATGGGCCTCTCTTGGCTGCAAAATGCAGCCGAGAGAGGCTGAAAGCCTGGGTGAGCTTCAAATCAAGAACTGCCTGGTTGTATCCAAGGAAGTTCCTGAAAGAGATGATGTCATCCTGGAAGCAGTAAGCCTGGAAAGGGACAGTCACCATCTGTGTTCCTGGCTGAGAGGCTGCACAGTGTGTGTGTGTGTGTGTGTGTGTGTGTGTGTGTGTGTGTGTGTGTGTTATGGCAGGCACCTATAAAGTTTATCTTATCTCCCCATCAATCTCACCTGCAGCATCTAGATTCCTACCAAGGACCACTCCCCCACCAACAGAAAGGTGGCAGAGGCCAACAGGTCAGAATATGCTGGGCTAAGATTGACATTGGCCACCAGGCCCTTAGGATCACTTCTTTTCAGAAAGGGATCATTTTGTGATTTATGAGCTGAGTAAAGCAAGGCTGAGTTGAAATCTCATCTGAGAGCTTTCTCTTGTCCTAGGCAGGTTGAGTGAGATATAGGGGGACTACTGTGGTTCCTCTGTATTCTCCCAGCGCCCATTACTAACTTTTGGAACAGTGGTGCTTTCATTTCACTTTGTACCACTGCTAAAAATTCCATCACCCAGAGATTACTTTAGGGCAATAAAGAATCACCCAAGAAGGAGGTTAAGGGATTGCTGCTGGTCCCTCAAACAACCGTATGGAACAGACTTCTTCCCCTTACCTCCTAAGGAATAGAGGTATCAGCCATACCAAGGGAATCGAGAGATTTCATTGAAAGGAATAAAGAAAGAAAGGAATGTGGGAAGCCAGAGCCCCTTGAAGGGAAAACCTGTCTAAAGGAGGCTACCTCAGGGCAACATAAAACCCCTGGCAGGTATGAGAAGAGAGGAAGCGGGTAGAACAAGCTTCTCCAGGGCAGATCCCAGAGATTTCACTTAGACACACAGCCCTTCAGCAGCATGGAATGACCGCAGGACGCAGAAGCCAGGCTGCCTAAGTTCACCCAGATTCTGAAGGCTGGTCCAAGGGACTTCACCACCACTTGTCACACCGTTTCTATGCAGAAATTGATTCTGAGTCCCAACAACTGACTTATAAACAAGCAGTCGGAACCCAGCCCGTTCCTAATTTGGAGACAAGATGGACTGTTTCCTCATTTAGGCTGAAACCACCAAATCAAACCAAAATTATGTGATCCTTGCCAAGTAGGACAAAGCCTTGCCCTTTTTAGGTGCTCAATAAATGTTTAATGATGACAATAATGACACGCTGTATCTAGGTACAGACAGTCCTCCAGCCCTGTGGCCTTCAGATTTGCCCACATGCTGTCCTTGCTGTACTGTGTACTAGACCAAGTTCCTGCTGATCAGGAGCCCCAGTGTCTAGACGACAATGACTCCTCTCTCCTACCTGTTGGCGAGCTGCTGCTCGAAGTCCCCACAATGCCGCAAGAGCTCTCCACAGGTGGCTATTATCCTAAACAAAACAAAAAGCACTTCAAGTTCAAGCATCCAGAATGCCGACCTTTACAGGACAAACATTGTCTCATTCATAAAAATCCTAACTATTTGTTCCTTTTGGTAGTTCTGGTTCTGGGAAAGCCGTTAACCATTTGCTGACCTGAAATGTTTCATTCATTAGTCTTTAATGTAAAAAGAAATGCTGGTCCCTTCCAATAACCTCCATTGTCACTGGCATCTCTGCGCTGAAAGCACAATTCTATCCATGGCCCCCTCAAATAATTTTACATTTCCAAAATACTCAGCTTTATCCTTGAGAAAAACACGGTGAAGATACTTTATATCTAAATTTTTTTTTTTTTTTTTTGAGACAGAGTCTCGCTATGTCACCCAGGCTGGAGTACAATGGTGTGATTTCGGCTCACTGAAACCTCTGCCTCCCAAGTTCAAGTGATTCTCCTGCCTCAGCCTCCCAAGTAGCTGGGATTACAGGCACCCGCCATCAAACCTGACTAATTTTTGTATTTTTAGTAGAGACGGGGTTTCACCATGTTGGCCAAGCTGGTCTCAAACTCCTGACTCTCAAGTGATCCACCTGCCTTGGCCTCCCAAAGTGCTGGAACTACAGGAGTGAGCCACAGCACCCTGCCTATATCTAAATTTTTTTTTTTTTTGAGACAGTCTCACTCTGTTGCGCAGGCTGGAGTGCAGTGGCATGATCTCAGCTCACTGTAACCTCTGCCTCCCAGGTTCAAGCGATTCTCCTGCCTCAGCCTCCTGAGTAGCTGAGATTACAGGCGTGTGCCACAACGCCTGGCTAATTTTTCATATTTTCAGTAAAGACGGGGTTTCACCATGTTAGCCAGGATGGTCTCGATCTCCTGATCTCATGATCCACCCACCTCAGCCTCACAAAGTGCTGGGATTACAGGCGTGGGCCCCACACCCAGCCTCCTGTATCTAAAATTTTAAAATAAAAATTTATTACTTAATATTTCTTAGATGCCTGCTAGTTGCAAGACAGAGAAAACTGTTTTGGTATTAGAGGTATCTCTCCCTGATCATATGAAAGGCAGATGAAGATTAATCCATTTATTTCTCAGAGACAAGCCCAAATGACCATCATATCTGTACTGAATGATCCCTTAATTTTCAAGTAATTTCATGCCAGGCCTCAAACTCCCAGATGCTGAGTCCTTCAACACCAAACTCATAATGTCAGGACAAATCCAAGGATTAAAAACATCTTAAGTCTAGTTAACTTTTAACTTTCTCTCAAAGTGCCCATCATCACCAGGGTATCTAGGCATTCCATCATAAGACAAGTTTATGGGAAAGTAAAATATTCCACTTCCCTTGGGTGCAACAGAAGAAATTTGTGCATAATATTTTTGAGAATACCAAGCCACCACGGATGATAAGGGATTTAGTTAGCATCTAGAACATTAAATTTTTTTAATTTTATTTTATTTTAAGTTCTAGGATATACGTGTAGGACATGCAGGTTTGTTACATAGGTAAACATGTGTCATGGTGGTTTGCTGCACCTGTTAACCCACAGAACATTAAATTTCATAAAAAAAAAAGTCTGGTTGGGCGCAGTGGCTCCCGCTTGTAATCCCATCACTTTAGGAGGCCTAGGTGGGCAAATCACAAGGTCAGGAGATCAAGACCATCCTGGCCAACATGGTGAAACCCCGTCTCTACTAAAAATACAAAAACATTAGCTGGCTGTAGTGGCGCATGCCTGTAGTCGCAGCCACTCAGGAGGCTGAGGCAGGAGAATTGCTTGAACCCAGGAGTCGGAGATTGCAGTGAGCTGAGATCACACCACTGCACTACAGCCTGGGCGACAGTATGGGACTCCGCCTCAATCAATCAATCAATCAATTAATAAAAGTCCAGAACAGAGCCTGTGAGGCAATCATCTAAAATGGTCCTGAGTGGTCCTGGATCTACCTAACAGCCTTCAGTGGGTCTGGGTCTGAGGTCAGGCAAGACATGAAAGTAAGTGAAATGCTCCAGGTGAACAGCCCGTTCTCTCTTGGGAAAATATATCCAGGAGGAATGGTTTTAAGGAAAAAAAGCTTCCAGATTGCTTTTTATTCTTTTTTTTTTTTTTTTTTTTTTTTTTGAGATGGAGTCTTGCTCTGTCACCCAGGCTGGAGTGCAGTGGTGTGATCTTGGCTCACCGCAACCTCTGCCTCCCAGGTTCAAGCCATTCTTCTGCTTCAGCCTCCCGAGTAGCTGGGCTTACAGGTGGGTGCCACCACGCCTGGTTAATTTTTGTAGTTTTAGTAGATACGGGGTTTCACCATGTTGGCCGGGCTGGTCTCGAACTCCTGACCTGGTGATCCACCTGCCTCGGCCTCCCAAAGTGCTGGGATTATAGGAGTGAGCCAGCACGCCCGGCCTGCTTTTCATCTTTGTTGTGCGGTGCTCCTCTCCTCTCCCAAGGGGTCTGACAGCCTAATCGTATTGCTGTTAGCCCACGTGGGAGAGAAGAGGAGCACCACACAACAGGGAACCCATGCCCAGTGTCTCAGGGACCCTTGCCGCCAGCCCCAGTGGCTATGACAGTGCAGGCCCAATGCTGCCTGAGCATCTCATTTTTAGGTGACATTAGAAATCCAGATCATGTTAAATCTAGTTTTTAGATACTGGCAACAAATCCCCTCGTTAAAAACTGCAATGATCAAACATGTCCATGGGTGAGATCTGGCCACAGGCCAGCAGTCCGTGCTCTCCGGCTGGACATGTCAAGGACCAAATCTTCTCATGTGACTGCTGATCGGACCCCATCAAGCCTCAGGACCTGGGGCAACAAGGTGTCTACATAGTGGCCCACAGGCCACACAGGCTATTCTAGAAGCTGCTCATCATAACCACTTGAGAGGGTCACCTTAATTCCTTTCACTGAACCCTTTCTTTTTTTTTTTGAGACAGGGTTTTGCCCTGTTGCCTAGGCTGGAGTGCAGTGGCACAATCTTGGCTCACTGCAATCTCCACCTCCCAGGTTCAAGCGATTCCCCTGCCTCAGTCTTCCGAGTAGCTGGGATTACAGGTGTACACCACCACACCCAGCTAATTTTTGTATTTTTAGTAGAGACAGCATTTCACCATGCTGGCCAGGTTGGTCTCAAACTACTGACCTCAAGTGATCCACCCGTCTCAGCCTCCCAAAGTGCTAGGATTAAAGGCCCGAGCCACCATGCCCATCCCTTTCACTGAACTCTTAACTGGCCCTTTCCAGGCCAAATAGCATTGCCTGGAACTATTTAGTACCACGTACCATGGTTCTTAGATCCAGAAACAGAATCCAATCACCTGTGTATTTTCTAATACATAAGCCTTAAGTTATTTTAGGTCTATAAAAACTATAGGCTTGTGTGGGGGGTAAAAAAAACTCACACCAAATATAAAAAAATTAAGTCATTAAAGGAGGTGAGGCATCTGTAAAGAACTTTAAAAAATATTTTAAAAGCTGGAGGGGTCTTTTTGTTGGTCGGTTTGGGTTGGGTTTTTATTCACTGGTTTGTGTTTAGAGTCTAGACTATTTGCTTTTTAAAAAGGCAGTGAAAAGAAAAAAAAAATGAAATGTTTCCAAACACATTTGCCATTTTTATATACCATATCATGCGTGTTTATGCTGACTACATTAGGAACAGCGTGAATTACAACCCCCAGTTTACCTAATGGAGTTCTGAAAAGCCGTCCAATCTTCCTGGAAGAGGGAGTTGGGAGGAATGTCGTCCAGTTTGCACTTCTTTCGTATGGACTGGAGAGTGCTGGTGAAATCAGACACATACCTACCAGGAAAGGGAAGAAAATGGTAAGGAGGTCACCATCGATTCCCTGACTCTAAAGAGACCTGGATTCTACAGTTCTGGACAAACTACTAATGGCCTTGAAAGCATCTTTAGAGGCTCCCACTGAGGAGTGAAACTGCTTGTAAAACTCTGACCACACAAAGGTCTTCTCTATATGGCAAGATGGTCTTCACCACCTGGTCGAGCAGTTTCTAAGAGAGATGCCCAAGAGGAGAAGGAAGGGATTGTCGCAAAGTTGATTCCAGGATCAACCAGGTGAGAGATGATGCTGATAAATCCCCCGCTCATCCAGATAAGTCCGTGTCTGTGAAAGGTTTGAAGAACTGTTTAAACATCACAGTCCCACGGTAATAACTGGCTGTGACCTGGGATAATGTAAGGCAGGTCATGACATCCAGGGTACCTCTGCATCATTCTCATCCTCTAAATTTAGATTAAATATCCATGGCACAGGGATTAAAGTTCCATGGCTGGCAAGGGTCTGACTTTAATGGGACAGGAGCATGAATGTAGATTCAAAGCCACAAAATCCTCCCTCACAGAGTGTGCTGTTTGCTCTCACTGTTCCCACATACTTTTCCCTCCTAGCATCTACAACATTGTAATTAAACAGCTTGTTTAGACAGAGCACAGTGGCTCATGCCTGTTATCCCAGCACTTTGGGAGGCTAAGGGGGCAACACAGTGAGATCCCATCTCTTAAAAAAAAAAAAAATTAGGCAGGTGCGGTAGCTCATGCCTGTAATCACAGCACTTTGGGAGGTGCAGGTGGGAGGACCACTTGTGCCTAGGAGTTCAAGACCACACTGGGTGACATGGTGAAACTTCGTCTCTACAAAAAATACAAAAATTAGCTGGGCACGGTGGCAGGTGCCTGCAGTCCCAGCTACTTGGGAGGCTGAGGTGAAAGGATGGGTTGAGCCTAGGAGGTCAAGGCTGCAGTGGGCCACCGGCACGCCACTGCACTCCAGCCTGGGTGACAGAGCAAGCAATTAGCAATGCTTATTGCTAATAGCCCGTTTGAGGCTTATTGCTGCTGCTGGACTTCAAGCTCTGAGAGAACAGGGTCTGTGCCTCATACTTATATCCCCAGGAACTAGCACAGAGCTGGACATAAAGGAGGGAGTCATGTCCTCTGGAAGCTAAGAAACCTGTGACATTTGCGTGTATCACAAAAGGCCTTGCTGCTTGCCCCTCCCAAACCATAGCTCTAACCAAGGAAAGTGAAATGTGAGGACCCAGGGCACTGACTTGAAAGGTCAGTATGTGCAGTGGAGACACAGACCACTCAGCTAACGAAATGGAAGAAACTGCTTCAGACTCCACTGACTGCAAATGATCCTGCTGCCCCCTTTACAGAGACGTCGATGCTTTCAGGAGGAAAGCTGCAAAAGCCAGAGTCCCACTGACAACATCTTCCCCTTGCACCAAGAGAGGTGACAGCTTTCTAGGGTTCTGAGTCCCAGAGGGCAGAGAGGCTGGCCTCAAGGATAAACTGACAGGGGAATGTTAAGGAACGTGATTGTGCTTTAGCCATGGGAGGTTAAACAACCATGTCACCACCCTGCAACTATGACAAATATCCATGTGCTCTGCAGAAAGAGCAGGCATGCACTGCAGGAGCAGGAGTTTTGTTTAGCCACCATTCACAGGTATGGCTATAAGCAAATGCTTTCTCTATTTCATTATCCGTCAGTCCAGAATTCTAAATGGGTTTGCCACGGTTTGTCATGAAATCTCAGAAGAAAGCGTAGCTTTCATCACATCATTTTTGTCCTCAAACCCTCCAGCTGTTTCTCATGCCACACATTTCCAATTGTCAGCTATGTCAGAGTCGCTGTGAATATAGTCCGCCCCCTTTTTCAAGTGATTCTCCTGTCTCAGCCTCCTGAACAGCAGGGATTAGCGGCACCCACCAATCATGCCTAGCTAATTTTTGCATTTTTACTAGAGACGAGTTTTGTCATGTTGACCAGGCTGATTTCAAACTCCTGACCTCATGTGATTCACCCTCCTCAGCCTTCCAAAGTGCTGGGATTACAAGTGTGAGTCACTGCACCCAGCCTGATGTTTCTTTTCAATAGGAACACATCCAGGCTCATCTGGCCACGTGGAACTACCCTGGGATATACTGAATGCCCGATGGCAATGCCAGGGAACTCTGGGTCAAAAGAGCCTCCACAGTTCACAGAGACGTGCTCAGTATTTCTGGAACAATCAGAGACGGCGTTTCACCATGTTGGCCAGGCTGGTCTCAGACTTCTAAGCTCAAGCAATCTGCCTGTCTTGGCCTGACAAAGTACTGGGATTACAGGCATGATTCACCATACCAGGTCACAGAACCTTTTTCTTGCTCAAATAAACTTGGTTAAATTTCACTTGTCTAAGGTTTCTTTTTTTTTTTGAGACGGAGTCTCGCTAGGCTGGAGTGCAGTGGCGAGATCTCTGCTCACTGCAACCCCCACCTCCCAGGTCCGGGTTCAAGCAATTCTCCTGCCTCGGCTTCCCAGGTAGCTGGGAATACAGGCACGAGCCACCATGCCCAGCTAATTTTTGTATTTTTTAGTAGAGACGGAGTTTCACCATGTTGGCCAGTCTGGTCTTGAACTCCTGACCTCGTGATCTGCCCACCTCAGCCTCCCAAAGTGCTGGGATTACAGGTGTGAGCCACGCGCCAGGCCTCTTTTTTTTTCTCTTAACATACTTTAATTGCTGCACAAGTTTCTCTCATATGGATATATCACATCTTATGCAGCCTTCCCTAATGGGTGGACGTTTCAGTTGTTTCAAATGTTCTCCCATCACAAACAATGCCACCATGAATCCTTCACATCCTCTTGGGCTCAGGTGCAAGTGTTTCCCAGGGTTCAGAGCAGGAATACAAAACACGTGCATTTTCAACTGGGACAGACACTGCTCCAGTGTGGCCCAACCAGTCCCCAGTCCCCAGTCCCCGAGCCTTACTTGGCAAAGAGGGATTTCAAGGCTGACAGCAGACCGCAGGTGCCCAGGCCATTGGTGAATCTGATGCATCTGTCAATGGCTGCAGACGCCAGACCAAACAGCTTGTTCACGGAGTGGCTCAGCTCCTGCACACAGTCAATCACTTCCCCATGCTCCTGCTCAGCAAATACAGACAAAAGCTGTGTCAGGCTTGAGAACAGATAATGCTGAGATAGGGGAAGATCTCCAACCCCTCTAATCTGTAGTAAAATCACTTAATAATGATGTCAGAAATACAGTTGCAACCTGTGAACTCTCCTCTAGAGCCTGAATCAAGGGAGAACAGTCTAAGTCATCAGTGGGATCATGGAAGTTAACTCCTGGCAGAAAAACATGATCAAATGTCTGTCTGCTTCATCCTAATGTTTTTCATTGCTTTTCTCTTTTTCTGTGATTATTAAGATGGCATCTCTCCCTCTGGCTCTTGAGCTAGGATTCAAATTCTCCATATCAGACATTCCAAAGCATGTAGCAAAAGGGGTCTGGGTTCGGTGGCTCAAGCCTGTAATCCCAATACTTCGGGAGGCAGAGGTGGATGGATCGCTTGAGCCCAGGAGTTTGAGACCAGCCTGGGCAACATGGCAAAACTGCATCTCTACAAAAAATATAAAAAATTAGCTTGGCGAGGTGGTGGGCACCTGTAGTCCCAGCTACTACGGAAGCTGAGGTGGGAGGATCACTTGAGCCTGGGAGATCAAGGTTGCAGTGAGCTGTGATTATGCCACTGCACTCCAGCCTGGGTGACAGAGCAAGATCCTTTCAAAAATAAAAAGTAGCAAAAGGAAAATGCTTCCTTCAGGGGCAAGAATGTCACTGAAGTGCAACAGACTTTCTAGGTATATCCCTAGAAAACAAGAAAATGGTAAGAGGCAGTAGATTTGAACTTCTATAAAATCAGTTCTCAAATGGCAATGCATCTCATGCTAGACAACTTTATGACTTGAAAACAAAATAATCTTTGAAATGGAAATGGCCTCGGTTCCACCCCTGGTGCCCACACAGTGAACCTGCCCCTACAGCATCCCCCCATGAGTGCTAAGCTCCTGTGTCCATTTGCATATTTTCCTTAAATGAAAGACCGCCTTAATAAGAAATCACTAAACCAGGGAGATAATCAACTTACCCCCATAAGATTTAAGCCTCTCATTTTGCTAAACCTTCAATGGGGATTTTAAATAGAAAATGGGGGCCCAGAGGGGTGGCACATGCCTCTAATTCCAGTACTTTAGAAGGCCAAGGTGGGTGGATTGCTTGAGCCCAGGAGTTTGAGATCAGCCTGGGCAACCTGCCGAAACCCTGTCTCTACAAAAAATTACAAAAATGAGCCAGGCGTGGTGGCACATGCCTGTAGTCCCAGCTACTCAGGAGGAAGAAGCAGGATGATCACTTGAGCCTGGGAGGTCAAGGCTGCAGTGAACTGTAATCATACCACTACACTCCAGCCTAGGCGACAGATGGAGACCCTGTCTGAACCATCAATCATAGAAAACTGGTAGCAAACACATGGTCTCATTTTACATTTGGATTACAAGAGCCCACAAGTGCTTAAAGCCCATATTTTTGCACACCAGATCCCAAACCCCAGCCCTCCCTCAGACGTGGCCGAGAGCCTGGCTAACAGAATGCTTCCTCAGTGGCCCCAGGATGCACTGTGACTTTACCAAAGGCACAGCGCTCATCTGGATGAGGAGGTTGCTCTCTTCCATGTCGCCATACTTCAGCTGGTAGGGTTTGTACGGATCATACACAGCATCCACCAGCTCCGTGACTTTTACCAGATTGTGTTCATCTTTAGGGAATCAGAAATGTAAAATGATAATGAACAAAGAATCTGAAATTAACTGTGGGAAAGCAACAATCAAGAGGCACTCTACTGGAACTTTCCCCATTTGATCTTCAAAGGGGACTACATTTTGTTAAGCAGCTTTTAACATTCATGGAAGCTTCTTCTACTATCAGTCCAGCAAATATCTGGATAAATTTGGGCTTTGCACAGATTTGCCTAAAGCACTATTAAAGACACCAACCCCCTGAATCCCGTGACCCATCATGGATAAGAATCCCTTCAAAAGATAAACCTCATCAAGCTCAGGTTCAAGAATTACCACAGAGGCTGGGCACGATAGCTCAGACTTGTAATCCCAGCACTTTGGGAGGCTGAGGCAGGCGGATCACCTGAGGCCAGGAGTTGGAGACCAGCCTGGCCATTATGGTGAAACCCCGTTTCAACTAAAAATACAAAAATCAGCCAGGCGTAATGGTAGGTACCTGTAATTTCAGCTACTCAGGAGGCTAAGGCAGGAGAATTGCTTGAACCTGGGAGGCGGAGGTTGCAGTGAGCCGAGATGGCACCACTGCACTCCAGCCTGGGCAACAGAGTAAGATTCTAAGGCTCCGTCTCAAAAAAAAAAAAAAGAATTGCCACAGAGAAAAGGCAATACAGGAAGAACATTTCCCATGCCATGTATTCCTAGGACTTCATAGAAACACGATACCCCACAGGCGGGGCGCAGTGGCTCACACGTGTAATCCCAGCACTTTGGGGAGGCCAAGGTGAGCAGATTACTCAAGGTCAGGAGTTTGAGACCGGCCTAGCCAATATGGTGAAACCCCATCTCTGCTAAAAATACAAAACAAATTTAGCTGCCATTGCACTCCAGCCTGGGCAACAGAGCGAGACACACGCACCTGTGTTCCCAGCTACTTGGGAGGCTAAGGCAGGAGAATCACCTGAACCCAGGAGTCAGAGATTATATTGATCCGAGATCACACCACTGCACTCCAGCCTGCACGACAGAGCCAGACTCCATCTCAAACAAAAACAAAAACAAAAAAATGAAAGGATACCCCATAGCCCAGGCATTCCAAAAATTCCTATGTTCAACCACATAAAAATGTAAAACATGCTGTTATCAAAATGTAAATGTGCATATTGTACAACACAGCAATTCAATTCCTGAAAATCATCTCAAAGACATCGACAAATACACAGAAAGAGAAGGATGTTCATGGAAACACGGCCGAGAATCAGAAAGCTTTGGACATAGTCTCAACAGGGGATTAGTAAATGTAATAGCCTACTTACTGGTGTCTTCACAGCCTTCTGGTCCCCCTCCTCCAGCTAGTTCTATTATTACTTCTACAACCTCGTCCTCCTTCCCTCTTCCTCCAGCTCTCAGCCTTCTCTCCGTTCCTAAAAGCTTCCTCTTGGTCACATGCTGACCCTTCTGTCTGGAAGGACCATCTTCTTCCCTTCCCCTCTTCATCTAGGTAACTGCTGCTTCTCGTTCAATACTCACTCAGCAAAAGTCTGCTGGTCTCGATTTCTGGCACGAATTTACAAGGTTTTGTAGAGATTAGGTAAAGTAATGTGTGTCTAATGTGGTAATAATCAAATCTGCAAATGTACAGAATCCAAAGAGTTAGTTCTTTTTTCTTTTTTTTTTTTGAGACAGGGTCTCACTCTGTCCCCAGACTAAGGTGCAGTGGTGCATCCACCGTTGCCTTTGCCTCCCAGGCTCAAGTGATCCTCCCACCACAGCGTCCTGAGTAGCGAGTACTACAGGTGTTTATCACTATACCTGGCTAACTTTTTTTATTTTATGTAGAGAAGGGGGGGCCGGTCTCACTACGTTGCCAGGTCTGATCTCGAACTCCTGGACTCAAATGATTCTCCCACCTTGTCCTCCCAAAGGGCTGGGATTACAAGTGTGAGCCCCCATGCCTGGCCCAAAATGCTATTTCTGAATGGCAGGTTGAGAATTATTTATTTTTCTCCTTCCTTGTATTTTCCAACTTTTTCTGTAATGATAAAGCCAACCTAAATTTTTTTAATTTACTTTATATTGCATAATCTTTTCTATTTTGAATTGTATTAGGTATGTGTATTAACTATTAAAATAACAGAAAAAATGTTAAAGGTAAAATTAAAAGTTAGACAATATATTTACAACATATTTGATAAACAATGGGAAAAATTTCTCACTATATAAGAATCTTTCAGAAATATGCACCACATTCATAACAGTGGGTAAAGTGGGATTATAAGAGAGCTATTTTGTGTCAGAGTCCTATATCATTCATTCTTATAATACATACTTTTGTTGCTTTTTATAATATATTTAATAATATATTATTTTAAATAAATTGCTCTTAAAAATTAACCAGAAAAAAGGTTAAACTCCCAAACACAGTAACAGGCTAAAAAATAAGCAATTCAAAAGAGAAAAGATACAGGCACCTTCGTTCACTACTGATAGATAAGAAAACAGGTGAACACTTTCTAAAGAACAAAATGTGACAAATATCTTCACATTTTTCATTTTTGAGCAACTGCAAATTTAAACTTATCCTAAGGAATAATCGGAGGTAGGCTCAAAAGCTAACGTATAAAACAGTTCATAATAGTTTTATATGTCATAGTGATTAAAAAATGGTAGTAAATTGGCTGGATGTGGTAGCTCACACCTGTAATCCCAGCACTTTGGGAAGCCAAAGCAGGAGAATTGCTTGAGCCCAGGAGTTTGAGACCAGCCTGAGCAAAACAGGGAGACCTTGTCTCTACAAAAAAATTTAAAAATTAGTCAGCCTTGGTGGCATGTGCCTGTGGTCCCAACTACTCAAGAGGCTGAATTCAGAGAATCACGTGAGCCCAGAAGGTACAAGGCTACAGTGAACTGTGAAAGCACCAGTGCAATCTAACCTGGGCAACAGAGCAAGACCCTGTCTTGAAAAAACAAAAAACAACAAAACTATGTCTTAGGAAAACATTTAACTATATAAGAAATGTCCTTTATATTATTTTGAGCGTTTCAAAATGAAAATATGGCTGGGCGCAGTGGCTCACACCTGTAATGACAGCACTTTGGGAGGCCAAGGCGGATGGATCATGAGGTCAAGAGATCAAGACCATCCTGGCCAACATGGTAAACCCCTGTCTCTACTGAAAATACAAAAATTAGCTGGGCGTGGTGGTGCATGCCTGTAGTCCCAGCTACTCAGGAGGCTGAGGCAGGAGAATCACTTGAACCTGGGAGGCAGAGGTTGCAATGAGCCAAGATCATGCCATTTCACTCCAGCCTGGCAACAGAGCATGACTCTGTCTCAAAAAAAAAAAAAAAAGGAAAATATAAGACTGTCTACAACCAATATTTTAAGATTTTTTATATATATTATATAACATATATTATTACATGTAAATATATAAAAGTAATATATTAAATATATATTACATTCTGTATTTATTATATAATATTTATATGGTAGATATTATTTATATTAATATTTTGTGAACAATGTATATTTGTATTATTGGAAGCAAACAGTGTTGTTGGTGGCTTTGACTGATGAGTTTATGGATTGTTCTTGCTCTCTTTTTAATTTCTTTTTTTGTGTGTTTCCAAAGAATGTTAAAGTTAAAATCTCAAGGAGAATCATCAGAAATCTAGGTCAGGTGCAGTGGCTCACGCCTGTAATCTCAGCACTTTGGGAGGCAGAGGTAGGTGGACCACTTGAGGTCAGGAGTTTGAGATCAACCTGACCAACATGGTGAAACCCCCGTCTCTGCTAAAAATACAAAAAAATTAGCCAGGCGTGTAGTGGGTGCCTGTAATCCCAGCTACTTGGGAGGCTGAGGCAGGAGAATTACTTGAACGTCTGAGCGGGAGGTTGCAGTGAGCTGAGATCACGCCATTGCACTCCAGCCTGGGCGACAGAGCAAGTCTCTGTCTAAAAAAAGAAAAAAAATTAAAGTCCTGGCCAGGTACAGTGGCTCACACTTGCTGTAATCCCAGCACTTTGGGAGGCCCAGGCAAGTCGATCATCTGAGGTCAGGAGTTTAAGACCAGCCTGGTCAACATGGCGAAACCCCATCTCTACTAAAAAGTACAAAAATTGGCCAGGTGTGGTGGCACACACCTGTAGTCCCAACTACTTGGGTGGCTGAGGCAGAAGAATTGCTTCAACCCAAGAGACAGAGGTTGCAGTGAGCCGAGATCTCAGCACTACACTCCAGCCTGGGTGACAGAGTGAGACTCGTCCCGTGGTTGACTAGCAAAGCACTGCTAGATCTGTCTCAAGGGTGGTTCTCTTCCTTACTACTTCCATCCCAGGGGAAGGATGCAGCCGTTCCTTGCTCCACCTTCATCCCACTGTGCTGCAGACAACTCTCCTTAGCCCAACTCTCCCAACTCTCCTTAGCCACTTCCACAAAGGCAACACGGTCCCCTGGTAGCTGCCCACATCCAGCGGGCCTTTCCCATAACTAAGGCCTGACCTGTGAGTGTGCCAAAAACACCGATGAGTCATCAGGAATCCGAACAATAAACACACTCCCTGGAACGAATGAGGCAATTATGCACAAATGTAATTAAAGAGAATAACTATTAAATAAACCAAGTCAGTGACACACAGCAGCCAAACAGCAGAACAAGGCCTTCCTGAAGGGATTTCCTGATTTGACAGCAGCATGAGTCACGGGGTCTGTGTTCTTTAAAAATTTATGAAGCTTTTAACATAAACGGGAAAGAGCTCAGAGAATGTCACACACCAGGTGTTGTTTACCCAAATGGAAGCAAGGAGTGCTCTGCTCTCAGTCAGCCAACGGGGAAAGCCCATTTTCTCTACAACCACCTTTACTCTTAGCACAGCTCCCCTGCCCTGGGACACTTGCTGTCGCTCCTTCAAAAAGCCCCTGTAGCAGCCAGGCGAGGTGGCTCAAGCCTGTAATCCCAGCACTTTGGGAGGCTGAGGCAGGCGGATCACTTGAGGTTGGGAGTTGGAGACCAGCCTGACCAACATGGAGAAACCTGTCTCTACTAAAAATACAAAATTAGCCGGGCGTGGTGGTGCATGCCTGTAATCCCAGTTAATACTCAGGAGGCTGAGGCAGGAGAATCGCTTGAATCCAGGAAGCAGCAACAAGAGAGGGAAGAAGGAAGGAAAGGAAGGAGGGAGGGAGGGAGGGAGGGAGAGAGGGAGGAAGGAAGCCCCTGTAGTGTATTTGTTCTCTAAAACTGACTTTTGAGGTTGAACTGTCTGATGCTTCATGATGACTTCAAAGGATGAGCAGCACACTTGCCTCCTGGTATAATCTGCCACCAACTCTTTGCCATAAATCTGCCTGCCTCACTGTGATGCCTCTTTTACATCCCAAGCCCCCAGAGAGGTGTCCATCACATCCCCCAGAGCGTGCAAAGCACCCAGGCAGCACTGGAGCCAGGCAAGTATATTAAACAAGTATTTCCATGATGGCAACGTTTTCATGGAAAAGCCCTCCACATCTGCTGAGAAGGAAAACACGGATCCCTTCCATTTCTGTAAAATCAGTCATCTGAAAAGGCAAACAAACGCAGGCCCCAGAAGCTTCAGAAAGAGCGAGTAAAGACAAGCTGGAGAACTGGGAGGAAGGAATGCTTACATAGGTGGGGGGAGCAGCGCCATCTCCAAGCCCTTGGCGAAGTGGGCAGTGGTGTCGTAGAACTCCAGCAGCCTGGTGAGCTCCTGCTCCGGCCCTGCCCTCTCCACGCCGCTGCTGAGGCAGGACGGCAGCGAGGGTGTGAGGGCCCCCAGGGTCTGAATCAGCAGCACCGTCACCACCTCATGGGGCTTCTGGAAAACCTGCAGTGAGAGAGAGAGGTGTACCTGCCTTAGAACACAGTCAAGTAGGAGCCCACCTTTTTTTTTTTTTTTTTTTTAAAGACAGGGTTTCACCATGTTGGTCAGGCTGGTCTTGAACTCTCGACCTCAGGTGATCCGCCCACCTTAGCCTCCAAAGTGCTTGGATTACAGGTGTGAGCCACCACGCCCACCGAGCCTACCTTTTTTAAAAAACTTTTTTGAGAGGCCAGTCACGGTGGCTCACACCTGTAATCCCAGCACTTTGGGAGGCTGAGGTGGGTGAATCACTTGAGGCCAGGAGTTCAAGACCAGTTTGGCCAACATGGTGAAACCCCATCTCTACTAAAAATAAAATTAGCCGGGCGTGATGGTGCATGCCTGCAATCACCTATTCGGGCGGCAGAGACAGGAGAATCACTTGAACCCAGGAGGCAGAGGTTGCAGGGAGCCAAGACTGCGCCACTGCACTCCAGCCTGAGTACAAAGCGAGACTCTGTCACAAAAAAATAAAAATAAACGCAAATTAAAAATGAAAAACTTTTTTGAAACAGGGTCCCAGGCTGAAGTGTGGTGGCACAATCAAAGCTCACTGCAGCCTTAAACTCCCAGGCTCAAGTGATCCTTCCACCTTAGCCTCCCAAGTAGCTGAGACTATGGGCTCACTACCACAGCTGACTAATTTTTTAATTTAATTTTATTTTTTGTAGAGACGGGGTCTCACTATGTTGCCCAGGCTGGTCTCAAACTCCTAGCCTCAAGTGGTTCTCCTGCCTCAACCTCCCAAGGTGTTGGGATTACAGGTGTGAGCCACGGCACCTTTTAAAGAAGTATACCTTTTAAAGAAGCTGTCTCCTGGGTCAGCCCAAAAGGATCTCCCCCGATACATTAAAAGTGGTTTAGTTTAGAGCTATAAGCCCAAAGCTTTCCTTGGCAAATGTGAACATGCTCAGAAAGTAAAGTAAACTGGCAAGACTTGGAACTTGCAACCTGCCCAGAACAACTGGCAAGTTCATGTCTATCAGTGGCCCAAGTGTCTAACTATTTTCAAATCGAACAAATGCATTCATGTAGCATTTTTTTCCAATGGTCACCAAAAACTGACTAGAGAGAGAACTATGGGCCAGGCGTGGTGGCTGACACCTGTAATCTCAGCACTTTGGGAGGCTGAGGCGAGCTGATCACCTGAGGTCAGGAGTTTGAGAACAGCCTGGCCAACATGATGAAACCCTATCTCTACTAAAAAATACAAAAATGAGCCGGGCGTGGTGGCAGGCACCTGTAATCCCAGCTACTTGGGAGGCTGAGGCAGGAAAATAGCTTAAACTTGAGAGGCAGAGGATGCAGTGAGCTGAGATTGCACCATTGCACTCCAGCCTGGGCGACAAGAGCGAAACTCCATCTCAAAAGAAAAAAATAAAGAGGACTGTGAAGATGACAGTGGAGACACTGGGGAGTGGGAGCTAGGGAATAAAATAGAATGAAAGAAGAGAGTACTTAATTGAATCGGAGTTGCAAGAATCGTGAAGCACAGTTGCTGTCTGGCCTACAAGCCAGCTTTCCCCTTGACAGAGATCTTCAGTCTACTTGGATTTCTCAATTATTCTTAAAGTTCACCAGGAATAGTGTATCTAGACCCATTTAGATTCGAAATTCACTTATTCATTGTCTTTTTTTCCATCCTTTTTTTTTTTTTGAGACGGAGTCTTGCTCTGTCACCCAGGCTGGAGGGCAATGGCGCGATCTCAGCTCACTGCAACCTCCACCTCCCGGGTTCAAGCAATTCTCCTGGCCCAGCTTCCCAAGTAGCTGGGATTACAGGCATGTGCCACCACACCCAGCTAATTTTTTGTATTTTTTTTTTAGTAGAGATGGGGTTTCGCCATGTTGGTCAGGGTGGTCTCAAACTCCTGACCTTGTGATTCGCCCACCACAGTCTCCCAAAGTGCTGGGATCACAGGCATGAGCCACCATGTCCAGCCTTTTTTCCATTCTTTGGATCTCTTGGGCAAAACTTGGATACCGTACAGAGCCCATTTAGAGGGGGGGTTCTCACAGACAGCCCACATGTTGATTATACAGTTTTTTTAAATGATGCATCTTTAATATGAATAAACATGAAACGAGATATAAAAGTTGTTCCTGCTGGGCACAGTGGCTCACGCCAATAATCCCAGCACTTTGGGAGGCTGAAGAGGGTGGATCACTTGAGGTCAGGAGTTTGAGATCAGCCTGGCCAACATGATGAAACGCCGTCTTTACTAAAAATACAAAAATTAGCTGGCAGTGGTGGCGTGCATCTGTAATCCCACCTACTAGGGAGGCTGAGGCAGGAGAATCATTTGAACCTGGGAGGTGGAGGTTGCAGTGAGCTGAGATTGAGCCACTGCACTCCAGCCTGGGCAACAGAGCAAGACTCTATCTCAAAAAATAAAGAAATAAAATAAAAAATAAAAGCTGTAGCTGGCAACTCTAAGGCCAAAACGGCAAACATTTAAAAACTGTAAAACTAATAAAATTCAAAATTTTATTAGGAAATAACTTGAGGCTAATGAAAATGAAAACACAACATATCAAAACTTACAGGACGCAGTGAAAGTAGTGCTAAGGAAAATTTATAGCTATAAACACATAGAATTTTAAAAAAGAAGGATCTCTAACCAACAAGCTAACTGTACACATTAAGGAACTAGAAAAAGAAAGGCAAACTAAACCCAAAGCTAGCAAAAAGAGGGAAAAGATGACAGCAGAGAATAAAATCGAGAATAAAAAATCAATTAAAAAAAAAAAATCAAAAAAACCAGAAGCTGGTTCTTTGGAAAGATCAACAAAATTGACAACCTTTACCTAAACTAAGAAAAAAAGAGAGGACTCAAATTACAAAAATCAGATATGAAAGTGAGGACATGACCACTAGTTTTGCAGAAATAAAAAAAACTATACAATTATTATGTGTCAACTAAAAATAAAACTTAAAAAAAAAGTAATAAAAAGGATTATGAGACTATGAACAGAACAACTGTATGCCAACAAATTGAATAATAACCTAAATGAAGTGAACAAATTCCTAGAAACATAATCTACTGAAGAAACCAACTTAAGGAAAAATAGAAACTCTGAATAGGCCGGGTGTGGTGACTCATGCCTGTAATCCCAGTACTTTGGGAGGCTAAGGTGGGTGGATCACCTGGGGTCAAGAGTTCGAGACCAGCCTGGGCAACATGGCAAAATCTAACCTCCACTAAAAATGCAAAAAACTTGGGAGATACAAGAATCGCTTAAACCCAGAAGGTAGAGGTTGCAGTGAAATTACATTGCACCACTGCACTCCGGCCTGGGTGACAGAGTGAGACTCCATCTCAAAAAAACAAAAGACAAAAAAAAAACTCTGAATGCACCTATCACTAATGAGAACATTGAATCAGTCATCAAAAAACTCCTAACAAAGAAAATAACAGAACTAGACAACTTCCCCAGTGAATTCTAGAAAGCATTAAAAGAAGAATTAACAACAACCCGTCTAACAGACTTTCAAAAAATTTGAAGAGGAGAAAACATGTTATGGTCTGAACTGTGTCCCCCTAAAATTCCTATGTTAAAATTCTGTGAATGTTACTATCTTTGGAGACAGGGCCTTTAAAGAGGTAATAAAGGTGATACAACATCACATGGTGGGCTCCAATCCAATATGACTGGAGTCCTTTTAAGAGGAGGAGATTAGCACATTGACAAATAGAAAGGAAAGACATAGGAAAAAGATGCCCATGTGTAAGTCAAGGAGACCAGCCTCAGAAGAAACTAATCCTGTGAACACCTTGATCTTGAACTTCTGGGCTTGAGAACTTTGCGAAAATTAATTTCTGTTGTTTAAACTATCCAGTCTGAGGTAGTTTATTATGGAAACAACTAACAAACTAATACAGATCACTGCCCAAACTCATTCTATGAAGCCAGCATTACCCTGATACTAAAACCAGACAAAGTCAAGAAAAGAACTACAGGCTGGGCGTGGTGGCTCACACCTGTAATCCCAACACTTTGGGAGGCCCAGGCGGGCGAATCACTTGAGGTCACGAGTTCGAGACCAGCCTGACCAACATGGTGAAACCTCATCTCTACTAAAAATACAAAACGTTAGCTGAGTGCAGTAGTGCACGACTATAATCCCAGCTACTTGGATGGCTGAGGCAGGAGGACTGCTTGAACCTGGGAGGCAGAGGTTACAGTGAGCTGAGATGGTCCCACTGCACTCCAGCCTAGGCAACAGAGCAATTCTCCATCCCAAAAAGAAAAAAAAAAAGAAAAGAACTACAAACCAACATGCCTTATGAATCACACATGCAAGCGTCTTCAACAAAACACTACTAAATTGAGTTCAGCAGCATATTAAAAAACATTATAAACCATGACCAAGTAGGATTCACCTAGGAATGTGAGAATGATTCAACTATACAAAAATGAATCAAGGCCGGGCACGGTGGCTCATCCCTGTAATCCCAGCACTTGGGAGGCCAAAACAGGAAGATCACTTGAAGTTAGACCAGCCTCAAAAAATAAAAAATATTATAAATCTCTAATTTTAAAATGAATCAATTGTATATACCACATTAACAGAATGAAGGGAAAAAACACATGATCACCTTAATTAATGCAGAAAATATATTTGACAAAATCGCACACGCTTCATGAGAAAAACACTAAATAAACTAGGAATAGAAGAAAACTTCCTCCACATAATAAAGGCCATATATGAAAAACCACAGCTAATGTGATATTCGATGATGAGAGATTGAAAGCTTTTCACCAAAGAACAGGAACACGATAAGGATGCCTGCTTTTGCCACTCTATTCAACAAAGTACCAGAAGTCCTAGTCAGAGCAATTGGACAAGAAAAAGAAATAAAAGGCATCAAATTGAAAACAGAGTTATCTCTGTTCACAGATGACATTATCTTATGCATAAAAAGTCTTAAAGAATCTACAAAATACTTTCAGAGTTAATAAACAAATTCAGGACAGGTGCAGTGGCTCATGCCTGTAATCTCAACACTTTGGGAGATGGAGGTGGGAGGATCACTTGAACCTAGGAGTTTGAGACCAGCCTGGGCAACAAATCAAGATTCTGTCTCTAAAAAAAAAAAAAAAAGGTTTAAAAATTAGCCAGGTGGCTAGGTGCAGTGGCTCACATCTGTAATTCCAGCACTTTGGGAGACTGAGGTGGGTAGATCATGAGGTCAGGAGTTTGAGACCAGCCTGGCCAATCTGGTGAAACCCTGTCTCTACTAAAAATACAAAAATTAGCTGGGCATGGTGATGCAGGCCTGTAATCCCAGCTACTGGGGAGGCTGAGGCAGGAGAATGGCTTGAACCCAGGAGGCGGAGGTTGCAGTGAGCCAAGATCATGCCACTGCATTCCAGTTTGGGTGACAGAGCAAGACTCTGTCTCAAAAAAAAAAGAACATTAGCCAAGTGTGGTGGTGTTCACCTGTAGTCCCAGCTGCTCAGGAGGCTCAGCTGCTCAGGAATCACCTGAGCCCAGGAAGTGGAGGCTGCAGTGAGCTGAGGTTGCACCACTGCACTCCAGCCTAGGAGACAGAGCAAAACCCTGTCTCAGAAAAACAAAAAATAGCTAAACCGCTGAGGGCTCTCCAATTTGTGTTTCTCCAACCACCTACTAGATGTCACTATTAGGATGCGTCACCCTCACTTGGAATTTAAAAGCAGGCAAAATTAAAATTTATTCTTTTCCCACTGACCTCCCCAAACCTGTCTCCTTCAACTTCTCTGTTCCTGTCAGTAATGTCTCCATTCAACCAGGATGAAAACCACCCTCAGACTCTCCTTTCTTGTGGTCCGTTCATCAGTTAGCAGGTCCTAACAAGTGCTCATTCTTCTTGAACTTCAACATTTCCATCACCATCCTCTAACAGAAAAGGTTCTTACCTGTTTCCAGCATAACCTCATCAATTCACCCTCTATACCAACACCAAATTTGTTATTTTTAAATGTTGTTTTAAAAATTCATGGCCGGGCACGGTGACCCATGCCTGTAATCCCAGCACTAGGTGGGTGGATCACAAAGTCAACAGATCGAGACCATCCTGGCCAACATGGTGAAATCCTGTCTCTATTAAAACTACAAAAATTAGCTGGGCGTGGTGGCGCACGCCTATAGTCCCGGCTACTCAGAAGGCTGAGGCAGCAGATCGCTTGAACCCAGGAGGCGGAGGATGAAATGAGCCGAGATCACACCACTGCACTCCAGCCTGGTGAGACTCCATCTCAAAAGAAAAAAAAAATTTGAGGCCTGGCATGGTGGCTCACGCCTGTAATCCCAGCACTTTGGGAGGCCGAGGTAGGTGGTGCTTGAGGCCAGGAGTTGGGAGACCAGCCTGGCCAACATGGCAAAACCCCGGCTCTACTAAAAAATACAAAAACTAGCAGGGCATGGTGGTGTGAACCTGCAGTCCCAGAGCTACTCTGGAAGCTGCAGCATGAGAATCGCTTGAACCAGGGAGGTGGAGGTGGCAGTGAACCCAGATAGCGCCACTCTACTCCAGCCTGGGTGACAGAGCAAAACTCTGTCTCAAAAAAAAAAAAAAAAAGGGCACAGTGGCTTACACCTGTAATCCCAGCACTTTGGGAGGCCGAGGTGGGTGGATCACGGGGTCAGGAGTTCAAGACCAGCCTGGCCAACATGGTGAAATCCCATCTCTACTAAAAATACAAAGACTAGCCAGGTGTGGTGGCAGGCACCTGTAATGGAAGCTACTCAGGAGGCTAAGGCAGAAAATTGCTTGAACCTGGGAGGCTGAGTTTGCAGTGAGCTGAGATCACACCACTGCACTCCAGCGTGAGGGACAGAGCAAGACTCTGTCTCAAAAAAAAAAAATCACTTACATACTTTACATTTAAAATTTTTTAATATTGCAACATTCAATAATTATTAACACTTTCTAATTTTAGCAGTTCTGGTGGTTGTGTGGTATCTCAACGTGTTTTTGTTTGTTTGTTTGTTTTCTAGAGATGCGGAGTCTTGCTCTGTCACCCAGGCTGGAGTGCAGTGGAGTGATCTTGGCTCACTGTAACCCCTGCCTCCTGGGTTCAAGCGATTCTCCTGCCTCAGCCTCCCGAGTACTTGGGATTATAGGCACCCACCACCACACCCGGCTACTTTTTGTATTTTTAGTAGAGATGGGGTTTCATCATGTTGACCAGGCTGATCTCCAACTCCTGACCTCATGAACCGCCCACCTCAGCCTCCTAAAGTGCTGGGATTACAGGCGTGAGCCACTGTGCCTGGCCCTCATTGTGGTTTTAATTTGCATTTCCCTGAAGATCAGGACATTGGGCAATTTTTCACATGCTTATCAGCCATTTGTACATCTTCCTTTGTAAAGTGGCTACTCAAGTCTTTTGCCATTTGAAAAAACAGGGGTATTTGCCTTGTTATTATTGCATTGTAATCTGTGGCTTGAGCAGAGGTCTTGATTTTGATCAAGCTAATGAAGACTGGAAGAAAATATCTACAAAACACATCTGACAAAGGGCTTGTCTTAGGACATACAAAGAACTGCTACAACTCAATAATAACAGGCAAATAATCTGTTTTTTTTTAATGTCTATTCAAAGACTTGAATAGACATTTCACAAAGGAAGATGCAGAAATGGCCAATAAGCACGTGAAGAGTTGCTCAATGTCCTTAGTCATCAGGGAAATGCAAATGAAAACCACGATGAGATACTACTACACACCCACCAGCACGGCTAAAATTAGAGAGAATGTCAACACCTAATTTCAGCAAGGATGTGGAACAACCAGAACTCTCACACACTGTGTAGGAGTAGAAAAGGTACAACCACTTTGGGCAAAGGTCTGGCAGTTTCTTTTCTTTTTTTTGAGACAGAGTCTCACTCTGTTGCTCAGGCTGGAGTGCAGTGGCACGATCTCTGCTCACTGCAACCTCCACTTCCCCAGCTGAAGCAATTCTCCTGCCTCAGCCTCCCAAGTAGTTGGGATTACAGGCATGTGCCATCACGCCCGGCTAATTTTGTATTTTTAGTGGAGACAGGGTTTCACCATGTTAGCCAGGCTGGTCTTGAACTCCTGACCTCAGGTGATCCGCCCACCTTGGCCTCTCAAAGTACTGGGATTACAGGCGTGAGCCACCACACCTGGCCTTATAACTTACTTTGAAATGATTAAAAAAATATTAGATGATTGGGCATGTTGGCTCATGTATGCAATACTAGCACTTTGGGAGGCCGAGGCAGGTGGATCATGAGGTCAAGAGGTTGAGACCATCCTGGCCAACATGGTGAAACCCCGTCTCTAAGAAACAAAGATAAAAAAGAAAAAAAAAAGAAAACAAACTCCATCTCTACTAAAAATACAAAAATTAGCTGGGTGTGGTGGCATGCACCTGTAGTCCCAGTTACTCGGGAGGCTGGGGCAGAAGACTCACTTGAACCCAGGAGGCGGAGGTTGCAGTGGGCCAAGATTGCACCACTGCACTCCAGCCTGGCGACAGAGACTCCATCTCAAAAATAAAATAAAATAAAATAAGATGGATTAGGCTGGGCACAGTGGCTCATGCCTGTAATCACAGCACTTTCGGAGGCCAAGGCGGGCAGATGATGAGGTCAGGAGGTGGAGACCATCCTGGCCAACATGGTGAAACCCTGTTGTGGGTAACCCCCAACATGGGCACCAAGGAAGGAGAGTTGTGCAGACCTAGGCACAATTAGTGTTTGAAGTATAACTTACTGCTTACTTATATCTAGCTTATATATATAATCATACTTAGTTCCATATAATCTTATATCTAGCTTATATATATAACCATACTTAGTTTTACATAATCTTTCTATATAATCATATATTGGATTTTAGTCGGAGCTATACTGACACATTTAGTGCTGATTTATATAATCTTTCTATATAATCATATATTTATAGTAGAAGGAATGCCAAGAGCAGTCACAGTGCAGAAGCAAATACATGGGAAAACAGCCAGGCCACAGCAAGTACCAATGACCCAGGCGGTAGCACCCCTGCCTGAAAGGGCATACACTATGTGGCAGGTCAGGGCCTAGATGGCAGCACTCAATACCCGCTGCGTGGCTGGCTTGGAGCAAGAGTTATTCCTCCTAAAAAAGGAGTGGCCGTACCTTGCATCCAGTTCTTGTGGAAAGCAGGCCTCAGGCCTGAGATCTCATGAACAACCGAGGGAGAAGAACCCCTCTGGTGTAATCGCGCCACAGCAGCTATACACCCTGTGAGCTTTTTCTCACTACTGGGCTGGCTCAAATCATTCTCCTATAAATTATCTTAGAGAAGAGCTCACTCTGTCAGGTCCCACTGCATTGGTTTACAGCATCCTTCCATCGGAATCCTTTGAAGTCTCCAGCCCCCAGATAAGAAGTGTTGAACACAGCACTTGTTGCACACAGCTCGCCTCCTTGCCTAGGTGACCTAATGGAGGTGGACCCCCTTTTTGTAGTACATGACCCTCTACTACTGTGCACGGCACAGCCCCCTACTGCACATGGCCCACCTCTCTGGCTAGGTGACCTAATGGGGTAGCCCCCTCACTTGCTACTCATGTGATTACGTATGCCCTAACATTAAGCCTATATATGACCTCACTCACGACCCCTTCCCCCTGCCTTGTACCTAATAAATACAGACGCTTCTGGACATTCAGGGCCTCGCCTGTCTCCGTTCATAGGTGGCGTGGCCCCCCAGAGCCCAGATGCTTTTTTCCAGTCCGTCTGTGTCCTGTCTTTTTATTTCTAGGATCCTGCGACTCAACACAGCAACAGGGGACACCCCATGACCCTGTGGAGCTGTGGCCCTACACCCTGTCTCTACTAAAAAAATACAAAAATTAAACTGGCGTGGTAGTGGGCGCCTGTAATCCCAGCTACTGGGGAGGCTGAGGCAGGAGAATCACTTGAACCCAGGAGATGGAGGCTGCAGTGAGCTGAGATCACGCCACTGCACTCCAGCCTGAATGACAGAGCGAGACTGTCTCAAAAAAAAAAAGAGACAGATTACTGAGCAAACAGAGAGAGGGATAGAGGGGCTGATTTGCAATAAAGCAAATAAAGCAAAATGCTCACTGTACAACCTAGGAGGTGGCTACATGGGTATTCACTGTACAATTCCTTCAACATTTTTATATATTGGAATTTTTTCATATTAAATTGCTAGGGGGAAAAGTCTGAAGGAGACACATGGGCCCTGGCTCCTGTGGCCTGTAGTGCTAAATTGACCTTCAGGAGGTGACAGCCCCGCTATCATGCTTACATCCTGAAAAAAAAAACGGGCCACGGGCCAAAAGTATAAATCAGCAGAAGCTCATGTCTACCAAAATCTAGGATGAAGACCAGATAGAAGTCTGAGGAGTCTAAGTTCTTTTCTTGGCTGATGAAAGGCATTTGTATGTATGGATATGAGCCGTTTTTATCCTTGTGATACAAGAAGTAGTAGAAGAGGCAAGAACACATGAATGATTTTTTTTCTTGGCCAGGCACACTGGCACATGCCTGTAATCTAACACTTTAGGAGGCTGAGGCAGGCAGATCACCTGAGATTAGGAGTTCGAGACCAGCCTGGCCAACATGGTGAAACCCCATCTCTACTAAAAATAGAAAAATTAGCTGGGGTGTGATGACAGGCACCTGTAATTCCAGTTACTCAGAAGGCTGAGGCAGGAGAATTGCTTGAACCTGGGAAGTGGAGGTTGCAGTGAGCCGAGATTGTGCCCCTGCACTCCAGCCTGGGCGACAGAGCAAGACTGTCTGTGGGAAAAAAAAAAAAAAAAAGATTTTTTTTCTTAAAAAAAAATAAAGTCAGGCATGGTAGTTCATGCCTGTAATCCCAGCACTTTGGGTGGCCAAGGTGGGAGGAGCACTTGAGGCCAGGAGTTGGAGACCAGTCTGGGCAACACAGTGAGATCCTATCTCTATAAAAACATTTTTTTTAATTAGCCAGGCATGGTGGCACACACCTGTATTCCCAGCTACTTGAAAGGCTAAGGCAGAAAGATGGCTTGAGCCCAGGAGGCCGAGGCTACAGTGAGCCATGATCATGCCACTGCACTCCAGCCTGAGTGACAGAGCAAGACCCTGTCTCAAACAAAACAAAACAAAATCCCAAGAATGAATTAGGTTAGTCCAAGGAAAAAGAACAAGGATGGAGAAAAGTACTTTAATCAGCAACATGAATGACATGACCCTGTATAAGGAATTCTCTCCAACCACAGTCAAGTTCATTCCAGCAAATGAGTGATGAACACCTAAATAGTGATTCACAGCTATTATAAACACTAAAATATGGGGGAACCTGGCACTAGACCATTCGTAGATGACCTGCTTCTAGGTGGGGGATTTCATACATAGCAGAGCAGTGCCCTCGCTGCAATCTATTTCAATAGCCCTCTATCTGGCCCTCAGCTGGGCATGGTGGCTCACGCCTGTAATCCCAGTATTCTGGGAGGCCGAGGCGGGCGGATCACGAGGTCAAGAGTTCGAGACAAGCCTGACCAACATGGTGAAAGCCCGTCTCTACTAAAACTACAAAAAAAAAAAAAAAAAAAAAAATTAGCTGGATGTGGTAGTATATGCCTGTAATTCCGCTACTCAGGAGGCTGAGGCAGGAGAATAGCTTGAACCTGGAGACGGAGGGTGCAGTGAGCCGATATCACACCAGGGCAACAGAGCAAGACTGTCTCAAAAAAAAAAAAAAAAAAAATTGGCCCTCAACACAAGGGTTTGGAAAAATAAATAAATAAAAAGAAATGAGAAAAAATAAATAAATAAAATAAGCCACACCAGAAACAGACTCAGTAAGTCATTACTGCAAAGTAAGATAGGCTTTCCCCCTTCTTAGAAGATCTACTATGCCTCCTGTCTCAAGGCAAGAGAACAATGGTTTAAGCCCTTTATGGCTGGAAATGACTTTGGGAAAGTAAATGATGGAAAGTTTCCACTTGAAACAAAGTTCCTCTGTCACTCCTCACTCCTAGTCGAGGGGTACCTCTAAAATTATCTCTTCCCCTAATTCTTGGTGTATCATGAGAACAAAGGAAACTTACTCCAGGTAGGTACATTTTACCTGAAGCTAAGATAAAAACATTCCTGTTCACTCAAATATCACTTTTAGATGGGAAGAAAATGGCCTTCAGGAATTCCACAGGCTCCCTTGCTGGACAACAGGTGGCACTGTCACATTACAGCCTATTTAAGTTATAGATTAGAGTAGTAAGAAGAGTTTTAGTGGAGACCTAAAGATTTCACTGACATGGGTTTCTAAGCTTATCTTTTACTTATTTATTTATTTATTTATTTTGAGATGGAGTCTTGCTCTGTCCCCCAGGCTGGAGGGCAGTGGTGCAATCTTGGCTCACTGCAACCTTCGCCTCCTGGGTTCAAGCAATTCTCCTGCCTCATCCTCCCGAGCAGTTGGGACTACAGGCACGTGCCACCATGCCCAGCTAATCTTTTTGTATTTTTACTAGAGACAGGGTTTCACCATATTGGCCAAGCTGGTCTCAAACTCCTGACCTCATGATCCACCCGCCTCCGCCTCCCAAAGTGCCAGGATTACAGGCATGAGCCACGGCGCCTGGCCTATCTTTTATTTTTAAACTTAAACCATTTAACTGGTTATGGTTTTTTTGGGGGGGGGGTTTTTTGAGACAGGGTCTCACTCTGTTGTCCCAGCTGGAATATAGTGGTGGTCACTGTGGCCTCAATCTCCTGGATGTAAGCGATCTTCCTGCCTCAGCCTCCTGAGTAATTGTGTCACCACACCTGGCTAACTTTTGCATTTTTTGTAGAGTTAGGGTTTCCCCACATTGGCCAGGCTGGTCTCAAACTCTCAGACTCGAACGATCCGCCCGCTTTGACCTTCCAAAGTGTGGTGATTACAGGTGTGAGCCACCACGCCCAGCCTAACTAGTTATTTTTTAACCCCTTGAATGACGGCAACAAATGGCGAAGTTCTTTGAGCTGTGCTCTGTGGTTGAAGGTGACCACTCCCAAGGCAGTCACTCAATCCCCTGTCACCACAGGCTCTGTTCTCCTTAGAACAAAAATGAGCTGTTACCTGTGTAGCCCACTGGATTTGTGTGTGCCAAGCACCAAGCAAGGCGTCGTAGAGTCCGGTAAGCTGCCGGTCCAGGGGTAGGTCACTTTGACACAGTTCTTGCCAGGCTGCTAAAAGCTGCACCTGCAGAGACAGAACAAAGGAAACCTTACTGGGTACATCGACACAGATTGCCCACTAACACTGCCCTGCCCTGCTACCCCAGAGCAATCACGGATTGCTCAATGGGCTCACTGGCTGACCCAGTGAGGTCCATCCACTTCAAAGAAAGGCAGAAAAGAAAACCGTTTGCAGTTACCTGCACTGATTCACAGCTTTAATCTGTCACCCTGCAGATGTGATCACCTCTCCATTTATCCTGCCCTAAAAGCCTGTAACGTGCATCCACTTGGCACGTGATCACTCTTCTGAATAGACCCTGAGGCAGGAGTAGGGGGGGCATGTGCGTTAAGCTTCAAGTCCTGGCTGGGCGCGCTGGCTCATGCCTGCAATCTCAGCTACTCAGGAGGCTGAGGCAGGAGAATCACTTGGACCCGAAAGGTGGAGGTTGCAGTGAGCCAAGATTGCACCACTGCATTCCAGCCTGGTGAGAGAGCAAGACTCCATCTCAAAAAAAAAAAGAGTTTCATGTCCTAACATCACTGCTTAAAAGACACAGAGCACTGGACTTGAAGGAATTAAGATCAGCTCCGGAAGCTATCAGTGTTTTGGCAATCTAACTTCAGCAAACCTAGAAAACATAAAATTCCACGCTGGGTAAAGTGGTACACGCCTGTAGTCCCAGGTCCTCGCAAGGCTGAGATGGGATGATCTCTTGAGCCCAGGAGTTCGAGGCTGTAGCACACCATAATCGCATCTGTGAATAGCCACTGCACTCCTGGCTGGGCAAAATAGTGAAAACCTATCTCTAATGAAAAAAAGACAGAGAAATTCTTACAGCTTCCTGAGGGTGTAATAAAGCTTAAGACATAAATCTCCCTTAAAAGACAAAAATGAGAATAAATTAAAACAACCTTTCAAGTCTATAATGAATCCAGCTATAAACAGAAAAGAAATGAAAACAGGTAACTCCAACTGGCAATTAAATAAATCCATATGCTAGACCAAGAGCACCCACTACTGGCTAAGAGAAAACGGCCAGAAGGCAAGGAGGCAAATGTCCTTACCTTCTGATTTATGAACCTGCGATTCTATGACCCAGAGTTATGAGCATTCCACAACTGTCATCGCGCACAGCTTCTTACCTTATGACACTTGTAGTAGTAGGCCAGGAGCTGGGGCATCCGGTCAATTTCAGTAAACACCTTCACAAACACTTTGGACTGATCTAAAGAACATACAGTGCATAAACACTGTTACCAGCCTTTCTGGTGTAGACATGAGAAAGAAGTCACCAGGATGAACATGGATACGTGGAAGCTAGTATTCACAAGTTCCTGACTAGATATTGAATTAACTCATGCATGGGAATCATAAATTTGAAAAATAAGCATGACTTGAAAACCAGACACTGTAAGGTAGTCCCCTCTGTTCCTTACAGAATTCATATTTTAACATAATACTCACAGGTTAGCTATGTCTTTGAAAATTCCTACTTTGGTTATACCAGATGGGAACTTTAAAAAAGCAAACACACTGAACTCCTATATGTCCACATATCTGGTGGTTTGAGGAATAAGTAAATAATTTGAACCAGTCGTGGTGGCTCATGCCTGTAAGCCCCGCACATTGGGAGGCTGAGGTGGGCAGATCACTTGAGGTCAGGAGCTTGAGACCAGCCTGCCAACATAGCAAAACCCCATCTCTACTGAAAAAACAAAAAATTGGCCGGGTATGATGGTGCACACTTGTAATCCCAGCTCCTCAGGAGGCTGAAGCAGGAGAATCACTTGAACCCAAGAGGCGGAGGTTGCAGTGAGCCAAGATCGCACCACTGCACTCCAGTCTAGGTGACAGAGCAAGACTCTGCCTAAAAATAAATAAATAAATAATTTGGTAACTATCAGCATTCCACACATAACAATGGATTCTAAAACCCAAGTTATGGGCTTAACATCAAGTAGTTTCTTACATATTTCTCCAAGCGCAGAGGAAATGACTGGACAAAGCACTTGCTTCCAGGCTCACCAATGGACAGACAGGCAGGTGGGTGTCAGTGCAGTCTCTGAATACGGTGCACAGCAGCTCCACCTCTGGTTCCCCGTCCGCCCCCTTCTGGCCAAAACGTACATGCCACAGCCTTAGAATTACATCAAAAGGAAGGGAACAAAACAAACAAACCCTGAGCTAACAGGTCCCCAAACTTCTTATATTTGCTTTGTTCTCCTTCACTTCTGGGAAGCCCAATAAACTGCTGAGAAGGAAATGTAACAGCAACCGCTTGCTGTGGGATAGATACCCAGCTAAGTGCTGGAGACCTGCCAGTGGAACTCAACTTAATGGGCAGAAATCCATGAGGTAGCAAACTAATATTAGCCTTTAAAATGCTTATTCTTTTCTTTTCTTTCTTTTTTTTTTTTTTTTTTGACACAGAGTCTCACTATGTCGCCTAGGCTGGAGTACAGTGGCGCAATCTCAGCTCACTGCAACCTCTGCCTCCCAGGTTCAAGCGATTCTCCTGCCTCAGCCTCCCAAGTAGCTGGGACTACAGGCGCGTGCTACCATGCCTGGCTATTTTTGTAATTTTAGTACAAATGCGGTTTCACCACATTGGTCAGGCTGGTCTCGAACTCCTGACCTCAGGTGATCCACTTGCCTCAGACTCCCAAAATGCTGGGATTACAGGCATGAGCCACCCCGCCTGGCTAAAATGCTTATTATTTTCATAAGAACACTTAACTAAATGAACCTTCCTGTTACATTTAAAATTACTCTATAGGCCAGGTGTGGTGGTTCACACCTGTAATTCCAGCACTTTAGGAGGCTGAAGTGGGAGGACTGCTTGAGCCCAGGAGTTCGAGAACATCCTAGGCAACATAGGACCCCTCTACTAAAAATAGAGAAAATTAGCTGGGCGTGGTGGTACGCAGCTGTAATCCTAGCTACTCAAGAGGCTGAGCTGGGAGTTATCACTTGAGCCCGGGACGTCAAGGCTGCAGTGAGCTGTGATCATGTCACTGCACTCAAGCGTTGGTAACAGAGCAAGATTCTAGCTCAAAAAAAAAAAAATTCTATAAATTGGGTCTGACCAATGAGAAGCAAAAAAATTAATTAAAATAATTCTATAAAAAGTTGCTTCAATGTATCAGCTTAATTCATTGGTTATATAAAATGAATTAAGCATGTATACTTGGCTAGACCCATATTGTCATCGTAGAGAGAGATGGAAATAAACAAATTTATCAGAGAATTCCACTTTTTTTTTTTTTTTTGAGACGGAGTTTTGCTCTTGTTGCCCAGGCTGGACTGCAATGGTGCAATCTCAGCTCACCATAACCTCTGCCTCCCAGGTTCAAGTGATTCTCCTGCCTCAGCCTGCTGAGTAGCTAGGATTACAGGCATGCGCCACTACACTGGTCTAATTTTGTATTTTTAGTAGAGACAGGGTTTCTCTATGTTGGTCAGGCTGGTCTTGAACGCCCGACCTCAGGTGATCTGCCCGCCTTGGCCTCCCAAAGTGCTGGGACTACGGGCATGAGCCACTGTGCCCAGTCCGAGAATTCTCTTTAAAAAATGTTAGATAGGCCGGGCAAGGTGGCTCACAACTATAATCCAAGCACTTTGGGAGGCTGAAGTGGGCGAACCTGGGGTCAGGAGCTCGAGACCAGCCTCACCAACATGGTGAAACCCCATCTCTACTAAAAATATAAAAAATTAATCAGGCATGGTGGCAAGTGCCCATAATCTCAACTACTCCAGAGGCTGAGGCAGGAGAATCACTTGAACCTGGTAGGCAGAGGTTGCCGTGAGCCAAGATCACACCACTGCAGTCCAGCCTGGGCAACAGAGCAAGACTCTGTCTCAAAAAAAATAAAAACTGTTAGATAAAGAAGCACCTTGGCCTTCTAGGTGCTTCTTTATAACTAGCCATGAAATATGGCTAGTTATAAAGAGCACATTATCTGTGGGGCAGGGAACCCTTCCTGATACTCACCAAAATTAAGATTAATCACCAAAAGAAAAACATGGTTTTATCTGGGTTGAAGTCAGGAACTCGGCCTGTCGTGCTAAATACCTCTGGTCCCCAGCAGAGAACCATCTCTATTGTAATTCCTGTGCTGTGTAGGAACTCCAGAGGCAGAAACAATTGTAATCAGTACTTGACACTATTAGGTAAGGTAATTTTTTTTTAAGACAAGTGTGTCACTCTATCACCAAGGCTGGAGTGCAATGGCACAATCTCAGCTCACTGCAACCTCCGCCTCCCAAGTTCAAGCGATTCTCCTGCCTCAGCCTCCTGAGTAGCTGGGACTACAGGTGCATGCCAGCACGCCCTGCTAATTTTTTTGTATTTTTAGTAGAGACAGGGCTTCACCATGTTGGCCAGGATGGTCTCGATCTCCTGACTTCGTGATCAGCCCGTCTCGGCCTCCCAAAGTTCCCCAAAGTTGGGATTACAGGCGTGAGCCACGGCGCCCACCCCAGGTAATTTTTAAAAATAAATACGATTGTCAAATTTTATTAAATGTCTTTTCAGCATCTATCAAGATTGAATATATTATTTTCATTTCCTCTGACCTACTAATACAACAAATCATACTAATAGCATTCCCAATATTGCACTATTCTTGCAGTTCAAGAACAAGCCCCCTTGCTCACTGTGTGTGTATGGGTATTAACATACTACTGAATATTTGTGAATATTTAGAATTTTTTCATTGAGATTTTTGGGTTTTATTCTTTTTAGAGATAGAGTCTCGCTCTGTCACCCAGGCTGGCATGCAGTGCTGCAATCACAGCCTTGCACTCCTGAGGTCAAGAGATCTTCCTGCCTCAGTATCCTAAGTAGCTGGGACCATAAGCACACTCCACCATGTCCTCCACCACACCGAGCTAACTTTTCTTTTTTTCTGTAGAGACAGGGTCTCACTATGTTGCCCAAGCTGGTCTCAAACTCTTAGGCAGCATACTGAGACCCTATGGTGAGCACTCCCGGCCTCAAGCAATCCTCTGGTCTGGGCCTCCCAAAGTTCTGGGATTATAAGCATGAGCCACTGTGCCTGGCCAGAATCACCTTTTTTGTTTTGTTTTGTTTGTTTGTTTTGAGACAAAAGTCTCACTCTGTTACCCAGGCCGGAGTGCAATGGCATGATCTAGGCTCACTGCAACCTCCGCCTCCTGGATTCAAGTCATTCTCCTACTTCAGCCTCCTGAGTAGCTAGGATTACAGGTGTGTGCCACCAAACTGGGCTAATTTTTATAGAGACAGGGTTTCACCATGTTGGCCAGGCTGGTCTCGAACTCCTGACCTCAGGTGACCTGCCCACCTCAGCTCCCAAAGTGCTGGGATTACAGGCGTGAGCCACCACGCACATCCACAATTACCTTTTGTGGACGAAGAGTGATACTGTTTTGGCATGAGGAGGTTAAGCTGCTCTCACGCTGAAAACTCAACTATCCAGAGGGTCATTCTCCAAGGGTTCTGTATGCATGGGGTGACCACATTCCAAGGGTTCTGTATGCGTGGGGTGACCATATGTCTAGTTGGCCCACAACAGTCCCCATTTATACCTGTTGTTCCAGCTTAATTATTAAAAGTACTCCCTTCAGCCACTAAAAAAAAAGAAAGAAATCCTGCCACTTGCAACAACATGGATGAACCTACAGGGCATCATGCTAAGTGAAGTAAGCCAGAAAGAGAAAGACAAATACTATACGATCTCACTCATATGTGGAACGTAAAAAATCAAAGTTAAACAGAGAGTAGAATGGTAGGTGCCAGGGCTAGCGGGTGGAGGAAATGGAGAGACGCTAGTCAAAGAGCAGACATTTTCAGTTATGAGACAGATAAGTTTTGGGGAGCTAATGCACTGCACAGTGACTGTAACTAATACTACTATATTGTATATTTGAAATTTATGAGAGAATAGATTGTAAGTGGTCTCATCACAAGGACAAAAATATCAGGGCCAGGCACAGTGGCTCAGGCCTATAATCCTAGCACTTTGGGAGGACAAGGTGGGTTCACTGCTTGATGTTAGGAGTTCAAGACCAGCCTGGGCAACATGATGAAACCCAGTCTCTACTAAAAATACAAAAATTAGCCAGGTGTGGTGGCACACACCTATAATCCCAGCTACTTGGGAGGCTGAGACACAAGAACCCCTTGAACTCGGGAGGCAGTGAGCCAAGATCATGCCATTGTACTCTAGCCTGGGCGACAGAGTGAGACTCTGCCTCAAAAAAAAAAAAAAATTATATGGTCAAATTCATTATACTGAAATTTTATGTTTATATGACAAGAACATATATGTGTCTATGTCTGCATATTCATAATTATCTAGCTATAGCTTTCAAAAAAGTATTATTTTTATAGACACTAATACAGAGTATTAAAAAAATTTTTTGTTTTGAGACAGAGTTTTGCTTTTTTTTTTTTTTGAGACAGAGTCTTGCTCTGTCGCCAGGCGCCAGGCGCCAGGCTGAAGTGCAGTGGCACGATCTCGGCTCACTGCAACTTCCGCCTCCTGGGTTCAAGCGATTCTTCTGTCTCAGCCTCTCAAGTAGATGGAATTAGAGGCATGTGCCACCACGTCTGGCTAATCTTTGTATTTTTAGTAGAGACGTTTCACCATGTTGACCAGGCTGGTCTCAAACTCCTGACCTCAAGTGATCCTCCTGCCTCAGACTCCCAAACTGCTGGGATAACAGGAGTGAGCCACTGAGCCTGGCCAAAAAATTTTTTTTAATTACAAAAATTTTCAGCTCAGGCCTGTAATCTTAGCACTTTGGAGGCTACGCAGGACGATTTCTTGAGGCAAGGAGTCTGAGATCAGCCTGAGCAACATAATGAGACCTTGTCTCTATGTAGAAAACAAAAAATTTTTTAACAAAAAGTTATTATTGAAGCCCAATCTCAGCACACCCAACCATCCTAAAACAAATTTAAAAATCAGAAAGAACACTTAAGATATCAAAACTTCTTATGATTTAATTTCATCATTAGAAATATACTATCATGTAAACAAAACTGATGCTGTTTCAAACCAAGAGAGAAAGTGTTTTCAGAAAAGAAGAGAGTGAAACAACATTGTCAAAAACAAAAAGTACAAACTGATAGGAGGCCTTCGAATTTTATAACGGCACAGCTGTTGGAGACCTTCAACAGAACAGGTTCAGGAGAACATGAAACCCAGAGCAGAAGGGCTTGCATAACACACACATGGGAGCGAAGGACCACAGAAGCAGTGGATACACACTATGTGCTGTCCAATATAAATAGCTGTGGGCCAGACGCGGTGGCTCACACCTGTAATTCCAGCACTTTAGGAAGCCGAAGCAAGTGGATCACTTGAGGTCAGGAGTTCAAGACCAGCCTGGTCGACATGGTAAAACACCGTCTCTACTAAAAATACAAAAAATTAAGCTGGGTGTGGTGGCGCATGCCTGTAATCCCAGCTACTCGGGAGGCTGAGGCAGGAGAATTGCTTGAGCCTGGGAGGCAGAGGTTTCAGTGAGCCAAGATCGTGTCACTGCACTCCAGCCTGGGTAACAGAGAGAGACTCCGTCTCAAAAACAAAAAAAAAAATTACAGAGTCCCTTTTAATCTATATAATTCAATCACCGTTAAGAAAACTGAAGATTTAGAAGGCCTTATCTTTACAGAGAGATGTACACAGAGATGAGGAGCAGCCAGCACTCACCTACGGCCTGAGAAGTGAATGCCGCGACAATCTGCGGACTGGCTAGGGCCTCCAGCCTGTTCTTCAGTGCCTCCAAGTGCACACATTTTTCTGAATAGTCTGGTGTATCAACAAGCATCATCAAGCTATTCTGCATACCTGTTAGTTTGGCAGAAATCACAGCTATGTCCTAGAAAAGAACAGAATAGAGGATATTTATTTTTTATTTTTTATTTTTTTGAGACAAAGTCTCACTCTGTCGCCAGGCTGAAGTACAGTGGCACGATCTCGGCTCACTACAGCCTCCGCTTCCCGGGTTCAAGCAATTCTCCTGCCTCAGCCTCTTGAGTATCTGGGACTACAGGTGTGCGCCACCACGCCTGGCTAATTTTTGTATTTTTAATAGAGACAGGGTTTCACCATGTTGACCAGGCTGGTCTCAATCTCTTCATGATCTGCCTGCCTTGGACTCCCAAAGTGCTGGGATTACAGGCGTACATTTGTAACTTTTTAAAAATTTTGCTTGATAAATCATTCATTTTGCTTTACAATTAAGAGTTTTTCATAAGACATCATCTTACTTCATCCTTACATCCAGGTGTCAAAACTATTACTATTTTCCACAGTTTGCAGCCTCAGAGGGGGTCAATAACTCACCAAGTCCCCATGGTATATAAGGCTCCCCCCCTCCCCATGTTCCACCTTCTCATTCATTTACCCTCAACATTCTCTGCCTGTGCTGGTTTTTCTTCTTTTTTTTTTTTTGAGACATGGTCTTGCTCTGTCCCTCAGGTTGGAGCGCAGTGGTATGATTACCGTTTACTGTGGCCTTCAACTCCTGGACTCAAGAGATTCTCCAACCTCAGCCTCCTGAGTAGCTGGAACTACAAGTGTGCACCACCACACCTGGCTAATTTTAAAGTTTTTTTTTTGTAGGGATGGGGGTCTCCTTGCCCAGGCTGGTCTCAAACTCCTGGCCTCAAGTGATCTTTCCACCTCAGCATCCCAAAGAGTTGGGATTCCAGGCATGAGTCACTGTGACTGGTGCCTGTACATCTTTATGGAGGCTTCTCCTGAACTCACTCTGTGACTAAGAGGCTTCAGTCACACGGAGTGTGCAAGCCAAAGCGGTTGAAGGCACACAGCAGTTTCAGATCTTCCCCACCCTGAGTCTGAAGATTTCTGAACACTCCTATTGGCAATCAACTCTCCCTTACGGTTTTGACGAATGCTATCTCTTTTGCTTTCTCCAAACCTCAAGTTCTTGCTTAAACACCTTATTTTTTATTTTTTTCATAATATCCTCTAAACAAGAAACCTACCTGAGTCTTAAATGTCTCCTCAATATCAGCGCTCAACGTGCTCCACTTATCTGCTTCCTGAAGAGATTCGGCAGCAAGTTGCATTCTGGATTTCACCTGGTCAATTTCTACCAACACCTGAAAGAGATAAGAGGGGTGAAAAATGAAGTGGTAGGTCCTTTTTCTCCACCTGCCATCAGGGACTTGAAATGTAAGTATGGTGGCATGCTCCTGTCTTTAGGAAGCTTCTGTCTCCTAAAACACCAATCATCTGGCTAAATTTAATCAGCAGTGCTGAAGAGGTGAATCAGCTGAAATACCCAAGCAAAAGCATAGTTTTGGGGCCAGGCACAGTGATTCATGCCTGTAATCCCACCACTTTGGGAGGTCGAGGCAGGGGGGATCACCTGAGGTCAGGAATTCGAGACCAGCCTGGCCAACATGATGAAACCCCATCTGTACTAAAAATACAAAAATTAGCCAGGTGTGGTGGCACACACCTGTAATCCCAGCACTTTGGAAGGCCAAGGTGGGAGGATCACTTGAGACCAGGAGTTCAAGGCCAGCCTGGGCAACATGGTGAAACCCTGTCTTTACTAAAAATACAAAAATCAGCCGGACGTGGTGTTGCACGTCTGGGATCCCAGCTACTTGAAAGGCTGAGGAACAATTGCTTGAAGCTGGGAGGCACAGGTTGCAGTGAGCTGAGATCACGCCACTATACTGCAGCCTGCACTCCAGCAACAGAGCGAGACTGTGTCTCAAAAGAAGATAGCATAGTTGGAGTGCTGGGCAGAACCCTGAGTGATGGCTGGCTTCCCAAAACACCGTGCTGTTTTAAACCCCTTATGAGAGTGAACACCTTCCCAAAACAAGAATCGCCATTTACGACAGGAGCCAAAATACCTGCATAGATTGAGATGTATCCTGTTCAAATTTTTTAATGTCCTCCTTGACAAGAATCATCTGTTCTTTCAGGAAAGATGCCTCCTGTTTTAGAGCTTCGACATCACGGAGCACTTTGGGCATGTTCTGGAGGGCTTGGTGACTTGTTTCTATAGAAAAAAAAAAAAAATCAAGACCAGCAATATCCACAAAAGGTGAAAGGTGAAAGATGGACCAGTCACCAGTAAAAAACAGGAAACAAATCAGACAACAGTAAGGAAACGCAGGACCAACCACACAGTTATTGGAGCCTGCAGAAAATATGGGGCAGGAGAGGGGATGGGCAGTGAGGTGGCCCCTGCCAGCATCACGTCCCCAGACTGATGGGAGAGGATGTTTGATTTCACAAGGAGTGAGCAATCAACCTGTCCCAACACCAACTGTTTGCCACCACCAGTGAAATCATAACTCCATTTGCAAAGAGGCATGCCCAGGGGCTTTTACACAAATGTCCATGGCAGTCATTGCAGCCACCTTCTACTGATAAGAAAACTCTGAGAGGTTAAAGTAACTTGACCAAGATCTTACAGAGCTAAAACTAAGCTTCACATGGGTCTGGCGCCAGTGTCTGCTTTCCATGGTTTTTTTGTTTGGTTGGTTTTTGGTTTTTTTTCCAATACAGAGTCTCACTCTGTCCCCCAGGCTGGAGCACAATGGCATAATCTCGGCTCACTGCAACCTCCGCCTCCTGGGTCCAAGCGATTCTCCTGCCTCACCCTTCCAAGTACTGGGATTACAGGTGTCTGCCACCAAGCCCAGCTAATTTTTTGTATTTTTAGTAGAAACAAGGTTTCGCCATGTTGGCCAAGGCTGGTCTTGAACTCTTGATCTCAGGGGATCCACCTGCCTCGGCCTCCCAAAGTGCTGGGATTACAGGCATGAGCCACCACACCCAGCCTATTTTAAAATTCTTTTTGAGACAGGGCCTCCTCACTCTATGGCCCATACTGGAGTGCAGTGGCGCAATCACAGCTCACTGCAACCTCAGCCTCCTGGTCTCGGGTAATCCCCCTACTTCAGCCTCCTGAGTAGCTGGGACTACAGGCACACACCACCAGGACTGAATAATTTTCATATATTTTGTAGAGACAATGTTTCGCCATGTTCCCCAGGCTGATCTCAAGCTCCTGGGCTCAAGGGAACTGCCTGGCTAGGCCTCCCAAAATGCTGGGATTATAAGTGTGAGCCACAACGCTAAGCCTAAAAATATCTTAAATCTACCCATTACTCATGATCTTCACTGCTATCAACCCAGCTGAAGCCACTATCATCTCTTTCTGGGCCTCAGCAATAGCCTCCTAAACCATGTTACTCCACTGCTTTAAAATCCTACAATGCCTTATTTTTTAATTAAATTCAAACTGTATTTATTTATTGAGACAGAGTCTCCCTCTGTTACTCAGACTGAAGTGCAATGGCACAATCTCGGCTCATTGCAACCTCTGCCTCCTAGGTTCAAGCGATTCTCCTGCCTCAGCCTCCAAGTAGTTGGGATTGCAGTTGTGTACCACCAAGCCCAGCTAATTTTGGTATTTTCAGTAGAGACGGGGTTTCGCTGTGTGTCAGGCTAGTCTCAAACTCCTGGTCTCAAGTGATCCACCCGCCTTAATTTTTATAATTTTTAGTAGAGATGGGATTTCATCATGTTAGCCAGGCTGATCTTGAACTCCTGACCTCAGGTGATCCACTTGCCTCAGCCTTCAAAGTGCTGGGATTACAGGCATAAGCCACCCCGCTTGGCCTTAAATGCAAACTCTAATGTGACAATGAAATCCCTGCATAGCACTCTAACCTGGGTGACAGAGCAAGACCACATTTCTTAAAAATAAAAACAAAAAGAAACAAAACAAAATTCCTGCATAATGTGGCCTCTGTGGACCTCTCCAATCCAAGACTGGGTCTTGTTCAACAATGTATTTTTGAACCTAGAAAAGAGTTTGTTCCCAATAAATATTTGTTGACTGACTAAATGAAGAAATCAGTCCTCCAATTTGGGGTCCTCAACATCTACTTGAACCACTACAGTCATCTTTCTTCATTGCAGACTTGGGCCCTGGTACTTCCAAATTACCAGGATTACAGGTGTGAGTCACTGTACCGGCCAATTTGCTATTATATTATTATTAATATCCTTTCTCTTTGCCCTACAAAGTTTTCCTTCAAGGTCTAACACAGGGAAGTGCTTTATGATTCTTCTAAACAAGATGTAACTGAACCCTCCTGCCAGCTCTCACAACTCCAGATTCTATTCTCAGTAAAGCCACCCCTCATTGTAATTTAACTGTGTTTCTATCTTCCCCACAGGCAGCAAGCTCCAGCAAGACAAACTTTTCCTCCCCACTGCCCATTTCTGGACACATGCATAGTAAGTGCTCAATAATTAGTAAAAGGCGCAAGGTACAATAAAGAAAATGGGCCGGGCGCGGTAGCTCACACCTATAATCCCAGAACTTTGGGAGGCAAAGGCTGGAGGATTGCCTGAGCTCAGGAGTTTGAGACCAGCCTGGACAACAGTGAGAGACTATCTCTACAAAAAAATTAAAAAATTAGCTTGGCATGGTGGCACATGCCTGTGGTTATTCAGGAGGCTGAGGCAAGAGAATTGCTTGAGCCCACGAGGTGAAGCTGCAGTGAGCAATGATCGTGCCACTGCACTGTAGCCTGGGAGAAAAAGTGAGACACTGTCTCAAGAAAGAAAAAAGAAAAGAAAAGAGAGAAATAAAACAATCTGCAGTGAAATAAGCCCCATCCCTATCTTTTCTTAAACAATGGGCACACATCTGGTTGGGTGCAGTGGCTCAGGCCTGTAATCCCAGCACTTTAGGAGGCCAAGGAAGGTGCATCACCTGAGGTCTGGAGTTCGAGACCAGCCTGGGCAACATGATGAAACCCCATCTCTACTAAAAATACAAAATAAGCTGAGCATGGTGGTGAGCAACTGTAATCTCAGCTACTCGGGAGGCTGAGGCAGGAAAATCATTTGAACCAGGAGGCAGAGGTTGCAGTGAGCCAAGATGGTGCCATTGCACACCAGCTAGGAGACAGAGCGAGATTTCATCTCAAAAAAACAAAATAAAAAAAAAGGGAACATCTCTTAGACCATCCACTTTCAGTAGAAGCAGTCTGTTTGGTCTTTCCAACTGAGCCTAGGAAAGAGGCTTGTGTGCAGTATGTACTGAATCAACACATGGTGAATAAAAGTCAGGTCAAGGAGTTACATGAAATGGTTGCCAGTGCATGTTATTTTTTACAATTTAACTTATCCTCAAAAACTGGTTTAGGCCAGGTATGGTGGCTCACACCAGTAATCCTAGAGCTTTGAGACACCAAGATGGGAGAATCACTTGACGTCAGGAATTTGAGATCAACCCGGACAACACAGTGTGACCTGGTCTCTAAAACAAAAAAAAAATTTTTTTTTTTTTTAAATTTAGCCAGGCATGGTGGCACATGCCTGTAGTCCCCATTACTTGGGAGGCTGAGATGAGAGGATTGCTTGAATCCAGGAGTTGGAGGCTGCAGTGAGCTATGATGGTATCACTGCATTCCAGCTTGGGCAGCAGAATAAGGAATGAGACCCTCTCTCAAAAAAAAAAAAAAGGTTTAAGTCTCCATTAAGACCAGCCTATCTTCCTCAGCTGACATGAAATCCACTAAAACAATGTTTTCCAGATCTGTGTCATTCCCTTACACCTGTACTATAATACATTTAGTGCCAGATACAGGAATCCGTTGGCCACTTCCTTCACACTCTCAAAATTCACTCTTCTTTTTTTCTTTTAACAGTTTATTGTTTGATACAAAAACAGGCTCTTTAACTCTTTGAATAAACATCTCACAAACTCTGGCTCCTAGATTACAAAAAGTCAAAGCCAATTTTCTTGGATACTGGGCCCTTGACTCTGACATTCAAGTCACCATAACAGAAACCGAGAAACCGGAGCTGTTGCATCTTACATTCTGGAAGGTGCCTCAACAAAGACATGTTAAGAATGGTTTAAAACTTCTAGCATTTAAAAAGATCCATCTGTCTTCCAATGCCTACAGATAATAATAAAAAGGGAATTCCAGAGATCTGCTATTGAATTAGAGAAGGACAACTTCAATAAAATCCACTCTTTTAAAGTTTCAAAAGGAAACTTTAGGCCAGATATGGTGGCTCACACGTATAATCACGGAACTTTGGGAGGCCAAGACAGGAAGACCCATTGTGCCCAGGAGTTTGAGACCTTGAGTGCAGGGGTTCGAGGCTGCAGTGAGCTATGATCGAGCCACTGCACTCCAGCCTGGGCAACAGAGAGAGAACCTGTTTCAAAAGAAAAAACAAAAAGAAAGAAAAGAAAAGGGAAGCTTATAGCCCAGCCGGAGGAGGAAAAGCAACACCCAATATTAGCAGCGCGGCACCCAAACGAGACTCCCGAGGATGGGATCAGAACTTCTGGGCTCGCTCTCTCGCCAAGGGAAGCACCGGTATTTGCTGTCCATGCGTGCACCGCCCACCCGGGTGCCCCACGCAAGTCCGGGGACCTCTGTCCAGCGGAGCGCAGGGGAGGGTCCCGCGGCCAGGGCCCCTCGCAGCTCACCCTCCACGGCGTGGTTCACCTCTTGGATGAACAGCTGCAGCTTCATCACCAGGGTGGCTGCGTGGCCGTCCGCCTTCCCGGACGCCGCCTCCTTGGAGCCGGCCCTGAAGGCCGCATTGATCCACTCCTTCACGTCAAAGTCATCGGCCAGGAACTTGGAGAAGTCCATGGCGGCACTGTCTCAGGCCTGGCGTCCAGGACTTAAGAGTTGGCTCCGGGCGGCAACGAGGATGCAGAAGCGAGCGAATCTGCGAGAGTACCGAGGCTGCCCTCCGAGGCAAACCCCGGAACCTCCAGGACAGGTAACTTACCGCTTTGCACTTCTCTGTTGAGCCCACTCAGGTCGCGGCTGGGAATGACCCTCGCCGCGCGCCGTTCTTCTTCCGGAAGTGGTTGGCCGTTACCATAGCGATTGCGGGGGTTTGGAGCGCTGAGTTGAGCTGAGCTGTGTGGGGGGAGAAACGCCCCAGACTGAGAGCTCCCGGCACCGACGAAAGTCCCGCATCTGCTAACATTTGGCAAGGACTAAACTATGTGCTTACTATGAAGCCCTGACATACATAATTAGCGCATTTACCCGGTGGCTCACGCCTGTCATCCCAGCACTTTGAGAAGCCGAAGCGGGAGAATCGCTTCAGGCCAGGAGTTCAAGAACAGCCTGGGCAAGAGTGGAGCGCAGTGGGCAGCAATAGAGTGCAATGGAACGATCTTAGCTCACTGCAGCCTCAAATTCCTGGGTTCAAGCGATCCTCCCACCTCAGCTTCCCGAGTACCTGGGACTACAGGTGCGCGCCACCACTCAAGGCTCTTTTCTTTTTCTTTCTTTTTTTACGGAGTCTTGCTCTGTCGCCCAGTTGGGCGTGCAGTGGCACGAACTCGGCTCACTACAACCTCCGTCTTCCAGTTCAAGCCATTCTCTTGCCTCAGCCTCCAGAGTATCTGGGATTACAGGCGCCCGCCACCACGCTACTTTGTTTGTTTTAGACAGTGTCTCACTCTGTTGCCCAGGCTAGAGTGCAGTGGCACGATCTCAGCTCACTGCAACCTCTGCCTCCCGGGTTCAAGCAATTCTCCTGTCTCAGTCTCCCGAGTAGCTGGGATTACGGGCACGCGCAATCACGCCCAGCTAATTTTTGTATTTTTAGTAGAGACGGGGTTTCTCCATGTTGGCCAGGCTGGTCTCGAACTCCAGACCTCAGGTGATCCGCCCGCCTCAGCCTCCCAAAGTGCCAAGATCACAGGCGTGAGCCACCTCGCCTGGCCTAATTATTTTCTTAACGATGTGTTTTGAGGTGCAGACCTTTTAAGTTTGATAAAATTCATTATCACCTTTTTTTATGGATCATGCTTTTGGTGTTGTGGCTGAGAAATCTGTGCTTAACCCACAATCATAAAGAATTTCTCGGCCGGGCGCTGTGGCTCACGCCTGTAATCCCAGCACTTCGGGAAGGTGACGTGGGCGGATGCTGAGACCGTGCCATTACACTCCAGCCTGGGCAACAGAGCAAGACAGTCTCAAAAAAAAAAAAAAAAAAAAGAAAAGAAAAAAAGAAAAAAAAGAAAATTCTCAGTCTGGGCAACATAGGAAACCCTCGTCTCTGCAAAAAATTTAGGATGTTGGGTTTTGTATTTTCTTTTTTTTTTCTCTGCCTATTGAGATAATCATGAGGTTCTTGTTACATTCTATTCAAATGACAGAGTAATTGATTTCAAGATGGTAATGAATCTTGGGACCGGGCACAGTGATTCATGCCTGTAATCCTAGCACTTAGGGAAGCCAAGGTGGGCAGATCGCTTGAGGCCAGGAGTTTGAGACCAGCCTGGCCAACAGGGTGAAACCTGAAAATACAAAAATTAGGTGGATGTGGTGGCACACACCTGTAATCCTAGCTACTTGAGAGGCTGAGGCACAAGAATCACCTGAACCTGGGAGGCGGAGGCTGCAGTGAGCCAAGATTGCACCACTGCACTCTGGCCTGGGTGATGGAGGGAGATCCTGTCTCAAAAATAACAAGATATTAAACAAATCTTGCATTCCTGGGATAACTGCTACAGGGTCATAGTGTATAATGATATTTATGTGTTACTGGATTTGCTTTGCTAATATTTGGGGGAAGATTTTTGTATTTATATTCAAGCATGCATGTTTGTGGGGCATATTGGTCTGCAATTACTTTTTTCGTGATGTTTTTCTCTCATTTTTGTATATGGTTAATACTGGTCTTAGAGAATGAGAATCAGAGAAGGGAATTGATCCTCCCTTTATGAGTTTGTGAAGCAGTAATATTACTTCTATAAATACTTGACAAAATTCAAAGTGAAACCATTTGGACTTGGACATTAGTTTGTGGAAAAATTTTAAATTACGAATTCAACTTGTTTACTTGATACAGGTCTACTCATATTTTCTATTTCTTGAATCAGTTTTTTTTCTTTTTCAAGACAGAGTTTTGCTCTTGTTGCCAAGGCTGGAGTGGAATGCATGATCTCAGCTCACTGCAACCTCCGCCTCCTGGGTTCAAGCAATTCTCCCATCTCAGCCTCCCAAGCAGTGGGGATTACAGGCATGAACCACCATGCCAACTATTTTTGTTTTTTTAGTAGAGATGGGTTTTGTCATGTTGGCCAGGCTGGTCTCCTCGAACTCCTGACCTCAGGTTATCCACCCACCCTGGCCTCCCAAAGTTCTGGAATTAGAAGTGTGAGTCACCTCGCCTGGCCTCCTTTTATCATTATTAAATGTACTTTGTCTCTAGTAATACTTTTATCTTAAAGTCTATTTTGTGCCAGGTGTGGTGGCTCATGCCTATAATCCCAGCCCTTTGGGAGGCTGAGGAGAGCAGATCACTTGAGGTCAGGAGTTCGAGACCAGCCTGGCCAACATGATGAAATCCCGTCTCTACTAAAAACACAAAAACTAGCCAGGCATGATGGCGGGTGCCTGTAATCCCAGCTACTCAGGAGGCTCAGCCAGGAGAATCGTTTGAACCCAGCAGGCAGAGGTTGCTGTGAGGTGAGATCATGCCATTGCACTGCAGCCTGGGCTACAAGAGCAAGATTCCATCTAAAAAAAAAAAAAAAAAAAAAAAAAAAAGTATATTTTGTGTGATACTAACATAGCCATTGCAGCTTTATGATTACTACTTGCATGGCTAATCTTTTATCCTTCTTTTACTTCCAACTGATTTGTGAACCTAAGGGTACCTTTTGTAGACAGCATATAGTTGGAATTTGGTGGTGGTGGTGGTGGTGGTGTTTTCAATCCACTATGACGGTTTCCACCTCTTTGCAGACAGAGTCTGGCTCTGCCACCCAGGCTGGAGTGCTGTGGTGTGATCTTATCTCACCACTGCCTCCTCTGCAACCTTTGCCTCCTGGGCTGAAGCCAACCTCCTACCTCAACCTCCCAAGCAGCTGGGAATACAGGTGCATGCCACCATTCCCAGCTAAGTTTTTGTAGAGACAGGAGTCTCACTATGTTGCCCAAGATGGTCTCAAACTCCTGGACTCAAGCAATTCTCCCATCTCAGCTTCCCAAAGTGCTGGGATTACAGGCTCCAATCGCCACATGGTTTCCTCACAGCCTTTTGAGTTAAGGCTGGTAGTATTTATATTTCCAAAAGAGGAAACTGAAGCTGAGATGAGGCTATGCTGTAGAGAAACTTGAATGCTAGGGAAATTGATTTTACTTAATCCAAAAAGATATGCAGTACTAATTAAATATGATTAGAGATGTAGTAGGGTCAGATGTAGATGGGCATGGTGACTCATGCCTGTAATCTCTACACTTTGTCAGGCCAGGAGCCCAAGACTAGCCTGGGCAACATGGTAAGGCCCTCATCTCTACAAAAATTTAAAACTTAGCCAGGTGTAGCAGCATGCACCTGTAGTCCTAGCTACTTGGGAGGCCAAAGTGGGAGGATCCCTAGAGCCCAGAGTTTGAGGCTGCAGTGAACTGTGGCCATGCTACTGCACTCCAGCATGTCTCTTAAAAAAAAAGAAAAATTGGTCATGTGAAGATGACACAAGACCACCATGTGGCAATGAAGGCAAAACTGGAGTTATGCAGCTGCAGGCCAAGGAAGTATAAGATGGTGGAAGCCAGCAACCACCAAGATTCTCCTAACAGGCTTCAGAGGAAGCACCGTGGCCCCAATTTTAGACTCCCAGCCTGCAGAACTGAGACAGCATGTCTGTTGCCTTAAATGACCCAGCTTGCAGTCATTGTCACAACAGTTCTAAGGCACTAATACAGAGAAAAATAAACATTTCGACTGTGACTTTTTTTTTTTTTTAGATGGAATCTCGCTCTGTCGCCCAGGTTGGAGTGCAGTGGCACAATCTTGGCTCACTGCAACTCCACCTCCTGGATTCAAGTGATTTTCCTGCCTCAGCCTCCCCAAAGCTGGGATTACAGGCACCTGCCACCACACCCGGCTAATTTTATTTTTAGTAGAGATGGGGTTTCTCCATGTTGGTCAGGCTGGTCTTGAACTCCTAAGGTGATCCGCCCGCCTTGGCCTCCCAAAGTGCTGGGATTACAGGCATGAGCCACTGTGCCCAGTTTTTGTTTTTTTTTGTCTCCTGTTGCCAGGTTAGAGTGCAGTGGCCCGATCTCAGCTCACCACAACCTCCACCTCCTCTTCTGCCTCAGCCTCCCAAGTAGCTGGGACTACAGACATGTGCCATTATGCCTAATTTTTTAGTAGAGATGGGGTTTCACCATATTGGTCAGGCTGGTCTCGAACTCCTGACCTCATGATCCACCTTCCTCGGCCTCCCAAAGTGCTGGGGATTATAGGCGTGACCCACAGTGCCCAGCCGGTATGATTAGATTTTATTAAAATATCCACTTTTTCTGCTGCCTATGCAAATATTCATAAGCTATTGGCATTCTTAGCACAACTTCTGTGGTTTTATGAAAGCAGGAGAGGCTGTGAAATGAACAGTGATGAAAGTCACTACTGTTACAATGGTTAAAATCTGATGTGAAGGTAATTTGAGAAATAACACCTAAATTTATAGAGTATCTCTTGTATCTGCTATTTCGCATACTTCATTAAATTCTCACCAAAATGTGTGAAGTAAACTTCTAACATTTTTACCATTAAAAACTGAGGCCCAGAGATCACTGAATTGCCCAAGATGCTACAGGTGGCAAAAAACTAGAAACTGAACCAGATTTCCCAGCCCATACTTGGTCCACTCTAGTGCACAGGGCTGCCAGAATGAAGGTAAGAGAGGGCTGCCAGGGAAAAGTCCAGCCTGCTTGGGCACCTGGGATTGGTGCAAGCGGGAGGGGAGAGGATACAAGGAAACTATGAGGGAATTGCTAGCCCCCGAGTTTGAATATGCGGCACTTTCAACGCATAAATGCTTGATTTGTATCATGTGAACTCAGGGGGAGCAAGCAGGGTTATTCTTTTCATTAAGCAATTCATGTTGATAATGGCAGTATCTCCAAGCTATCTACATAGTGTTACATGAATAGAACAAAACACGGTATACTGTATTTTCTTGAACATGCCTAGAATCCCTCTGAAAACACAGAGGATGGTAGCTGGGTTGGAAGAATGTTCACCTTTTATAATTTTGAATCATGTTAATGTCTTTATCTGTTTTAAAAAACAAAAAAAGCCAACACTGAGCATGAAAAATAAGATTTTCAGATTAGAAATTTTCAAAAGTTCAGATAAAATTTAAAGAGAACTTATCTGTAATTCCATGGCCTGAAGATTACCACTGTCACACGTGCACACAAACATCTTGGTGCATTGCTTGGCTTTAAAACTGGGGTCAGGATGTCGTGGCTCACACCTGTAATCCCATCACTTTGGGAGGTCAAGGCAGGAGGATCGCTTGAGCCCAGGAGACCAGCCTGGGCAACACAGAGATCCCATCATACTAGCTGGGCATGGTGGGACGCATCTGTAGTCCCAGCTACTCCAGAGGCTGAAGCAGGAGGACTGCCTGAGCACAGGAATTCAAGGTTGCACTGAGCTACAATTGTGCCACTGCACCCCAGCCTGGGCAAGAGCAAAGCCCTGTCTCAACAAAAAAAAAAACCCATTTTTATACTCAACACTGCATAAGCATCTTCTATAATCGTTATATTTAAAGGATTTGGGATTAATACTGTAGTAGAGGCAAGCACTATTTGTATTCTAGAATATGGCCTTTGCTTTCTACTTTTAACATTTACTGTCTCAATTTACACTATCTTTACTAGGTAATATTCAGTTTTGTTTTGGTTGTCATTTATCCTTTGAGACAGTCTTGCTCTGTCGCCAGGCCGGAGTAGTGGCGCGATCTCGGCTCACCTCAACCTCCACCTCCTAGGTTCAAGCGATTCTCCTGCCTCAGCCTCCTGAGCAGCTGGGACTACAGGTGCCCACCACTATGCCTGGCTAATTTTTGCATTTTAGTAGAGACAGGATTTCACCATGTTGGCCAGGATGGTCTCGATTTCTTGACCTCATAATCCGCCCACCTCAGCTTCCCAAGTGCTGGAATTAGACATGAGCACCACATCCGGCCCATTTATCCTGTTTTCAACACTATGTTCATCACCTGTTTATGTTCAAAGAGTGGCTCACAGATAAGGTAACATTTTTGCCCGGTCTTACGTTTGTGGAATACATAACAGGAAGAGTAATTAACTACATATGTAGGCAAAAGGTTATGACAAAACATGGCATTATGAGGGCTTGAAAGGACTTTATTGTGGTTGTGGTGAAGCAGGCCCGAGTCTGGGCAGATGGTACCAGAAGGGCACTGAGTGCCAGTGCGCAACTTGAATTTGATCCCATAAGCAGGTAGGCATCAGGAAGCCATTCAGAATTTTTCACCTGGTCAAATGCTCACATTTGCAGTTGGTACTCAGAGTTGGGACACAGGCATTGTCAAAGAAAAAAAGCCCAAACCAGAGCAGTGACAATGTAAGTGCAGGGAGGACATGATATGGGATTATGCAGAAAACAGGCAACATGACATGAAACTACTCCACGGATACAGATGAAGCAGGAATCAGGGACCCAGTAAGTCTCAGGTGCTTCCAAGTAAGAGCATGTAGGTGGAAAAAGGCAGGACTGTGGGTTCCATTCTAAGTAATTGAGATTGAAGCAACAGGGGGAACCTCCAGTTACAGATACCCACTGACAGAATGAAATATGATCTGGGCTCAGCAATGAGGTGGCAGCTTGAGAGAGATCTGTAATTCATCTACATGGTTTAGAGCTGCCTGACTGCCAGGCCTCAGTGTGTGGATGGGCAAGTCCTAAGAACTGGACTCTGGAAAACCCTTAAGGGACAGATGAATAAGAGTATTCATGGAGGTAGGTCAAGAAATAGGGATCAACAGGACCCCTGCAGAATTCAGGATACTGGAAAGCACTGGCCATGAGGGCCATATCTCCAGCACACACATCATGAATTTGTTTCTCCCCCAAATAAAAGAAGCTCCTTCAGGGTGGTACCTGGCTCAGGGTAGCTTGTCAATAACTCATTTTTTTAAAAAAAAGAGACAAAGTCTCACTATGTAGCCCAGGATAGACTTGAAATCCTGGGCTCAAGTGATCATCCCACTCAGCCTCCCAAAATGCTGGGATTACAGGTGTGAGCCACTGCGCCTGGCCAGTAACTACTTGTTGAGTGAATGAAGAGGTAGGTGCTGGGCTCTAAGTGGCCACTGGACTTGCTGATTAGAAGGCAGTGATGACATAAATCACAGCCACTTTCAGGACAGCAGCCTGCCTTCTCTCCTCCCACCCCTATCCTGTCCAACACCTAAGCACAGTAGTACCATTAGAAGTCTCTCCTGAAAAGCAAGAATGTGCAGGTATACACACGAGTTTACCTTTGAACTATAGGGGAGAAGGCCTGTCTTTATGTTTAAGTCTCATTCACCCATTTTGACCAAAACCCTTCATAGGGAGATGCTGTCATTATGATGGGTACCTCTTCCAGACTATGCAACAGCAACAGATCCTATAAAAGCTAAACAGAGGGCAGGTGCAGTGGCTCACACCTGTAATCCCAGCACTCTGGGAGGGCGAAGCGGGTGCTCATCACCTGAGGTCAGGAGTTCGAGACCAGCCTGACCAACATGGTGAAATCCCGTCTCTACTAAAAATACAAAAATTAGCTGGGCGTGGTGGCTCATGCTTGTAGTCCCAGCTACTTGGGAGGCTGAGATACAAGAATCACTTGAACCTAGTAGGCAGAGATTGCAGTGGGCTGAGATACGAGAATCACTTGAACCTAGTAGGCAGAGATTGCAGTGAGCTGAGATTACACTACTGTACTCCAGCCTGGACAACAGAGTGAGACTTGGTCTCAAGAAAAGGGAGGGAAAAACAGCTACACAGAACACAAGCAAGAAAGTACTTTTAGATTACAATTCGTCTTACGTGAATTACGGCAAATGAAATCACCTCATCGTTTATCTGTTTTATGAGCTTTCTATTTGCTTAACATTAGCGTACCTGATCTCTTACAGTTCCCATCTCCACCAATTAGTGTTGGCAGATTTCCACTATATGTAGAATTCAAAAGATCACACTGTAAAAATATCAGATATTGTGATTAAGAGCTCCAAACACAGCCTTGCAGTTTCGGAGGTAGAAACCCACCCAGCCAGGTCAGTTGCTTTGACTTCAAAGCCCTCCGCCTGGCCATCTGAGCCAGCCTCAGGTTCCTTCTCCCACCGATCAGGCCAAGCAGGACTTGTCAACACACATTCAAGTTTCTAGTACACAGTAGGTGGTCACTAATATCACCTTGAATTTTTCTGTCAGATTACAAATGCAATATCCACCTCTCCTGTCCAGCTTTCCTCAGATCTTCAGGTTCTCTCTTCACTGAGGCAGTTAAGCTTCTACGTCCTTCATGAAGTTTCTTTTACTTCTGGACAGAAGATACTTCCCTTTAGGCCTATCATCGCTAAATGCAACTTACTCAAAACTCTACAAAGTACATTTGCTACATGGCATTTATTCAATGACTATATATTTAGTCACCACCTCAATCACTGCTAAGCTCTCTTCATGTCTAGCTGCACCACAGTTCCCCATCTTAGACTGTGATTGTTAACTGGCAAGGGCTGGCTATTCGCCAATTCACCATGGCCCACATGGGTCCGTCACAAAGAGCTCCGAGCAAATGCTGTGAAGAGGATAAGCAAGGATGGAGATGAGGGTCCTGAGAAGGGCCCAGACTGGCTGCCCAACCCACGGACCTGAGACCTGAATAAGGCCTGGGAGCTGCTTTCCCCTCTGCCCAAAGGTCTGTCTCGGGGCAATTCTAAGGCACAGTGGTGATGGACATGACTGGTCCCCCCAAGCGTGGTCCTCAGGTCTCATGGCAGCCACTTGCCTGGGAACAGTGCAACAAGCATTCCATTTAGAAGATCTTCCAGAACACATACAAGAAGCATTGTCTAATGAAAATGGAGACAAGGTCTTTCTTGGAAGAGAGTGCCCCAGAAGATACTCTCTGCCCCAAGACTAACCAGGTTGCTTTTAAGGTCCCTGAGAACAGCAGCCTGGGAGCAACCAAGACTTTCAAAGGCTGACAAGGCACAGAGTGGATTAATGGAACGAACAATACATGGAAAAAAACTTTGGCTTATAAAACCTCCAACCTGAGGCAGGGACAGTGTCTGCTGACATGCAGAAACATGATTGTAGATGATACTGCTGATATCCCAAGCCCTGCGCTACCACCCTCTCCCCCCAACACACACACACACACACACACACACACACACACACACACACACACACACACACACAGAGCATCTGCAGAATAAGTCAGAGGTTGACACCCAGACACATCTAGACACACACACACACACAGAGAGCATCTACAGAATAAGTCAGAGGTTGACAAGCAGACACACCTAGACACACACACACACACACACACACACACACACACACACCCCCCATCTGCAGAATAAGTCAGAGGTTGACACCCAGAGCCTGACGTCAGGATAGGACTCTTGGCACTGCACTAAAACACTGTGATTAGTCCTGACTAAACAGCAAAAGTAACACCATCCTAAGCTTGAAATGAAGGGTCCGTCTTGTGAAGTTAGGCTGCACTCAAGACAGCCAGGTCTGGAAAGTCTTTCACTTCTCCTACTTCACTGAAAGGCTGTCCACCTTGGTTGAATGTTAGCTTGTACCGTAAACGGATAGGTTCCTAGGACAGAAGAGACAGAAGATGTTAAATCAGTGGAGAGCAGCCCAGAACAGGGGAAAATGTTAATTCAAGTTAAGTGAGTGCTTCAAACAATTCTATGACACGGAATATTTGGGATACTCTCTGGGGCTAGAAACAAGGGGAAACAGGCACATATCCTGGGAACTCTTCAATACTTCTGCAGTCCTGAAATCCTGAGATGGGCTGCAATTCAGAGACTAGCTAAGGAAGACAGGCCTTGCCCTTTCAGAGGACTTCTGAGGATTAGCAAGAGTTCACGTGTCCCTCCCTGGGTCCCCTGCTATGACAATCCATCAGACCTTCCTTCAATGAACCCCAAAGACAGACTCTAGCGAGAGATATTCCACATACATCCCCTACCACCCAACTAAACCAGAGACTTTATTTTTTTGAGATGGAGTCTCACTCTGTGGCCAGGTTGGAGTGCAGTGGTGCGATCTCGGCTCACTGCAACCTCTGCCTCCCGGGTTCAAGCGATTCTCCTGCCTCAGCCTCCCGAGTAGCTGGGACTAGAGGCATGCACCACCATGCCCAGCTAATTTTTGTATTTTTAGTAGAGACAGGGTTTCACCATGTTAGCCAGGCTGGTCTCAAACTCCTGACCTCAAGTGATCCACCTGCCTCAGCCTCCCAAAGTGTTGGGATTACAGAGGTGAGCCACCATGCCTGGCAAACCAGAGACTTTAGAGCAAGGCCTCAATGTACCTCTCTCTACCCACAAAGTTACTTCCCCTTACAGTTCAGGGGCCCCTATCTCCCTGCTACCACAGACACTGGAACATACTTTGTGTGGATTGTCCAGCAGCAGCATCTGAGATATCACAGCTGGAGGCATCAAAGGACTGAATGCAGGAAGCTTAGAGCTGGAGGCCGGTTGCAGTTTCACTCTCATTGACTATTGGGGGGAAGAAAACCGACATGTGACTCATTCCTAGCCACAACTTCCAGGATGGAGATCAGATGAGTGGGAGCTGGACCTCCCCACCACCCTGCAAGAGGAAATGGCCCTCTCAGAAATGGTACCCCAAGGCACCTGTGGAAGCCCAAGCAGACAAGCTTCCACTAATTGATAAAAGGATCAAGACGCCTTTCATTCCACACACAGAGTGGATCTGGAGTTGTGTGGTCAACGGCTGGTATCTGAGAGGCAGCAACAACAGCCAGGGCACATCTTGGGTTGAATCCTAACTCTGCTTCTCACTAGATCTGTGACCTTGAACAAAATATTTAATTTCTAAGCCTTGGGTTGATAACTTATAAAACAGGTAGTAAGCAGTAGTACATTCCCCACAGGACTACCATGAGAAGTAAGAGACTGCGTGTCTATTTTTGTCTGTCCTGAATCTTTTCCTTTCAGGATAGGCCCCTTCCTCTGTGATGGTGGTGTGGCTGTTAATCAGTAGGGCCCTACTTCCCTTGAAAAGGGGTGGATATGTTATCTCACACTGGCCAAGTGCCTCATATCCCTGGACACAAGTTACTGGTCCAAGGTATGGAAGTAACACTAACAAGGCCAACAGAACCCTTTCCTGGGTAATCAATATACAGGCTTCATACCAGGTGAGTGTTTATGAGATAAAGAGGGTTAAGGACCATGCAACCCTGGAGCTGAGAAACTGCCAGAATGGTGCCAAAGAAAAGCAGAGCCAAGAGATACAGATTCTTAAGGCATCTATCTGTATCCACTCATATCTGAAGTCAGATATTCAGGAATCCCCAGTCAGGTAAGCCATTACATTCTCACTTTATCTTCAGTTAGTTTGAGTGAAGATTCTTTTCTTTACACCTGACAGATAATGCCCCAGCAAAGAACTTGGTAGTCAAAAACAACAGCCATTACTGAGAAATCTACAAAAGATGACTCACCTTTGGCACAGCCACTTGAAACATGATATCCCAGACAGGCTGGGGAGCCGTGCTCATCATGGTCAAGAGCAGCACTTGCACCTCTGGGTGGCCAGGAGCTCCCGTCTGGGAGAAGTGGAGCAGAATTCTGAATCCGTTCCGGTCATACACAATGAGAGGCGGAAGGCTGCCTGGTAGAGGGGCCGAGCAGAAGGTTAACACCACCACAAATGCCCCAGACAGCCAAGGTGGAAAGAGATGTACATGTTACCTCCAGATGCTGCTGCTTCTCCATTCAGAACATGTGCAGGACTGAGTTCTTTGCACTACCATAATTCAAGTTCTCCTGACTCTAGCTGGACTCCTGTGACCCTCCAAACTGACCTCTCCCCCACCATCCAACCATCGTTCACACACTACCAGTTATTAAAAATCACATTTTGAAGAAGATATGATCATGATTAAAATCATGCATGAACCCTATAGAAAACAGAATTATCAGTCAGGCATGAGGGCTCATGCCTGTAATCCCAGCACTTTGGGAGGCTGAGGCAGATGGATCACTTGATGCTAAGAGTTCAAGTTCGAGACCAGCCTGGACAACATGACAAAACCCCATCTCTATTAAAAATACAAAAATTAGATGGGCACGCTGGTGCACACCTATAATCTCAGCCACTCGGGAGGCTGAGGCACGAGAATCACTTGAACCCGGGAGGCAGAGGTTGCAGTGAGCCAAGACTGCACCACCGCACTCCAGCCTGGGTGAAAGAGCGAGATTCTGTCTCAAAACAAAACAATAAAAAACAAAATACAAAACAAAACAAAAAAAACAACCAGGATTATCATAAAGAATGTAATAAATGCACTCTTAATTCTACCCAGAAAAAGCACTTATTTTCTTCTGGTCTCCTTTGTATGACTATAAACACACACACATATGCACACAGACACATATATCCCCTTATATTTAATTGTACGAAACTGTAGATACCAAATCACCTCAAATTAAAAGGTTTAGTAAAATTCCAATGGAAATTCTAAAGAAACTGTTTTAACTAAGGAGTGATTCTAATGTTTATTTGAGGGGGAAAAGCTACATAAGACTAACCAATAAATCTAAAAACGGGGAGCAGGGCTATAGCAAATACTCAGATAAAATTACAATTCAAGTAAAGTGGCATACAACAGAGCATGCAGAACAGATCTAAATGAGACTGTAACATAACATATCCTTCAAAAATCAGTAGCTGGCTCAATGAATGGCACTCAGATGACTGGTTAATCAGCTAGGAAAAAACCTTAATATCAAAACATACACTACTAAAATACAACTTAGAGCTGGGCGTGGTGTCTCATGCCTGTACTCCCAGCTTCTCAGGAGGTTGAGATGGAAAATTGCTTGAGGTCAGGGGTTCAAGACCAGCCTGGGGAACACAGAGAGATTTGCCTTCCACCCCACAAAAAGCAAAAAAAATTTGCTGGGTGTGGTGGTGCACGCCTGTCATCCTAGCTACCTGGGAGGCTGAGGCAGGAGGATTGCTTGAGCCCAAGAGGGATCTGAGGCTGCAGTGAGCCATGACCATACCACACCACACTCCAGCCTAGGCAGTGGAGCGAGGCCCCATCTCTAAAGAGAAAAAATTTAAAAAATTAAATCAAAACATACTTTAACAATGAAACTACCAAAGATTTAAAAGACTGAAAATACCAGTGGAGTTATGGTGGCAAGAGTATAGGGAAAAAAGCAACCTTTTCAGAAGGGAAACTGATAATGCAGATCAAAATTTTAAATGTCTACAAGCGGCATTTCACTGGTACTACCATCTCCTAATAATCAGGACGGTATAAAAGGAAGGTATAAAGAAAAGCATCCAACGATGTTCTTTGTAGCCTGTTTTTCTGTTTTTGTTTCTTTTTTTTTTTTTTGAGACAGAGTCTTGCTGTGTCACCTAGGCTGGAGTGCACTGGTGCAATCTCGGCTCACTAGAACCTCTGCCTCCCAGGTTTAAGCAATTTTGCTGCCTCAGCCTCCCAAGTAGCTGGGATTATAGGTGCCCTGCACCACCATGCCCAGCTAATTTTTTTTTTTTGTATTTTTAGTAGAGACAGGGTTTCACTATATTTGCCAGGCCGGTCTTGAATTCCTGACCTTGTAATCTGCCCACCTTGGTCTCCCAAAGTGCTGGGATTACAGGAAAGAACCACCTCGCCCAGCCTGTAGCCCTATTTTTAACAGCAAACAAGTAGAAACAAATTAACCTTAGCTTATTCAAACAAACAAATTGAATAAGCTGGGCATAGTGGTGCACACATGTAGTCTCAGCTACTTGGGAGGCAAAGGTTGGAGGATGGCTTGAGCCTGGAGGATGAAGACTGCAGTGACCTGAGATGGTGCCACTGCACTCCAGTCTGGGTGACAGAGCCAGACCTTGTCTCAAAAAAAATAAAAATAAAATCATACAAAAAGGACTGAATAAACAGATTATAGTACATCTATTTCATGGTGTGTGTGTGTATATATATATATAAGTTCATTAAAAATCAAGTTTTTAAAGAACAACTAAGGTCATAAAAATGGTACAGGCTTATAATGTAACAGTAAATAGAATATAAAACAGTCTACACATACTGTGTTATCACATTATTAAGAACTGTATGTACATATGTATACACATGAAGAAAATCTATCAGACAGAAACACACTTTCCATCTCTGGCTAATAATGGTATAGATGAGTTCCTTTTTTTTTTTTGAGACAGTCTCACTCTGTTGCTCAGGTTGGAGTACAGTGGTGCGATCTCAGCTCACTGCAACCTCTGCCTCCTGAGTTCAAACGATTCTCCTGCCTCAAGTGAAGCTAGGATTACAGGTAGCTGGGATTACAGGTGTACATTACCACATCTGGCTAATCTTTGTATTTTTAGGGTTTTACCATGTTAGCCAGGCTGGTCTTAAACTCCTGACCTCAAATGATCTGCCTGTCTTGGCCTCCTGAAGTGCTGGGATTACAGGAGTGAGCCACCCTGTCTGGCCCATTCTATCTTTAATAAAACTCTACATTTTGAACATGTATTTTTGTTTTCAACTTTTAAATAAAAGTTTGCTTTGTATTAATTTCAGACTTACGAAAAGTTGTAAAACTAATACAAAAATTCTTATATACCCTTCATCTAGCTTCCTCAGATGTTAACATCGTAACTACAGTACAATTATTGAACTCAGAAAATTAACACTGAACATGTATTATTTACATCAAAAATTAATAAAGAAATGTGGAAAAAGCTCCCCTGTTTACCAACTCTATTTATAAATTCGTCTGCCTAGCTTTCAGTGCCCTCTGCAATCTGACCTTACCACACTGAGCCAAAGGAGGACTCTGTGTGCTAGAAGAAAGAGCCAGCCTCTGGAACAGACCTGAGTTGTGTCCTGCTCTGCATACTAGTGTATAGACGGGAGGCACCTTCATTAGCTTCAAAGCAGCAAACTTTATTTTTTTTTGGAGATGGAGTCTCGCTTTGTTGCCCAGGCTGGAGTGCAGTGGCATGATCTCAGCTCACTGCAACCTCCACCTGCTGGGTTCAGGCAATTCTCCTGCCTCAACCTCCCAAGTAGCTGGAACTATAGGTGCACGCCACCATGTCTGGCTGATGTTTGTAATTTTTGTAGAGACAGGGCTTCATTATATTGGCTAGGCTGGTCTCAAACTCCTGGCTTCAAGTGATCAACCTGCCTCAGCCTCCCAATTTTTTCCACCCCCAAATAGAGACAGGGATCTTGCTATGTTGCCCAGGCTGGTATCAAACTCCTGGCCTCAAGTGATCCTCCCACCTCAGCCTCCCAAAGTGCTGGAATTATAGGTGTGAGTCACCATACCTGGCCACAATCCCTTACTTTCTGCCTTCATGCAAAATCTCTTCCATTTGTCAACCAAATTTAAGGGCCACCTCTACCAAACTGAAGTGGAAAAAGCCGGGAGTCTAACAGATTCCCAGGAAAAAAAAATGGTGGGGGAGTGAAATTGTACTTACTGGGCTTAACAGACTCCAAAGGGACAAACACTTGAGCCAGAGGTGTATTCTGTGAAGATGGGGGAAGGAGCCAACGGGCCAGCCTCCCAGGACCAACCTGGAGAGGACTTAGTACCTGGTGGCACTTCCTTGGGGGATACTTTTCTGTGAAACATAATTCCTACAAAGAAATAAAAAATATCAAAGACTAGCAAAAATTGTAGCAATTTCTTGGAATTTGGGTTAGGCTTACTAAAGAACAAGGAAAAAAATAGCACACACACACAGATGTTATATGACTTTTGTCAAGTAATCAAACTCGTACCTCAGCTTCCTCATCTGTTAAATGGGAGTAAAAGAAGTAATTTACCTCCTCGGGCTGTTATAAGAATCAAATGAGATGATGTATGAAAGGCACTTAGAGGTCACATGCGGTGGCTCATGCCTGTAATCCCAGCACTTTGGGAGGCTGAGGCAGGTGGATCATTTGAGGTCAGGAGTTCAAGACCAGCCTGGCCACCACCGTGAAACCTGTCTCTTTATAAAAAGTACACACACACAAAAAAAGAAAATTAGCTGGGTAGTTGTGGTGCGCACCTGTAATCCCAGCTACTCAGGAGGCTGAGGCAGGAGAATCACTTGAACCCAGGAGGTGGAGGTTTCAGTGAGCCGAGATTATGCCACTGTACTCTAGGCTGGGCAAGAGAGCGAGACTCCATCTCAAAAAAAAAAAAAAAAGAAAAAAGAAAAGCTCTTAAAGTGTCCACACATAATAAAAACTCAATAAACTAGTGCCTTTGTTATAAAGGTTGTTCATGTTGCACCCGTTGGGCAGTCTCTGACAACCTCAGTCAGGTTGTTTTCCAGGTGTGATCACAGAGGGACATGAGCCAGGCAGATGATACACAAATTACACCAGCTACTGTGCACTTCATGATTTTGTCCATTTGGTACACAAACTGAAAACATTTTTGAAAACTAAAGTCGTGAAAAGAAAAAACCCATCCTGTCCAAGTGGCTGAAAAAATGACTGTAAGAACTAACCTCTGGGTGGCAAATGGGAATGAACTCCTGGCACATGCCACTCCTGCCAGAGCCTGGTGGCTTCTATCAGAAACACGGGCATTTCAGGCTATCTGGGTGAAGATAAACTGTACTCTTCCAGAGGCAAAGGGACAGGATCTATGAAAATGTTTTTACATTCACACGGTAGAGAACCTCTCCTTTCAGGGATCTATACTATAAGGCACTCCCCCCAAGCACCTCCAAACTGGAAATTATGTAAATGTCCACAAAAGGGAAATAATCAAATACATCCATGCAATGAATTATAATGTAGCTATTAAGACCAAGGCATAATATTTATAGAAACTGATATGGAAATGCATCACAGATGTAATCTGATATGAAAAGGTCATGCTGGAGTGCAGTTTGTAAATTAAGATCCTGTTTGTGTAATAAGCCACAGGAATGTACCACTACATGTATAGAAAAAAAGCAACGAAGGAACATTCAACATTGTTTTTAGGGGGTGGTACTTTTGCACTTTGTTGTGTATTTCTCTATGGATCAAATTTTGCTTAACTTCACTTATATGGTTATTAGAAGGGAAAAACAAAACAAACAGCAAAAACCTCATGTTCTACTACTCCCAGCCCTTAAATAACCCCCTTTTCAGATATCTTGGCCAAAGCAAGTATTTTCCTATGACTTAGGAAAGGGAGTAAAATGAGTAAAGGGAAGCAGCATATTAAACTTTTTTTGAGGCCGGGCACAGTGGCTCACGCCTGCAATACCAGCACTTTGGGAGGCTGAGGCGGGTGGATCACGAGGTCAGGAGATCGAGACCATCCTGGCCAACATGGTGAAACCCCACCTCTACAAAAAATACAAAAATTCACAAGGCGTGTTAGCTTATGCCTGTAGTCCCAGCTACTCAGGAGGCTGAGGCAGGAGAATCACTTGAACCCACGAGGCGGAGGCTGCAGTGAGCCAAGATTGCGCCACAGTGCTCCAGCCTGGGCAACAAAGTGAGACCCTGTCTCAAAATAAGTTTTGTGTTTTTTTGAGACAGCCTGGACAGCAGAAAAAAGTTTTGTTTTTTTTCACTCTGTTGTGCAGGCTAGAATGCAGTGGCATGGTAATGGCTCACTGTAGCCTCGACTTTCCAGGCTCAAGTGATCCTCCCACCTCAGCCTCCCGAGCAGCTGGGACTACAGGCATAAGCTACCACACCTTGCCAGTTTTTGTATTTTTTGCAGAGATGGGGTTTTGCCATATCACCCAGCTGATCTTGAACTCCTGGGCTCAAGCAAACCACCTGCCTTGGCCTCCCAAAGTTCTGGGATTACAGGTATGATATGGCTTGGCTGTGTCCCCACTCAAATCTCACCTTGAATTGTAGCACCCATAATTCCCACATGTTGTGGATCCAGTGGGAGATAACTGAATCATGGAGCCAGTTTCCCCCATACTGTTTTCATGGTAGTGAGTAAGTCTCATGAGATCTGATGGCTTTATAAGGGGAAATCCTTTTTCGTTTGGCTCTCATTCTCTCTTTGTCTGCCACCACATAAGACATGCCTTTAGGCCAGGCATGGTGACTCACGCCTCTAATCCTAGCACTTTGGGAGGCCGCAGTGGGCAGATCACAAGGTCAGGAGATCGAAACCAGCCTGGCTAACACAGTAAAACCCTGTCCCTACTAAAAAAAATACAAAAAATTAGCTGGACGTGGTGGCATGCGCCTGTAATCCCAGCAACTCAAGAGGCTGAGGCAGGAGAATCGCTTGAACCCAGGGGACGAAGGTTGCAGTGAGCCGAGATCATGCCACTGCACTCTAGCCTGGGTGACAGAGTGAGACTCAGTCTCAAAAACACAAAAAGAAAAAAGAAAAGGAAAAAAAAAAGAAAGCTGTTTCTCCAGGGCAAGGTCTCAGCTGTCTTAGAGCACCATTCTCTGGCCCTTGTCCCATGAGAAGGAACTGCACTCAGGAGCCACACTCTCCCACTCCCCTTGCCCGTAAAACTCACAGAGGGCCCGGAGCCGGCTGTGGAGAGAGGACGTCCAGCAAATTCCTGTCTGCAGAAGGGTTCTGAATGCCACCGCCTGGCAGCATGCTGGCAGAGGGATTCCTCTTTTCCTCACAGCAATTCTGACCAGCAACCTGTCAAACCAGGAATGGCTAAAGTAAGGCCAGGGTATGCAAGACCATCAGCCACAGTAAAACCATGGCAGAGTTCTCCTGAGTCCACCCAAGGTGCTGTGGCCTAGGCTGGTGACATCTCCTAAGGCAAAAGGGGAAAGAAAAGGGCAAGATCACATGCGACTCCTGGACAGACCTTCGGGAAGCAGGAGCCTGGTGCAACCTGTCTCCCCCAGGGGTACCAGCCAAAGAACATGGATGAGAAAGAGGCTTCGGACCTCCAAGGTCATGATCCCACTGGGACAGTACAGGAGCACCTCTCTGCCCACCAGGCAGTGCTGCCTTACAAGGGCAGGTTTGAGACCTTCCCCTTCTCTCTTCGGGCCCTGGGAAGGGCGTCCTTACCATGCCTGTAACAGGAGCATCACTGATTCCTGTAAGAAAGCAGCAGAGTGAGATGCACAACAGTAACTCCACCTGCTTCAAGACGGAGCACGATACCACAACCACCCTTTCTAGGATAACCAGAAAGTCTAGACAAATAAGCAACTTACTGAAGATTACGTGACTCATCAATGGCAAATCTGTGACTAATATGCAAGGAGGACCCTCTGAACTGCCCAGAACACCTTATTCCCTTGGCAGGAGGCATGTGCTCCCTGAGAAAACCAACTCACTCCCCCCTATCCAGAACCACCTGATTCCCTCGGCAGCAGACATGTGCTCTCTGAGGGAACCAGTTCACTCCCCTACTCACAACCATCCCTGCTCCCACAGCAGCAGGCACGTGCTCCCTGACAGCTCACTCCCCCACTACTCAGAACCATCCTAATTCTCTCAGCAGCAGGCAAGTGCTCCCCAGGGAGACCAGCTCACTCTCTTACTCACACCCATCCTGTGCCTGCCCCCACAAGCGCCCGCCCTCACCCAAGGCTGCCAGGTCCTGATGAAGCAAAGATGGCGCCTCAGTCCCCGCCTGTGCAGGTCCACTGTCCACCTCCAAGTCAATCAAGGGGCAGGTCTTCATGCAGCCTGCTGGATTCTGAAAGACTAAAAAGCCCAGGGTTAGGAGAGAGAAGTCAGTTGGACATGAGAGCAAAGTCTCCACCTAAATCCCGTCAGCTTCCCTTAGGCCGCCTCCTCATCAAATGGTAACACCCTCCCTGCCCCTCCAAGAACCTTCCACGCAGCTGGAGTGTCTTGATACACAAGATTAGCTGGCATCTGGGACAAGAGGGAGACAAGGCCTGCCTTCCTATCCCAGGGATCACAGGCCCTCCTGCAGGGGTCCCATCACCTGAAAGGAGAGCAGACTTGGCCTTCTCCAGCTCAGGCCATGCCAAGGCTTCTGACCACAGCTGATCAGAATCACCTGCAGCGCTTGAAAGACACAGATCTCCAGGCCCAGCTCCAAGCAGTCTTGATTCAGAAGGTCCAAGCCAGGGACCTAAGCAGTGGCATTTCAACCAGTGCTCTAGGTGATTATGAGACAGCTGGCCTGGCACTAGGAACCACTGAGGAAGACCATTTCTTTTGTCTCCAGCTCCTGTATGCAACCACTTGTGAGATTTCAAACCCAGGCACAGCTTAGACATCTGCTTCGGTGTGTAGTCAAAGCTGGGGTCTAGCCTGGCAGCCAGCTCGTGACGGTTCGTGTGGCTGAGCATGGCGACATGAAACCCACTTACACAGAAATGGGACCAAAGGGTGAGTTCTCTTATTTCTATTCCTTAACCCAGAATATGCATAGGACCCACTTCTTTTCTGGGAATTGCAGGCTGCCTCAACGCAGAAGGCAAAGAGAGGCTTTCAAACATACCTCTGGAGACAGGGATGTCTCCCATTGAGCCGGTCACTGTGTTTCCAAAGGTGACCCGGCCCTCCATCACCTGTTTGTACAGCAGAACTCCTTGGGTGAGGAGGTCATTTGCCTGGAGAATTTCCGCTGAAGAATGAGAGAAGAATCAGAAAACCCTGGTTTGGCGACCAACAATCTCAGTCCCATCTTTTTTTTTTTTTTTTGAGACAGAGTCTTGCTTTGTCACCCAGGCTGGAGTACAGTGGCACGATTTCAGCTCACTGCAACCTCCACTTCCCGAGTACAGAGATTCTCCTGTCTCAGCCTCCCAAGTAGCTGGGACTACAGGCGCATGCCACCATGCCTGGCCAATTTTTTGTATTTTTAGTAGAGACGGGGTTTCACCATGTTAGCCAGGTTGTTCTCAATCTCTTGACGTTGTGATCTACCCGCCTTGGCCTCCCAAAGTGCTGGGATTACAGGCGTGAGCCACTGCGCCTGGCCAATCTTAGTCCTTTCTAAGCTTTTCCATAAAACAACCTTCATATGGCTCAACTACGTTCAGTTTATCCAAACCTCCTGCCCCCAAATCGTGTCATCGGACCCTATCAGGCCCAGTCACTTAACCTCTGATTCCTAATATGTTAGTCCTCAATGCAAAAGAAGCAAATCTATTCACCTTCCACATCTGTACTGTCCAGAGTAATGACCAGCAGTAAGCACTTAAATTAAGGTCCTTTCAATGACAAACTTTTAACTTTAACTCAGAACCTGAAGCTGTTTTGTCACTGTGGATACAAATATTAAAAGGATCCCTTAGTATTTAATGCGGTTAAAGTGGGTTGTTTTTTTTTTTTAAGACAGAGCAGTTGGGACTAGAGGTGCATGCCACCACAGCGAGATAACCATGGGCCTCCTGAACACCATCTACATTCTGGACTGCCACAGCCCCTCCAACCCTCAAGCTCTTGATCCACCGGCTATAAAAAGAAATATTGGCCAGGGGTGGTGGCTCACCCCTGTAATCCCAGCACTTTGGGAGGCTGAGGCGGGCAGATCACCTGAGGTCAGGAGTTCGAGACAAGCCTGGCCAACATGGTAAAACCCAATCTCTACTAAATACAAAAAATTAGCCAGGCATGGTGGCAGGCACCTGTAATCCCACCTACTTGGGAGACTGAGGTGGGAGAACTGCTTGAACCCGTGAGACAGAGGTTGCAGTGAGCCGAGATTGCGCCATTTCACTCCAGCCTGGGCAATAAGAGCGAAACTCTCTCTCAAAAAAAAAGAAGTATCAGAAACAAAAATATTAACAGCATCATGGGGGATGCCATGAGCAAAACTGAGACCGACAGAACTCTCAATTCAGAGGCCTATTTTTCACGCAAGAAAAAAAGCAGCGTGTGGTGGTCTGTAATCCCAGCACTTTGAGAGGCCAAGCAGGCAAATCACTTGAGCCCAGGAGTTTGAGACCAGCCTGGGCAACATGGCAAAACTCTGTCTCTACTAAAAATACAAAAATTAGCCAGGTATGGTGGTGTGCAACTGAAGTCTCAGCTACTCAGGAGGCTGAGGCAGGAGAATTGCTTAAACCCAGGAGGTGGAGGTGCAGTGAGCCAAGATCACGCCACTGCAATCCATCCTGAGCAGCAGAATGAGATGGTCTCAAAAAAAAAAAAGGACTGCAAAGGGCATGCACATGCTATCCATTAAGAGACTGAAGAAATATAAACCAAAGTATGGCTTTTGAGTCTAATTTATTATTTTTTTTAAGTTAGCAAGAGATGATTAAGGAAAAATGATATCAGAGAAATCTGAACACTGACTGAATCTTTGATTACTGTGAAATGTCTAGAGGCTGGGCACAATGGCTCACACCTGTAATCCCAGCACTTTGGGAGGCCGAGGGGGGGCAGATCACTAGAGGCCAGGAGTTCCAGACCAGCCTGGCCAACATGGTGAAACCCCATCTCTATAAAAGTACAAAAAGCAGCCAGGCATGATGGGGTGCCTGTAATCCCAGCTACTTGGGAGGCTGAGGCAGGAGAATAGCTTGAATTGGGAGGTGGAGTTTGCACTGAGCCGAGATTGCATCACTGCACTCTAGCCTAGGCAACAGAGGAGACTCCATCTCAAAAAAAAAAAAAAAAAAAAAGAAAGAAAAAGAAATGTCTAGAACTTGCTAGAGAATGGGTAGGTACAAAGAGACGTACAGATGAAACAAGATTTAAAAAATCAACTATGAGCTGGTGTTAATTATTAAAGATGAGTAAAGAATACATAGGATTTATTCTGCTACTCCCCCTCTCATGTTTTGATATTTTTCATAATAAAGAGTTAAAATAATTTTTTAATACTTGTGGACAATTCTCCACTATCCCTACGGATGACCCTTCCCTTCCACTTCCCATCAGCCTGGCTTTCTCAGGTGACCCACCTGGCCCCGGAAGGTACAAAAGTTAGTGATCCCTTTGAGATACCACCCCAGCTGTTTCTCTGGCCTGCGATTGGTCAGCTTTCCTGAAGCCTCAAGTGGGACTTTTCTTCTACTTCTTGCACCCCAATCTCCATGGTCAATTTCCACCCCTTTTCAGGCTTTAAACCTGCTGCTGCTTTTTGTTTTTGTTTTTTTGAGATGGAGTTTTTGCTCTGTCACTCAGGCTGGAGTGATCTTGGCTCATTGCAATCTCTGCCTCCTGGGTTCAAGTGATGATTCTCTTGCCTCAGCCTCCCACATAGCTGGGATTAGAGGCACACCAACACCACGCCCGGCTAATTTTTGTGTTTTTAGTAGAGGCGGGGTTTCACCATGTCAATCAGGCTGGTCTCGAACTTCTAAGCTCAGGTGATCCACCCACCCTGGCCTCCTCAAGTGCTGGGATTACAGGCATGAGCCACCATATTCAGCCTTTGCTGCTGATTTCTCTTTTTTTTTTATTTATTTATTTTTGACACAGTCTTACTCTGTCGCCCAGGCTAGAGTGCAGTGGCACCTCAGCTCACCGCAACCTCCGCCTCCTGGAATCAAGCAATTCTCCTGCCTCAGCCTCCCAGTAGCTGGTATTATAGGTGCCCACCACCGCACCTGGCTAATTTTTGTATTTTTGGTAGAGACTAAGTTTCACCATGTTGGTCTGGCTGGTCTCGAACTTCTGACCTCATGATCTGCCTGCCTTGGCCTCCCAAAGTGCTGGGATTACAGGCATGAGCCACTGTGCCTGGCCTTCTGCTGATTTCTTACTGAAGCCTGGATCCTGCTGGATGTCAGCTGTGAAGCAACTCAGGCCACACCCTCCCCAAGCCCAAGCTCCACACAACCTGAAGTCCACTCTGTCTTGCTCCTGGCTCAGCAGCATGACAGGAGGGACGAGTCTGTCTTGCACCTGGATTGCTAGCTATACCCAGGAAAAGAAAACTTACCGAGTGCATCATCGTCATCAGTGGTGTCACTTGCCAGCCGGAACAGGGTGGGCCTCAGCTTTTCACACCTCTCATATACAACCTGGAAGAGCAGAGCTTGGTTCATGACATATACCCAGGCATCCCACCATGCCCTGCTCCAGGGCCCCAGGCGCCTCTGATCAAGTAGGTGGCAGAGTCTGGGGCTTCAGGAGGCCTCCTGTTGGTCCTGACTTTGAGACTGCAGGTTTGAAGTAAAATGGCAGAGTTTCAGAAAAAGTTTGGGCTACAAGTGTATGATTTTTGAAAATAAAAGAATCTGACCAGGCACGGTGGCTCACACCTGTAATCCCAGCACTTTGGGAGGCCAGTGAGGTCAGGAGTTCAAGACCAGCCTGGCCAACATGGTGAAACCCTGTCTCTACTAAAAATACAAAAATTATCTGGGAGTGCTGGCGTGCGCCTGTAATCCCAGCTACTCATAGGCTGAGGCAGGAGAATTGCTTGAGCCTGGGAGACTGCACTCCAGCCTGGATGACAGAACGAGACTGTTTCAAAAAAAAAAAAAAAAAAAACCCAAAACCTTATTTGCCACATTTTCCAAAGTCAGCTTTCTCCCATGTACAGGTAACACATATTGTTTTCTATGGCATCTCTCCTGTTTCTTAGCTGGCTGTCATCCAGGGTTGGGGAGAATTGGTGTTGTCTAAAAGCCTAACACGCTGACCTTCTAGAGGGACTGTGGTACAATCACTCCCTGGGAGATGGGCTTTGGGATCCCTTCCTGGCCTGAGCCCAGCAACCCTCTGAGCACTGACCCCTCTACCCACAGAGGAAGGTCAGCATGATTTTCACCCTAACTCTGTCCAATCCCAATCATAGCTGACTGTGCCAGAGACAGATACATGTGCCAAGCTGGCCAGAGATTTTTCTCTTAGGAATTTGGAAAGACACTAGTTTATTTCTGCTAATTTTGTGAAGTGGAAGGACAAGTAAATAAAGGAGTTGTGTGAGGGCTGGCTCTCCTTGCAGAGAAACATAAAAAGAAACATAAAAAACTGGAATGCAGAGAGAGATGGCCGAAACAGACCTGCAGAAGGAGGTGGAGAACAGAGCTCCAAGGGAGACCAGGAGCATGGCTGCCTAGGACCTGGAACAAATAGGCTGTGCTTTCTTAGATATGACAACAAAAGCACCAGCAAGACATTTTTGAAAAAGAGAAGGCCAGGAGCGGTGGCAATTTGGGAGGCCAAGGCAGGCGGATCACCTGAGGTCAAGAGTTTGAGACCAGCCTGGCCAACATGGTGAAACCCTGTCTCTACTAAAAATACAAAAAAAATTAGCTGGGCATGGTGACAGGCATCTGCAATCCCAGCTATTTGGGAGGCTGAGGCAGGAGAATCTCTTGAACTTGGGAGGCAGAGACTGCAGTGAGCCATGATCACGCCACTGCACTCCAGCCTGGGCAACACAGTGAGACCCTGTCTCAAAAAAACAAAACAAACTTTATTGCTTCAAAACATGCTATCAAAATAGTGAGAATGGAGAAAACTGTCTGATAAGGAACTTGTATCCAGAATATATAAAAATCACTTGTAACTCAAAAATAAAAAGACAATCCAAAAGATGGGCAACGGGTTTGCACAGACAGGTCTTCTAGGGCTGCCAATAAGCATAGGAAATAAGTAAGTCATCAAGAAACAGAAAGTTACAATGAGACAGCACTTCACAACTTCCAGGAGGGCTCCAACCAAAAAGACAACAGCAAATGCTGGCATGACGCAGAGAACTAGAAATGATACATTGTGGCTGGGAATGTAAAACGGCACAGCCACTTTGGAAAACAGGCAGTTCCTCAAAATGTTAAATACTGAGTTGCCCCACGATCCAGCAATTCCATTTCTAGGTATGTACCCAAGAGAATTTAAAACTTATGTTCACAAAAAAACTTGGATAAAGTTCAAAGACATTATTCCTAGTAAATAATTCAAAGGCATTATTTGTAATAGCCAAAAAGCAGGAACAACCCAAATGCCCATCAGCTGATAAATGGAGAAACAAAAGGTGGCACAGACACACAATGGAACGCTATTCAGCCATGAAAAGGAATGGAGCAGTGACACATGCTACCCGATAGATGCACCTGCAAACATTAGGCTACGTAAAGGAGCCAGACACGAAAGCCCACGTATTGTGTAACTGCACTTGGACGAAGCATCCAAATAGGCAAATCCAGAGAGACAGAAAGTAGATTCGTGGTTGCCAGGAACTAGGGGAAAGGGTAGTTCGGGAAAGGGGGAATGACTGTTAATGGGTACAAGGTTCTTTTTAGGGGTGATTAAGATATTCTGTAACTAGGTAGGTGTGATAGTTGCTTTTATGGTATATTAATTATCTCAATAAGAATGCTATATAAAAGCTAAGATCTCAAGATGTAGAGAAGCTAGAACTCTCATATGCTACTGTTAGGATTATAAATGGTGCATAAGCTGGAAGATAGCTGAGCCACTTTGTTTCCTAACAAGTTAAAAATATACTTAACATATGACCTAGTAATCCCAGACATTTACCCACAAGAAATGAAAATATATGTTCACACAAAATCCTGTACACAACTGTTTCTAGCCGCGTGATTCATAACCACCCAAAGCTGGAAACAGGCCAAGGTCCATCAATAGGTGCACACTGTGGTACATCCAGGCGACAGGACAGTACTCAGCAATAAGAAGAAACAAACTACTGCTATACACAGCAATGTGAATGGCTCTCCAGTGAGACTGAGAAACCAGACAAAAATAAAGAGGGCTATGTACGGCATCATTCCATTTATACAAGAGTCTGGAAGTTGTCAGCCAATCAGAACAAAAAGCAAATTAGCAGCTGCTTGGGGCTGGGGAAGCAGGGGGAGAGAGGAAGGGAGGACAAAGCAGCATAAGGACATTTTGGGAGGCGTCAGATATGTTTGCCATCTTGACTCTGAGATGGCTTCATGGATGCATACAGGTGAAAGCATTTCAAACCTACTTTAGTGAACAGGTGCAGCCCCCTGTGTTACACCTGAAGATTACCTGCAGGGCCTCCTGGTCGGGCGGGGCCTGCCCTGGCCTGCGGTACATGCTCAGCATCTCCTGTAGTACCTTCACATGGCTTCGCACTTCCTCCACTGCACTGACCCTCTTGGACACCTTCTCCGATTTTTCTTGCTCCTTTTGAGAAGAGGAGGATGGGAGTGAGGGAGCAGAAACCCTGGTGGAAGCCTCAACAAGGGATGGGGAAAGGGTCACTACTGAGAGAGCTCACTCAGGGAAATCGCAGGATGTTAAGTGCATGGGAGTGCTCACACAGTGGGTGAAAAAATACTCAAAACCCAGAATTCCTGGGGAAGAAAATGCACTTTGAGGCCTGGTGACCGTGACCTCCTCCTTTATGCCATCAGCCTCAAGCCTTCTGAAAAGGAGATTTCTAAACCTGGACTTTATCTGTACCAATACCTGTTGCTGGGACTGAAGCTGGTGTCTAGGAAATGCTTTGAGCAGCATGGACGAAGGCAGCTGAGAAGTGCGGCAGTGGGATTTCTGCTTCTAATCACCACCTTGCTGCTCTCGAGGAGCCTACAGCTGTTCCCCAGGGTTCAGGGCTATCTAGGAGCCACTCTTTCTCCCAGGCAACTCTTCCTCCACCCCTCAAAGACAGGCTCATACACGCTGTCCTTCAGCCTCTATCAAATGCTGCTTCTACTGAACCAACTGGAACAATGCCCACCTCCTTGACCAAATTCTTGATCAACTGGTTTGCAGCCTGAAGGTCCTCGGGGTGGTTGCTTTTCAGAAGCCTTGTCAGAAGCTGGAGAGAGTAAACAGGAAGAGTAGATGAGACCATAACTCCCTCAGGCCCAGAGCAGACACAGCAGCAATAGAAGAGTTAACACTAACAACAACGCACACATTTTACACACACTGTCTCATCAAATGGTCCCAAGGACACTATGATGCAGGCACTCTGACTGTCCCAACACGCCACTGGTTTTCAATGGAGTAGGGGGCTGGGGGCATTACTTTTCCCAGGATACATCTGGCCAAGTCTAGAGAAATTTGGTTGTCACAACTGGAGAGGGGGGTGCTACTGGCAGCTGGTGGGTAGAGTCAAGAATGCTGTGTACACTCTACAGTGCACAAGACGGTCCCCAACAACAAGAGAATTCTATGGCGTAAAAGGGCACTGGGTCTATAGTTGCCCTGGTCCGTGTGCTCTATGACAGGATAGACCCTGGTGATCTTGTTCATCCCTTCATTTCCAACGCCTAACAGGATGCCTGGTACAGAGAAGTCACTCAATCTTCGTGGGACAGATGGCAGGAAAAGTGGGGGATAATGAGGGCTGGTGATACAGGATTCTTTCTCAGAAGTCACACCACACCTCCTCCCTAGCTCCTCCCACCCTCTGCACACCTAAGGCACCAAGCAGGAGGACAGTCAGGGGAGAAAGGTAGCCAAGAACCTAGACTGGCCTTGCTCGTTCCAACAACAGGGACCTGATGGCCACAGAGTTATCTAGGCCCAACAAGTAGGTACAGAGAGAGGCTACAGTTGGCAGGCAGAGCATACCACACAGAAATGAGCACGCAGTGCGTGGCCTTCTGACGCTCCATCAATTAGACCTTGCAACTGACCAAGAACAGTCACGACCAAAAGCACTGCCAGCACTAGGCCAAAGGGCTCCCCCACTCACAGGCACCACAGAGTTATCCCTGGATCTTAGCCACCTTCCCTTCCTCTTCTTGTCCCTCTAGATACTGATGTCCAAGGGACAACGATTTTGGGAGTTCATAGTGGATGGAAATGGATAGGGTCGGGCTCCCTGGCACTGAGAGAGAGCTGAACCAACACAGAGCAGCCAGTCTTTCCACCGTTCCCACCCCAACACCACACCCACACAGGACATGATCCATCACCCCACACTCCCCAGGGGCTATCCTTTTGCACCTTTTTTTCCCAAGGAAGGCTGTGCAGATAAGGGAGAGGACACAAAGAACCCAGCACCTTATTGGTCGACTTATCGGTGAAGAAAGCACCCAAACCTTCTGCTACCTCACACCTAAGAGCCTGTCTGGAGAGGAGAACCCACGTAACCTGCCCCACTCCATACTCTGATTCAAGCATCAAAGGGTATTTAGTGGACAGTCCCTAAGAGAAAAGGTCTCATCAGACACCATATAGGTCAGGTTCCTTACCTTGGACTTTTCTTCATCAGCATCAAAGATAGAGCTCTTGGGCCAGGGAGATGGTGGGGGTAAGATTTTATCCACTGGTAGTTTAGGGTCTTGTTTTATAATTCCTAAAAATGCAATTTACGAAGTTGACACTGAAATGAGGATCCAGTAACTTGAGTCAGAATCCAGTATAAAGTCCGGATATGCCGGTTCCTGATACCATGCTAGGGAAGCACAGTCAACAGCCTTCAAAGACAACACCCAATGTATGAATCAAGTTTTGCATCATCTCTTAGGAGAATCCAAGGGACCACCACAGCAGCCGGACATCAGAGCCAACTATGTCAGAGAAGAGCCAGTCCTGAAGGCCTGCAGTCTGTGGGCCTTATGCGATAAAAACATGGATCAGTTGGCCGGGCGTGGTGGCTCACGCCTGTAATCCAAGCACTTTGGAGGCCAAGGCAGGTGGATCACCTGAGGTCAGGAGTTCAAGACCAGCCTGACCAAAATGGTGAAACACCATCTTTTTTTAAAGAAAAATATTAAAAAAAAAGAAAAAAAAAAAACATGGATCAGTTTATCCGGCTACATAAGCACCCAGGGATCAAGTTTCTTTCTGAAGCGTCCCTGACAAAGCTCCTAAAAATGCTTAGTACATGTGACAGGGAACAACGGTACATCCTGAACCTGGGTTCCTTCTTTTAAGAGCCCAATATAAAAAGGAATCCAGAGTGCCATCTTCCAAACAGGACACACAAAGGTGGGAACTATCACCCCCACCGTGACAACAACAAAACACTGGAAATTGTGCAAATTCGCAAAATTTTTGTTGTTTTTGAGACAGATTATTGCTCTGTTTCCCAGGCTAGAGTGTAGTGGTGTGATCACAGCTCACCACAGCCTTAAACTCCTGGCTCAAGCGATCCTTCCACCTTGGCCCCCAAGTACCTGGGGACTACAGGTGGGTACCACCACACCCAGCTAATTTTTTAAAAATTGTTTTTGTGGAGATGGGGTCTTGCTATGTTGCCCAGGCTAGTCTCAAACTCCTGGCCTCAAGTGATTCTCCCACCTCAGACTCCTGCAGTGCTGGGATCACAGGCGTGAGCCACCATGCCCAGCCTACAAATTCCCTGAATCCATCAGAGAGCTCAGATCATGGGGCAACAACCAAGTAACCTGAAATCTAAGGAAAAAAACAACCTCCAAGGACTGATAAGAGGCAATACCAACAGCAACTAAGCTAGAATTATTTAAAAATTGTTTACAAGCCAGTATGAGTTACCAAGAGAATACAAAATTTCTGGAGGCTGCAACAAAAAGCAAATAACTCTTTTCCAGAGGCTCACAAAAACAGTGGGAAGGCCTGAAGGCAGGGTTAGGGGGAGAAGAGTAAGACACCTTGCAGCTCTGAGGGCACTGGTGGAAGCCCACTGCAGCTAGAGAAAAAATAGGGGAGAAAAACAAATCCCGGAACCCTTGGGAGAGGAGCAGGAATTACGTCCTGGGTCCGGATCTACACTGGGGTGAGGAAGGATCACAAACAGATCCTACCAAGACCCAGGACGTAGTGCCTGCCCACGAACGAGGCTGAATCAGAACAGAGACTGGCCCTGCCCACCACCCCATTCCTCTGAATGACAAGGGACAGCTGTCTACTGCTACGAGGGGCAAGAACAAAGAGAAAGGCCCTCTCTGAGGTGCAGAGGAAAGTGAACACCTACAGCTGAGAGAACAGATACTGAAGAAAACGAAAACTAGCCCCCAGCCTAAACACAGGGTAACACTAGAGGAATCTCCAGTCTGATATAATAACTAAAGCAACAACAAATCTCACACCCAGCTGAAATTCTGCCTACCAGAAGGAAAGCTCCACCAATTCCAGGGATTAAAAACTCCTTACTTCACTGATGGATATGCTAATTACCCTGATTTGATCACAACACATTGTATGCATGTACCAAAATATCACATAGTACTCCAATAAATGTGTACAAGTATCTGTTAAAAATAAATCCAGCCAAGTGCAGTGGCTCACGCCTGTAATCCCAGCACTTTGGGAGGCCGAGGCAGGCAGATCATTTGAGGTCAGGAGTTTGAGACCAGCCTGAGCAACATGGTAAAACCCCATCTCTACTAAAAATACAAAAAATTAGCCAGGCATGGTGACAGGTACCTGTAACCCCAGCTACCCCGGAGGCTGAGGCACAAGAATCACTTGAATCTAGGAGGCAGAGGTTGCAGTGAATGGAGATCGCGCCCACTGCACTCCAGCATGGGCGACAGAGTGAGAGTCTGTCTCAAAAAATAAAATAAATCCACTAAATGATTATTGAAAGATCTTTTGTAACTATAAAGTATTATATGTCTGCACATTGTTACTTTTATCACAATAGTATTTTTAAAACTCTGGTTCATATGTAGCATTATATCTGTACTTCATAATAAGATGCCATTATTTCAGAAAAAGAGATTAAAGATGGGCATGGTGGCTCACACCCAGGAGGCTGAAGTGGAAGGATCATTTGAGCCCACGAGTTCAAGACCAGCGTGGGCAACATTGCAAGACCTTGTCTCTATAAAAAATAAAAATATTTGGTGTAAGAGATCCAAAGAGAGAGATAGAGAGGGAGAGAGAGAGAGAGAGAGAGAGAGAGAGAGAGAGAGAGAGATGTGTGTGTGTGTGTGTGTGTGTATATTGGGGTGGGGGTGGGAGGAGAATAATAAATAAATAAATTAGCTGGGTATGGTGGCACACGCCTGTATTCCCAGCTACTCGGGAGGCTGAGGCAGGAGAATGGCTGGAGGCCAGAGGTCAAGGCTGCAGTGAGCCATGACTGTACCACTGTGCTCCAGCTTAGGTGACAGGGCAACGCCTTGTCTCAAGAAAAAAAAAAAGAAAGAAAAAAGAAGGCCGGGCACAGGCACAGTAGCTCACACTTGTAATCCCAAGGCAGGCGAATCACCTGAGGTCAGGAGTTCGAGATCAGCCTGGTCGACATGGTGAAATACTATCGCTACTAAAAATATAAAAATTAGCCAGGTGTAGTGGTGGATACCTGTAATTCCAGCTACTCAAGAGGCTGAGGCAGGAGAATCGCTTGAACCCAGGAGGCAGAGGTTGCAGTCAGCCAGCATTGAACCATTGCACTCCAGCCTGGGCAACAAGAGCGAAACTCTGTCTATTAAAAAATAAAATAAAATTTTAAAAAAGGTTAGTTTTTAAGCAAACAAGAATTTTAAAAGATAAATAAGGGCTTTAGTGACATAGGTAGCTTGTAGTTTGACCTTTCTCATGCGGTTATTTCCTGATTTCCAGGCAACAGGGAAAAGCCAGCCCTACATCATCTTTCAAGGTCTGTACTGTGGCTTTTAAAGATAAGTAGATAAAAGACTTATTGTGTAAAAAATAAAAAATCTAAACTCTAGCTCAGTATGGTCTCACACAAGAAGTCCAGCTTTCAACAAAAAATTATAAGCCAGACAAAAAAGCGAGAAGATGCAGGCCCAGTGACGAGAACTGTGACACAGTAGCGCAAGTCAGACCTTGTTTCTTCAGCATCTCATAGGCGTCTCGGATCTTCACGTCTTCAGGAAACCATACTGTCCAACTAAAGAGTATTTCAATGACTCTTCCTTTAACTTTTTCTGTTGCCCAGGACCCCAGGTACTGAAAGTAAAAAGGAAAGAGAATTCTAGAGCTGGAAGGGACTTGGGAGACCAACACTTTAACTAAAGAGGTAGCTTTTCAGGCAAAGAGAAATGAGCTCCCAGGTGTGGTATGAGTGTGAGGAGAGACTGAGGCCCCACTATCTGGTGCCCAGCCCCGGAGCCCTTCCTGGGATTCAAGGAACTGATCTCCACAATATTCACACTAAACCCCACATGAAGGGGTCTCGGTCAGAGCCTGTTCTACACCACTGGGGATAGTCATTTTTTTGCCTGGGACAAGAATACTAAAATTTGGTCTTTGTTTCTGTTCCTGGCACAGAACTTCAAGAATCCTTGGAATTTCCTGAGTCACAGGAGTGTCTTGTTATTCAAGAGGCACAATCTCAGGGAGCACTTGAGTTTTCACTAATGACTTACAGTGAGTGCTTAGAGAGTTTCAAGGGCTGGCCACTCCAGAGAGGTCAACCCTGTGATCACAGGGCAGAAACTTCCAGCCCCATCCCCTGACCCCGTGCCCCCCACATCCCTACCCACAGAGAAGGTAGAGGGGGGGTGGGGGGGGGTGTGAACTAGAGACTGAGTTCAACTATGTGGCCAGTGATTTGACCGATCATGCCTAGGTAATAAAACCTAGTGCTAGTTCAAGCCAGCAATGATGTGTAAAAAAAACAATAAAAACTCAGATGAAAACACTGAAACAAGGAAGCTCAGAGAGCCTCTCAGTGGAACCTATGTTGGGAGAACCGCAAGCTCAGAGTCCAGGAGTGGGCACAGCAGCTCTGTACCCTCTTGCCCCACCAAGACCTGGCCTATGTATTGCTTCCAGTTATATCCTTTATAATAAAACAGTGATGAAAGTACAGTGCTTTCCTGTGTACGTGAATCATTCTAGGGAATTATGGAAGCTGGGGCAGTGGTGGGGGCGGGGAGTCATGGGAACCCCTGAATCTGCAGCTGGGGGATGCAGAAGTGCAGCAGCTTGAGGACACATGACACTCATGGCTAGCAGCTGAAACAGGGGGTAGCCTAAGTAGCACTGAGCCCCCATCATGTGGGGTCCGGGGTAGCATGCAACTCTGGGTAGTATCAGAACTAAAATGAACTATAGGACCCACGGTGAATGTCAACATTGTTGTGGGGAACACAGCAAGGCAGGGTTCAATGTTGGTTACCTAACAGTGGCCAAGCTAACACAGGTGCCAGGAGGACAGGTATGGAGGACAAGGCAGGAGGTGACAGGAAACTTCAGGCCACCCCCTGGGATCTCTCACTGTCTCTGTCAAGGCTCTGTGCCTCCAAGCTGGAGTTCCTCATCTCCTCTAGGCCACATGTCTCGCGGGCCTTCTGAAAGGGGAAATGTGAAAATGCTAACAGCAAGGGGAAGCTGATGAGGACAGTCTCTTCCCAGAGCTTGGAGAGGGGTGCGCTTTCATAGGCAGGAGGGGGTTTTGTCCATGCATGGGCCTGCCTCTGGCCTGAGGAGGGCGCCAGGAGTTACGGTGGGCATAGGTGCGGCACAATGCGCAGAGCCAAGCCCAGGTACTCACCTTTGGGGACAACACTCTGATGAGCTCGTTCAGAAAACGGAATTTGGCCACCTCGCCATGAAACTTCTCCCCACAGTGGTTCATGCACATCTCCAGCACCTGCAGACACAGAACCCCCATGAGAAGGTGGAAAGCCAGTGGTCCCAGGCTCCCCTCCTGGCTGGTCACCACCTGATGGTGACCACGCGGAATCGTGGCTAACCCTGCCTCAAACCTATGAGGACACTGAGTTTTCATGAAGAGGATGTTTTCAGATCAAGAAAAAAATGCCCTCTGTTCAATCTTGCTCTAACTGCCTGGGGTTTATGCCCAGGAAACAGCTTAGTGGGGTATGTCAAACCCTGAGGTCACCCCACCTTTTAAGGAGACCCTTTGGGAGATGAAAGTCCACTCCTCTCCAGAGGCTGAAATCAGATATCTAGTGCCCAAGACCAGCCAGATGTCACCCACTGGTACTCAAGAAGCAAGCTGGGCCTGCAGACCCCTCCTCTGGTCCACACTGGGGCATTCAACACTGCAAATTAGTCACCAGCATCTAAACATCAAATATATACAAAGACCTAAACTAGCAACCCTGGGCCCACACTCATACCTGCCAACAGCCAGCGGGCCCTGTGCTAGAGCTGCCCTCTTCAGACAGGGCACATGAACTTGCCAGCCCTGGTTTAAAGGGCAGATGACAGTAAAACCTTCCTTTCCTTCTCCTACAGTAGACTCAATGCTGCCCTCAAGAAACAGATGAGAAAGATGAAAAAGAAAGATGGGGACCCTTGACCAGAAATCCCTCCTCCAAACTGCTGTGATGGTGAACCTTTCAGGGGACCTCCCTGCCCCAATGAAAAGGACCTGGGTGGAAGCAAAGTGTCTCTCAGCTCTCTCCAGCACCAGGACAGGAAAGCTTAGGCTACAAGGCAAGCCATACTCACCGTTAAGGCATAAAGAGCTTCCTTCTCTTGCGGAGACTGGATCTTGTGGGCCAGTAGCCAGGGCGCATGTGTGGGGCTACAGGGGAAACAAAAAGACCTAGACTCTGGGCAGGCAAGAAGAAACCAACCCAAGTGGCTGAGCATGCTCAGTAAAGCCACTTTTCTTCCAGGGGCTGGTGTCCCAAAGCAGAGGTGGAGTGTGTCTGATACAAAGCCCCACGAGGAGGCTCCAGAGAGGGCCACCTCCCACCCACACTGGTTGCACCTAAAACACCCAAAGTCCTCCTCTTGCCCAGGGCACACTGCCCTCCCCCTCAGCCAACCCCCAGCCCCCAAACTCTTAAGCTGCCAGTTCCAGCCCAGGCCCACACAGAGCCAGAGCAGCACAGGCCCTGTTTGTCTGTGATAAATGCCCAGGAAATGCTAGAGCAGAAAGTGCGATCAAACTTGGCTCAAACTGGCCAATATGCGGCACCACACAGATTAAACATCTGGATGGGCCGGGCACAGTGGGTCACGTCTGTAATCCCAGCACTTTGGGAGGCCAAGGCAGGTGGATCACCTGTGGTCAGGAGTTCGAGAGCAGCCTGGCCAACATGGTGAAATCCCACCTCTACTAAAAACTACAAAAATTAGCCGGATGTGGTGGTGCGTGCCTGCAATCCCAGCTACTTGGGAGGCTGAGGCAGGAGAATCACTTGAACCTGGGAGGTGCTGCAGTGAGCCGAGATGGCACCAATGCACTCTAGTCTGGGTGACAAAGTGAGACTCTGTCTCAAACAAACAAAAAAAAACATCTGGGTGACTCACTTGATTCTTCAGGTCCTATCCAGTTGCTTTGGAAACAGAATTCAATAAAACCATCCCCTTTTCCTTTTTTTTTTAAATTTTTTTTTTTTTTTTTTTAAAAGATGGGGTTTCACCATGTTGGTCAGGCTGGTCTTGAACTCCCGACCTCAGGTGATCTCCTGCCTTGGCCTCCAAAGTGCTTGGATTACAGGCGTGAGCCACCACGTCTGGCCTCCTTTTTCTTAAGATTACATTTAAATGGTGGAAAATACACAGATCTCTTTTAATTAGGTAATGTGGTGACATTCTATCAGTAACATTCTTCAGCATTAGTGTTTTATAACACTATTTAAAATTTAGAACTGCCAGTTGCAAATGAACTATCCTGTGTTTTTTTTTTTTTTTTTTTTTTTTTAAAAACAACATGAACTTGCTAAGTTTAGAAAAATAATGTTTTAGGATTATGGGGAAAACAAGACAATGAATGCCAGCCTGACTGTATTTTTATGTTTTTGAGACAGGATCTCGCTCTGTCACCAAGGGTGGTCTCAAACTCCTGGGCTCAAGCAATCCTCCCACCTTGGTCTCCCAAAGTGCTGGGATTACAGGCATAAGCCACTGAGCCTTGCCTAGAGAGCTTAACTCTAAAACAATCTCAAGAGACAAGGTTCTACACTCAGCATGGGCACCCCCAGAGTCAACTATGTGGGTGAGAAGTCACCTTACCCATTGGGGTCAGTGTTCACCTGCTCACAGAAATTCTGGATAGCTGACCAATCCTGTTCCAACATGCTTGGGTCTGTGGCTTTGTCTGTCAAATAAATAATAAAGTTAGAAAATGCATAAGAAGAAGAAATTTACGTCTCTCCCCCATACACATGGCAGCCAAGGGCTGTCTCATCACAGCTCTACAGGATCAGACCAGTGGACAGACAGCCAAAAGGAGAGGAATTGTGCCTGCACTGCCCACCACCATCCAGCCCAGTGCTGGGCACATGGTATGCCCTTACTGAATATTTACTGACTTAATGAACAAGCAAATTAACTAGCAAGCTGACTGGGCACAATGGCTCATGCCTGTAATCCCAGCATTGTGGGAGGCTGAGGTGGGCAGATCATTTGAGGTCAGGAGTTTGAGACCAGCCTAACCAACATGATGAAACCCCGGCTCTACTAAAAATACAAAAAAATTAGCCAGGTGTGGTGGCGCATGCCTGTAATCCCAGCTACTTGGGAGGCTGAGGCAGGAGAATCACTTGAACTTGGGAGGTGGGGGGTTGCAGTGAGCTGAGACTGCGCCACTGCACTCCAGCCTGGGCGACAGAGGGAGACTGTCTCAAAAAAATTAACAAGCTATTCCCCTGAAAGCAGCTCCACTTCTGGTGCAGAGGTTGGCCCAGGTATTATTGTATTAGTCGGGATGCCCCCACCTGGCCTGTGACAAGCAGACACAGAAGCCAGCACTGGAAAGGCCACCTGGAAGTGTCTCAGCTGTGTGATAGGAAGACAAGAACACACCACCAGAAGGAATACCATCCTGCCTGTTCATAAAACTTCCAGTGGCAGCCGCGGTGGCTCACGCCTGTAAGTCCAGCACTTTGTGGGGCTCAGATGGATCACCTGAGCCCAGGAGTTTGAGACTGGTATGGGCAACATGGGGAAATCCCATCTCTACTAAAATTTTAAAAAGTTAAGACCAGGCGGCCAGGCACGGTGGCTCATGCCTGTAATCCCAGCACTTTGGGAGGCCAAGGCAGGCGGATCACAAGGTCAAGAGATTGAGACCATCCTGGCCAACACAGTGAAACCCCATCTCTACTAAAATAAAATTTAAAAAAAATTAGCTGGGCGTGGTGGCGCACACCTGTAGTCCCAGCTACGCGGGAGGCTGAGGCAGAACAGCTTGAACCTGGGAGGCAGAGGTTGCAGCGAGTCAAGATTGCACCGCTGCACTCCAGCCTGGTGCCTGGTGACAGAGCGAGCCTCTGTTGCAAAAAAAAAAAAAAAAAAAAAAAAAGTTAAGCCCAGGCATGATGGCTCACACCTATAATCCCAACACTTTGGGAGGCCAAGGCAGGTGAATCACTTGAGGTGAGGAGTTTGAGACCAGCCTTGACAACATGGTGAAACCTCATCTCTACTAAAAACGCAAAAATTAGCTGGGCATGGTGGAGTGTTCCTGTAATCTCAGCTACTCAGGCGGCTGAGGCAGGAGAAGGACTTTAACCTAGGAGTTGGAGGTTGCAGTGAGCTGAGATGGCACCACTGCACTCAGCCTGGGCAACAGCAAGACTCCATCTCAAAAAAAAAAAAAGGCCGGCGGGGTGGTTCACACCTGTAATCCCAACACTTTGGGAGGGAGGCCAAGGTGTGTGGATCACAAGGTCAGGAGTTCAAGACCAGCCTGGCTAAGACGGTGACCTCGTCTCTACTAAAAATACAAAAATTAGCCAAGTGTGGTGGTGGGTGCCTGTAATCCCAGCTACTTCGAGGCTGAGGCAGGAGAATCGCTTGAACCGGAGAGGCAGACATTGCCGCGAGCCGAGATCGCACTACTGCATTCTCACTTGGTCAACAGAGCAAGACTCCATCTCAAAAAAAAAGAAAAAAATTAGCTGGGCATGGTAGCATGTGACTGTAGTCATAGCTACTCAGGAAGCTGAAGTGGGAGGACTGCTTAAGCTCAGTAGGCTAAGGCTGCAGTGAGCCAAGATCACGCCACTTCACTCCAGCTTGGGCCGCAGAGCAAGACCGAGTCTCAAAACAAAAACAAGTAAATAGGCCGGGCGCGGTGGCTCACGCCTGTAATCCCAGCACTTTGGGAGGCCGAGGCGGGCGGATCACGAGGTCAAGAGATCGAGACCGTCCTGGTCAACATGGTGAAACCCCGTCTCTACTAAAAATACAAAAAAATTAGCTGGGCGTGGTGGCACGCGCCTGTAGTCCCAGCTACTCGGGAGGCTGAGGCAGGAGAATGCTTGAACCCGGACAGCGGAGGTTGCAGTGAGCCAAGGTCGTGCCACTGCACTCCAGCCTGGCACCTGGTGACTGAGTGAGACTCTGTCTCAAAAAGAAAAAAAAAAAAAAAAAAACAAGTAAATAAAACTTCCATCTCCCCCTCTGGCCATCCTGTCCTGGCATGCCATACTGGTTCTGACAGAGCTGCTCTTTTAGGCTCTGGAAATGAGACGTTACCTCTCAGGGCCGTAATTCTGACTACTTCTGACATCGTTTTTCTTCTGGCCCAAGTGTCTGCTCTGTGCCTCTCAGTGCCCTATCCATATTCTTCCAGACCCATCTGAATTTCCACCTCCTGCAAAAAACTCCCTCCCGCTGCACCAGCCCTACTGCTTCTCCCTGATTACTCAACACTGCATAGTCAGAGCTGAACTTTTCCTGACTGCAGTCACATATATCACATGGAAGTCATATGTCTCAATAGGGAGAGTCAATGTACAGGTAATCACCATCTTCCTGCCTACTGACTCCTTTCTAAGTGAAAAGAGAACACAAGGGCGAGGGAAGAATCAGTGATTGATTCCTATATTCTCCTCCCTGCCCCGCCCAAGCTCTTTCCCAGGTTCCATATCTTAAAATCCTATGCACCCTTGAGTCCCAATTCAAATTCCACTCTAACGACTTCTCTGATCGCTTTAACTCCTGTCCCCCAAAAACAGAAGTTGTCTCTTCCTCTTCTGAACAGGTATTTTATCTGCCCCTTCTCCGACAGGGATCTCCAGCTACACCCCTTATTAGTCACATGTACTTGGACTCTCTGAGCCTCAGTTTCCTCAACTACAAAATAAAGTAAATAGGGCCAGGCACTACAGTTCATGTCTATAATCCCAGCACTTTGGGAAGCCAAGGCAGGAGCATTGTTTGAGCCTAGGAGGTCGAGACCAGCCTGAGCAATATAACAGGACCCAATCTCTACAAAAATTTTTTTAAAAATTACCCAGGCGGCCAGATGCAGTGGCTCAAACCTATAAACCTAACACACCTATAAACCTAACACTTTGGGAGGCTGAGGTAGGTGGACTGCCTGACCTCAGGAGTTGGAGTCCAGCCTGGGCAACACGGTGAAACCTTCTGTCTCTACTAAAATAAAAAAACAGCCAGGCATGGTGGCACACACCTGCAGTCCTAGCTACTCAGGAGGATCACTTGAGCCCAGGAGGTCAAGGCTGCAGTGAGCTATGATTGTGCCACTGCACTCCTGCCTGGAGGGACGGAATGACACCCTGCCTCAAAAATAATAAAAATAGTCGGCCAGGTTCGGTGGCTCATGCCTGTAATCCCAGCACTTTGGGAGGCCTAGGCAGGTGAATCGCCTGAGGTCAGGAGTTCAAGACCAGCCTGGCCAACATGGTGATACCCTGTCTCTACTAAAAATACAAAAATTAGCTGGGCGTGGTGGGGGGGGTGCCTGTAATTCCAGCTATTCGGGAGGCTGAAACAGAAGAACTGCTTGAACACAGGAAGTGGAGGTTGCAGTAAGCCAAGATAGTGCCATTGTACCCAAGCCTGGGCAACAGAGCAAGACTCTGTCTCAAAAATTAAAAAAAAAAAAAAAAAAAAAAGAGTCTGGGCACATTGTCTCATGCCTGGCCCATAACCCCAGTACTTTGAGAGGCCAAGGTAGGAGGATTGCCTGAGCCCAGGAGTGAGTGACGAGCCTGGGAAACATGGTGAGGCCCCATCTCTACAAATAAAAAAATAAAATAAGGCCAGGCACGGTGGCTCACGCCTGTAATCCCAGCACTTTGGGAGGCCAAGGCGGGTGGATCACGAGGTCAAGAGATCGAGACCATCCTGGCCAGCACGGTGACACCCCGTCTCTACTAAAAATACAAAAAAATGGTGGTGGCACGCGCCTGTGGTCCCAGCTACTCAGGAGGCTGAGGCGGAGAATTACTTGATCCCAGGAGGCGGAGGTTGCAGTGAGCTGAGATTGCGCCACTGCACTCCAGCCTGGTGACAGAGCAAGACTCTGTCTCAAAAATAAATAAATAAATAAATAAATAAAATAAGGAAAATAGTACCTTCCTCATGGGACTGTCATGTGATTTAAAGGAGACGGTGTCTAAAATGCTTAGTAAGCGGTCTATAAAGGATAATTGTTTATTATTACATACAGTCTCTGGCTTTTACTGTAATATGTAGACACGTCTTGTCCTACCTAAAGAGAATGAAACCTTGAGGGCAGACGCCGTATCTTCCCTACAGTGCCTTACTCATAGGCACAAAATAGAAAGTCATCAAATAAATTATTTGAAGCAGTGATTCTCAGAGATTCTGTGTCTGAATCACCTAAAGTCTATACCATTTAAGCTTCAGATTCAGTTCATTACAAGGTCAAGGTTGACACCTCAAAAGAATTCTGACCTCAACATGTGACTGGACCTGGAGGGAGAGAACAGGAGAGGTGGGGGAGAGAACGGGAGAGGCGGGGAGAGAACAGGAAGCATGGCTCAAGCTCCCCTCACAGAATCCAACCTTCTCACTTCTCCCTGGCTAGCAAGTGAGAGACACAGCACTGACAGGCATCAGCTTTTTTAAAGAAAGAAAAACCTCTCTGAGGTTAAATAACATTCCAAATCCTTAACCAAGGCCAAGGGGGAAAAACAATCTATAAAATGTAAGGAGGTTTCTTATTTGCTAGAACTTGTATCACAAGGACTCAATCAAGATTTATCATGGCTCAAAAGTAACGGTAATCACTGCCATTTTTAAAAGCACCTACTATGGGCCAGGTACCATGCCAGGTGCCTTCAGAACAACCCAGGTTGGTACGATCACCACACCATTGTACAGATGAAGAAACCTGCCCAGCCACAAAGCAAGGGAATGGCAGAAACAAAAATTCAGTCACAGGCTGGCCCGGCTCCACAGCCTGGATATGTCTCTCACTAGTCTCATGATGAGGTCTTTAGTTCCTTGACAAAGTTAGGGCCTCTCTTGGAAGCCAGCTTGATCTTCTTTCTCATAAACTCCTGGAAGGCAAAAAGGAGGTCTGTCCCATTCACTCTCATGGGCTCCAATACCTAGAAGAGTTGCCGGCAGGTACCTCCTGAATGAATGATTCCTGTTTTGCTAAGCAGTGTTTGGCCAGCTGACTGGACATACTGATAACACGGGGAGATGGCTATTTTGGTTCTGAAATAACTGGGCCCCCAAACACGTAATCCCAGCCTGCACCAACTATTTCAGAGGACTTGAGCAGCTCCAAAAAATGACCCCCAGAGGGCCAGCAGCTGGGTCTGACCAGGCCACAACCACCACCCCAGGTCTGTTTGATGCCAATCTGCTCCAAGGACTAGCCAGGGGCCAGACAGAAACTCAAAGGATGCTGTCTCTGTTTTCGACTATCCCAGACTCCAAGGTGGTTTATTTAGCAGGCACTTGAGCAGGAGAGAAGGGTGCCGAGAAATAACACTGCTGCCATGTATTTTCTCATTAAAAGCAGTGTTTGTATGATTCATTTCAAGCGTGCTTCAGAGCCAGAGGTGTTAAGAAAACAGCTGAGACTTCCGGCTGTGAGTGAAATGGCTCGTCCCACAACAGCTGCCAACCAACTGCCAGGGTCATGACTCTGGCACCAGCAGCCGCCTGTGCTAGCAAGGGGGAGCCCAGAGGCTGTGGGGAAGTGGTCGCCCCAAGGAGCAGACTGCAATCCTTCAGCAGTCCATGCTGCAGGGGGACTCCGTCCTCAGAAGGGACACATGTGTCCCTCAGAACAACCATCCAATTCAGTCCAGCAATCATCCAATTCAGGACATGTGAAAACCTCCAAGTATGGGAATGTCCTACACATCATCCAGCAGTAGCACCAAGTGAAAGGAAGAAACAGATCTACTGAGCACCCAACTCTTACTAAGTCACGGCCTCCCTTGCAGCACTACCAGAGCTAGAATTCCGGAGCTCAAGAGGACTGAGTGCTGCTTTTAATAGCACAAGGCTGGCAACACCTAAGATGTCCACCAACAGGGAGCCGGCTAAATGGATCCTAGGACAGCCATACAATGAGGCATCTAAGGCTTTTCTTTCTTTTTCTTGAGATGGAGTCTAGCTCTGTCACCAGGCTAGAGTGCAGTGGTGAGATCTCGGCTCACTGCAACCTCCACCTCCTGCCTCAGCCTCTTGAGTAGCTGGGACTACAGGCACGCACCACCACGCCCAGCTAATTTTTGTATTTTCGGTAGAGACGGGATTTCACCATGTTGGCCAGTATGGTCTCAATCTCTTGACCTCGTGATCCACCCGCCTCGGCCTCCCAAAGTGCTGGGATTACAGGCATGAGCCACCTGCCCGTCAAGGCTTTTCATTTCTGCAGTCATGTGGAACAATGACCAAAATACATAAAGTTAAAAGCCTGCAGAACTGACTGACAGACTGCACAGGCGCTGCCATTTGTGTTTTAAGGCATGAGATTCTGGTAACAGCTTCCAATATTCCTCTGAGAACAATCCCTCTCCTCAATTCTAGGTCCCCCATTCACCCTCCCAACCCTTGACTCTGGGTTGGGTATTGTACCCACCCCACCCTACCCCAGGTCTGCCCATCTTCAGATTTCATGCCCCTGGGTCGTGCTGACTCCAAGGTGGACACAAAACGCAAGCCAACAGGCAGAAGAACAGTAACTCTTGCAAATCAATGGGGAAATGAAATTAATTCTGCTGGGATTGCAGCAGGGAGGAGAGCAAAGCAGAGAAAATTCAATCAAAGAAGTGAACCACGGAGCTCCTGGACTGGGCCTACCCCTACTCTGGGTCTTTCTTTCCTTCTCTTTTTTTGGTAAGCGGGTATGGGTGTGAGTTAGTTTCCGTTACTTGCAGCTATAAAAGCCTAATGATAATAGCTAGTGCTTCTTGGGCACTTACTACCAAGCATAGTAAGGCACTATTTTAAGTGCTTTCTGTGTATTAAAGGCTTTGATCCTCTCAACAACACTAAGGGGAGATTTTATTATCCTCTTCCCATCTTAAAGATATAGCTGCCTTGTTTGCAGACCTGAGCTTGGCCAGTGACCTGAGCTTGGCCAGTCCCCAGACACTGCCTCCTGGTGACTGCATCAGCTCAGACCCATGCGCGTTTGCCTTCAACTACACGCACGTCCTGGCCATAACATCAATCCCACGACCCCCCGTCCCTTCATAACAGCACCACTGCCCCTCCATCCCCAACAAATCTGGCTTAACTCACAGTTCAGTTCACCTTCTCTGCTCCTACTCCCAGAAGAAAAACAACAACAAATAGAGCCATGAAGACTACAACCCACATTCCTGATGTCCAGTCAGCACTCCCGTCCTAACTCAGGATCTCAGCGGGGGAGATGGGTAGGAGTGATCCCATCCCACCCAACCCTGGGGAAACACAGTAACATCTGGTGACATTTCTGGCTGTCACGACTGGGAAGGAGAGTGTGAGCTTTGGTATCCAGTGGTTTTAGGTCACGGATGCCATTAAACATCCTATAGGGCACAGGTGAGCCCCCACAACACAGCATTATCAGGGCCAAGATGTCACTAGTGCAAAGGTTGAGAAACCCAGCTCTGTCCACGTGGGCCCCCTTCTGTTTGCCTCACCAGCCACTCCCACGCTTCCCCACCTTCCTCAAGTCCCGTTCCACTTCAGCCCCTAATACTCAGGTGGCAATGGTGGCACTGACAAACTTGTTTGCATGTGCAATCATCTTGATCTCCTTCCCCAGAAAGTTAGAAAAACAAAAGGTATCCTTCCTGTGAGGCCAGGTCCCCCCTTTTTGCTCTGGCTCTGAGCTCCTTCAGCACCTTCAGGCCCCTCTGCAATGGATGGGACACTGGACCCAGAATCAGGGATGGGCAGTTCCCCAAAGGAACATCAGCATGAAGAGGGGGCTCACATGTCCTCCTCTCCTAAAATAATCTCCTTTACTCCTAAATTCCCTCTTGCTACCTTCTCCCCTCCTTCCACATTCAAGTCTCACGAAACGGCCGAGGCCACTGGCTGCACCCCTCCCGACACATTTATTCTGCTTGGCCTTCCCCAGACAAATTACGGTTCAAAGTAGGTGCTAACTTCTGAAAACCCAAGAGATTTCACTTAAGAATATAGGTTCTAGCTATTTCTGAAAAACAGGAAGATCTAGCAACTTTGGGACACTGCCCCCCCAAGGCTGGAGCTTAATACAGTGTATATGCCATGAAAAAAAAACACAATAAAAAATAAATTAGGCTCGGCATGGTGGCTCACACCTGTAATCCCAGCAAGTTGGGAGGCCAAAGCTGGCGGATCACTTGAGGTCAGTTCAAGACGAGCCTGACCAACATGGTGAAACCCCGTCTCCACCAAAAAATATAAAAAATTAGCCAGGTGTGGTGGCATGCGCCCATAATCCCAGCTACTAAGGAGGCTGAGGCAGGAGAATCGCTTGAACCCGGGAGGCAGAGGTTTCAGTGAGCTGAGATGGCGCCACTGTACTCAGTCTGGATGACAGAGCAAGACTGTCTCAAAAATAAATAAATAAATAAATAAATATAAATTTTCAAAAAGCTGGAACTGGGGAGGCTGAGGTGGGAGACTGCTTGAGCCCAGAAGGTGGAAGCTGCATTGAGCTGAGATCATGCCATTGCACTCTAGACTGGGTGACAGAGACTCTGTTTCAAAAAAAGCTGGAGTTGAAGAACCCTGTCCTTGGGCAGCCTCAGGTCCGGGTACTCCTTTTATCTCCTCCACCTGACTGCTCAGGCTGGAGTGCAGTGGTGCAATCTTAGCCCCACCTCTGCAACCTCCACCTCATGGGTTCAAGTGATCCTCCCACCTCAGCCTCCCAAGTAGTTGGAATTACAGGTGTGTACCATCATGCACGGCTTTTTTTTTTTTTTAAATTTTAGTAGAGACGGGGTTTTGCCATGTTGGCCAGGCTGGTCTTGAACTCCTGGCCTCAAAGGATCGGCTCACCTTGGTCTCCCCCAAGTGCTGGGATTACATGCATAAGCAAGCCTTTTTTTTTTTTTTGCAACTCCAGTCTATGCCTTCTGTTCTCCATTGCCTCCTAAAACTACTACCTTCTGTCTCTACTATTTAACTCAAGGATATTTCATTAAATAACTGGTTGGTTACCAAATTCAAAGTCCCCTCTTCTCCTTTCTAGTTCTACTCCATCTTTAAGCAGCAAAACTACGTTACAACCACACCCCTTCTTTGTTGTCAGTGGGTGTCCCTGCAGGTCTCCTCCTGCCTGTTTCTGTTCAGCTTTCAGTCTTCTCTTCCCATCTGCCTCTTCAATGCTGGGGCTCCCCACGCTGTCCCTCCAAACCTCTGCTTTTTTTTTTTGAGATGGAGTTTCGCTCTTGTCCCCTAGGCTGGAGTGCAGTAGCATGATCTCGGCTCACTGCAACTTCCACATCCAGGGCTCAAGCGATTCTCCTGCCTCAGCCTCCCGAGTAGCTGAGACTACAAACATGCACCACCAAAGCCAGCTAATTTTTTTTTAGTAGACACGGGGTTTCGCCATTTTGGGCAGGCTGGTCTTGAACTTCTAACCTCAGGTGATCCAACGGCCTCGGCCTCCCAAAGTGCTGGGATTACAGGCGTGAGCCACCGTGCCCGCCACCTCTGCTCTTAATATACACAAGCTTCTCCGGCATGCTCATTGCCAATGAACCGAAGACTTCCAAACTACATCCCACATTCACCCTCTCCGGTGCCAACTAGCTGCCTAGAGAGCATCTCTTTTTGACTATGCCACAAGCACCTCAAACTCCACATCTCAACCTTCTCTTCCTAAACCAGCTCCTCCTCACAGGGGAGGCATCTGTAAGCTACCAGTTCCTCAAGCTGAAAACTTGCGATCTATCCTAGATTTCTCCTTGTCCCCTGCCTCCATTCCAAGGCACCGAGGCTACTGACTGCGCCTGCTCATTACTTCTCCCCTCCCCATATAGCCCTCCTGCAGCCCCCAACCACCACCAGAATAGCTTTTTAGCTGCTCTCCCTGACTAAAGTCTCATCTCTCCACCCAATTTAGCACCGTATGGCTGCAAGTGACCCCTTTAACAGGCTTCCTTTATCAGACAGATTCTTCGGCTGAAAACTCCCAAACAGCTCCCCCGCCCTCGGATAAAACATAAACTCCTTCCTGCAGCACACAAGGCTCTGGAAGATCTCGCCCCAATTAGCCGTGCAGCCTCTCTCCCGGATTCCTGCGCTTTAGGCTTGCACTCCAGCGGACTGACCTACTTGTTCCCAGAGTGCTCCACATTCTCGTCCCCAGCTTTTGCACATGCAGTTTCTTCTGCCTGGAATGCGGTCGGCTGTGACAACACCCAGGTAAACAAACCAACTCCTACCACCACAGGTGAAACAAACGCCCTCCTCTTTGCCAATCCCGTTAGTAAGGTGCTGTGACTGCCGGCTTGTACCCACTAAAAAATGGTTTTGTGAGCAAGGACCCTGTGTTATGCATCTCAGTGTTCCCAGCACCTGGCAAGGCTGGGTACAAGGCGAATATTCTTTATCCTCTTTGAACCTGGATCCCTCATTGGTAAAACGGAGATAATAGTAACCTCTAAGAATACTGCAAAGCTTGCAGGAGACATGCAGAGTAATTCTGGCCAAAGGGTTTGAGCCCAACTAGGGCTACATGAGACCTCGTCTCTTAGAAAACAAAATAAAAATATATACACGTTAAAAAAAAGTCTGGCCATTCATCTTGAATTGTCACGAAGAAAAAAAAAGTCTGGCCAAAGTAACCACAAACAAAAGGTAAATAAGCCAGATAGAGATTTTTCAGCCCCAAAGAAACTGCGTGTCTTGCACGACTGCGTCTCCTTAAGCCTCAATGTCCCCCGCTTCCCTAGTGAGGTTAAGAAGCCAGCTCCGGGTGGGAACGAAGGCCGAGCCGCTGTGAGCACAGTGCCTGGCGCAGGGGAAAGCGCAGGATACTTAGCCATTGGGGTCCGGGTCCTGTGTTGCGGCTAAGGTTGGGGTGGGGGTTTGCGGGGGGGGTGGGGCAGAGCCCAGGCGTGGGCCGCAGCCCCGACGGATGCTTGGGGCTCCTCTCGGGCACCACTGGGCGATCCTCCCCGCCGCGCCAGGCCCAGAACTCCCTACCCCGCCGCCGGCCTCCCCCCGCGGCAGCCCGCCCCGAAGCAAGGGCCCGGGAGGCGGGAGCGAGGCCTCACGTGCAGCGCAACGCCCGCGCCGAGGGCCTGCCAAGGTACTCACTGAGCCACAGCTCCAGCGCCGCCGCCGGGACCGGGGGACCCTGAGCCAACTCGGTTCCCGCCACGGTCCCCGCCCCTGCAGCCACTGCGGTCGCCGCCGCCGCCATCGCCCCAGCCCCGACGCTGCGACCGCGGGAGCCACTGCCTCTTTAGTTGCCGCCTGGCGCGCTCTCAGGCTGACTACGCGGCAGGCGCGGTGGGCACGTGACGGGGCGGGGCCTCCGTGCCACGCCCCACTCCCCAGGCCCCGCCTCCAAGCGGGCGTGGCCGGGATATTTCTCAGCCCAGATCCCGCCACCCAACGCGGGTCTTCTGAGACCACTCACAGTATGGTTGACAGATAAAATACAAGACGCCAGGCTGGGTGCGGTGGCTCACGCCTATAGTCCCAGCACTTTGGGAGGCCAAGGTGGGCGGAGGTCAGGAGTTCAGGAATTTAAGACCAGCCCTGACCAATGGAGAAACCCAGTCTCTACTAAAAATAATTAACTGGGCATGGTGGCTGGCGTGCGCGCCTGTAATCCCAGTTATTTGGGAGGCTGAGGCAGAACACTTGAACCCGGAGGCTGAGGTTGTAATGAGGCGAGAGCGCGCCACTGCACTCCAGCCTGGGTAACAAGAGTGAAACTCCGCCTCAAAAAAGCAAAAAAAAACAACAAAAAAAAAACCCAAGACAACCAGTTACATTTGATTTTCAGATGAACACGAATAATTATTTTAGCATTTTTATTTTTTATTTTTTTAGAGATAGGATCTTGCTCTGTCACTCAGGCTGGAGTCCAATGGCATGATCACAGCTCACTGCAGCCTCCATCTCCCAGGCTCAAGTGATCCTCTTGCCTCAGTCTCCAGAGGAGCTGGGACTACGGGCAGGCACCACCATGCCTGGCTAATTTTTTTTTTTTTTTTTGGTAGAGTCTGGGTTTCACCGTGTTGCCCAGGCTGGTTTGAACTCCTGGGATACAAGAGATCCTCTTGCCTCGTCCTCCCACAGTGCTTGTGTTTTGGTTTTTTGGTTTTTTTTTGAGACAGAGTCTCGCTCTGTCGCCTGGGCTGGAGTGCAATGTCACGATCACAGCTCACTGTAACCTCTGCCTCTCGGGTTCAAGCAATCCTCCTGCCTCATCCTCCCAAAGTGCTAGGATTACAAGCATGAGCCACTGTGCCTGGCCTATGTGCTTGCATTTTTGCTCACAGAGGGGTTTTCCTGGAACACTTATAAAATAATATGTCCTGCATTGCTTAGTACTCTGCTTTATTTTCTGCATCACACAGTTTACCATCGTTGTATTATTTACTCGCTTATTTTGTTAAAAGATAATTTTCCCAAAAAAAGTATGTCATGATTCTCATAATTATGAAATGAACACGTGTTAAATATTTTATTTAATTACATGAGGGAACCAAGCAGATGTCATAATCAATCCAAAAGTGAAGTCAATGAAGGGCAAATTTATCTGGAAAAAAAGGAATGTAAGAGGAATGTGCAAATGGATGCAAAACAGGCTTTTCCACCTGGGTGGGCAGAATTAATTTACCTATTTATAGGCAAGAATGATTTTGCATTACTATCAGCTATCTACAACTTAATAGAATCACAAGACTTCTCAAAGACAAAGGGCTAGAACCTCAAAGGTGGTGCTGTCTAGACAATGCATAATTTTCCATTGATGCTGTTGTGCCTACCCCTATTAACTTCAGTAGGGATGGTACGAAGTTTGAAAGGCAGAAGAGATCCAGAGCCAGTGAATGAGGCAGGAGGTTTACTGAGGGGACTTATGGGGCAGTCTAGTGGTGGTGGGCTGGACAGAACCACTAACATTTATAAATAAAAAGCATCAGTTTTTATAGTATTTTCCTTCCCTCCTTCCTTTCTTCCTTCCTTCTTCCCTCCCTTCCTCCCTCCCTCCCTCTCTCTGTCTCTTTTTGAGACAGAGTCTCTCACTGCTGCCCAGGCTGGAATGCAGTGGTGCAATCTCGGCTCACTGCAACCTCCACCACCCAGGGTCAAGCAATTCTCCTTGCCTCAGTCTCCCAAATAGCTGGGATTATAGGCAACTGCCACCATGCCCGGCTAATTTTTTTTGTATTTTTAGTAGAGACAGGATTTCACTATTTTGGCCAGGCTGGTCCTGAACTCCTGACTTCATTTGTCTGCCTTGGCCTTCCAAAGTGCTGGGATTACAGGCGTGAGCCACCACGCCTGGCCTTATATAGTATTTTCAACTAGCACCCTTCCCATAGCAACCTCCATCTGGAAACTTCAATTTAACCCCAAACAAAGGGCCTTGATCCCCTGTATGGCCTGCATTCCACAGGATAGGCCCAGGGTTCAGATGCTGCTCATAAAGAGTGAATCTCTGGGCTGGCCACTCCATGATTCCATACCTTGAAATTCAGAACACGCATTCTACTTAGACCATAGGGTCATTCTCATGTACATCTGTGCTCCATACAGGAGCACAAATTCTTCCTTGTAGATAACTGAATAGCAATGGACAATGGTTCTTGTCCACACACATGCAAGTGAATACTGTCCTGGGAACATACAAACTTCTTCCTGTGGAAAAACCAGTTCCAACTGTGGAACAGTTCTTTCTGTGGAAAAATCAGTTCAAACTCCTGGCCTCAGATAATCTGCCCACCTCAGCCTCCCAAAGTGTTGTAATTACAGGTATGAGCCACTGGACCCAGCCTAAATAAAATCTTTTTGATTTTGAGATGGAGTCTCGCTCTGTCTCCCAGGTTGGAGTGCAGTGGCGCAATCTTGGATCACTGCAACCTCTGGCTCACTGCAACCTCTGCCTCCCGGGTTCAAGTGATTCTCCTGCCTCAGTCTCCTGAGTAGCTGGGATTACAGGCACGTGCCACCATGCCCGGCTAATTTTTGTATTTTTAGAAGAGACAGGGTTTCACCATGTTGGTCAGGCTGGTCTCGAACTCCTGACCTCGTGATCCACCCGCCTCGGCCTCCCAAAGTGTTGGGATTACAGGCGTAATCCACAGTGCCCAGCCAAAATCTTTAACACATATTCACCTCTTGTAAATTCTAAACATCTGGCATCACTGGACCCAGCTTTCCACATTTCAACGAAAACATGGACATGACTAGAGCCTGCATAGTTTGCCAAGAACCATCCTTCAATTCCTGAAACTTTACTTATTATAAGCACCTGCAATCCTTTAACATTTTTGCATTGTTGGAGCTCAGAAAACCATATCCCAGAGCATGGTGTTTTGGCGTGCAGAGTACTTTGAACTAAGAGAGACTGGAAAGCCGCAGAAACAGCCTCAGAGCAAAGTCTCTCTGACATCCTGCCCGTCTTTCTCCTCCCAAGGTAAGCCACAGAAATTCGAATTCCTCTTTCCCATGATGGGTCCAAGAAACTCGAACCCCTCTCCCCCAAAGCCAGCCATAAGGCCTAGACATATTACTCCAACCTCCCCCTATTTCTGTTTATTTATTTATTTTTGAGACAGTTTTGCTCATTTCCCAGGCTGGAGTGCAGCAGTGCGATCTTGGCTCACTGCAACCTCCGCCTCCCGCGTTCAAGCAATTCTCCTGCTTCAGCCTCCCGAGTAGCTGGGATTACGGGCATGTGCCACCATACCTGGCTAATTTTGTATTTTTAGTAGAGATGGGGTTTCTCCATGTTGGTCAGGCTGGTCTCCTCTCAAACCCCACCTCAAGTGATCCGCCTGCCTCAGCCTCCCAAAGTGCTGGGATTACAGGCATGAGCCACTGCACACGGCTATTTCTGTTTAAGAGTTGGCCATAAATAAATTCTTAGCCAGGCACAGTGGCTCACACCTGTAATCCCAGCACTTTGGGAGACTGAGGCGGGCGGATTACTTGAGTCCAGGTGTTCAAGACCAGCCAGGGCAACATGACGAAACCCTGTCTCTACAAAAAATACAAAAATTAGCTGGGTGTGCTGGTGTGTACCTGTGGTCCCAGCTACTTGGGAGGCTGAGACAGGAGGACTGCTTGAACCTGGGAGGGGGTGAGTGAGATCATACCACTGCACTCCAGCCTGGGCATGGAGTAACACTCTGTCTCAAAAAAAAAAAAAAAAAAAAGAAAAGAAAAAGAAAGAAAGAAATTATCTGAGCTACTTTATCTGATAATGGCCCCTTATTCCTGCCCTATACCTAGGAGGAAGGAATGATATACAAATCAGCCAAGAAGAATTTGGACAGGCCTTACTGGGTCCCCCCCCACTTAAGTCTATTACCAGTAGATCTATCATAACCCTTTTTTTCAATCCTATTTCTACTTGGCTGTTGTTCATCAAACCTAAGCATGAAAGTAGACAGCCTTCCCTCAGTCTTTATTTCTAAAAGCTCCCATGTCAACATAAAACTTTTTTTTTTTCCAGACGAAGTCTCACTGTCACCCAAGCTGAAGTGCAGTGGCTCGATCTCAGCTCACTGCAACCTCTGCCTCCCAGGTTCAAGCGATTCTCCTGCCTCAGCTTCCCAAGTAGCTGGGATTACAGGCGCGCGCCACCACGCCCAGTTATTTTTTGTATTTTTAGTAGAGACGGGTTTTCACCTTGTTGGCTAGGATGGTCTCGATCTCCTGACCTTGTGATCTGCCCACTTTGGCCTCCCAAAGTGCTGGGATTACAGGTGTGAGCCACCATGCCCAGCCCTAATTCATTTATTTTTGTAGAGATAAGGTCTCACTATGTTGCCCAGGCTGGTCCCGAACTCCTGGGCTCAAGCAATCCTCCCAAAGTGCTGGGATTATGGGTGTGAGCCACCATACCTCATCTTAACTCCTCTTTTGTTACAGGAGTGTTCCCCATGACCGTTCCGAGAGGTGGTGAAAGGTGTAAGGTATAGATGTCCCACAATATCTAGATCAATGGTTTTCAAACTAGCATGTGTCAGAATCACCTGGAGGTTTGCTGCAAAATGCAGGCCCACCCCCCGCCACAGTTTCAGATCTAGTAGGTCTGGGATGAGGCCCAAGAGTTTGTCTTTAAAATAAATCTTCAGCTGACATTGATGCTGATGGTCTGGAGACCACAACAGAAAGGATAAAGGCTAAGTGGGTAGGAAGTGGTTGAGGAGTTTAATGTAGTGGTTGGGTGTGCAGGCATTGTAATCACAAGACAGAACTAAGTTGTTTTCATCTAAGAAATAAGGATAAGTGCCTACTTCATAGGGGGTTTTTTTAATCTAAAAGAGGTAACATATGTAAATATGTATCAGCTGGGTGTGGTAGTGCAAGTGCCTGTAGTCTCAGCTACTTGGGAGGCTGAGATAGGAGGACTGCTTGAACCCAGGGGTTCAAGATCAGCCTGGACAACATAATGACACCCCCGTCTCTACAAAAAAAAAAAATTAAAAGGCCAGGCACAGTGGCTCAGCACTTCGGGAGGCCAAAGCAGATGATCACCTGCAATCAGGAGTTCAAGATCAGCCTGGCTAATATGGTGAAACCCTGTCTCTACTAACAATACAAAAATTAGCTGGGCTTGGTGGTACGTGCCCGTAATCCCAGCTACTTGGCAGGCTGAAACCAGAGAATCGCTAGAACCCAGGAGGTAGAGGCTGCAACGAGCAGAGATTGCACCACTGCACTCCAGCCTGCCAAAAAATAAAAAATTAATTAAACAAAAATAAAGTACCCAGCCTCTGATATTTCTTTACAGCAACACAATGATAGACCAACACACAGCTTAAGCTGAAATACCAATCTCTGCCCTTGGCACTCCTGAATTGCAGGCCTTCAAATTTGGATTGGAATCTATACCACTGGCTCTCTAGCTCTCAGGCCCTTGAACTATACCACTGGCTTTCCGGGTCTCCAGCTTGCACAAGCAGATCAGATGACTTTTCAGCTTCTCTATCAATTTTTATTTTTTTCTAGAGACAGAGTCTAGCTATGTTGCCCACACTGGAGTGCAGTGGCATAACCATAAGTCACAGTTACCGCCTCCAACTTCTGGGTTCAAGTATCCTCCCACCTCAGCCTCTCAAGCAACTAGGTCTATAGGTATGTGTGTCACCATGCCCAGCTCCTTTTTAAATTTTTTGTAGAGATGGGGTCCCCTATGTTGCCCAGGCTGGTCTTGCACTCCTGGACTCAGGCAATCCTCAGCCTGCCACAGTGCTGGGATTATGATTACAGGCATAAGCCATCAGGTCTGACCTTTTTTCTGAGACAAGGTCTTGCTTTGTTGCACAGACTGGAGTGCAGTGGTGCAATCACAGCTCGCTGCAGCCTCAACTTCCTAGGCTCAAGTGATCCTCCTGCCTCAGCCTCCATAGTAGGTGGGACTACAGGCACAGACCACCACACCCAGCCAATTTCTTTTCTATTTTTTGTAGAGATGGGGTCTTACTATATTGCCCAGACTGATCTCAAACTCCTAGATTCAAGCAATCCTCCTGCCTCAGCTTCCCAAAGTATTGGGATTACGGGCATGAGCTACCACACTCGGTCTTTCAGCTTCTATAATTTGGTGAGCCACTACCTTATACTAAATCTCTCTTCCTAGATATATATCCTGTTGGTTCTGTTTCTCTGGGGAACCCTAACACAAGCCCTTAGAGGCTGTGATGAGAGAACATGGATTTATTGTGAAAACAGCCCTTTTCTGTGCCCCATTTTCCAGTCTCCTCCTACCAGGGCTCCTTGCTGCCATCTGGTCCTGCTTAAATATCTCCGCAGTATAGCTGCCAGAATGACCTTTCCAAAAAACACACATCTGCTCATGTCACTTCCCTGCCTAACACATTTCAATGGCTCCGCATCTCCCATCTCATGAAGACCCAACTCCTTGCCTTCATTAACTGAACCCAAACTTTGCTGAGGTGCCCTTCACTCCCCACCCTGCCACGCACCTCAGGGATACGCACACCCCCTTCATCTCCAGCTTTGGGTCTGACTGATTTATGGAGACTTTCACTTCCCCAGCAGAGATGGCTAAACATTTGGAAGTTGAGTAGAGAGTGGGTACTTAGAGAGGTTTCCTTACTGTAGGGAGAGAGCCACAGAAAGCCACCCTCTCCCAGCAGACATGAAGGAGGAAGAGCAAAGGCCAACTGCTGCAGGCAGCCAACTGTGGCTGCTGCAGATGCTGTGGCCAGGAGACCAGAGAGAGAGGACGACCCTGGGCCCTCACTGATGTCACCACACACATAATTAACCAACCCTGCAACCTGCCTTACCCATGAACTTCCTACTAAGTAGGATAAGAAAACTTACTTAAGCTGCCTTGAATCTGGGTTTTATTATTTGCATGGGACGAAATGCTTATACCTTTAACCTGGCAAAGAAGAGCCATTAGCCCAGCTAATTTCTGTATTTTTTTGTAGAGATAGGGGGTTTCACCATGTTGCCCAGGAACTGGTCTCCCACTCACTAAAGTGAGTCCCCCTGCAGCCAAGATCATAGAATATGACTCTCACTGACCACAGCTGATTGGACCAGGGGTAGACATCTGACCCAGGCTAGGCCAACTGGATTCACCCCTTTGAGTTTGTATGTGGATTACTGGTTAAATTAGTTAATTTAATTAAAATTAAAAAATAATTAGTGGTGTAGGAGAAGAGAGATGATTTAGCTTCAGGGCTGGGGCAGCTGTTGGCCAACTGCAGAGATAAAGAGAAAGGCAGCCTGCGGAGGGAAAAGAAAGGCAGACTGCAGAGGGAAAGAAAGGCAGCCTGCAAGGGGAGCTGACACACAGAGAGGGGTAAATGCTAGAAACTGCCATCTCAGAGGGCTGAATGGCTTCCTTCCGTCCCAACAGGTTTCTTCATGCAGATTCTATTCTCTCGTGAGGTCCAGTTGGAAGTCCTGCCCTTTAGATCTGTGAGAGTCCTAATTCTTCCAACAAATTCCTTTCATAGTTTCAGTTGATCTAAGTGTGTTTCTATGGATCATCACCAAGATCACTGTTTCTAAGGATGAAAATAATGGTGATGGTGATAGCTAACATTTATTAAATGCCACTCAATGTACTAAGAACTTCATATATATTATCTATTCCAATCCTTACATCTCTTTCAGACAGGTAAAATTCTTTTTTTTTTTTCTTTGAGACAGAGTCTCCCTCTGTCGCCAGGCTGGAGTGCAGTGGCACAATCTTGGCTCACTGCAAACTCTGCCTCCCAGGTTCAAGCAATTCTCCTACCTCAGCCTCCCGAGTAACTGGGACTACAGGCACCTGCCACCACACCCAGCTAATTTTTGTATTTTTAGTAGAGATGGGGTTTCACCATGTTGGCCAGGATGGTCTTGATCTCTTGACCTCGTGATCCGCCCACCTCGGCCTCCCAAAGTGCTGGGATTACAGGGGTGAGCCACCACGCCTGGCAAGACAGGTAAAATTCTTATCCCTGTTTTGCAAACAAGGAAACTGAGATACAGAAACGTAACAAGTGAATAAGGAGCAGTATGTTTCTGAATCTACGCAGTTAGCCTCTGTGCCCTTCACTGCTGCACTATACTCTCAAAACACCAGGGATGGGCTTGAGGTTATTTAAAACGTGTGAGGGCCAGGCGCGGTGGCTCATGCCTGTAATCCCAGCACTTTGGGAGGCTAAGGTGGGCGGATCACGAAGTCAGGAGTTCAAGACCAAACTGGACAACATGGTGAAACCCCACCTCTACTAAAAAAATACAAAAATTAGCTGGGCATGGTGGCTCATACCTGTAATCCCAGCTACTTGGGAGGCTGAGGTAGGAGAATTGCTTGAAATCAGGACCTGGGAGGTGGGTGTTGCAGTGAACTGACATCGTGCCACTATAGTCCAGCCTGGGATACAGAGCAAGACTCCATCTCAAAAAAAAAAAAAAAAAAAAAAAAAAGTGTGAAATTCCTTCAAACACTTTTACTTAGACAGGTGTAGTGGCATGCACCTGTGATCCCAGCTACTCAGGAGGCTAAGATGGGAGGATCACTTGAGCCCAGGAGTTGAAGCTGCAGTGAGCTATAATTGTGCCACTGCACTCCAGTGTGGGCAACAGAGCAACACCCTCTCTCTTAAAAAAAAAACAAAAACAAAAAAACAATAAACCAATCCTACTGATCCTGAGCAAAACCCCCAAACAGAAGACAGACGTCTGGAGCTGCCTTCCAGACAGCACAACACACTCAACTTGAGGAAGTAGCAGCTTTATTAATTTCACTTTTCCTTTTTGAGACAGAGTCTCACTCTGTTTCCTAGGCTGGAGTATAATGCGGGTTAAAGTGATTCTTGTGCCTCAGCCACCCAAGTAGCTGGGATTACAGGTAAGTGCCACCACACCTGGCTAATTTTTGTACTTTTTAGTAGATACGAGGTTTCACCACGTTGGCCAGGCTGGTCTAGAACTTCCGGCCTCAAGTGATCTGCCCGCCTTGGCCTCCCAAAGTATTGAGATTACAGGTGTGAGCCACTGTGCCCAACTCTAATTTACCAATTTTTTAAAAATGTGGTAAAATACAGAAAACATAAAAATTTACCATCTCAGTCATTTTTAAGTGTACAATTCAGTGGCATTAAATATCTTTACAATGTTGTGCAATTATCACCACCACTGACCCCCCCCATAACTTTTCGTCTTGTGAAACTGAAACTCTATACCCTAAACAGTAACTTCCCATTTCTGCCTCCCCAAGCCCGACAACCACCATTGTACTTTCTGCCTCTATAATTGTGATTATTCTACGTACTTCAAATAAGTAAAATATATATATATATTTTTGAGATGGAGTCTTACTCTGTCGCCAGGCTGGAGTGTAAATGGAATGATCTTGGCTCACTCCAACCTCTGACTCCCTGGTTCAAGCGATTCTCCTGTCTCAGCCTCAGCCTCAGCCTCCCGAGTAGCTGAGATTACAGGCATGCGCCACCACGCCCAGCTAATTTTTGTATTTTTAGTAGAGATGGGGTTTCACCATGTTGCCCAGGATGGTCTCGATCTCCTGACCTAGTGATCCGCCCGCCTTGGCCTCCCAAAGTGCTGGAATTACAGGCGTGAGCCACCGCACCCAGCCCCAAGTAAAATCTTATAGTATTTATCCTTTTAATTTAACTTACTCATTGTTTTTAGACACAGGGTTTTGCTCTGTTGCAGGCTACAGTGCAGTGGTGCGTTCATAGTTCACTGCGGCCTTAATGCCTCAGCTCAAGTGATCCTCCTACTTGAGTCTCCCAAGTAGCTGGGACTACAGGCATATGTCACCTCACCTGGATAATTTTTATTTTTGTAGAAACAGGGTCTTGCTATGTTGCCCAGGCTGCTCTCAAATTCCTGGCCTTTGGCGAGCCTCCCACCTTGGCCTCACAAAGTGTTAGGAAGTATTTGTCCTTTTGTGACTAACATTTCATTTAGCATCAACTCCTAGAGGTTCATCTGTGTTGTAGATACATCAAAATCCACTTAGCATTTTGATCACTCACATTGTTAAAAACACCCACATTCTTGACCACGAGCCAAGGAGCACCTGGTAACTATTCATAATGTCTTAGAAACAGATGCTCTGACTACACTCAGCAGATCAGACCTAAGCTTAGACTCTAGATTGTCACAGACCTGAGTTTAAATCTTGGTTCTGCCTCATACTATAACCTTGGAAGTTTTTTTGTTTTTTGTTTTTTTTTTTGTCTGAGACAGAGTTTTGTTCTGTTACCCAGACTGGAGTGCAGTGGCATGATCTCAGCTCACTGCAACCTCCACCTCCTGGGTTCAAGCAATTCTCTTGTCTCAGCCTCCTGAGTAACTGGGATTACAGGTGCATGCCACCACGACTGGCTAATTTTTTGTATTTTTGGTAGCAACTGGTTTTCACCACGTTGGCCAGGCTGGTCTCGAACTACTGACCTTGTGATCCACCTACCTTAGCCTCCCAAAGTGCTGGATTACAGGCGTGAGCCACCGCACCCAGCCAACCTTGGAAGTTTACTTAACTTTTCAGAGGCTCAGTTTCCACATCTGTAACAGAAAAAAAAAATACTGCTTCTCTCACAGAGTTATTATAAAAATTTACTGAGATGATGGACTAAGGCACCTACCAGCATTATCTGACACTTTGGAGGGGGTGAGGCTCATACTAGTGCATAATAAATCACAAATACTGTTGTTATTGTCCCCTTCTGTGGTCAGCTACCTGTTGTTTCTGCCATTACATCTTCTTCTGGAAAAAGCTCCCCGTTTTTCCTTCGGAACAACTTTGCCTCCATTGCATATAATCCCTGTGAGACTACCTATTACTGGCCAAGGAACGGCAGCAAGACCTCAGTTAGCCCAACAGATACTCGCTCCTCAGAATCTGAACCTTGAGCAGAGCCATCCAAAACTGAGGGGAAAACACAGAGAAATTAACAACAACAAAACGGTGTAGTTCATGTGTCTCCACCAAAGAACTCGGACAAGACTGGCCATTAGCTCCTGTAGCCAGTTCCTGTCTTTTCCAAGACCTGGTGTCTTGGCTTTTCTGTAGATGCTGTGGTTCTCCCATTGCCTCCAATAAACATAAATGAGGCAAAATTGGTTTCTATTGCTTGCAACCAACGAACTTAATGGATTCTGTATTGGAAAGAACTGGTATATTCTTTCTGTTTTTTTGAGACCGAGTCTTGCTCAGTCACCCAGGCTGGAGTGCAGTGGTGCGATCTTGGCTCACCACAACCTCCACCTCCTGGGTTCAAGCAATTCTCCTGCCTCAGCCCCCGGAGTAGCTGGGATTACAGGCACATGCCACCACACCCAGCTAACTTTTTTGTATTTTTAGTAGAGACAGGGTTTCACCATGTTGGTCAGGCTGGTCTTGAACTCCTGACCTTGTGATCCGCCTGCCTCTGCCTCCCAAAGTGCTGGGATTACAGGTATGAGCCATCGCGTCCGGCCGGGTTTATTCTTTAAGCAAAGACTAGGACTCTATGGGGCTCAACAAACTCTGTGATCACCTTTCTCTCTACTTCCCTGGACAAAAAAAATATATTGTATACTGCCAGAGAGCAAATTATCCCCAAACCAAGTATAAACATTTACTATCTCACAGTTCATATGTGTCTGAAATTCCAGAGCAGCTTCTCTGAGTGGTTCTGGCTTAGGGTCTCCTATAGAGGTCACAGTCAAGATCAGCCAGGACTGCAGTCACGTGAATGCCTGGCTGGAAATAGAGGACCAGCTTCCAAGATGGCACACTCCCATGGCTGTTGTTGGGAGGCCTCAATCCCTTGTCACATGGAGCACTCCATAAGACTGCTTGAGTATCTTCAAGACCTGGAAGCTGGCTTCCCCCAAAGTAAGTGATCCAAGAGAACAAGACAGAAGCCATGATGTATTTTACCACTTACACTCAGAAGTCAAACTCTCATTTCTTCAATAGCATAATGGTTACACAAGTCAGGCCTATTCAATGTGAGAAGAAACCACACAAGGGTGTGAACAGTAGAAAGAAAGGATGGTTGGGGGCCATCTTAGAGGCTGGCTGCCACGCAGGGGGAAGCCTAGAAGCCTCGTAGGCGTTTGTGTACCCTGCCGCCATCCTGCTTTCATTTTTGCTATTCCTCTTCACTGAAGACCCCAAGAGGCGTTATCTCATTTCAGAAACCAGCAGAGATGAGGACTTACAAGTCATGGAGGAAGGAAGAGATGGATTTGAAGCGAAAGCCACAAAATAGGCAGGGTGGAGGTCTCCAGTCCAAGGACCAGGTCTGGAGAACTGGAAAACAGAACAGATGACATTTACGGAAGGGAGACAAAGGCTGCCCCAAGGTTCAAGAATAAAGGGTAGCATAAAACAAGAGTGCTTACCCTTGGCAGTGGGCGGTCACTTCTCCCTTTACAACCCCAAAGAAAGTCTGGTGTCCAGTTCAGCCCTGCTTGTGTCACATATCCTTCACTGTTCTGAGTCCTTGGGGCCTAAGAACTGGGACCCATGAGTCCTGCTGCCCAGCTGCTACAGGCTGAATTGTGTCTCCCTAAATTCTTACGATGAGAAACCCCACCACCTCAGAATGAGACTGTATTGGAGACTGAGCATTTAATGAGGGGATTAAGTTAAAATGAGGCTGGTAGGGTGGAGTGGGCCCTAATCCAGTCCGACTTGGTGTTCCTAGAAGAGGAACACTGGGCACATAATGAAACCAGACATGTGTGTGCATGGGGGGGAGAGCTGCACAGGGACACAGTGAGAGGACAGCTGTCTGCAAGCCAAGAAGAGAGGCCTCAGGAAAAACCAAGCCTGCTGACACCTTAATCTTGAACTTCTATCCTCCAGAAATGTGAGAAAATAAATCTCTGTTGTTTAAACCACCTGGTTCTGTGGCATTTCATTACGGTAGCCCTAGGAAACTGAAACCCAAGCCTTCTTCGCTGTTCCGGGATGTTAGCTTTTCCGTGAACTAACTCCTAACCTCCTCTGTGTAATGTGTGAAAATCCAGTCAGAGAGAATGCCTTTCCAGAGTCAAGGAGGAGATGGGTTGGGCTTCCCCAGCCAACTGGCAAGGACGGGCCTGTGGTGGAGCCATAAATGCACTTGTGTGCAGTCACAGATTGCTTTCACTCTCAGTTCCTTCAGCAAACTTCCCGATGGGCCCCAGGTCTCCTTTTGGTCTCTGAAGGCTGTTTCTAAGGTCACAGATTCTTAGGGCAATCTCCACTGCTGGACACATCCTCTCCCTAGCTGGAAAGCGCCTTCTGGATTCGTTCCCGTACTTCTTTTGGTCCCAAAGACACCATCATCTCAGCTATAGGAGGTCCTTGCTAAGAACAAAAAGAGCAAATGTTGCCTCATTACCTTAAGCTGCCTAAAGAACTGAAGCTCAGCATCAATCTGCAGAAATTATTCCCAGGCCAGCCCCCCACACTGCTGCCTGTCTTCTGAGGATCATCACTTGTGTTAGTTCCCTGGACAACGATGGGTCCCAGGAGCCCGTTTCTCCTCCTACATCCCCCCCTCTTTTTTTTTTTTTTTTAAAGATGGAGTCTCGCTATGTTGCCAGGCTGGAGTGCAGTGGTGCGATCTTGGCTCACTGCAACCTCCATCTCCCGTTAAGGTGATTCTCATGCCTCACCCTCCCAAGTAGCTGAGATTACAGGTGTGCACCACCACACCTGGCTAATTTTTGTATTTTTAGTAGAGATAAGGTTTCACCAAGTTGCCCAGACTGGTCTCAAACTCCTGACCTCAGGAGATCTGCCTGCCTAGGCCTCCCGAAGTGCTGGAATTGCAGGTATGAGCCACCACGCCTGGCCTGTTTTTCCCATATTAAGTAAGCTGTTGGTAGGTCTGTTATCCCCCAATAAACTGCAAACCTCATGGAGACAGAGATATGTATTTGTGTTTCATTCTATACTATATCCACTGTACCTAACATAATGCTTGCACATAGTAGGTACTCAATAGTGTCTGCTGATTGACTGAATGAGGGGAGTGATCATGTTTCATTCATCTTTGTATCCCCAACATTGAGCTCGGTGCCTGCTAGGAAATGTAAGTTGAAAGGATCAATGAGGGGCTCCAGGGAACAATCCAACCCATGTCCCTGCCTCACCTGCTGTCCACTGAGGGCCACCCGGAGGAGTTTCATCACATTACTGTGCTTGGTGCCTTCCAGACCTTCTGAAAGCTTCTTCAGTTCTCCACTCAGCACATCCTGAGTTAAGGTCATACTGGATCTTTCCAGAAGCCTAGAAGAAGAGGGCCAGTCTACAAGACCTGCATGGGTCAATGGCAAGTGGGTAGGAGGGAGCACTTCAGAAGGTTACTGATGAGCTACAGTACAAGCAGCACAATCAGTATTCAAGCCTGTTTTGAGGGAGGTGAGGAAGATATCGACCACCTGCTTCCTTATCCAGGTCAGGAAGAAATAACCACCAATGGACCACACACAGAGAAGCCAGCGGGCACAATGCAGGTGGCTAAGAGGTGCCGTAAGAGGCTTTACTCATTGCTACCTCTGTGTCATGCAAGCTCTATGCCTCAGTTTTCTCATCTGTAAAGTGGGGAGAATAATAGTATCTGAGGCCGGGCACAGTAGCTCACACCTATAATCCCAGCACGTTGAAAGGCTGAGATGAGCATATCACTTGAGGTTAGGAGTTTGAGACCAACTTGGCCAACATGGTGAAACCCCATTTCTACTAAAAATACAAAAATATTAGCCAGGGGTGGTGGCGGGCGCCTGTAGTCCCAGCTACTCAGGAGGCTGAGGCAGAATTGCTTGAACCCAAGAGGCGGAGGTTGCAGTGAGCTGAGATCGTGCCACTGCACTCCAGCCTGGGTGATGGAGCAGGACTTTGTCTCAAAATCAATCAATAAATAATAGTATCTGTATCCTCCCCAGGGCTATCATAGAGAGTTAAAACTTACAAAGCACCAAGTGCCTGAACACATGATAAATACTCAGAAGTATTACATCTGTTTTTTGAGATGGAATCTCACTCTGTTGCCCAGGCTGCAGTGCAATGGCACAATCTCGGCTCACTGAAACCTCTACCTCCTGGGTTCAAGTGATTCTCCTACCCCATCCTCCCAAGTAGCTGGGATTACAAGCATGTCCCACTTCCCATGACTAATATTTTTGTATTTTTAGTAGAGACGGGGTTTCACCATGTTGGTCAGGCTGGTCTCGAACTCCTGACCTCAGGTGATCCACCCGCCTTGGCCTCCCAAAGTGCTGGGATTACAGACGTGAGCCATTGCACCTGGCCAAGTATTATATTTTATATTTGAATTTAAAGTTTTAAAAAATTAGTTACCTTAACTACATTCACGAGCTTTGAGATATTACGAAAGAATCTAAAAAGAAACTTAACTCTGCCTGCAGGAAGAACAACAAAAAGAAATTTAGGGGCCAGGCGTGATGGCTCATGCCTGTAATCCCAAGCACTTTGGAGGCCAAAGCAGGCGGATCACCTGAGATTGGGAGTTCAAGACCAGCCTGACCAACATGGTGAAACCCCGTCTTTAAAAAAAAAGAAAAGAAAAGAAACGAAACTTAGGAATAGATTTGACATAGAAGAATGGATAATCTCTGGGAAATTATCTGAAATATAACTTTGAGATTGACAGAGGGAGACTTCTTTGGAGATGTAGCTGAAAACAGAAGAAATCAGAAGGCCCCACCCAGCTCCAGCAATGGCCCCCACCACCAACTTGCTACAACCTTTCTTCCACAAATTGAAACACTCTAGCATCTAAATTCAAAGGGGCCAGCAACCATCCCCCACATCCTGGCAGTCCAGCGGAGCAAGATCCTCTCTGCAAAAGCTTTAGTTTCAGGAGAAATTCTCTATTCAGTGAGAGCTGGACTTTCAACAAATTTGCCCCAGCCCCGATTCTGAGTTAAAGTTAAGAGACGAGAACAGGACGGGGTTCAGTGTATTTCACTGCAACTTCCCAGTTCCTCTAAGTTTTTAAAAATAATAATAATTATTATTATTTTGAGAGACAGGGTCTTGCTGTCACCCAGGCTAAATGGCAGTAATACGATCATAGTTCACTGCAGCCTCAAACTCCTGTGCTCAAACGATCCTCCCACCTTAGCCTTCTGAATAGCTGGGACCACAGGCGCCTGCCAGCATACCTGGCTAATTTTATTTTTACTTTTAGTAGAGATGGGGTCAAGGTATGTTGCCCAGGCTGGTCTCAAACTCCTGGCTTTAAGTGATCCTCCCCATTCACCCTCCCAGAATACTGAGATTATAGGAACGAGCCACAGTGCCCTGCCTCCCCTCAGTTATTACTGGAGATTCCACAATGGAGACACAAAGAGGAACTGGGGCTGGACATCTTCCTGGTCCAGATGATCTGTGATGCCAATTCTGACCCTGCCTGCTCAAACACGGTCCAGGCAACTGCATTCCAAAGTCAACTCAGTATGGACCACTACTGGTTCAGGGAACTGGGTTCATATGTGATTTGAAGAAACAGCCTTTTAATGCAGACAGATTTCCTTACTATTAGCATTGGAGCAGATGAGTTTCAGTTTCAGACAAGGGTGATCATTCTTATTGCATCACCTCTATGTTCTGAATGTTTGTGTTCCCCCTAAATTCACATGTTGAAATTTCAACCCCCAAGGTGACAGTATTCAGAGGTGTGGCCTTTGGGAAGTGATCAGGTCATTCGGGCAAAGCCCTCATACACAGATGAGTTCCTTTATAAAAGACACCCCAGAGAGGTCCTTCATCCCTCCACCATATGAGGACACAGCGAAGGGCTGGAAAAGGGAAAGGCCCAGGAACAAGGTCCTCACCAGGTACTGAATCAATGGCACCCTGACCTGGACTTCTAGGCTCTAGACCTGTGAAAGATAAACGTTTGTTGCTGAAGCCCTAGTCTACGTTATTTTGCTATAGCAACCCCATGGACTGAGACAATTATTAACTGGGTCACGTGAGTACTGCTATTTACAAAATCCAGGAGATGAAATACTGAAGATGTAAAATATAATGTGGAGAAAAAGCAGACATTCTCTCCAATGGCACTGTGGAGAAGCAGGCTGCCGGGGAACTGACGAAAGAACGACAGGCCCAGGGCCAGGAACGATGGCAGTTCCAGACTCACTAGAGCTGGCCCAGACCTTGGCATGGGCACAGAAGGGATTTCTAGTGATCTGGCAGCTCCTGAACATTTGGATATCAGCTTTCCTGACTCAAAAGGGAGTCCCAGAGCTGAAATCCAACCTCATGGTTGAGATGTGCACTTAGAACACTGAATCCTGATGAATTAAAACTAATAGGCTCTGGCCAGGCACCATGGCTCACACCTATAATCCCAGCACTCTGGGAGGCTGAGGCATGAAGATCGCTTGAGCCTAGGAGTTTGAGACCAGCCTGGGCAACATGGCAAGACCTCATCTCTACAAAAAAATAAAAAAATTAGCTGGTGCCGGGTGCAGTGGCTCACGCCTGTAATCCCAGCACTTCAGGAGGCCGAGGCGGGCGGATCACGAGGTCAAGAGATCGAGACCATCCTGGCCAACACAGTGAAACCCGGTCTCTACTAAAAATACAAAAAATTAGCTGGGCGTGCTGGCACACGCCTGTAGTCCCAGCTACTTGGGAGGCTGAGGGAGGAGAATTGCTTGAACCCGGGAGGCGGAGGTTTCGGTGAGCCGAGGTTGCGCCACTGCACTCCAGCCTGGTGCCCGGCGATGGAGTGAGACTCTGTCTCAAAAAAAAAAAAAAAAAAAATTAGCTGGTGTGGCGGCCTGTAGTCCCAGTTACTCAGAGGCTGAGGTAGGAGGATGAGTCCTGAGCTGCTTCCTGCAGATTGCTACATAAGGGAGAAATTCCACAGGGGATATGCGCTGTCATTTCTTTTGTCTGGTAGAGAAACCTGCCCTCTAGTTACCTAATACAGAGCCTCTGAAGGAAGCATGGTCCGCGTGGAGGAGTGGGGGCAGAAGGTGAAAGGAAGAAGAGAGAAACTGAATCTTGGTAATGGAGTACTGACTCCTGCATTAAGCTGTGCTTCATACAGCCCATCTTCTAGCATCTGCAGTTACTTAATCAATCATTCCTCTCTGGCCTAAGCCAGCTTTGGTTGCATTTGTAATTGAAAGTCATTACTGTTACAATAAGAATTAGCATCATCTCTCTCTTACCAAGAAGGAAAAGGAAGCTCAAATAGGTGCAGTAACTTGGCCAAAGGGAAGCTGCCTGAGCAAGGTAACATAAGCTGGCGAATACGTGGCAGGGCTGGGATGCAACCCATGTTGGGGCAAGCAGTGAACACAGGCCTATGTCCACAGAAAGCCTGGGTCTTCTGCGTAAGCCTTCCTCACCAATGAAAGCCAGTGAAGGGTTACTTCTTCACTAGCCATGGGGTTGTGCCGGGGGCCCAACAGCCCGGCCCTGAAGGAAGAAGGGGGCCGTGGGGAGGGAGTGAGGGGAAGGAGGCTGTGGAACCCTGAGCTCAGCCTTTGGGTACTCACCCCAGCACACGCTTGGCAATCACATCCACCTTCTCTGAGATGGCATCCAGCTGCGCTCGACCCACCGCAGGGCGAGTCCACAGGTAGGAGTACACTGGGGACACCAAGTCCTGCAGGCGGCAAATGTGACCCTGGGGAAGCAGGAAGTCTGAATGAACTAGGAACAGAACTCCGGAAGGGAGGAGGAATTGGGGCACCCAGTACCCCCTTCCTCAGTCTCCCAGACCCCTGACACCTACCTGTCTCAGCAGGAGGATCCTCTCCATGTAGACTGGGTTGAGGACATCCCTGTTTTGCAGCTGGCTTCCAAAGGCCTCCTCCACAAGGGCCTGCAGCTTCCCCACCAGCAGGCGCCTCTGGCTCTCACTGCTCACCAGCCGCTGGAGGTGCAGCCTGGGCAAGAAGTCAAGGGGCTGTCCTGCTGCCAACACCCCAACCCACCAAAACCGTCTCTCCCACGGGGGAAAGGGTGAAATTGGAAGAATGACATATCAGGTCACATAAGCTTTCCTTTTCACAAGCTAGAAGTAGAATTCTCTTTACATTTACAAAAAGAAAGGGCTGTGACTAAGGTCACAAACAGCCTGAAAGTCCCAAGCAACTTGGACACAAGCTTTGTTTTCAGTGGTTTTGTTTTTGTTTGAGTCTTGCTCTGTTGCCCAGGCTGGAGTGCAGTACCACGACCACAGCTTCCTATAGCCTAGACTCCTTTGGCTCAAGCGAACCTCCCACACCTCACCTTCCCAAGTAGCTGGGCCCACAGGCACACATCACCATGCCCAGCTAATTTTTTTATTTTCTGTAAAGACAGGGTCTTGCTATGTTGCCCACGCTGGGCAACAAGCAATCCACTCAGCTTGGCCTCCCCAAGACCAGGATTACAGGTGTGAGCCACCATGCCCAGCCACATTTTCAGTGTTTTCAAAATAATAGCTGACGTTTTATTTTTATTTTTTTTGAGATGGAGTCTCGCTCTGTCGCCCAGGCTAGAGTGCAGTGGCGCAATCTCCGTTCACTGTAACCTCTGCTTCCCAGGTTCAAGTGATTCTCCTGCTTCAGCCTCCCGAGTAGCTGGGATTACAAGCATCCACCACCATGCCCGGCTAAATTTTTGTATTTTTAGTAGAAATGGGGTTTCATCATGTTGGCCAGGTTGGTCTCGAATTCCTGACCTCAAGTGATCTGCTGGCCTCAGCCAAAGAGCTGGGATTACAGGCAGGAGCCACCACACCCAGCTATTTTTATTTTTTAGAGACAGGGTATTGCTATTGCCCAGGCTAGAGTGCAGTGGTGCCAAACACCTGGGCTCAAGCAAACCTCTTGCCTCAGCCTCCTGAGTGAGTAGCTATGACTACAGGCGTGCACCACCACACCTGGCTAATTTTTAAACTTATCTTGTAGAGACAGGGTCTTACTATATTGCTCAGGCTAATCTCGAACTCCTAGGCTCAACCAATTCTCCCACCTCAGCCTCCCAAAGCATTGGGATTACAAGCATAAGCCATGGCACCTGGACAGTAGCCAACATTTTAAACTAGAAGAGATCATGGAAAGACAGAGTTCTGACTTCTCTTGGGCTATCAGAGGATCCGGCTGCAAAGAGCCCTTGCTGCCCACGACTTCAACAGGCCGGGCAGAGCAGAGGCTGCCCACTTTAGACTGACAGGAGTGTCACTGCAGTCTGTCAGTCCCTCTGCTCCTCGGTATCTCTTACCCAGTCCACTGCCTCCCTGTGCTGCCTGCCTGACCTCCACATGAGCCTGAATTTACCAAGCGGAATACGGAGTGTCTGCCTTCTAGTCTAGCTTCAACTGTGGGGCTTTGGCACAGAAAAGGAGGTCAAGAATATGATTTCTAGGATTAGGAGGCAGAGGGCAGATGTGTTTGAATTAAGTGCTCACAGTTTAAAAGACTGGGCCTTCTCCTTTCCAGAATTCCTCGTTTTTTAAAATTTTTTAGTTTTTTACTTTTTTTAGACAGTGTCACTCTGTCGCCCAGGCCGGAGTGCAGTGGTACGATCTCAGCTCACCGCAACCTCTATCTCCCGTGTTCAAGTGATCCTCCTGCCTCAGCCTCCAGAGTAGCTGGGATTATAGCTGTGCACCCCTATACCTGGCTGATTTTTATATTTTTAGTAGAGACAAGGTTTCACCATGTTGGCCAGCCTGGTCTAGAATTCCTGACCTCAAGTGATTTAGCCCACCTCAGCCACCCGAAGTGCTGGGATTGCAGGTGTGAGCCATCATGCCTGGCTTCCAGAATTCTTCTAATTACCATATTCCCTCCTTTGGAAGCAGGAAAGCCTCTACAACTCCAACCCTCAAACCACACCCTGTCATCCTCAGCCCCCTAAGCTGCCCTCCCCCTCTCCTGGGCAGAATTAGAGAGACCGGAGAGACAGAGCTACCCAGGGCAGAGCACCATGCTGAGATGCTTAGCTCTTTGTCCATGGCATGGAAGAAGGACAGACAGGAAGGCATGGGTAAGCATTTCATGGGCTCTGAACTCAGACAGTTCTGTGTGTGAAGCCCGCCCTACCAGGTGCTTGCAGCAGGTTATACAACCACTTGGAGGCTTAGGATCCTCATCCAGTGGGGGATAACAAGAGGGTCTCCTGCACAGGACAGTTGTGGAGATTAACTGAGGGCCTTCATGGAATACACTGACAGTAAGACCTGCACTACAACCTCACCTCGCAGCTGGGGGTGTGAAAAGAGGCACTGGCATGTCAGAGGGTAGACAAATGACACCCTTAGGAAAGTTATTCGCAACGCGGATTGGCTGAAAAACATAATATATATTTTTAAAGGTACTAAGAAAAACACATGAAAGTGGTACTGAAACTTGTCTAGAACCTCCTAAATAGCTAGATGAGACAGCTGAAGGAAAAAAATCAAGTGGCCCTCATGACCATGCTTGTGATAGATAATACATACACAGGGGCTGGGCGCAGTGGCTCACGTCTGTAATCCCAGCATTCTGGGAGGCTGAAGCAGGTGGATCACCTGAGGTCAGGAGTTCCAGACCAGCCTGGCCAACATGGTGAAACCCCATATCTACTAAAATTACAAAAATTAGCTCGGTGTGGTGACACATACCTGTAATCTCAGCTACTTGGGAGGCTGAGGCACAAGAATCGCTTGAACCTGGGAGATGGAGGATGCAGTGAGCTGAGATCACACCACTGCACTCCAGCCCGGGTGACAGAGTTAAGACTCTGTCTCAAAAAAAAAAAAAAAAAAGTCTAAAAATAACAGCAGTTTTGGCAGCATTAAACCTACAGGCATTAATCCTAACATCCTATCCCCTCCCTGACTCACATTAAGCAAAAGCCCACCTTCATCTTCCCTGTGACTACCGTTCACGCTTCAAGGAGGACTTGAATGAATCACAAATTACCTCTCCTGCCCTGGCTCCATTTCTCCCTGAGATATCACTTTCTCTATAATAAGAAAGGTAAAAGGCTAGGCACAGTGACTCATGCCTATAATCCCAGCACTTTGGGAGGCTGAGGCAGGAGAACTGCTTGAGGCCAGGAGTTCGAGACCTGCCTGGGTAACATGGTGAGACTCAGTTTCTATAAAAAATTAGCCAGGCATTTGGCTAATGCAAACATATGTGTACACCTGTAGTCCCAGCTACCTGAAAGGCGGGAGCAGGAGGATCGTCTGAGTCCAGGAATTTAAGGCTGCAGTGAGCCATGATCTCTCCACTGCACTCCAGCCTGAGTGACAGAGCAAGACCCTATCTCAAAAAGAAACATAAAATGATAGAAGTACAAATTGCATATATTCTTTTTGAGATGGAGTCTCGCTGTGTCACCCAGGCTAGAGTGCAGTGGCATGATCTTGGCACGCTGCAACCTCTGCCTCCTGGGTTCAAGAGACTCTCCTGCCTCAGCTTCCCAAGTAGCTGGGATTACAGGCGCATGCCACCATGCCCAGGTAATTTTTTATATTTTTAGTAGAGACAGGGTTTCACCATGTTAGCCAGGATGGTCTCGATCTCCTGACCTCATGATCTGCCCGCCTCAGTCTCCCAAAGTGCTGGGATTATAGGCATGAGCCACCACGCCCGGCATAACTTTTTTTTTTAAAGACAAGAGTCTCATTCTGTTGCCTAGGCTGGAGTGCAGTGGTGTGATCCTGTCTCACTGCACCTCTGCCTCCCAGGTTCAAGTGATCCTCCTGCCTCAGCCTCCCAAGTAGATGGGACTACAAGCATGTACCATGCCTAGCTAATTTTTGTATTTTTACTAGAGACGGGGTTTCACCATGCTGGCCAAGCTGGTCTCAAACTCCTGACCTCAAGTGATCTGCCCACCTTGGCCTTCCAAAGTGCTGAAATTAAAGGTGTGAGCCACCATGCCTGGTCAACTAATACCCTTTGACTCAGACATGTCAACACTGATCTGAGTTGGAATGATATTTAGAGGTTCCAAGGTGAAGAGATACTTGCAATATCAAATACATGAAATATAAACTAGATGCCATGAGACAGTGCTCACTCACTGTGTTGGCTGGGCATGAGGTTGAGTGGGGAGGTGAGTCTAAAATGAAGATACCCCTCCTCCAGGCTTTGGTTGTTAACAGAGTCCACACAAGGGGTGGCCAGGAACACAATGCTCATGATAAAAACGTATGTGCCATTTACTGAGCACTTTCTATGTGCCAGGGCTATACGAGATACTTTCATGCAACATTTAATACAAGATACTTCGTACAACAATCATATAAGATCAGTACTGTTATTAATCCCATTTTAGAGAAGAGGAAACAGAGGCTCAAAGAGGTTAGATGATTTAGCCATGGTCACACAGAATTAGGTACCAGAGCCCGTTATCCCCTTCACTGTAGGGACTGTCATGAGCAAGAAAGTCCTTTCCCACCAGGGAATCGCCATGCTCCCCACTCACCTGTTGAATTCTGGGAGCTTCTCCAAGTCCAGCAGGGCTGAGTGGCAGGTGATCTGGGTCAGGTCAAACTGTGTGATCAGCTCCGGCAGAGTCCTGCCCATCTGGTTCCCTGCAAAGAAGAGGCCCAGCCACTCAGGTTCCTTCCTCTCTTCCTCATTCCACTTTATCTCTTTTTTTAAGAGATATGGTCTTGCTCTGTTGCCCAGGCGGGAGTGCAGTGGTACAATTATAGCTCACTGTAACTTCCCGCTCCCGGGCTCAAGTGATCCTCCAGCCTGCCTCACCCAGCTAATTTTTAAATTTTTCTGTAGGTCCAGGCATGGTGGCTCACACCTGTAATCCCAGCATTTTGGGAGGCCGAGGTGGGCGGATCACAAGGTCAGGAGTTCCAGACCAGCTTGGCCAACATGGTGAAACCCTATCTCTACTAAAAATACAAAAATTAGCCAGGCGTGGTGGTGTACACCTGTAATCCCAGCTACTCTGGAGGCTGAGCAGGAGAATCACTTGAACCTGAGAGATGGAGGTTGCAGTGAGCTAAGATCACACAACTGCACTCCAGCCTGGGTGACAGAGTGAGATTCTGGCTCATAAATAAATAATTTTTTCTGTAGGGACGGAGTTTCACTATATTGCCCAGGCTGGTCTCAAACTCCCAGGCTAAAATGATCCTCGCACATTGGCCTCCCAAAGTGCTGGGCCTAAGGCATGAGCCACTGCCCCCACCCTCCTTCTATTTTCAAACAAAAGGGACACTGAGTGAGCAAGCCCTGGGCCCCCCATTCCACTTGACCAAAGGGATTTAACTTCTAGCTATGTATATTATCAAGAGGCTCAATGAGCTCTCATTTTCAGAAAGGGTTCCGTCGTTAAGGAAAAAAATGTCTGACAACAATCAGGCTAAACCCATCCCCCATTACTCTCAAGACATGAGCTGCAGAACAGTACACCCACAGCCTGGCTGTACCGGAGACTCTGAGTTGACTGGTTTTGGTTAGGGTCTGGGCATATTTTACAAGCTTCCTAGTTGATTCCAGAGCACAGTCAAGAGTTAAGAACCATGGTGCTGGGAGCTGCTTCTTGTGAGCAGCAGCTCAGTCCCACATGGTAGCAGGCGTCGTGATCAGGCACAGGCCTAAAATGCCATTATCTCTCACTAGGTGTGTGACTGTGGCAAGTTACTCAGCTTCTCTGAGCCTCACAATCCTCTTACAAACAGCAGACCTAAGTATTTACCCCTTAATAGTATGTTGTGTTAAATGAAATGAGACGGGTGGGCAGACTATTCTGGACACATTTTCAAAAATCCTTGCCAGAAAGGGGTCATCCTATTTGATGCTTGCTTCTTCAAGATTTGGGTCTAAGTCTTGGACCATGGATAAGTGCTCAGCTTGAAATAAACTAGACTCGTCTGGCAGTAAAATGAAAAAGGAAAAAAAGAAACTAGATCCATATGAATACTAGTCATACTATTAGCATACATGCTTGTAATAGCAGTAATAATGTAACTGTCATAATCATACGGTCTGTCATTTTTTGTGCTTATTGTGTGACAGGTGCTGGGCTGGGTACCTTACACTCCTGAGCTCAGTGAATCCTAACCCGATGAGGCAGATACTTATCTGCATTTTGCAGATAGGCAACTGAGGCTCAGAGACTATAAGCCCCTTGAGGACAGGGATCATGTCTATCTTGCTCACCATTGTAGCTCCAGCACTTAATGCAGCGTCTGGCACAATAAACATTTATTGAATAAAAGAATGAACTTGTCTAAGGTCACCAGGCTGGGAGGTGGCAAAGCAGCTGGGACCAAAAAGCAGGCCTATCTGAGCCAAACCCCTGCTTCTCCTGGCCATGCTCTCTGCTCCCTGGACTGCTCAGGTGGGCAGGTACCTGCAAAACCTGAGCCACAGTTGGTGATGATGTCCAACAAGGAATCGGGCAGGAAGCCATCAGCAGCAAAGTGCTCCAGGAAAATGTCCCCTTGCCTCTTGGAGAGCTTGCTGCCATCCCTGTTGAGGAGCAGGGGGAGGTGGGCGAAGTAGGGCGGCTGCCAGCCCAGGGCCTGGTAGAGGAGCAGGTGCTTGGCAGTGGAGACGAGCCACTCAGAGCCCCGCAGCACGTGGCTGATGCCCATGTGGTGGTCATCCACCACGCAGGCCAGGTGGTATGTGGGGGAAGCCGTCGCTCTTCATGATGACCGGGTCTCCCTCCACGCTGGCCACATCATGCCTATTCCAGCCATACACCAGGTCCTGGAAGGCCGGCGCTGCCTCCTCCAGGCGAAAGCGGATCGAAGGCTTGGGGTCCTTGGCCAGCTTCTGGGCCACCTGTTCCTGGTTCAGGTTCCGGCACCGATTGTCATACCTGATGGGGAGTGGAGCTGCGTGAGTACTGTTGATGGACAGGTGGATGGAGTCCTACCTCTCACAGCTTTGTGACCTTCAGCAAGTCAGTTACCACTGCAAGCCGCTTCCTCAGTCTAGAATGGGGGATAATAATACAGTTGTGTGGAAAACTGAGATAACATGGGTTAGCAGACACTAAAGTCTGCCTATCTACCAGCCAACCCACACTTTTTCCTTGCTCACAAGAAAATGGCAAAATGCTTAGTCCAAGGGGTTGAATCCTGATTGGTATAGCCAATCTTGCAATCCTATTGCCCCACGCCAGTGACCAGTCCAGGCAGGAATGTAACCCCACCCTATTCACTGGGATGCAAAGAAAAGCACACCTGGGGAGTAAGGAAGGCTTAAGGTTCTGGGAAAGGTTTTTCTCTCCAAGGGACAAGGAGACACAGCCACAGGAGGAAAATTCCTTCTTAAAATTTCCCACTACCCCGCTTCTGTCCTCTTCAGATATTGTCCTGTGAGGGGAGCATGCCTGGATTTGCCACAGGTATTTACAACTGCGGGGGGGAAGGCAATGAAGTCAGAGAGAAGCCAAAATAGAGCCCTGGCGTCTCTATGCTGCTAGTCTCATCCTGGAGTCACCCACCTCCAGCCTTCTGCAGAATCAAAAGATAAATGTCTATGATTGATGCCCTGGCTACTCAAAGTGTGGTCTGTGGGCCCCTAGCATCAGCCTCCTGGAATTCTGCCAGAAATGCAGACTCTCAGGCTCCACCCCAGACCTACTGACTCAGAATCTGCACATATAACTAGGTCCCCAGGTGATTCATCTGTGAGTTAGAGTATGGTTTGTCCCATCTAACAGGGCATTCCACTACCTGCATCCAAAAGTGTTCTAAGACACAGATGCAATGCTTGTAAGCTCAGTCTTTGACACAGCCAAGTGTTCAATCAATCAATAAATGGTGCATGGGGCTGGACACGGTTGCTCACGTCTGTAATCCCAGTGTTTTGGGAGGCCAAGGTAGGAGAACACCTGACCTCTAGAGTTCAAGGCCAGTGTGGGTAACAGCAAAATCTTGTCTTTTTTTTTTTTCTTTTTTTTTTTGAGACTGAGTCTGGCTCTGTTGCCCAGGCTGGAGTGCAGTGGTATGATATCTCAGCTCACTGAAACCTCTGCCCACTTGGTTCAAGCGATTCTCCTGCCTCAGGCTCCTGAGTAGCTGGGATTACAGGCACCCACCACTGCGCCTAGCTAATTTTTATATTTTTAGTAGAGATGGGGTTTCGCCATGGTGGCCAGACTGGTCTCAAACTCCTGACCTCAGGTGATCCGCCTGCCTTGGCCTCCCAAAGTGCTGGGATTACAGGCGTGAGCCACCACACCTGGCCTAAAAACCTGTTTCTTAAATTAAATTTTATTTAAAAATTTAAAATACCAGCCTGGGCAACATAGTGAGACTCTGTCTCTATAAAACATTAAAAAACCAGCCAGGCATGGTGGTGCGTCCTGTGGGCCCAGCTCCACGGGAGACCAAGGTGGAAGAATCACTGAAGCCAGGAGGTTGAGGCTGTAGTAAGCTATGATCACACCATGGCACTCAAGCCCGGGTGACACAGTGAGACCTGTCTCAAAAAAAAAACAATTTGTTTTCTTTTTTTGAGATGGAGTTTTACTCCTGTTGCCTGGGCTGGAGTGCAATGGCACAATCTTGGCTCCACCCACTGAGGTCAAGTGACTCTCCTGCCTCAGACTTCCCGACTAGCTGGGATTACAGGCGCTCACCAGTAACCTGGCTAATTTTGTATTTTTAGTAGAGATGGGGTTTCTCCATGTTGGTCAGGCTGGTCTCAAACTCCCGACCTCAGGTGATCTGCCTGCCTTGGCCTCCTAAAGTGCTGGGATTACAGGCGTGAGCCACGGCGCCTGGCTCAAAAAAAAAAAGTTTTTAAAAATCAGTCAGTTGCACATGAGTTAACAGGAGGGTGCTCAGCTGCAGGAGTGGGCAGCGCAATGCCTAAATCAAAGGTACTTGTTTCTTCAAGCTCTTCTGGCAGCAATTCTGACAGTGAGGTTGACAAAAAGTTAAAGAGGAAAAAGAAAGTTGCACCAGAAAAACTTGGAACAAAAGACTGGCAAAACTTTGGGAGCTCTGGGCAACACAGTGAGACTTCCAAACAGAACAGCAGCAGTAGAAATAATAACATGTTTTTTTTCCTTTTTTTAATTTCATATAGAGATGGGGTTTCACCATGTTGCCCAGGCTGGTCTTGAACTCCTGAGCTCAAGCGATCCACCCGCCTCGGCCTCCCAAAGTGCTTTGAGTAGATTATAGGCCACTGCGCATGCCTGATAACGCGTTTCAGATTGGGAAAATGAGGTACCTTAGTGTTTGGGATTTAAAGGGAAACAGAGTATTGGATGGCTCTCAAAGGTTAAATAAAATCAGGAAGAAAAGGCATTTCTTTAAATACAGAGCAGTGGGGCCAGCTGAAGAAACATTTATTCGTTCATTTATTCATTTATTGAGACTGGAGACAAGATCTCACTCCTGTTGATCAGGCTGGAGTGCAGTGGCGCAGTCATGGCTCACTGCAGTCTTGCCTTCTTGGGCTCAGATGCTCAGGTGATTCTCCCATCTCAGCAACTGGGACTACAGGTATGCACGACTATACTCGGCTAATTTCTTGCATTTTTAGTAGAGACAAGGTTTCTTTTCTTTCTTTTGAGACAGGGTTCACTCTGTCACCCAGGCTGGAGTACAGTGGTGTGATCACAGCTCACTGCAGCCTTGACCTTCCCAAGGCTAAGGTGATCCTCCCACCTCAGCCTCCTGAGTAGCTGGGACTACAGGTGTGCGCCACCATGCCTGCCTAATTTTCTATGTTTTTAGTAGAAACAGGGTCTCACCGCATTGTGCAGGCTGGGCTTGAACTCCTCGGCTCTAGCAATCTGCCCACTTTGGCCTTCCAAAGTGCTGGGATTACAGGCATGAGCCACCGCGCCTAGCTGGAACAGATATTCTACATCGATATATTGATGATGCAATAAGAAAACTGTAAAGTCTGAGCCACATAATACCTATATTGTCCTAGTTGAGTTTTTTTCATTTTTGTTTTTGAGATAGGGTCTCGCTCTGTCACCCAGGCTGGAGTGCAATGGCATGATCTTGGCTCACCGTAGCCTCCGCCTCCTAAGCTCAAGCGATTCTCATGCCTCAGCTTCATAGGTAGCTGGGATTACAGGTGTGTACCAGCATGCCCAGCTAATTTCAGTAGAGATGGGGTTTCACCATGTTGGCCAGGCAAGTCTCAAACTCCTGACTTCAAGTGATCTGCCCGCCTTGGCCTCCCAAAGTACTGGGATTACAGGCATGAGCCACCACCCCAGCTTCTAGTTATTTTGTCTTTTTACATTGGCTTTTGTTTTCTAAATGTTGTTCTCCAAGCTATCATATGTTTGGATTACAGAATACTTGTTTTAAATGTGCAGTATTAAATATGTTCTGTCCAAGTGTGGTGACTCACTCCTGTAATCCCAGCACTTTGGGAGGACAAGGCAGAACTACTTGAGCCCAGGAGTTCGAAACCAGCCTGGGTAACAGAACGAGATCTTGTCTCTACTAGACATTAAAAAAAAAAGCCGGGCATGGTGGGTACATGGGTGTAGTCCCATCTATTTGGGAGGCTGAAGCAGGAGGATCATTTGAGCCCAGGAAGTCAAGACTGTGGTGAGTCATGATTGCACCAGTCCAGCCTGAGTGACAGAGCAAGACCCTGTCTGAAAAAAAAAAGAAGTTCTGAGGGAAGCTAACCGTCAACTTTATTAAGGAGGATTGCTTTGTACCTATCACCTAGCGTAAGATAAAGTCAACTCATACAATTTTAACCGTTGTGGCCCCCATATTTTTTTTTTTTCCTGAGACAGGGTCTCACTCTGTCTCCCAGGCTGGAGTGCAGTGGCACCATCTTGGCTCATTGCAACCTCCATCTCCTGGGTTCAGGCGATTCTCCTGCCTCAGCCTCCTGAGTAGCTGAGATTACAGGCACATGCCACCATGCCCAGCTAATTTTTGTGCTTTTAGTCTAGACGGGGTTTCACCATGTTGCCCAGGCTGAAGTTGTGGTCTTTTTTGATCATAAGAGTTGGTACTGTTTAAGGCCCGAAGTAACAGTTTTTACTGATCTTTTGGTTTTAACTAAGCTTTTACAGTAACAAGGATTTGCGTTGCACTTTTGGTTTGTGAAATCCATACTTGATCTGTTTTTTTTCAACCAAATGTCTAGGCTTGTTTGACTTTCCACCCCAATGACACTGCACACTCTTTATTTTCTTCATTTTCCTTCAACAACAATCTCTCTCTGTTCAGTTTTCACTGTACTCTTGACTCTTTTCTTTGATATTATGCTAATTTGAAGTCAGTGGAACTGTCAAAATGTTATTTCAATAAGGTACTTATAATTAAGATATTGGAATGAGAACTACAATCACTCAATCTACTGTATTAAATATTAGCAGATATACTTTGATAACTAACACAGCTTGTATGAAAACTGAGCACATGTCCATCAGCATCCATCGAGTTCTGTGTAGTTGCTACCTTGTTGCTTAGTCTGCAAAAAATAACCGACTTAGACAAGCTAGGCGACTTAGACAAACTAGCCGACTTAGACAAGCTGTCTGATTTGCTTTCGCTTATTAAACATGTTCACCACGAGATGATGTCTATAACATCAGATGCTGTTAAATTAGACTAGGATTTAATAAAAATCTTGAAAGCTTAAAACAAATAAATAAATAAATGGTTACATGGATTCCACAACAGGGCATGACCATAATTTAAAAAATAATAATCTGTTGGCCAGGCATGGTGGCTCATTCCTATAATCCCAACACTTTGGGAAGCTGAGGTGGGAATATTGCTTGAGTTTCATGCCAGCCTGGGCAAAACAGGGAGATTCCATCTCTAGAAAAATTTAAAAACTAGCTGTGTGCCAGACGGGCATGGTGGCTTACACCTATAATCCCAGCACTTTGGGAGGCTGAGGCAGGTGGATCTCCTGTGCTCAGGAATTTGAGACCAGCCTAGGCAATATGGAGAAACCCCATCTCTACCAAAAGTACAAAAAAAAAATTAGCCAGGCATGGCGGCACACACTTGTGGTTCCAGCTATTTGGGAGGCTGAGGTGGGAGGACTGCTTGAGCCCAGGAGGCAGAGGCTGCCTCAAGCCAAGATCATGCAACTGTACTCCAATCTGGGTAACAGAGTGAGACCCCATCTCAAAACAAAACAAAACAAAACAAAACACTAGCTGTGTGTGGTGGTATGTGGCTGTGGTCACAGTTACTCAGGAGGCTGAGGTTGTAGGATTGCCTGAACCCAGGAGATTCAAGGCTAGAGTGAGCTGTGATCGTGCCACTGCACTCCAGCCTGGGTAACAGACTGAGATGGGGAAAAAAAAAATATCTTCTGTCAACAGACAAATAGATTGTTTATAATTAAAAAGTAATGTCACAGTGAATGTCATGACCTTGGCCAAAGAGCTGAGCCCTTGCCCAAATAGTTCACTGGAACTGCAATGTAAATGTTATGATATTACTGATGAGAGTGTAAACAAGTAAAGGGCCAGTCACGTGGCAGTACCTAACAAAGCCACAACTTGACCCTGCAATTCCACCTCTAGGAAGGTGTTCAGCAAACACACTGCACAAGTGCAAAATGATGTATGTCAACATTAGTCATCACAGCTCTCGTTTTATAAACAAATATTAGAAATAATGTAAAGGTTTGGGCCGAACGTGGTGGCTCATGCCTACAATCCTAGCATTTTGGGAGGCCAAGGCAGGCAGATTGCCTGAGCTTAAGAGTTCAAGACCAGCCCAGGCAACACGGTGAAACACTGTCTCTACTAAAAATTTTTTTAAAAATTAAATTAGCCAGGTGTGGTGGTGTGAGCCTATAGTCCCAGCTACTTGGGAGACTGAGATAGGAGAATTACTTGAACCCTGGAGGTGGAGGTTGCAGTGAGCCACGATCATGCCACTGCACTCCAGCCTGGGCGACAGAGTGAGACTCCATCTCCAAAAAAAAGAAATAGCATAAAGGTTTCTTAAGGCCGGATGTAGTGGCTCACACCTGTAATCCCAGCACTTTGTGAGGCCGAGGTAGGCAGATCACTTGAGGTCAGGAGTTCCAGACCAGCCTGACCAACATGGTGAAACCCTGTCTCTACTAAAAAAACACAAAAATTAGCCCAGTATGGTGGCAGGTGCCTATAATCCCAGCTACTCGGGAGGCTGAGGACAGAGAATCACTTGAACCGGGGAAATGGAGATTGCAGTGAGTCAAGATTGCACCACTGCACTCCAGCCTAGGGAACATGGCAAGACTCCATCTCAAAATATAAAATAAAATAAAAAAATAAAGGTTTGTGAAGATGAAACTGATTAATGATGTTATATCCATAAATGCAGTATTATGCATTATTATGGACTGATATGTGTTCCACAAGATAGTAAGTGGGCATGGTAAATTGCACCATATAGCATGTACATAGTACACTGTGTGCTACCATGTGGATAAGGAAAAGAGATATGCACTGAATGTCTCCGGAGGAGACATAAGGAAAATTTTAACATTGGTTATCTCTGCACAGCAGAACTGAGTGGCCAGAGTCAAGACTGGAAGAGAGCTCTTTCAATATATATCTTTGAGGACTTTTTTTTCTTTTTTTTTTTTTTTTTGAGACAGTGTCCCTGTCACCCAGAGGGTGTCAACTTCCTGAGTAGCTGGGATTACAGGTGTGCACTACCATGCCCAGCTAATTTTTTTTTTTTTTTTTTTTTTTTTTTTTGAGACTGAGTCTCACTCTGTCGCCCAGGCTGGAGTGCAATGGCACGATCTTGGCTCACTGCAACCTCTGCCTCCCAGGTTCAAGCGATTCTCCTGCCTCAGCCTCCTGAGTAGCTGGGATTATAGGCACCCACCATCATGCCTGGCAAATTTTTGTATTTTTGTAGAGACGGGGTTTCACCATATTGGCCAGGCTGGTCTTTGAACTCCTGACCTCAGGTGATCTACCCACCTTGGTCTCCCAAAGTGCTGGGATTACAGCTGTGAGCCACCACACTCAGCCCTTTGTGGACCTTTTAAATGTAGAAAATAATATTCTTCTCATTCAAAATAGCAAATAATTAAAATTACTTTACACATTACTGTCTGAGACCCAATGTGTCAAACAGCTTCTAACATGGCCCCCAGTGAGTCTCACCTTCTGGTGTTCCTGTCCTTGTGTAGTCCCCTCCCCTTGAGTGTGGGCTGGATCTGGTGACTTCTGTCTAATGAACAACATGCCAAATATGTCTAATCTCAAATGCCCCAATAGGCCAGGTACAGTGGTTCATGCCTGTAATCCCAGTGCTTTGGGAGGCCAAGGTAGGAAGATTGCTTGAGTTCAAGAGTTTGAGAGTAGTCTGGGCAACATGGTGAAACCCTGTCTCTACTAAAAACACATCAATTAGCCAGGCAAGGTAGCATGCGCCTGTGGTCCCAGCTACTCAAGAGGCTGAGGCAAGAGAATTAACTGACCTGGGAGACAGAAGTTGCAGTGAGCCAAGATCGCACCACTGCACTCCAGCCTGGGCAAAAGAGTGAGACTCCATCTCAAAAACAAAAACAAAACCCACAACTGATCTGATATTTGAAGGTTTTTGAGTGCTGACATGATGCCACAAGTGGAAAATTGCACACCCAAACTCATGTGACAGGCTACAGTCAAAATAGTCAAAACTTTGATTCCTGCACAAAATTATTTAAAATATCACATAGTATCACCTTCAACCTATGTGTATAAGGCATACAAGAAACATAAATGAATCTCATGTTTAGACTTGCGTCCCATCTCCAAGATATCTTATTATATATATGCAGATATCTCAATATGCAAAAAATCTGAAATGCAAAACACTTCTGGTCCCAAGCGTTCCAGATAAGGAACACAGCCTGTACAACAAAAGTGGTGAGAAGTTGCTTCCACAACGAGGTGGACTGCAGCTCACACCTGCCCTCTCACCCGGGGTGGCTTTTCGGAATGCTGGCTGCCACGCTGTGAGCTGCCCTACAGAGAGGCCCACATGGCAAAGAACTGATGTCTCCAGGCAACAGCCAGCAAGGACCTGAGGTTGGCCAACAGCCTTGCAAGAGGGATGGAAGTAGATCCTCCCCAAGCTGCGCCTTAGGAAAACTCCAGGACTGGCAGAACCTATAGTTGCTTGCGGCTTTGAGAGAATCCCTGAGCAAAGAAACTGGTGAGGCCATGCTCAGATGCCTGACCCACAGAAACTGAGAGGTAACAGACGTTTAGGGAAATTCTTTTTTTTCTTTTAACTAAAAGAGTTGACAATTTTATTTTCACATTTCCCAATACAAATGAAAACTGCATCTTCTTTGTCCCACTTCTCCTCTCCAAAACTATTCTCTTTGATAGGACAGGGGGAGCAAGTCTTCCTTATGCTGTTTACAAAACCCAGCATCACAGCAGCATGATCTCCTGGTGAAGCAGAACAGGTAATAAAACCGGTAGAATGAGGCCTGCCCTCTATAATCTGTCTGGTCGAGTCATTGTGAGCCTAGCGGGCACTGTCATGGGACGGGCAGGAGGTCTCATCACTGGGGGCCCGGGCATCACTGGCATGTGGCCTCCCATGGGTGGCCTCATTCCAGGAGCAGGTCCCACTGGCATCATCCCAGAAGGAGGGCCCATCATTGGCTTCATGGGAGGGGCCCCCATATGGGGTGCTGGCATCATACCAGGGCGAGGAGTATCTGGAAGACTGGGAGGAGGTGGTACCATCGCCCTGGCAGGAGGAGGAGCAGAGAATGGAGGAGTTATCTTTCCTTGTTGAAATGCAGCCGTTGTTTTGTCAATCAGGCTCTGAGCCTGCTCTTCCATCATTTCTGATAGTCGACTTTCACATTCTCTTTGTGCTTCCTACCACTGCAGTGTGTCTTTCCCACAGACGGAGAGTCATGGGTGACGTATGTATCGCAGTAGTCACCGTAAAACTTGGGTATGTTGCTCTGCAGGCCGTTGGCCACTCCGTTCCCCATTTAGGGAAATTCTTATGCAACACCAGGTAACAAATGCACCCAATGTCAGTGAGGCATCTGCAACAAGTTAGGGTTCTTACCGGGGTGTCTGGTGGTTCCGCAGGGCCTCCTTCTTCAGGAGCTCCAGCCGCTGGGGTGAGCAGAAACATGGGTAAGCAGCCCCGGTCTTTAGCAGCGCTTCTGTGGCCTGGGCGTACAGCTCCAATCGCTGAGATTGCTTGTAGGGCCCGGCAGGACCTCCCCGGCGTGGGCTCTCATCGGGGGGATGCCTGGAACACAGGTCCAGAGAATCATCATCCAATAACAACAGCTAAGGTACACAGAGCGATCATTCCCAGGCATTGTTAATAGACACTTTATGCATATATTAAAGCTTTAATCCTCATAACAATCCATGAGGTTGGCACTAGTACACTGTCCATTTTTTTTTTTTTTTTTGTGGAGGCACAGCCTCACTCTGTCACCCAGGCTGGAGTGCAGTGGTACAATCTCGGCTCACTGCAACCTTCACCTCCTGGGTTCAAGCAATTCTCCTGCCTCAGCCTCCTGAGTAGCTGAGATTACAAGCATGCACCACCACGCCCAGCTAATTTTTGCATTTTCAGTAGAGACGAGATTTCACCATGTTGGCCAGGCTGGTCTCAAACTCCTGATCTCCTGAACCACCTGCCCCAGCCTCCCAAAGTGCTGGGATTACAGGCGAGAGCTATTGCGCCTGGTTACACATCAGTTTTTAAAAAAGGCTGGGCATGCTGGGTCATGCCTGTAATCCCAGAACTATGGGAGGCCAAGATAGGTGGATTGTTTGAGCCCAGGAGTTCAAAACCAGCCTGGGCAACATGGTGAAACACTGTCTCTAAGAAAAATAACAATAATAATAAATAAAACGAAAAAACAAAAAGCCAAAGTGAGGTGCTCTAGAAGTCAGCCACCATGGGGTGCCTGAATTCCTGCCCTCTGCCTCGCCAAAATACCATGGTGGGGGACAAGCTCTGTTGAGGTGCTCAAGCCTCATTCTCACAATGATGCTGCCCCAGGAATTCCACGAGGGTGGGACCCTCCACCATCACCGTTGTTCATCACCGTATCCCTCGTGCCTGGCATGGTACCTGATAAGTAACAGATCCTCTGTGACACTGAAGCCTTCATCTTGGTCTGTGAGGCACCATGTAATTTGGCTCCTGAAAAACCTTCCTTTTTTTTTTTTTTGAGACAGGATCTCACTCTGTTGCCCCAGGCTGGAGTGCAGTGGCATGACTGATAGAAGACAGACAAATTCCTAGGCAGGTGAAACCTGGCCTTGAAGCCAAAGACAGCCTGAAGCCTAAAAACCAAACTGTCAGTTCAGGATAGAGTCCATGACCGGAGTGAGAACTTCTATTCCTGCCTTACCCACTCTCTCTCGATTGGTTCTTTCTGGATGATATCTTTAACCAACTGAATGGTCCTTTTTCCAAGACCACTCATGGACCAATCGGCAGGCACTCCTCAATTCTAAGCCAATAAAAACACCAGACTCAGCCTCACAGAGGGCTACCCCCCACTTTCAGGGTCCCCTCTTGCAGTGGAGAGTTTTCCTTCTATCTCTCAGTAATATTCTTCTTTGCCTTCCTCACTCTACGGTACCTGCGCACCTCATTCCTCTCGGGTTGCAGGACAAGAACCTGGAACTCGCCAAGCTATGGGTGATGGGAATAAAAGAGCCGTAACATGCTCCTGCTCACCCAGCTACAGGAGTGAAAAGCTAAGACAGTGCTGGGGGATCAGACCTCAGGACTTCCCAAGTAAGAGCTGTAACACCCCTTGGAGCTGCACAGTGCTGGCATCTCCCAAGTTTTTGAGTGCCACGGTGTTCCCCTGATCTAGATGCTGGCGCCCAACACAGAAGCCACTGGTGGCACACCCAATCCGGCCAAGGGCTGAATATGGAACCACGAAAGGTGTGGGATCCAAGTGGGCACGAGCCGAATGCAGCCTGCTGGGCCGAGTGAGCCTAGAAGGCACAAGCAAGGCCCCAACAAAGGTGACAGCAACCGCACAGATTTCCGGCTGGTGAAGTGGCACTGAAGGAATCCTGTATTATGATCACAGCTAACTGCAGCCTCAACCTCAACTTCCCCGGGCTAAGGTGATGCTACTACCTCAGCCTCCCAGGTAGCTAGGACTACAGGGGTATACCACTACCCCCGGCTAATTTTTTGTAGAGACGAGATCTCACTATGTGGCCCAGGTTGGTCTTGAACTCCTGGGTCCAAGTGATCCTCTTTCCTCGGCCTCCCAAAGTGCTGGGATTCCAGGCATGAACCCCTGTGCCCAGTGTGGCAAGCCTTCTATCCTCACATCCCTGGTCATTCTGCTTTGCTCACTACGCTTAGACCAAGCTGGTCTCTTTGATTCTGCTCAAATACATACAGAACTTTCCTGCTGTGGGGCCTCTGCATCGGTTCTTCCCTTTGCTTTGAATAGTCTTCCCACAGGTCACCACGGGGCTAGCTCCTCATTTCATGCAGGTCTCTGCTCCAGCGTCGCCTCCTAAGAGAAGACCACCCTATCTACAAGGGCACCGCTCGCCCCCGTTCCTTAGCCTGTTATTCTTTTCTCCATACTGGTTATCATCACTTAAGATCATATGAAGGATGAATTAGGAGCCAGGAGCAATGGTCCATGACTGTGATGCCAGGACTTTGGGAAGCCAAGGCACTTGAGGCCAGGAGTTGCCCAGTTGAGGCCTGGGCAACACAGCATGACCCTGTCTCTACAAAAACAAAAATTAATAAAATTAGCGAGGTGTGGTGGCACACAGCTATAGTCTCAGCTACCCAGGAGGCTAAGGTGAGAGGATCCCTTGAGCTCAGGAATTTGAGATTACAGTGAGCTGTGTGTGAACCACTGCTCTCCAGCCTAGGCAACAGAGCAAGACTTTTTTTTTTTCCAAAGAGTATGATGGTGGCGTGATCTCAGCTCACTGAAACCTCTGCCTCCTGGGTTCAAGTAATTCTCGTGCTTCAGCCTCCCAAGTAGCTGGGACTACAGGCACATGATACCATGTCAGCTAATTTTTGTATTTTTAGCAGAGATGGGGTTTTGCCACGTTGGCCAGGCTGGTCTCAAACTCCTGGCCTCAAGCGATCCACATGTCTTGGCCTCCAAAAGTGCTAGGATTACAGGCATGAGCCACTGCACCCGGCCAAGTGCAGGGTCTTTGTTAAGTATCTCTAGCAACTGGAATGGTGCCTGGATCACAGTAACTGGTCTTGTATACAATCTTTTGTTCAGCAAACCTCGACTGAACACCTGCTAAAGCCTTCTACAATAAAAGATAGATATGAAATCATTTTCTACTCTTTAGGAACCCAGAGTCTAGCGAATAATTTACCTGAGATTAGAACACACATCTCAAAACAGTCTTGGGATTTTTCTTTTTTTTTTTCACTCTCTAGTCTAGCAGTCTTGATATTCTTCCTTGAGAACCTCCCCTTTCCTAGTCATACCTGTCCACATAGGTAGACAGCTGTTGACCCAGGAAAAAACACACTCCTTTTTGTTCTCCCTGACCTTAGCTATCCTCAGGATTAAACTTCCCACAAGATCACTTCAGAAGCTGTACATGTTTTGTGTGGCTTATACAATGTGGTTAAAAAAATCTGGGCCCAGACTTAATAATGGTAAGTATTCAGCCAGAAAAACTGGATTTCTGGCTCCTCTTGGAACTCAGAAGATTGGACAAGCTGGGCCAGCATTCCCACATGGGCAAGAGGAGCTAGAGCTCAGAGGCATTCCCTCCTCTGGATGAGGTGTGGTTTCCATAGCTCAGCACAGGCCCAGCTCCTCCAGTTCCCACTTGGCCTGGGTTTCCTGCCTGGCCCCTGAAGGGAATGGACTTGAGATTCTGAGGTAAAAACAAGAATCTCAAAACAGCCTTGGCAGTAGCCGACGCCTATAATCCCAGCTCTTTGGGAGACTGAGGGCTGGAGGATTGCTTGAGACCAGCAGTTTGAGAATAGCTTGGGCAACATAGTGAGACCTCATCACTACAAAACAAATTAAAAACTAAAAATTAGCCATGTGTGGTGGTGCATGCCTATAGTCCCAGCTACTCAGGAGCCTAAGGTGGGAGGATTGCCTGAGCCCAGGTCGAGGCTACACTGAGCTATGATTGTGCCATGGAACTCTAGCCTGGGTAACAGAATGAGACTCTGACTCTAAAAAATTAAAAAATAAAGAACCAGTCTTGGAGCTGTGTTCCGGAGAGCTTCAGCATTTTTTCAGGTGGCATCTGCCACCCCAGGCAGCACATATGTAGCCATTTCTCCACGAACTCCTCGTTTCCCACCCTGGGTTCCATGAGAAGACCCACAGTCTCCTTTTCCTGCTTCCTGTTCCCTCCCTGCAGAAAAATCCTTTCTCTGCCAGGCTCACCTGCCCACTCCAGCATGTCCTCAATATTCTCTGCTGCCCCAGGCACAAGGCGAGTCTGATCTGTGTCCTCCAGCCTCAGGATGAAGCTCCCCCTGGTACTGCTTGGCAAAGATGTAGTTGTACAGGGCAGTGCGGAGGCCACCCAGGTGCAAGAAGCCTAGAGAACAGCTCAGATAAGACAGGGAAGATGAGCTAAAAGGCCTCAGCAAGGGGCAAGTAAGCACTGCTGTGACAGAACGCTGCAATGTCAAAGACCAGCAGGATGCAGTGGCTCAGGCCTGCATTCCTACCACTCTGAGAGGCCAAGGCGGCAGGATCACTTGAGCCCAGGAGGTTTTTGTATTTTTTTAAGACAGAGTCTCGCTCTGTTACCCAGGCTGGAGTGCAGTGGCATGATCTTGGCTCACTGCAACCTCTGCCTCTTGGGTTCAAGCAATTCTCATGCCTAGCTTCCTAAGTAGCTGGGACTACAGGTGCGTGCCACCACACCCAGCTAATGTTTGTATTTTTGGTAGAGACAGGCGTTGGCCATGTTGGCCAGACTGGTCTTGAATTCCTGGCCTCAAGTGATCCCCTAGCCTTGGCCTCCCAAAGTGCTGGGATTACAAGCGTGAGCCATTGCACCTGGCCTGAGTTTGAGATCAGCCAGGGCAATGTGGCGAGACCCTGTCTCTGCAAAAAATATAAAAATTTAGCTGGGCATGGTGGCACATGCCTGTGGTCTTAGCTACTGAGGTGGGAGGATCACCTGAGCCAGGGAAACTAAGGCTACAGTGAGCCACGATCACACCCCTGCACTCCAGGCTTAAATTTTTTCAAAGATTAAGAACTAGCTACCGCTATGCCCTCTCTCCAGACACATTTAATCCCTTATCCTGAAAGTAGAAGACCACCCAGGATTTGGAGCATGTCATTTTATTAAAAGGCTCCAATTCTCTCCAACTGCATTTACCACTCTATTTTGATATTTGTCTCAAGGCCAAGTTTCATCTGAAGAAGAAGCAGAGGGTTATTCATTGAAGCCATATCATGTACAGTTAACTTACAGAAAGTCAATGTTCTCTGGGAAAAAAATTAATTACAAAGGAACTACAAATTTAAAATACTATACAATCACATTGTGGGCCAGGTGCAGTGACTCACACCTGTAATCCCAGCACTTTCAGAGGCAGAGGCAGGAGGATACTTGAGTCTGTAAGTCTGAGACCAGCCTGGGCAACACAGTGAGATCCTGTCTCTAGTAAGAAAAAAATCACATACTTTTACTTTTTTTAAAAGAAAATTTATTTTTAAAATTTGAGATTGGGTCTCACTGTTGCCCAGGCTGAGGCTGGAGTGCAATGGTGCAGTCATGGCTCACTGCAGCCCCAACCTCCCAGGCTCAATCAGTCTTCCCACATCAGCCTCCTGAGTAGCTGGAACTACAAGTGTATATCACCACACCTGGCTAATATTTGTATTTTCTTTTTGTAGAGGCAAGGTTTCACTATGTTACCGGGCTGGTCTCAAACTCCACTCCTGGGCTCAAGCAACCCTTCCACCTCTGCCTCCTAAAGTCCTGGGATTACCAGCATGAGCCACCATGCTTTGCCAAGATTTTCACCTTAAATGCCGGCTTTAAACCCTAACCAAAAGTAGCATTTGAGTCTATCATCTTCCTCTTCATCAGTTCAAACTCCTAAGATTTTACTTTTTCATCATTCCTGTCTGAAAACTGAAAGTTAACAGTTTTTCCAGGGCTGTCATTTCCTCTTACCCTACCTTCTTTGGACCAGCCCATAACCCTAAGTTACAATGAGCTCATCTATATTTATAGATACAAGAGGCAGCACAAGAGAGGAAACGCTCTTCTGGAGCCAGGCTGACCCTGCTTCAACACTGATGCATATAACCTTCGGACAGTTACTGCAAGGCCACCAGAAAACCAGTGAGGTTTAGTGGCACTGGATCCCAAGAGTCCCTAAGACAGGAGAGGGACCCAGGTGCTAAAAACAAGGCCTCTTGGCTGGGCGTGGGGGCTCACGCCTGTAATCCCAGCACTTTGGGAGGCCGAGGCAGGCGGATCACTAGGTCAGGAGTTCAAGACCAGCCTGGCCAAAATGGTGAAAACCCCATCTCTAGTAAAAATACAAAAATTAGCTGTGCATGGTGGCAGGTGCCTGTAATCCCAGCTACTCAAGAGGCTGAGGCTAAGGCAGGAGAATCACTTGAACCAGGACCCAGGAGGCAGAGGTTGTAGTGAGCAGAGATGGCACCACCGCATTCCAGCCTAGGATACAGAGCGAGACAATGTCTCAAAAAAAAAAAAAAAGAAAAAAAAAAACAGAAAAAACCAAGGCCTCTTACATCAAGTATACTGGGATTTAAATTGTGCATCCACCATTTATTAGTTGCTACCCTTCGGGAAGGAACTCTGCTTAACTTTTATGAGCTTCTATTTTCTCATCTGTCAGAGGGATTAAGAGCAAAAAACTTGGAATCTTTCTTATTATAGGGTTGCTCTGAAGTCTAAATGCTGACCAAAGTAAACCCTCAATTAATTTCAGCTACTGTAATGATCTGTGCCTGACAATTCTTTTATATGTTTATAATCAAAAGCCTTTCCCATATGGGCTTTTCCTGCAAACGAGTAAGGAAATGAGAATTATAATCATCATAACAGAGACTGGTAAGTGCTTTCTGTGTGTACTAGACCTTGCTAAGTGGTTCAGCTGCATGAGCTTAACCCCACGAGACAGATACTATTATTGGCCCTGTTTTGACAAATGATAAAACTGAGGCTCAGATTCATTAAATAATTTGCACATCTAGGCCACCAGGCATGGTGGCTTACACTTGTAATCTCAGCACTTTTGGGGGCCGAGGCGGGTGGATCACTTGAACTCAGGAGTTTAAGACAAGCCTGGGGCAACATGGCAAAACCCCAACTCTACAATAAAGTACAAAAATTAGCCGGGCGTAGTCGCACGTCTGTAGTCCTAGCTACTCGGGAAGCTGAAGCGGGAGGTTCACTTGACAGAGCCAGAACCCTTCTCAAAATAATAATCATAATAATGATAATGATAATAATAATTTGCACACCTAGTAAGTTATACATCTAACAAGTGGTGAAGACAGAAATTTGGATCCAGGCAATCCCAGGCCTTGGCATTCTACTGCTTTTCAAAGCAAAGCGTACAATCCAGTGCTGCTTTGAAAACAGTTGTCAGTTCACAATCAGGTACAGAAACTCACAGTAAAAGTTTAGAGACTTTTGTTGTTTTGAGATGGAGTCTCACTCTGTTGCCCAGGCTGGAGTGCAGTGGCACGATCTTGGCTTACTGCAACCTCTGCCTCCTGGTTCAAGAGATTCTCGGGTGTCAGCCTCCTGAGTAGCTGGGATGACAGGCCTGTGCCACATGCCCAGCTAAATTTTGTATTTAGTAGAGACGGGGTTTCGCCATGTTGGCCAGGCTGTAGAAACTTACATAGCAATCTGACAGAATGATTTTACCTCTGCTAAACCAAATAAAGAGAGATCAGTTTGTATTTTGGATGTTTTCAAAATTTTATTTTTCTAATCATTAATTTATATTAATTTTATGCAAAAATTGATACATAATTGATGGGAAATTAAAAACCAGCACTTCCACCGCAGATGGTTTGAAAAGCACTGCTCTAGCCAGGTGTGGTGGCTCACTCCTGTAATCCCAGCACTTTGGAAGGCCAAGATGGGTGGATCACAAGGCCAGGAGATCGAGACCATCCTGGCCAACATGGTAAAACCCAGTCTCTACTAAAAATACAAAAATTAGCTGGGCGTGGTGACATGTACCTGTAGTCCCAGTTACTTGGGAGGCCGAGACAGGAGAAGCCCTTGAACTCAGGAGGAGAAGGTTACAGTGAGCCAAGATCGCACCACTGTACTCCAGCCTGGGGGACAGAGCGAGACGGTGCTCTACGCTACACTGCCTGCCAGAAAGATCTTGTCACATACAGCTGGTATCTTGCCACAAAGATCCTTGTATGTTCACCCTGGGATTTGGGATAAGAGGAATACCCAGTGTAGAAAAGGCAGAAGGTAGCCTTACTGGTAGGAAGCCCTCAACAAGATCTCCAACAGGATATACAATGGGCCTCTGTCACCCTCAAGCTTGCTAAGTTCCCAATAACAACAGTGCCTTGGTACCTGCGATTTCCTCTACCCAGAAGGTTCCTTCTTTGAGATGGAGTTTCACTCTTGTTGCCCAGGCTAGAAGGCAATGGTGCGATCTCAGCTCACTACAACCTCCACCTCCCAGGTTCAAGCGATTCTCTGCCTCAGCCTCCCAGGTATCTGGGATTACAGGTGTGCGCCATCATGCCCCGCTAATTTTGCATTTTTAGTAGAGACGGGGTTTCATCACGTTAGTCAGACGGGTCCCAAATGATCTACTCGCCTCGGCCTCCCAAAGTGCTGGGATTACAGGAGTGAGCTACCGCGCCCGGCCTCCAGAAGGCTCCTTCTCATAGGCTTCACAAAGCTGGCTCCTTCTTGTCATTTGAATCTCAGCTCAAACGTTACCTGCTCAGTAAGGCCTTCTGGAGCGTCCTTCCTAAACCCGTCTCCCATCCTGCCTCACTTCCTGCATGGCACGCGTGACTCTAAAATTATTTATTTGTATAGGTGTCTGCGGCAGCCACTAGACTGCAAGCTTCTTAAGAGCAGGGCCCCTACCTTTCTCAATGATGACTGTATCCCAGCGTCTACAACACCTGGCACACAGTTTGTCGTCAATATACATGCATGGAATGCATGAAAAAGACATGGAAAGAGATGGGATGGCACAAAAACACAAAAAAATCCCTGGCAATTTAAATTATTTCCGATCCTGCACCTCAGTTTCTGCCTCTGTAGAATGGGCTCCCGCTGCTTGAACCCTTCTCCGCCCGCCCACTCTGACACCACCGGAAAGGATTCATTCGGGAACTTTCGGGGGGCGGAGACGAGACAGGAGGCCGTGGCCTGCAGCGTCACGTCCGCCAAGTTACCTGTGGGGCTGGGAGCAAACCGCACTCGCACCGCAACCCCGGGATCAGTGCCCAAGCTAGCCTCGCGCCGTCCCACGGGGCGGCCTGAAGCCGCCAAGGACCTCCCGTGTTGCAGGAGTTTCTTCAGGAGCGCCGCCATGTGGGATGGAATCGCGCACGTGCGCTTCTCCCTGCGTCACTTCCGTGGACTCCTTCCAGCCAATCGGCCTCCGCCACAGTCAGCGCAGCCCTGCCCCTTAAAGTCACAGACCTCCTAGGGCGAAAGCCCACGCCCCTCTGAACGGCTGGGGCCGCACTCGGCCACCAGGGGGCACAGCCCAGCGAAAGGGCGATTTCCCGGACCCGCCCCCTTCGGCTTGGGAAAGCTAAAGCGTGGCAGGGGCCGGGCCGGGGAAGCGGAGGAGGCGGGTCTCCATAGAAACCTCCACCTGTTTCCGGCCGGGCTGCGAGCGATTAGGGGCTGCTGCGGGGGCCAATCTCAACCAGCTCGCCTCTTCCCAGCGGCCTCTGCGGGAGCGGTGGGTGTTGTACACAATCATCATGGCGGCGGCCGGGGCCCCGGATGGTGAGTGAGGCGGGGGTGGCGGGCGCCGGGCCCGGGCCGAGGTTGCCGGCGCCCCTTTGGGGGATGCGGCCCGACCCGGGAGGGAGAAGCGCGGCTCGGGAGCGGAGGTCCGGTGGTGTCCGGGCAGCGTCCGTTCCCAGGCCCAGCCCGCGGCGAGCGCCCACCCCTAACCCCCTTGCAGGCATGGAGGAACCTGGCATGGACACGGAGGCCGAGACCGTGGCGACCGAGGCGCCCGCGCGGCCCCTCAACTGCGTGGAGGCCGAAGCCGCGGGGGAGATGGCGGCCGAGGACTCCGGCGCCGCGCAAGACAGCCTGCAGCCGGCGCCGGCCCAGCCCCCTGGGGACCCTGCGGCCCAGGCCTCGGTCAGCAACGGCGAAGACGCGGGCGGCGGCGCGGGCAAGGAGCTGGTGGACCTGAAGATCATCTGGAACAAGACCAAGCACGACGTGAAGGTCCCCTTGGACAGCACAGGCTCCGAGCTGAAACAGAAGATTCACTCGATTACAGGTAATTTCTGCGGCGCTGATAGCCAGCCTTCCCCACCCCGCCTCCTGATGGCCCTTGCACCGTGCTAGGCACCTGGTGGCTTTCTTTGCATCAGGCGCTCCCATCCTCAAAACAGTCTTCTGAAAGATGCTTGGGTGCCCATTACTCAGCTGGGGAAAGAGACTCAAGGTTATAGAGCTAGTAAGTTGTAGAGCTGAGATTCAAGCCCAAGTCTGACGTTTAGGCCTTAGTTTCTCACTAACGTTTCTCTAACATCTCTAATTTAAAAATCACCTAAGGCACTTGTTTTACAGCTTCCGGGCCCTTTCCCAGGAGATTCTGATTCAGTGGGTCTGGGATGTAGCTAGGAATTTATTTTTAGCAAATATCTTAGGTAATTGTCCTAAGTGAAGTTTAGGAAACACTGCTATTGACTTTGATGCTGGTTCTTCACAGTTGATACTGTTCTTAATTTTACCTTGTTTATAGTGTTTTGATGTCTGAATTTTGTGGTTTTTTTTTTTTTTTTTTTTGAGACTGAGTCTCACTCTGTTGCCCAAGCTGGAGTGCACTGACACGATCTCAGCTCACTGCAACCTCCGCCTCCCAGGTTCAAGCGATTCTCCTGCCTCAGCCTCCCAAGTAGCTCTTATTACAGGCACCTGTCACCCTGCCGGGCTAGCTCCCCGCCCCCCCCCCAGTGTAGACAGGGGTTTCACCATGTTGGCCAGGCTGGTCTTGAACTCCTGACCTCAGGTGATCTGCCCACCTCGGCCTCCCAAAATGCTAGGATTACAGGCATGAGCCACCACTCCTGGCATTGAAATTTATTGTTTTAAGGCTTCCTACATGTAGCCTTGTAAGCTCCATTAAGAACAGGAGTTTTATCCCTGTTGGCTTCTGTAGCTCTGATGTCTGTGGATTCTCACTTAATATTTGAATGATACGGTTGAGGAACAACTTAGAAAGAATGAGAGCTAATATTTATTGAACAGTTACTGAATACTAGGCTCCGTACTAAATGCCCTACATTGTCTCATGTTTTAATCCTTAAAACAAGTCCATACAGAAGGACTTACTCTCATAAGTCTTATGAAGTTCTAGAAACTGAGGTTCAGAGGTTGTAGATCGCCGAAGTTCACAAAGCTAATAGGTGGTGGAGTCAGTATTCGCTTTGTGGTCTGTTACTAAAGAGCTGTGTAAGAATCCATACATTTTTCCTTCCTTCCTTTCACTGTCTACCTTCTACCTTTTCCCAAGGTCTCCCACCTGCCATGCAGAAAGTCATGTATAAGGGACTCTGTCCCCGAGGATAAGACATTGAGAGAAATAAAAGTGACCAGTGGGGCCAAGATCATGGTGGTTGGCTCCACCATCAATGATGTTTTAGCAGTAAACACACCCAAAGATGCTGTGCAGCAGGATGCAAAGGCCGAAGAGAACAAGAAGGAGCCTCTCTGCAGGCAGAAAGTGAGTCCATCTTGTGCTTCTTGGTCCTGAGAAATTTGAGGCTTTGTCCTCTCGAGCCTTGGCTGGTTATATTCTCCCTAGAATAAGTTCCTTTTTGGACAGGGCCCATGATGGAAATTTATGGCAGCAGTTGGGTGCCGCAGAGTGGAGGTGACAGCTACCTGAGATTTGCAACTTTGTCTCATCTGGCGGGTCAGTGTGTCTCAAGTCTACCTACTTTAGGATAAGACCTTGGTAAAGGGAGGCTTCAGACCAGGTGTTAAAAGGAATCAGACATGGGTTTCTCTCTCCTTTTTAGTGCTAGAGAAAAAACCAGTACTAGAAGCCAGCCCTCGTTTTGTACAAGTGCTTACATTTGACTTTTTGGTTTGTGGCTTTCCCCAAGTCCACAAGCCTGGCTAGGCACGGGAATCAGCAACTCCTGAAGGTTCCTCTAAAACTGATTGTTTCAGGAAGCTGAATGAAGCCGAGTAAGAAGACAACTACACTTGTTTTTTTGTCCTGATCTGTGAAGTAGGGGCTTGATTTTTCACATTCTCTGTTCTTTTGTATCAAGAGAGCCTGCCTTGTCTTGTGCTTATCATAGCCATTAAAGTTCTTTTATGTAACGAGGAAAAGCTGTACAAGGAACAGGTTGTAAGAATCATCATTTACTGTCTTTTTACCTGGCAAATCCCACTGATTGCTGTGTAGCCTCCTGATCATTCCTAAGGTTCCAAGGAAAACAGGTGTTCTCAAATGTGTCCGGAGTAGAGTAGATCAGCTTGAATCAACATCAGTTTTATTGACCATAGGCGCTAAGATATTTGACCAACAATAAGAGGAGGGCACAGTTTGTGTTACAGATCGATAATCCCCATATGTGCTTCCAAAACCCCAAAGGAATCTAAAAACTAAGTGTTTTTATTTAACAAAAAAATTTTTTTTTTTTTTGAGACGGAGTTTTTCATTCTTGTTGCCCAGGCTGGAGTGCAGTGGCACCATCTTGGCTCACTGGAACCTCTGCCTCCCAGATTCAAGCAATTCTTCTGCCTCAGCCTCCCAAGTAGCTGGGATTACAGGCATGCCCAACCATGCCCGGCTAATTTTGTATTTTTAGTAGAGGGGGGGCTTCACCATGTTGGTCAGGCAGGTCTCTAACTCCTGACCTCAGGTAATCCACCCGCCCCGCCTCCCAAAGTGCTGGGATTACAGGCGTGAGGCACTGTGCTTGGCTGTGTTTTTATAAATTTAACAGCAAAACCTGGCCAGAATTAGTGTGAGTTTTCCTCTTTGGTGATAAGGTACTGCCCCAGACCCCACAGAGAAGATTGTGTTACATATTTTAAAACAATATTACCTTTGTAAAACCGTAAAACTCTTAAAGTTTAAAACTCTAGGGTTTGAGATAAGGGGTTGTACAACTATATTAATTATCTAAAAGGTATTGATTTGTAGAGTTCACCCCCACATACGGGTTGTTATGTCTTAAAACCGATTGAGTTCATTGTCACATTCCTGTCGTCCTCTCCCACGTGTATGAAATAGTGAAATGTGAGCCTGTCAGGAGTGGTCCCACTGGTCACACCCTTGGAGCATAGCATGCCTCCTAAATACAGGTTTTGAGTTACTAATGGTAGCTTCACAGGCCTAGAACTGTTCTCCACAATACAGGAAATCTTGTTCAAAAAGTACTTGAAAGGTGTGACTCGAATTATACTTCCAGCCCATGCTGCTGTGTTTCATTGAGGCCAGTTATGAGGCATCACATGACCTAATGAGAGGGATACAGTCCCTTGGCTTTTTATCAGCTTGTTAAGGGGTCTGAGACTGATGTCTGGAGTGACTATTTGCTAGCAGTCTGGCAGTGCTGAGTTTATTCCTTCCAGAGAGATTCTACCATGCCAGTGAGGATTTGGGCTGGCTTATGGCTACCTGGTGCTTACATTTGATTAAATTTTTACCTTCTATCCATTCATTGCCCCATAGTTCCAGCTTTACTAAGCAGTGGCTGTGCCTGTAAGGCCACAGATGGAGAAGAAGAAGACTCAGGCATTTGGGCCAGGCGGGAGAGCTGTTTAAGAGGCCCTGAACTTGGAATCGTTAAAGAGCTGCCTCAGAGTTCTTGGGGCAGGCGGGAGGGGAGGAGTTAAGAGGCTTCTTAATATCAGGTTATAGAGTAATTTGCATTTCTGATAGAAAGGTGGCTCTTACAGGTTCCTGTTTAGCTGGAGTTAAGGATAGGGCAGTGAGGAAAATGTCTGCGATGGGCTGGGTCTCCATTTGTTGAAGAACTGCTCCTTCTAGGCAGTTAGACCGATTATCAACATGTTGTAGTGTTCTCTGGGAGTTTAGGTTGAAACAGGTGGGTGCCATTTTTTTGCTAGGAGAGCAACACCGTTTGTGGCTCTCTTTAGCTTGATGGTTTAATCATTTCAGGGGGTGAATTTTTTTTGAGGGGAGAAGGGCAATTTGGAAATCCCATTTCTTCTAGAACTTTGATATCTAATATGGTAGGTAGCTACATGTGGCTGGTTAAAATGAAATGAAATTAAGAATTCAGTTCCTTAGTCATACTAGCCGCATTTCAAGTGCGTAATAGTCACAATAGTAGATAGTGGCTAGTGCAGGTACAGAACGTATTCATCTTCCCAGAAAGGTTTTCGGGACAGCATTTTTCTGTAGTTTCAAAGGATCCTTGATCTGTCTTCATTAAAAGCTTTTGAGCCAAAGCATTAAGGCTTTCTTTATTCTTTCTTTCAAAGGAATAGTATATGACTAAACATAGTCAGCTGTTTCATTTCATTCTCTTTTCTGACTTACAGCAACACAGGAAAGTGTTGGATAAAGGAAAACCGGAAGATGTGATGCCATCTGTTAAGGGTGCCCAGGTAAGGCAGATTTCTTTGTGAGCATTCTGAAAATGAGCCAGTCCCACCTTCTAACTTGAGGTTCCTCCAATCCTGTCCCTTCTCTTTTTCCTTTTTTTGAGACAGAGTCTTGCTCTGCCGCCCAGGCTAGGGTGCAGTGTGGTGATCTTGGCTCACTGCAACTTCCACCTCCCAGGTTCAACTGATTCTCATGCCTCAGCCTCCCAAGTAGCTGGGATTACAGGTGCGCACCACCACACCTGGCTAATTTTTGTATTTTTAGTAGAGACGGGGTTTTACTGGGTTGCCCAGGCTAGTCGAACTCCTGACCTCAGGTGATCCGCCTGCCTTGGCCACCCAATGTGCTGGGATTACAGGCATGAGCCGCCGCGCCTGGTCCTTTCTCTTTTTTCAGACCATCCCTCTGTCTCTTACCATGCTTCTGTGCTTTCAGGAGCGCCTGCCAACGGTACCCCTGTCCGGCATGTACAATAAGTCCGGAGGAAAAGTGAGACTCACCTTTAAGCTAGAACAAGACCAGCTGTGGATTGGCACTAAAGGTATGTTCTTCCTTGCCTCCTTGCTGGCCTGCTGCCTGCCTCTGGCACCCAGCAGCACTCACGTTGTGGAGTGCGATTCCGCCCCTCCTTCTGAAACCTCTCTCTACACTGCTTTGCGTGCTTCTGGCTTTTTTTTTTTTTTCTTTATAAATAGAGATGGGGTTTCTCCATGTTGGTCAGGCTGGTCTTGAACTCCCAACCTCAGGTGATCCACCCGCCTCGGCCTCCCACAGTGCTGGGATTACAGGCGTGAGCCACCACGCCCAGCCGCTTCTGGCTTTTAAATTCGCTTTTAGACGCTCGCCTTTTGTTTGGACCCTTTTCCCTCATTGTTTTCAGTCTGATCTTAGGGCTGATCCACCAAACATTGGCTCTTCAGTTGCACACAAATTCAGAGGCCCCAAACATATGGCCCAAGGGCCAAATCTGGTCCACAGACAAGGCTTTTGTGGGATGACACACAATCTGTAAAAATTGGGAGATTTCACTTAATCTGTTTTTTGTTTTGTTTTTGTTTTTGTTTTGGCTTCTCTTGAAAAATCAAATGATCTGGCCCTTTGGGGCCTGCATTCTCACATGGCATCGACCCCCTAGAGCCAAGTGGTAGTTTCCAGTGGGCCATGCTACAGTCTGCATAGTCCCGTTTATCTTAGAAGTAGCCAGCTTTGTTCATTCGTCACCTGCCTGGCCCCTGTAGGTCAGAGTTTGACCCTATAGTGGGTGGAAGTTTTCCTAGCCGTTGCCTAGGAATCCAACTCTCCCTCTCCTCCTGGTTGCCCTCTGCCTGCCCTACCCTAGCCTGTGCACGGTATCTGGATCAGCCTTGCTGTTTGCTGGGAAGTATCTCTGACTGTCCTCCCTCTCTCCTCCCTCAAATGCTTACAAAGTCTTTTCAGTTAAGCTGCAGAACTGTCTGTCCCTTTCTTTGCTACACTGTTGCGCCAGTTAAGGTTCCCAAGCATCTTTAAACCTGGCCTGTTCAAAGCAAGTTACCCTATTGCACTGCCCCATCTGTGTTTTCTTCTGTCCTGTCCATCTTGCCTACTGCTTTTTGTCATGGGTACCGGTGCTCAAGAACAGTTGGCTCTTTAAGGACACGTTCCAATGCCTAACCATAGCGTTCAGTGTTCTCAACACTGGGCCTTAGTTTAAATTTTGGTTCCAGCTTCCGGCCCGTTTGCCCTGTGGTCCCCTGTGTATTTCAGCCGCATCTCTATGTGAAACTCCCAGTGTGCTTTGCACAGCTCCTTGTCTTTGCTCATGCTGTGCCCTTACCTGGAATGCCTTCTTCCCATTCCTTGTTTTTAATAAAGTCATCCGAGGCCCTACTTAAATGTCCTCTCTGAATGAAGCCTTCCTTGGTTCTCCCCCCCACCCTCCAAATGACTTGCTGCCGCTTCTGTTCATAGAGCACTTCGTTTATATGCTCAGAGCACTCATTACTCTCTGACTTGTCTGTCCCCCCTGTTAGATTCCTGGAGGGAACCGAACATGCCTAAATCACCTGTTTCTGGCCAGCACTGTAGGTATTCAGTGTTCGAGGTAAATGCTAAAGAGAAGTATAGGGGGTCCCATCATCTGAGGTTCATTGGTCTCAGGGACAGGCCATTTAGTGAGACTCCACTTAAAATGGGACCAAGTTTTATGGACAATAATCGGGGCAGGGTGGTGGGGGAGAGAGATTTTTTAAACATCTAAAACACAAAAATCAATATTCAACCCTATACTGATTCTTAAAATGAACAAAAATTGAAATGCCAAAACGCTTGAGTTTTCTATCAATTTTACGATAACTGCTGTTTTCTTCATTTCACATTCAACTCTAACTGCATGGGCAAAGCAAGTTTCGCAGAATATCTGAGCATTCCCCCTAGTTTTTGCAAGGGCCTTTGAACCCTCTGCTGGACAATTCTCTTCTGCAGATCCTGCCCCATCTCCCACCTTGTCAGTATTTAGCTGCCCAGCCTCTGTCGACTTTGCAGGTGATTTTGCTTAGTTCTGTCTCATTGCATTCACTTGCTGAAGTGCATAGACTTCCTGCCTCTTGCTGGACTTCTACTTTTGCTTGAGGACAGCCTTATTTGAAGGCAGTTGCTAAGGCTGATCTGGAAAGACCCTGCCATGAGGATATGTGCAGGCAGAGAGGTCTGAATGGGAACTAAGTCTGGAAATGCTCATTGGTTCCTCGGGGGATGTATTTTTGTGTCAGGAAGTTGTATAGGCAACGCATCATAACTGCAAGAACTGATAGAACAAGAACCTCCTGACCCTGTATTGGAGGTTTTCTTTTTGCTAGTAGGAGCAGCCGCTTTCCTGCTTTGACCTGAAGGCAGAGCTCTAGAGGAAGCTCAGTATGTTGGGGCTACTGAGCCCTTGAAAGCCTCGTTACTTACCAGCCTTGTCGAGGAGCATGGCCCTGAACTATTCATGTCTTCTAGGGTTGACCAAGGCTGAGATTTTCATTCCCACCCAGAGCACTGTACCTCTGGAGCCTAAGGGGCAGGCACTCTTCCCAGTTGCCCAGGAGTCCTGTCATCTGAGTGTCATAAGCACTCATAGGAGGACAGCTTGTTCTGGGAGTTGGCTACTATAGCCACTGGCTTCATCTTTCTGCTGGCAAGAAGAAGCGGCTATGGAATGACCGTCCCAGCAGCGAGTTGGCCTCTCCATGGGGCGCACTGCTGAGTAAGTGACCCTTAAGGGCTGCTACTCTTGACTAAACTCTCCTAGCTTGTTTAGGAGGAGGCAGTACTAACAGCTTCAAAAGAATGAGAACAAGCTCCAGGTAGGGAACGTGAAGCCGCTAGGGGAGAGCATGTGCCCCGCTTGTAGGAAAGTTGAATCTGGCTGGTGGTCTAATGTCGTGATCAGGAGTGTGGGTCCAGAAATGCCCAATTTTCAGACTTTTCAAGAGAAGCCAGAAATCTGTTAGATATTTTTGTGTGAAATCTCCAGACGTTTGAGGATAAAAGGTGTTTTACAAGTTTCCATCTTAAAGACAACTGCTGCCCAGGTCCTGCTTCGTGGACCGCTGTTGTAGAGCCACTAAAAGTCCAAACCTAAATGAACATCTTCAGGTCTCTCCTCCCCAGCCCCCATTTTTGAGAGACTGAGGCCCACAGAACCGAAGTAAAATGTCTTAAGTCCCCAGCTAGACCAGAACCCTGGTCCTGAATTCCCAGTCTGTTTGGCCAGTGTATCTATTTTAGATTCTACCTTTCCAGATTTTTCCTCCTGCAAAGGCTGCAAGTTTTTTCCCCTCGGTTTAGCTGTTTGCTGAGCCTCCGCGCCCCATCCCTGAGGTGTCTGCTGCTCCAGGGTGGTCATGTCCTGTTGTGCAGGTGCACCACACCCCTGACCTCACCCAGTCCCGCTTCACTTGGCTCATTCGCAGCAGTCTCATCTCCAGGCATCCCTTGCTGCCCCCTCTCTCTTACCTGCCATCCTCCTTAAACTTGCCTCAATGTCTTCTGACCCCATGTGATCAGTGGTATCTCAAGTGTTGACACAAGAGGTCATAAATGTTTTACGAAGTTCTCCTAGAAGTGTGAATATGGAGGTGGGAGGACCCAGGGGAGGGAGGTGGGGGAAGGGAGCAGGGTCATGATACAGTATCTAGCCCTAAAGCCCAGGCACTCCCCTTCCCTTGTGAGAGCCACAGAGGAACATGTTGCCTCTCCCTCTTAGGCCTGTTGACTCTCCCTACTGCCCAACACCTTAGCCAGTGCTGGGCTTGCATAAGGTTACAAAGGAATTTATTGGATATTTATTTTATTTTACTTTTTATTTTTTGAGGCAGAGTTTCACTCTTTTGCCCAGGCTGGAGTGAAGTGGTATGATCTCGGCTCACTGCAACCTCTGCACCCTGGGTTCAAGCAATTCTTCTGCCTCAGTCTCCCGAGTAGCTGGGATTACAGGCGCCCGCCACCCCGCCTGGCTAATTTTTTGTGTTTTTAGTAGAGATGGAGTTTCACCATGTTGGCCAGGCTGGTCTAGAACTCCTGATCTCAGGTGTCCACCCACCTTGGCCTACCATAGTGCCAGGATTACAGGTGTGAGCCACCGTGCCTGCCTTTCTTGGATATTTATTAACCATCAAACTTTAAAAAATAATCCTGGGGAAAACACGTCTCTGCCCTCAGAGACATTTACCATTGCCAAACCCTGTTTCCCACTTGCTCCTACGGAGTTCCCAGCTTACACACAGGTCCCTAGGTACACTGGTCAGAAGACCCTGTCCTGTTGTCCCCAGAGGGCATGGGACCAGTCAGTCCCACAGCCACCAGCCCTGACGAGGGACTCCTGAGTCAGGGGACTTGAGAACAGGAGGGCCTTTGAATAATCACTGTAATCCCTCTCAACTTAGAGCGGACTGAGAAATTGCCCATGGGCTCCATAAAAAATGTGGTCAGTGAACCTATCGAAGGACATGAAGACTACCACATGATGGTAAGTAGCACTGGCTGAGTCCAGCCCCTTGCTAGACTCCTGCTTCACCTGGGAGGAAACAGTTTCAACTGAGCTTGTTTCATGGAAGAAAGCTTAGTCTCCAGAAGATGCACTGTTTTAAGACCCTCATGTTTTCTTCATCTACTTAGACCTTAAGCCATGGCCTCTATTCCTAGTTGTTTCTTTTGCACACACACCCCGCCCCCCCCCCACACACATACCTTCGATCAGTTTAAAGGGGATGTGTCTTCTCTTACCTCTTAGAAGAGTCTCTTTGCCTCCCTCTTGCAATGTGTTGTTTTTAGACCAGGAAAATAAATAAAAAGAGGAGGAATGGTTTGTGGATTTTCATTAAAAGTTTTGTCTTGCATGTAAAACAAAACCTGCCCCTAGCCTTGGTGTTGGTGAGGGCTCCAGACAGCCTGTTTTCTGTAATAATGATGCCGCCCTTCCCAGGCACAGTGGTTGAGGGCCTCGTGGGGAGGACAGGCTCTCTGGAGCATCTGTTCTGCATAGAGGCCACTCTGCGGAGAGCAGGCAACTCTTTCCCAAGACAGAATGTTTGGAGGCCGTCTGCAAGTGTGCAGAACGAAGCAAAAAATTTATTCATCCGATGAAACGAGCAGCTTAGGCAAAGTTTCCAAAATTTTCCCAGCACTCTTTGCAGGGGCCACATTGGCAACAAAGTTGATTCTGCAGTTGCCCTTCGGACCTGGCCTGAGCAGTTGTGGTGTGAGGGTGGGGCCTCCTGCCGTTGTTCATTCCAGGAGGCAGGCCTTTCAGTGTGCATTCCATGGGGATGAAGCCACATCGGCCCCATCCCAGGGAGAAGGAGGAACTAGTGGTTTGACCTGTGGGTTAGGGGTACCAAGTTAGATGTGTGGGAAGATTTTCTTGCTATAGAAAAAATGAAGGGGGCTTAAAGTATGGTGGGGAAGGGAGGCAGCCCTGTCCCTGTCCTGCCCAGTGCTGCTACCAAGGCCGTAGCTGGGAGTGCAGGCCCTAGGCTGGAGGGCTCCTGGGGTTTTGCCTTCTGGAAGTGATGATGACATCCCTGGGGCTTCTCTCAGGCCTCCTGGCAGCCCTTCCACCCCTACTGTCTCTGCAGTCTTTGTTACAAGGATTGCAGACAGATAGGTTTGGCCTGGTCAGTTATGATTTTCTGTTTTAACAGTTGGACTTGAATGTTTTTAACTGGGCCCCACCACTCCTTTTTGAGTAATTTGTGTTGCCAGTCGCACCCTGTGGGGTTTGAAAGCAGGCTGGAGGTACGGAGTCCAAGGAAGTTGAGTGGACTGTTTTGGACATTGGTGTGGATGGGTAATGACTTAGTATTTCACTGAAATGTTCCTTTCTCTCGAGTCATTTCTGGCAGAGGATAGTTCTAATAGCCCCCTTCTCTTACCCAAACACCTTTACCTTTGTCCTAATGAAAGTACTTACTTTCCTCTTTGTGCAGATGCCATTTCTCTAGCTACATTAATGTGTCATCATTCACAGTTGAAAAACTGTGGCTGCGCTTTTTCATTTTTAGATAAATGTTTTTAAAATACAGAAAAGAGGCTGGGCGCAGTGGCTCACGCCTGTAATTCTAGCACTTTGGAAGGCCGAGGGGATGAATCACTTGAGGTCAGGAGTTCGAGACCAGCCTGGCCAACATGGTGAAACCCCCGTCTCTACTAAAAATTCAATAATTAGCCGGCCAAGGTGGTACATACCTGTAGTCCCAGCTACTTAGGAAGCTAAGGCAGGAGAATCGCTTGAATGCGGGAGGCGGAGGTTGCAGTGAGCTGAGATTGCACCGCTGCACTTCATCCTGGGCAACAGTGAGACTCCGGTCAGAAAAAATAAAATACAGAAAAGGACAGAGAATAATAACTGTCACAAACTCATATATCCATCACTGAGAAGTGGCAATTACCAATATTTTATAGCTTGATTTAAATTTTTTTTAAATAAAAGAAATAGTCCCAAACCTAAAATGCAATAAAATATATATATATATATATATATATATATATATATATATATATAAATAAAAGAAAGAAAAGAAAAAAAAAAAGAAAAAGAAATAGTTTCTTCACAGCAATGATGGCCCCATTGTCTTCCCCTTCCCCCATTACCATTGTCATGTGTCATGTGCATCCTTCCCATCTATTCATTCTTTTATTTACATGGACATTCTTTTGTTTATCCATGACAAGTTGGAGTATTGTTTCGTGCTTCCAGTTTTTGTAAATGATATCATGGTATATGTATTCCACAATTTTATTATCTTTGGTTCAACATAAGAATCTGTGATATTCCTCTTTAAATTCCTCTAATTGTTAAAAGAAAAAAAATTTGTCAGAGATCCATATGGACCCAGTTGATAACCTCTTTAAAAAGAACTCCAGTATTGGTGTGACTAGGCCTTGTCACTTTGAATTATGCATTCCTTTACTGTTAGATATGTAGGTTGTTCCCAGGTTTTTGTGGTTTCAGACAGTGCTGCAATGAACACCTGTTTTCTTGAGCATGTGTGACAGGTTTTCTAGGGCAGTGGTTTTCAAATGTGGTCCCTGGATCGGTAGTGTTGCGTCACCTGGAGCTTGCTAGTTTCTCAGGCCCCACCCGAGACCTCCCTAAATTACAAACTTCTAGCAGGGGTGGAGGTGCTGATCCGTGTTCCAACAAGCCGTCTGGATGGCTCTGATGCTCATTCAAGTTTGAGAACCGCTGCTTTAGGATTGGCTCTGTGTAACCCTCACCCTGCCCGTTTTTGTTTTTGGTTAGGAGAATGCTCCCTATGTGCAAAGTTTTGGTTTTTCTTCCTTTTTTAATTAACTCACATCCCAATCCTCCCCCATTTTTGTTCTGCCTGCTTGGTCTCCCGACCTCTGAAGTACCGCTTGGTTTTCCTTTTTCCTTTCCAGGCGTTTCAGTTGGGCCCCACGGAAGCCTCATACTACTGGGTGTACTGGGTTCCAACTCAATATGTGGATGCAATCAAAGACACTGTGCTGGGGGAAATGGCAGTATTTTTGAAAGCACTTTCACCTCTGGCCCAGGAGACTGACCCAAAGTGAAGGACATTGCCGGGAGAGGCCTGCAGCATCCCTGGATTTCAGAGTTCTGGAACTTTGTTCACAAAAAATCTATATTCAATCTAAGGTGATGTGGTGACTGAAGCCAGAGGTGATGTACTTTCACCATTAGCTTAATTTTAACTTAAAATTACCAGTTCCCTTTCTTGCAGTCAGCTTCATACCATTTTTAAAGTCCATACGATAGAAATCAATAAATCTGAATTCCGAACATGTTGTGTGGAATACTCTTAAGTGTGTTTGAGAGTAGATCTGCCAATTATGTTGACAAGGAAATGATCAAAAGTTTTTTTTTTTTTTTTAAGCAGTTTCAATTGAAATTTTCATACATCTTTGGTTGCAAACATTTGGACTGCAATTGTGATTAGTTGGGGTTTTTTTTCTCTTTTTTGTATAAAATTGTATGCAAAATGCGGGGGGTTAGTAAGCCATATATTTCTTCCATTGATTCAGATTTAATTCTTTCCCTTTTTAATTCTCTTGCTTCCTCGATTTGAGTTTTTGTTTTAAGAACCCAAAGATATCAGTTCCTCTTTTAGTACCTCATCGACGCTTCCTCTCCTGGGCTCCCTCCCGCCGTGCTGCTGCTGCCTGTGAACGCACGGTGGGAGAGGAAGAGCCGCTCGGTCTTGGGCAGGGAGCTCTCACACTTGCTGTGGTGTTCGTTGAGCAGCAGAGTATCTCCCAGTGACTCCCGTCTAAACGTCTTGCCCTTTGGGCTCCGATCTCCGAGGAGTTCCATTGCTGGTTGGATGATTGTCTGCACCCCTCACTGAGCTTGGCCTAGAGGCCCAGCCCGGCATGGTTGTGCCTGGGCTGTGCCCCTTAAACCCCCAGCTCCCAGGCAGACAAAGGCCTCTTCCAGGAGGAGCCAGGTAGGAGATAGACGATACAGCTATACAGCTGCAGATCCAGATAACCGTCTTTATTTGGAAGTTTTCAAGAAATTCTTAAGCAGTCCAAGGATGATTTCAATTAGGCTTCTCCATTGGGTCCTTCTGCTCATCCATTCAGTTCAAGTGTCCTTTATCCCAGGTTCAGAGACGCTGCCTTTCTCGAGAAGAAGACATCTGACCCCAGCAGGTTGGCCATTGTTATTGAACAACGAAATGGGATAAATTGCTTTCATGATTAGTTCACCCTCTTCTGGTTTTAGCCCTTCTGTTCTTCGTACGCGTGAACTTCTGTCATCTCCTTCTGGCTTGGTTGCCTCTGACGGGAGGGAAAGTCTCTTGGTAAATGATCTCCTTTGTGCTGTTTGCTGTTTCTCTGCTGCCGTCTTTGCAGTTCTCCTCTCACTGGTTGCAGGCTCTCATAGTAAGGTTTGGCGAGAAACGTTCCAAACGTCACATTTTGAATTCTAGGCTGTCACCCCTCATTCTGTGAAACGTATTAGCATGTGTTCGCCGAAGATGACTATTCCTTGTGAGCCAGTTAATGATGATATTCTACACCCTTCCCTTCTAAGCCGTAGTTCAGGAATCCAGCCCACATAGCCAGACTCTTGCTTTCCATGGTGTAGTCAATGCCAAGTGATGCATCTAGGCAGGAAAATCTACTCTCTGCTTTTTTGGGGGCAATTAGTACATTTGTGAAGTGCAGCATCCAAGAAACTGCCTGTTTTTCATCCCTTGAAAAGGAGCGATCATTGCAGCTTTTCTGTCCTTGTCGGCCTGCAGTTCCTGGGGAAAAGAGTGTGTCTGAGCTACTTGTCCAAGCCTCTGTCTGCAGGTGACAGGCTTCGGGTGAAATGAGATGCATTAAGTAGAACATCATCTTGGGTCAGACACTGCCCCTTTTGTTTGCCAATGCCTCAGTCCTAGAGACTTGCCCTGACAGTGCCACACGCCTCCTTTTGATCTGTCAGAGCAGGCGGCTCCATCCCCAGACTGGCCTGGCTGCTCTCTGAGGCCCCTCCACCTGCTCCCCCTTATTGCCCCGTTCTTGTGGCTCACGGGGCCACTTGGCCTTCCTTCTTGCCAGTGACAGCGAGCGTTCCATCATCTCCCCCGCTCCCCAGGGGCCAACTGCTTCTCACTCAGGCTGGTGTCATTTCAAGAGGACCAAAGCCTGCGTGAGCCTTTTTATTTTCAGTAAAATGGTGCTTTTTTCCTTACTTCGAAATACTATCTATAAATAATAATGTAAATGACACCTCTTCGTACGGAGCTGTTTGAGTATTGCTTTACAGAGCTCACTAAATCAGCTTCAACAATCTTGAGCTCTGTGGCTCCTCACCCTGTCCGCATGGAACACCTTGCTGGAAGCTCTCGGAGAGCAGACCTACCACCAGAAGCCACTGGGAGAAGTGTTTGCGATCCGTGTCTGGGCCACAGTAGTTTTCACTGTTTACTCAGTTCTGTGAGCAGTCTCTTCATATATTTTTTACAGTCCAGAGTGTACTGACTAAATCTGTGTAAGCAAATTGAAATACTCTTAGGTAGCGTCACAGTGGTTTTTTTTTTCCTCAGGATAATTTCTGTATAATTTCTTCACTGTCAGAGAGGACCGGATCTTTCCCTCACTGTGGCAGGGGGCATGCAGGTGGATAAAGGAAGAGCTGGTTTCCAGAGAGTGACTGTAACAGCGCTGAGTCAAAGCTAGAGATGGGGGTGGTGGCTGTCTTCTTACACATTGGACACCTCTTGGAGCCTCCTGAGGGGCTTCTTTCTCTTCTAGAATCTGTCCCGTGATCCTCCCGCGGGTTCTGGCTCACAGACGTCATCATGCCTTTCTTTCTTTCCCTGGGGCGCCTTGGCAGAAGAACGTGACCCTGTGAGCCAGGTCTTCATCTGCTCTGCTTCAGATCACAGAACGTAGACAGACTCACGAGTTGCTGGAACTCTTTGATATTAAGTGTTTGAATCTATGATGGGCCTTTTGCAAGTAGCGTTAGCTCTTTTTAATTGAAGTTGAACTGAGCTAAGGATGCACTTTCTTGTGGACATAGAAGGGGCCCGCATGAGGCCCTGAGTAGGCTCCTTAGTTGCTGCTTTACCTGATGAGGGCCAAAGAGATTAACTCTGCCTCGTTGCCATGTCTCAGAAAAGTTGCCATATTTCACCCAGAAGGGGCTCGTTTTCCTCTTACTCTTATTAACCATGTGCCTGGAGGAGCCGTTCTGGGCTCTTGCACTTCCCCAGCCTTTCTTTGCCAGGGGGCAGAGAAGGGAAAGGGGGGTAGACTGACTGTGCCAAGGGCCGTGCAAGGGCAGGCTTGCTTTCCACCCATCTGCTGAGGGAGCCCTTTCCTCTCGCTCCTTGCCTCTGTTCACACCTGTTGTCTTGGAAAAGGATGGTCCCTTTGTCTTAAGGCTTTGTGATAAAGTCATCTCCAGTTAGGATCGGCACCTGTTTCCTTCATAATAGTGCCTGGCAGCCTTTCTGAAGTTACAGGTGGTCGGGAGCCCTCTCACATGCAGAACATCTGGTAGATTGACCTGCCAGGCTGGGTGGTTCTACTGCTTTCTCAATTTGTAAGAACCTCTTTTTTTTTCCTTAAAGAGTTCTGCAGAATTATTTGACAATGTATGTGAGTACCATGTTTCCTTGTGGTGTACGCTCTGTTCTGGTTTCTGTTTTTAAATCAAATGCCTGTTTGGGAGGAGATGAACGTATTTAGTCTATTAGATTTGCGCTGCTGGATTTTTTTTTAAAGTGTAACCTTGACTAGCTGTCTTATTGTTTATCCTGTAAGATTAGTCTATCGATTAAAATTTGATAATTAACTGCGTCTCTTTTTCCTTCCAATTCTTCAAGCGCCTAATTCATACTGGGGATTAACCAACATTTGGAACTGGGGCCAAAGCCATTTCTTTGGCAGTTGTGGTCTTATTTGGCTTTAAGTACGTCCAAATTTATTCCCTGCTGAAACAGCTGACATTGACTCTGTAATGGTGGAAGTGACCGGGTTGACAGTGAGCCACACTCCTGCTAGAGCAGCATGGTCTGCTTCTTGGTCGGCCCTGGCCTCGCCACATGTTGGAGGAGAAGCTGCCTCCCTGTACTCACACCTCCTGACCAGTGCCTTGGGCAACCCCACCTGGCCCTTTAGCCTTCGAGGACATGTTTTATAAAACACTGAGATTGGAGCTACAGATTTAGCCACAAGCTACAAAGACACAGGAGCTGGGAGGGAGAAAAATCTGTTACCAAAAAACGGGCTGGGCTCAGTGGTTTACCCCTGTAATCCCAGTACTTCAGATGCCAAGGTGGGAGGATCACTTGAGCCCAGGAGTTTGAGACCAGCCTGGGCAATGTAGAAATGTAGCCCCGTCTCTACAAAAAATACAGATATTATCCAGGTGTGGTGGCTATTCAGGATGCTGAGGTAGGAGGGTTGCTTGAGCCCAAGAAGTCAAGGTTGCAGTGAGCCATGACTGTGCCACTACACTTCAGCTTGGAAGACAAGGCAAAACTGTTTAATTTAAAAAAAAAAAAAAAAGGACTATGGTATAGCTGGGCCCACCCCTGTAATCCCAGCACTTTGGGAGGCTGAGGCAGGTGAATCACTGAGGCCAGGAGTTCAAGACCAGCCTGGCCAGCGTGGTGGAACCCTGCCTCTACTAGAAAATACAAAAATTAGTCAGGTATGGTGTCAGGTGCCTGTAGTCTCAGCTACTTGGGAGGCTGAGGCTTGAGAATCGCTTGAACCCCAGAGGCGGAGGCTGCAGTGAGCCAAGATCATGCCACTGTACTCCAGCCTGGGTGGCATAGCGAGACCCTGTCTCAAAAAAAAAAAAGGCGAGGGGAGCTAAAACAGAATCCTTGGTATATGAAGAGTGTGGAGAGTGATGGAGTTTGTCACAGCCGGTTTCACTTCCTCCTGGCGGTGGAGCAGGTAGCGCTTCACTTTTTCCCAGTATCGCATAATCCTAAACAACACTGCTGGATGCGTAGGGATCTGACTCCTGTGGGAGAGGGGGAGCAGTGGGATTGTGTCATGTGCTGTATGTTGGCTGATACTCACCTAGAGAATCTGCTGTCTGCAATGAGGGTACTTCTCGGCTGGGTGTGGCGGCTCACACCTATATATAATCCCAACACTTTGGGAGGCTGAGGCAGGCAGATCACAAGGGTCAGGAGTTTGAGACCAGCCTGGCCAACATGGCGAAACCCTGTCTCTACTAAAAATACAAAAATTAGCTGGGTGTGGTGGCAGGCGCCTGTAATCCCAGCTATTCAGGAGGCTGAGGCAGGAGAACCACTTGTACCCTGGAGGCGGAGGTTTCAGTGAACCGAGATAGCGCCACTGCACTCCAGCTGGACGACGGAGCAAGACTCCGTCTCAAAAAAAAAAAAAAAAGAGGATAGTTCTGTATTTTATCTCAATTCTGAACAGTTATTTCAGGTACCTTAGAAACCCATATGATGACAATAACAAAGAAAAAAAAAACAGTATGGTGATTGACTCTCAAATGAGATAAACTCTAGTCTGAATGTGTTATTTGCTGGGGAGATGTCCAATGTTTTCTTAATTCTGGGTAATTAACAGACTCCTTTGTACAACAGTGACCCATCAACCAGGCAGTTACTAGGGCAAGAGGCGATGACTTCTTCCTACTTTTGCATGAGAGGAATTGTTTAGCCCAACCGTGCTGTAGGAAGCTGAGATACTTCAAACCCAGGAGACTAATACCCATACCGTATGGCTGCTTTCAGCAGGGATCCGCCCCCTCTGGCTTTGCCTAATTTTTAAATTATTTTTTGAGACAGGATCTCATTCTGCCACCCAGCCTGGAGTGCAGTGGTGCTTTCACGATTCACTGTAGCCTCGATCTCCCAGACTCAAGTAATTCTCCTACCTCAGCCTCACCAACAGCTCAGACCACAGGCATGCACCACCACACGCAGCTAACTTCATCTTTTCATAAAGACGAGGGTCTCACTGTGTTGCCCAGGCTGGTCTTTAACTTCTGGGCCCAAGTGGCCCTCCCACTTCAGCCTCCCAAAGTGTTGCGATTACAGGCATGAGCTACCGTACCCCACTGGCTTTGCCTTATTTATCAATGCTGTTTTGTTCCAAAGCCTCATTAGCCTCTCTCATGTTCCTGCTATGACTTTGTCTGACTGTTCACCTCATTTAATAACTTCTAATTACGGTTGGTGTGGTGGCTGACACCTGTAATCCCAGCACTTGCAGAGGTTGAGGTAGGAGGGTCATTGAACCTAGGAGCTGGAGACCAGCCTGGACAACACAGACTTCGTCTCAATAAAAATTAAATAATTAGCTGGGCGTGGTGGCACATACTTGTACTCTCAGCTACTTTAGGAGGCTGAGGTAGGAGGATCACTTGAGTGAGCCCAGGAATTTGAGGCTGTAGTGAGCTATGATTGCACCACTGCACTCCAGCCTGGCGATAGAGTGAGACTTGGTATCAAAAAGAAGCGCTAAGTTTTTAAGTCTTTTGCTTTTGTTTTTACCCCTTTGCCTTTATCTAATTTTAAATCATTCATTGTTTTTCTCTTTGTGTTTTGAAAATTTTTAAACCAGGCTAGGCACGGTGGCTCACACCTGTAATCCCAGCCCTTTGGGAAGCCTAGGTGAGCGGATCACTTGAGGTCAAGAGTTCAAGATCAGCCTGGCCAACATGACAAAACCCCATCTCTACTAAAAATACAAAACGTAGCTGGACATGGTGGTATGTGCCTGTAGTCCCAGCTACTCAGCATGCTGAGGTAGGAGAATTGCTTGAACCTGGGAGGCGGTGGTTGCAGTGAGCTATTACTCCACTGCACTCCAACCTGGAAGACAGAACGAGACCCCACTCTGAGAAAGAAAAAAGTGTGTATGGCCATACCACCCTGAACACGCCCGATCTCATCTGATCTTGGAAGCTAAGCAGGGTCAGGCCTGGTTAGTACTTGGATGGGAGACCACCTGGGTACCAGGCTGTAGGCATTTTAAAAAAAAAAAAAGAAAAAACAATTTTTTTTTCTTTTTTTTTTTTCAAATACCTAAAATGGGTAATTTATAAGAAAAGAAAAAAATTTAAACCTACGGAAAATTTAAGTATGCTACTGTCAATACCCTTATATCTTTCACCTAGGTTTACCAATTGTTAAAATGTTAGCCACATTTGCTTTCTCTTTCTCTAGATACACACACACCTTATTTTGCTGCAACCTTTTTTTTTTTTTTTTTAAGAGACAGGGTCTCACTATGTGCTCAGGCTAATCTCAAATCCTGGGCTGAAGTAATCCACTCGTCTCGGCCTCCCAAAGTGCTAGGATTACAGGCTTGAGCCACCACACCTGGCCTTGCTGTGACATTTGACAGACATGCAGATACTGTGATATTTCACCTGTAGATATGTTAGCACGAAACTTCTAAGAATATGGATGTTGTTGGCCAGGCGCTGTGGCTCACACCTGTAATCCCAGCATTTTAGGAGGCCGAGGCGGGCGGATTACAAGGTCAGGAGATCAAGACCATCTGGGCCAACATGGTGAAACCCCATTTCTACTAAAAATACAAAAAAAATTAGCTGGGTATGGCGGCGCACACCTGTAGTCCCAGCTACTCGGGTGGCTGAGGCAGGAGAAATGCTTGAACCCAAGAGGCGGAGATTGCAGTATGAGCCAAGATCGCACCACTGCACTATACAGCCTGGGTAACAGTGCAAGATTCCGTCTCAAAAAAAAAAAAAAAATACAGATGTTGTTATACCGTACCACAGTAAGATCTCACCTAAGAAAATTACTGTCAGTTCAGTAACATCTAATATTCAGACCAAAGTATCTTCTGGAACTATTTCTTTTCCAATCAATAATCCCTGGTTTTCTTTTTTGATTTTAAATAGAGACAGGGTCCCTGGCCAGGTGCAGTAGCTTGAGCCTGTATTCTTAGCACCTTGGGAGCCCAAAGAAGGAGGATTACTTGAGCCCAGGAGTTCAAGACTAGCTTGGACAACATAGCAAGACCCAGTCTCTACAAAAAATAAAAATTTAACCAGGTGTGATGTCACAGCTCCTGTAGTCTCAGCTTACTGGGAGGCTAAGGCAGGAGGATTGCCTGAGCCTGGGAGGCTGAAGCTGCAGTTAGCTGAGATCACACCCCTGTGCTTCAGCCTGGGCGACAGAGTGAGACTGTTTCAAAAAAACAACAAAAACGAGACAGGTTCCCACTGTCGCCCACACTGGGTACAGCAGCCCAATTAGAGCTTGCTGCAGTTGCAGGCTCCCGGGCTCAAGTGATCTCCTACCTCACCATCCCAAGTACGCGGGACTACAGCTGTGCCACCATGTCTAGCTGATTTTGTTTTTTTGTTTTTTATTTTTTGAGAAAGAGTCTCACTCTGTCGCCCAGGCTGTAGTGCAATGGTGCAATCTCGGCTCACCACAACCTCCACCTCCCAGGTTCAAGTGATTCTCCTGCCTCAGCCTCCAGAGTAGCTGGGATTACAGGCGAGCAACACTGCACCCAGCTGATTTTTGTATTTTTAGTAGACACAGGGTTTCACCATGTTGGTCAGGCTGGTCTCGAACTGACCTTGTGATCCACCCACCTCAGCCTCCCAAAGTGTTGGGATTACAGTCGTGAGCCACACGCCTGGCGCTAATTTTGTTTTTGTTTTTTTTTAAATTTTTTGTAGAGATAGGGGTCTCACTATGTTGCCCAGGCTGGTCTCAAACTCCTGAGCTCAAATGATCCTCCTGTGTGCTGGGATTATAGGCGTGAGCCACAACAGCCAGCTTAAGCCTTGTTTTTAAATTCTTACTAGTCTTGTATTTTTTAAATACCCTTTTAACTTTTCCATGGTTGCTAGTCTTGGCTTTTCTGTCTACCTTGAAATTAATATCCCATATATATATATATATTGTTTGTTTGTTTGTTTCTTTGCTTGTTTGAGACAGAATCTTGTTCTGTTGCCCAGGCTGGAGTGCAGTGGCACGATGTTGACTCACTGCAACCTCCACCTCCCAGGTTCAAGTGATTCCTGCCTCAGCCTCCTGAGTAGCTGGGATTACCAGCACATGCCACCACGCCCGGCTAATTCTTTCTTGGATTTTAGTAGAGTCAGGGTTTCACCATGTTGGCCAGACTGGCTGGTCTTGAACTCCTGGCCTCTGGTGATCTGCCCACCTTGGCCTCCCAAAGTTCTGAGATACAAGTGTGAGTCACCTCACCTGGCCATCCCCTATATATTTGTAATCTTACTTTTCACTTGTGACCCGTAATCTCTTCTCTTTCCCATCTTATGATGAGGCTTGTTTTGAGTTCAGGTCATGGGTGTCTCAGGCTGGGACAGCTGTGGTTCTGAGAGAGGCCTATAGGGAGCTACCCTTCCCAGAGAGCATATTTCTCTCATCCACTGATCCCTCTGGCTCCCCTCTCATACCTAAGACTGAAGAGACTCCGTGGATCCATGGCTCGGGACTGCCTTAGTTCTTGGTGACAAACCCAGTTCACATGACTGAGGTAAGGACACTTGGCTCGTGTGACTGGAGGATCCAGAGTGTCAGACCTGGTCCAGCACAGGTGCTCAAGTCAGGTCGTCAGGTCCCTGACCACCAAAACCCGGGCTCTGCTTCGTTCTGTTAACTTAGTCTCCCAAACTAGCAACTCCAAGGAAAAGAGTTTCTTCCCCTAAGAGTTCCGGTAAAAGGTTCTTCCTCTGTCACCCAAGCTGGGGTACAGTGGTACAGTGGTGCAGTCTTGGCTTACTGCAGCCTCGACCCCCCCCGGGCTTAAGTGATCCTCCTGTCTAAGCCTCCCAAGTGGCTGGGACTATAGGTGTGTGCTACCACACCTGGCTAATTTTTTTTTAATAGAGACAGGGTTTTGCCATGTTGCCCAGGCTGGTCTCAAACTCCCAGGTTCAAGTGATCCACCTGCCTTGACCTCCTAAAGTGCTGGGATGAGAGGCATAAGCCACCACTCTTGGCCCCAGATGAGCCTTTTATAAGCATGTCACCCTGTCCTCCATAAACATAAACACATACCAGCATCTAATACATGCTAACTTACTTTTTCATTCATTGTGAGCCTGGGGCTTTCAGGCAAATACTCCATGCCATACCATAGATAACAGTGGCTTTAAGAGACCACCTAGGCTGGGTGCAGTGGCTCACGCCTGTAATCCCAGCACTTTGGGAGGCTGAGGCGGGCGGATCACCTGAGGTCAGGAGTTCGCTTATCAGCCTGTCCAACATGTGAAACCCCGTCTCTACTAAAAATATAAAATTAGCTGGGCCTGGTGCTGCATGCCTGTAATCCCAGCTACTCAGGAGGCTGAGGCGGGAGAATCGCTTGAACCCAGGAGGCGAGGGTTGCAGTGAGCCAAGATCGTGCCATTGCACTCCAGCCTGGGCAACAAGAGTGAAACTCCATCTCAAAAAAGTAAAGAGACCACCTAACGAGGTGTTTTGACCTCTTGCTATGTGCTTGCGAATGCTGCTTCTTTAGGCCTCCAACCCTGGAACGAAGAATGGACATCACCTCTAGCACTCTGTCCACCACGTACTTGCTCCAAACACTCTACATTCAGGTCCTGTGTTATCAGCTCCTTCCTTACATCTTACAGTGTGAAGGATGTTCTGTGCATTATATAGTCAACACTACACCACATCCCCCGTGACTCCCACTTCAGCCACTAGAGGAAATGTTAGGTTCAGAGAAGTTAGATAACTTAGCTAACATCACATCCCTGTTACTGAGTGAAGCTATGATTCAGAACCCAGCTTTGCCTGATGGTAAAGTCTGCTCTTAGCTACCTGCCTGCACTTGAGAAGTTAGGAAAGAACCCAGCTGCTTTATTTATTTAGCTTTGAAATTTTTTCTTTCCTTGGTTTTGCTGTATGTCTTAAAGGGCACTAACTTGGGTGTCAGTTGCTTTTTTAAACTTTGAACTTTGGCATTTGTTGGCTTTATTAATTAGCTTTGCATATTAATAAAGTTAATTTGTCAGTTAAATTTGTTTAATTGGTTTTATTTATTAGCTGGCTACCACTTAAAAAATTAAAACAGATGCAAATCAACAGGAAGGGGGAAAAAAAATTAAAAGAGTAACACAGGCACTTGATAAAGAGCATCAGGTGATAGGTAAGTCTTTCACTCAGTTCTCCTAGCTTCCCAGCCCCAGCACCAAATCATCCCTGAAGAAGTAGAATTCCCATTAGGCTTAAATACTTAAGTGTGCATTGCAGGGGGCAGAGAGCCAATCATTCCCACTTAAACCACTTCCAAGAGTGGGGTGAGGGGGACTCCTCTATGGGAACTTAGCAGGAGGGAGCCAGCGCTGGGGAAGCACCTCACCAGCACTCAGACTCCAAGCCTGACATTTTTCTTGAGCTCTTGCTTATTATCTGTTGCCTGCTCGGGTATCCCACACCTCAAATTCAATGTACCAAATCCCATCCTCAGCTGGTCCCTGCTTTAGACAACAGTTCACCCAGTAGTGATAGCTTGGGAGATATCCTAGGTACAACTGCTCAGATTCTGCCATTTATTTATTTATTGATCTATTTATTTTGAGACGGAGTCTTGTTCTGTTGCCCAGGCTGGAGTGCGGTGGCATGATCTTGGCCCACTGCAAACTCTGCCTCCTGGGTTCAAGCAATTATTCTGCCTCAGCCTCCCAAGTAGTTGGGATTACAGGCACCTGCCACCATGCCTGGCTAATTCTTACATTTTTAGTAGACACCAGGTTTCGCCATGTTGGCCAGGCTGGTCTTGAACTCCTGACCTCAGATTATCTGCCCACGTCGGCCTCCCAAAGTGCTGGGATTACAGGCGTGAGCCACTGCACCCGGCCTATTTATTTTTCAACTCTTTTAGAGACAGGGTCTCCCTCTGTTGCCTTGGCTGCAGTGCCATGGTGCAATCATAGCTCACTGCAGGTTCTAATTCCTGACTCAAATGATCCTTCCACCCAGCCTCCCAGGTTCTGCCATTTTATTCCCAGAATCTCTTGCCAGTCCATCTCTCTTTATCCCAGCCTCCAAATATGGGAGTAGCTGGGGCTATAGACGTGTGACACCACACTGAGCTATTTTTAAAATTTTTTTGTAGAGACAGGGTCTCACGATACTGCCCAGGCTGGTGTCAAACTCCTAGCCTCAAATGAAAGTGCTGGGATTAACAAAACAGGCATGAGCCACTGTGCTGGGCCTCCCCTGACTCTTTAGAAAGTCCAGGACTTATAAACTCTCCCACCCTCCGGATTTGTTTCCTCATAATCAGATTCAAGTTAAATGAGTTTAGCGAGGGTGCCTCAGAGGGGGACACGACCTCATTGCTTCCCATCAGGGGCAGCATAGGTGGTTGGCTTGTTGTGTCATTGGTGATGCTGAGTGATACCTCTGCCTGGTTTGTACCGGTCTCCTTTACAAGGTGATGAGCTCCTGGAGATGGGAGACAAACTATATGCTGTGAAACTGTACTCAGGCTCCAGGAATGCTTAACACACAGTGGGTACTTCATTGTGTGTGGAGCGAATGAGTGCACTTACTATTTGGGGGACACAGAAGACTGAAGCAGCTCTACTGGAGATACGGTGGGGATGGCTGGAGATAGGGCTGGGACCGGGTCATGACGGGCTTCACAAACCACCCTTTCCCAGTGGGAATGGTGTACAACAGAGGCACAGATCCTCAGAGTGTTTTCAGCAGCTAATAAACACCATATGCATACAATTCCCTTTACCCTGTTCTTGAATTCACACATGCTTAATGCTACGTTTGGCCAGTTTGCTGCCTACCTATAGTGGCACAGAAGTCTCAACATTTTGGCCGGGTGTAGTGGCTTACGCCTGTAATCCCAGCACTTTGGGAGGCCAAGGTGGGCGGATCACCTGAGGTCAGTAGTTCAAAACCAGGCTGACCAACATAGTGAAACCCTGTACTACTAAAAAAAAACACAAAATTAGCCAGGTGTGGTGGCCCATGCCTGTAATCCCAGCTACCAAGGAGGCTGAGACAAGAGAATCACTTGAACCCGTGAGGCAGAGTTTGCAGTGAGCCAAAATTGTGCCATTGCACTCCACCCTGGGCAACAAGAGTGAAACTGCGTCTCAAAAAAAAAAAGAACATTCTGATAAGCTCTTAGAGCAGAAAGAACAGAAAGGCTTTTGCTTTTGTTTGAACAACCAGACCCTAAATGGCCTTGGGGATGAATGATCTGTGTGTGTGAGATCCAGTAAATGTCTTCCCTCATTCTGGCTGCTTTGGGGCTTACAGTGGCTACTGGATGATGTGAATGGGCCGTTTCACTGCAGGCGTCTGGTGAAGACAGTAGCAAAGCAGGCACTCAAGTGGCAGTACAGTCAGACTTTGTGATCTTAGGCAGACACAATCATAGACGCTTTTCTGGCAAAATGTACAGCTGCCATGGGATTTTAAATAGAACAACTTGGGGACTATCACCAAAATACCCCCAGTGTTAAACTACGGACGTTCCAGTCAAAGGAATGACACACAGCCTGTTTATTCCCTGTTGGATCACCAGTGCCTAGTAAGTGCTCAAGCTATTTTTTTTTTTAAAGATGGGTTTCTTCGTGTTGGTCAGGCTAGTCTCAAACTCCAGACCTCAGGTGATCCAACCCATTCCCAAAGTGCTGGGATTACAGGTGTGAGCCACCATGCCTGGCCTCAAGCTATTGTTAAATAAATGCAGTTGTAAAAAACAATGAGGAAGTGCCTTATCCTCCAATTTGGCAGTTTTCCAAGATACGTTGCTAAGCATTGAAAAAAAGAAAAAAGGCCTAGTGTAACAATGTATGATTTTTATGACTGAAAAGAATATGCTTTCTATTACTAAAAATAGTATTAGTTTTAGTATATTTCCATTACTGGGCCCAGGACCTCACACCTGTAATCCCAGCACTTTGGGAAGTGAAGGCAGCAGTATCTTTTGAGCCCAGGAGTTCGAGCCCAGTCTGGGTAACACAGTGAGATCCCGTCTCTACAAATAACTTTAAAAATTAGCAGTGGTGTGTCTGCTTGGGAGGCTGAGGCAGGAAGATGGCCTAAGCCTGGGAGGTTGAGGAGGCTGCGGTGAACCATGATTGTGCCACTGCACTCAGACGACTGGGTTACAGAGTGAATGTCTCAAAAGAAAGAGGTTTGCATTTGACCCAGCAATCCCATTAATGGGTATACATAAAGGAATATAAATCATTCTATACATTCTATAAAGGCACATGGGTGCCTGTGTTCACTGCAGCACTATTCACAATAGCGAAGACATGGAATCAACCTAAATGCCCATAAACTGTAAACTGGATTTTAAAAAAAGTGTGTAGACTGGGCACAGTGGCTCTCGCCTGTAATCCTAGCACTTCAGGAGACCGAGGCAGGTGGATCACTTGAGGTCAGGAGTTTGAAACCAGCCTGGCCAACATGGTGAAACCCCAAAACCCCATCTCTACTAAAAATAGAAAACAATTATCTGGGCGTGGTGGTAGATACCTGTAATCCAGCTACTCAGGAGGCTGAGGCAGGAGAATCGCTTGAACCTGGGAGGTGGAGGTTGCAGTGAGCTGAGATCATGCCACTGCACTCCAGCCTGGCAACAAAGCAAGACTCCGCCTCAAAAAGAAAAAAAAAAAAGAAAATGTGTACATGCATGCTCGAGCATGCACACACACGCCCACACACCCCCATGGAATACTATGCAGCTATAAACAAGAATGAGATCATGTCCTTTGCAGCAACATGGATGCAGCTGGAACCAGTACCCTAAATGAACACAGGAACAGAAAACCAAATACCATGTTCTCACTTGTAAGTGGGAGCAAAACACTGAGTAAGCATGGCAGAAGGGAACAACAGGCACCGGGGCTTACTGGAGGGTGGGCAGAGGATGAGGATCCAAAATATACCCATCGGGGGCTGGGTGCTGTGGCTCATGCCTGAAATCCCAGCATTTTGGGAGGATGAGATGGGCGGATCACTTGAGGTTAGGAGTTCGAGATCAGCCTGGCCAACATGGTGAAACCCTGTTTCAACTAAAAATATAAAAAATCAGCTGGGCGTGGTGGTGGGTGTCTGTAATCTCAGCTACTCAGGAGGCTGAGGCAGGAGAGTCACTTGGACCTGGGAGGTGAGGGTTGCACTGAACTGAGATTATGCCACTGCATTCCACCTGGGCAACAAGAGTGAAACTCCATCTCAAAAAACCCATCAGGTGCTACACTTATTACCTGGGTGATAAAATAATGTGTACACCAAACCCCGTGACACACAATTTACCTATATAACAAACCTGCACATGTACCCTTGAACCTAAATGTTAAAAAAAATATGTATGTCTGTCCAACATGCCTGGAATAACTCTAGAGCAACCGAGAAGGAACCATCCTATTGGTACCTGCAGGAAGGGGAAGCAGATGTGAGTGTGGACTGAATCCCAGAGCTGACTCCCATCCTTCGACCACCTCATCCCTCAGCCATTAGATTTTCTGCTGGCTGAGGGCCCCTCACCTTAGTTCCTCTGCCTTGAAGACACTTCTTACTACAGGCCTTTGGTTCCTCTTCCCTCCCCATACTAGAAATATCAGTAAGAGGGAGAGCAATTATTTTGATGTAACTCTCAAACTAAACCTCATCAAGAGCTAGGCAATTCGTACATGTTATTTACATCAACCCCAAGTAATCAACACAGTGCTAAGAGTAAAAGGGGCGGAACTGATACTTGACGTGTGACAAAGGGACACAATGTCAAACTGACCTTCCAGGAGGAAAGAGAGCCTCCATTCTCCAGAACTGTTAAATTCTATTAATTTGGAAAGGGATCTTTAGGACAGGGATGAAAAGTAGTCCCACATGCTGATATCAGCTGATGCATCTGATAATAAGCTAATGAAAACCAAAAAAAATTTTTTTTTGAAACAAAAAGTCCTTTTCCATGAATGTATTTACTCCTGACATGAAGGTGGGGGAGAGAGCCTTACTTCAAGTACACTGCTGGAGAAGCCACTGTTTTTGACATGCAGGAATACCAATGACAAATCAGACAGGCCTTTACAGATATTAAGCAATGGCAATATAAAAAATCACTTTATAGACATCACTGAAAAACTGAAGACTGAGGAAAATGTTGGTTTTATAGATTTATTTTCAAAGAGAAAAACACTTACACAATTTAAATATAAGTCCCTCAGAATTACTCTGTCAGAGCCAGCAACAATACCGAACTGTGTCCTCATGGCCAGACATTCGTCAGTATCATCTGTGTCCTCTCTCAACAAAGCCAAAGGGTCTGGAAAAGACAAAGGAAGTTCAATGTTATTTTTGGTGTATTCTTACTAATGATAAGTGACATCTTTCAGGTGCTAAAAATGCAGCATCTGGCTGAGCACAGTGGCTCATGCCTGTAATCTCAGCACTTTGGGAGGCCAAGGTGGGCAGATCACCTGAGGTCAGAAGTTCAAGAACAGCCTTGCCCACATGGTGAACCCCATTTCTACTAAAAATACAAAAATTAGCTGGGTGTGGTGGTACACGCCTGTAATCCCAGCTCTTCAGGAGGCTGAGGCAGGAGAACTGCTTGAACCCAGGAGGCGGAGGTTGCAGTGAACCAAGATCACACCACTGCGCTCCAGCTTGGGCAACAGAACAAGATTCCGTCTTTTTTTAAGGGAAAAAAAAAAAAAAGCAGGGTCACTAAAAGCTAAAGACACTAATACAATGTTTTAATTCAAAAAGTCTTAATTGATTATTCTAGAACCCAAGTAACAAGAGCTACTGTTTACTGAGAGGCTTCTTTACATCATTGTATTAAGCGATATACATACTCTCTTCAATTTTGCCTTCACAAAAGCCCCAGGTAGGTCCTATCATTACCCCCAGATTATATATGAGGAAACAGGCTTACAGAGCTAAACAGCCTACCTAAGACCACCAGACTTAGAGTGTGGCAGAGCTGAGAATACACTTGGATGTCTCTGACTCCAAAATCCATCCTCATATCTGTGAGGCCTCTCTTGCCTAAGAGCCAGGTCACCTCAGTGTCTTACCCAGCAGGCTGGGCTTGCATTGGGTGAGTAATTGAGGGAGACAGAGGTCTGTTTCCAGGTTACCCTGCTCAGTACTTTGTATAAGACTCTGCTTTTGTTAGGAGAGCTGACAATCAAGGGAGTCCTATCTAGGAATGACAGCTCTCAACCTCTCAAAGATAAAGATCACCACCAGAGCTGGGCCCCTTTGAGTGGCAGACAACAGAAAGGGCTTGCATTTTGTAAGCAGTGAAAAATCTCTGTCAAGCATTTCCATTTTCTATTTCTTCTTGAGTTTCCTTTATTGAAGAACCACCGACAGATTAAATCTATGGATGAACACCATTTTTATAAGTCTAATTATTTACCTGATACTTTATTCATATACATCCTTCTTATCTGCAATGTAATCTACAATTTCTTGTGGACACATTAACTTTTCCGCATCTAAATCAGGAATTTCAAACCCTAAAAGAAAAATATACAACAATGTGAGAGTTAAAAAAAAAAAAATCCTTTAGAACTGAAAGCACCTGACCCTTCTACAACACCTACAAGTATATAAAAATTTCCACAACCTTGAATCCCATTTAGGTTGTGGGCCAGTTAGGTTCTAGACAGTGTGCATACAGGTTGGGTACCATGTTTCGGAGGTATGTTTGTTTGTTTGAGATAGAATTCACATAATAGAAAATTCCTCCTTGTATATATACAGGTAGTTTTTAGTATATTCACAACATTGTGCAACCATCACCACTGTCTAACACTAGAACATTTCATCACCCGAAAAGAAACCCAGTGCCCATCAGCAGTCACTCCCCATCCTCCCTACCTCTGGCAACCACTAGCCTACTTTCTGTCTCTGGATCTGCCTCTTCCTGACATTTCACGTAAATGGTATATAACTTGTCATCTTCTGTGTCTGGCTTCTTTCACTCAGTACGTTCTCAAGGTTCATTGTGTTGTAACACATGTCACACATACATTTTTTTTATGATGGTTGGTTTTTTATAAATGGCTGGGTTTTGATAGTTAGCTTACTTTGGGCCAAACACTGTGCTGAGCATTTTACACATAACCTCTAATTCTCCAGCAATCCCAGTCCTGGGGTTCCTACTATTATCACTCCCACTTTACAGCTGAGGAAACAGGCTTTGAGAGATAGTTACTTGTCCAGGCTCATACCTAGCTAAGCTCAATTCTAGACCTGGTACTCTTAAGCACTAGGCAAAGCATTCCATCCTAGTCAGCACCATCTGTAAGGAATGTTAACTAGGCCCTGCTCTACAGAAGAGCACAGAAGTCCCTTGATTTCCTATTCAACCAACTCATCCAGAAACAGCTATGGAGCCTTATAAAGGTCTCATTTGCATAATATACAGTCCCAAACTTGGAGTGTGCACGTGAGCCATGATAGGAAACCAAGGCCAGAGGGTCTGGGTGCGTCTCTTATCGGGGCACACCTCATTACTTCTATCTGGCTTGTGTTACCCAAGCTCATGAGGGGCTGACATGTCATCAGCAGGTGTTCTGGGGAGGCTTTTGCCCTGGACTTAGTCCCCCCGGAACCATCTCTGGTCATTTGGCTCTTGGCACCACACTGGGCACTCTGCTGGGCTTGTGCTAAGTGCTTTCTGAATAAATGCCCCATCCCTAAGGCCTACTTCACCTGATGGTAAGTGGCAGGAAGGTGTGTGGGTAGGGCAGTGGATGCTACTGTTTCTATTAATACTTAATTCTAATTCCAATTCAGACTCCCAGCATTTCTTTCAGTTTAATCCACCTAAATCAAAAATCACAGTATGTAGATACGAGACTGAGCCTGCGTGCATTACCAAATTCGTCTTCCATGGCCATGATAATCTCCACTTGGTCCAAACTGTCTAAGCCCAGGTCTTTCATAAAATGAGAATTTACGGAAAGCTGCAAGAAAGGAGCACCAAACACACAATTTAGTCCATGAAAGCATTCGCTTCCCAAGGTAACAGGGTGGTACAATGCCACTTAATCAAGATATCCAATTTTTTTTAATAAACAGAGGCCATAACTGACATTACATACGTAACCTGTGCTGGTATGTACATGGTTTGCTTTATCTTATTCAACTTCATTTTGAGGTGGTGAACAATATGTACATAGCTAATGAAGGATTTCACTGAATATGTTTTCTTTTGTTTTTTGTTTTTTTTGAGACAGAGTCTTGCTCTGTCCCAGACTGGAGTGCAATGGCACGATCTTGGCTCATTGCAACCTTGGCCTCCTGGGTTTAAGTGATTCCTGTGCCTCAGCCTCCTAAGTAGCTGGGATTACAGGCACATGCCATCATGCCCAGCTAATTTTTTTGTATTTTTAGGAGAGACAGGGTTTTTTGGCCAGGCTGGTCCCGAACTCCTGACCTCAGGCGATCCACCCTCCTCGGCCTCCCAAAATGATGGGATTACAGGTGTGAACCACCGCGCCCAGCTCAATCTGTATGTTTTACTGAGATCTCTGATCACTGTTCTGAATGACATCAGAAGAAGTTTGGGTATTTTTGCCGCCTTACTGACAACTAAGGCCTAGACACCACACCTTAAGTGGCCTGCCTCAAAAATAGCAGACTATTATAAAATGCAGGCAGCTTCATGTTACAAAGTGTTTACCATCACCCTGCGTTTAATTTAGAACTCAGGATCACCAGGAATGATTCTTCAAAATCCCGTATCAAAAACAAACTACCCTACTACCTAAACAACAGATTCACTTTTTTTTGTTGTTAAGACAGTTTCACTCTGTCACCCAGGCTGAAGTACAATGGCACGATCTTGGCTCACTGCAACCTCTGCCTCCCAGGTTCCAGCAATTCTCCTGCCTCAGTCTCCTGAGCAGCTGGGATTACAAGCACCTGCCACCACGCCCAGCTAATTTTTGTATTTTTAGTAGAGACAGGGTTTCACCATGTTGGCCAGGCTGGTCTTAAACTCCAGGCCTCAGGTGATCTGCCCACTTTGGCTTCCCAAAGTGCTGGGATTACAGGCGTGAGCCATCGCACCCAGCCAGATTCAATTTTTAAAGAAGAAAATTTTAAAAACCTACCATATCAGAAAAATTCCAAGTTAAAAATGCAAGGATCATTTACACTATACTGCCACCTGTGGGGTTGTTTTTTTTTTTTTTGAGACAGAGTCTCACTCTATCGCCTAGGCTGTAGTACACTGGCACAACCCTGGCTCACTGCAACCTCCACCTCCTAGGTTCAAGTAATTCTCCTGTCTCAGCCTCCCCGGTAGCTGGGATTACAGGCGCACACCACCACGCCCGGCTAATTTCTGTATTTTTAGTAGAGACAGGGTTTCATCATCTTGGCCAGCTGGTCTTGAACTCCTGACCTTGTGATCCACCCACCTCGGCCTCCAAAGTGCTGGGATTGATTATAGGCGTGAGCCACCGTGCCCGGCCCCACTTGTATTTTTTAAAAAGGGTGAGATATACCTACATATAATATACACACGTGTGTATACTTCTTAATATACACATTGGGTATTTCTGGAAACACACATGAAACTGGTAGCGCTGGCTGTCTCCCAGAATGGGCCTGGGTGGCTGGGAGCCAGGGAGATTTTTACTGAGTATCTTTTGCTTTGCATTTTGTACCATGTGATTAAATACTCTAAAGAAAAAAATTCAAACCACCATCAGTTACCTTCTCTGGGTCAATCTTGTCATAGAGTTTCAATACGTAAAGAACACGGTCCTGGATGCCCTCTAATGTCAAAGGGGGTGCTTCACAATACTGGCGGCACAACTGTGTAACTCTAGGAACCTGGAGAGAAGACAGGAAGGAAACACTGTCATTGAACCAAAAATGCCTCTAAATCAGTGCATAAACCTATAGGTAACTTTCACAAAACTTTTGGGGCTTTAGGGAACCCACATCATCTGATTCTAATTGTGGCCATTAGGACACACTAAGTTGCAGGGCTGGGTAGTCGCAGAAGCCCTAACAGTTCAGCAGCATCTTAGGGCTCTTTCCCAGGAGTCAGGACTGGCCCCTCTGCCTCCTGGGTTCAACCCTCAGGCTCTGGACATTCATCCTGCTCTGTGACACTAACTGCCACTGAAATTGTCTAGCGCCTGCAGAAATACCTATGTCTTCTCATGGCATCTTCAGCATCCTGAGGCCTCTATGGGGTGATACCACCTTTAATTGGCAGACCCAAGTCAAAATAACCGACAAGGAAAGAGCTGTTACGGTAAACCCAAAGGCAATTCAAACTGAGGACTATACACCAGAAAGGTCTAGTTTGGCTCCAGCAGTTATCTCTCTGACTTCAGCCAGGACAAAGAAAGCTGGCTACCCACCCAAAGAGGGGGATGAGGGAGCTTACAGTCATTACATTCCAATCTAGTTCTCTTCCAGAGAGGCTTGCCTCATGGCCACCAGCCAGACCGTGAGCCCTTCTGGCCTCTGCCATGTTAGAACAATATGTCATGTTATCTCTGGTATTAGTTGGCTCAGTGTTTAACTAGGTATTAGAGTCTTGACCAGATTTCATTCCACAAATGTGGAATGAGCTGCAATCACAGGTCAGGGGGTTTAATGCTGTGGAAGGTACCATGCAGAACAAGAGAAAAAAAAACAGGTATCTGGCAGTTTTGCTCAGTACAGGAATCCCTAATCTAAGTTGGTTTGTTTACCTCCTGAAGTTGATTTTAAGTCCAAGGCTTGGAGTTCTTCAGGCATTTCCCTACAGAAAGTAGGGCTGCTTGTTAGGGCTCAGGTCCCTGACACTCACAAAGGTCTATGAAAAATCATCATAAACACTGCCCAGGGGAACCAAACCAGTATAACCTCTATATAAGAAACATTAATCTTGCATAAAGAACAGGTATTAGGCCAGGTGTGGTATCTCACACCTGTAATCCCAGCACTTTGGGAGGCCAAGGTAGGCCAATCACTTGAGGCCAGGAGTTTGAGACCAGCCTGGCCAACATGGTGAAGCCCCATCTCTACTAAAAATACAAAAATTAGCCAGGTGTGGTGGTGTGTGCCTCTATGAGCCCAGGAGTTCAAAGCTGCAGAGATGTGATTGTGCCACTGCACTCCAGTCTGGGTGACAAACCTTGTCTCCAAAAAAAAAGAAAGAAAAAAAGAAAAGGAAATAAGGCAAGGCATGAAAGTGCAGTGCCTTTCTATGTAAGAAGACATTAGCTCATGTTAGGAGATGGTACACGGATGACAGGCTCCGAAGCTAAGAGGAAGGGCCTTAAGGGCCATGGGAACGACCTGGGACTTTGTCTTAACGGGAGATGAATGACATGGAAGATCACAGCCCTGAGTCCATCACAGTCATACATTATCAGTCTGGTCCCAGTCCCAGTCCTGGAATAGCTAGCTTTTTTTTGCACAAGTGCTGTCTTCATCTGGGTACCATACCCCACAGAACTGCTGGAAATTCTTTTTGTGCTCCAGCTGCTGCACAGTGTACATTCAATGCCTGCCTGGATCAAATATAAGACTTCCAGGCTGCATTTTAGGTCACTGCCCCTGGTTTGTTTTTTTTTCTCCCCCTCCTACATTCTATTTTATATCATCTGGTATTTTTATACCCAAGAAAGCTGCCTTAGCTCCTTTTGGGAAAAAGGGTGTAAATGAGTAACTAGTTGCTCTGGAGTTGGCACAGTGGATGGATTTGAGGAGGGGAAATTTCACAGCAGGGAACAGGCAGCATGAGCAGTGGTCCAAATGAGATGAACAAGGGCTGGAGGTAGAGGTCTGAGATATACAGCAATAACAGAAACCAAGAGTGAATAGGCAGTCCAAGGAGCATGTGTGGTAAAAGAACTCTGGAGCCTACCAACATTTAAGAGTTAGGCACACCAGGTGTGATGGCTCATGCCTGTAATCCCAGCACTTGGGAAGCTGAGGCAGGAGGATCACTTAAGCCCAAGAGTTCACAACTAGCTTAGGCAACATAAGGAGATCCTGTCTTTACAAAAAAAAAGACACACATCAAAAAATTAGCCAGGCATGGCGGCACATGCCTGTAGTCCCAGTTACTCAGGAGGCTGAGGCAGGAGGACCACTTGAGTTCAGGAGGTCAAGGCTGCAGTGAGCCATGATCATGCCACTGTACTCCAGCCTGAAAGGCAAAGTGCCAACAAGGTAGGGGGACAGACCAACCAAGGGAGAACAGTGTCACCACAGCTTAGCGAAGAAGACAGCAGCAGAGAAGGAGCCAGCAAGTTGGACACAAAGGCTGCAAAGTGTTCAATAAAGATGTAAGCTAATGTCTTTCTTTTGTGTTCACCTCTGTATCTCTCAACAGCTAGCATAAGTCCTGGCACATAGCTGGCCCTCAGTATCTTTGAATGAACTTAGTCAAAACCACTTTGTAAATATAAATAAAATGATTCCTCTGCTGTATATGCAAGCCAAGCAGCCACAAAGGAACATTTCTGAGCTCATTGCTATTCAAAGCATGGTCCAAGGAACACCAGCAGCAGGATCTTCTGCAAGCCCAATGGAAGTGGAAACTCTCTGACCCCTTCCCAGACCTGAATCAGAATCTGTATTTTAACCCAATCAACAACAAGAATCAATGCTGTGAGAACAAGGACAATTACTTCACATTTTAGCCTAAAGTTGAAATCAATCTTAGGAACCAGACAATCAATTCTATCTACTGCCTTTTCTTTTTCTTTCTTTCTTTTTTTTTTTTTTTTTTGAGACAGAGTCTCGTTCTGTCACCCAGTCTAAAGTGCAGTGGTGTGATCTCAGCTCACAGCAACCTCTACCTTCCAACGTCAAGCAGTTCTCCTGCCTTAGCCTCCCAAGTAGCTGGGACTACAGGCATGCGCCATCATGCCCAGCTAATTTTTGTATTTTTAGTAGAGACAGGGTTTCACCATGTTAGCCAGGATGGTTTCAATCTCTTAACCTCATGATCCGCCCGCCTTGGCCTTCCAAAATGCTGAGATTACAGGCATGCCCCACCATGCCCAGCCTACCTACTGCTTTTTTAACCCTTAATTTCAAGGTGACACTTTCATCTTTTGATACAGCCAATAGTGCAATGCCCAATGAATTAATCCATTAAACTATCAGTGAATATCAACACTGACTTCACAAAGGAAATACCTGATGACTTCTAAAAATAGTCACCTAGTATTCACCTGTAGATTCTGTCCATTTGGCCTGGGCTGGCTTATTTATTTATTTATTTAAGATGATCTGCCTCCCAGGCTGGCGTGCAGCAGCACCATCTTGGCTCCCTAAAACCTCTGCCTCCTGGGTTCAAGCAATCCTCCCACCTTAGCCTCCCGAGTAGCTGGGACTAGTCAGGAGGCATGCAACACCATGCTCTGCTAATTTCTGTATTTCTGTAGAGACGGGGTTTCACTCTGTTGCCCAGACTGGTCTCAAGCAATCCACCCGCTTCAGCCTCCCAAAGTGCTGGGATTACAGGCATGAGCCACTGTGCCTGGCCAGACACACTTATTTTTCACACTAACATGCAGTCAAGGTTGAAACCACTATTATCTGAAGTCCATGACAGTTTCATAACCTGACCTTGGGAATCTATCCTACCTTAAGATGGGTATTTTCATTCTTAATTGGACTTCAGAGTCACCTGGAGAATTCAGACAACAACAAGCCGGGTGCAGTGGCTCATGCCTGTAATCCCAGCACTTTGGGAGGCCAAGGTGGGCGGATCACAAGATCAGGAGTTCAAGACCAGCCTGGCCAATATGGTGAAACCCAGTGTCTACTAAAAATATAAAAACTAGCCAGGCGTGGTGCTGGGTGCCTGTAGTCCCAGCTGCTCGGAAGGCTGAGGCAGGATAATCGCTTGAACCCGGGAAGCGGAGGCTGCAGTGAGTCGAGATCGTGCCACTCCACTCCAGCCTGGGCGACAGATTGAGACTCCATCTCAAAAATAACAACGACGACGATGACAACAGCAAAAGCCGTGCCAGGGCCTCATCCCAGAGGAACAGTTCAGGAGGAAGGGGAAGGGGCAAGCCTTTTTTTTTTTTTTAAGTTACGGAGGTAATTTGAATGTGCAGCTAGGTTTGAAAATCACTGCCTCCCGGCGTTTGAGCCTCACGCAGATTTCATAAGCTTAAGCTATGTACTACAAGGTGCAGTTGTTCCTTGGTATTAACGCAGGAAATTGGTTCCAGAACCCCTGACTATACCCAAATCCTCACACACTCACGTCCTGCAGTCAGCCTTGCAGAATCCGCTGATAGGAAGAGCCAGCCCTCCTTACATGCCGGGCCGCACATCCCGTAAATACTGGCCGCATTTGGTTGAAAAAATCCGCTTGTAAGTGAACCCGCGCAATTCAAATCCTTATTGTTTAAGCAACACCTGTACTTACTTGTTTTCTAGAATTACTTCCAGGAGTCCTGGACACAGGCAAAAAGTAAGGGAAAAGTCCTGGCCGCAGGGAAAAGTAAGGACATAACTGCAGGGGAGAGAACTGCTCTAGAGAAGGCTGTAGGCCAGTGTGGCTGCCTCTTTGCATGCTGTTACCACTACAACACGGTGACCACTATTTTGAGACCGCAGGAGGTGCTCTACACGCATGAACTCATCTAATCCTCATTGCTACTCCGCAAGGTAGAGACTAGGATCCCAATTTTGCAGATGTGAGCGAGGATAGAAGACTCGTCCAAAGTTTCGGTAAGCGGCAGCCAGCACTGGAACTCAGAGGTGCTGGACCCCAGTCTCTGCTCTTGCTCGTTATTACGAGATCACCCAGCCTCCCGACAGGGGTCAACTAAACACCCAGCAGGAGGGCTGGGAGCGAGCCGGCTGAACCCCTGGTCACCCCCGCCTGCAGCTGGCGCGGCCGGGGTGCCCGGCCTCCACTCCCACCGGGCCGATCCCTGACCCCTGCCGATCCCCAGCAAAGTCACCACGAGTCACCTGCGCGAGCACCGAGGCCGGCTGCGAAGGCCCGGGCCTCGTTCGGGTCCCCGCGGAGCACAGAGCAGTGCTGAAAGGCTGGGCAGTGGCTAGCATGGAGACACGGGGCAGCGGCGCGAAGGCCGCAGGCAGGCGGCGGACACAGGAGGAAAGGACACGAGACGCCATGGCTACGCCGACCCAGGATGCACTGCACCTCCTCCTCCGGCCCAGAGTTCCCCTCGCGCAGCGCGCAGGCGACGCACAGACCGGCGCTGTCGGGCACCGCCGACAGTAGCGTCCCCTAGCGGCTCCTGGAGGCACTGCGCCCTGAGAGCCCATCCATGCTCGGAGGCGAACATTGGTGCCAGAACTAACCTGTGAAGATGCCGCGTCTTTCCCTAAACACTGGTCATTGACACGAGAAAGCTATCACTTTTTCTCTGAAAGTTCTGAAATACATCTATTTAAACGTTAGGGGCCGGGCGCGGTGGCTCACGCCTTTAATCCTAGCACTTTGCGAAGCCAAGGCCGCAGGACTGCTTGAGCTCAGGAGTTCAAGACCAACCTGGCCAACACACCAAGACTTCGTTTCTATTACAAAAAAGATTAAAAGAAGAGAAAAAGGTTTTGATTCCATGATTCTTCCACAGGTATTAACATTTATCGAGGCCGGGCACGGTGGCTCACGCCTGTAATGCCAGCATTTTGGGAGGCTGAGGCGAGTGTATAACAACGTCAGGAGTTTGAGACCAGTCTGGCCAACATAGTGAAACCCCATCTCGACTAAAAATACAAAAACTAGCCGGGTGTGGTGGCGGGCGCCTGTAGTCCCAGCTATTCCGGAGGCTGAAGCGGGAGCAGGCGGAGGTTGCAGTGAGTCGCGACTACACCATTGCACTCCAGCCTGGGTCACCTGACTCGTTTTTTAGACTCTGTCTAATATATATATATAAACAATAGGCAAAAAAAAAAAAAAATTCTTTTGAGACCTAGTCTCACTCTTTTTGCCCAGGCTGGAGTGCAATGGCGCCATTTCAGCTCACTGCAACCTCTGCCTCCCAGATTCAAGTGATTCTCCTGCTTCAGCCTTCCAAGTAGCTGGGATTGTAGGCCCATGCCACCATGCCTGGATAATTTTGTATTTTTAGTAGAGATGGGGTTTCACTACGTTGGCCAGGCTGGTCTCAAACTCCTGACCTCAGGTGATCCTCCGGGCTCAGCCTCCCAAAGTACTGGGATTACAGGCATGAGCCACTGCACCTAGCCAAAAAATTTTTAAATAAAATAAAAAATATATTCTAAGAATGTTAGGCAAGTTAATACTTATAGCTTGGGATAAAATTTCCAATGATCGGCTGAGTGCGGTAGCTCACGCCACTAATTCCAGCACTTTGGGAGGCCGAGGCAGGCAGATCACCTGAGGTCAGGAGTTCCAGACCAGCCTGGCCAACATGGTGAAACCCCATCTCTACTAAAAATACAAAAATTAGCCGGTTGTGGTGGCACATTGCCTGTAGTCCCAGCTACCCAAGAGGCTGAGGCAGGAGAATCATTTGAACCCAGGAGACAGAGGTTGCAGCTGAGATTGCACCACTGCAATCCAGCCTGGGTGACAGAGCAAGACTTCGTCTCAAAAAAAATTTCCAATGATCACAACAGATTAGTACTTTAACAATTTCTTGCTGGGTGCAGTGGCTCATACCTGTAATCCCAGCACTTTGGGAGGCAGAGGTGGGTGGATCACAAGATCAGGCATTCGAGACTAGCCTGGCCAACATGGTAAAACCCCATCTCTACTAAAAATGCAAAAATTAGCTAGGCGTGGTGACATGTGCCTGTAATCCCAGCTACTCTGGAGGCTGAGCCAAGAGAACTACTTGAACCCGGGAGGCGGAGGTTGCAGTGAGCTGAGATCGTGCCACTGCACTCCAGCCTGGGTGACAGAGCAAGACTCTGTCTTGGTTAAAAAAAAAAAAAAAAAAAAAAAAAAAAATTCTTTCAAATCACTTAGGCAAAGGTGAAGGTGATGTACTCAGTAAAGGTGTGTTATTGACTCAAAAGTGACACTATAGCTACTCAGGAGGATGAAGCAGGAGGCTAGCCTGAGGCCAGGAGTTCAGTATCAGCCTGGGCAACACAGTGAGACCTTGTCTCTTAAAAAACAGAAAAATTAGCTGGCCATGGTGAAGTGCACCTGTAGTTCCAGTTACTCAGGAGGCTGAGGCAAGAGGATTGCTTGAGCCCAAGAGTTTGAGGCTATAGTGAGCTATGATTGCCCCACTGCACTCCAGCCTGGATGACAGAGTGGCAGTGGCTCACACCTGTAATCCCAGCACTTTGGGAGGCAAGGCAGGTGGATCACTTGAGGTCAGGAGTTCAAGACCAACCTGAGAGACCCTCTCACCAACATGATGAGACCCTGTCTCTACTAAAAATACAAAAATTAGCTGGGTGTGGTAGTGGGCACCTGTAATCCCAGTTACTTGGGAGGGTGAGGCAGGAGAATCTCTTGACCTGGGAGGCAGAGGTTGCAGTAAGCCAAGATCATGCCACTGCACGCCAGCCTGATGACAGAGTGAGGCTCCATCTCAAAAAAAGGTGACTCTAGTGATAATGCAGCACTGCCATGAAGGATGCATGAAAGAATGAAAAAGAATAAGCGTATTCCTAAAGTAGGACATTTTCATAGGTTTCATATTATTTTAGTATGTATGTAAAAATAAAGTATTACAAATAGCACAAAAAGTATATTGCATATTAGTGTAGTAAGTTAACTGAACTGAAATTTACACTTACTGGGCAAATGCTATTGATTAAATATCCTAGTTGTACAATAATGAGTTCTTGCTTCTGAAAGTGATCTTGAAATAATGGGAAAAATAATATGCCAAGCAGAATGTATAAAAATAAGTATTTATTGCCATTTGAAACTTTATGTACACCTTTAAAAAAACATGTGCAAATGTGAGGAATTACAAAAATCAATCTAAAGCCCTTTTTCTCAAAGTAAACATAAATGTACATCCAAGATCAATGGTGCCACCACCATCAGAATAAAAAATAAGTCTGTCTGGACATACGAGTAATTATTTTAAATGTCATTCAGATATTCTCTTTTATATTTAAAACTCCAAAAAATACTAAGAGGCCAAATATATCCAGAAAATTGTGTTTTTGCTTTACCCTAACTTATGAGTACTGATATACAAATATATTTCCATCTTTTTGTCCAGCCAACAAATGAGAGTCTGTACCTGACCATTTCACAAAAGACCAGTTTTGGTCAGAGATAGGTGGGAGGAGGGCAGTGCAGTGACCGAGAAGTAAATCCCAAATGGCAATTGTTCCAGAAGTCAAGATTGCTGCTGCACAATGATCTTTCACGTCACCTTCCAGGAACCTGATAGCATACAAACAAGAAATAATTCAGATAACATCCAAAAAATGAATTAAAAAACAAAAGGCCAAAACCATGTTCCCCAAACCAGCAACAGGAACAAAAATCCCTGTAACTATGAATGCCTATGTTTGCAGTCTTAGAGGACTACTGGCTACTGTGTTGCAGTTTTGGACAAAATCACATGTCCACTTCCCGCCAGTCTCTCTGATGCATTTTGTACCACTTGAAGGCTGGCTCACAGTGGCCTGCCTTCCACCCTCCATCACTCTGGCCAAACTCAGTCCCAACTCAGTGTCACTGCTCTTGCCATTCCTTCTCCCTGGCAGGCTCTCGCCCCAGCTCTTAGCGTGGCTGAGTTCTTGTCATCATTCAGGCCTGTTATGTCCATAGAAAGGTCACACCTAATCTGCTGTCTGAAGCAGTGCACACAATACTGTAGTCTGTTCCATCTCTAGGACATATCTGTTTTTATCTTCATTGCACTTTTCATTACTTGAGATTATCCTGTTTCCATATTCAGTGAGCATCTCCCCCTTACAAGATGCTATCTATGAAGCAGAAACCTACTTGGTTGTCTTTTTAATTTAGACAAGGGCTCTGCAGTCAGCTACCTGGGTTTAAATTCTAACTCTACAATGTAAGAGCTGTGCAACCCTGGGCAATTTATTTAACTTTATCAGTACAATAGGGATAATTTTAAGAGCACATACTTCACAGGACTGTTGTGAGGTTAAACGAAACAGTTCCTATAAAACGCTTAGCATAGTGCCTGGCACACAGGAGGTGCTCAGTAAAAATTAGCTATTATTATTACTTACTGCTGTTATCACTGGTGACTTGCAAAGTGCCTGGGGCATGGTCAGCTCTCAAAGAATATTATATGAATGAACTGCATGATACTTTTTATCCCTGGTTCCCACCCAACTTTGTGTACCTAACTGCTAATTTATCTTTGGAAACTCCCTAAGGTTTTCTTTCATAGTCTCTCCCCAACCCTCTACTGCCAATTAAGGTGCCTGCCCCTTCACTCTTGTGCTCTCAAATAGTGCAAGCTTCATGTATTGCACTTTGTGCACTGAACAATAGTCACTAGTTTTCAATGAAATTAGAAAGTGTTTTGTTTGTTTGTTTGTTTGTTTGAGACAAAGTCTTGCTCTGTTGCCCAGGCTGGAGTGCAATGGCGAGATCTCAGCTCCCTGCAACCTCTGCCTCCTGAGATCAATCAATTCTCCTGCTTCAGCTTCCCCAGTAGTTGAGATTACAGGTGCACACCACTGTACCGAGCTAATTTTTGTATTTTTAATGGAGACAGGGTTTCACCATGTTGGTCAGGTTGGTTTCAAACTCATGACCTCAAGTGATCCACCTGCCTCGGCCTCCCAAAGTGCTGGGATTACAGGCATGAGCCACCACGCCCAGCCAGAAATAGCAGTGTTTTGCTATGGTCTGAATGCTTGTGTCCCCCAAAATTAATCTGTTGAAACCTAATTACCATGTGATAGTATTAGGAGGTGAGGCCTTTGAGAAGTGATTGGTGGTCTTGTAAAAGAGGCCCCAGAGAGCTGCCTTCTACCATGTGAGGACACAGTGAAAAGGTGCCATCTATGAACCAGGAAATGGGCCCTCACCAGACACTGAATCTGCCAGCACCTTGATCTTGGACTTCCCAGCCTACGTTATGGTAAGAAATAAACTTTGTTGTTTACAGGTTACCCAGTCTGCGGTAGTTTGTTGTAGCAGCCTGATAGGACTAAGATATGTTTCCTACAAGATTGGTACCAAATAGGCTTTCAAGGATTCCTGAACAGATGAGTTCGAAAAGTCATAAAGGAAATGCTTGACCAAGCAGTTGTATCTTTAATCTCTAGGCCAGTGACTACGGTTCTCTCTTCAAATCCAAGAAAGCAAGTTTTATATGGAAGCATATACCACAGATAATAGTTCTGAGGTTCTTAGGTTCTTAAAAAAAAAATTAGCCAAGCATGGTTGAATGTGGGAGGATGGCTTGAACCTAGGAGGCAGACTTGCAGTGAGCTGGGATCGTGCCACTGCACTCTAGCCTGGGCAGCAGAGCAAGACCCTGTGGAAGTGCCACAGCTGTGCATAGGGATAGAGATGTCTTTTAGAACATGCACTTATCAAATAAGCTTTGTATAAGGTCCAAAAAAACATGCATGGTGTCTGTCAAGGTCCCTTATCCTTGTGAGTTATTAAAGCCAGACTTTGTTTTCTTGATTTACTGGGTCTGGTTTCAATCCTTGCTGCTAATTTCAAACTTCAATAAAATAAAGGCAGTTTTTAGGAATTATATGTTCAGATGTTGCCTGGTTGGCCTAACAATATTAGCACTACTTCAAAGCTCTATACAGCTCAGAAAACTCTTGGGATGCCAATAACTATGTCACTGGCATCAGTCAATAGATAGATAATTTTTTTATTTTTGAGATGGAGTCTTGCTCTGTTGCCCAGGCTAGAGTGCAGTGGTGCAATCTCGGCTCACTGCAACCTCTGCCTTCCAGTTCAAGCGACCCCAGCCTCCTGAGTAGCTGGGATTACAGGTGCCTGCCACCGTGCCCGGCTAATTTTTATATTTTTAGTAGAGATGGGGTTTCACCATCTTGGCCAGGCTGGTCTTGAACTCCTGAGCTCGTGATCTGCCTGCCTCGGCCTCCCAAAGTACTGGGATTACAGGCGTGGGCTACCACATCTCGCCAGATAAATATTTATCTATAGATAAATATAAACTGCCTGCATGATAGAGGCTCAGTCAAATTTCAAAGTAAAAATGTCTTCCTAAAGTACATTTAAAATGTCCTTAATTTAGGTTTTAGGGAAAGAACATAAATTATGTTTTTTAATATAGAACATTCATTACTCTTTATATGAATTTTTTTTTTTTTTTTTTTTTTTTTTTGAGACAGGGTCTGGCTCTGTTGCCAGGCTTGAGTGCAGTGGCTTGATTTTAGCTCATTGCAACTTCTGCTTCCCAGGTTCAAGGCATCCTCCTACCTCAGCCTCCTGAATAGCTGGAACTACGGGTGCATGCCAGCATGTTTGGCTAATTTTTTTTTTTTTTTTAAGCATAGACTGGGTCTTGCTATGTTGTCCAAGTTGGTCTCAAATTCCTGGGCTCAAGCTCTCCTCCCATCTTGACCTCCCAAAGTGCTGGGATTACAGGCATGAGCCACAATGCCCTGCCAAAATATTTTCCTTAGAAGAAAGAAATGGGGCTTCAAAAAATACTATTAAAAACCTATCTAACCCCATACTAGTAGAGATCAGGATGCAGAGAATCTGGGGTTTGACTCAAGTCCACTAACCTTCATCATACTTCTGAACATTCCTATTATGATCTATAGTGTTTCATGTTTTCCATCTTTCTAAGTGACATAAAAATACCTAGTATTTGTGTTTGCACAATGCCTTTCAGAATGTCCCACCCACTGAGTAGCAGTCATGGACACTTGCCTGCCAGCCTGCCCTTGAGGAAGACAGTACAGCATCACACCCACACTCAGGGTCGTCTTAGGGTTAATCGCAATCAGTTGAAACACAGGGCTTTCCAACGACTCACTCTCTTTGGTACAGGGATGACTCAGAACAATAAACAGAAGCCCCTAATTCAGGAGAAAAATAAATATCCAAATAGACTGTCAAGAGTATGTTGGGAAAAAGAAAGATCTGGCAGAGACAAAAAACAAACAATTAAAGCAATGATCAATAGGCTCTAAAGTACCCAGGATCTAACCACTGGCTTCATTTTTTTCCTGACAGCTAGGAACTGTTGAGATTATTACTGGACTGGACTTCTGGATTCTTCTTCAGAGACAGGGCCTTGCTAGGTTGCCCAGGCTGTTGTTGAACTCCGGGTCTCAAGGTATCCTCCCACCTCAGCCTCCCAAAGTGTTGGGATTACAGAAGTTAGCTACTGCGCTCAGCTAACTTCTAGCTTTAGCTTCTCTTGCCTCAGGTTCCCAGTGATTGTTTCAGTCAGTCTTGCCAGGCATGAATCTGATTCATCAGTTTTCTTCCCCCTTAGATTGTACTACATTTCATGCCATTAATTTGGGGAAATAGTGTCAAAGAGAGAAAGAGGACATATATGTGCAGGGAGTGCTCAAATTAGAAATATTCATTTGTAAATTGGTTTTTGAAAATTAAGAACATGTTTTCCCATAAAAACAATCTTGTAGGCAGGGCACGGTGGCTCACGCCTGTAATCTCAGCACTTTGGGAGGCTAAGGTGGGTGGACTGCCTGAGCTGAGGAGTTCACGACCAGCTTGGGCAACACATTGAAATCCCATCTCTACTAAAATACAAAAAATTAGCCGGGCATGGCAGCATGTGCCTGTCCTCCCAGCTACCTGGGAGGCTGAGGCAGGAGAATTGCTTGAATCCAGGAGGTGGAGGTTGCAGTGAGCCAAGATTGTGCCATTGCACTCCAGCCTGGGTGACACAGTGAGACTCCATCTCAAAAAAAAGAAACGAATCTTGTATGTGATGCCTGGTTTCTTAGACCAGCCCACAATAGCCTATTTAAAACCTGACACTACTACTCTCTATTAAGGTTAAGTGTGACAAAAAAAAATACCAGCACCTATGGTTATTTCTGTGGGAAAATGTGTTAAAGTTCTCTCCTGGCTTTAAAATTACAGGTTCTAATAATAATATTAGTGTGTATACATATATACGGATATATGTTATAGGTGAAAGTACTTCTCTTTAAATGTAAGATGGAGAAAATTAGCCAGGTGTGGTGGCACATGTCACATGTCTGTAATCCCAGATACCTGGGAGGCTGAGTGGGTAGGATTGAATTATTTGGGGCCAGGAGTTTGAGACCAGCCTGGGCAACCTAATAAGACCCTGTCTCAAAAAAAAAAAAAAAAAAAAAAGCAGGGGACAAAATTAAACAAGAGGGCCATTTTAGAATTAGAAAGTAGTACTTTCTACTTTATAAATTTCTAGAATGATTGAATTTTCTTTTTTGAGACAAAGTCTCGCTCTGTCACCAGGCTAGAGTGTGGTGGCGCAATCTTGGTTCACTGCCGCAGGGAATCACAACCTCCGATTCCCTGGTTCAAGCTATTCTCTTGCCTCAGCCTCCCGAGTAACTGGGATTACAGGCACACACCACCATGTCCAGCTAATTTTTGTATTTTTCTTAAAGATGAGGTTTCACCATGTTGGCCAGGTTGGTCTCGATTTCCTAACCTAAGTGATCCGCCCACCTTGGCCTGCCAAAGTGCTGGGATTAACCATGCCCAGCTAATTTTTGTATTTTTCTTAAAGATGGGGTTTCACCAAGTTGGCCAGGATGGTCTCGATTTCCTAACCTAAGTGATCCGCCCACCTTGGCCTCCCAAAGTGCTGGGATTACAGGCATGAGCCACTGTGCCTGGCTGAATGATTGTATTAATGAAAATAATTTTTTTTTTTTTTTTTTTTTTTTTAAGATGAAGTCTCGCTCTTCGCCCAGGCTGGAGTGCAGTGGCCTGGTCTCGGCTCACTGCAACCTCCACCTCCCGGGTTCAAGCGATTCTCACGCCTCAGCCTCCTGAGTAGCTGGGATTACAGGTGTACGCCACCACGTCCGGCTAATTTTTGTAGTTTTAGTAGAGATGGGGTTTCACCATGTTGGTCAGGCTGGTCTTGAACTCCTGACCTCGTGATCTGCCTGCCTTGGCCGCCAAAAGTGCTGAGATTACAGGCGTGAGCCACCGTGCCCGGCTGAAAATAAAATATTTTTATATTTAGAAAACAACTGAGGTGACTCAGGAGGCTGAGGCATTAGGATAGCTTGAGACCAGGAGCTCAAGACCAGCCTAGGCGATATAGTTGAAGACTTCATCCTCTAAATTAGAGGGGTGCTGTGGCTCATACTATGTAATCCCATCAACTTGGCAGGCTGAGTGTGAAGGATTGCTTGAGCCCAGGAACTCAAGGCTATAGTGAGTTATGATCGCACCACTGCACTACAGCCTGAATGACAGAGTGAGACCCTATCTCTAAAAGGGAAAACAACTGAGGATTTAAAAATGTTAAATGCTATACAGTTAAGAAGAGGCTGACAAACTATGGCCGACTGGGTAAATCTAGCCAACACTTTTTTTTGGGACAGGGTCTCACTGTCACCTAGGCTGGAGTGCAGTGGCATAATCAGCTCATTTCGGCCTTGAATTCCTGGCCTCAGGCAATCCTCCCTCCTTGGCCTCCCAAAGCACTGGAATTACAGCTGTGAGCCACCATGCCTGGCCCCAATGCTTATTTGCCATGGCCAATAAGCTAAGAATGTTTTCCAAGTTTTGAAATGGCTGAAAAACATCAGAATAACAACCTTTTGTGACATGTGAAAATTAATATATGAACTTCAAGTTTCAGTCTCCATAAAGTTTTATTAGAACATAGCTACATCCATCCATTTATATACTGTCTATGGCTGATGTGGGGCCACAATGGCAGAGTTGGGTATAACAGAGATTGCAAAGCCAGCACAGCTGAAAATATTTGCTATCTGGTCCTATATGGAAAAAGTTTGCCAATCCCTGCACTAAACAGTGAAATACATAATAAATTATTTTTGAAGATTGGCTTTATGGGGGACTTTTACTTACTATCTTACGCATGTCTATATTAAATCTTTTAGTATCAAGTGGTTATTAATGTTGTAATATAAAAGGTATAACATTATTTAAATGCTTAATAAGTAAATACTAGAGATGAATTCAACTGTCGGTCTATCTATCTTATTTTTTTTTTTTTTTTGACATGGAGTTTTTCTCTTGTTGCCCAGGCTGGAGTGCAGTAGTGCAATCTTGGCTTAATGCAACCACTGCGTCCTGGGTTCAAGCAATTATTCTGCCTTAGACTCCCTAGTAGCTAGGACTACAGGTGTGTACCACCACGCCTGGCTAAAATTTCTGTAGTAAAGACAGGGTTTCACCACATTGGCTGGTCTCAAACTCCTTACCTTAGGTGATCTGCCTGCTTTGGCCTCTCAAAGTATTGGGATTACAGGTGTAAGCCACCACGCCTGGCCTATTAGTTATTTTTGAGACAGAGTCTCACTGTATCACCCAGGCTGGAGTACAGTGGTGCCATCATGGCTCACTGCAGCGTCAAGCTTCTGGGCGCCAGTGATCCTTTCACTTCAGCTTCCTGAGAAGCTAGTATTACAGTCATGTGCCACACTTGGCCACAACTGTCTTAAAGGAAGAGAAAGGTTTGGCTCAAAATTATGTGATGGATTATCTAAGATCATTCAACTTTTGGGTTCAATTCCACATATCCCACTAGGCGAGAGAAAGATGCAGTCTTTGTGTTCGAAGCCTCTGGGTGCTGATCCTCTCACTGTAATCATCAAAACCAGGCAAGTCTCTACACAAATGCTGAGCCTGCTGCTATTATCTCTGCTCACAGCTTCAACAGTGAATACTCAAGTAGTTATTCATTACTTCTAGACAACTACTTTTCCACTGTAACTACACTGTGAGTCAAGGCTTTTTTTTTTTGAGACGGAGGCTCACTGTTGTTGCCCAGGGTAGAGTTAAGTGGCGCACCCTTGGCGCACTGCAACCTCCACCTCCCGGGTTCAAGTGATTCTCCCTGCCTCAGCCTGAGTAGCTGGGCCTACAGGTGCCCGACACCATGCCCTGTATAATCATCCTTCCTAAGGATACTCGATCACTTACGGCAATGTGGTTGGGAATCAAGTCTGATAACAGGCATAATAGTTCTCAGTTCAAATCCACAGCTAAAAATAAATATTTGCCCTCAGGTTCTACAGCTAATTTTTATATTTTTAGTAGAGACAGCGTTTCACCATGTTGGCCAGGCTGGTCTCGAACTCCTGACCTCAGGTGATCCACCCACCTCAGCCTCTCAAAGTGCTGGGATTACAGGTATGAGCCACCGTGCCCAGCCAAGACAGCCTCCCTAGTAGCTGGGACTACAGGTGCATGCCACCATGCCTTGCTAATTTTGTATTTCTTATAGAGATGGGGTTTTGCCATGTTGCCCAGGCTAAGACTTTTTTTATTGATAGAAAATATTTTATATATTTATGAGGTACATGTATTTGTTACGTGCACAGAGTATCAGAGTATATAATGATCAAGGCAGGGTATTTAGGGTATGCATCACCTCAAGAGTCTATCATTTCTATGTATTGGGAACATTTCAAATCCTTTCTTCTAGCTACTTTGAAATATATAGTACATTGTTGCTAACTACAGTCATCCTACTCTGTTACTGAATATTAGAGCTTATTTCTTCTTTCTTTTTTTTTGAGATGGAGTCTTGCTCTGTCATCAGGCTGGAGTGCAATGGCACCATCTCAGCTCACTGCAACCTCTGCCTCCCAGGTTCAAGTGATTCCCCTGCCTCAGCCTCCCAAGTAGCTGGGACTACAGGCATGCACCACCACGCACAGCTAATTTTTTGTATTTTAGTAGAGATGGGATTTCACCATGTTGGCCAGGATAGTCTCGATCTCCTGACCTCGTGATCTGCCCACCTCCGGCCTCCCAAAGTGCTGGGATTACAGGCGTGAGCCACCCTACCGGGTCTATTTCTCTTTCTAACTGTATGTTTGTACCCACTAGCCAAGACTATTAGCACAACAGCTGAGTAACTGTATTTGTTTCTATATGAGAAGACTAAGGCCTAAGAGTAAAGCATGTTGGCCGGGCACTGTGGCTCACGCCTGTAATCCCAGCACTTTGGGAGGCCGAGGCAGGCAGATCACCTGAGGTCAGGAGTTCGAGACTAGCCTGGCCAACATGGCAAAACCCTGTCTCTACAAAAAATACAAAAATTAGCCAGGAATGGTGGTGGGCACCTGTAGAATTGACTGAACCTGGGAGGTGGAGGTTACAGTAAGCCAAGATAGCGCCATTGTACTCCAGCCTGGGCAACAAGAGCAAAACTCTGTCTCAAAAAAAAAAAAAAGCATTTCTGGGATCCTTAAATCATCTTTCCTAAAGCTACTGAATCACTTATGGCAATGGGGTTGGCAGTGAAGTCTGATAACAGGCATAACAGTTCTCAGTTCAAATCCACAGCTAGAAATAAATATTTGCCCTCAGGTCCTACAGCCAGAAAATTTACCAACCAATTGTTGTATCAACACTTATTTTCATCCATAATTTTCAAGAAAAAACAAACATTGCTATCCAATTTTGAAAAAATAGGCAACAGGGAAAGTTTGTTCACTACTACTTCTAACTTATCGCTCTCACTTAATGGAACCAACAGTAACACACAAAGTAAACACAAAGTGGTCCTAGCCGATCTTTACTTACCGTTTCAGAATAGGCTTTGTGACAGACTGAAGCTTGGTAAGAATCATCAATGTGCATCTTTCTCAGGAGTTGACCAGTTTTTAAATTCCTTAGATAACAAAAGTAAATAAGCTGATCACATTCTTCCAACAAACCAGTTTTCAGGTAATATTTTCTTATTCATCATAGCATCTTTTAGGAGGTGACCAAGGGAAAAAACTAAGGGTTCCTTAGTTTTGTTTAGTTGTAGATTTAGGTAAAAGGACTGTGGGTTAACTTTGCCAATAGTTTAATTTGATAGTTCAGGCTTATCTACTATGCCCCTAGGGATAAATCTCTCCAAATTCCATGAGAAAAGTTTTCCATTATCTCATTCAACCTGGTATTGAAATCAGGAACATGGTATAGCACTATCATGATTTTGTGACACTTCTTGTTACCTCTAAATTTTCCAAGGATGACAATGGCCAGGGAACCAAATTTGGTAGGGCAAGAGACTACATCTAAAAGAGACTTATAATTATGTCTCTATTACATGTATTTATACTACAGCTAGACCAAAATAACTGATAGAAGGAAGGACTGAGGTGGGGTGGGGAGAGAGGGGTGAATATAGAGAAGAAGAAAAAGATAACATTTGTTGAAATCACTCCCCAGCTTTTTTTTTGGAGACGGAGTCTTGCTCTGTCACCCAGGCTAGAGTGCAATGGCACCATCTTGGCTCACTGCAATCTCTGCCTCCCCAATTCCAGTGATTCTCCCACCTCAATCTCCTGAGTAGCTGGGATTACAGGCACCCACCACTATGCCCGGCTAATTTCTGTATTTTTAGTACAGGTGGGGTTTCACCAGGTTGGCCAGGCTGGTCTTGAACTCCTGACCGCAGGTGATCCTCCTGCCTCAGCCTCCCAAAGTGCTGGGATTACAGGCATGAGGCACTGTGCCCAACCTGCTCCCCAGCTTTACTGAGGATTTGTGACATTGATAACTGCTCTGTTATGATACTCTGTTTTTTGTTTTTGGAGCTAAGGTCTTGCTCCGTTGCCCAGGCTGGAGTAGTGGCATGATCACGACTCACCATAACCTCAACATCCTGGACTCAAGTGATCCTCCCACCTCACTGCCCCAAGTAGTTGGGACTACAGGTGTGTGCCACCTTGCCTGAATAATTTTTTAATTTTTTGTAGAGACAGGGTTTCACTATGTTGCCCAGGCTGGTCTTGAACTCCTGGGTTCAAGCAATCCACCTCAAGCCTCCCAAAGTGCTGGGATTACAGATGTGAGGCACTGCACCCGGTTCATGTTACACTTTGTTAATGAAAACCTTTCAGTTGGCTCCCATTAGCCACAATATAAAGTCCAAGTTCTTTTTTTTTTTTTGAGATGGAGTTTTGCCCAGGCTGGAGTGCAATGGCACGATCTTGGCCTCCTGGGTTCAAGCAGTTCTCCTGCCACAGCCTCCAGAATAGTTGGGATTACAGGTGCATGCCACCACACCCAGCTAATTTTTGTATTTTTAGTAGAGATAGCGTTTCATCATGTCGGCCAAGCTGTTCTTAAACTCCTGACCTCAGGTGATCCACCCACCTCAGCCTCCCAAAGTGTTGGGATTACAGGCATGAGCCACTGCACCTGGCCCCCAGGTTCATTTTAGTGGTGTTTCTAACTCTCATAAATCCAGTAGTGCAATATTACATTATTACTCATTGCTTCATTTCCTGAAATCTTTCGGCCTGAAGAACAAATTATGCATTTCCTTGACTATAGACTGTGTTCAAGCTCTGCCTTCCAATGCCCCCTGCTTCCCCCAACTCCCTGCTGCCCATTACAGAACAGTTCCCATCCCTGTTACTGACCAATTCCCATCAATTTCTTAGGGCCTAGTTATATACTACCCCTCCAAGCTGCATGAACTCACTTTAGACTATAGCAGTCCACAGTCATCTCCTCTTCCTTTAATTCTGTCCATATAGCTCATTTGGCATTTAATATATTACTGGCAATAGTGTATCATGTATTCATTCAACAAATACAGAATTCTATGAGCCAGGTACTGTGTATAAAAAACTGAAGAAGGAAAATTAAATTTCCATGTGTATATGCAAGGTTTTCCTCCTATCAGGGACACCAGATGGTATCCTACAGAGTTTCATACACGCTCTGTATTTAGTAATTATTGTTTCCGCAAATCCCTAATTACTTTGTCCAAATCTCTATCATCCTTGTGTAAATAGTGACCTTGTGTGAATCGTAATTGTATTGAAATTGTAGGCTTTGATTGTAAAGGCATCTTATTTACCTACTAGATTATAGGGGCCCTGGGACCAGGTTTGATATCTGATTCATCTCTGCATCTCTCACAGAGAATGGGACATAAGTAGAGACCCAGATATCCACTGAATGTTTGAAAGATATCGAATGCAATGTCTCAGTGAATATGGACAGCAAGACTTCCTTACACATTGGCCCCTCAGTGTTTGAGAATGTTTTAACATGTTTCTTTGATATGACTTCATTATAAACATTAAGCTTAACCAAGATGAAATATTTAGACCTTCAGCATAGTTTCCAAAAAAAAAAAAAAAAAGCCACTTAATGCTTGAGTATAACATGAATCACTTTAGACATCTAACAAATCAGGAGTTAAATAGGAACATATACTACATGTAAGTATAAAATTATACAGAGCCCACAAAGTAAGTAATAGCTTTTGATAGACAATATAATTAATACATCAATGAGTAACTACTCTAAACATGGAGCTAAGGCAGGTACCAAGAATAGATATGAGACATGGTACCTATCTTCAAAAACCAGAGAGGATAAACAACACAAAGCAGCAAATATGAAGATAAAAATCAAGGCAGGCCAGGTGTGGCAGCTTATGCCTATAATCCTAGCATTTTGGGAGGCCAAGGTGGGAGAATCACTTGCACTGAGGAGTTGGAGACCAGTCTAGGCAACATGGGAAGGCCCTGTCTCTACAAAAAAATTTTTTAAAAAGTTTTTTGTTTTTAATTAGCCAGGCATGGTGGCACGCGTCTGTAGTCCTGTTACTCAGGAGGCTGAGGTGGGAGGATTGCTTAAACCTGAGAGGTTGAGACTTCAGTGAGCCATAATCATGCCACTGTACTCCAGCCTGGGCTACAGACTGAGACCCTGTCTCAAAAAAACAAAAACAAACAAACAAAAGAAACAAGCAAGGCAATATGAATTCAGAGAAGGAAACATCAATGAAAGCTGTGATGGTACAACAGAACTCAAGGTAATTGAAGGGCTGAAAATATTCGCTAAGGGGAACTTAGAAGCTAAGTATAGAAATCCTCCCCAACTTCCCAGCACTTCAGGATGCTGAGGTGAGAGGGTTGCTTAAGTCCAAAAGTCAAGACCAGCCTGGGAAAAATAGCAAGATCCTGTCTTTACAAAGAAAAATAAAAATAAAAATTAGCCAGGCATGGTGGTGTACACCTGTAGTCTCAGCACTTTGGGAGGCTGAAGTGGGAGAATAGGATTGCTTGAGCCTAGGAGTTCAAGACCAGCCTGAGTAACATACCAAGGTCTCGTCTGTACAAAAAATTTAAAAATTAACAGGGCATGGTAGTGTGTGTCTGTAGTCCTAGCTACTCAGGAGGCTGAGGTGGGAGGATTCCTTGAGCCCAGGAGTTTGAGGTTACACTCGGCTATGGTCATGCCTATGCACTCCAGCCTGGGTACTGAGTGAGACTCTATCTCAGAAAGAAATCCCTCCCCCAACCTCAAATTCCTTTGTGACCTCTTATATACAAAATGCCAAAGGACTATTACGAAAAGGGTAGAACTGAGGGATGGGAAGAAAAAAGGGAACAAAGGAGGATGGCATAGCTGGAGAGGACATTTTTGTGCTAGAGCACTGGGGAAATAAAAGCTGAAGAAAAGCAAACATGGGTCCCTGTAAAGATTTTCTTTTGAGGGGTGAAGGTAGGGTTGGAAGGAAGAGTATTTACCAAGCAATCAAATATAAAATGACCTGCGCTTGAGCCCAGGCATTCAAGGTTGCAGAGAGCTATGGTCATGCCACTGCACTCCAGCTTGGGTGACAGAATAATACATAGTCTCTAAAAAGATTTAAAAAATAAATATGGAGGTTGAATACTGATTAATGGCAAAGAGACCAACTACTAGATTATTTTAACAGTTCAGGAGACAAATAATGAAGGTGTGGATTATGAAAAGAGCAGAAAGAATAGAAAACACAACTTCTGGAAGAACACTGTCCTCAAATAACACCTCTGGGCAGAAACCCTAGTGAAAGTACTCCAAGCGGCCAAGTGCTGCCCTAGACATCAGGACATCTGAAAACAGGGTCTTCTAGCAGATCAGAACATAGTGAAATTTCAGAGGCTTTCTCGTGGGGAAGGGCACAACGTTTATTTCAGGAGCCACGCTCTTCTAGTTTATTCCTAAAAGGTTAGGGCTGTACATCACCACAGTGTTTAAAAAGAAAAATAAAAGGTTAGGGTTGGATGGTACAGAAAAGCTAAGGTAGTGGTGACACTAATTTCATAACTTCCTCTTACCAAGACCCATTCTGGCCCCAAGGAAACAGTTAATAGACAAGGCTTCGGAGAAAAGAAAAGGAAAGAATTCAACAGAGTTTTAAACTGAATCAGAAAAAAAAGAAAAGAAAAGAAAAGAAAAAAAATCAATCTATTCTCCTAACACAAATGAAACTTGCAAGTGCCTGTGGCTGGGTATGGTTCTCCCTGTAGTCAGAAAAGAGATGGCTGGGAACTCCTGTGATGGTTTCCCTATCACAAATGTGTTAATTTGGTTCCTGTGATCACACTTTTTTTTTCTTTTTTTGAGACAGAGTCTCACTCTGTCACTCAGGCTGGAGTACAGTGGCATGATCTTGGCTCACTGCAACCTCTGCCTCTTGAGTTCGAACGATTCTCCTGCCTCAGCCTTGTGCCACCATGCCTGGGTAATTTCTGTATCTTTAGTAGATACACCACTCTTTTTTTTGGTATACTGGGTAACTTTGGACTGTATCCTAGCTACAGTGATACTAATATCTTGCAAAAACTCTAGATTCTATTAGGTTCCTCTGAAAAACACTGTTTTTTCTTTAAAAAAAAAAATATATATATATATATACACATACATATATAATGAGATGGAGTCTCGCTCTGTCGCTGGGTTGGAGTGCAGTGGCGCAATCTCGACTCATTGTAACCTCTGCCTCCCAGGTTCAAGCGATTCTCCTGCCTCAGCCTCTCTGAGTAGCTGGGACTACAGGCCCGAGCCACCACGCCCAGCTAATTTTTGTATTTTTAGCAGAGACAGGTTTTACCATGTTGGCCAGGATAGTCTCAATCTCTTGACCTTGTGATCCACCCACCTCAGCCTCCCAAAGTGCTGGGATTATAGGTGTGAGCCACCGCACCTGGCCAAAAATATTTTTAAAAAGGAATTGTAACAGTTACTGAATACCTTCTATGTGCCAGACAAATGTAGTAAGTACTTTTAAAATACAATCCTATTGACTTTTATTATTTTTGAGACAGAATCTTGCTCTGTCACCCAGGCTGGAGTGCAGTGGCACAATCTTGACTCACTGCAACCTCCACCTCCTGGGTTCAAGCGATCTCATGCCTTAGCCTCCTGAGTAGCTGGGATTACAGGCATGTTCCACCATGCCTGGCTAATTTTCGTATTTCTAGTAGAGATAAGATTTGGCCACGTTGGCCAGGCTGGTCTCGAACTCCTGGCCTCAGGTGATCTGCCTGCCTCCGCCTCCCAAAGTGCTGGGATTACAGGTGTGAGCCACTGCACCTGGCCTTGATTTTTGTTGTTGTTGTTTTGTTGTTATCTGTCCTAGTAAACAAAATGCTGAAAATCGAAGTTCAGTTTTTTCAGTCTTACCTGAGCTGCCTGGAGTCTGACCTAAGCACATGCAGTTTAAAGGGTCAACCAGATATTTAGGCAAACATTATAGCCAGAATTCAGGGTTCTTTTGTTTTGCTCTCCCCCTTTTGGGACTTTTCTCCCTCCCTTTCTAGCAGCTATGATCACCCTGAGATCTGTCCTTTGGTTCTCTAAGCCAGTGGGACAGAAGATCTTTCGTTAGGCTTTCTGTCACCCAGTAGGCAGAGTGGTTCTTGGCCTCTAACTTAAAGCCATGACAGGAGGCGCAGGGGTTGTGATGAGCCAAGATCACACCCTGTACTTCGGCCTGGTGATAGGAGGAGACTCTGCCTCAAAAAAACAACAAAGACAACAATAGCAACAAAAAACCACTATCATGTTTATACATACTCTCTTATTTAATCTTCACAACAACCAGGTAAAATTAGAGGGATATCCTCATACTATAGATAAGGAAACTGAGGACTTAGAGGGAAAGCTTACCAAATAACAATGTTGTTCATAATAGTAGTACCAAGCAGAGTTTCTTGCATCCCTTGGACCTCAGCAAAAGTTAGAATAGTCTCCTCAGGGGGCATCAAAAATTGGTTTTCTTTGTTTCTGCAATTAAAACAGTATTAAAAGTCAGTACTTTGCACTAAAGCAGTTTCTATGTAGCCCTTCTCCTCATTTTTGAACTATGAGCAATATAAATTAACCTGGTATCAGGAAAAAAAAATCAAACCCAGAAAACGTGTATACTAAACTTTCCACAATTAACATATATTACTCTTATATTATCTACTTAGATATCCTGCTAGCACTTCAAATTCTTTATATTCAAAATTAAACTTGTCAACTTTCTCTTTAAACCTTTTGTTTCTTTCTGCATTCCTATCTCAGTGGAATTGCACCACCATCTAATGTCCAGGTTTCAGGGTTGGCCACCACTCAAGTGACCACCTAGATTGGCAGTAAGGAGACAAGGATAATGTCCACGTTTCGGGCTTGGTCACCACTCAAGTGACCAACCCTACCTACCACCTTGATATTCTCTCCTTCCTCTCAATCTAGTCAATTACCAAGTCCCAGTAACTTTATCATCTCATCTCTCAGAAATCTGTCTGCTTCTTCTCATCTCCACTAACATACTCCTAATTTAAGCAAACAATTATCATCTCTTGTCTAGATTACTACCACAAATCATGAATAAATAAGTCAAAGTTACCCACCCTCCATTTCAGAAAACACAGATGAATAGTAACAATGAAGTGTAATTGAAAAATAAAAATAAAAAAAATGAAGTGTAATGAGTATATGATAGAGAAGATGCTGTAAGTTCAGTTTGCAACATTTTGGATTTGAGGTGTTCCCAATATGTCTAATAAATAGGCCTGTAGGTCTAGAGCTCAAGAAAGAGCTCAGAGGTAAAAATGTATGTTTGCAAGTAGCCAGTACCAAGATGGTCAATAAGGCAATGGACACCAAGTGTGTGGAACGAGGAAAAGGGTCTAGGACCTTAAGGTATTTCTATATTTTAAAAAATGTGTGTGTGTGTGTGTGTATGTGTAAGATTAGGTCTCCCTCTGCTGCCCAAAGTGGAGTGCAGTGGTGTGATCACAGCTCATTGCACCCTTGAACTCCTGAGCTCAAGTGATCCTCCCACCTCAGACTCCCTAGTAGCTGGGACCACAGGCATGCTCTGCCACACCCAGCTAATTTTTAAATTTTTTGTAAAGACGGCTCCGCTATGTGGCCCCAACTGGTCTTGAAGTCCCGGGCTCAAACTTCTGCCTTGGCCTCCCAAAGGGCTGGGATTATGGGCATGAGCCACTGTGCCCAGCAGAGGTATTTCTAAGGGACACAAAGAGATTTCAAAGAAGACTGAAGAGCAAACTACATTTGCTGAGCCTCTCCCCTTCTTTGACTTCATCCCTGTCATGTCTGGTTTCCACCTCACTAACCTGCTTCTATATCATAACCTAGTGTTGATGCCATACATGCTATATTACACCTACAGGACAAAAACAAGATCCTAGTTACCCAGCTTTCTCTGAAACCTGTGATAAAATCATCCTTCATCTAATAGTTAAAAATCAATCAATGCTTTACTTACCCTCCATCTTCTGCAAACGTCATGACTTCTACTTGTTGATCAGAAAGGGTCCCACTGCTATTAACTAGCCTCCTCTTTGTCAGGCCAAGCACAGCTTTTATATTTCCAGACTTCAGTAGTACTTGCTTTTCCCTTTCATCATCAGAGGAACAATGCAATGCCCTAAACCAAACATAAGGAAAAATGGGGGGGATATCAGGAGTAAGCTTTTAATATTAAAGGACTAGGTTCACATTCTTTTGTTTTTCTTGAGATGAAGTCTTATTCTGCATCCAAGCAGAGTGTAGTGGCACAATCTTGGCTCACTGCAACCTCTGTTTCCTGGGTTCAAGCAATTCTCCTACCTCAGCCTCCTGAGTAGCTGGGATTACAGGCACCTGCCACCACACCTGGCTAATATTTGTATTGTTAATAGAGACACAGTTTCACAGTGTTGGCCAGGATTGTCTCAAACTCCTGACCTCAGGTGATCCACATGCCTCAGCCTCCCAAAGTGCTGGGATTACAGGCGTGAGCCACTGTACCTGGCCTATATTCACATTTTAAATAGAACTTTAGTCAGGGATGTCATTTTATTGGTTTTTTTTTTTTTTTTCAAAAAGCTCTCTTTAAATCTTTCAGATGCTTTCAAGATTCAAGCCTAGGTTATTACCTGAACTCAAAACCAGCTGACAGAGACAAAGATGAAGGAAAAACAAATCACCCCTTGAGAATTACATACCTGATCTCTCTGATTTCCAAATTTCCCAAAGCTACACAAACCAGATTATACACATCAGGCACTGGAACTATCTGTAATACTGGAACCTAAATAAAACAAAGCAGGCAAAATTATACTTGGTTGTTTCATTTTTGTTTAATACAGATTAAACTCTTTTGTATTCTCACTGTACCAGGATAATTTTCAACATCTGAAGGCTCAGAAAACATTCTTATTATTAGCTGTAAATCCAAATAAACTGTATGCATAATAGAGCTTACTAAGCATTTACCTAATGCAATGTACTATTCTAACAATAGGGGAATAATTAAGTATATTCTGGCATGTGAATGAAAAGAACATTTATGCAGCCATTTAAAAGTATATGTATGTTCAAAGCACAGTGTTAGATGTGGTATATATTTGGAGAGCAAGAATGAGGTATACACAAGTATGAAGACTTAACAGAAACAAGGAAAAAAATTTTTTTTTGAGACGGAATTTCACTTGTTGCCCAGTCTGGAGTGCAGTGACGCAATCTCAGCTCACTGCAATCTCCACCTCCTGGATACAAGCAATTCTTCTGCCTCAACCTCCCAAGTAGCTGGGACTACAGGCATGCGCCACCACACCTGGCTAATTTTAGTATTTTTCGTAGAGACAAGGTTTAACCATGTTGGTCAGGCTGGTCACTAACTTTTGACCTCAGGTGATCCACCTGCCTCAGTTTCCCAAAGTGCTAGATTACAGGCGTGAGCCACTGTGACTGGCCGGAAAAGTGTTTATATGGTGAGAAAGACAGATCTAAAAATTTTAAGCACACTAAGATTGTAAGCATGTAAGATGTATATGATGGATATACATGTAGTAAAGAAGCAAAATAATGCCTTGGGGAAAGGCAAGGAGTATAGATACCAGCAAGTAATGAAGTCACAATAGAAATAAAATTCTAAGCTTGGCCAGGCACGGTGGCTCACGCCCATAATTCCCAGCACTTTGGGAGGCCAAGGCAGGCAGATCACCTGAGGTCGGGAGTTTGACACCAGCCTGACCAACATGGAGAAACCCCGTCTCTACTAAAAGTACAAAATTAGCCAGGTGTGGCAGCGCATGTTCGTAATTCCACCTACTCAAGAGGCTGAGGCAGGAGAATCGCTTGAACCCGGAAGGCGGAGGTTGCGGTGAGCCAAGATCATACCATTGCACTCCAGCCTGGGCAACAAGAGCGAAACTCTGTCTCAAAAAAAAAAAAAAAAAAAAAAATTCTAAGCTCCTCCAACAGGTCTAGTGTAAAAACCCATCTCTAGGCTGGGTTCAGTGGCTCATGCGTATAATCCCAGCACTTTGGGAAGCCAAGGCAGGCAGATCACTTGCGGTGAGGAGTTCAACACCAGCCTAGCCAACAAGGTAAAACCCCGTCTCTACTAAAAATACAAAAATTAGCTGGGTGTGGTGGTGAGTGCCAATAGTCCTAGCTACTCGAGAGGCTGAAGCAGGAGAATTGCTTGAACCCGGGAGGCAGAGGTTGTAGTGAGCCAAGACAGCACCACTGTACTTCAGCCTGGGAGACAGTATGACTCTGTCTCCAAAAAAAAACCAAAACCAAACAAAGAAAAACCCATCTCTAGATAACGCTGTGATTGGCTGGGTATGGTGGTTCACATCCGTAATCCCCAGCACTCTGGGAGGCTGAGGCAGGAGGACTGCTTAAGCCCAGGAGTTCAAGACCAGCCTGGGCAACATGGCAAAACCCTATCTCTATAAAAAATACAGGCCAGGCGCAGTGGCTCATGCCTCTAATCCCAGCACTTTGGGAGGCTGAGGTGGGCAGATTGCCTGAGGTCAGAAGTTTGAGAACAGCCTGGCCAACACGGCAAAATCCCATCTCTACTAAAAATACAAAAAAATTAGCCGGGCACGGTGGCAGGCACTAATAATAATAATAATAATAATCCCAGCTACTCATGAGACTGAGGCACAAGAATCCCTTGAACCCGGGTGGCAGAGGTTGGCAATGGGCTGAGCTTGTGCCACTGCACTCTAGCCTGTGTGACAGAACGAGACTCCATCTCAATAAAAAGAAAAAAAACAAAAAACAAACAAACAAAAAACAATAAAAAATTAGCCAGACATGGTGGTACATGCCTATGGTCCCAGCTACTTGGGAGGTTGAGGTAAGAAGATTACCTAGCCTGGGGAGGTTGAGGCTGCAGTGAGCCATGATCATGCCACTGCACTACAGCCTGTGTGACAGAGTGAGACCTTGTCTCAAACAAACAAACAAAAATTTGTGATAAAGCAAATAAAGCAGCATGTTAATGGTAGAGTCTATAATGGTAGGTATATGGGTGCTTACTATACTAGTTTTCGGGGTATTTGAAACTTTCATAATAAAATGTTGGGGGGAAAAAAAACCTCATCTCTGTTCTGCCTTGCATGGTCATAGCTCCCAAGTTTGGTAAGCTACCCATCTACAATATTAGGCAAATATGTCTTTCAGCTCGAGATTCCCACTTACCTCTGTGAAGTACCAGGTATAAAGTTTTTCCCACTGCCAAGCACCCAAAGCTTTCCAAAGAGAAACTACATCTTCACAAGCAGTTATGATACATGGCTCTTTACAACCGGCTCTTTCCCAAAACATGGCACTCACATCTACGGAACAGGAACCTGAAAGATTCTGACACAATGGCAGCAAGAGTTCTGTTAAAGTGGTACTCGAGGGCTGTTTTATGCAAAGCATAAATATGAAAAATGAGGAATTACAATTCAATGAAACAGTAGGTATGTAAAATTTAAGTTTTATGGAGGTCAAAAGATGGTACTCTGAGGGCTGTTTTATGCAAAGCATAAATATGAAAAATGAGGAATTACAATTCAATGAAACAGTAGGTATGTAAAATTTAAGTTTTATGGAGGTCAAAAGAAAGAGCTTTGTGGTTCTTATGTACCTAAAACATTGCCTATCAAACGTACATTTTGAAACATTTTATTTTTTATTTTATTAATTTTAATTTTTTTTTTTTTGAGATTGAGTCTCACTCACTCTATCACCCAGACTGTACAGTGGTGCAATCTCGGCTCACTGTAACCTCCGCTTTCTGGATTCAAGTGATTCTCCTGCTTCAGCCTTCAGAGTAGCTGGGATCACAGGCACCTGCCACCACACCCAGCTAATTTTTGTATTTATAGTAGAGACAGGTTTCACCTCCCAAAGTGCTTGGATTACAGGCATGAGCACTGCGCCTGGCCCATGAAAGATTTAAAAATATATAGTCCAGATGGAATAAATTCAGATTTAACCATAAGAAGATATCCCATAGAACTTACCCATTTGAAAATGAAACATCCTGATGAACCACTCATGGGTTGAAGAGGGGAATAACATGGAAACAACGTACATTACACTATCTACTATTATGACAATGGGAGTGCTACATATCCAAACCACAGAGGATGGCCAAAGCAGTGTTTCCAAGAAAATTTGGAAATTTCTAAGAAAAATCATAATCACAAAGTCATTTATAAGAAAACAAGAAAGATTAAAATCAAGTAAGCATGCAGCTCATGAAGTCAGTATAAAAACAAAATAAGAACAATAAAAAACAGTAGGAAGGAATTATTTATAGTTATTCTACTTGTTACAAAACAGAAATAGGCCAGGTGCAGTGGCTCATGCCTGTAATCCCGGCACTTTGGGAGGCCAAGGCTAGTAGATCGTGAGTTCAGGAGATTGAGACCGCCCTGGCTAACACGGTGAAACCCTGTCTCTACTAAACACATAAAAAATTAGCCAGGTGTGGTGGCATGTGCCTGGAGTCCCACTTACTTGGGAAGCTAAAGTGGGAGAATTGCTTGAACCTGAAAGGCAGAGGTTGCAGTGAGCTAAGATCGAGCCAGTGCATTCCAGCCTGGTGACAGAACAAGACTTGTTCTCATAAAACAAAACAAAACCAAACCCAGAAATAAATGAACTAGAAAACAAAACAAAAAACAACAAAAAAACACACAACCCAATTAATAATTGATATAATGGCCAAATCTCAAGTCTAATGTAGAAAAACAATGATTTTAGAAATGGGAGAATGGGGAAGAGAGGCTTAATTGTACATACACAGATTTTAAAAATCTCTAAGAAGTAACTTTTTACCTACAAATCTGAAAATATGAATGAAATGGTTGATTCCTTAAGAGGCTAAGTTATTAGGATACTGGGCATGGTAGCTCATGCCTATGATTACAGCACTTTGAGAGGCCAAGGCAGGCAGAGCCCCTGAGGTTAGGAGTTCAAGACCAGCCTGGCCAAGGTGGCGAAACTCCATCTCTACTAAAAATACAAAAATTGGCCAGGCGCAGGGGCTCACGCCTGTAATCCCAGCACTTTGCGAGGCTGAGGTTGGTGGATCACCTAAGGTCAGGAGTTCGAGACCAGCCTGACCAACATGGAGAAACCCGTCTCTACCAAAAGTACAAAATTAGCCAGGTGCGGTGGTACATGCCTGTAATCCCAGCTACTAGGAAGGCTGAGGCAGGAGAATTGCTTGAACCTGGGAGGTGGAGGTTGCGGTGAGCTGAGATCACTCCACTGCACTCCAGTCTGGATAACAAGAGCAAAACTCTGTCTAAAAAAATAAATAAATAAAAATTAAAAAATTAGCAAGGTGTGGTGGTGCACAACTGTAATCCCAGCTACTCTGGAGGCTGAGGTACATGAATCACTTGAACCTGTGAGGTGGAGGCTGCAGTGAGTGGAGATTTGGAGATTGCCCCATGGCACTCCAGCCTGGGCAACAGAAGGAGACTCTGTCTCAAAAAATAAAATAAAAATAAACTAAGTTATTAAAATTGACTTAAGAATAAATTCTGAAACAGAGCATAGGTATTATTATGCATCCTTTATGGAAAAGGAATCTAGAACTTAGAGGTTACACAATTTGTTCGAGGTGACATAGCCAGTAACTGGAAAAAACACTTGATGTGGATTTGAAGCGCTTTCCTTCACACTACTGGTTCTCTGGGAGAGCTTCTGTACTCCCATCTTCACCCCCACCCCTAGGACATTTAGTAATGCAACATTTTCAGTTATCACACTGCATAGAAAAGATTAACCAATCTATCAAAATCTAGAACTGCTACCCATTTTCTTACAAATCACCATAAGTGATCTTTCTAGAAACATTACACCATTTGAGTAGGAGAGGCATGAATAACTCTCATTTCACTCTCTTTCTGTCAAAATGCCTGACATCTCATCTCATCTCATCTCATCTCATTTTGAGACGGAGTCTCATTCTGTTGCCCAGGCTGGAGTGCAGTGGTGAGATCTTGGCTCAATGCAACGTCTGCCTCTGGGTTCAAGTATTCTCCTTCTCAGCTTCCCTAGTAGCTGGGATTATAGGCGCCCACCAACACGCTTGGCTAGTTTTTGTATTTTTAGTAAAGATGAGGTTTCACCATGTTGGCCAAGCTGACCTCAAACTCCTGATCTCAAGAGATTTGCCTGCTTCAGCCTCCCAAAGTGCTGAGATTACAGCTGTGAGCCACTGCGCCCAGCTCCCTAACTTAGATTTACTTAGCCTAAATTGTTCTTGGCAATAGGTTGGTACAAAAACTTTAAGAGAAGAGCTCAAAACATAAAGAGGTAAATATTGGGAAAAACAAACAATCCAAATCTGTTTTTCTGAATCTGTTTACCAATATATTTAATAGTATTAAAGAACAAGAAGCTATATGATCAAATTACTTTTCAATTCATTCAAGTTTTCATATGAAAGACACAAGACACTGTAAAAGAATATTCTTCTGACCTTTAACTTTGAAACCAATTTTAGGTTGCCTGGGTTTATGCTACCAGAAGCAGGAAGCACTGCTACTTCATTCTGTGAAAACAAGTCACATCATTAGTTTATACTTTATGTACAATGTCTGCCTGCATCACCTACTCATCGAAATATCTACTTCATATTGTCTTTATTTCCTCTTATAATAGCAGCAAAGCTCCAGATGCAAACTGTTTTCACTGATGACAAAGAGAATAGGATCTCCCATATTTAAGAAACATTTTAATAAGCCTTAATTTCCCCAGAATGAATTTAATGTTTACAATGAAGTCATATCAAAGAAACATGTTAAAACATTCTTAAACACGGAGGTCCTAATACGAAAGCAAATCATGCTGTTTACATTCACTAAGACATTTCATTCCTTCAGAAAAAATTTCACAAAGAAAACAAATGTACCTGTTTGACGGACTGTTCATGCAACTCCTGGCATGTGTTTCCATAGAGCTGATTTTCTTTAAAAGTGAATGACTCAATCGGTGGGGGTGTTCCTTGCAGGACAGACTCACAGTCACAGGTCGGTTGTCCCTGCCTGCCTGACACTTGCAGGGTGGTATGTGGTTTTGCTGGGCTGCTTGAACTGTTGCACTGTTTACCATCACTGGCAAGACAGACCGAGTCTTTCAAATGAGCAAGCTGGGGTGTACAGCAAGTTCGTCCAGTGACCTCTGTGCATGCTTTTTCATAGCAGCCTTGAGAGCCAAAGGCTGGAGTAGTACCTAAAATGGGGAAAGCAGGTGAACACATGTGTGCAATAGGTCTATCATTATCATCAGGCACAACCGTATTTAAAGGAGTATAAAGTAATATGGATGAAGAAAGGCCCTTCTTTGTACACTGGCTTTGTGGGTCTGGCATTTTGGAATGTGATTTTCCTGGTAGAACAATAATGTCCTCTTCTAAGTCCTCCATTTCTGTATCCATGCATTTAGGACTCAGTTCCTCTGGAAAAATACAATTTCTCCCTTTAAGATGCCTCTCTCCATACACTTTTGATTCAAAGGGCTCCATTAGTTTTTCTGAGCAGGACTTCAGTTTTTCAAGCTTAAGAGGCCCAAAGTCTTCATCAGGTAACTGAAAGTCTGTGATACTGAGAAAGACGATAGTTGCTTTAAACTCAGCATTCCATTCTTACAAAATGGAGCTGTGAAAGCATCATCATCCAAGGATAAATAAGCACTGTTACTCCAAGAAAGCGAGTCCTCTTTTTGATGACGACTTTTCTTCCCTAAAGAAAAATAAGCCACATAGTAACAAAACCCAACAAAAGAGACATTAACACCCAACAAAGAGTGAGCTTCTAAACTCACACATACTAGAAAATGTTCATTACTTTTCCCACTCATGACTCAGAAACCTGAGTGAAGGGTTCAAACAATGATCATGGATTAGTGGTTAATTAGCAGTTCTTTTTCCGCACTACCCCAAACAGTGTATTGCTAGCCAGGTGTGGTAGCTCACAGCTGTAATCCTAGTGATTTGAGAGGTCAAGGTAAGAGAATTGCCTGAACCCAGGGGTTCAAGACCAGCCTGGGCAACACAGTGAGGCTGTCTTAAAAAAAAAAACTAACTAAAAATTAAAAAAAAAATAAGGTCAGGCACAGTGGCTCACATTTGTAGTCTCAGTACTTTGAGAGGCTGAGGCAGGTGGATCACTTGAGGTCAAGAGTTTAAGACCAGCCACGCCAACATGGTGAAACCGTCTCTACTAAAAATACAAAAAAAAATTAGCTGGAGTGGTGGTGCATGCCTGTGATCTCTACTCGAAGCTGAGGCAGGAAAATCGCTTAAACCCAGGAGGTGGAGGTTGCAGTGAACCAGACTCACCCTTGAACTCCAGCCTGGGCAACAGAGCGAGATTCCATCTCAAAGAATAAATAAATAAATAAAACCAAATAAAACAAAACAGTGTATGGTCAACATTAACTGGGAAAGGGACTGAGGTGAAGTCTCAGCTCAACCACAGTGTAAACTTAGGCAAATCAATTTATTTCATTTTCCCTTTTCTCATTGTCTCTCATAAGGGAAGTGAACTAGAAATATCTATACCCTTTCCTACCTCTAAAACTGTGATTCCAACAGGCTGCCAGAGTATGGTCTACTAAATGCTGGCTCCTCTCACTATGGAAAATTAAGTCCCCTTTTGAAGCAAAGAGTAATTTACTGCTTTTTGTTTGCTTCTTTGTTTCAAGACAGGGTCTTACTGTTGCCCAGGCTGGAGTGCAGTGGTGAGATCTTGGATCACTGCAACCTCCCACATCAGCCTCCTGAGTAGAAATTAACTGCTCTTACTGCAAATGGTATCCCACACCATTCAGAATGTTGCTATATCCTAAATGATGAATACATAAACAAACTGTGGCATATACATACAATGGAATATTATTTAGTCATAAAAATGAACAAACTACTGATGCACATTACAACCACAGGTTGTACCTTAAAAACATTATACTAAGTGGCCAGACTTGGTGGCTCATACCTATAATCCCAGCACTTTGGGAGGCCAAGGCAAGTGGATCACTTGAGATCAGGAGTTTGAGGCCAGCATGGCCAACATGATGAAACCCTGTCTCTACTAAAAATACAAAAATTAGCCAGGCGTGGTGGTGGGCGCCTATAATCCCAGCTAGTCCTGAGGCTGAGGCAGGAGAATCACTTAAACCTGGGAGGCAGAGGTTGCAGTGAGCCGAGATATTGCCACTGCACTCCAGCCTGGGCAACAGAGTAAGACTCCATCTCAAAAAGAAATAAACCTGTTATGCTAAGTGAAAGCAGCCAGACACAAAAGCTCTCATATTGTATGATTCCATATATATGACATAACCATATATACGATGTATATGCTAATCCATAGAGATAGAATGCAGATTAGTGGTTGCCCATGGATGGAGTAGAGGGTTGGGGGGAGAGAAATAGGTAGCAGCTGCTTAATGGGTACGGGATTTTGAGGTGATGAAAATGTTTTAGAATGAGATAGAGGTGATAGCTGCACAACACTGTAATGTACTGACTTGTTCACTTAATTTAAAATGTCTAATGTTATGTGAATGTCACCTTGTAAAAAAAAGGTTTTAAATGTAGCTGCAGGCTTCTAAAATTACAGCAGACTATTTCAAACTACTGGCTGGGCCTGGTAACTCACGCCTGTAATCTCAGCACTTTGGGAGGCCGAGGCAGGCAGATCACCTGAGGTTAGGAGTTCAAGACCAGCTTGGCCAACATGGCAAAACCTCATCTCTACTAAAAATATAAAAATTAGCTGGGCATGGTGGCGGGCACCTGTAATCCCAGCTATTCAGGAGGCTGAGGTGGGAGAATCGCTTGAACCTGGGAGGTGGAGGTTGCAGTGAGCTGAGATAACACCATTGCACTCCATCCTGGGCAACAAGAGCGAAACTCTGTCTCAACAACAACAAAAAACCACTGTGTAAAAAACAGTATTTCTAGATTACTGGATTGCCTACTTCTTAATGACTTTGTATTGTTAAAAGATAATGAAGTGTCACAATTATTATTTTTGGATTAATTAATCATAGCTCTTAGACCAAGTCCCTGTCCAGTGGTACAGAACCGCCTGCTACCTATTTTTGCACATAAAGTTGTGTTTTTTTGTTTTATGAACTTGGCTGTAAAATGCACAATAAAGGTGTGTTAGAACATAGTCACAGTTACAAATTGAATTTGGTTGCTCTGGAACATAGCTGAGTAGTTAAGACAGAGCACAAAGACTAAAATATATGCTATCTGGTCCCTTCTAGAAAGTATGCTGATCCCTGGTTTACAGCCATAATGAATTACCCAGTTTTTGTGCTCAGTTGATCAGATATGATTAAATCCTCAGTAAATGAATTAAAAGTTTAAATTACAATGTATCCTTGCTTGCCATCCTCCAAAATCCTGTGTTCCTTGGAGGCCTTAGAGACACTGCATTAGATATATTATCCAAAAAAGTTGCTCAGCCCTTTTATATTACATGTTGACTTCTAAAGAGGTAGTCAGTGGACTCCTACTCTTTTTTTCTTTTGAGAGAGAGTCTTGGGTCTTGCTCTGTCACCCAGGCTGGAGTGCAGTGGTGCAATCACGGCTCACTGCAGCCTCAACCTCCTGGGCTCAAGTGATCCTCCCACCTAAGCCTCTCAAGTAGCTGAAACTACAGGCATACACCACCACACCTAGCTAATTTTTCTATACATTTTTTTGTAGAGATGGGGTTTCATCATGTTGCTCAAGCTGGCCTCAAACTCCTGGGCTCAAGCAATCCTCCCGCCTTGGCCTCCCAAAGTGCTGGGATTACAGGGTTGAGCCACCAAATCTGACATAGAGTCTTACTCTAGTACAAATTCCATTTTACTTCAAAAAACACTTTCTATTTTAGCTGTGAAGCTTCTAGCCATAAGAATTGTGTTCTGCCTGAATAAATATGAATATTACATATACAACCAATACATTTGGCTTTTCAGTGTTTAATTGTTTCAGCTCTATTAGTGAACTCTGGCACCATACCATCAGGTTTGAATCCTGGCTCTTGATTTTAATTACATTAATTAAAGTCATTTAATTTTTTTTTTTTTTTGAGATGGATTATCACTCTGTCGCCCGGGTTGGAGCTTCCACCTCCTGGGTTCAAGCAATTCTCCTGCCTCAGGCTCCTGAGTAACAGGAATTACGGGCATGTGCCACCACACCTGGCTATTTTTTGTGTGTGTGTGTATTTTTAGTAGAAATGGGGTTTCACCATGTTGGCCAGGCTGGTCTCGAACTCCCAACCTCAAGTGACCCACCCACCTTGGCCTCCTAAAGTGCTGGGATTACAGGTGTGAGTCGCTGCATCCAGCCTAAAGTCATTTTAATCTCCCTGTGCTTTAGTTTCCTCACCTGTAAAGTGAGAATGAAAATAGATTCTACCTCAGGTAGGACTGCTATAATGACTCAATGAGTTAGTATCTGTACAGCATTTAGAAAACGCCAGGCAGGCTGGACACAGTGGCTCATGTCTGTAATTCCAGCACTTTGGGAGGCCGTGGTGGGGAGGGTTGTTTGAGGCCAGGAGTTCAAGATCAGCCTGGGCAACAGGGCAAGACCTCGCCCCTACAAAGAATTTAAAAACATTAGCCAGGCATGGTGGTACACGCCTGTAGTCTCAGCTAATTCGGAGGCTGGGGCAGAAGGAACATTTGAGCCCAGGAGATAGAGGCTGCAATGAGCCATGATCAAACTACTGCACCCTAGCCTGGATGATTGTGAGACCCTGTCTCTTTATTTATTTATCATTTATTCATTTATTTATTTATTTGAGCCAGGGTCTCACTCTGTTCCCCAGACTGGAGTGCTAGATCTTGGCTCACCACAACCTCTGCCTCCCGGGCTCAAGCAATCCTCCCATCTCAGCCTCCTGACTACCTGGGACTACAGGCACATGCCATCACACCCATATATCCAGCTAATTTTTGTATTTTTTATAGAGATGGGGTTTTGCCATGTTGCCCAGGCTGGTCTCAAACTCCTGGGCTCAAACTATCTGCCAGCCTCAGCTCTACAAAGAGCTGGAATTACAGATGTAGGCCACAACACTCGGCTCTCTTTTTAGAAAATAAAAAAAAAAGAAAGAAAGAAATTGCTGGGCACATAGTAATTGTTAGCTTTCATCATCGTCATCATCTAACATATCTTGATTTACCTTTCACTCGAATAACTGCTTTTTTGTTCTGATATTTGTGCGAGGTGACTTCCTCCTTGGCCCTGTTAATAACTGATGTGCTGGAAGTTGGCAAAAGTGGTTCACAATGATCTGATGCTGGGGTGCAGGCTGATTTTCTTTTTCCTCTGTATCTTCTACCAGATGCCTGGGCAACTGCCTTCCTAGACAAGTCATTATCTTCAGGGGGCCCAGTGGGAGAGTTGACTTTAGTTAATGGGAAAAGTTTCTGAGAGTTTCTTGAACTTGGTTGTCCTGTGCATGTGTCAGACATCCTAATTTCACTTTGGTCAGATTCCTCATTGGAAAGGTTTAAATTTTTACTTGCATCCTCATTTTTATTTTTAAACGCTTTCTTTTTGACATCCAAATGACTCTGAATGACAGCCTCCACGGCTACTTTCCTCTGGCAATTGGACATGCTTCGTGTTGTTCTAACATAATATTCTGCAGGAAACAGAAGACCTTCAAGCATTGTGCAAGAATGTTTTTCTGCAGAAAGAGGAGAAGTTGCTTCTAGGCTAAGACTCTTAGGTTGACTTAGAATCTCATTTTCCTGAAGATTTCCATTTCTGCCATCAAGAGCATCGCTGGGAGATTTTAAAGATTTCTCTGTTTGATTTTGTTCTTTTAAGTTTTGGTTTTCATTTGCTGATAGGTTATTGCGAGTGAGTTCATTTGTAGAACATGAAATATCTGCCTCTAAATTAGAACTTGTGGGCAGATGGCTACTTACAGCTTTATTTACAACCAGGTTCTCTGTAGAGACAGTTACTTTTTTGCCCTGTGCCTCCAAACTTACAGGTGAAGTAAATCTAATGCTTTTTAGGCCGTGAGTAGTAAGTTCACTGCTACCTTTAGGAGGAATATGTTCAAAGTGCTGACTCCTTCTACTATCTGATGGAGTCTGTAAAGGAACTGTAGTCGTCTTGGTGAAATTAGTTCTTAGGAGTGTATCAACACCTTTTTCTGGTTGGGCAGTTGGTGGAATTAATATACTCTCTCCATCAGTTTCTGTAATTGGTTCTGGAGAATCCAGAAGTTCAGACTGAAGACTTAAAAAGTGAGTTCTTATTTCAGTTACCAGTGATCTAGTAGGATTTTTGCTGCTGATTTCTTCCTGTTCCTTTAGGCTTTTCCCAGACAGTCTGAGTGAATCAGTGCCAAAGACACAGTCTCTCTCCTGTGAAATAAATATTCTCTTCTGCTGCTTCTTACTTCTCCTTGGCAGTTTCTGTTTTTCTCACTATCAGGGTCACTGATCCTGTGTGGGAAATGTTCTTGGGTGTCATCTGTTCTTTGTATAGGTAATCCTCCTGGGCCATCTCCAGGGTTAGAAGACTCAGGCCCAACATCAAGTGTGATAGATGTCTTTTCTCCAGTTTCTTCATCAAGATGGGTTTTGATATGTAACTTGTTATAAAGAGATATTTTATTTTTAGGTTCTGAAGAGGAAAAAAAGGTATGTAACTTATTTGTCTTATAAAATGAAACAAAAAGTACTCCATTTTTTAATCTATTATATATAAATACTACTAAACATTTATTAAAGAAAGAATCAGTGGCATTTCATTCAGGCAGATGAATTTACAGGTGAAGTAAAACTGTTTTTTAGGCTGTGAGTAGTAAGTTCACTGTTATCTTTAAGAGGAATATGTTCAAGGTGCTGACTATTTCTACCATCTGATGGAGTCTGTAAAGGAACTGTACATACTCCATACTGTACATACTTTTAAAAGTCCTAATTTTTTTTCAGTCTCCGTAGAGACTGTCAAAAATTGCCAATGCCAACTATATTTCAAGTCGTCATGGCAGGGTATTGGGAAAAAGTTTTCAATTAGCAATAATTGCACCTTGGATAAACCTCATTGGCTAAGATACTGCCACTGCACAGAGCTAAAAGTCCTAATTTTTTAAATTCAAATAATCTATGAAATGTTAAGGACATGTAAAACAAATAGTATTGGCTAAAAATGTGTTTTAAACAGAGTATTCTTTATCACACAACCTTGTCTCTTAATCTTTAAATCTCAACTAATTTTTTATCTCATGTTTTTCTTTTTTTTTTTTTTTTTTGAGGTGGTGCTTTGCTCTTGTTGCCCTGACTGGAGCGCAATGGCGTGATCTCGGCTCACTGCAACCTCCGCCTCCTGGGTTCAAGCAATTCTCCTGCTTTGGCCTCCCAATTAGCTGGGATGACATGGATGCACCACCATGCCTGGCTAATTTTGTATTTTTAGCAGAGACAGAGTTTCTCCATGTTGGTCATACTGGTCTCGAACTCCTGACCTCAGGTGATACATGTGCCTCAGCCTCCCAAAGTGTTGGGATTACGGGCGTGAGCCACCGCGCCTGGCCTATCTCATGTATTTCTTTTTTTTTTTTTTTTCTAAAGACGGGGTTTCACCATATTGATCAGGCTGGTCTTGAACTCCTGACCTCAGGTGATCCGCCCACCTCAGCCTCCCAAAGTGCTAGGATTACAGGCGTGAGCTACTGTGCCCGGCTCTCATGTATTTCTTTTATTGTTCCCTTGGCTCAAGTAATTTTCATAACCTTCCCATTTCAATAACCCTCAATTTTATTATTATAAATTACTTGAATTTTAACATCAGAATTGACCATTGGCTTTAGAGTATTTTTACTCAGATTTTTTTCTCTGTTCATATATACATAAATTTTTAAAAACTTTCCAAAATTTAAACAATAAATATAATTTCTGAAAATTGAGAGGGAAAAAAAGTGAAGAGAGGGAAAAAGAGCAACTAATAAACAGTATAACTGAAAGCAGAGTCTATAGAGTAGATTTTATGGCATATGAATTTTATGTTAATTAGAGTATACTGTAGCTGGATGCAGTGGCTCACACCTGTAATCCTAGCACTTGGGGAGGCAGAGGCGGACAGGTCACTTGAGGCCAGGAGTTTGAGACCAGCCAGGCCAACATGGTGAAACCCTGTCTCTACTAAAAATATAAAAATTAGCCAGGTGTGGTAGTGTGCGTGCCTGTAATCCTAGCTACTTGGGAGGCTGAGGCATGAGAATCACTTGAGCCCGAGAGGTGGAGATTGTAGTGAACCAAGATTGTGTCACTGCACTCCATCATGGGTGACAGAATGAGACTCTGTCTCAAAAAAATAAAATTAAAATTAAAATTGAAGAGTCTATTGCTAGTCATTATCTTCACTGTGGGAAAAAAGAACAACAGCCAAAATATACCTGGGAAATGAATAATAAAGTAGGCATAAGTGAATGGTCTAGATTTACCTGAGTGGTTTAGCTGTGGTGAGAGTTCCTGCTGGGACAAGCAATCTTGTTCTACTGTTTTCTTAATAGAATGCCTTATTTTTTCAGCTCTTTGGGCACGCTAGAGGAAACAAAAACAGCCCAAGAAATATATTTTCTTTAAAGCTTTATTAGAGTCAAGAACCATTTTCAAATTGTTTGTACTACAACACCTTAATTTGAGAATACGATTCACTTACCTGAAGCCGGGCTAGTGTCTTGCTGTATTCCCTTTTCAAGAATGCTAATTTCTCCTTTAACTGGAAGAAGAAAAACACCAACAATACTGGGCAAGTGGAAAGGTGGAGTCAGAGGGAAGGGATGCAGTGCTTGGCAGGGTCCCTTAGCAAGAGGCAGCGAGTAGCACTGGTCCCTAACAATCTACTTTCAGTTCTCAAAAAGCACCAAGCTCTTGACCATTTCAGGATCTTTGCATGACCTGTTCCTGTCACTTGGAATATTTCAAGCCTTAGCTTAGATTTTTTATTTCCCTGGGATAGAATTCCAGGTCCTTCTCCAAATCTAGGTTAGACACTCTACCAGTCCTCTTACTTCCCTTATCACAGTATTATCACACTATGTTGTCTGTTTACATCTCTGTTTCTCCCCATTGCCCAGATCCATGAAGGTGGCAGGGACTGTCATCCTCAGTCATTTAACAAATGGATCTTTTGTCAGTTAATGGTCCGGGTATCTCTGGAACCTGGGACAATAACTGATACTCACTATGTGGCAATTATTGCTCCAGATGCTATTCCAGATGCAATTTACATACAGTGAGAAATACATATAAGAAAACAAACAAAGAAAATGATTTTACAAGGTAATAAATAACTAGATAGATAAACAGAGTGATGTGAGAGAGTTACTAGCCTACTCATAGGGGCTACTTTAGTTAGAGCGGCCAGGGGAGGCATTTTTGAGGACCATCATTTGAGCCTAAGATTGAAGGAGGAAGGAGCTAGTTTTGGGAGGATCAGAGGGAATGGTACCCTAGGCAGAGGGCACCACAAATATCAAGTATCTGCAGTGGAATGGGCTATGTGTGTTTGAGGAACACGCAGAAGGCCAGTTAAGCTGGAGCTATCACTGCTGAATCCCCAGCCAGGCACACAGTAGGCATTTAACAAAGATTTATTAAATAAATAAATGAATTGGGCTGAATCAAATTACTGTTCTCTGAAAGTCTAGATTCCCTTGTCTCTCTGGCTTCTTTGGTTCAAAGGATTCTCTCAGCAGCAAAGCCAGCCCAGATTTTTCTGCTTTTTAGGAACTTTTTAGCTATACTCATCTTTCAACCAACAAAACATCAAGATTTCCATCCTCCATATATACCTTAAAAAAAAGACCTACTTGCCTGGGTGCAGTGGCTCACGCCTGTAATCTCAGCACTTTGGGAGGCCAAGGCGGGCAAATCATCTGAGGTCAAGAGTTCGAAACCAGCCTGGCCAACTTGGTGAGACCCCGTCTCTGCTAAAAATACAAAAATTAGCCAGGCACAGCGGTGGGCACCTGTAATCCCAGCTACTCGGGAGGCTGAGGCAGAAGAATCGCTTGAACCCGGGAGGGTGAGGTTGCAGTGAGCCAAGATCACGCTACTGCACTCCAGCCTGGGTAACAGAGTGAGACTACTTCTCAAAAACAAAAACAAAAATCTACTATGTGTAAAACATGCTACTAGAAAAGCTGCCAACTGTGGATTTTTCTTTTTCTTTCTTTCTTTTTTTTTTTTTTTTTGAGACAGAGTCTCACTCTGTTGCCCAGCCTGGAGTGCAGTGGTGCGATCTCGGCGTGGATTTCAAGCGATTCTTGTGCATCAGCCTCTGAGGCCTGAGCCTCTGGGACTACAGGCGGGCATCACCACACCTGGCTAATTTCTGTATTTTTAGTAGAAACAGGGTTTCACTACGTCGCCTAGGCTGTTCTCAAACTCTGAGCTCAAGCGATCTAGCCATCTCGGCCTCCCAAAGTGCTCGGATTACAGGCGTGAGCCACGAGACTGGCCTCCCACCAATCTTATCAATGTCTGGGGGATAATCTTGTTTACCTATAAATGCTCTTTCTCACCCCCAAAGAAGGTAAGCCATGATAAGAACATCAGCACAAACTGGAAACATCCTAAAAGTCTATCAGTAAAGTACAGTCTTAAAGAAGCAAGGGCACTTCCAAGGCCAGGCACGGTGGCAAGCGCCTGTAATCCCAGCTACTCGGGAGGCTGAGGCAAGAGAGTCGCTTGAACCCGGGAGGCGGGGGTTGCAGTGAGCCGAGATGGCGCCACTGCACCTCAGCATGGGTGGCGGAGTGAGATTCTCGTCTCAAAAACAAGAAGAAAAGAAAGGAAAGAGAGCTTACTTTTCATCTTTAAGTTCCAGACAGTATTTTGTAACAAATATACTGTCTAAAACTTAAAAATGAAAAGTAAGGTAGATAAACATGTCCTGACAGGAACGCTAAACAGGAGTATGAAAAATGGAACCTGCAGAACCATTCAGATCATACCATTTATGAACATTCCCTTCTCCAAGAAATCCACATAGGGTTTCTTTTTGGTGGTTAGGCATACGTCCCTCCTCCACTACACACACGAACACACGAAAGGACCTGGAAGTACCAGACTTAAAACATTTACTTGAGGAGGTGGGGCGGGAGAAGTGAAGACTGAGAGTGCGGGAGGGGGGGGAGGAGCAAGGGTGTCGATACAGTTTTATCTATAAAGTGTTACACATTGCATTAATGCATTGCTACTGTAATGAGATTTGCTCTTTAAACACCACTATGTCAGCACCACGCTATTTCTACATTTTCATTTTCTGTGCCCCCTCAGCCCTAAGAGGAGGGGGAGGTCAGACGATCCTGCTGCCCTCGGACCGCCGATGACATAAAGCCAGGCCTAAAACCCTGAGAAGGGGGGTCAGAGTTCTGCGTCCGCCCTCCCCGCACCCCCCTGGCACCTTTTCCTTCTCCTCGCAGCTGAGGGGCTTCCCGGAAGGCTCTTCCATTGGGCAGGCGACAGAACGAAAAGAGCAGCCGTCGCCGACCCCAAGCCTGCCGACACCGGGACCCAGTTGTTCCTGGGCCGGGAAGGCGCCCGGAGGAGTAAGAGAGAGCCCCAAATCGCCCCCCTCAGTGCGCGATCAGCTGACCCACGCGGGCCTAGCGCGCCCTAAACTCCGGCCAATTAAATCCAGCGTTCTGCCTGCGCACGCGCAACCGGAGACAGCCGAGCAGTGGAGCGAGGCCGCCTAAGGAGAGCCGCACTGTCGATGAGACCCAGAGCGGAATTTACCTAGAGCGGAAGTGGAGGAGAGGCCGGAAGTAGCCGGAATCTCAGCAAGACTGACCGACTGACTCTGACAATAGCCGAGTCTGAGGGAAGGAGGCGGCGACCATGGAGTTGGGCGAGCTGCTTTACAACAAGTCCGAGTACATCGAGACGGTGCGCGTGTGCAGATAGCTACCCTCCTTTTTGCAAGCCTGCGTCCCCTTGAGGCCTGGTCGGCGGCCCCAACCTGACCCAACCCCACCACCCTGGTTCCTTTGGCCGTTAGTCCCGGATTATCTAGCGACGCTCCCTGTACGGTCTGGCTTTGCTCTTTACTCCGGGCATGGCTAGTTTAGGCTTTTTGTATTTATTATTGCTTTTCTCATAGGGATAAAGTGCTTTTAGGAGGGTAGGACAAGTCCCATCCTGTTAATATAAATTACAGCTCGGGCTTCTGGCCCTTTGACACTGCCTTTTGTAATCTGTTAACTTGTGCTAAAAACGATTAGGTTTTTTTTGAGGGGGCAGGGGATGGAGTCTTGCTCTGTCGCCCAGGCTGGAGTGCAGTGACGCGATCTCGGCTCACTGCAACCTCCGCCTCCCGGGTTCAAGTGATTCTCCTGCTTCAGCCTTTCGAGTAACTGGGATTATAGGTACCTGCCACAATGCCCGGGTAATTTATATAGTTTTAGTAGAGACGGGGTTTCACCATGTTGGTCATGTTGGTCCCGAACTCCTGACCTCAGGTGATCCACCCGCCTGGGCTTCCCAAACTGCTGGGATTACAGGCGTGAGCCACCGCGCCCTGCCGATTTGGTTCTTTATGATCAGTACGTGATATGTTTGTAAAATCCTGGAAACAGGGCAAGTGGTCAATTAACATTACTATTTTGTGTGTGTGTGTGTGTGTGTGTGTGTGTGTGTGTGTGTGTGTGTGTTTTGTGTTTCCGAGTGTGTTTGTGTGTTTCCGAGTGTGTGTGTGTGTTTCCGAGACGGAGTCTCACTTTTTTGCCTAGCAGTGGCGTGGTCTCGGCTCACTGAAACCTCCGTTTCCCAGGTTCAAGCGATTCTCCTGCCTCAGCCTCCTGAGTAGCTGGGATTACAGGTGCCCGCCATCATGCCCGGTTAATTTTTTGTATCTTTTAGTAGAGACGGCGGTTTCACCATGTTGGCCAGGCTGGTCTTGAACTCCTGACCTCGTAATTTGTCTGCCTCCGCCTCTCAAAGCGCTGGAATTATAGGCATGAGCCACCGCGCCCAGCCAACATTACTATTGTTATTTTGGTTTTCTTTGCATTCTCACAACTCTGATATTCATAAAGTCATTATACTCGTTTTAGGACTATAAAGCCTAAGAAGTGGGGCTTGAATCCACATCTGTCTAATGCCACTAAGCTATACACATTCAAATTCTGGGTTCATTCCTTGAGTCCCTAGTTTCCTTTTTTTTTTTTTTTTTTTTTTTTTTTTTTGAGACAGGATCTCAACTCTATTGCCCAGGCTGGAGTGCAGTGGCGCAATCACGGCTCATTGTAGCCTCGACCTCCCAGGCTCAAGAGATCCTCCAGCCGCAGCCTTCTGAGGTTCTGAGGAGCTGGCACTATAGACACCGCCACCATGAGCAGCTAATTAAAAAAATTTTTTTTGCAGAGAAGGGGGTCTCACTATGTTGCCCAGGCTGGTCTTGAACTGCTGGCCTCAAGGGATCCTCCTGCGTCAGCTTCTCAAAGTGCTGAGATTACAGGTATGAGCCACCACGCTCAGCCATAGTTTCCTCATCCATCGTTGCGTTTTTGATATCCTGGACTCACTCTGTCATGGACAGCACCCCACTTTTAAGTGTTTTTCCTCTCAAATATGAGCTTTCTTGACAGAAACTTTTAGTCCAGAAACCCAGTAAGTTTGCTCACCCCCGGTTTTCTGTTGTTTTCTTTAGGCATCTGGGAACAAAGTCAGTCGCCAGTCGGTGTTGTGTGGAAGCCAGAACATCGTTCTCAATGGCAAGGTAAGGGACAAAGCCAGCTCCAGGCTACAAACCCCTTAGTTTGCTTTCTGCTAATTATCACATTAGCAGGGCAGATAAAGTGTTGCCATATCTCCCATTTATTGTGCATTTTCAATTCTCTTGTTTTCAAATTTTTTATTCTCTCAGTTGAATCTCCTTTCTTCTCTTTTTTTTTTTTGAGACAAAGTCTCACTCTGTCACCCAGGCTGGTATGCAGTGGCCCCATCTCAGGTCACTGCAACCTCTGCCTTCTAATTTCAACCAGTTCTCCTGCCTCCGCTTCCCGAATAGCTGTGATACAGGCACCTGCCACCAAGCCCAGCTAATATTTTGAACTTTTAGTAGAGACAGGGTTTCAGCATGTTGGCCAGGCTGGTCTCGAACTTCTGCCCTCAAGTAATCCACCCACTTCAGCCTCCCAAAGTGCTGGGATACAGGCATGAGCCACTGCGCCCCGCCTAAGTAGGATCGCTTGGATGCAAAAAGGTTCAATAAGAGGCAGCAGAAAACCTTTTTCCCTTTATTCCAGGAACAAAATACAATGGTACCTAGAACCAACATTATTGTATGATATTATAGTGTGCATTAAACTACTCGACACAAAGTGTAATCGGTAATGAAATAGTTGAAGATAGAAACTAAAATAATATTCATAAACTTATCTGTTTAGTAATAATAATTCACTATTAACTGAAACTCTTAAAACGAATGTGAGAATTGGAAAAGATATTAAAGTATGAGACAAATATGCAAAGTGGAATCAGAAAGGTTGAGAATCTTGTAATCAAAATAAATTTGAATAGCAAAGAGAAGAGTATAAACTGGGAAGAAAATATCACAAGGTATATTTCAGCTTGGCCAACAGTGAAGTTCACAGTTGTTTTCTGCCATCTGGAACACTCAATTTTGAAAATAATTTTTCTTTAAATGTTACATCTCTAACTTCCAGAAGGAAAATAGTCTCATTATAACCAAGAGATCACAAATATTTTCAGTAGAAGCACAATTAGTCTTCATGCAGCCTGTCATACCAAGGAATTAAGTGAAAAAGAAATATAATTTAGTAATTGCTACCCAGATATACTGTTTCTTTTCTTTTCTTTTTTTCCTTTTTTTGAGACAGAGTTTCACTCTGTCACCCAGACTGGAGTGCAGTGGCGCAATCTCAGCTCATTATAACCTCTGCCCCGCAGGTTCAAGTGATTCTGTCTCAGCCTCCCAAGTAGCTGGGACTATAGGCGTGTGCCACCACATCTGGCTAATTTTTGTATTTTTAGGAGAGATGGGGTTTCACCATGTTGGCCAGGCTGGTCTCAACTCCTAACCTCAAGTGATCCATCTGCTTCAGCCTCCCAAAGTGCTGGGATTACAGGTGTGAGCCACCACGCCCAGCCCCAGACTTTTTTTTTGTTTTTCACAGTGAACTATATATATAACAAAATTTGCCATTTTAACAATTTTTTAAAAATTTTTATTCTTTGAGACAGTCACCCAGGCTGGAGTGCAGTGGCACAATCTCAGCTTTCTGTAACCTCCACCTCCCAAGTTCAAGTGATTCTCTTGCCTCAGCCTCCTGAGTAGCTGGGATTACAGGCGGGCACCACCATGCTATAGACGGGGTTTTGCTGTGTTGGCCAGGCTAGTCTTGAACTCCTGACCTCAGGTGATCTGCCTGTCTTGCCTTCCCAAAGTAGTGGAATTATAGGCATGAACCACCACACTTGGCTTACTGTAATAAGTTTTTAATTACGAATTAGGAGTCCTCCATGTTTGTTCTTTTGTAAGATTGTTTTGCCTATTGAGGGCTCTTTGCTTGTGTTTTTTTTTTTTTTTTTTTTTTTTTTTTTTTGATACGGAGTGTTGTTCTGTTGCCCAGGCTGGAGTACAGTGGCACGATCTTGGCTCACTGTAGCCTCCGCCTTCCAGGTTCAAGCGATTGTCCTGCCTCAGCCTCCCCAGTACCTGGGATTACAGGTATGCCCCACCACGCCTGGCTAATTCTTGTGTTTTTAGTGGCAACGGGGTTTCACCATATTGGCCAGTCTGGTCTTGAACTCGTGACCTCAGGTGATCTGCCCGCCTCAGCCTCCCAAAGTGCTGGGAATATAAGCATGAGCCACCATGCCTGGCTGCCCTTTACTTTTTAAAGATGTTTACTTTGGCAGTATTTTGTGTATGCAAAAGAATATATGTGACACATGTTATAAAGCATAAAATTAAATCAACACCAGTGAACCCAATACTCAGCTGTAGAATTGGAATGTAATTGGTATACAATAAGTCCTATTTTTATGTTCCTCCCCCTATTCCTGTTTTTGCCTCCCTCCAAGAGGAAACCACTATCCTGATTTTGTGTCTTATAAATTCTTTGTTATTTAAACAAATTTTCCACATATCCCTAAATAATATGTATTGTTTAACTTTACTTGGTTTTCTATGGCTTATTTTTATTTAAAAAATCTTTATTTTGTTTATTTGTTTAATTTTTTTTTGAGACAGGGTCTCACTTTGTTGCCCAGGCTAGAGCGCAGTGGCACAATCACAGATCACGGCAGCCTCAACATTCCAGGCCAGGCTCAGGCGAACCTCCCACCTCAGCTTCCTGAGTAGCTTGGGCTACCGGCGTGCACCACCATTTTTTTTTTTTTTTTTTTTTAGAGAGACTCACTGTGTTGCCTAGGCTGGAGTGCAGTGGCACGATCTCGATTCACTGCAACCTCTGTGTCCTTGGTTCAAGTGATGCCCATGCTTCAGTCTCCTGAATAGATGAGATTACAGGTGCACACCACCATGTCTGGCTAATTTTTGTATTTTTAGTAGAAACGGGGTTTAACCATGTTGGCCAGGCTGGTCTTGAATTCCTGACCTCAAGTGTTCCACCTGCCTCAGCCTCCCAAAGCGCTGAGATTACAGGTGTGGGCCACGACACCTGGCCCTATTTGTAGTTTTTTAAGAAGCCTTCGTACTGTTCTCCAAGTGGCTATACTAGTCTACATCTCACTGTTAAAACCGAGCGAGTCAGAAGGAAAGAAAGCACCACGCTCTGAGTTCCAAATTAAGAGAACTTTATTAGCTGACCACCGAGAGATGGCTAATGCTCAAAATTCTCCTGGCCTCGAGGAAGGGGCTGGATTCCTTTTTATACCTTGCTTAAGGTAGGGGAGGGGAGAGCCTAGCTGAAGCAGAATTTACAGAAGCAGAACAAGCAAGTTAGATAAGGAGGCTGGTAACTAGGAGGCAGGAGGTTCCCATGATTGTTGATTACCAAGGAGGGTATACACACGTGGTTTCCATGATTGCCAGTTACCAAGGTGGGTATTCAGTACTTGCCATACAATCAATCAAGGGGTTATTCACAATAGCAAGTGGGCTTGCCAGGCAGGATATGGTTACAGATGGTTATATGCTTCTATAGTTCTAAGTACCGCATGACCCAGCACAGTAGCATGACCCAGGTATGCACTTAAGGGAGAAATGGCGGGAGTGGTTAGGCGGAGGTTAAGATGGAGTCTCTCTGGCTTTCAGCAAGATGGAGGCTGTCAGGCTAACACAGGGTAGGTTAGCACACCACCAACAGTGGATAAGAGTTTCCTTTTCTATGAATCCTCACTACTATTTGTTATTTTTTGTCTTTATGATAAGCATCCTAACTGTGGTGAGATGATACTTCATTGTGGTCTTAATTTGCCTTTCTCTGATAATTAGTGATTTTGTTGTTGTTTTGAGACAGACTCCCCCACTCTGTTGCCCAAGCTGGAGTGTGGTGGTGTGATGTCAGCTTACTGCAACCTCTGCCTCCTGGGTTCAAGCAATTCTCCTGTCTCAGCCTCCTGAATTGCTGGGACTACATGCATGTGCAACCAAGCCCAGCTGATATTTTGTATTTTTAGTAGAGATGAGGATTCACCATATTGGTCAGGCTGGTCTTGAAACTCCTGACCTCAAGTGATCCACCTGCCTTGGCTTCCCAAAGTACTGGGATTATAGGGGTGAGCCACCGTGCCTGGCTGATTGGTGATGTTTAGTGAACATTTTTTTTTTTTTTTTTAAATCAGTGAGGGACTGCATATAGTGAACATTTTTTAATATATTTGTTGGCCATTAGTATGTCTTTTGAGAAATGTCTGTTCAAATCATTTGTCCATTTTTAAAAATCAGATTATTTGGGTTTTTTGCAGTTGAGATGTTTGAGTTCCTTGTATTAATATATTCTGGATGTTAATCCTGTGTTTGAAGCATAATTCGAAGATTTATTCTGCCATGTTTTCATTCTGTTGATTGTTTCCTATGCTGTGCAGGATCATTTTAGTTTGATATAATCCCATTTGTTTATTTGCTTTTGTCGTCTCTGATTTTGAAGTCTTATTCATCTTTTCCAAGACCAGTGTCTTTAAGCATTTCCCGTTTCCTTCTAGTAGTTTTATAGTCCCAGGCCTTCCATTTAGGTCTTTAATTCATTTTGAGCTATAGGCCAGGTACAGTGGCTCATGACTGTAATCCCAGCACTTTGGGAGGCTGAGGCGGGCAGATCACTTGAGATCAGGAGTTCAAGACCAGCCTGGCCAACATGATGAAACCCCATCTCTACTAAAAATACAAAAATAAGCTGGGTATGGTGGTGGTTGCCTGTAATTCCAGCTGCTCGGGAGACTGAGGCAGGAGAATTGCTTGAACCTGGGAGGTAGGGTTGCAGTGAGCCAAGATCACCCCACTATAGTCCAGCCTGGGTGACAGAGCAAGACTCATCTCCAAACAAAAAAAGGCCCATTATCTATTTTTACTTTGATCCATCGAAAGGGTCAGTTTTTCTCAAGTCTCTCACCTGTATCCTTCATGCAGAGATGCCAGGCTGCTTCCAGAGTAGCAATATGGAAATTTGTGTATGTTAATCCTGTTTACAGTATTGGGGCCAGGTGCCGTGTCTCATGCCTGCAATCCCAGCACTTTGGGAGGCTGAAGTTGGAGGATTCCATGAGCCTATCAGTTCAAGACCAGTATGGGCAACATAGTGAGACTCCATCTCTACAAAACATCTTTTTTAAAATTGGTGGGGTGTAGTGGCACACATCTGTAGTCCTAGCTGCTGAGAAGGCTGAGGCGGGAAGATCCCTTGAGCCCAGGAGCTCAAGGTTGCAGTGAGCTATGATTGTGCCGCTGCACTGCAGCCTGGGCAACAGAGTGAGACCCTGTGTCTTAAAAATTTTGTTTTGTTTTGTTTTGAGACGAAGTCTCACTCTCGTCACCAAGGCTGGAGTGCAATGGCACAATATTGGCTAACTGCAACCTCCACCTCCCAGGTTCAAGTGATTCTTCTGCCTCAGCCTCCTGATTAGCTGGGATTACAGGCGCCTGCTACCATGCCTGGCTGATTTTTGTATTTTTAGTAGAGACAGGTTTCATCATGTTGGCCAGGCTGGTCTTGAACTCCTGACCTTAGGTGATCTGCCCGCCTCAGTCTCCTAAAGTGCTGGGATTACAGGCATGAGCCACCGCACCCAGCCAAAAAAATTTTTTTAATGAAATAAAATTTTTATTGACTCCTTATATCCTCTAGGAAAAACGTCTAAGCTTCTATGCTTAGCATACATAATTTCTCATAATCTACGTGCATGTCCCTTGCTTACTTTTTCCAGCTATAACTCCAACATATGTACTTTTTAACCTCATTCATTTATTCAGCAGACATTTTGAGGGTGCCTACACAAATGTAAGGCATTAATTCTCCCAGACATACGGGTTGTGTTACTCAGCCTCTCTGGGCAACTTCTGGGGAAGCCACATCTTACACCCTGCAGTGTAGCACTTAATCTGAATTCAGAGGTTGGGAGATGAACCAGAACTCCAGTGGGTCCACCTCTGGGAACATGGAGTTGGAGGTGGTATTCTAACTACTATCTACAAAGGTAGAGCAGCCAAAACTCTTGGTAAGCAAGCAGCCAAGGCTTCGGGGCACGAGGACCTGAGTGAATCTAAAGAGACACATAAGCCATATCTGCTATAGGTGTTCTCAGTAAGTGCTCATTCAGTGAGTCCTATTCATAGGGGATTAAGGGGAAAGCTTGTGATGTACTAGGAGCATCGCTAACTGCATCACTGTCATGAGGGCAGTTTTCTTTTTACCTTACAAGTTACTCCTTTTGGCGGAACATTTGAAATGTTCTGTCAGAGTTCTGTCAGAATCAGTATCTGTTCTTTTTTGTTACGTCTTAGGCTGTGTTGCTTATTTTTAAAAACTGCTTTGTCTTACAGACCATTGTGATGAATGACTGTATTATCCGAGGGGATCTGGCAAACGTAAGAGTTGGGCGCCATTGTGTTGTGAAAAGTCGTAGTGTCATAAGGCCACCATTCAAGAAATTCAGCAAAGGGTATGTAATTTAATTACTTTGTTCAGGTCTTGGGCAAGAAGCTGCCACTGGTGGTGTGGTCCATGTGTTGAGTTGTGGTATAATGAGTAGGTCTGTCCCGTTGTTTGAAGCACTGAGTAAGAGTTTACCATAATGAATGCAACTCTGTTGGTGATTGTCTCGGTCTGGTTGATGATTGGTTGCCACAAACAGAATCTACTTATCCTCTGGCAAAAACAAAGAGTTTCTGATCAAACAGATTGGCATATATAATGGGATCTAAGAGTAGTAAAAGGAGCAAGCCAGGCCTCACAAGGGACCAGAACCTGGAATTGGACAGCTAGCCAGAATCAAGACTGTTTTGTCTACATACACCTCTCTGTATCTGAGATTGTGTTTTTTCTTCTGTACTGCCCTTCCTTCTGCATTTCTACTTCCCTTTTCTCTGTCACAGATACCTGCCCCATTTGTTCATGGAGCCTACCTTGCTGACTCAGCCTGAATTTGTATCATTTCTCCATTTAGGCTTCCAGCAGACACCAACCAGAGTTCTTATGTCTTATTTCTAAACTTCTGAGAGAAAGAATCTGGTTGGCTCACCTTAAGCATCCCTGATCTGAATGGCTTTGACCTAGAGGGCTAAGTCAAGTCAGGTCCACTGATCCTTCAGTGGGAATAATGACTGTCCAAGAAAGGCCATGGACAGAGCAGGCAAACTGACCACCGTAGCTGATATGGTGCTAAAGTATTCTTTTTGCCTCTTTGCCGCTCTCCTCCTTGGCTAATTGCCCTCCTGGCACCCATCTGTATTTCATCCAATAAGTCAGCAAGCATTTATTGAGTACCTTCCTCATGCCCACAACAGGGTTGTAAGCTGAGAATATATAAAAATAGATAAAGTTCCTGCCTCAAGGTTCCCAAAGTCTAGTGGTAGAAACAATTAACATAATCAGATAGTGACATGTGACAGCTACTATATGATGTGATATGCCTGTCACAGGGGTATCAAACTTGGAATTTTTAATTTAAAATTAAAATTAAAGAACTGTCAGTACTGCTACAGACAGTGATGAGATCAAAGAATGCATTGCCGCATAAGAGGAACAGACCAAAAATACTAATGGACCAAAATACAAATGGGCCAAAAATACTAATTAAGGAAGATTTAAATAAATTATAGGTTCATAGAGGACGGGTATTATCTCTGAAAAAATATTCCAGACAGAATAGAACAGAATTGAAAGGAGCTAATGAACATCTAGCTCTTTATATTCATTCCAGTCCAAATATTTTACATCCCAAGGTATAGCAACTACATATGAATGTGATCACAGAACCACTGTCAGTGACATTTGAGGAATCCTAGAGAATGGGATGGGAATGATGTCAGATATCTGGGGAAAGCCTGCCTACTCCTACTCAAAGTCAATTAAGTTTTTCCTAAAGCTGTGGACTAGGAAAGGTCTCCTTGTTATATATGCTCATAACTTGATATTATGTTTCTGTAGCCCTTATCATAGTTGTCACTACTTATTATTTAATCTCATTTCTTTTCTTGATTGTAAGCTGCCCATGGACAGGGTTGTATCTCTTTTGTCACTCTTATATCCCTAATTTCTAGCATTGAGTCTGGCACATAGTAGGCACTCAGTGAAATCTGTGAATGCATAAATTTTTAGAATGCTGAACGTGGAAGTTATAACTCATGAACCTAAAGTCAATACCCTGGAACATTATAGGGCAGGTTACTAAAAATGTGATCTGTGACCATTTTCAAAGGAAGTGGGAATGAAGAAACATTCATTGATTTTTATTTGTTACCTGTTCCTTTAACTTTGAAGATCTTGCTCCTCCTGCCTTGCTTTTTCCTTGCATATTTCTTCGGTGTAATATTTCAATTTTGAGCTAGTAATCACATTCATTTTCTTCAACATGGTAGAATTTTTCTAGCCTGAGATTTCTTTCCTTGCTGGGAACAGTCTTATTAACATGATAAAGTTCAGATTATGATCTGTAGTTCTATAAACCTTGACCCAAAGTACATCACCTTGACCTTTCTTTGTTCATCTTCTTTTCCTCCTCTAGTGTTGCATTCTTTCCTTTACATATTGGGGACCATGTCTTTATTGAGGAAGATTGTGTGGTCAATGCAGCTCAGATTGGTTCCTACGTTCATGTTGGCAAGAACTGTGTGATTGTGAGTATGATGACTTGCTGTTGAAGTAGCCTCACCTTCCCTCCAGCCCCCATCCCTCACATCAGTGGGACTCTTTCTGTGACCAAGCAGGATAGCAGTAGTTTCCAGTCTTCGCAAAATTGGGTTTTTCTTGACAGATTTGGATGTTTTTTGACCAGGCGCAGTGGCTCATGCGTGTAATCCCAGCTCTTTGGAAGGTCAAGGCCAGCGGATCACTTGAGGTCAGGAGTTTGAGGCCAGCCTGGCCAACATGGCAAAACCCTGTCACAACAAAAATACAAAACTTAGCTGGGCATGGTGGCAGATTCCTGTAGTCCCATCTATTCAGGAGGGTGAGGCAGGAGAATGTTTTCAACCCAGGAGGTGGAGGTTGCAATGAACCAAGATTGCACCACTGCCCTCCAGCCTGGGCAACAAAGCGAGACACTGTCTCAAAAAAAAAAAAAGGATTTGGCATATTTTCTAGACATTAATATTGGCAAGCCTTTGTCAAGCCTCTACTCTATGATGTTAAACTCTTTCTTTTGATGATTTCATTTAGTCCTTGCAACCATTCAAGGGTGTTAGGTGTTATCCCTGTTTGCAGATGCAAAGATTGAGGAGCTTAAATATTAAAGATTTGGGGCCAGGTGTGATGGTTGTTGCCTGTAATCCCAGCACTTTGGGAAGCCAAGGCAGGAAATCCCTTGAGGCCAGCCTGGGCAACAAAGGAATTTAAGACCGGCCTGGACAACAAAGCAAGACCCTGTCTCTTAAAAAAATAAAAGTTAAGGAATTTTATAGGGCTAGAAAACAATAGACTGGGATTTAAACCCATCTGCAAGTAATTCAGGGTGCAAGTGGGCCCCTTGCTCAGCAGAATCTTTGGGACCCTGATCCATTGGAGCCTAGGAATCGTTGATTTAACCAAACTGAGGAGGTGGAGGTTGCACTGAGCGGAGATCATCCCACTGCACTCCAGCCTGGGCAAGAGAGTGAGACTTTGTCTCAGAAAAAAAAGAAGTGGTTTCAGCTTTTATCACCTCAGCTATTACCAGTATATTTCATGCCTAAGAAATACCTACATTTAAAATGTTTAATTTGATTGATCAGTCTATCCAGACAGCTTCTGAAACCCAGCTAAGCATCATTTCTCTAAGTGGGCAAAATGGCCAACCAGTGGACAGAGCAGGTGCCTCCAGGCTGCATGGTGGCTGGTGTACACAGTGAAAATATTCTGTCAACTGATCTTCTTTTCCAGGGCCCTTTGTCTGTGGATCCTTCCACGGGACTATATCATGCCTTACGCAGCATGTTGGGTGTTCTTTTACTCAGTGCCTCATGAACTTAGTCTGAGTTAGTGTTTACTAGCAGGGGCTTAGGCATGACAGGAATTCTTTGGGATTATGTTAATTTGAGGTCACCAGGGCAGATAGTTGCTATATTTTTTAAATTGCCACTAGCAGGTAACCCATGGAAGAGAACTTTCCAAAGAGAAATGAAGAACTATAGTTGTAATATGTTTTTAAGCCAAAGATGTTGCCAATTATTATCAGGGCTGTTTTCCACCCAGCTGGAGAGAAATCGGCCACTTGGGAAATTCAGAGCTTGGAGGAACATGTTTTCATAAGATGTTTATTTAGCAATCTACCTTTTCCTGGAAAAACATATGATTTAAGTGTTTAATAGTAGAGAAAAATTTAAACACAACCAAATCAAAGTGTCTTTCATGTTCTTTGCTAAAATCTGAGGTCTGGGCAGGTTAGCATTGTCCTGGTATTTGTAAAGATTTCCACATTCTCAGTTAGGTATATTTTTTGATTGTCTAACCAGGGTACCAGTGAACTAACAGGCCCTGATGTAAATGCAATTAAAAATGACCAAAACTTTCATTTCGTCAGCAAGGAGTCTGAGGTACAGCTGTAAACTGTACAGAGAAGCCCCACTTTTCCCTTAACCCATGAAAGATGAGTCTCTCAGACCTTACTTCTTGCCCTTTAAATGCTGTGGATCATGGCAGAATTGAAAAGTGGTGACAGTGGTTAAAGTCAAGATTGAGGTTCAAACATTCACATGACTATCACTCACCTGTGGGAGAACAATTGAACTAATAGTTTCATATCCAAATGAATTTGTCAGGATTTTTCCGGTTTGAATTGACAAAGGAGCAAACAAACCAACCAACCTTAAGCTGGTGGGTGCAGAGTGGAATGGGTGGTGAATATAAACCAAGAGTACAGGAGTAGATGCTAATGTCATGGCCAAATGGCTCCGGGGTTCAGTCCATGTTATGAGAATTAGTCTCCATCTCTGTGCTGCTTTCCTCTGGGAGATTTACTCTCAGGCAGGTTCTTCCTTCATGGAAATAGAATGCCTATTCCAGTGGGAAGTGCTGCTTTCCCCAGCAGTCCCAGCAGAAACCCTGAGGTTGAGGTCCGTCAGACTAACTGGGGTAGTATGCTGATTGCCTACACCTGTCGTTGTGTCCAGGGGTGGGGTTTGGTGTGTGGGCTGCGGGTTAAAGCACATGGATGAGATGGGGATTGGGGGGTTACCAAGGAAAGTACAGGTTCTGTTACCAGAAGAAAGGGAAATGGATGCTGGACAAGCAGAAGCATAGATGTCCACTAAAACACAGAGAAAATTAAACAGAGCTTATGGAAGTCTGAAATTCACAGGCTGTAATGCCTGAGACATTGTCCTGTCTCTAGCATCCTGCCTTCTTCCGCAAATTTACACAAACACACACTCTCACAACCTTGCTGTCTCCTTCTTGTTAGGTACCACCTGAAGCAGGAAATTGCAACCAAGCCTCTTGTCACTGTCCTTGGCTATTACATGATATAATGAATGGGGAAAATAGGAGACTTTCACACAGCAGGCGAGACAACTTTTACTCCCATTTCCTGATCTATTTCCTATTAACAAGCTTTTAATTTCAGGGACGCCGATGTGTGTTGAAAGACTGCTGCAAAATTCTTGACAACACAGTATTACCTCCAGAAACTGTGGTCCCACCATTCACTGTCTTCTCAGGCTGCCCAGGTAACCTTGGGTGTTCATTAATTTTAACTTCCTAAAACTCAGTTGTATTTTCCATCATAAAAGGAGTGCATACAGTTCTTACCTCTGGCAATATGTTGATAGAGTTAACTTAGAAATTCACCTGTACAAAGTACCTAGAAATGCAACCTAACATATAGCAAGCATCTGTTTAAAGGCATAATTGGGTTCACCAGAAAATAAGGAAATTATGAAGGGCCAAACACAAAGAGGAAACTAAATCCAAGCTGTAAGATTGCATGGCTTAATGCTGTCGGTTTAAGGGGTGATAGTTATGTTGATATGGAAATAAAGCCTTGGATTCACACATGGCAGAGAGATCCTCAAATACTCTTAAAGGATTCCCTCTCAAGGAAAAATTGGTGTAGAACCAATCTGCCACCAACACAGGGATTGCACAAGAAAGCATTTCTCGTCTGGCCTGGGCTCTGGGTGGAAAAAGTCTGTCTAGAGAAGTTTGACGGTGGGGTTACCCTCACATTGGTCATGGGTTTAATTTATGCATCTCACATGGCTCAGGAATTCCCAGACTGAAAAGTTAGCATAAACCATGGTCTAAGACCAGCAATACCTTGGGGATACCTGAGAGGGGCAAATATTAATACATTATCTCTGGACCTTGACTGATAGAATGCTCACAGGTAAAGCCAATCAGGAACTTGGAGTTCCAAATTATAAAACGTGAGGAAACTAAAGTGAAACATGCTTATTTCAGAAAACTTGGAAAACACTGAAAAGCAGAAGGAAGAAGAAAACTTCATATTCCCTTAGCCCTACCTCAAGACAGTATTATCTTCTCCATATTGTTTTACACAGCTGAAATCATGTAGCATATACAGAGGCACGTCATAAATTCGCATATGGAAAATGATATGGACAGAGAGATTTGACAGTATATGATACCTACCACGGGGTAGTTAAATTGTTTTTCCAGTTAAAAAATAAATCTCATCTCTCAAATCATTGAATCTGAGTTTTTTTAACATGAACAAAATCATCACTTAGATTCTTTGGGGGAGGCATTTGGACATTCTGCCATGTCATGCATCTCTGCTTTTGCGGAGGAGGAAGGAGAGACTTTTGTGTAGTAATTTCTCCATATTGGGGTCCTGCTGTGAAAAATTTAACTGTTCTTAGCAAGTGCTGGACAGAACATCCCCAGCAATTGTTTAAGTAATTGTCAGACATGCATCTGAACACGGTGAGAAAGATATTGCCAGAGAAATATCTTAATCTCTTGTAACTTCTTCGTGCTCCTTAGAGCTGGGTCTTTTTTTCCCTAGGACTCTTCTCAGGGGAGCTCCCGGAGTGCACTCAGGAGCTGATGATTGACGTCACCAAGAGCTACTACCAGAAGTTTTTGCCTCTGACACAAGTCTAGCATCTCTGCCTCATATCTTGAATTTGCTTGAGCTCTAAAATGAATCTGGGGACAAAGTGAGCCAGTCAACACCTACAAAGAGCTCTTACGTCTGCAACATCTACCCCCTCCTTCTTTTAAAAAATTTCTTGAGAATTTCTCAATCCTCAAGGCTCTAAGCTCTTAAGAATTTACTAATAGACCATCTGGAGGAGTTATCTTCAAATGCTGTGCTTACACCTTATCTATGAACAGTCACTTTGTACCATTATCTGTGGAACACAGAATCATCTGTTCCCAACACTCCAGCCCCTTGGTCCCGTGGATGGCTGGATCCCGCCTGAAACGGACCTGTAGAACAGCAGCGCCCTTTCGGTGTGGAGGTTATGTAGCTGATGTGCTGCTCACAGCCATACGCTGCCCATGCTGAGCGCCTCTCACACAGGTAATGCCCAGCTTTTCTTCTGCTAACACAATTGACCAGTTGTTGCAATTGTTCATAATCCTGGGACAAGGTGTTTGTGACTTTTCAGAACCCAGATTCCTGTTGGCTATTAAAACTTGAAGGGAGGGGGTGATTAGTGTTTCTCTGTCTTCTTCCCAAAATGACCTTAGCTGTCCTAGGGTAGTTAGTAAAAGACTTTCTAGCATTTTGACCTAGGGCCTTTGGCTTTCACTAAAAGTGGGGACCTTAGCATCCCAGACTATACTTTTGCCAAGTGTTAGATATAAGTCTCTCATGTGGATGCATTAGTCAAGTGGTTACTTCGTGCCTCAAGGTACTTATTTCACTGAAGACACTGCATTTGCGAACTCTTGCTCCCTGGCCTAGAACCATTCAGCCTACCCTGTATTTGTCAAAACTCCATAATTTACACCAAAATGTCTGTACTTAGAGACCGTTCGTGTATATACATGAAGAGCTCTTAAAATCAGTTTGTGGGCACAGGGCCCCAGGAGTAAATGAAGTTGCTAGGGTTGTTCTTACCATCTCCTCCTGGCCAGTAGCACACCCTTCCTGGTAGTGCTCTGACCTCGTAGCTTAGAAAGAAGATTTAGAGGTAAGGGGCTAAGAAGGTTGGCTTTGGTTAATGCTCTGATCTGTAAGTGAGTAGGGCAGAACAGTTCAGCCTTGTAGGTTAGAATTTAGCAGGAGCTATCCTAACTTAATATCCAGTTGTGGGATTTGTGAAACAAAACAGCTGTGTATAATTTCCACTAGTTCCATCTAGAACTGCTTTCTAGTTTGTCATTTTTTAAAATGTTTATATATTAAAAGCACCAAAATACATAACTCAGAGAAGATGGAATTTTATTTTTCTCTCCCCTAACAGTGCAGAGATAGTCAGCTGGTCCAGGCCAGGCAAGTGGCTGGTCCGTGATATCATCAGGCACCCAGGTTCCTACTGTCTTGCCATGTGTCCACAGTTAGCAACAAGGTAGGCTGTTAATTTAGTTTCTACTTGGGCAGCCAAAACTCTGGAAGGAGATTGTGCTAATAAGGGAGTGGGGGAAGAATGGCCATTGGGAGACAATAAGCAGACGCAACCAGGCCTCTGTTGGCTTCCTTTCCTCCTGCTGCACATGAGCCTTCTCTGTGTATTTGGGGCCATGACAGCTGACAGCTCCAGACCTGCATCCTTCCATCTTGGGGGCCTTGAATGAAAGGTTTCTTCCCTTCCAGTTCTAATTTGGAAACTCACAAAGTTCTCAGTGGTTTGTTAGTCCTGTGTCCTCTTGGATCAGTCTCTGTGGCCATGCGTGTTTGGCCACATGATTAATCCAGTCTGGGTCATGACCTTTTCTCCATCCAAAATAAGGTGCTGGGAAGACAAAAACAATAGCTACTACAAACAATAGGAGTTTATAATTATGTGCTGATGTATTCAAAGATGTGTTGACAGTTGTGAGTGTGTATCCTAGGAAAGGCCAGCTGGAGTCTGTCTCCATGGTGGTTCTCACCCCAGGGACCTAGGAACAGTCTGTCACCACACAATTACTTTTGTAACCCTAGAGAAGAAAATCTTGTCCTCAGAATACTTGCAGAACAACCAGAAGGGAAGGACCTTGACTGGGACTCTTTCCAGTTTACTTGGGGCAGAGGGAATTTAATGGCTCATGTAGCTGAAAAGGCTGGGCTAGATTGGGCTTCAGGCTGCATCCCAGGACTCCAAACAGGGATCCGTCTCTTTGGCTCTCAGCTCTGCTTTCATTTGTGTTGGCTTTATTCTCGGGCTTCACGGTGTGGCCCCACAGCACCAGTTATTGATAAAAGAGCTCCCGTTTGCTGACAGAACTGCTGGATTTGGTTCTCATTGGCCCAGACGAGGAGGGTATCCAGCCTTAAGCCATCATTGTGGCCAGGAAGATGGAATACGCTGAGTGGACAGGCCTGGCATGTACCCACAGAGACCGAGAGTTGCTGCTGGTGGTTGTGGTGGTGGATATTACCTGAAGAAGGGATGAATGGGTGCTGGGCAGGAAAAGCATCAGCTGTCTAGTTCAGGCCTCTCCTCTTTTTCTGGTATCTTCACTTTCCTCCCTCTTCCTGCTGTCCCTTACCCTCTGGCTAGTCTCTCATTACTCCTGGTCTTGGGAGGTACCTTCTGAGGATACTCTGGGGGGGTTACCTGAGCCTGGATTACAGGCAGAGGGAGGATGTTGCCTAGCCAAAGTGGGTGTTCAATAAAGAACCATTTGGAGATGGTCTTCTCTGTCTGGAACTGCTTCCTGTTTATTTTTTTCCTCTGATGAGCTGACCGGGCCATGGAACTGCTTCCTTATGGTCCCCCCATAGCACCTTACAGAGGGGCCCTTGTCAATAGAGTTTTAGTTATGCACCTATGTTCTTGTCCGAGCCCTCACTAGCTGTGAGCTCCTGAGGAGTCAGGCCTGAGTCTGTGGGTCATCCAACACATCCTTAATAGAGTGACTGGATGTGACCAGCCCACCTCCCACCCTCACACACCCCGCCAGCATGCCTCAGACCCTATACCAGCTTCAGTAAGTCTCACATTACAGGATCCCTCGTGCAGGGAACAAAGGTAAATGATTGTCTTGTGAGCCTCTCATTGACTGATTCTGTTTTACATGGCTGCACAGAGCCCTTATGGTTGTTTGGGGTTGGTGGTGGCTTCTGTATTAGTCACTGCTGAATGAATCAGTTCCCTCAGGATCTGAGGCCATAGTTCCTTTCTTAGTCACTGACCCATCTGAGTGCTGGCAGACTTGAAATTAATCAGACAGACATTGTTCCTAGTTAACATGTCCTTGGAAGTTTCTCAGCTATAAAGAAGAGGTCTTGGTGGCTAGGGAGTCCTTTCTCCGTATCCTGTTCTGTCCAGTACTTTCCAGCCACGTTCTGGCTGGCCTCAGCTATTCTCCTGAAAAAAAATGGCATCTAACAACTTGGATGGTTACTGTAGGTAGTCAAATTCAGCTGGCTTCTCTCCTGGGGGTTAGCTTCTGTGGAGCTGCAGGGTCCCTGAAATGATACTGGCAGTGTTGGGACAGTGTATCCAGAGGCCTGGTGTTTTCAGAACTGGTCTCAGCAAAATGTCCTGCCAACTTCTATAGTTCCCATAAGTACATGATAACTGAAACACTTCTAGAGCCCCCCAGCAATGGGGTGGTGTTTTTTGTAGAATATGTGTTTGCTGCCATTTAGGGTAAGAAGGTGGGCCCCCCACCCATATGCTGCACAGAGAAAAGAGCACCATCACTCACTCATTTAACAAACGCTTTCTGAGCCACTACTGAGCGCCAAGTGCTTCCTAGGTCCTGGGGATTCAGTGGACACTAAGATGGGAGCCAGTTCTTGCCCGTAGGGATCTCACAGCTTAGTGAGGGGAGAAAGCCAAAGAATGAAACAAAATACAGAGAGTTCTTTGAAGAGGGTCTGAGCGGCCCATTTTGAGAGCCATCAGTTGTGAGGAGTAAGTGCTAGAGTTAGGCTGATAAATCCCAGCCTGCTATTGCCTAGCCTTGTGACTTTGAGCAAGTTATCTTCGTGGAACCTTAGGTTTCTCATACATAAAACGGGGAGGTTGGATAGGGTTATTATGAGAATTGAAATGCATTAATACATGTAAAGCATAAGTACTGGCTCAAGGTCAGCACTCAATAAATGGTAGTTATACCTACTTTTATTAGGAAGTGATCCACCTTGAGCAAAACTCCTTAGAGTATAAGGCATAGCATTCTTACATATTTTAAAAATTTTAAATAAAAACATCTTGGCCTTTATAATCAGTCCACCACAAAGAAGAGATGGAGAAATCACCCTTCGTTGTTTTGTATCTATGAGGTGCAAACATTTAATCCTCCCAGATGTCAAAAAAGGAATTTTCACAGCCTGTATTCAGCGGAGGAAACTGCTATTCAGAGAGGTTAAGTAAATTTGCCCCATATTCACACATCTATTAAATGGATGAGCTATAATCAAGACAAGCTCTTACTTGGCTGCAAAGTCCATGTTTGCAGCTCCTCCAGTATCTTGGCCTCCAAGGCAGCTGGCTCTGAACACTACCCTTGCAGCCCAGTCAGCCAATCCCTTGCTCTCCTGAAGTTTTTGCTGGCGAGCTGGCCCTACCTGCTTTCCATGCGTACTCTGACTTGGACCCTGAAGTGAGAAGAGCTGGCACAGGACATCTTGCTTCCCTGAAAACAGTACCTGGACTTTTCTGTATCTTCACATCCATTGGGCATTGGACCAATGGGTCATGCAGATGAAAATCATCCAAGAAAGAGACACAGGAGTGAAATTCACACCCTTTCTGGCTTTCAGACCATGGGTCTGAACATTAGCCCATGGTGTTTTCTTGGCTGTACCGACCTGTGCCTTTTCAGCTGCATTCATCTCAATTGGTGGTGTCTGCTGGCTGCTCTTTCTGATTTCCCACAGGAGCAGTAAGAGCCTAAAGAAGAATAGGGTCAGAGGAGTCAAGGAGAATGAGGAAATAAGAGAGCCCCAGGCATTGGAAAGGCCTGTCAGAGACCCTGAGCTTTCTGGGAACTGGTACAGGTTCTTTTTATTTCAATAACAACAGCCACAACTGTCAAAACCATATGCCTGTACTATTTGGAGTGCTGTCCTTGCAGAATCTCTTTACAAGAACCTTAGGAAATAGGTACATCATCTCCTGAATAGAATCCTAGGAAATGGGCACTATAGTGGGCACTTTATCCCCATTTTATAGACATGGAAATTGAGGCACAGAGAGGTTAAGTACTTTCCCAAGGTCATACAGCTAGTGAGGGAGGGGTTCTTTAGTCTGTGAGTTTTAACTGATAGATCATACTATGTTTTGTTATGGAGGAAGCAAACAAGTGAACAAATGAGTCTGGGATTTAGGGCTTGCCAGACAAGGCCCAAGACTTGGGTTGGAATTATAGTTTTGCCACCTGCTGGCTATAAACCTTGGGTAAGTAACCCAAGGTAAATGAGATCATCTTTGTAAAACTCCTAGCCCTTTGCCTTGCACATAGTAAATGCTCAATAAGGGTTCACTGTTAGTATTATTGTTACTGATAACTACAAATATATTGTATTAACGGGCCGTAATTGCAACTGTATAAAACAGATTCCATGTTGACAAGGACTAGAAGGGAATATGAGAACATGGAAACAGCTATGAAAGGAGATAAGAGAATTAGGTGCATTTTCTTCAATATATCATTTTTTTAACTTTCTTTTATTTGTTTATTTTTTAAATAGAGACCGGGTTTTACCATGTTGCCTAGACTAGTCTTGAACTCTCGGCTCAAGCCATCTTGGCCTCCCAAAGTGCTGGGATTACAGGCATAAGTCATTGTGCCCCGCCGTTTTTTAGTAAACGTTTCTAATCAAACAAGTAAAACATACATGCAGTGGGTGCTCAGCAGGCCTTGAGTGTATGAATGAAAACTATTCTAACTTGTTTTTATTGGTTGATTTAATTGCTTAAAAAACATACCTTAGCTGGGCACAGTGGCATGTGCCTGTAGTCGCAGCTACTCATCTCTTAAAAAAAAAAGTTTTATGCTTGTTAATTTCATAAATGCTAGAGGGATCACCCCAATCAAATAAAGCTACTCAAAAATAAAATATGAAAGGTGTTAGTGGGGGTACAGCTTACTAGTTTTTTGCCACTAGTGGATAGGTTGGAATTTAAATTCGTCAGATATTGGAACTAGAACAGTTCTGGAACTGATGATTTTTGCTGATTGGTGCCTGTTGGAGCCTGCGGAAAGAGGAAGACAACATGGAAAGAGAAGCAGTCTCTGTTTGGAATATGAAAGTACAGTTAAATTGCTAATGAGCCCTTGCCAAAATCAAATCTCTACCCTTAGAGGCTGATGATTGTCTAATCTAATATGCATTTTTTTGAGTGGGTCAGTTGGACTCTAAGACCAACAAGATAAAAAGGCAGCCTTGCATGTCACTTGGACTTGGATCACAGCTGTCTGGCCACACAGCATGCCTTCACTGCTGCTGAAGAAAAGCAGCTGGCATGTTGGAATCTCAGATTCACAGATCCTAATTGCCTGTCCCTGACTCTAAGCTGAAACCTGCTACTGTCTGCCATGAGCTGTTTCAGCCTCAACCAACACAAGCTATGCTGAATTGAAAGCAGACACAGGCTTAATGGCCAGGACTCAGACGTTGGGGCCGTTGGAGATTAAGGACCCCCTCTGTGGTATACTAAACTAGGAAACCGTCCTGGAACCTGACTGAAAAGGGCTTATTCTTTAATGGGACCATCTAAGATCAAGCTGCTGATAGGCTGTTTGTCTCTAATACAGGCTAATTGCATTCCTAACTTCTGACTTTGCCAAAGCTGCAAGCTGGAGAAGGGCACATCACAAGGACTGTAACCCCTCCTCCTGCTTTTGACAGACTAGACTTGAACCTCTGGGGCTTCTCTCACTGCTGTTGACTTGTTGCATTCAGCTTTTGGGATTAGTTGCACTTGCAACAGTGGACTGACAGCCTGACTCTACTTCCCTCACTCTTCTCCCAGCACACACAGCTTAGTAAAGTAGGTGGATTATTAAAATGTAGCTGTCCCCAGAAAGGTATTAGACTTTCCTAGGCTGCTCATTGAATAATCAGGACAAAAGGGGTAGAAGATTATGTAAATACATTTTGAAATTTTTAAAAATTCAGGATTTCATCCTTTATTAGTTTGCTAAGGATACCATAAAGTACCACAAACTGAGTGGCTTACACAATAGAAACTTATTTTCCTATAGTTCTGGAGGCTAAAATTCCAAGACAAGGTGTCTACAGGTTTGGTTTCTTCTGAGACCTCTCTGCTTGGCTTGCAGATGGCTGCCTTCTTACTGTGTCCTCACATGGTCCCTCTGTCTGTGTATCTGTGTCCTAATCTCTTCTTTCAATAAGGATACCAGTCACATTGGATTAGGGCCCATCCTAACAATCCCATTTTAACTTAGCTACTTCTTTAGGGCCTATCTTCAAATATACTCACATTCTGAGGTGCAGGTGGTTAGGACTTAGCATGAATTTTTGTTTGGACATAGTTCAACCCTCAACATATTATTACCAATTTCTGAATGTGTCTTTCTAGTTAAGTTGCATAAAAACATTTATCTACTTGAACTCTAGGATGATGGTAAAAAAAAAAAATGTTGGCCAGGCGCAAGTGATAGACACATATGATCCCAGCACTTCGGGAGGCTGAGGTGGTCAGATTGCTTGAGCTCAGGAGTTCAAGACCAGCTTGGGCAACATGGTGAAATCCTATGTCTACAAAAAGTTCAAAAATTAGCTGGGTGTGATGGCATGCACCTGTAGTCCCAGCTACTTAGGAGGCTGAGGTAGGAGGATGGCTTGAGCCCAGGAGGTGGAGGTTGCAGTGAGCCAGATCGTGCCACTACACTCTAACCTGGGCAACAGAGCCAGATCTGGTCTCAAAAAAAAAAAAAAAAAAAAAAAAATTTTATCTACAGAAGTGCTTTTGTATCTCTTACATACAACCCTTTCAGAGGAAAGGCCTGGCTGAGAGTAAGAGATGGTTGAAAAAACGTTACATTATGGCTGGGTGCAGCGGCTCATGCTTGTAATCCTAGCACTTTGGGAGGTTGAAGTGGGCGGATCACGAGGTCAGGAGTTTGAGACCAGCCTGGCCAATATGGTGAAACCCCATCTCTACTAAAAATACAAAAATTCCCCCGGATGTGATGGTGTGCACCTGTAATCTCAGCTACTCAGGAGGCTGAGGCAGAATTGCTTGAACCTGGGAAGTAGAGGTTGCAGTGAGCCAAGATTGCACCACTGCACTCCAGCCTGGGTGACAGAGCAAGACTCTTGTCTGAAAAAGAAAAGAAAAAAGTAAAGTTATGATTGCTGAACAGGGCATGATTGTTTTTGTAACATTGGAGAAAAGAAAGCCTGGCCGCTGGGGAGGCTTGATCCCTGGAAGCCTCCTCTTGCTGAAGGAAAATTCCCAGTACTGCCTTTCCATGTGCTGTGAGTGCTTTGAGTTCAGACTGTCAACAGAGTGGGTCCAGCTCCCATGCTTTCCATGAAGATCTCCTTCAAATGTCATCCACGCTCATGAGATGGATCAACTTGTATCCTGAACAAGCAAAACTGTTTGGGACTCACTGCCTTCAGGCTGTCCCTTAGAAGCCAAGGACTCCAGGAACTTTTCAGATGGGACTAGAAACGCTAGGGCAGGAGTTCCTCTGGTGACAGGCCTGTTCACCTGTACGGCCTGACTAATGGATGTCCTGCTTGGGGTGTCCTAATGTTGCAAGTTCTTTGTTTCCAGGGGTACCACCTATGCCCCTGGGACTGTGCTTCTGTACATGACCATAACTCTCATGATGTCCCTTCAGCCCTGGAAAGCATGTGAATTAGCTTCAGCTTACTGGCCAGAGTTGTACTGTGACTGCATTGATGCCTCAAGTCAGGTTAAAAAAAACAAATAAAGGTTCAGACGGCAATTAAGGGCCAGGCATGGTGGCTCACACCTGTAATCCCAGCACTTTGGGAGGCTGAGGCAGGCAGATCACCTGAGGTCAGGAGTTTGAGACCAGCCTGACCAACATGATGAAACCCCGTCTCTAGTAAGAATATGAAAATAAAAAAATTAGCTGGGTGTGGTGGCGTGCATCTGTAGTCCTAGCTACTTGGGAGGCTGAGGCAGGAAAATGACTTGAACCCAGGATGCGGAGGTTGCAGTGAGCCAAGATCACGCCATTGCACTCCAGCCTGCGACAGAGCAAGACTCCATGTCAAAAAAAAAAAAAAAGAAGAAAAAAGAAACTAATTAAGGAGGAAGCCACCTGGCTTTCTAAGATAGCCTTTATGGTTAATGGCATTTAATTTAACTGGTTACATCCAGGATCCCTACCAGGAAGAACTGAAGTCCATGCTTCAGGTTGGTCTCACTCTTTTGCATGGGGGTCTTACTGATAATAATGTTGCTGTAAAGAAGCCTCAGTAAGGAGATGGACTGTGTGAAAAGGATGAGAAAGCAGGCCTGTGTCTGCTGTCCTTAGGCCTGTTTGCAAGGCTGGCCATTGGCTGGCATTGAAAGCTTGGATTTCAGGAGGGTTCTCACTACTTAAATGATAAGAGTGTCTCATTGTGCCTACCTAAACTGTTTGTACAAACAATGTGGGTTATGCTGAACATCTGCTTTCCTTTTGGGAGTTTGGGATTTTGGTAAGTGTTAGGCAGAGGATGAGGTGACCAGAACCCTGGACACAGTCTGTAATGAGCTTCCCTGGTACACATTGCACATGGGTGTCACAATTGATTGCTGGAGGAATTGTGTCCTGTGTGACTCTGCTGGGAGAGGACCGTGGGAAGCTTGCACCTGGTTTCCCTGGACTTTGCCCATGCACTTTTTTCCTTTGCTGATTTTGCTTCCTAGCCTTGGCTGTTGTAAATCATAGCCATGAGTATGACAACAGGCTGAGTCTGTGAATTTCCTAGTACATCATTAGATTAGGAGGTGGTGTTGGCATTTCCAGCACAGGGCACAAGGGAGACTTGTGGTGTTTGTCATGTTCTCTTTCTCAGTCTGGGTGTGGTTTACAGATGTGTTCAGTTTGTGAAAAATCACTGAGCTCTGTGTACAATTATGACATGTACGTTTTTTTCTGTAAGTGTATTAAATTTCAATAAAAAGAATAATTCACACCGTGGGGGTACAAAATAACTTAATTTTTCAAATTCTTCCTTTTATTCAGCGAACATTTTAGTAAGTACCCTTTTTTACCAAGCACTGCTCTGGGAGCTTGGGACATGGGGTGGAAAGGACGGCATCATTGTCCTCTTTGTCCTTCAGCTTAGCTGCAAGGCAGGTGAAGGATCCTTATAATACGGTTGATTTTTGCTGGGCTTTATGAAGGATTGGAGGGTGCTAAGGAGACACAGAGAAAGAGCCTCTAACTTGGGTATTTTGCTGTTCCAGGGTTGCCACTCAAGTACCTACAGAAGCTAGAAGCCAGACAGGCAAATGGACAAAGGGGTATAGCTGCTAACTGGGGCAAACTGAAAGCACGTAGGCACAGAGTAGCTAGCACTTCTAATTTTTTCAGGAAAAGCCACAAATCCGAATTTTTATGAGCTCTTCTTTTAAATGCTGTAAATGTTTTAGAAGGGCCGGGTGCGGTGGCTCACACCTGTAATCCCAGCGCTTTGGGAGGCCGAGGTGGGCAGGTCACTTGAAGTCGGGAGTTCGAGACCAGTCTGGCCAACATGGTGAAACTCAGTCTCTACTAAAAATACAAAAAAAAAAAAAAAAAAAAAAAAAACATGAGCCGGGCTGGGTGGTGGGCTCCTGTAATCACAGCTACTTGGGAGGCTGAGGTGGGAGGATTGCTTCCAGGAAGCGAAGGTTGCAGTGAGCCGAGATCAGACTACTGAACTCCAGCCTGGGCGACAGAGGGAGACTCCGTCTGAAAAAAAAAAAAAAAAAAGTGGGAGGCCAAACAGAACCCCGCAAGACACATTTGGCTATGACCTACGAGTTTGTTAGGCATTCTTCCAACCTTCCCTCCTTTTGACCAAGAAACAGTGTCCTCTTATTTTAGGCCCTGGGAAATTCAGCAGCGAGCAGGCCAGACAGCTTCGTTGCATCATGGGGGGCTCTAGTACTATGCTTCTCTAACTTCAGGATGTGTGGGAATCACCTGAGCAGTCTTGTTGAGAGGCGGACTCTGAAACAGGAGATCTGGGGTAGGGCCTGAACATTTGCCTTTGTGGTTCTAACAAGCTCTCAGGTGATGGCGATGCTGCCGTTCCCTGGCCCCTCCTTTAAACAGCGCTGCTCCGTAATCTTGAGGAGCTCAAGAGCAGCAGTTATTTGAAGGAGCAGGACTACGGTACTTGCCATGAAGGTATGTTTGGCAAGCACACTTTTACTTAGATTTTAATTCATTTGGGGGTGGCTTGGCTAGAGCTGACAGCATCGGAGGCGAGTGTTAAGGCTCTCCCAAACTACCTGTTGGTGTGCCAGGTCCCTACTCAGCTTATATTCTAGGTGGGGTGGAGGTGGAGGAAAGTCTAAGGAAAAGCTTCCTGGAGGAGGCGCAAGTGAACTGCAGGAGCTTTCCCGGACGCCCAAGAAAGGGAGAAACCCTAAAAAAATTCCTCCCCCTCTCGGGGCCGGGTCTCCGCATCCACGCCGGGTCTGGTTTCCCAGGCTATCCCACGTGTTCGGGCGTCCCTGTCAATCAAGTTTTCCCCGGCTGGGTGCGGGTTTAAAGGCGGCTGCGAGGCAGGGCGCTCCCATGGTGCTGCGCGGCGGGCGGGTTTGGATTTTAAATCCCCGCGACCAATCAGTAGCGCGCAGGCTTTTGTAACGTTCCCAGCGCCGCGTTTGAATTCGGGGGAGGAGCGGAGCCTCTGCTCTGATCGAGGTCCGCAGTGCAGCTCCGAGAGCATGAGTGCGGCGGTGACTGCGGGGAAAGCTGGCACGAGCACCGGCCGACCCTGGGAAAGCCGGGGTCCCCGGAGTTGCAGCTCCCGGAGCTCCGGCGGCGGCTCCACCGGCGAAAGAGATCCCGGAGATCTTAGTGGACCCACGCAGTCGGCGGCGCTATGTGCGGGGCCGCTTTTTGGGCAAGGGCGGCTTTGCCAAGTGCTTCGAGATATCGGACGCGGACACCAAGGAGGTGTTCGCGGGCAAGATTGTGCCTAAGTCTCTGCTGCTCAAGCCGCACCAGAAAGAGAAGATGTCCATGGAAATATCCATTCACCGCAGCCTGGCCCACCAGCACGTCGTAGGATTCCACGGCTTTTTCGAGGACAACGACTTCGTGTTCGTGGTGTTGGAGCTATGCCGCCGGAGGGTGAGTGTCGCTGCTAGGGGAACTGGAATTGCCTGCGGGGCAGTTGGAGCGCCTGGACCTGGAGCAACTGCTGGAAAGTGCCCAGGAAGGGAGTGCCTGGGACTTGGAGCTGGTTGAGAAGGGTGCTGGGGAGCCTCCTGCTTAGGTATGGAAAGTGCCTTTGGTAAGGGCTTCTTGGCTCTTGGAACTGCTAGAGGAGTGGGTTACAGTGAAGTGGAGTCTGAGTCAGGTTGCTGACAGGGAAGTCAGCTTCTGGACGCGAGGTGCTGGGGGGCAGGGGTGTTGGTAATGGACTCTAGGGCCTTAGAGTGCCCAGGGAGGAGTCCCAAGGTCAGTGAAGCCGCGCACTGGGAGCTTCCGGAGTGGGGTTGGGTCAGTGAGGAGGTAGTTTCATCCAGACTTCGGGCCTTCCGGGGGGGGGGAAATAAGAGTCAGGAAAGGGATCTGCTGCTGGGCACTCGGAGCTTCCGGAATGGGGCTGAGAGAGGACCCCCAAATAAGGGAGGAAGCTAGTAGGGGAAGGGGTGCTGCGAATGGTTGTGGACAGTGTTAGAGGAGGGTCCAGATAACAATTGTCCTGGAGAAGGAATGGGGTGGGGGCTTAGGGAAGGAGAGAAACCCACCAAGACGCCTCTTTGATCCCCCCAGGAGTCTAGGTCCTGTTCTTCCTTTACCTAGTAACCCTCTCCCTTCCCCACCGGCCTCAGTACCACCTTCCCATCCCTCCTGCCCTCTCCTGCCCACCCACAGTCTCTCCTGGAGCTGCACAAGAGGAGGAAAGCCCTGACTGAGCCTGAGGCCCGATACTACCTGCGGCAGATTGTGCTTGGCTGCCAGTACCTGCACCGAACCGAGTTATTCACCGAGACCTCAAGCTGGGCAACCTTTTCCTGAATGAAGATCTGGAGGTAAAAATAGGTGAGTTGCTGAGCCTGCAGGGGTGCTTGACATGACTACAAGAGGCTGGAATTTGGAGGAGGCTGGGAGAAAGGATAGGAAGGAGACTAGGAGGAAGGAAGAGGATGGATGGTGGGAAGTTTGGGCCATTGATTGCTTCTGTAATTCTCTCCTTAGTCCAGAAATTTAAAACAAAACACCCACAAGTCAGTATCTTGCCTGCAGACACATTATTGCCCCAATACAGCACTTTTTTTTTTCAAAGAATTTGAATTTGTTTCTATTTTTTAAAGTGGAAAGCTTGACTTAAAAATTTTGCTTCAGAGCTCCTTTTAAACAGGTGAAAGCTCCAGTAATACGAGGGCAGCGGTTTCCTAGGGCAACCCATTGCTGGGCTGGAAAGCAGCTGTCCCCTTCTGACGTGTTTGCCACAGTCTCTACTCCTCCCTATTACTTCTTCACAGGCTTGCCAAGTCTTGACGGTTACTTGCTTGATCCTTGAAGGCACTGGAGTTTTGCTATCCCTGTCAATTCCCATTTTGAAGCATAGCCCCTTCTAAGGGGTAGGGGTGAGGAGGGTCACTGGAGGTACCTCCCTGGGATCAGCATGGCAGGAAGATTTCTGGGCAAGCCTTGCTGCATACAAGGAGCACAGGCTTGTGGGATCAAATGGCCCTGCTTCTTGATGGTCAAACCTTAACTAGCCTTCTGCATTGACAGATGGCAGAGGCTGGCATCTAAGTGCCCACTCTTCCTCCCTCTGTCCCAGGGGGATTTTGGACTGGCAACCAAAGTCGAGTATGACGGGGAGAGGAAGAAGACCCTGTGCGGGACTCCTAATTACATAGCTCCTGAGGTGCTGAGCAAGAAAGGGCACAGTTTCGAGGTGGATGTGTGGTCCATTGGGTGTATCATGTAAGTTGGGAGTTGTCTCTGGATCTACCTGGTCTCAGCAGGGGCAACTTTGGGACATCCTACCTGGCTGATCTTCTCTGTGGACCTTTCTGCCTGCTTTACAGAAAGCCTATTCTAGGGGGACAACTGACCCCCAAACAAACCCTAATTGCCATATCTTTCCCTGTCACTGGTGTATCCTGTCAGATTTCTGCAGCCTAGGCCATGGGGGTACAGAGGGGGAGGAGGAGGAGAGAGGAGGGAGAGTCTCCACAACGTTACTTTAGTCCTTTGCTAGAGTGGTCCACAGGGCAGCATCACCATCATCTGGGAACTTGTATGCAGAATCTCAGGGCCCAGACTATGTACTGGATCAGAATCTGGATTTTTAACAAATCCCTTGGTGATTTCCATGCACAATAAGGTCTTACAAACACTGATGAACATTAGCATGGTGGGAGAAATTAGGCCAGGAGTTACAGATGGCAGGATGAAGTACCAGTAGTCTGTCTGGATTGAGACCATCAGCCGCAATTGGTGGCAGGCAGAGGCTTGGGCCTTTTCAGGTACTATCTTTCTTGTTTTTGGCATAGGTACTAGAGAGTTAGAAATGAGTCATAGTGATGGCTTTCATATGTCTTTGCAGTGGGTTTTTTTTTTTTTCAAATGAAAACTTGAAGCCTTAAGTACAGAACTGCTGAAGGTGGAGCTGCTTCTATAAGTGCAGGTAGCCCTTTGACGTGTTTTGCAAGGCAGGCAGCCTCTGAGGCCCTTGCACAGAGTCCTAGATGCCCTCAGGCTATAGCTGGAAAATAACTGGCCCTTAAGAATCCTGGACTCACCACATGTATTCTGCTGAGGGCTCTTTCTAGCCAATGTCATGGCTCCTGGGGCTGCACAGTGGACTCGAGGATTGTCTTCAGGGGCCCCAGAGTTAGAGTGAATGTCCAGAGGATGCCTGGCCTTTGTTCTGACCCTGAGATGATTCCTCTTATGTCTGGGTTGTGGCTGGGAGACTTGTGCCAAATCCTACCTTGTGCTTACAGGTATACCTTGTTAGTGGGCAAACCACCTTTTGAGACTTCTTGCCTAAAAGAGACCTACCTCCGGATCAAGAAGAATGAATACAGTATTCCCAAGGTGACTAATGATACTTTAATTACATTTATTTTGTTTTCCCCAAACTATTTACGGAGCCCAGAAACATCCTAGGGTATAGCCGCAGAGCTTGAGAGGGCCTGTGTCTGAAATTGCATACAGAACTTGACATGTGTGTGCACATAAGCATTTCTTGTATCAGGAGAGAGTTGGCAGATTCTGAGATTGGGTAACCTAAAAATTGTGTTAAAAGCAAAAATCAAAGGGGGTGGGAAGAAGTAGAACGCAGAAGTGCTTCAGCTTTGGAAATGGATTGTCTTAATTCAAATGGGTTCTGCCACTTAGCCAGATCACACTGGGCAAATGGCCTGCATCTTTTTTTCTTTTTGAGATAGAGTTTTGCTGTTGTTGCCCAGGCTGGAGTGTAGTGGCGTGATCTTGACTCACTGCAACCTCTGCCTCCCAGATTCAAGCGATTCTTCTGCCTCAGCCTCCCAAGTAGCTGGGATTACAGGCACCTGTGACCTTACCCGGCTGATTTTTTTTTTTTTTTTTTTTTTTTTTTTTTTTTTTTTTTTTTTTTAGTAGAGATGGGATTTCACCACATTGGCCAGGCTGGTCTCAAATTCCTGACCTCAGGTGATCCGCCTGCCTCGGCCTCCCAAAGTGCTGGGATTACAGGCATGAGCCGCCACACCCAGCCTGGCCTGCATCTTCTGAACCACAGTTTCAGTCTATAAAGTGGAGTTCCTATCTTGGAGCACCTTGCAGAATGCCTTGCATGTAGTAAGTCCTCACAGAATTATGAACCACTGTGAATCCCAGGGCTTTCCAATGGCATAGTGGTGTGCATTTCCTTTTTTCTTTTTTTGAGATAGAGTCTCACTCATTTTTTTTGAGATGGAGTCTCATAGTGGTGTGCATTTCCTTTTTTTTTTTTTTTTGAAATACAGTCTCACTCATTGCCCAGGTTGGAGTGCAGTGCACTGCAACCTCCGCCTCCCAGGTTCAAGCAATCCTCCTGCCTCAGCCCCACTACTAGCTGGATTACAGGCACCCGCCACCATGCCCGGCTAATTTTTGTAGCTTTTTTAGTAGAGAAAGGGTTTTGCCATGTTGACCAGGCTGGTCTCTAACTCCTAATCCACCCACCTAGGCCTCCCAAAGTGCTGAGGTTACAGGCGTGAGCCACCGCACCTGGCCAGTGGTGTGCATTTTTACAACCACCAACAGAAATGCATTTAAGAGGTTATCTGATTCCTGCAGAAGCCTAGTACACAGCCAGTTTGAAGTGTAGTGTCCTTGTGTGAAGCCAAGAGGCCTATCACCATAAGGACAGACATAGTAAATCCATCACAAAGTGTCAGTTCACTGTCAGAGACGGCATGGAATCAAGCCAACTACACCATCTCTGTGCCTCACTTTCCTCCTCTGCAAAAAAGGATTCCCACCCCTTAGATGTGTTGGTGACGGCTAAGGAGCTAAACACAGGAAGGGCTTAGAATGCTTTCCTGGCACATAATAAATGCTAGGAAGTGAGCTGGTGCTAGGCCACAGTCCGTTCACCCTTCTCTCAGTGGTGCTCAGTAAAGCCGACAGTAGAGAACTTGGCACTGAGCCAAGTTGTGAACCACTGACCTGTGGTGTATTTGAGACTGGAAGTTGCGTGTGGGCTAGTGGCCTATAGCCCCTTTGTGGCCATGGTGTACGTGGGGTCAACCTTACATTCTGCTTATGGCCATCCCTTTCTCTGCCCCAGCACATCAACCCCGTGGCCACCTCCCTCATCCAGAAGATGCTTCAGACAGATCCCACTGCCCGCCCAACCATTAACGAGCTGCTTAACGACGAGTTCTTTACTTCTGGCTACATCCCTGCCCGTCTCCCCCATCACCTGTCTGACCATTCCACCGAGGTTTTCGATCGCTCCCAGCAGCCTAGACTCCAGCAACCGGAAGCCCCTCACAGTCCTCAATAAAGGTACAACAAGGGTTTGGGTAAGAGAGCAGACCCCCCAGAGAAAGCCCGAGTTGTAGGGTTGTGTGCAGCTTACTCCCTGGCCCCAAGAGCTCAGGTGTGGAGTAGGACAGGCCTTTATCCTTAAATCCATGGTTACAGTGCCCATCTGCTCCTTGGCACTGCCAGAAAGACCGACCCTACCATGTCTGGATAAACCTACCATGCCCAAGAAGAAGAAAATGGACTGGATGCCAAGCCTGAAAATTCTTTCCAATCACTTTAATTAATTAATTTTTTGGAGACAGGGTCTCCTCTGTTGCCCAGGCTGGAGTGCAGTGGCACAATCACAGCTCACTGCAGTCTTGAACTCTAAGGCTCAATTGGTCCTCCCCTCTCAGCCTCCCAAGTAGCTGGGACTGTCAGGCATGCACCACCATGCCTGGATAATTTTTATACTTTTTGTTGAGACAGTGTTTTGCCATGTTGCCCAGGCTGGTCTTGAAACTCCTGGACTCAAGTGATCCTCTTACCTCTGCCTCCCAAAGTGTTGGGATTACAGGCATGAGCTGCTACATGGGGCCTTTAAAAATATTTCTAACACTTTTACGTGGTTCATTGAAAAACATAAAAATTTCCTTTTTTTTTTTTTTTTTTTTTTTTGGAGACAGAGTCTGGCCCTGTCCCCCAGGCTGGAGTGCAGTGGTGTGATCTCGACTCACTGCAACTTCTGCTTCCCAGGCTCAAGCCATCCTCCCATCTCAGCCTTTCAAGTAGCTGGGACTACAGGTGTGTGCCACCATGCCCGGCTAATTTTTTGTTTTTAGTAGAGACAGGGTTTTGCCATGTTGCCGGGGCTGTTCCTGAACTCCTGAGCTAAAGTAATCCACCTGCCTTGGCCTCCCAGCATGCCAGATTACAGGTGTGAGCCACTGCGCCCAGCCAGCTTGAAAACTTTCAAGTACACACATAGAGAATAATGTAATAGATCCCCTCATACTTACCAGATTTAGTAATTAGTTATCAGAATTTTGTTAAGTTTGCTTCATTTATTTATTTTTGTTCCTTTGAAGTATTTTTTAAAGTTAACCTTAGCGCTCTGCCATTTTACACCTATATAAACTTCAGAATGCTTGTCTTAAAAAAGATGGACATTTTCTTTTTTTTTTTTTTTGTCTTTTTTTTTTCTTCTTTTTTGACCCTTGGTGCTAAACCAGGACATTTTCTTAAAAATCAAAAAACCACATGCCATTGCTTAGGTTGTCATTGCTTCTAGGTCTTTTCAGAGAACAGAATTAGGAACTGCATTTATAGCGGTGGGGGAAGACTGACATTGAGTCTGATGATATTTCCTAATCACACATTTTTAAACAATTTATTTTGATATTATTGCAAGCTTATGAAAAAGGTAGCATAGACTAAAAACACACTCCTATTCTCCCCTTTTGCCCAGATTCACCAATTAGCACTTTTTCCCACATTTGTTTTATCAATTACTCTCTTTTCTCTGAATATTCAAACGTTATATACGTCCTACACTTCACCCTTAGTGCTTCAGTGTATGCTTCCTAAAAACAGATTATTTTACTAACAAGAGTACATGGCACAGTTCTCAAGTTTAGGAAATTTAACATTGATATGTATTGTCTTATAGCGATCTTCTCTACTGGGGAGTTACTACTTTTGGTAATTTTTAAGTGTCTGATTTAGACACAATATTAATCTGTTATTACTTCTTTGGTTTATACTTGTATTTGTTTTCTCTGAAACTGAAAATCTTGCTTCCTTACATTAATATACTTAAAATTTTCAACATATATGAGTTCCTGTTAAATGATATTTTATTTTCTTGCAATTCTAATTGTCCTTAAAGTATATTTCACTAAGGATATATAGTTTTTAAAAGTCACTTAAAATACTTTTTTTTCCTCTGTGGATATATCACCCATTTGATGTACAACTTAAGTTCATTTTTCAGTTTTCAATTTTTAGGTTATTGGTTTTTCTTAAACTTCATTTTGGAATTATTTTAGGCTTATACAGAAAAGTTGCAACAACAAAAAGATCCCCAGAGTTTCCATATACCTTTCAGAAATTGTTACAGTGGAATTTTTTTTTTGAGATGGTTCTTAGGACTTGCTGTCACCCAGGCTGGAATGCAGTGGCTCAATCATAGCTCACTTCAGTCTCAACATCCTGGGCTCAAACAGTCCTCCTGCCTCAGCTTCCAGAGTAGCTAGGACTATAGGTATGTGCCACTATACCCAGCTAATTTAAATTTTGTTTTCTTTGGGAGGCCAAGGTGGGCAGATTGCCTGAGCTCAGGAGTTCCGAGATCAGCCTGAGCAACATGGCAAAACCCCGTGTCTACTAATAATACAAAAAATTAGCCAGGTGTGGAGGTGCGCTCCTGTAATCTCAGCTACTTGGGAGACTGAGGCACAAGAATCGCTTGAACCTGGGAGGCGGAGGTTGCAGTGAGCCAAGATCTCACCAGTGCAATCCAGCCTGCACGACAGAGCAAGACTGTCTCAAAAAATTTTTTTTGTGGAGACATGATCTCACTGTGTTGACCAGGCTTGTCTCAAACTCCTGCCCTCAAGTGATCCTCCTTGGCCTCCCAAAAGTGTTGGGATTACAGGGATGAGCCACTGTGCCCTACCTACAATGATATTCTAATGACAATTTTTCTTGTCCTTACTTTTTCTACATTTAATAATTTAATAATTGGAATTCTTCTGTAAGGAAGAGCTGTTCCTTCTCTCCCATTGATTTATTTGGTTATGTCTGAAATAGACTTATGGATATTTTATTCTTTGGGCTATATTTTAAAGGATTACTTATTTCTCTCTTTTTTAAAAATTTATTTGAGACAGGGTCTTGCTCTGCTTCCCAGGCTGGAGCACAGTGGCACAATTGTACCCCACTGTAGCTTTGACCCAAGTAGCTGGGACTTTAAGCATGTGCCACCACATCTGACTAATTTTTAAATTTTTTGTAGAGATGAGGTCTCGCTCTGTTGCCCATTCTGGTCTCGAACTCCTTAGCTCAAGTGATCCTCCTGCCTCAGCCTCCTACTTTTTTTCTTTCAGTTTTAATTTTTCATATAGCATTTTTAAAACTTAGGGAAATTTTCAAACATACACAAAGGTAGAGAAAACTGTATGATGAATCCCATGTTTCATCTATTTTTACTAGTTATCAACATTTGGCCAGACTTGTTTATTACAGCCTCCTGCCTTTTTTTTACTGGAGTTTTGAAAAATTATTATTTATTTATTTGAGACAGTCTTGCCTTATTGCCCAGGCTGGAGTGCAGTAGCAAGATCATGGCTCACTGCAGCCTCAACCTCCTGTGTTCAAGTGATTCTCCCATCTCAGCCTCCCAAGTAGCTGGGACTGCAGGTGTTGTGCCACCATGTCCAGCTAGTTTCTGTATTTTTAGCAGAGACAGGGTTTCACCATGTTGCTGAGGCTGGTCTCAAACTCCTGAGTTCAGTCTACCCACCTCGGCTTCTCATAGTGCTGGGATTACAGGTGTGAGCCACTGGGCCCGGCCTTGCTGGATTGTTTAAAGCAAATCCCTAATATCTTATTATTTCACACCTAAGTCCCTATCATGGCATAGTTTTTTTTGAACAGCTCCTTGCTATGTCATGGCATAGTTTTTAATTGAAAACTTCTTTAGGAAACATTTTATATTATACAAGGAGAACTAACACATGTTGATGGGGGAATAAACAAATAAGGAAATAGACAATAAAAAGATCTGTGCTTCCACTGCCCAGATAAAACCAGCGTTAAAATTTCATGTATCTTTTCATGCTTTTTTTATTATAAATAAGCATATAAAGCAAATTTTAGAGTGGAAAAAAATCTCTTGTGTTTTTATTTAAATGCCTACTGAATCCATCCTGTGGATGAACTGAGGCTCCTCAGCCCTCCCGTCTGCCTGAATGCGGAAGATGCTTTTAAGTCTTTGCTTGAAGCCACGCGCAGCTCTGAGCTGCTGGTGGCTTCAAGCTGTTTGTCTGGGTGGCAGGTGGTGTCCTCCAGGCCACACGGTTGGGTCAGAGGCTAGAGCATCTGAAGATCTGTTGCCTCACAGTGAGCACGTGTGCCTGTTACCTGAGCATGGCAGCTCCTGCTCTATTGACCAGGCACTGACTCAGTTTCCCCTAAGCAGTGGTAGCTAAGATGATTTTTCTTTTGGAAAAGTTTCAGCTGTGGCAGGGAGTCCTGTGCCCTTCCCAACGCCCCTGTTTTTGTTGCCTTCCTAGGCTTGGAGAACCCCCTGCCTGAGTGTCCCCGGGAAAAGAGGAACCAGTGGTTCGAGAGACGGGTGAGGTGGTCGACTGCCACCTCAGTGACATGCTGCAGCAGCTGCATAGTGTCAATGCCTCGAAGCCCTCGGAGCGTGGGCTGGTCAGGCAAGGTGCGTACTGTGGGCCCTGGGTAGGGCAGGATTGCTTGGGGCATCTGGAGAAGGCAGGAGTCTTGGCCAGCAAAGCACTGACTTGTCCAGGCCCTGTCTCCATAGGACCATTGGTTTCCCCATTTCCTGACATCCGAGGTCCTGCATGCTGTGGCTCCTGCCTTCTTTTCTGATCCGTCTCTTACTCTAGTACCTTGATATGCCACCTTCATATGCTGTATCTTTTGCTCAGTAAGTTCCTATTGTTTCTTCAAGACCCTTGAAATAACAGGCCCAGATGGGCTGCAACCTCAGGGCTTTCGCCCCTGTGGCTCCCTGACCCTGGCATGAAAGCAGACAGCACATGGCTCACACTGTGGCCTCCTTCAAGTGTCTGCTCCAGTGTCACCACTGTGAGCATATCCCTGGCCCATCTGCTAGTGCTTCTCATCCCTTTGCCCGCTGCATAGTTCTCCATAATACTTCTTACCCAACATAGTTCAACATATCCATCTTTGTTTATTGGATTTAAAATAAGGGATTTGTTGCATGCGCTGAACATAACATTTTGATGTGTTTGCAGCTGGCTTCTGTCTTCACAGTTTCTTAATTACTCCAAACAGGAAAACTAGATAATGTCATCCTCTGACTCTTATGATAGAAGTCACTGACATTTTGCCCATACTTAATTTGATTAGTCTTTGTCCCTACAACCACAGCGTAAGCTTCGTGGAGGCTGGGGTTCTATCTGTTGCTCACTGTACCTGTGACAGTGCCTGGCAGGCACAGTAGGCCTTCAATAAATGAATCGGTCAGTGGAATGAAGGAGTGAGTGGAACTTGGCGTGCTGTGCTGAGATTTTCTGTGTAGATGTCTGTGCTGCTGCTTGTCTAAGCCTGTTAGCAGTAGAGGCCCTGCTTTGCTCTTCTGGGGTCCCAGGCCTCTCAACTGAGCCCAGGTGGGGTGCTCAGGCAAGATTCCCTGTTCCCTGGTGTGGGCCACATGTGCGAACCAGAGGGGGAAGAGCCTGGTCCTGACCAGTTGTTTGTCTGTTTCTGTCTCAGAGGAGGCTGAGGATCCTGCCTGTATCCCCATCTTCTGGGTCAGCAAGTGGGTGGACTATTCGGACAAGTACGGCCTTGGTAGGTTTCTACTAGAACAGGTGGGTGACCTTTCAGTTGTTACAGACTCTGGCTTTTTTGGGCTCCCAGGTTCTCTTCTCAGTGCTCTCTTCTCTCCATCCCAGGCCTCCCAGTTCCAGCTCCCAGTGCTCCCCGACTCCCCTACTTTTTTTTTTTTTTTTTAGAGACAGGGTCCTGCTCTACCGCCAAGGCTGGAGTGCAGTGACACAATCATGGCTCACTGCAGCTCTCAAACTCCCAGGCTGGCTCCTGGCTTAGCCTCCTGAGTAGCTGGGACTACAGGCGCACACCACCACACTCCACTAATTTTTAGAATTTTTTGTAGTGATGGGATCTCATTATGTTGCCCAGGCTGGTCTCAAACTCCTGGGCTCAAGCAATCCTCCCGACTCAGCCTCCCAAAGTGCTGGAATCACAGGCATGTGCTGCCTCACCTGGCCCCACTCCCCACTTTCGATTCCCACTTCCTGAGGCCTCTCTCCACCTATCTCTAGGGTATCAGCTGTGTGATAACAGCGTGGGGGTGCTCTTCAATGACTCAACACGCCTTATTCTCTACAACGATGGTGACAGCCTGCAGTACATAGAGCGTGATGGCACTGAGTCCTACCTCACCGTGAGTTCCCATCCCAACTCCTTGATGAAGAAGGTGAGTGCCATCCTGCCCAGGGGGCGTGGTGTTGCGGGAGCGGGACTTGTGCTGGAGGGTCAGACTCTGAATTCTAGAACCTCTCCCCCTACTTTTCGTCCAGATCACCCTCCTTAAATATTTCCGCAATTACATGAGTGAGCACTTGCTGAAGGCAGGTGCCAACATCACGCCTCGTGAAGGCGATGAGCTTGCCCGGCTGCCCTACCTGCGGACCTGGTTCCGCACCCGCAGTGCCATCATCCTGCACCTCAGCAACGGCAGCGTGCAGATTAACTTCTTCCAGGTGAGCTGGAGGTCACCAGGGGCTGGGGTAGGCTCTGTGTGCCTGGCAGTGGCCCATGTGAGTTGAGTGCGGAGTGAGGGGCTCAGGTACCTATACCTGTTGTGTCTTCCCTCTGCTCCCTAACATACAATGGCCTCTGGGATTGCCAATCACTGCCCCCCTTCTCTTGCAGGATCACACCAAGCTCATCTTATGCCCACTGATGGCAGCCGTGACCTACATTGACGAGAAGCGGGACTTCCGCACGTACCGCCTGAGTCTCCTGGAGGAGTACGGCTGCTGCAAGGAGCTGGCCAGCCGGCTCCGCTATGCCCGCACCATGGTGGACAAGCTGCTGAGCTCGCGCTCAGCCAACCGCCTCAAGGCCTCCTAATAGCCTCCCTCCCCTCCGGACTGGTGCCCTCCTCACTCCCACCTGCATCTGGGGCCCACACGGGTTGGCTCCCATGGTGCCATGTCTGCAGTGTGCCCCCCAGCCCTGGGGGCTGGGCAGAGCTGCATTATCCTTGCAGGTGAGGGTTGCTGTATAAGTTATTTTTGTACATGTTCGGGTGTGGGTTCTATATCCTTGTCTCTTCCCAAAACCCCACCGTATGAATTGTACAGAATATTTCTATTGAATTTGGGATTGTCCTTTCCTTGGCTTTATATACATTAAACAGATGCGAATCTTCTTTTTCTTGTATTTCCTGAGGGGTAGGACCTGGGCTCCAGGGGAACATCTCTGCTTCATCAGCCCCAGGCTACCCAGTCTCTGCCAGTCTTGGGGGGTGTGCTTTTTGAGACACTGTCTCTGTCGACCAGGCTGGAGTGCAGTGGCATGATCGTGGCTCACTGCAACCTCAAACTCCTGGGCTCAAGCAATTCCCACCTCAGCCTCCCAAGCAGCTAGGACTATAGGCATACGCCACAATGCCTGGCTAATTTTTAAAATTTGTTTTAGAGATGGGGTCTTGCCATGTTGGCCAGGCTGGTCTTGAACTCCTGAGCTCAGCTGATCCTCTCACAGCCTCCCAAAATGTGGGGATTACAGGTGTGAGCCACCGCACCCAGCCTGGCAGTCTTTTCTGATTCTGAGGCCAGCTACAGTCTCAACTATTCAGCCAGCCAGCATGAAGACCATCGGTGTGGTCTCTGGCCCACCTCATCTCCCTGTGGCCCCAGGGCATGGCCCCCTGGCTTCTGAGGCTGGCGGGTAGTAGGGCAAGAAGAGGCTCTCGGAGGCGCAGCTCCTCATGGCTTGGTGCGTGTGAAGGAGCAGCCGTGGGAAGCGGTTTGTGAAGTACTGGACGAAGCCGTCGGGGACTTGGCCAAGTGCCTGTCGCACCTCAACTGGGAGCTCCCTGTAGTGGTGTTTCTGGGGGGTGGGTAGAGCAGAGAACCCTGGCTCAGCTGCAGCCAGGCCTCCCCCAAGACCCAGGCCCACCCAGGTCCCAGCACACACCTTGTTCCTCACAGCGCGCAGCAGGTCTCGCACTGACGTCCCCTTATAGGACCGGAACCTTCTCAGATCTGTGGACAGGGTATTCAGTGGCAAAACCGTCCCTTGGTGGGTTCCCCCTCCACTGCCCAGGCCCACCTGAGTGTGGCCTCTACCTGTCTGCAGCGGCGTGGAGATGTGTTCATGCCAGTTGTCCCGGACCACTGCACAGCCTCCTGCCTCCAGCGCCCTCACCAGGGGCTCCTGCTCAGACTCCTTCTCCAGCCAGTCGCTGACGTCCTGGGGCCAGAGAGCTCCTGAGCCTTGTGACCAGGGCCAGTGGCCACATGGCTAGGAATATGTTGTCTGACTTAGGGGAGTGGTTTAGGTGACTGACAAGGATCATTGCCTCTGGGGGCGGGAAGCTTCTCTGTGCCATCTCTCTGTTATTTACCACCAACCTATGAGCTTGGTACTCCTGTCCCATTGTACAGATGAGCAAACTGGCTCAGAGGCACAAAGTCTAGGTCAAGGTCACACAAGCACAATGGGCTATCGGCACAGGCACAGCACGAGTGACAACTCAGGTGGAAAGGAATGGGATATATTCCCATGCAAAGGGCAGCTGGGGCTGGCAAAGTGGCAGTGAGTGGACCAGAGAGTGCCAAGATGGTGGAGTTTAGCAGTCCAGCTGGCTCCCAATTTAGGGAAAGAGCCAGGCTGCCAGGACCGGGTAGCTCTTCCTGTTTTCCCTCAGCCAATCTAATATCCCATTTCTTATTGCTCAGGACCCCAACTTAGGACGTTTGGGGGCCATTCTCAAGCTTTCCTTCTAACCTGGAAGAACTGGAGTTGCTTGGCTCTGCTCCAAAAGAAGGGGTGGGCCAGCACCTGGGCAGCAGAGGGGCGTGCCTGCGGCAGCGGGCTCAACATGGCTCCAACCAGGTCCCGGGCAACCACCTTGTCTGGAGGATGAAAGAGGAGGAGAAGAGTCTGCTTCAGGCCTGCCTAGCGTCTTGCCCTTCCTCCCTTCTCTGCTGGGCCCAGGGGTCCCTCACCGTGGACCTCTTCCTCCAGGTGGGCCAGACAGGGAGCTCCTGTGAGGATGTTTGCCTGGCGATAAAGACTCTCTCCAAAAGGGTGGCTGCCACCAGAAAGCACGTAGTAGAACACGCAGCCTGCAGAGAAGATGTCCACAGCACTGGTCTGGGGCCAGAGAGATGGTGTGAGAAGGAAATCTCTGCTTCCAGGAAGTCAGCCTGGCTAAATTCTCCCATGGGCTGATACAGCAGCCAGGGGTTTGGTTCAAACTGGAACTCAAGATGCTTCCTAGGCAGCATCTCTTTGGCTCTAGATCCACTTCCGTCTACACCACTATAGGGGGCCCATGGTCATCCAAAACCTTTGCTTCTGCTGAGCTAATTCAGGTTTCCAAGCTTCATTCCTGCAGGGTATAGGCAGGTAACATAACTGGGTGCCAGGCATGAGGCAATAAGGCAATCAGGAGGACTGTGGTAAGCTGGCATGGCCTCCGTCTGCAGGGGCAGCTGGTCCTTAGCTCCAACCCGTTGTCACCAGGGGACTCTCCAGGGTAGCAGAGCTGATTTTTTGTTGTTGTTTTGAGTTGGGGCCTTGCTCATGTTGCCCAGGCTAGAGTCCAGTGGTGCAACCAAAGCTCACTGTAACCTCAAACTCCTGGGCTCAAGCAATCCACCTCGGCCTGAGTAGCTGGTACTACAGGCAAGTGCCACCATGCCTGGCCAATTTTAAAATTGTAGAGATGGGTCTCCTTATGTTACCTAGGCTGATCTCTAACCCCTGGCCTCCAGCAATTCTGATTTATTTTTTTTTTAAAGAAAATCCAGATATCCAGATTTTATGTGGAATTTCTCAAATGTTAAAATATTGGGGTGGGTATGGTGGCTGACACTTTGTAATCCCAGCATTTTGAGAGGCCAAGGTAGGAGGACTGCTTGAGGCAAGGAGTTAAAGACCAGGGTGGGCAATATGCTGAGACACTGCCTCTACAAAAAAATAATAATACAAAACTTAGCCAGGTGCCATTGGTGCATGCCGGTAGTCCCAGCTACTTGGGCGGTTGAGGTGAGAGGATCCCTTAAGCCCAGGAGTTCGAGGCTGCAGTGAGCTGTGATGGTGCCACTACACTCCATGACGGTTAAGACCCTGTGTCAAAAATATATATACAGGGCCAGGTGCAGTGGCTCACGCCTGTAATCCTAGCACTTTGGGAAGCCGAGGTGGGTGAATCACCTGAGGTTGGGAGTTTGAGATCAGCCTGGCCAACATGGCATAAACCCCGTCTCTACTAAAAATACAAAAATTAACCTGGCGTGGTGACACAGACCTGTAGTCCCAGCTACTATGGAGGCTGAGGCAGGACAATCACTTGAATCCAGGAAGTGGAAGTTGCAGTGAGCTGAGATCGCGCCACTGCACTCCAACCTGAGCAATGGAACAAGACTCAAAAATACATTAAATTCAAAAAGTGAAAAAAATACATGTATTGGCCACTAATTTAAAAATAAACTGTACAGTCTCATGACATCAGCATTTAGTCCTTGAGCCCAGGTCACCACTTTGAGCTTTCTCTCAACGTTAGGAGTGGGGGCAGCCTTCCCTGGTGACTGTCCTTTTGTGTGATTGTCATCCATTTCTCTGGCTTCAACTTCTGTCCACACGCTGTGACTCAAAATCCATAATTCTGGGGTCCCAAATGCAAGTGTCTCTATGTGGGTCCGATGCTGCTCTGCGTGTCAACTAATTAGCTTATCTGATGCCCTCCAGAACCCTTGACACCAGTGGTTTTCGAACTTGGCTCCACATTAAAATGACCCAGGCAAATTAGGTCAGAATCACTGGGTGTGGGGCCCGGGTTTTTTTTTTTTTTCTTTGAGAGAGAGTCTCACTGTGTTGCCCAGGCTAAAGTGCAGTGGTGTGATCTTGACTCTGCAACCTCCACCTCCCAGGCTCAAGCGATCCTTTCACCTCAGCCTCCCACGTAGCTGGGACCACAGATGCACACTCCCACACCTGCTAAATTTTGTGTGCTTTTGGTAGAGATGGAGTCTCCCTAGGTTCCTCAGGCTGGTCTTGAACTCCTGAACTCAAGCAATTTGCCTGCCTCGGCCTCCCAAAGTGCTGGGATTACAAGGGTGAGCCACCGTGCCTGACAATAGGCATCCTTTTTTTTTCTTTTTTGAGACAGTCTCACTCTGTTGCCCATGGTGCAATGTTGGCTCACTGCAACCTCTGCCTCCCAGGTTCAAGTGACTCTTCTGGCTCAGCTTCCTGAGTAGCTGGGATTACAGATGCACACCACCATACCCAGCTAATTTTTGTATTTTTAGTAAAGAGAGAGTTTTGCCATGTTGGCCAGGCTAGTCTCGAACTCCTGACCTCGTGATCCGCCTGCCTTGGCCTCCCAAAGTGCTGGGATTACAGGCATGAGCCACCACGCTTGGCACACATCCTTTTTTAAGTTGCACAGTGGTTGTGATGCACAGTGAAGATTGCAAACCATTTTCTAGCTCAGGGTCTCCTAACCTCAGCACCACTGACATTTTGTTAATTCTTTGTGTTGGGTACTGTCCTGTCCTGTAAGACATTTAGCAGCATTCCCAGCAGATGCCAGTAGCCCCCTCCCTCCCAAGTCATGACAGTCAAAAATGTCTCCAGACACTGTCTGATGTCCCCTGGGTGTCAAAACAGTCCCTGATTGAGACTGCTGTAGGAGAAAGGACAAATTATCCCTTCTTTAAGACGAAACAAGCTTGGAGGAGCGGCTAAAAGTCACACAGCAAGTGTCATGGAGTCTCCTCAGGAGGGGAACTGGGACAGGGATGGATTCCTGCAGCCTGGGGCAGCTGTGTACCTGGAGGACTTGGTGTATAGACTCACAGGACTGTCTGGTGGCAGGAGCTGCAGGAGCTCGGGTGCCATCCAGCCTTCCGTGCCAGGGATGCCCGAGTGGAGGCTGAAGCTGCAGCGGCCAGCAGGCAGCTTCTTGCAGAGGCCGAAGTCCGAGAGCACTACCCTGCCCAGGCCCTGACTGTCAGGCCCAGTGATAAGAATATTGCCTGGCTTCAGGTCCCGGTGCACTGTGGGAGGAGGGCAGAAAGAGAGCTGGTTGCTGAGGGCAGAAGGCAGGGGGCTAAGGACAGGGAGTGGGAGGCAGGGGCAGTGCGGGTACCTATGTGTAAAGAGTGCAGGTGGGCCAGGCCAGACATCAACTGCTGCAGCACCACCTCGGGCTCCAGGCCTCCGCGGTCCAGGTCCGGGTTTTCTACGTACTGAGCAGCAGTGAGGGGCAAAGCATCACTCTCCAGCCGGGACCTTCCCCACCCACCGTCCCTGAGCCCGCAACTCACTTCCTGCAAGGAGGCCCAGCAGAGCTCCAGGGCAATGTAGTGGAACTGGGGTCCCTGCTCGGTGCAGAAGTAGCGGAGCACGTTGGGGTGCCTGTCAGACTCCTGCAGCAGTTGAACTTCCCGCTGAACCAGAGCAAAGCACTCTCGGAGGAGCCGCTTGACAGCCACTGCCCGTCCCTCAAACTGTCCCCTGGAAGGTGAGTGATGGCGGGGGTAGGGAGACATTCAGAGAGAACAGATAAAGGGCCAGACACAGTGGCTCACAGCTGTAATCTTAGCACTTTGGGAGGCCAAGGCGAGCGGATCACTTGAGGTCGGGAGTTCAAGACCAGCCTGGCCAACATGGTGAAACCCCGTCTCTACTAAAAAATTACAAAAATTAGCCGGGCTGGTGATACACACCCGTAATCCCAGCTACTGGGAAGGCTGAGGCCTGGAATTGCTTGAACCAGGGAGGCAGAAGTGGCAGTGAGGTGAGATTGTACCACTGCACTCCAGCCTGGGCAACAGAGCAATATTAAAAAAAAAAAAAAGAGAGAGAGAGAGAGAGCAGGTAAAGGAAAGAGCAGAACTGGTGAGTGAGGGAGTGACCTGTACCTACCTCGGGAAGTCTTTGAAAGATGGCTCTCCCAGGGACAGTGCCCACGAGGGCTGTGAGTGCTATGTCTGCCATGTCCCCAGTTTGGCTCCTGGCTGCCACTCACCGGAAAACGAAAGTCCCGCCTGCCCCACGGCCCAGCACATCCTTGGGATTGAAGGAAATCTTCCCCACTACGGTGAGTTGCTCAGCTGGGGGAGAGGAGGGTGGTGACTCAGGAAGCCTCTGCCCACCTTTGCAGGCCACTGGCCCAGTCCAGACCTGCCTTGACCTTTTCTGGGCCTCGACTGCCCATGCTCAGCCTGGTGCAATGGGTGAGCAAGGGCCCAGGAGCCAGACTGTCTGGGTCCAATGCCTGGTTCTGCCACTGACTCTTGGTGTACTTAGGCAAATTCCTCACTTCTGTGCCCTCAGCATTCTCATCAGTAAAGCAGGGGGGGCTAAGGTTAAAGAGCCCACACAACAGTATTGTGAGGATTAAATGGATACATGGAAAGTGGGTAGAGGTGATGTTTGCTATATTATCCTATTTTATCTCTCTCTCTCTTCCGCATCTTCTGCCGAGGGTTTTTTTTTTCTTTACATCTTCTGTCATTCTCCCCACCTCCACCAGTTGTAACTGAATTTTGTTTTTTTTTTTTGAGACGGAGTCTTGCTCTGTCACTCAAGGTAGAGTGTACTGGCATGATCTCAGCTCACTGCAACCTCCACCTCCCTGGTTCAAGCAATTCCCCTGTCTCAGCCTCCCGGCTAGCTGGGATTACAAGTGCACACCATCATGCCTGGCTAATTTTTTTGCCTTTTTAGTAGAGATGGGGTTTCACCATGTTGGTTAGGCTGGTCTCGAACTCCTGACCTCGTGATCCACCTGCCTTGGCAGGTGAGCTCTGGCAGTTGGAAGCATGATGAAAGTGAGTAGCCACAGAAAAAAGACAGGACCAGACAGAAGCAGTGGGCATTGGATACTAACCTGCCTAGAGTTAGTTTCAGGGCAGCAGGGAGCCCCCAGAGGCCTTGGTTTCCCATTAGGATGGGTGGAGTTGGCTCAGGTGGGCAAAGATCTGTAGGTTGGGACAGTTACTGACCTTCCCTTTGGGAAGCGTGTGAGAAATGTCTCACTCTGACCCCGGCAAATCTGGGCAGGCTGAGTCCTGCTCAGCTCCGATGGGTTCTATTCATATAGCAAAATGTACATGGCACCCCTAGAGTTGTGCAGTGCAGTAGTCCTGAGAGCATTCTACTTTGGAAGAGTTTCTGGCTTCAGTTTTTATAATCAGCTCTAGGAAAAGTAAATGAAAGTCAGCATTAGGGCTGGGCACTGCGGTTCACACCTGAAATCTCAGCACTTTGGGAGGCCAGGGTGGTGGATCGCTTGAGTTCAAGACTAGCCTAGGCAACATGATGAAACCCCATCTTTACTATATATATACACACACACACATATATATATATTAGCCAGGTGTGGTGGTATGTGCCTGTAGTCCAGCTGCTCGGGAGGCTGAAGTGGGAGGATTGGCTTGAGCCTGGGAGGCAGAGGTTGCAGTGAGCTGAGATCACGCCACTACATTTCAGCCTGAATGACAGAGCAAGACCCTATCTCAAAAATAATAATAACAAGAAAAAGAAAATCAGCATTAAGGATCTGTGAGAAAAACTCCAAGCTGCACCTTAACATTCCTCTGGATTATTTGCTTAGAGTTCACACTCATCTGTCGCAAGATGCAGGCAGTACCTTCCTTGGTATACACTGGACTTTCTGGAATGGATGAGCTCAGGCAGGACCCTGCTGGAAGCACATCACCCACACATAGGAAAAACAGGCAGATCAGAGAGCAGGGACAGAGCTGCTTGACCAAACCCTGCTCATCTGACTCCAGATGACAGTCACCCTTCTGGGCCCTCTTTGTGTCACTGGTTCTGCTGGACTCACAGGCTGTTGTGTATCTGCTCTCAGTGCTCTCAGCATGGAGTAAACACTTGCTTAAAGTTTCCTGGGTTAGACGTTCAGAAGCACCCCTCGAAGAGAGAGGGCAGACTTATGGCCACAAGGGCCTTCAATGCAGATATAATGAGCTAGAGAGGCTCAGTCTGCACACACAGATATTTGCCATCACTTCACTCAGCCTTTTGCATAATTATAATGGAGAGGCAGCAAATGTGGGAGTTTTGGTTTTTGTTGTTGTTTTAGAAACAGGGGCTCACTCTGTCACCCAGCCTGGAGTGCACTGGCGTGATCATAGCTCACTGTAACCTTGAACTCCTGGGATCAAGCAATTCTCCTGCCTCAGTCTCCCAAACAGATGGATTACAGGCATGTGCCACCATGCCTGGCTAATGTTTTTGTATCTTTAATTTTTGTAGAGATGGGGCTTCTCTATGTTGCTCAGGCTGGGCTCAGGCAATCCTTCCACCTCAGCCTCCCAAGTTCAATTCTAAAGTAATCAAAAGTTGTTATATCAGGGAGAAAGAACATATAGTCAGAATTACCTCTGGAAATCCTGAATACACATGATGTACTTTGCTGCTTCTTCTGCAAGGTTGGGGAGCACTTACAGTCAGTCACATTTTTTCACAGATATTTGCCAGGTATTGTTCAAACAGGGGCACCATCCCACAGAGATTAGGGCACATGCTGGAGCCAGCCACATGCATTTGGACCCCTGAGCTGGGACTTACTTTGTGAGCTGGGGGGTAGGGTTGGGAGTTGTCACTAGACCTTTCCACCTTAGTTTCCGCTTCCATAAAAGGGGCATTCTATAATAACATTCGCCTCACAGGAAGGTTATCTCATGAGTTAATGCATTCAAAGCATTCAGAACAGTGCCTGGCATACAGTAAGCACTTATATAAATGTTAATTCTGGTTCAGACTGGATTGTATCCACTTGCCATTGAATACATTATGCAGCCAGAGGTTCTGAGAAATGCCCATCCAAGCACATGTAGATTAATTTGTGTAAGGTTTTTTTTTTTTTTGAGATGGAGTCTTGCTCTGTTGCCCAGACTGGAGTGCAGTGGCACGATCTTGGCTCACTGCAACATCTCTCTCTTGGGTTCAAGCAATTCTTGTACCTCAGCCTCCCCAGTAGCTGAGACTACAGGCACTCACCACCACACCAGGCTAATTTTTGTATTTTTAGTAGAGATATGGTTTCACCATGTTGGCCAGGCTGGTCTCGAACTCCTGACCTCAAGTGATCTGTCTGCCTCAGCCTCTCAAAGTGCTGGGATTACAGGCATGAGCCACCATGCCCGGCCAAATTTGTGCAAGTTAAATGAAAATTGGGTGTGACTCCAGTGTAAGTTTTGTGAATCATATAAAACAGTCCATGAGGACTTTGACGAGAATAACTCTGGGGTTACCCAAAGATGGAGTCCCATTTGTCTGGGTAAAGATGAGCCAGATTCAACTCGAGTCAGAAGGTTCACGGAGATGGATGTTTTGGGGTACAGTGAGGTGAATATTACTTGGACCCCCCCAGGGCCAGTAAAATGACAAAAACTATTAAAAATAATAATACAATAATGAGCTGGGCATGGTGATTCATGCCTGCAATCCCAGCACTTTGGGAGGCTGAGGTGGGAGGATCGCTGGAGGCTATCAGTTCAAGACCAGCCTGGGCAACATAGCGAGACCCAATCTCTGCAAAAATAACTTTAAAATTAGAGGGGTGTGGTGGTGCATGCCTGTAGTCACAGCTACTTGAGATGCTGAGGAGGGAGGATTTCATGAGCCCAGGAGCTTGAGGCTGCAGTAAGCTCTGATGGTGCCACTGCACTCCAGCCTGGGTGACAGAGCGAGACCCTGTCTCCAAAAAAAAAAAAATTAAAAAAATGACAGCAGACACTTCTAGAGTGCTCAATTACATAGCAGGCTCTACTCAAAACACTCTTATTAATTCATTTAGACCTAACCACCCTACTATAGTGGCTTTTAGTAAACCAGCTTTGCAGTTAAATCTGCCCCTTGATTTTCTCTGTTCCTGACTGCCCTGTCTTGTTCACTCAAGCTCACCTTTGGGGTCGTCGAGTGGCTGGGCTTGCTTTGAGGGACTTCGGAGCCTCTTCTGGCTCCTTGGGGTGGCCCCCCGAGGGCAGGGACTGGGCATCCTGGGAGATGTGAGCAGAGTCTGCAGGTGTCAGGGTGGTCTCTTGCTGCTTCTCCACCACCTGTGGCTGCTGCTGTAACACAAGAGCCTAAGAGAGCTCTGTCCTTGCCATGCCATGCCCTGTGATGGGCCCAGTATCTGTGACTGAGATGGTCTCACCAGGCAGCATGAACTTACAGAGCAAGATCACAGGGGCCTGGGGGAGCCGCTGGGAAGGAGGCAGGGGGCAAAGTCAGAGCTGGGTAGAGGGGAGAGAGTTGCTGAATGGTCTCAGAGAGGAGGAGCAGCATTATCCCCAGATGGACCTGAGGTCAGGGCAATGAGCCTACCTGCCTCAACACAAAGAGAATCCACCCTCCCAGGAGGACAGCAGTGAGACTAGCTGCCAGCAGGTCTTGTGGACCTAGTCCCAGGTAAGAGTCTGGAGTTTTCTCTTCTGGATGCAGCTTGGAGTCCCAGAGTTTCTCTCGGCTCAGGCTCAATAGCTGGGGGATAAAGGGCCGTTCACTTTTAGCACCTCCTTCCACCGGGGAGCCCCTAACCTTTCTTCATCACCAGCGCAGGGCTGGGCTTAACTGAAGGGGCAGTGAGTGGTCTGCATATGGTGGGAAACGTGGCACTCTCCATGGTGCTGAAACATCATGGTGCCCAGAAGAGTGGTTTTCTAAAGCTATCCGATGACCAGCATTTCACTGGATGTCACTAAAAAATACAGGTACTCTTGGAATGTCACTAAAAATATAGATATCCACCTCTAGAGATTCTAAATGTGTTGGCTCTGGAATGAGCTCCCAGGTGATTCTGATGAGCAACCAGATTTGCTCTAAGCCATGGCTGTTCCTTCTAACTTTGAGCTACTTACTAGTGATTTTGGTTCCTCCCTCTCCCAGGAGCACATGATTTTATAGCTTTTGTTTCCAATTTCTCACTTAATGAATGCTTTACAGTTTTTACACTGAAGAATAATAAAGAAAATGTGACCCATGTTTCATGATTTAGGTAGTCAATACCTTTTTTTTTTTTTTTTTTGAGACAGAATCTCGCTCTTTTTGCCTAGGCTGGAGTGCAATTGTGTGATCTTGGCTCACTGCAACCTTGGCCTCCCAGGTTCAAGCGATTCTTCTGCCTCAGCCTCCCGAAGAGCTGGGATTACAGGCATGTGCTACCATGCCCGGCTAATTTTTTGTATTTTTAGTAGAGATGGGGTTTCTCCATGTTGGTCAGGCTGGTCTCGAACTCCCGACCTCAGGTGATCTGCCTGCCTCAGCCTCCCAAACTGCTGGGATTACAGGCATGAGCCACTGTGCTTGGCCTTTTTTTTTTTTTTTTTTTTTTTTTGAAGCGACAGGGTCTCACTGTGTTATCCAGTGCAGTGGTGTGACCATAGCTCACTGCAGCCTCAAATTCTTGGGCTCAAGCAATCCTCCCACCCCAGCCTCCTGAGTAGCTGGGACTACAGGTGCACACCACCATGTCCCACTAATTTTTAATTTTTTTTTTTTTTTGTGGAGATAGGGTCTTGCTATGTTACCCAGGCTGGTCTCAAACTCCTGATCTCAAGCCATCCTTCTACATCAACCTCCCAAAGTGTTGAGAATATAAGCATGAGCCACCATACCCAGCCACATTTTGACACTTCTAACGTGTTTCTGCCAGTAACAACAACAACAAAATGTTTGTCTTCTGGGAAATTGTGTGAGGTCAATTGACTCATCCCCAATTGTTATTCTTAGAAGCCTGAGAGAAAGGTCCAAGGGCTGCTCCCCCATCTGCTGGGGCCTCCCTACCCCCCACTCTCTGCCCTTCCAGCACTGACCTCCAAGAAGGCTGGGGCTTGGGTGTTCTCTGGGGGTCTTGTCTCTGTAGTCTCACTCCCTGGGGAGGGATGGACCCTCAGCATGGTGGTATGCAGGACTGGGGGTAACTCGTGGTGTCCTAAAGTGGGGGGCAAAAGTCAACAGGCTGAAGGGAACCTCAGCCTTCCAGCTCAGAAGCTTGGTTCACAGGTTCTTTATCTTCATCTACTCCAATTTGAGCCAGTATCTCACCAATGAGCAGCCACTGGCTTGGGAGGGCCACGCTGCCTGAGGGGTATCTGACATCAGTGCTGGGTGAGCCCTCTCGTTCTCCTGAGACTTGGAGTGTCACCTCATCTGTGGTAGGGCCATCTGTGGGGGCCAGGGTCAGTCCACGAGGCTACAGCAGAAGATGGAGAGCCATGAGTGAGGGAGGTTCTTCTGTTCATCCTCTTTCAGCCCACTCAGAGACCACTTCTCACCACCAGGGCCACTCCTGTGTGGACCAGTGCTTTAGAGACATAGAAGCCAGCTTCATCCTTCCCCACATACAGCGTCATCCTAGCGGGAGGTAAGAAAAAGAAGAGAAGAATGAATGCTGGTGGTGAGTAGTTTCAGTTATCAGGGTACTCGCGCCCTTGTATATTTCCATCTCACATTGACTCTTAGCTTAGTCATGAGACTTGCTTTAATCAATTAGACAACAGCACATGTGACATAAGTAGAAGCTTGAAAAGTGCTTGTGGCTTGAGGCTTCCTTCTGCATTGTTCTTTGGAGCCCTGAGAGCATCATAGGAGAAAACCCAGGCTAGCCTGCTGGGGTGTGAGAGACCTCTTTAATCCTCCATAGGCCAAATAGTCCATCAACTATGAGATAGGTGAGTGAGGCCATCCTAGATTCTCCAGACTCAACCAAGCCACAAGCAGACTGCAGAAAAACCACCTACCCAGCTGACCCACAGAATCTTGAGGAATAATAAATTGTTGTTTTTTAAGCTCTCTGTTTTGGGGTGATTTGTTACGCAGCTAAAGCTGGCTGATACATGCTCTATAGTCACAATTTCAAATCTGTGTCTAACCCAGACCTCTTTCAAGAGCTTAATTTTCTACATACAAGCTAATTACAACATTCTTTACTTCTTCCTCCTTCTTCTCCCCCACCTCCTGTAGTGTTCCCTGCCTCTGAAAATGATAGCACCCACGTGCTTCTAGAAACCTGAGCATGATCTTTGACTCCTTGCTCACAATCACCAAATTCCCTAATCACCAAATTTTTACTGTTTTTTCCTTCTAATATATCTTACATAACTAGAGGCTATTTCCCTCTATAGAGTTTCTGCTCTAGTATAACCTGTCTTCATTCTTGCCTGAACAAATCAATATTCCATAAATGGTCCATTTCTTTCCATATACCACTCTAAGATATTCTTTCTAAAATGAAAATATGATTGAGTCACTACCTTCCTTAAAACTCTCCAGTGACTTATCTCAGGCTTTAGTAGAAAATGTCCAAGCCTTTTAAATGATCCTACAAGATCCTTGCTTAGCTTATAACCTCAGACCCTACTCCTTGCTCAGGTCTGTATTCCAGTCTTACTTAATTTTTTCCTGTTCCCTGAATTCCATGCTCTCTCATCTCTCTCATTTCCTATTCATTTTTTAGGTTTTAACTTAGATGTCCCTTCCTCTGGGAAGCTTTCTATGACTGCTTCCTGTCCCTAGTCTTGATGTGGGTACTCTTCCTATACATTGCCATGGCATCTTATACTACTCTCATCTCATCCTTTATCGTATCAGATTGCAATTGTCTCTTTACATTCTGTCTCTCCCACTAGACTCGGGTTCCTGTAGGCAGGAACAATGGCTGGCTTATTTACTATTGTACTCCCAGACTCTAGTGAGACTGGCACACACTAAGTGCTCAGTTAATATTTGCAAAATTGGGCTGGGCGCGGTGGCTCATGCCTGTAATCCCAGCACTTTGGGAGGCTGAGGCAGGCGGATCACAAGGTCAAGAGATTGAGACCATCTTGGCCAACATGGTGAAATCCCGTCTCTACTAAAAATACAAAAAAAAATTAGCTGGGCGTGGTGGCGTGCGCCTGTAGTCCCAGCTACTCGGGAGGCTGAGGCAGGAGAATTGCTTGAAGCCGGGAGGGGAAGGTTGCAGTGAGCCGAGATCGCGCCACTGCACTCCAGCCTGGCACCTGGTGACAGAGTGAGACTCTGTCTCAAAAAAAAAAAAAAATTTGCCAAATGAATTGAAATGAATAGATAGATGATCCGCGATCTTCCCAAGCTGTCTACTGGTTTCTCAAGATGGGGATGCTAAGGTGTTAGATGCAATAAGGGTGTTATTTAGGGTATTTAACAATCCATAAGGCACTGCACCTACCAATCAGAACAGGTTAAGACCTGGAGTCCACCTCTGATACGGTTTGGCTGTGTTCCCACCCAAATCTCATCTTGAATTCCCATGTGTTGTTGGAGGGACCCAGTGGGAGGTAATTGAATCATGAGGGCAGGTCTTTCCCATGCTGTTCTCGTGATAGTGAATAAGTCTCACAAGAACTGATGGTTTTATAAGTGGGAGTTTCTCTGCACAAGCTCCTCTCTTTGCCTGCTGCCATCCAGGTAGGATGTGACTTGCTCCTCCTTGCTTTCCACCATGATTGTGAGGCTACCCAGCCACATGGAACTGTAAGTCCATTAAACCTCTTTCTTTTGTAAATTGCCAAGGCTGGGTATGTCTTTTTTTTTTTTTTTTTTAAGACGCAGTTTTGCTCTTGTTGCCCAGGATGGAGTACAATGGCACGATCTCGGCTCACTGCAACCTCCACCTCCCAGGTTCAAGCGATTCTCCTGTAATTCCTCCCAAGTAGTTGGAATTACAGGCATGTGTCACCACACCCAGCTAATTTTTATATGTTTAGTGGAGACGGGGTTTCTCCATGTTGGCCAGGCTGGACTTGAACTCCCGACCTCAGGTGATCCGCCTGCCTTGGCTTCCCAAAGTGCTGGGATTACAGGCATGAGCCACCACACCCAGCCTGGGTATGTCTTTATCAGCAGCACGAAAACGGACTAATACACTCTCCTAGGCCAGATCTTACCCTATGAGTTGCTGAACAGTGGGGGTTACCTAGGGGGTCCTGGGAACACTTGGAGGGCAGCACAGGACACTGATTATTTACTAACCAGTTGAGTAAGTAACCAATTGAGATGTTTTGACCCCTGCTTCAGCTGTACTGGTGTGTCACAGCTGAACATCTCGCCTGGCCATCGGACCCAGGCTGCAACACTCCCAGACAGCTCCTTCCCTAGGCCCCAGATACCAACACCTACAGCAGCTGGGTGTCCGAGGCAGAGAAGAGGGTGGCCGTGTCCTGGGGGCCTGAGGCAGGCAGTCGGATGTGGCCCCAGCGGAGGGCGAGGAAATGCAGGGTGTCTCGAGCCAGTGTGAGATGTGGCAGCTGGCGCAGGCCGTCCTGGTGCCAGGTGTAGATGCCCATCACAGGCACACCCAAATCCTGTGTCCACAGCACTGTCCCACTTCCTGGGTCCACAGTGAGCAGCAGGCCCATCCCACAGGATGCCAGGTGGCTCATGTCTGCTGAGAAAGGTGGCTGGGGAGAGGTGGTTGGAGGCTCTCCTAAGAGAGTCCAAGGGTGGGCCCTCTGGGTGAGGGGGTCACTCAAGTGTGTGGAGGTCAAGTGAGATCACATGGAGGGTTATCAGGATGTGAGAAGTTTTGTTGGAGTTCATGGGGTCACTTTGAAAATAAGGCAATCAATCAGGGTCATTCAAAGGTGACTCAGGTGTGTGGGAGTCCGTTTGGGTCAATTAGGATGTGGGGTATTGCTCATGGCCAACAGATGGTCACCTAGGATGGATCAATCAGGGTGACCTGGAGACATGTGGGTCACTTGAGTGTCAATTAGAGTGTGAGAAGGGCCAGCTGGGGTGCGTAGGTGACTTCACCTCTGATAAGGTGATCTGTGTAGGGTCTCATGCAGAATGATGAAGTAAGGGATTGGGGGGGCCTTAGGGGCACCTGCGAGGTCACTCTGGCAGTTGGGTATCAGTCATAATATCAAGGGGGTGGGTCAGGTGCAGTGGCTTATGCCTGTAATCCCAGCACTTTGGGAAGCCGAGGCAGGAGGATCACTTAAGCCCAGGAGTTTGAGACCAGCCTGGGCAACATAGCAAGACCCCATCTCTACAAAAAATTTACAAATGAGCCAGTCTTGGTGGTGCACACCTGCAGTCCCAGCTATTAAGGAGGCTGAGGATAGAGGATCACTTGAGCCCAGGAGTTGGAGGCTGTGGTAAGCTATGGTTGCGCTACTGCACTCCAGCCTGGGTGACAGAGTGAGGCCCTATCTCACAAAAAATGCAGGAGAGTGGTCAGGGTCACCTGGGGAGTCAGTCTATGGAAGAGGCTACTTAGGGTCAGCTTTCAGGGGTTATATGTAGGGGTCAGGACATGCAGAGATTGCTCAGGGGCTGTTTGGGGTCACTCTGAATATGGGAGGTCATCCAGGGTTACCTGGTTGGGGTCACTTAGAGTATAGAAGAGTTAGGAGGTTGAGGAATTGGCCAGGGTTCAGGAGGGTCAGTCTGGGTGTTGAGGGAGTCATTTGGGGTCAGCCTTCAGGGGTGTGCCATTCAGTACATGGGGTCCCTGGGGAGGTCCAGTGGGTCAAAATGTGGCTGGGAGCTGGTCATGGATGCTGTTCATGGGTTCCCTGGTTGGGGACCTTGCTCCATGATGGGAACAGAGAAAGGTGGAACTCACATTTCCCAGGTGAGCCATCCATGGGGGGTGCTGAATAGCGGCGGTAGGTGGTGTTCCAGCGCAGAGCTGGGGCCCTTGGGTCATGCATGGTGACCGTATACTCTGAGGATCCCAGAAGCAAGATTACCAGGAATGCCCATGTGATGCTCCCTCCAACCCCAGGGGCCATTTATCTTGTAGGAGTGGGGGTTTCCTGAGCACACAGCCTGGAGGCCTGGAAGTCTGTGAGCATCACAGTGGCAGAGACGGGAGCTGTCTTGTTTACAGCTCCATCCCCAGCTCCTAGTTCAGTGCTCTGTAGAATGTTTGTTGATGACCAACAGACTGACTGGCCTGAATTCAACTTGGTTAGCAACAGCCAGATCTCAGCAGAGCAAAAGGGAAGTCTGCCTAGAGCTTGAATGAACATCTGGGGCCCTACTCACGTGTTCGGCCGATGTAGAGACGAGGGGTGGGAGGACCCTCTGTGGTCAGTGTCATCTGGGTCTCCCCTGACTCAGGATCCACCACAAACCAGGCATCCTGCTTCCGGCCTGTGGAGGTGAAAAGCGTTTTAGCTCCCAAGTTGGCATGGGAAGGGGTGTGGTCTCATCACTCCTGTGCCTAATTTGCCCACCATGACCTAGATCCCGGGCTCTGCTGGCTGAACCTGGACCCAACAGGCTAGAGAGATGCTCACCTGTGTAGAAGACCCCATCAGAGCTGCGGCAGGGGAGAGGCATGAACCAGTTCAGGGATGGTGAATGGCAGTTTCTGGGAGAGGGAAAATTTCCAGGAAGGAGTAAGAGCAGAAACACACAATGCTCACTGTGCCAGGTGAGCCCATTTCCATAGCAACCGATTAACAGGTACTACTATCATTTCCACTTTTTAGGTAAGGAAACTGGCTTGGAGAGGCCATGTAACTTGGTTAACATCACACAGCTACTAAATGGCCTTGAACCCAGGCAGTCAGCCTCCAGAGCCAGCGCACTGAATCATTTTGCTACACAGCCTCTTGAGGAAATGCAGGAATTCCCACACCCAGTGTCAAGGTACCACATGAGCCACTTGCTCTTGGACTGACCTGACCTCCTCCTCAAAAACTTGCACTAGGATGGGCATGGTGGCTCATGCCTGTAATCCCAGCACATTGGGAGGCCGAGGAAGGAGTACTGCTTGAGCCTAGGAATTCAAGACCAGCGTGGGCAACATGGCGAGACCTTGTCTCCATGGAAATTTAAAAAAACAAATTAGCTGAGCGTGGTGGTGCATGCCTATAGTCCCAGCTACTAGTCAGGCTGAGGCAGGAGGATAGCTTGAGCCCAGGAGTTCAAGGCTTCAGTGAGCTCTGATTGTGTCACTGAACTCCAGCCTAGGCGATGGAGTGAGACTCTGTCTCTAAACAAAATAAAACAAAACAGACAAAAACAAAAACAAAAAAACCTCACACACAAGTGGGGAGTTTAATTCCAAAAAAACCCAACTCACACGGGTACTTAAAAACTGTCAACAGCCATGAGAGACTCAGAGAAGTGAAGGAGTTGTTCCAGAATAAAGGAGACCATGGCCTGATGCTGGCTAGGAGTGGAGATCAGATCCACCCTCCACCTTCTCCCCGGAGTTGGACTTGTCTGGGTTATGTCTGTGGGCACCCTGTGCTCTGGCTTCCTATTGAGTTTCAATAATGGGGACAGGGTGAGATCAGAGTATGCCCTGGTTTCTTTGCCACAGAGTCCTCACGGGCTGGCTGTGTCCCTCCACCGAAGCGCTGAGGTCCCACTGGGTGGTGCTCTCCGGACATCTCTTTCTAGCTCCAGGCTGCGGTAGCTGCTCCCTCCCCAGCCTCCAGAATTAGGGCTGATAATGGCACCCCACTGTCATGAACCAAAGGATACCACATAATATGGTTGGGATTTGTGTCCCCCACATAAACCACCTGTTGAATTGCAATCCCCAATGTTAGAGGTGGGGCCTGGTGGGAGGTGATTGGGTCATGGGAAAATTTCCCCCATTTGGTGCTATTCTTTTTCTTTTTTTTTAGACAGGGTCTTGCTCTGTCACCCAGGCTGGAGTGCAGTGGTGCCATCTCGGCTCACTGCAACCTCTGCCTCCCGGGTTCAAGCGATTCTTCTGTCTCAGTCTCCCAAGCAGCTGGGACTGCAGACATGTGCTACCACACCTGGCTAATTTTTGTATTTTTTGGTAGAGATGGGGTTTCACCATGTTGGCGAGGCTGGTCTCGAACTCCTGACCTCAGGTGTTCTGCCTGCCTTGGCCTCTTGAAGTGCTGGGATTACATGCATGAGCCACTGTGTCCAGCCGGTGCTGTTCTTGTAAGAGAGTTCTCACGAGATCTGATTGTTTAAAAGTAGGTGGCACCTCCTCCTCTTCTCTCTCTTGCTCCTGCTCTGGGTGTGTAAGACATGCCTGCCTCCACTTCATGCTTTCTGCCATGATTGCAAGTTTCCTGAGGTGTCTCCAGAAGCAGAAGGTACTATGCTTCCTGCACAGCCTGGAGAACCATGAGTCAATTAAACCTCTTTTGTTACAAATTACCCAGTTTCAGGTATTTTTTTTATAGCAATGTAGGAATGAATATACTGCACTATCCCTTGTGGTTTCCTACACTCTGCTCACACCTTTAACAAAATGTCCTCAAATTATTCTATTTGAGTATGCCATGTGAGTATGCCAAGTTGAGACCCTGCCTGATTCACACACTAAAATTTCTTATCACTTCCTAAATCACATACTTAAGACTTTTCTGGCAGGCTTTCCTGGCATGGTCAGAATTCTGACAAAGAACTGGGTGCGGTGGTATGCACCTGTAGTCTCAGCTACTCAGGATACTGAGGCATGAGGATTGCCTGAGGCCACAAGTTTGAAGCTGTAGTGAGCTATGATCATACCATTGCACTCCAGCCTGGACACAGAATGACGTCCTGTCTTTTAAAATTTTTTAAAAATTAAAAAAAGAAAAATCTGACAAAGCACATTCCACCCCATTCAGAGTCCTGATGTGGAATACTGCAAAAAATGGCCACAGATTCCTCTTCATCTTATATGCATGTCCCTTCACATGGTGACTTCTCAGCTCCTTACATAAAGAGATGGAGTCTATTTTTTCACCATTGGACTGTGACCTGCTTTGGCTGATGAACTATTAGCAAATGTGATGTGAACAGAAGCTTGAAAAGTGCTTATGTATTGCAGGTTTGGGGTCCCTTGTTGACATCATGTGAACAAGTCTAGGATTGCCTGCTAGGGATAAGTGACACATGGCCCAGCCACCTCTGCCAAAAACCAGCCAACCACCAACCAACTTTCAGAAACAGAGCCATCCAACTGACCAGCAGCTGACCACACATGCATGAACAAGTTCAATTTAGACCTGCAGAAGAACCACTGTGCTAAGCCCAGCCTAAATGATCATCCCACCAAATTCTGAATTGAATAAATTTAGGTGATGTTTGGGTTTTAAGCTCTTGAGTTTTGGATTGATTTGTATTTAGCAAAAGCTAACTGATATATACATTTCTCCTTAAAGCCCTGAGAGTCCCAGAGAAGCCCCTGGGATACCCCCAGCTTGACAGTCAGATTGCCCTGCAGACACAGCCAGCCTTCCCCTTACCACCGTTGCAACAGGTCCCTCAGATAGCCTTCCCGCAATGTGCTCAGAGTCCTGACTTACATCTTCTGCAGGACAGGAGATACTGACCATACTCCCTCTCCACCTCTCAGTGCTCCAGCTGACAAAAGCCCTGGCCCTCACCCCTTCCCAAACACCATGGGAAACAAACCATTAATCCCTGTTGTTTTTGGGTCCCCAAGATGTACAGGCTGCCATCAGCTGGGTCAGACAGAAAGGCCATTCTGTGGAGTAAAGAGGAACAAGGAGATGAATGGGTGCCTGCCCCCCTGGTTTCATGAAGGCCCCAAATTCCCTCCAACTTCTCAGCTAGTAGAAGCCTGTTCTCGTAGGAGACACCTTGGGTCTCCAAGACCCTCCCTCATATCACTTCCAGAGCCAATTCTCTTCCCTTACTTCCAACATGTCCCTGTCCCACACACGTACTCTCTCCAGACAACTATGGGTCCCCCATCTCCCAGCTGCCTCCTCCTTAAAAGGCCCCAGGTTTACTTACTCTGTGACGTACATTGGTCCTTGGATAACAGGATCTGCAGGGGACAGGGACACAGAATGTGAGCAGCTCCCTCCAGACTCCACTGAAAAGCACAGCTCATATTCACTGAGCTATGGCATGAATGTAATGCCGTTACTTGACATGAATGTAATGCCATCTTCCCAAGAACTGTGTCAGATAGGGTCATATCTTTGCCCCATTTTACAGATGAGGACATTGAGGATCAGAGAGGTAAAGTGAGTTCCTCAAGGCCGCACAGCTGGTAAGCAATGAAACTGCCTGTAGATACCACTGGATTCTAGAGCCCAGGTTCTTATTCTCTCTCTCTCTCTCTCTCTCTTTTTTTTTTTTTGAGACAGTTTGACTCTTGTCACCCAGGCTGGAGTGCAATGGCATGATCTCGGCTCACTGCAAGCTCCGCCTCCTGGGTTCCAGCAATTCTCCTGTCTCAGCCTCTCAAGTAGGTGGAATTACAGGCGCCCACAACCACGCCCAGATAATTTTTGTATTTTTAGTAGAGACAGGGTTTCACCATGTTGGCCAGGCTGGTCTTGAACTCCTGACCTCAGGTGATCCACCCGCCTCAGCCTCCCCAAGTGCTGGGATTACAGGCGTGAGCCACCATTCCCGCATGTTCTTATTCTCTATGCCACAGTGACTCCCCCCTCCACCAATCTATGGGCCCAAGAAGGGAGGACGGACCCCCTCTTGCTCACCATCCCTCAGAGTCCACTTCAGGTCCCCTGTCTGCTTGCTCAGTGCATGGAGACTTCCATCCAAGGTGGACACCAGCAGGAGGCTCTCTGGCCTGAGAGTATGAACCTGCGAGGGGGTAGGGACAAAGTCAGCTCTCTCAGGGGTCTGGGACCACCCTTTGCTCCTGTCCCAGGCAGGGCTGGCCATGACTTCCCTTCCACCCAGATGGGAACAGAGCAGGGTAGGAAGGGTGATTGGGGAAAATACTGGTGTCACCCATCGTCTCTTTGACCCTAGAGAGGGGTTACAGTGGGAGCTGGGGGGGTCCTCGGGGGGAGGTTTTGGCTCCCATGTATCTAAATTCCCAATTCCTTACTTCCTCCCTCAATTCATTCTGGTTTTCCAAAGAAGACTAAAGGCCTTTACAAAATGACTTCATTGTTTGTTTTGTTTCTTTTTTGTTATTGTTCTTGTTGTTTTAATATAAGACAGGGTTTTGCTCTATTGCCCAAACTGGAATGCAGTGGCACAATCATAGCTCACTGCAGCCTCATACCTCTTGGCTCAGTTGACCCTCACACCTCAGCCTCCCAGGTAGCTGGGACTACAGGTGTGTGCCATCATGACTGGCTAATCTTTGTATTTTTTGTAGAGACAGGGTCTTGCTATGTTGTCCAGGCTGGTCTGGAACTCCTGGCCTCAAGTGTTCCTCCTGCCTCAGTCTCCCAAAGTGTTGGGACTACAAGCATGAGCCACTGCACCCATTCTAAGACTGGTACTATTAGTTTTCCCATTCTACAGGGGAGGGAGAATGAAGCTCAGCAAAGTTAGGTCATTGGCTTAAAGCCACAGAGATAATAAGTGGCAAAACTTTGGACTTGAGTTGCCATCTCTCTGATTCCTATGCCTGGCCTCTTTTTCCTCTGCCACGATGTCTGCCTCTTTTGGGATGCCCCTTTCCACTTCCCCAAACCAGCCCAGCTGGTTTTGGTGCCAGGCTCCAGTGGGTCCCCTGACCCAAGGCTGGGGGTGGCTGTGAAAGGGGGACTGGAGCCACCCATACTTATATCTGGCGCTTCTGGGCTCAGTCACCTGCTCCAGCCCCTCCTTGAGCAAACAGGGTGAGGCTGAACTCCCAGCAGGAGGCCTAACATCCGGGTAGCCCAGCCGCACCCCTGCAAAGGCCACATCCTGCTTCAGGACCCTCAGGTTTGGGGCTGAGCCACTGGTGTTGAGTGGAGGGTCAGGAAACTATCTGCTAGCCCCTCTTTCTTTCTGGGCCTCAATTTTGTCATCTGCAGCACAGCAGGAGGGAGAATGGTCTGGAGAAGAGGCTGCAGATTGGTTGCCCGCAAATGAATTTTGTTTGACCATCTAGTGCTAAAAAATTTGTTTTCAATTGGCTGCCAATTAAAAAAAAATGGGATGATTCATAAAAAATAAACAAGATTTCTAATTTTTCTCATTTCTAATTTTTCTGGAGACATCCGATCTGGCCACATTGGGCTTGCATTCTTAGCTGGCAACCATGAGATGGACCCATGAGGTGGAAGCGGGGGAATGGGGTGCCTAACTCAACCTGATTGCTTTCACCCCATGGGGGCTCCAGGCCAGACAACCGGATTCTCAGGCCAGGCGACTTTCTCCTTCTCGCTGCATTTCTGTAAGACTCTTCTACTCCTGGTACCGTGGGAGCAGATACCCACACCCCCCAGCTCATTTATCTCACAGGTTCTAAACCTGGGGTGCAGCCGTAGGTAAGGAGACCTCATTGTAAAGCCTCTGAAATTGCAAAACTGGGCGTGCAGGCGCATTTCTCAGCAGAGGGCCCTGAAGTTAATCATATTTTCAAAGGAAGCCAGAATCCCCAAAAGTTTTAAGAGTCCTGGCTTTCCTGCCCGGGTGCCCACCCCTCCCCCAGACGGCACCTCTTCCCGCAGAAGAGGCGGGGTGCTCGGTCTACTCTCGCCTTTCCACGCTGGCAGATCTCTCCAGCTAGGTATTTGCTGGGGGCAACTGACGACTCCCCCAAACCCAGGAGGCTTTCACTCTGTCGGGACCCAGGCCTGAGAGAGGGAGAAGCGCCCCGGTGGGCCCGCCGCGCCCTCGCTCCGAGCACGACTCCGCTCCCTGCGCCCCGCGACCCGACTGTGGGGACTCGGCATCGGTCCTTGGCTCTCACCTGTCGACTCAGCGTCCCGAGCAGCGCCGCGAACTGGAGCAGAAGCCCCAGCCCGGGCCACGGCCTCGATCCCACGACCGCGCTCGCCATAGCCCCTGGGCAGCCGCACGACGAGCCAGGTTCCTCGGTGCCTCCAGGGGAGCGCACGGTCCCCGCCCGACACGGAGGAGACTCCGCCCCCGGCTGGGCCTGAAACCCCAGCCTGGAGTCCTCGCCTGTCTCCGCCCTTCTCTTCACACTCCCAGCCTCATCCTCGCGCACGGTAGAGAGCTTTCCCGGGAGAGAGATTTTACTGAGCCCACTTATGGAGAACTTACCACGTGCCGAGGGCCCCGCGGGTTCATCATCACCTCCTGGAGCCCTCGTCGCACCGCAGGCACAAACGGAGGCTCAGATCCGCAGTCCAAACACAGATCCGCCTGACCTCAAAGCCCGCGCTCTTCATCACTGCACCAGCGGATCACGCTGAGCTATCAGGAAATAGAGATTAATTGTTGGTTCAGTTATTTGTTCAACAAATATTTATTATGGGTCAGGCAGGTGGCTCACCCCCTGTAATCCCAACACTTTGGGAGGCCTAGGAGGGAGAACCACTTGAGGCCAGGAGTTTGAGACCAGCAACATAGTGAGACCCCATCTCTACAAACAAACAAACAAACAAACAAACAAACAAACAAAAATTGACCAGGTGTGGTGATGTCCACCTGTAGTTACAGCTACTTAGGAGGCTGAGGCGGGAGGATCGCTTGAGCCATGAAGGCAAGGCTCCAGTGAGCTCTGTGCCATTGCACTTCAGCCTGGGCGACAGGGAGAGACCCAGTCTCCAAAATAAAATAAATAAACAAGTAAATATGTATGTATGTATTTTTTGAGAGACTTTCGCTCTTGCCACCCAGGCTGGAGTGCAATGGTGTGACCTCGGCTCACTGCAACCTCTGCCTCCTGGGTCCAAGCAATTCTCCTGCCTCAACCTCCCGAGTAGCTGGGATTAAAAGTGTGGGCCACCACACCTGGATAATTTTTGTATTTTTAGTAGAGACGGGGTTTCACCACTTTGGCGAGGCTGGTCTCAAACTCCTGACCTCAGATGATCCACCGCCTCGGGCTTCCAAAGTGTTGGGATTACAGACGTGAGCCACCGTGCCCAGCCAATAAATATGTATTTATTATAAGCGATTACATGCCTGCCTGGTGAACAAGAGTGATGAGTTCCCTGTCTTCATAGAGCTTAGAGATCCTTATGCCTTAGATGCAAGGCAATGCGGCATGGAAGGGCACCTTGCAATGGCAGTGACCACCCTTGCTCCTGGTAGGCGTCTCCAGTTTTGTTCAGAGAGGGCCTGCCAGGGTCCTTGAAGGCAGGATGCACTCTGTTTGCAAGTTTTGACTCATTCATGTCTCCTTTGTCCTTGAGTTTTGAAAAAAATCCCTGCCGATTTGAGGGTCATGTAGCCCGGCTCTGCCACCTTCTCCCCCTCCTCTTTGTCATCCTTGGCTCTCCACATCGTCCCCTCCTAGTTACTGAAAACTTGGTAACTTGGCCCCTAGCCTTCATCTCCACCCTGAATCCTGCCACTCTCCTTGGCGTCTTCAATGTCTGCAGATACAGCCTAACCAACACTGCAGCCTCTCAGTAGCTGTACCTCGTTGGAGACCTTATCCCCCACACCACCACTGCATGTTATACCCTGGGCCCTCGTCGCACTCAGAACCACTTTCATCCAACATCCCTTTCTCTGATTGCAGCCTCCTCTCCATGCAGCAGTTTCACCTTTTCATTATCCTTATCCCTATCCCCTGACCTACATGGTACCTTCATTCCGCAGTCTCTCCCACTCTGGCAGTCCCTTCCTTGTCCTTTTCCAGCTTGGACCTCCCAGCTGACCATCTGAAGGAACTACACCACTGTCTTAGGCTGGGTTTCCTAGAAACCCAGTTGGGATTTTCGTGAAAGTTATTTCACATTAAGCCATGTCAGGTTCAGGAGTTCAAAACCAGCCTGGGCAACATAGCAAGACCTCAGTCTCTACAAAAAATAAAATAAAATAAAATAAAAAATAAACCAGGCATGCTGATGTGTGCCTGTAGCCCCAGCTACTTGGGAGGCTGAGGTGGGAGGATCCCTTGAGCCGAGGAGTTCCAGGCTACAGGTAGCACCAGTGCTCTCCAGCCTGGGCAAAAGAGTGAGATCTTGTTTCTAAAAAACAAAACAGGCTGGGCGCAGTAGCTCATGTCTGTAATCCCGGCACTTTGGGAGGTCGAGGTGGGTGGGTCATCTGCGATCAGGAGTTTGAGACCATCCTGACCAACATGGCAAAACCTCATCTCTACTAAAAATACCAAAATTAGCTGGGCGTGATGGCACACACCTGTTATCCCAGCTACTCGGGAGGCTGAGGCAGGAGAATTGCTTGAACCCAGGAAGTGGAGGTTGCAGTGAGCCAAGATCGTGTCATTGCACTCCAGCCTGGGTGACAGAGTGAGACTCCATCTCAAAATAAATAAATAACAAAACAAAAACAAAGAAATATATACGTCATGAAGTCTTTGATTTACTTGATTGCTCTTCATGCCTAGCTGTTCCAGTACCCCTAAATTGGCCCAGTATCCCTAAATTTATAAGAAAAGTGATTGCTTGCCGCTACAGAACCCAACCCAAGCTATTGAGTGTGTGAATGAACCCTCCTTTCTGCTCTATATTTTGTACACTCTGCATTGTTTTGACATGTACATTGTATTTACTATGCTTGGATTCAGGCATTTCTCATGCAAAAAATTTGACTTGCATAGAATACAAACTGCAAATGAACTGAAATAAATTGGTGTGTGTGTGTGTGTGTGTGTGTGTGTGTGTGTCTGTGATGATAAAAGTAATATACATTCTAGAAACTTTGTAAAATTCAGAAAAATTTAAATAAGAAAATATCTGGACAGGTGTGGTGGCTCACACGTGTAGTCCCAACTACTCAGGAGGCTGAAGTGGGAGCATCACTTGAGCCCAGGAGTTGTAAGTGAGCTGTGACTGCACCACTGCATTTCAGGCTGGGCTGAAGAGTGAGACACTACCTCAAAAATATTAATAATAATCTGCTGGGTGTAGGGGCTCATGCCTGTAATCTCAACACTTTGGGAGGCTGAGGTGGAAGAATCACTTGAGGTCAGGAGTTCAAGACCAGCCTGGCCAACATGGTGAAACCCCGTCTCTACTGAAAATACAAAAATTGGCCAGGCGTGATGGCACATGCCTGTAATCCCAGCTACTGGGGAGGCTGAGGCAGGAGAACTGCTTGAACATGGGAAGGAGAGGCTGCAGTGAGCCAAGACTGTGCCACTGCACTCCAGCCTGAGCAATAGAAAAACACTCCATCTAAAAAAAATAAAATTAGTAACCATAAGTAAGAATTAAAAAAAAAAGTTCATTCATGGTTTCACCGTCTGAAAACAGAGCATTCCATTAACAGTCTGTCATTCTTCCTACCAGTGCTTTCTTCTCCTTGTGCCTATATGTATGCTGGGGTCCTATGTTGAAATATTTATGTCTTTTTTCCACTCCAGAGCTTCCTTTCCCCTGACAGTCCTTCTCCCATTCAAGCAAGTCTGCTCTAAATTTTGTTACATCAGCAAATGAATGAGAAAACAGAAAGAGAAAATGAAAATTCTTCTAGCTTTTGAGTTGTCAGAAAACTCAAGTTAGGAGCCTAGATTTGAGACAATAACCAGCCTGGCCAACATGGAGAAACCTGTCTCTGCTAAAAATACAAAACTTAGCCGAGTGTGGCAGCGTGTGCCTGTAATCTCAGCTATGCGGGAGGCTGAGGCAGGAGAATCGCTTGAAACTGGGAGGTGGAGGTTGCAGTGAGCTGAGATCATGCCATTGCACTCCAGCCTGGGTGACAGAGTGAGACTTCATCTCCAAAAAAATAAAAAAGATTTGAGACACTAAAAGAGACTGGAAAAGAATTTCCAGACTTTGAGAGGAGGGAGACTAAGGAGGAACAGGGAGAAGCTGCTCCAGTTCCCTGAGGAAGGGAGACCCAGGCCTGCAGCCCCTCACCCAAGGATGGACCCCATGTAGGTTTGTGGGATCCAAGGGCAGAGGAGATCTGCGTTTTGCTTCCTGGGAAGAGCCTAGGAAAGCAGGAAGACTACAGAAGAGAAGCTGCATTCTGTGTTGGGGCAGAGGGGGTCCTTAGAGAAGACTCCAATGTCCACTGTAACATGGAGGTGGGCAGATGTTTACCACGTGCCTGAGTGCCTGAGAGTGGCTTGGAAGAGGGAGGGAGAGAGAGATGATAAGTAGAGATAAAGAGAGAACATGCATGCTCACATAGAGATCGAGAACATGCTATTGAAAACAGAGAGAGAGAGGGAGAGAGAGAACATGTGTGCTCAAAATAGAGATGGATATAGAGACTGAGAACACGCATGCTAAAAATAGACACACGCAGAGCGAGGACACATGTGCCCAAAAATACATACATAGAGAGAAAAGGAGAGAACATGTGTGCCCAAAATAGAGGTAAAGAGAGATACAGGCCGGGCAGAGTGGCTCACCCTATAATCCCAGCACTTTGGGAGGCCGAGGCAGGTGGATTAACTGAGGTCAGGAGTTCCAGACCAGCCTGGCCAACATGGTGAAATCCCATCTCTACTAAAAATACAAAAAAATTAGCTGGGTGTGGTGGCAGGTGCCTGTAATTCCAGCTACTCCAGGGGCTGAGGCAGGAGAATCGCCTGAACCTGGGAGATGGAGGTTGCAGTGAGCTGAGATTGCGCCACTGCACTCCAGCCTGGGCGACAGAGCGACATTCCATCTCAAAAATAAAAAAAAAGTTGGAGAGAATATGCATGCTCAAAATAGAGACAGAGAGAGAGAGAGAGAGAAAGAGAACACGTGTGCTCAAAAAGTATATGTGTATTGAGAAAGAGAAGAGAAAGAACATCTGTGCTCAAAATAGAGATAGAGACAGAGCATGCATGCTCAAAAGAAAGAGATAGAGAAGAGAGAGAGGGAACAAAGAGAGAGACAGAGGTAAAAAGAGAGTACATGCATGCTCAGAAAGAGAGAGAGAACATGCATGCTCAAAACAGAAAGGCAGAGAAAGGCCAGGCTCGAGGTGGCCCATGCCTGTAATCCCAGAATTTTGAGAAGCCGAAGAGGGTGGATCACCTGAGGTCAGGAGTTTGAGACCAGCTTGGCCAATATGGTGAAACCTTGTTTCTACAAAAATACAAAAATTATCCGGGTATGATGGTGGTTGCCTGTTATCCCAGCTACTTGGGAGGCTGAAGCGGGAGAATCGCTTGAACCCGGGAGGCGGAGCTAGCAGTTAGTCAAGATTGAGCCACTGCACTCCAGACTGTGTGACAGAGACTCCATCTCAAAAAAAAAAAAAAAAAAAAGGCAGAGAAAGAACACATGTGCTCAAATACACGTGTATATATACATATATGTATGTGTGTGTGTAATATATATATATATAGAGAGAGAGTCGGAGGGAGGGAGAGAGTGGGCGGGAGGGAAGGAGGGAGGAGGGAGAATTCAGAGGGGGAAGGACAGGCAATGCAGCAGAGGCCATCAGCATCTCAGGGGCCTCCCGCCGGTGCAGATGGTGACCAGGCCCCTGTGCCCTCTTGCCTGCTGGTGCTGTGTAGGCTCCACAGAACTTAAACTCACCCTGAAAAAGGCCAGGAAGAGCCAGATGGGATTGAATTTCTTCCGCCTGGCACAAAGGGAGCTTAAAATAAAAGTTACATTTTATAAAGCTTGTGAAGTTCTATAAGATTTTACAAAATTGGCCGAGCGAGGTGGCTCATGCCTGTAATCCCAGCACTTTGGGAGGCTGAGGTGGGTGGACCCCCTGAGGTCGTGAGTTCAAGAGCAGCCTAACCAACATGGAGAAACCTTGTCTCTACTAAAAAGAATACAAAATTAGCCGGGTGTGGTAGCCGGTGCCTGTAATCCCAGCTACTCTGGAGGCCGAGGCAGGAGAATCGTTTAAAATAGGGAGACGGAGGTTGCAGTGAGCCTAGATTGCGCCATTGCCCTCCAGCTGGGATAACAAGAGCAAAACTCCGTCTCAAAAAAAAAAAAAAAAAAGATCTTACAAAGATGATAAATTTTATAAACTTATAAAGAAATAAAGTTCTATTTCTTCCGTGCACCTCAGTGTGTGCTCAAGAGCTCTGAAATCTCGAGATCTATACATACATCAATAGCTTTTTTCCTATTCTAACAGAATAGAGAAAACAGAAATAGAAAACAGGAAAAATATTTCAATCATAATAGCACTGAAAGGAAAATGCTTAGGAATAAATTTAAGTAGAAAGGCATAGGACGTATAGAAAGAAAACCTTACAATCTTATGAAAGACATAAAATATGAACAAATGTAAAGGGATGTTCCTGAGCAGGAAGACTTCACATAATTAATGTGAATCCTCCCCCAGATTAAGTTGGGTGTGGTGGCTCACATTTGTAATCCCAACACTTTGAGGGGTTGAGGTAGGAGGATTGCTTGAGGTCAGGAGTTTGAGACCAGCGTGAGCAACATAGCAAGACTCTGTCTTTCTACAAAAAAAGTTTTAAAAATAACTGGGTGTGGTGGTGGGAGGATCACTTGAGCCCAGGAGTTTGAGGCTGGAGTGAGCAATAATTGCACAATTGCACTCCAACGTGAGTTACAGAGTGAAACCGTCTCTAAAAACAATAACAAAACAAAATAAAACAAAAAAACTCAAAAAAAAAATTCTCCCCAACAAAGCAAACAAAAAAACCCCAAAAACAAACAAAAAATTGTCCCCAAATTAAAATATAAGTACAATGTAATTCTTTTTTTTTAGACGAAGTCTCACTCTTGTTGCCCAGGCTGGAGTGCAGTGGTGTGATCTTGGCTCACCGAAACCTCTACCTTTCAGGTTCAAGCGATTCTCCTACCTCAGCCTCCCCCGTAGCTCTTCTGATCTAAGTTTTAAAATTGGCTAAAATAAAGATAAATGTTTGATGTGCTTTTTTTCACATTGCATGCCTGTATCAAAACATCTCATGTGCCCTATAAATATATACATTACATACCCACAAAAATAAAAAATTAAAAAATTTGAAATAAAAGAATAAATGCTTGAGACTAGTTAAGAAAAGTGTGAGAATAAGAAAAATGGGAAAGGGACTTATTTTTACTTGATATCAGAACATACTGCAAAACCACAGTATCAGTATAATTTTAGCACAGGAATTGACAAATAAATAAATATATGAGTTGGGTTGAACAGAGAATCCAGAAATAAGTATCAGCATATGTGATAATTTAATAAATATCAAAGACGATATTTTTATTATTTATTTATTTGTTTTTTTAAGACAAAGTTTTGCTCTTGTTGCCCAGGCTGGAGTGCCGTGGCGCGATCTTAGCTCACCGCAACCTCCGCCTCTAGTTCAAGCTATTCTCCTACCTCAGCCTCTAGAGTAGTTGGGATTACAGGCATGCACCACCATGCCCGGCTAATTTTGTATTTTTAGTAGAGACAGGGTTTCTCCATATTGGTCAGGCTGGTCTCGAACTCCCAACCTCAGGTGATCTGCCCGCCTCGGCTTCCCAAAGTGCTGGATTACAGGTGTGAGCTGCTGTGCCTGGCTATTTATTTATTTAGAGATAGGGTCTTGCTCTGTCACCCAGGCTCGAGTGCAGTGGTATGATCATAGCTCGCTGCAGCCTCAAAGTTCTCGGCTCAAGCAGTCCTCCCACATCAGCTTCTCAAGTAGCTGGGACTACTGGTGATCACCACCACACTCAGCTAACGATGATAGTTTAATTGACTGGACTATTTGATGAATGCCTTAGTGTAATTGTCTATCAGGAAGAAAGAAAATGTCTTTTTTATATCACATGTGCATTAGTTTTCTATTGCTGCATAGCAAAGAACCCCCCCAAATTGCTGACTTGAAACAACAGCAGCTCTCCTTCCACAGGTTCTGTGGGTCAGGAATGTGGGATGGCTTAGCAGGGCCCAGCGATTCAGGTCTAGCGAGGCTACAATTAGGGTGCCTGCCTGGGCTGTGCTCATCTTAAGGGTTGACTGGGGAATGATTCACTTTCAGGCTCACTCCGTGGTTGATGGCAGGATTCATTTCCTTGTGGGCTGTTGGACTAAGGCCTCAGTTCCTTAAGAGGTGTTGGTCCACCCTTGTTTGCTTGCTTGCCGTGTGAGCCTGTCCAAAGGGCAGTGCATAACACAGCAAGTTAATTCATCAGAGAGAGAGAGAGAGAGAGAGAGAGGAGAGAGGAGAGAGAGGAGAGAGGAGAGAGAGGAGAGAGGAGAGAGAAAGAGATGGTGGCAAGATGAAAGTCACAGTTCTTTTGTAACCTAATCTCCAAAATGACACCCTATTAACATATTCTAAGGCTTTTTGTTTGGTTTTGTTTTTTTAGACAGTGTCTGGCTCTGTTGCCCAGGCTGGAATGCAGTGGTGAGAGCTCAGCTCACTGCAACTCCTGCCTCCCAGGTCCAAGAGTTCTCATGCCTCATACTCCCGAGTAGGTGGGATTACAGGCACACACCACCACACCTGGCTAATTCTTTTTTTCATTTTTATAGTAGACACTGGGTTTCACCCTGTTGGCCAGGCTGGTCTTGAACCCACCTCAAGTGATCCTCCTGCCTTGGTCTCTCAAAGTGCTGGGATTATAGGCATGAGCCCCCACACCTGGCCTAATTTTGCTATATTCTATTTGTCAGAAGCCAGTTCCAGCCTTCACTTACAGGGAGGAGATAACACAAGACCATGAATACCAGCAGGCGACAGATCATGGGGCATCTTAGAAGCCTGCCTGCCACAATGTAACATACATGCTAATGGACTGAAAGTAAATGTGAAAAATAAGACAATACAATTCTCTGAGGATGGTTTACAATATTACATGAACTATCTAGGAGCTAGGAGATGGGGAAATTTATTTTGTATCTTATAGTAAACTTGGTTTTATTATTTTTATTTTTTTTTTGAGACAGAGTCTCGCACTGTCGCCTGGGCTGGAGAGGAATGGTGCCATCTTGGCTCACTGCAACCTCCGCCTCCAGGGTTCACGAATTTCTCCTGCCTCAGCCTCCTGTGTAGCTGGGATTACAGGCACCCCCTCCCCACCATGCCCAGATAATTTTTGTATTTTTAGTAGAGACGGTGTTTCACTATGTTGGCCAGACTGGTTTCGAACTCCTAACCTCATGATCTGCCCATCTTGGCCTCCCAAAGTGCTGGGATTACGAGCATGAGCCACCGTGCCTCGCATATAGTAAACTTTTTATTGCAGTATAGTCTACCTACAGAAGGTACACAAATTACAGGTCCTATAGTGAACATTTCTGTTTGATTATGATTGTTTGTATTCTGTTTATTATGCACAGATCAATAAACAGAAATTGACCAACTCCTCCAGAAAGTTCCTTGTGCCCCATTTCAAGAGTACTCTCTACCCGACTTCTCAGGCTATAGATTATTTTTGTCTGGTTTTGATCTTTATATAAATGGAATCATACAGCAGGTGCTCTTCAATGTCTGGCTTTTTTTTTAGTATTATTTTTGTGAGATGTGTAGCTGTAGTTCATTATCATTGCCGTATAGCATTACATTGTATGAATATGCCACAATTTATTTATTCATTCTATTTTTTTTTTTTTTTGAGACAGAATCTTGTACTGTCACCTGGGCTGGAGTGCAGTGGTGTGATCTCTGCTCATTGCAATCTCTGCCTCCCAGGTTCAAATGATTCTCCTGCCTCAGCCTCCTGAATAGCTGGGATTACAGGCGCCCACCACCATTCCTGGCTAAGTTTTTGTATTTTTAGTAGAGAAGGGGTTTCATTATGTTGGTCAGGCTGGTCTCAATCTTGTGATCCTGATCTTGTGATCCACCTGCCTTGGCCTCCCAAAGTGCTGTGATTGATTACAGGTGTGAGCCACAGTGCCTGACCTATCCATTCTAACTTTTTGAACTTTTATCTTAAGTTCAGGGGTTCAAGTGCAGATTTGTTACATAAGTAAACTTGTGTCATGGGGGTTTGTGGTACAGATTATTTCATCACCCAGGTAGTAAGCCTGGTACCCATTAGTTATTTTTCCTAATCCTCTCCCCTCTTCCCCCTCTCCACCCTCCAAAAGGCCTGGGTGTGTCATTCCCCTCTATCTGTTCTCACATACAAGTGAGAATATGCGGTATTTAGTTTTCTGTTCCTGTGTTAGTTTGCTGAGGATAGCGGCCTCCAGCTCCAACCATGTCCCTGCAAAGGACATAATCTTGTTTTTTATGGCTGCACTAGTGTAGTGTTGATGGGCTTTAGTTTTTTTCCCTACCAGTTTTTGGCTTTTATGAATAGTTCTATGAGTATTTTTGTACTATTTTATTTAATTAATTAATTTATTTAGAGATGGAGCCTTACTCTGTCACCAGGCTGGACTGCAGTGGTGCAATCTTGGCTCACTGCAACCTCCATCTCCCAGGTTCAAGTGATTCACCTGCCTCAGCCTCCCGAGTAGCTGGGATTACAGGCATGCGCCACCATGCCCAGCTAACTGTTTTGTATTTTTAGTAGAGACGGGGTTTCACCATTGGCCAGGATTGTCTCAATCTCTTGACCTCGTGATCTACCCACCTTGGCCTCCCAACATGCTGGAATTACCGGCTTGAGCCACCGCGACCAGCCTTGTATTTTATTTTCAGAGATAAAGTCTCATTCTGTCGCCCAGGCTGAAGTGCAGTAGCTAGATCATAGCTCACTGCAGCCTCCAACTCCTGTGCTCAAGCGATCCTCCTGCCTCAGCTTCCCGAATAGCTGGGACTACAGTTTGTGCCACTACCATGCCTGGCTAATTATTTTATTGTTTTGTAGAGACAGAGGTCTCACTGTATTGCCCAGGCTGGTCTCAAACTCCTGGACTCAAGTGATCTTCCTGCTTCTGCCTTCTAACTGTTGGGATTCCAGGTGGGAGCTGCTGTGCCTGCTGTATATGTCTATACATGAACGTATCTATGCATTTCTGTTGGGTATATACTTAGCAGACGAATTTCTGGGTCATAGGAAATGTGTATGTTCTGCTTCAGTACATTTTGCCAAACAATTTTCTAAACTACCAGATTGTACTTGGTGGTGGTGGGGGGAGGGGGGAATTTCTTATGCAATACAGAAAATATAGAAGCTTTAAGAAAAAACAGATACACACAAAATCATGAAATATATAAAAATTTAAAACTTTAGAATAGACCCCACAGACAAACATTGGATTAGAAAAATATTGGCAATATGGGAGATAAGTAAAAGATTAACATCTATTATATACAAACTGCTCCTATAAATTGACAAGAAAAAGACAAACAACCAAAAATTATGCAAAGTCTATGAATAGGCTGTTATATAAGATCAACTCCACACATGTGAAAATGTGCTCAAAATCACTAGCAGTCAGAGAAATGTAAAAATAAGATGAAAAAAGTAACAGCAAGTATATCACTTTATGCCTATAAATTTGCAAAAATTAAAGAGAGGGCTGCGGGAATAAAAAAAATATTGAAAATTGCTGAAGCTGAGCCATGAGTTTTTGGAGGTTCATCATACTATTCTGTTTGCATTCACAATGTTTGAAAATGTCCATAAAATAAAGAAATGAAGGAGAAAATTGCCGAGCACGGTGGGCACGTGCCTGTAGTCCCAGCTACTCAGAAGGCGGAAGCAGGAGGATTGCTTGAACCCAGGAGTTTAAGGTTTCAGTGAGCTATGATTGCGCCACTGCACTCCAGCCTGGGCAACAGAGCGAGACACTGTCTCAAAAAAATTAAATAAGTAAAAAGAACAAGAACAAGAAAAGAAAACCCAAACAAATAAAAAGAAGGCTAAACCTATTACTGTCAGGGATATGGGGGAGCACAGTCTCACATGGTACTGGTGGAAACGTAAATTGTTACAGACTTAGTGGTTTTTTTAAAAAAATGTTTTGTAAAAATGGGGATCTTGCTATATTGTCCAGGCAAGAAACTTGAACCCCTGGCCTCAAGCGATCCTCCTGCCTCAGCCTCCCAAAGTGTTGGGATTACAGGTGTGAGCCACCATGCCTGGTCTGTTATGTATTTGAAGGCATCTGTTAATAACTGCTGACAGTAAAAAATATAAAACTCCTTTGACCTGGATCCATGTTTGGGGATCTTTTCCACAAAAATAAAAGCACCAGGTTTATAATGGTAGAAATATCAGTGTGCTGTGCTTACTGTAGCATTGTTCTTAGTGACAAACAAGTGGAAACAATGAAAGTACCCTTCAACTGAGAGATAGCTGACTGAAGGCTGAGGTGGACAGATCACTTGAGGCCAGGAGTTCGAGACCAGCCTGGCCAACATGCTGAAACCCTGTCACTACCAAAACAAAAACAAAAACAAAAATTAGCCTGGTGTGGTGGTGCACACCTGTAGTCCCTGCTATTTGGGAGGCCGAGGCATGAGAATCGCTTGAACTTGGGAGGCAAAGGTTGCAGTGAGCGGAGATTGCACCACTGCACTCCCTCCTGGGCAACAGAGTGAAACTCTGTCTCAAAATTTAAAAAATTAAAAAAAGAAATAGTTGACTGAACTATATAACATCTGCAATTTGGAGTATAATATAGCCATTAAAAATAATATATTGGAGGCTGGGTGCGGTGGCTCACGCTTGTAATCCCAGCACTTTGGGAGGCCGAGGCAAGTGGATCACCTGAGGTCAGGAATTTGAGACCAGCCTGGCCAACATGGTAAAAACCCATCTCTACTAAAAATATAAAATTAGCTGGGTGTGGTGGTGTGGTAGTGGGTGCCTGTAATCCCAGCTACTTTTGGAGGGGAGGAGAATTGCTTGAATCTGGGAGGCAGAGGTTGCAGTGAGCTGAGATCACACCACTGCGCTCCAGCCTGTGTGACAGAGCAAGATTCCGTTTCAAAAAGAAAATATATTGGAGGCTGGGCCTGGTGGCTTATGCCTATAATCCCAGCACTTTGGGAGGCTGAGATGGGAGGATTACTTGAGCCCAGGAGTTTGAGACCAGCCTGGGCAACACAGGGATACCTGTCTCTACAAAAAATTTCAAAAATTAGCCAGGTGTGGTGGCATTGCACCTGTGGTCCAGTTATGTGGGAGGCTGAGGCAGGAAGATGGCTTGAGTCCAGGAGGTCAAGGCTGCAGGGAGCTGTATTTATGTTACTGTACTCCAGCCCGGGTGATAAAGCAAGTCGTTGTCTTAAAAAAAAAAAAAAAGTTAGAGTACATTTATTGACTTAGAAGAATTTCTTTGAGTCACATTGAGAACTGCAAGATGAGAAACAGCCTTATAGAAACTTATTTTTGTAAAACTTTGCGTATATATTTGTAAGTTATTTTATATCAGCATGGAGAAAAAAAGAGAATGTAATAGAATGGTTTGTTAACGGGGGTTTTGTGGTAGGCTGGAGGGGAGTGTTATACTAATGAAAGAGTAAAACCAGCAAAAAAGAAAGAAAAAAGCTACTAAAAAATAGAAGATACTCTCATATGTATCCCATTTGTATAAATTTAGATGTATCTATGTGGTATACATGTATGCACTAATATGCAAATATGTTCTTGACCAAATGAAAGAGTTGTTTATATTAATATGCAGAAATGCTGTTTTAAAAAAACAACTTTGGGGACAGTGTCCTCTCTGTCGCCCAAGCTGGAGTGTGCCCAGGCTGGTCTTGAACACTCAGCCTCAAGCAATCAACAGTCCTCCTGCCTCAGCCTCCCAAAGTGCTGGGATTACAGGCATGAGCCACTGCGCCCAGCCTGGAGAAATTTTAATTCCCAGGTCCCCATACCCTGCCAGTTCTGCACATCATAAATTCAGTGCATTGGAATGTCTTTGGAAACACAGTGAGAGTCTTCCTTTCATCCTCCTCAAAATAGTCACGGTTGCTGTGCATATGTGATTCACTTAATAGCTAAGTAACTTGCAAGGAATGTTTTCTTGTCTCCATTTCACAGATGAGCAAACTAAGTTTCATAGAGGTGAAGTAATTTGTCCAAATTTACAAAGCTAATAAGTGGTGAGGCAGCGATTCAAAGCCAGGTCTGACTCCTGTGAGCTTAACCTCTATGTTCTATTTCCTTCCCCATATTTTTCCCCTTGATATGTTTTTCAATGGATTTGCCTCTTCTAGATCAGGGTGGTGTGATCTAATGAGCTGATATTAAGATTTAGGCTTCAAATAAGAGAGCCATTGATCTCCTGTTGCCTGGGCTGAAGCAGTTCTTCATCCTCATTTGGGCTATGCTAATTCACTGGCACAACACACTGTTTTTGTTTGTTTGTTTTTGTTTTTTGAGATGGAGTTTTGTTCTTGTTGCCCAGGCTGGAGTGCAATGGTGAAATCTCGGCTCACTGCAACCTCAGCCTCCCAGGTTCAAGAGATTCTCCTGCCTCAGCCTCCCGAGTAGCTGGGATTACAGGCATGCGCCACAGCGTCTGGCTAATTTTTTTTTTTTTTTTGTATTTTTAGTAGAGATGAGGTTTCATCATGTTGGCCAGGCTGGTCTTGAACTCCTGACCTCAGGTGATCTGCCAGCCTTGGACTCCCAAAGTGCTGCGATTACAGTTTTGAGCCAGCACGCCCAGCCCACACTGGGTTTAAGGCCAAAGCTGGTCCCTATATCTTCCCCCAGGGTACGTGTGGCCTCATATCTCCTCCAAGGACTCACCCCCACACAGCATCAGAACTCAGGCATTCCATTCTCTCCTTCCAGGCCTGGGCATGAGTAACTATCTCCTTATGTGGGAGGAAGGCCAGCAAGTCCAGCAGGACTGGGTTTCAGAGGCAGAGTCTTCTAGATTTCCTTTTTGCCTCATGAGAGGCCTTTGGTGGTAACATTTCAAACTGCAGGCTCACAATTCCCTTGAAATGACAAAAGCAAGCCAAGGGTTCCAAGCTGTTTTCAGTATTGGTGACCCACGGAGAAGGGAGAGAGTGGGAAAGTAACAGGGCAGTGACCCGGAGGACGCTCGAGGGGAGGCTCCTGGGGGATCTAACTGCTTTCTTTCTTTCTTTTTCTTTCTTCTTTCTTTCTTTCCTTCCTTCCTTCTCTTTCTTTCTTTGCTTCTCCCTCCCTTCCTTCCTTTCTTTTTTCTTTTCTTCTTTCTTTCTTTTCTTTTCTTCTTCCTTCCTTTCTTTCTTTCTTTCTTTCTTCTTTCTCTTTCTTCTTTCTCTTTCTTTCTTTTTCTCTTCTTTCTTTCTTCTTTCTTTTTCTTTCTTTCCTTCCTTCCTTCTCTTTCTCTTTCTTTCTTCCTTTTCTTTCTCTTTCCTTCTCCCTTCCTTCCTTTCTTTTTTCTTTCTTCTTTCTTTCTTTTCTTTTCTTCTTTCTTCCTTCCTTTCTCTTCTTTCTTTCTTCTGTCTTTTTCTTTCTTTCTTCCTTTCTTCCTTTCTTCTCTCTCTCCCTTCCTTCATTCTTCCCTCCCTCTCTGTCTCTCTTTCTCTCTTTGTATTTCACTCCTGTTGCCCAGGCTGGAACGCAGTGGTGTAATCTCAGCTCACTGCAATCTCTGCCTCCCTGGTTCAAGTGATTCCCCCTGCCTCAGCCTCCCAAGTAGCTGGGATTACAGGCACCTGCCACCACACCCGGCTAATTTTTGTATTTTAGTAGAGACAGGGTCTCACTGTGTTGGCCAGGCTGGTCTTGAACTCCTGACCTCAGGTGATCCGCCCACCTTGGCCTCCCAAAATGCTGGGATTATAGGCATGAGCAACCGTGCCTAGCCTCTTTTTTTCTCTTCTATCTTCTCCATCTATACACTTTTTTTTGGCTAGCAATAGCGACATGATTTTAGATGTTGGGATCTTGAATCTTGCTCTTGGGTTGGAAAATGCTACTTTAGGAAAGAATCAGTGCTTTGATTTTAAGCAGCTGCAATGGTCATCTTTGGTTCTGATATTTGCTTGTATTTTCTAAATTTGGGGGTATGTAATTTGCCCTGAGATATCCTTACGGGTTCTATTGACTTCTAGAACTTTAGAAAGGTGAGGCATGCAAGACTCTGGCTGAAGTAAATAACCCAATTCTGCAGGCCTTGAAGGACCCGCACGATCCACTGACCTATATAAATGAGCTCTTTCAGTCTATCAAGATGGGCCAGGTGCAGTGTCTCATGCCTGTAATCTCAGCACTTTGCCGGGGCAAGGTGGGAGGATTGCTTGAGCCCAGGACTTTGAGACCAGCCTGGGCAACATAACAAGATCTCATCTCTGCTAAAAAAAAAAACCAGAAACAAACACTGAGCATGGTGGTACACACCTGTGGTCCTAGCTACTCGGGAGGCTGAGGTGGGAGGATTGCTTGAGTTGGGCAGGTTAACACAGAAGTGAGGACTATGATCACCACTGCACTCCAGCCTGGGCAACAGAGTGAGACCCTGTTTCAAAAATGAAAAAAACTGAGATGGTTAAGAATGAGAGAGGATAGAGAAGAATAATAACAGGCCAAGTGTGGTGGCTCACGCCTGCAATCCCAGCACTTTCGGGGCCCGAGGTGGGCAGATCACCTGAGGTCAGGAGTTCGAGACCAGCCTGGCCAACATGGTGAAACCCGGTCTCTACAAAAAACATAAAAATTAGCTGGGCGTGGTGGTGTACACCTATAATCCCAGCTACTCGGGAGGCTGAGGCAGGAGAATCGCTTGAACCCAGGAGGTGGAGGTTGCAGTGAGCCAAGATCAAGCCACTGCACTCCAGCCTGGGGAGACAGAATGAGACTCTATCTCAAAAAACAAAACAAAACAAAAAAACAAAAAACAAACAAACAAACAAAAAAACCCAGCCAAATCCCAAACCCAAAACAAAAGAAAAACTGTAACAGTAACAACAATAAGAGTAAAGATACAGGGTGTTTGACATGGGCCAGGCACTGTACCCTTGCTTAGATAGTGTCACATATTCTCACAACAATCCTACAGGATAATTACTACTATTATCCCCATGTCATCCTAGACCAAATTGAGTCCCAGAAAAGGTTGAGAGAAGCTTAGAGTTAACTTTCCCTAGACACACAACTTGTAAGCTAAATCACAGAACCAGGCAGGGACAGTCTCAAAAACAAACAAACAAACAGGGCTGGGCATGGTGGCTCACACCTGTAATCCCAGCACTTTGGGAGGCTGAGGAGGAGTGTTGCCTGAGGTCAATAGTTCGAGACCAGCCTGGACAACATGGTGAGACCCTGTCTCTAAAAAGAAAAATAGATAAATAATAAAATAAAGAGCCAGGCTTTGAAACTTGGCAGATCTAACTTCGAATCTGTAGTTCTTAACCTCTGTGCTATACTGCGTTTCAGAGAAGATCCTTTGGACACATTTTTTTTTTCTTCATTTCTCTAGGACTGAATGATATTGCTGTGAGTTTTAGATCTTGGTGGAAGCAGAAAATTGATGGTAATTGTAAGGCCGGTTGCCTCGCCGGGAGCTCGGACACGCCCATTCCTCCCAGCGTCTGGGAATTACGTCGCCACTCCGCAATCAACATTTAACTCCTCCACATAGCCTCCCCAACACCCACCCCTGAAGCAAACTCCGCACCCGACACCTAGCCCGACACCTAGCCGGCCACTGAAAACCCCCGCCCAAAAATTTTCGGAAAGCCCCGACAAACCTTGCCCAATAGCGCTTTCTTGCCCAATAGCACTTTCTTGCCTAATAACACTCCCTTGCCCAATAAGCACTTTGCCCCGTCAAGGTCATTTTTCCCCAAGGCTGCGCACTCACCAAAAATCCCGCCTGCCCACTAGTAACAGCTTGCCTCCTCCACGTCCTGTGTTCCAATATCCAATCAAGTGCCTTATGCTTTGTCTCCTCAGTTCCCAATTAAACGCCTTTACTCCCTATAAAACCCCTTGCCCTAAAAAATTAGATGCAAATTCTCTGGCCCCCTCCCAAACCATAGAACCTCGCCAGGTAGCTGAATAAATTGGTTTTTCATTTTCTTATACTGGTCTCAGTTTCCTCATTTTAAACTCGGCAATAACCCTTACAGTAATAGTGGTCGCATTTGCACGGTGGTGGCTTATTTCTGGTCATGAAATTGTCTACTTAGGCTCTAAGATTATCCTGGGTGTATTGCCTAATCTTGCAGACTAGATCCCAGGCCTGGGTGGATCCCCCTCATAGAACATTATTTGAAATGGGAACTGCATTCTCCAATGCAGTTCTTGGCCATGTGTCATAGTGCAGTTGAAACTGAAGCAATGAGCTCACCCATAGTGCAGTTGAAACTGAAGCAATGAGGTCTTTGAAAGCAACAATAAAGATGGCTGGGCACAGTGGCTCACGCCTGTAATCCCAGCACTTTGGGAGGTCAAGGCAGGCAGATCACCTGAGATCAGGAGTTCAAGACCAGCCTGGCCAACATGGTGAAACCCCGTCACTACTAAAAATACAAAAATTAGCTGGGTATGGTGGCGGACGCCTGTAATCCGAGCTACTTGGGAGGCTGAGTTAGGAGAATGGCTCGAACCTGAAAGGCGGAGGTTGCAGTGAGCCAAGATTGTGCTACTGCACTCCAGCCTGGGCAATAGAGTGACACTCTGTCTGAAAACAAAATAGAACAGAAAAACCCAGTAAGGAGACATTTGTAAGGTCCTCAAGAGTCTGCCCGTGGATTTTGTCAGAACTCACAGTAGCTCTCTGGACTACAGCCAGAATAATTCTATGGTTAAATTTCCTTGCAACTCTGGTTCTCTGGCTGACAAGAGGTTTGGCTTTCATTTTGCTTCTTTGTTTTGAGACAGTGTCTTGTTCTGTTGCCCAGGCGGGAGTGCAGTGGCGCAATCTTGGCTCACTGCAACCTCTGCCTCTTGGGTTCATGTGATTCTCTTGCCTCAGCCTCCCAAGTAGCTGAGATTACAGGCTCATGCCACCACACCCTACTCATTTTTGTATTTTTAGTAGAGATGGAGTTTTGCCATGTTGGCCAGACTGGTCTCGAACTCCTAACCTCAGGTGATCCACCCGCTTGGCCTCCCAAAGTGCTGGGATTACAAGCGTGAGCCATACCTCTCAGCCTTGTTTTGTGTTTTTGAGACACGGTCTTGCTTTGTCCCACCAGCTGCAGTGCAGTGGGATGATCACAGTTCATTCCAGCCTCAAACTCCTGGGCTCAAGCCATACTCTTGCCTCAGCCTCCCAAGTTGCTGAGACTGCAGGTGAACACCACCACGCCCGGCTAATTTTTGTATATATATATATTTTTTGTAGAGGCAGAGTCTTGCTATGTTGCCCAGGCTGATCTTGAATTCCTGGGCTCAAGCAATCCTTCTACCTCAGCCTCCCAAAGTGCTGGGATTACATGTATCAGCCACCATGCCTGGCCAGACGTTTGGTGTTAAGTCTCTTAGTTACCTGGAGAAAGAGTTAAGGGGAATGTTGGCCTCTAGGGAAGACCCCTCTCCATCCACGGCCTCCTGAGGGGGCATTCAAGATTTTAGGGAAAGTTTGGACTCTGGCCTGATGGTTTCGTTTTTTTTTTTCTTTCAAAACTTTGAACTGGTCCTCTCTTCTCTCTCTTAGGCTGGCGAGGCAGAAGGATCTGGGGCTGCTTCCTGCGTGTGTGTGTGTGTGTGTGTGTGTGTGTGTGTGTGTGTGTGTGTGTGCACGCGTGTGGTTTTGAAGGGTTTGGTTCTAAGTAGATCACTGGAAAATCTTCCCCTCACTAAATTTGGGACTTTAACCCAGAGGAGCCAATTAAAGGCCTAATGCAAAACCTACTTCCAGCAGGGGGCAGTAGAGTGCAGCAGTTAAACGTGTGGGCTTCACGCTGTTTTTGGGTTTGAAACTGGCTTCGACTAGTACTTGCCACGCATTTCAGTGAGAAATTTTTGAACCTACGCCCTCAATACATATATGCATAAAATTATTTATAAGTTGTATGCATAATTCTAGTTCTGTTATAAAACATAACAAAATTGAAATTAAAATTGAAAAAAGGAAATTAACTCTTAAAATGCTTTATTAGGGCATAATTGACAATGAACTGACAGTAACTGCCAGTGAACACACCCATCAGACCCAAAAGTTTCCCGTGCCTCTCTGTAAGGAGTAGTCCTTACCCCTTTTTGCTCCCCTATCCCTGAGTAACCACAGATCCACTTTCCGTGACTATAAATTCGTTTGCATTTTGTAGAGTTTTATACAAATGGCATCGCACACTATGGATTCTTTTCTTGCCTGGCTTCTTTCAGTCAGCATAATTATTTTGAATTTCAAGCTAATTATGGATGAAATTAAGGATGAAATAATGACGGAGTTAACTTTTAAAAATACTATTTTGTTTTGTTTGTTTGTTAATGGTAGAAAATATTTGTGCTCTCAAATTGTAGAGTTTTTTTTTTCAATTTGAGACAGAGTCTTGCTCTATTGCCCAGGCTGAAATGCAGTGGTGTGATCATGACTCACTGCAGTCTCAATCTCCCAGGCTCAAGTGAATCCTCCCACCTCAGCCTCTCAAGTAGCTGAGACAACAGGCATGCTCCACCAAGCTCTGCTAATTTTTAAAGTTTTTTTTCTTTTAAATTGAATTAATTTTTTAAAATTTTAATTTTTTAATTTTAATTTTTTTTAATTTTATGAGACGGAGTCTTGCTCTGTCATCAGGCTGGAGTGCAGTGATGCAATCTAAGCTCATAGCAACCTCAGCCTCCTGGGTTCAAGCAATTCTTCTGCCTCAGCCTCCCAAGTAGCTGGGACTACAGGTGTGCACCACCACACCCAACTAATTTTTGTATCTTTAGTAGAGACAGGGATTCACCAAGTTGGCCAGGCTGGTCTCGAACTCTTAACCTCAAGTGATCCACACTCCTCAGTCTCCCAAAATGCTGGGAGCCTTTTGGAGGACACTGACTTACTGAGAAAAAGACTAATGCCCAGAAAGAGAGAAGCAGAGAGGGGAGAGAGAGAGAGAACAAGAGAGAGACAACAGAGAGCCAGTGCCAGGTAGCTGGTTAGCTGAATTTCTTGCTCTGGGTTTCCATGAGAGTCCTGTGATCCTTATACTAAAATACCTTCTTTATAATGTATTTCATTTCTTTCAACAAATCCTCAGCATTTGGATTATAAATATATAGAATGCATGCATATACATTACTGGCTGAAGTGTAGAATCATATAAATACTTTGGAAAACAGTTTGGCATTATCTCTTCGAGTTGAATACAGTTACCCTCCATATTTGCGGGTTCTGTATCTGTGGATTCAACCAAACTTGGATTGAAAATATTCCAAAAAAACCTCAATAAAAAATAACAGTACAACAATAAGAAAATAATATAAATAGGGCAGGCGCAGTGGCTCATGTCTGTAAACCCAGCACTTTGGGAGGCCAAGGTGGGTGGATCACTTGAGGTCAGGAGTTTGAGACCAGCCTGGCCAACATGGTGAAACTTCATCTCTACTAAAAATACAAAAATTAGCCAGACATGGTGGCGCATGCTTGTAATTCCAGTTACTTGGAAGGCTGAGGCCAGAAAATCGCTTGAACTTGGGAGGGGACACTGTAGTGAGTCAAGATCACGGCACTACACTCAAGCGGCAGAGCGAGACTCTGTCTAAAACAAACAAACAAACAACAAAACCCACAACCAAATAAAATAGAAACTTAAAATAAACAATCAACATAAAAATGTATGTGTGTGTGTGTGTGTGTGTGTGTGTGTTTGGTTCTTTTTGAGACAGTCTCACTCTGTTGTCAGGTGCCAGGCTGGAGTGCGGTGGTGCAATCTCGGCTCACTGCAGTCTCCGCCTCCTGGGTTCAAGCAATTCTCCTGCCTCAGCCTCCCGAGTAGCTGGGACTACAGGCGCGCACCACCACGCCCAGCTAATTTTTGTATTTTTCAGTAGAGACAGGGTTTCACCATGTTGGTCAGGATGGACTCGATCTCTTGACCTTGGGATCCGCCTGCCTCTGCCTCCCAAAGTGCTGGGATTACAGGCATGAGCCACCGCACCTGGCCAAAAATGTGCTTTTTTTTTTTTTTTTTTTTTTTTTTGAGACAGTCTCACTCTGTTGCCCAGGGTGGAGCGCAGTGGTGCAGTGATGCAAGCAGAGCTCACTGTAACCTTGAACTCCTGGGCTCAAGGACTCAAGCAATCCTCTCACCTCAGCTTCCCTAGTAGCTGGAACTACAGGCACAACACCATGCCTGGTCAATTTTAATTTTTTTTGTATGGATGGGGGTCCCACAGTGTTGTCTGGGCTGGTCTTAAACTCCTTGACCTCAAGGGGTCCTCCTGCTTTGGCCTCCCAAAGTGCTGGGATTACAGGTATGAGCCACCACACCTGGTCTAAAATATGCACTTTTAAGGAATACATATAAAATGAACTAAACATAAATAGGAAAGCAAGAAAACGATGAAATATGGGATTCAGGATGATGGCTCCCTAGTCGAGGGAACCATGTGGTTAAGGTTGGCTAGCTTTTGTTTTCGGTGAGTGGTTTTGCAAATGCTGACTGCATTATTGAAAACTACTAACAATATAAAGGCATGCTATACACAAACTACGGATAAGAGTATGCCTTGAGCCAAGGGTATTCATTATTATGAATAATCCAGTTCTGTGCATCTGATGTTCAAATAAAAAAGAAATATAAAGGAGAGTGACTTTTAACAATCTTTAATAAATTTTATTGCTGGTTAAAGGTACAAAACTGTTGTCATGTGTTAACTCTTATATCCTCTTCTCCAATTTTTATTTTATGATGGTTACTATTGAAAAGCAATGCAGGTTGGGCCAGGTGTCTCATGCCTGTAATCCCAGCAATTTGGGAGGCTGAAGCAGGCAGATCACTTGAGGTCAGGAGTTTGAGACCAGCCTGGCCGACATGGTGAAACCCCGTCTCTACTAAAATACAAAAATTACCAGCCCGACCAACATGGTGAAACCCTGTCTCTGCTAAAAATACAAAAATTAGCTGAGTGTGGCGACACCCACCTGTAATTCCAGCTACTCAAGAGGTTGAGGCAAGAGAACTGCTTGAACCTGGGAGGTGGGGCTGTGGTGAGCCAAGATCGTGCCACTGCACTCCAGCCTGGTGACAGAGCGAGACTCTGTCTCAAAAAATAAACCAACAAACCAACAAAAATTAGTGGGGCATGGTGGTGCGCCTGTATACCGGCTACTTGGGAGGCTGAGGCAGGAGAATTGCTTGAACCTGAGAGGTGGAGGTTGCAGTGAGCCTAGATTGCGCCACTGCATTCAGCCTGAGCGACAGAGCAAGATTCTGTCTCAAAAAAAAAAAAAGAAAGAAAGAAAAGAAAAACAAAAGAAAAGCAATGCAGAGTTATATCAAACAACAGTCATAAAAACAGCTTTCGTTATTTAAGTGCATGCTGCATACCAGACACTGTCATAAGCCAATCACAGGCATTTATGTCATGTACTCCTAAACACATTCTTAGGCACCAGCTACTATCTTTCCCCTCCATTTACAATACCAATAGAGAAACTGAAGTTCAGAGAGATTTAGTGAATTGCCCAAGGCTACATGGCATATAGGGCAATACCCCATTCATTACAGACAATTTTTTTTTGAGAGAGAGTCTTGCTCTGTGCCCAGGCTGGAGTGTAGTGGCATGATCTTGGCTCACTGCAACCTCTACCTCCTGGGTTTAAGCAATTCTCTTGCCTCAGCCTCCCAAGTAGCTGGGATTACAGGTGCATACCACCAGGCCCAGCTAATTAAAAAATTTTTTTTGTAGAGATGATGTCTTGCTATGTTGCCCAGGTTGGCCCTGAACTCCTGACCTCAAGCAATCCTCCCTCCTTGGCCTCCCAAAGTGCTGGAACTACAGGTGTGAGCCATCACACCAGGCTCATATCCCTGCTCTTAAGATGGTGCCTGGCATAGAGTATGTGCTCCATAAATCTTTGTTGAATAAATGAATGACTGAATATATTGAATGTCTACCTCCTCCATCTGACTCAGCTCTATGGGGCTGGGACTGTGTCTCTTTTGTTCACTGCTCTAATCTCAGCATCCAGCACATTTTCCTTCAATAAATACATGTTTCTCAAATGAGTAATTAGAAAGACCAGAGTTGAGGACCTGTCCTTCATGTCCACCAGAGGATGGCGACATAGTTGCTTTTTCTCCTTTCTATCCTCTCACTCCTCTTCCCTTTCCCTCATCCCTTGTGCTCTTCTCTTCCACTCCATTTCTTTCCCTACCCTTTTTCTTTTCCTGCAGGGGATGACCTGGTTTTAGTTTTTAGTCTTGCTACTAATTGTCACTGTCTCTGAACCTTTGACTCAGCCTCTGATTTAATTGGTCTGAGATTGATCCCCTGTATCTTGTATTTCTTTAAACATACCAGGTGATTTTCATGTTGTACATTTTTCTTGCTCATGATTGCTTTTTGCATGATCGTGTAAGGAAAACTCTGTGAAAAGGGGAGATCTTTTGGGAAAGACTTCTGGAAAAGATTCCTTTCCCTTAGGAGACATCCCTATATATTTTTTTTTTGTTTTTCCTTTTTTTTCTCTGTTTTTCTGTTTTGTCTTCTTTTTTCTTTTGATGGAGTCTCACTCTGTTGCCCAGGCTGGAGTGCAGTGGTGCAATCTCAGCTCACTGCAGCCTCTGCCCTCAGGATTCAAGTGTCTCAGCCTCCTGAGTAACTGGGATTATAGGCGCCTGCCACCGCGCTGTTCTGTGTGGGAAACGCACAAAGGGAAAAGAAAAGACACACACAATTCGTTTTTTTTTTTTTTTGAGATGAAGCCTTGCTCTGTTGCCCAGGCTGGAGTGCAGTGGCTTGATCTTGGCTCACTGCAATCTCCACCTCCCGGGTTCAAGCGATTCTCCTGCCTCAGCCTCCTGAGTAGCTGGGATTACAGGTGCATGCCACCACACCAGGCTAATTTTTGCCTCCCAAAGTGCTGGGATTACAGCCATGAGCCACCGCGCCTGGCTGACACACACAATACTTTTAAGGGTAAACAACCATTACCCTATGTAAATGACAATGCAAATATATTAAGCAAATGATATAATAAGCAAATTGATATAATAAGCAAATTGCAATGGGAATGGGAAAGGGAAAAAAAGTGTGTGTGTATATATATATATATATATATATATATATTTACACTCACCAGACTATAGAGGATTCATCACGAGACCGGGGAAGCAGTACCCTGGGTTCCAGTCACCACCTGTATGTGCACAGATGAGGAGAGGGCTCATGAAGCATTGGCGCGGTCTGAGACCCTAGCTCGTTTTGTCACGAGTTGTTTGGGATGTTTTCCTGGTGAGCTCTGAAAAGAAAGCATATCAGTCTTTTACTGACTATAGCCCTACAGATAATGCAACCCTAGATGGAACCGACCCCACCACTGCCCTGTAGCACCCAGCTTGGCATTAGTAAGCAAAAGGAAGATGGATGTTTTCAGTCCTCATTTGGAAAACCACATCTTACACACGATCCCAGAAATTACCATGATTATCCACATTCGAGCCATATACTCCAACTTATGGGTTTTGTATTGACTTTTATTACCATAGTCGTTTTCTTTACTGAGCTGAAAAATCACATACCTCCCACGTAGCTGGGACTACAGGCTATGCACTACCATGTCCAGCTAAATTTTGCATTTTTTGTAGAGACAGGGTTTTGCCATGTTGCCCAGACTGGTCTTGAACTCCTGGGCTCAAACCATCCATTTGCCTCAGCCTCCCAAAATGCCAGGATTACAAGTGTGTGCCACTATACAAGGCCAGTTTTCTTTTTCTTTTTCTTTTCTTTTTTTTTTTGGAGATGTAATCTTGCTCTGTCGCCCAGGCTGGAGTGCAGTGGCACAATCTTGGCTCACTGCAGCCTCTGTTTCCCGGCTTCAAGTGATTCTTGTGCCTCAACCTCCCGAGTAGCTGGGATGACAGGTGCCTGACACCATGCCTGGCTAATTTTTATATTTTTAGTAGAGATGGGGTTTCACCATGTTGGCCAGGTGATCTAACCTCATGTGATCTGCCTGCCTCAGCCTCCCGAAGTGCTGGGATTATAGGCATGAGCCACTGGCCTGTTTCTTATCTATCTATTCCTTATCTATTTATTCATTTTTCTTATCTCTCTATTCCTGGTAGAGGAATTTGGTATTTTCCCGATGACTAATGATGTTATGTCACCCACACTCATTACTTTTTGTCCCAGAGCTTTCCTGGTTATTCTCTTTTTAATTAAAAAAATTTTTTGGTTACTTTTTTCTTTCAAAAACCTTTTTTTTGTTTTATAGTTTGTTTTTAGGAAGACAAAAAAAGGCCAGGTGCAGTGGCTCACACCTGTAATCCCAACACTTTGGGAGGCTGAGGCGGGTGGATCACCTGAGGTCAGGAGTTTGAGACCAGCCTGGCCAACATGGAGAAACCCTGTCTCTTAAAAAAAAAAAAAAGAAGACAAAAAAGATCCCCTCCATAGGTTCACCTACAGAAATGTTGTTACAACTTTTATTTCCTCTAGAGAGTCAAGTTTTCTCTGTCTTCTCACTGCTGTTTTCTTTGTAAAAAGGTTTTATTGAGATATAATTCACATACCATATAATTTGCCCATTTAAAGCATAATGGAATAGGATCTATTACATTCACAGACATCTGCAAGCAAACCATCACCAGAATCCATTGTAGAACATTTTCATCACCTCAAAAGGAAACCCTGGGGCAAGGCATGGTGGCTCACACCTGTAATCCCAGGATTTTGGGAAGCAGAGGTGGGTGGATTGCTTGAGGTCAGGACAGCCTGGGGAACATAGTGAGATTCCATCTCTACAAGTAAACAAACAACAAAAAATTAGCCAGTAGAGATGTCACATGCCTGTAGTCCTAGCTACTCAGGAGGCTGAGGTGGGAGGATCATCTGAGCCCAGGAAGCTGAGGCTGTCTTGAGCCATGATCACTCCACCGCACTCCAACCTGGGTGACAGAAGGAGACCCTGTCTCAAAAAAAAAAAAAAAAAAAGAAACCCTGTACACTTTAGCTATCATCCCTGACTCTCACCTACCTCCCTTAGCCTTTGTCAATCACTAATCTACTTTGTGTCTCTATAGGTTTGCCTATTACTGACATTTCATATAAATGCAATCATATAATATGTGGTCTTTCGTGACTGGTTTGTTTTACTTAGCATAGTGTTTACAAGGTTCATCCATGTTGTGGCATATATAATACTTCATTACTTTTTTATGGCCAAAGGATATTGCATTGTATCCATATACTGTGTTTTACTTATCCATTTATCAGTCGAACATTTGGCTTATTTCCAGGTTTTAGCTATTGTGAATAGTGTCACTATGAACATTCACTACAGGTTTTTGTTTGAGCCCCTATTTTTTTACTTTTTCTTTTCCTTTTTTTGTGGTGGAGGCTGAAGTCTTGCTCTGTTGCCCAGGTTGGAGAGCAATGGTGCAATCTCGGGCCACTGCAATCTCCACTTCCCGGGTTCAAGTGATTCTCCTGCCTCAGCCTACTGAGTAGCTGGGATTACAGACACTTGCCACCACATCTGGCTAATTTTTTTATATTTTTAGTAGAGACAGAGTTTCACCATGTTGGCCAGGCTGGTCTTGAACTCCTGATCTCAAGTGATCCACCCACCTCAGCCTCCCAAAGTGCTGGGATTACAGGCATGAGCCACTGCCTGAGCCCCTAGTTTCAATTCTTTTGGGTATATACCTAGGAGCAGAATTGCTGGGTCACATGGTAAGTTTGTTTAACATTTTGAGAAATCTTCAAACCGTTTTCCACAGCAACTGCACTGTTTTGCATTCCCACCAGCAACGAATGAATGAGGCTCCCAACTTCTCCATAGGCTCACTAAGACGTGTTTGTTTGTTTTAATTCCAGCCATCCTAGTGGGTATGAAGTGATAGTTCACTGTGGTTGATTTGTCTTTCCCTGATGACGAATGATGTGGAGAATCTTTTCAGGTACTTATTGGCTATACATATAAGTTTTTTGGAGAAATGTCTATTCAAGCCCTTTGCCCATTTAAAAAACTGGGTCATTTATCTTTTTATTATTGAGTGGTAAGTGTTCTGTATTTTCCTGACTATTCTTGCATGTTCATTTTTCTAGTTGAACCTTCGTCGAGAATGACTAGCAGATGGGAGTGGTGGCTCACGCCTGTAATCCCAGCACTTTGGGAGGCCGAAGTGGGAGGATCACTTGAGGTCAGGAGTTCAAGACTAGCCAGGCCTACATGGTTAAATCCCATCTCTACTAAAAAAACAAAATTAGCCAGGTGTGGTGGCATATGCCTGTAATCCCAGCTACTCAGGAGGCTGAGGCAGGAGAATCCCTTGAGCCCGGGAGCCAAAATGGCACCACTGTGCTCCAGCTTGGGCGACAGAGTGAGACTCTGTCTTAAAAAAAAAAAAAAAAAATGATTAGCAACTTTTATGTAGCTGAAAAGCAAAACCAAATATTCATCCTGACTCTAGTCTAACAGATTCTGTAGATAGAATTTTTCCCAAAGCATCTTCCTGCTTAAATGACCTGAAAAAAACTGTGGCCACTTAAACTATGAAGTTGATTCAAATCTCACTCATGTACATGATAGCCCTCTCTTAAAAGCTTGCATATGATGTGTGCATGGGAGTTCCTAATTACTCTCTGGCTTAATTTACTTTGGTGTAGCACTGACTCCAAGATTAAGGCTGGAGAAGCCCTTTCCAAGATCAGTATCCCAGCTGGCCTGAGGTGATTATCATAGCTTCTTATGGGCTCTCATCCCCTCCTGGGTTCAGAACTGAACCCAAACTACACGCACAGCCTGACTCACAGCTGTGGGCTGCAGTGATTGCTGGGCTTCATTAGGGAGGAGTGTGGTTTCCCGCATGCTTAGTCTTTGGGGGGAGTCTGAAAAAGAATCAAGCATTCCTTATGCCAGTTACTTAATTCTTGGGGGTATCTGCAAGAGAAGCAAGCACTTCTTAGATCAGTATTTTCAGGGCTCATCTGATGCAGGCCTCTACCTGGGGCTGGAGGATAGACTATTTCTCCAGCTTCTCTCTCTCCGGGTAGATATGAACTTAAGCCTTTTTAATGAACCGCCTGCATTTTCTCCCCCTGGGAAATCTGTGTATGTACGTGCAATTATGATGGGGGAAACCGGTTAAAGATAGTTTTAAAAGTGGACAGTTGTGGTGCTTGTTCCTTGACAACTGAGCTTCTCAACCTTTTTTTTTCATTGTCAGTGCCTCCTCAAGTCTTTTCAATTTCCCTACCCTTACCCTCCCCCATGAAATTTTCTTTTCTTTTCTGTTTTTTGTTTGTTTGTTTTGAGACAGAGTTTCACTCTGTCACTCAGGCTGGAGGGCAATGGCACTATCTCAGCTCACTGCAACCTCTGCCTCCCAGGTTCAGGCGATTCTCCTGCCTCAGCCTCCCAAGTAGCTGGGATTACAGGTGCCCACCACTATGCCCAGTTAATTTTGTACTTTTAGTAGAGACGGGGTTTCACCGTGTTGGTAAAGCTGGTCTCCAACTCCTGACCTCAGGAGATCCACCCACCTTGGTCACCCAGAGTGCTGGGGTTACAGGCATGAGCCACCGCACCTGGCTCCTTTTATTTTCTTTCGAGAAAGGGTCTCACTCTGTCACCCAGACTGGAGTAATCATGGCTCACTGCAGCCTCAACCTCCTGGGCTCAAGAGATCCTCCTATCTCAGGCACCCAAGTAGCTGGAACCACAGGCATGTGTCGTGACACCTGGTTTTTTCTTTTTGTAGAGATGGGGTCTCACTATGTTGCTTAGGCTGGTCTTGAACTCCTGGGCTCAAGCAATCCTCCTGCCTCTACCTCCCAAAGTCTTGGGACTATAGGTGTGAGCCGCCACGTCTGCCCTGAAATTTCAATATCACAACTATATTGTATGTCTGTTTATGTGCTGTATGTATGCTGTGCTTTATATGTAAAAAAAAAAAAGTTTTATTTTTTGCCCTGTTGGGGTGTGATAGAGACAGCACTGAGAACGCATGCTTTACATAATTAGTTCACAACCTGCCCCCTGGCAGCCTCCACTACATAAAATCAGAAGAAGGCAGCCCAGCAGGGCCGACAAGGAATGTGTGAACGGATGCATATAAAGTGCTTAGCAAAACGTGGTAAACAAGAGCCCTCGTTGTTGTCATTCTTGCTTTAAGCCCAGTCCCAGTGATGTCTGTAACTCTCTCTTGGGCCAAAGAGTCCCGTGGCTCTGGAGGGCGGGTCACAGGACTAAGTCATTCCCAGTCTGGAGCGCTACGGGGCAGTAGGTACCTAAGGGAGTGAACTGGGCTTGGAGGGACTGTGACCAGAGGACAACTCTGGGCCTGGTGGTGTCAGAACTTGAGATTTCTCAGAAAAAGCCAGGAATGCGGATTTTGGGTGAAATCTCCTGAATGTTAAGCATTGGCTCAATTAAACAACAATAAGGCTATGTGGACCAAACAAAAGGGATGAAACCAAGATATACTGACTTTCCCAAAGTCAGGGGCACCGCTGGGATTCCAATAAGGACTCCCAAGCCAGTGCTCTTTCCACATAACCTAACGTAAAACTTTCATCTCACCGGCCCCCGCCCCTTCAACTTCCCCGATTTTGGGAGTCCTTCGATGCCTCCTTCCTCCCCGCAGGAGGCCACCTGCTTCCCAGCACGGCCTGGTCTCTACCCAGCAGGTCGGGTCTCCCAGGCTTCCTGAGCGTAGACGCCGCCGGCGAGCGCCCTGGGGCTGGGAGCGCCCGGGGCCCACGAAGGAGGAGGTGGCTTGGGAGTCCGGCGGACCGTGGGAACCGGCCCCTGGGTAGGCGTGGAAAGGAGGGGCCCCGGCGTCGACCAGCCTCTCCCTCGCGGACCGCGAAATCTCGGAGCTGAAACAGCCTGTTGTTCGCAGCAGCCTTCTGACCCGCCACCCTGGACATTGTTTTCCATTCGCCCGGGTTGCAGGTGGGAGGCGAGGCACGCTGGGGTTCCAGAGCTTGGCGGCGCGCCAGGCTTGTGGCCTTCGTCCCCTAGGGCCACGGGGGCGGCCACGCCTCTCCAGCGGGAGGAGAGAACACATGGGGTCCGGGTGTCTGCTCCTGTCCTCCCGCCTCTAGCTCGGCCATGGGTTCGCGTAGCTCCCACGCCGCGGTCATTCCCGACGTGGACAGCATTCGGCGAGAGACCGGCTGTGAGTGCGCCCGCGCCGGCGGCTGCGGAGGGGACGGGTTGAATCCAGGCTTCCGGGGCTGGGGATCCGAGGAGATTTAACGCCGCGTAGAGGTCCCCAGGGAAGGAGTTGGGTTGAGGGATGGAGCGAAATTACAAGTCCGGGGTCCGGGGCTCCCCGGAGCTGGAAGACCAAGACCCCAGCGCCTGAGATCGCTGGGCTCGGGGCGGGTTAACCAAGGGGTCCCAGTCTCCAAGTTTGGGGAGGATCCAGGTTCACGGGGTGGAGGCCACCCGGGTGTCCTCGAGCCCGGATCGAGGCTGAAGACAGAGCTGATGGCGGATGGAAGGGATGGCTTCGGTACTTTGGTTTTCAGGAGGTTGCGAGCCGCCCGAGTCTCGAACCTGGATCTTTGCGGGGTCGTGTCACTCTCCCTCCACTCCGGCCAGCTCCACCCTCTGGGATGATTGCCCCTTCCAGCCGTCCCCCGCTGTCCCCGGCCCATCTTCCTAGCCGATTGGGGCGAGTTTCTGGAGCGCGCCCCGCAGCGTCACCTCCCACCCCATTCCCTCCCGCAGTCTCCCAAGCCAGCCTCGTCCGCCTGCACCACCGGTTCCGGGCATTGGACAGGAACAAGAAGGGCTACCTGAGGTAAGGAGGGAGCCCACCACATGACTTCTGGCCTCTGTCTCTCTGACTCCACATCCCTCTTTGACCCTCCATCTAGCATCTCTGCCTTATCCTCTTTGAACTTTGACTTTGCAGCCGCATAGATCTCCAGCAGATAGGGGCGCTGGCCGTGAACCCCCTGGGAGACCGCATTATAGAAAGCTTCTTTCCCAATGGGTGAGGCCTGCTGACTTGGGGAGGTGGAGGTGGGGAAACCGGTGTGTGAGTGGGTGGGAGGGGAGGTTGGAGACTTGAGGCAGAGTAAGGGACAAGGTGACCACTACCTCCTTTCATTCTGCACCCCTCCTCCCCGCCCTGTCTCCCCAGGAGCCAGCGAGTGGATTTCCCGGGCTTTGTCAGGGTCCTGGCTCATTTTCGCCCTGTAGAAGATGAGGACACAGACCAAGACCCCAAGAAACCTGAACCTCTCAACAGCAGAAGGAACAAACTTCACTGTGAGTTTGTGAGGACCTGCCAAGTGAGAATGCAGATGTACTCACACCAGGGACAGGCTCCAGGAATCTCCTACTCCCTTCCTGAGCCCACTGGCAACCTCCCCCCTCCTCCAGGGTGGCCTCCTGCTGGAAGAGAGCCAGGGAAGACTCACCTTCCTTTCCCCCTCCCCACCCTCTCCCCCAGATGCATTTCAGCTATACGACCTGGATCGAGATGGGAAGATCTCCAGGCATGAGATGCTGCAGGTTGGCAGAAAGCGAGGGCAAGAGACGTGATGCGTGAAGAGGGGGGATGGTTGAATGCAATGGTGTGACGGATGGGGTGGGATGACTGGGAAACTGGGGTGCAGATGATTGGGATATTGGTTGGGAAATGGGAATGAGTGGGGTTGGAGTGCGAGTTTGTTGGAAGTTAGATGGGGAGCAGTTGACTACGAGGTTGGGAATGATCAGTGATTCTCAACTGGGGGGTGATTTTGCTCCTTGAGCGAACAACTTGCATTATCTGGAGATGCTTTTTGTTGTCACAATGAGGGGAGAGAGTGTGCTACTTGGCATCTAGTGGGTAGAGATCAGGAATGTGGCTATATGTCATGCAATACCCAGGAGAGCCTCCCCCAATAGGGAGTTATCTGGCTTCAAATGTCAATGGTGCCAAGATTGAGAAACTCTGGAACAGACGTGATGGAATGAGGATGGAATTACAAATCCTTAGTGGTTGAGGTGGAGAATGGTGTGGAGGATGGATGGAGGTTGGGTGATAAAGTTGGGTAAAGAGTTTGAGCATATTTTGAGGGTAGTGTGGGATGGTGAGGGAGAGATAGATTGGTTGTTGAAGCAGTAGGGAAAATTATTAGGGGGAAATGGTGAAAAATTGATGAAGGATGGATTATAAAATTAGCAATAACTTTGGGATGAGGTGGACAAGGTTTAGGGGATGGGGGGAGTAGCAGCCTTTGTGCCCCCTCTTTATGGCTGCCTCTTCACTCATCTCCCAGGTTCTCCGGCTGATGGTCGGGGTACAGGTGACCGAAGAGCAGCTGGAGAACATCGCTGACCGCACAGTGCAGGAGGCTGATGAAGATGGGGGATGGGGCTGTGTCCTTCCTGGAGTTCACCAAGGTCAGGATGCCCTTGGGGGACTAGGGAGTTGAGATCAGGAGTCCCTGGGGCAGACAGACATAGGAAATGTTCAACGGAGAAGGGCAGAAAGATAGGGGTACCCTGGGAACAATGGGGTCTCTGGAATGGGTTGAACTCTGGGGGAGGAGGTTGGGAGTATGGAGAGTTGAGAGTCAAGCCTCTTGCCTGCCATTAATTTTCCCCTCAGTCCTTAGAGAAGATGGACATTGAGCAAAAAATGAGCATCCGGATCCTGAAGTGACTCTGCTTGTGCCTTGGGCTGCTCCTGGAACCAGTATCTGCTTGGAATTCATCCAAAGCCCCTGTGGACGCAGGGCACTGATCAACTGTATTCTTACTTCTAACTCTATTTAGGGCCAAGGAAAGAAAGCTGGAAGGATGTGTGCTAAACTCTAGCTCAGCAGTCCCCAACCTTTTTGGCATCAGGGACAATTTTTCCACAGATGGGTGACGGGGGATGGTTTTGGGATGATTCAAGTGCATTATGTTTATTGTGCACTTTATTTCTATTATGTTTACATTATAACATATAATGAAATAATTATGCAACTCACCATCATGTAGGATCAGCAGGAGCCCTGAGCTTGTTTCTCTGCAGCTAGATGGTCCCATATTGGAGTGATGGGAGACAGTGACAGATCATCAGGCATTAATTAGATTCTCCTAAGGAGTCTGCAACCTAGATCCCTCACATGCGCAGTTCGCAATAGGGGTTGGGCTTCTGTGAGAATCTAATGTGGCTGCTGATCTGACAGGAGGCAGAGCTCAGGCAGTAATGTGAGCAATGGGGGAGTGGCTGTAAATACTGATGAAGCTTCAGCTCACCTGCTGCTCACCTCCTGCGGTGCGGCCTGGTTCCTAACAGGCCACAGACCAGACGCCTGGTCTAGCTCATTTGGTCTCAGAGCTGTGAATCAGCCAGCAATCTTTTGGTTGCAAATCACTGAAATCCAACTCAAAGTGACTTAAGTCAGAAAGAAGTTTTATGAGCTCATGTAATTAAAAAGTCTGGAAGTATCTGTCTTTAGTCACAGCTGGATCCAAAGGCACAAATGATGTCATCAGGCCCCAGTTATTCTCCATTTTCCAGCTTAGCTTTTCCTCTCTGTAAGCTTCATTTTCAGAAAGGCTCCTTCCCAGTGGTGGAGATGGCCACCATCAGCTCCAGGCTTCTATCTTGCTAACCTAGTAACCTGGGGGAAGAGATTTACTTATTCCAATAATTCCAAGTGGAGAGTATCATTGATCCGTTTGGGGTCTCATCCCTACTTCTAGGGGAATGGAACACTCTGATTGGCCAGGCCTGTGTCATATGCTAACTCCTAGAGCCAGGGGAATTCAGGCTGGAGTGAAAGGTCGTTGCTTAAAGGAAAGTTAAATGCAGTTAGCAGAAGAAGGGGAAATGAATGGTCTGCTCTGCTCGGGCAAAACAAGAGATGCCCTTTACTGTGAGGTCGCTTGAAGTCTGGACTCTTAGGTGGGTTTTTGCTGATTTCCTGGATGCATGCTAGGGTGATGGGGCTTGATGAGGTAGTGGAGAGATGATGTAAAAATAATAAACAATACATACCTTCCTAGAGTGTGAATGCATTTGAAGGTTCTAAGAGTAAGCTTGTTTTCATGGTAAGATGTTCAAACATTGATGTAAGACAGAATGGAGTAGGAAATCCCCTAAACCATGAAACTCTATGCCTGCAGTAGAGTGCCCCCATCCCACCCCAGCTCCGGAGGGGGAGGCTTTTGTCATGCAGGTGAGGGGCTGCAGTCTGGCTGCTGGGCAGAACCTGCTAAACGCCACCCTCTGGATGTCAAGTCTGACAGGTGCCTGTGGATTTGCTCTAGAGGGTCCTGATGAGGAACCCCTTTCTGTGAGCAGCAGCTGACAATTTTTACCATCTTCATTATTGTTGCTGTACAGTATCTATGTCCTGTGCTGTTACTCATTGTCTATAAACAGACACATTTAAAATTTATACATTTGAATTTATAAAGGAAATTATATCTCACTCCTATAAGTTTTGTTCTCTTTTTAAAATATATTTTCTGCATCCAATCATCTATTATCACTCCTATAGATTAAAAGCAGCATCAATCACTGTAAATAAAATAACTACACAAATATACTACCTGCAAAGAAACAAACAAATACATATAAGGAAATATCAACACAAAGAAATGATAAACGTTTGAGGTGAAGAATATGCTAATTACCCTCATTTGAGAATTACACGTTGTATACATGTATCAAAATATCACACTGTGCCGGGTGTGGTGGCTCATGCCTCTAATCCCAGCACTTTGGGAGGCCGAGGTGGGTAGATCACCTGAGGTCAGGAGTTCAAGACTGGCCTGGCCAACATGGTGAAACCCCGTCTCTACTAAAAATAGAAAAATTAGCCGGGCGTGGTGGCAGGCACCTGTAATCCCAGCTACTCAGGAGGCTGAGGCAGGAGAATCTCTTGGATCTGGGAGGTGGAGACTGCAGTGAGCCAAGATTGCACCACTGCACTTCAGCCTGGGCAACAGACTGAGACTCTGTCTCAAACAAAAACAAAAACAAAATATGACACTGTACTCCATAAATATGTATGATTATTATATATCAATCAAAAATAATACTTTTATTACATGGGAGAAATTAACAAGTATTAAAAAGTTTTAAAAGACAAACCTACCTCAAACAGAGATTTCTCTTTGGTGATCTGAAGAATGTAAAAAATAATTGAGAAGGGTACAAGTTTTTTTTGAGACCAGATCTTGTTCTATCACCAAGGCTGGAGTGCAGTGGTGCGATCTTGGCTCACTGCAGCCTCTACCTCTTGATCGTCTCACCTCAGCCTCCTAAGTAGTTGGGATCACAGGTACATGTCACTAAGCCTGGCTAATTTTGCTGTTTTTTTTTGGTATAGATGGGGTCTTGCTATATTGTCCAGGTTGTCTGCGAGCCACCGCACCTGGTTGGGAACAACTTTTTACTGTGTGATTCAATGTTATTGAAGGCTGTTTTGTTACTACCCCAAATCATCTTGTGCGTGTGAGTGGTGTATTTCCCACACCTTGGGAACCACTTGCTGGGGGGAAACTATGAGGAAATAAACCTCCTGGATTGAGTCTTCCCCCTCCTGTCCCTTCAGGGACCATCTGGAGGCAGCCATCAGTGGGCTGGACATCCTCATGCTCAGGCTGGCCACTGGTGAGGTTGGGTTTGGTAGAGGTTGGCCATCGTAGCAGAATTCACTCATCAGGCCAGGTCCAGGGATAAATAACAGGACTTTATGACAGATGCTTCATGGAGTTGGAAATATCAAAAGCAATAGCCATCTGCTGACGTTCATCTCCAGAACCTGGTAAGACTTGTGAGCTTGGAGACAGGGCCCATAAACTTGCCCACTTGCTGGGCTAAGATGGCAGAGTCCCCAAGGGAGAAACTGGAGGTGGCTCTAGTCCTGGTGCTTGCGATCCTCATTTGAGAGGGAGGGTACTTCCCAGGGAGAAGTGGGATGGGCACTGGAGTGGTCCCAGCTTGTTCCGCTAGGGCTGCTGGGAAGGTCCTTGGCTGTCCTGGAATTTTCTAGAAGAACGCATCTATGTATCCCAAAGAGGAGATAGGAGTTCCAGAAGAAGCTCCTCTCCTTGCCAAGGAGACAAAACCTGAGACAGTGTGTAGGGAGCCTTCGGAAGAGAAACAAGTACAGTTATGCATCGCTTAGCGACTGGGAAATGAAATGCCTTGTTAGGTGATTTCATCATTGTATGAACATCATAAAGTGTACTTACACAAACCTAGGTGGTGTAGCCTACTACACACCTAGGCAATACGGTATAGCTGATTGCTCTCAGGCGAGAAACCAGCACAGCATTACTGCATTAAATACTGTAGGCAACTACAACATAATGGCAAGTATCTGCGTATCTAAACATAGCTAAACATAGGAACGGTACAGTAAAACTGTGGTATTACAGCCTTATGGTATAATCGTCATATAGGTGGTCTGTCATTGACCCAAACGTCATGATGCAGCGCATGGCTGTAGAAGGACATGGGGAGTGACGTTGGCTAGACTTGCTAACTGATCAGGAAAATAGGAATTCTGACCTAGTCCTCAGCCCTACCTAAGCAACACCAGTAAAACTCTTTTTTTTTGAGACGGAGTCTCACTTTGTTGCCCAAGCTGGAGTGCAGTGGTGTGATCTCAGCTCACTGCAACTGCCTCCCGGGTTCAAGTGATTCTCCTGCCTCAGCCAACCCAGTAGCTGGAATTACAGGTGTGCGCCACCACAACTGGCTACTTTTTGTATTTTTAGTAGAGATGGGGTTTTTCCATGTTGGCCAGGCTGGTCTTGCACTCCTGACCTCAGGTGATCTGCCTGCCTTGGCCTCTTAAAGTGCTGGGATTACAGGCGTGAGCTACCACGCCTGGCTCCAGTATTTAAGAGGCAATATACAGATTTGATTCCTGGTAGAGCCTTACTCTGAGAATCAGTGTAGTTTAGCAAAAACAATGTGAGTTTTGGAGTCTTGTTAGGCCTGGGTTTGAATCTGGACCCTTATAATGAGCTGTTGTACAACCTTGGGTAAGTGACTTTAACCCTCCGGCCTTAGCTTTTGTCATCTGTGACAGAGATACTGGCAGCTACCCTCTAGAGCTGTACCTTATCCTTTCTCTCTCCCCCTCTCCCTCAAACCTACTTATTTTAGGTGGGGCCCTTGGCCTGATCTGCAAGCCTGGACTCTGGGCTGCACCAGTCAGGATCCTTCAGTTGTTAACTGGATAATAAAATAAATAAATTTATTGGTTCATATAACTGAAAGAAAAGTCCAAAGGTATACCAGGCAAAGGTGAGTCCCAAAGGCTCAATGATATTACCAGAAATTAGTCTTTCATTTCTCAACTCTGCTGTCCTCTGTGTTGGTTTAAGTCTTTCTTTTTAAGACAGAGCTCATTCTATTGCCTAGGCTGCAGGGCAGTAGTGCAACGTCGGCTCACTGCAACTTCCGCCTCCCAGGTTCAGGAGAACCTCTTGCCTCAGCCTCCCAAGTAGCTGGGATTACAGGAGCGCACCACCACACCGGGCTAATTTTTGTATTTTTAGTAGGGACAGGGTTTCACCATGTTTGCCAGGCTGATCTCGAATTCCTGACCTCAAGTGATCCACACACCTCAGTCTCCCAAAGTGCTGGGATTACAGGCATGAGCCACCGTGCCCAGCCAATGTGTTGGTTTCATTGTTAAGCAGTAAAATAAAATATCAATAAAAAAAGAGCCTCTCTCTCTCTGTTTTTTTTTTTTTTTTTTTTTTTTTTTTTTTTTGAGACAAAGTCTCACTCCATTACCAAGTGCCAGGCTGGAGTGCAGTGGTGTGACCTCGGCTCACTGCAACCTCCACCTCCCAGGTTCAAGCAATTCTCCTGCCTCAGCCTCCCGAATAGCTGGGACTACAGGTGCGCACCACCATGCCCAGCTACTTTTTTTGTATTTTTAGTAGAGATGGGGTTTCACCATGTTGGCCAGGATGCTCTCGATCTCTTGACCTCATGATCCACCTGCCTCGGCCTCCCAAAGTGGTGGGATTACAGGCGTGAGCCACTGTGCCCGGCCTTTTTTTTTTTTTTTTAAACTTTTAAGTTCAGGGGTACAAGTGCAGGTTTGTTACACAGGTAAACTTGTGTCATGGGGGGTGGTTGCACAGATTATTTAGTCGCCCAGGTATTAAGCCTAGTACCCATTAGTTATTTTTCCTGATCCTCTCTCTCCTCCCATCCTTCACCCTCCAAAAGACCCCAGTGTGTTTTGTTCCCCTCTGTGTATCCATGTGTTCTCATCATTTAGCTCCCACTTATAAGTGAAAACGTGGTATTTGGTTTTCTGTTTCTGCGTTAGTTTGCTAAAGAGAATGAGCCTCTCTTTTCCATCAGTTCTGTCAAAAGTCCCAGCACCAAACCTCATTGGCCCATCCACTGTAGCCAGGTAAACACAACACTCTGATTAGTCAGATCTGCTCACATGCTTGCCCCAGTACTATGGACTACAGTCAATCCCACTTGAACCAAATGCAGTGTGTGTGTGTGTGTGTGTTGATTCCCTAAAGGAATATCAAAATGTTGTTATGGGAAGAAGGAGGCTGCATGTTGGACAGGCAAAATGAACAGATAACTATTTACTAATTAGTTTGCTTTTGGCTACAAATAACAGAATTATCAGATAACAGTGGCTTAAATAATTAAAGCAATGACCTCACATTATAAGATGTCTCTGATGGTAGGCAGTCTTAGTGAATGACTCAATAATATAATTGATAATCCAAGATGTTTTATCTTTCTTTTCCTCAGTATGTGTCTTTTAATGTGCAGGCATGTTGACTCATGGTTACAAAATAGCTGCCATAGCTCTAGCCATCACACCCTCATCACTATCTAGGAATAGTGTCTAGAAAAGGCTTCCAGAGAGAGTGTCCTAAGAAACAGGAAGTGAAGACGCCAGTGTCTTAAAGCCTGAGAAAGTGGTACAATGTCACTTCTGTTATAATATATTAAGACAAAACAGGCTGGGCATGGTGGCTCATGCCTGTAATCCTAGCACTTTGGGAGGCTGAGGTGGGCAGATCACTTGAGATCGGGAGTTCAAGACCACCCAGGTTGAACTTGAACGGGTTTAGTGAAACCCAGTCTCTACTAAAAATACAAAAATTAGCCAGGCATGGTGGCAAGTGCCTGTAATCCCAGCTACTTGAGAGGCTGAGGCAGGCAAATCACTTGAACCTGGGAGGTGGAGGTTGCAGTGAGCTGAGATTGGGCCACTGCACTCCAGTATGGGTGACAAGAATGAGACTCTGTCTCAAAAGAAAAAAAAAATGTATTGAGACAAAACAGTCCTAGAGCCTCCAGAAGAAGAAACAGAGACTCCATCCCTAGATGGGAGGAGTGCTGATGAATTTATGGTCATCTGTAATCTGACATTGTGGGTACAGGTGGGGATGCATAATTTTCTTATTTTTTTATTTTTTTAATTTATTTTTATTTTTATTTTTTTAAGACGGGGTTTCACCATGCTGGTTAGGCTGGTCTTGAACTCCCGACCTCAGGTGATCCGCCCGCCTTGGCCTCCAAAGTACTCTCATTATAGGCGTGAGCCACCACGCCCGGCCGGGGATGTATAATTTTCTTGCAGGGAAGGGAAGTAGACATTTCAAAAAATGAACAATAAAATGGGCCGTACCTTATCAGTCAACATTTATCATTTGTCATGGAATAAAAATAAATAAAATGGCTGGTTTGGGAAGCCTATAAAATTTAGGCGACTGTATGTAAACTGCTTTATGAATGGATTTTCTTTGTACATAATGCAAAGCACTGAATAGGTAGATGTAAAAGAGCTTTATGTATATAAATAATGTAAAGTATTTAGTAAACTATTACACTATTCAAAAAAAAATACACTTTGGGAGGCTGAGATGGGAGGATTGCTTGAGACTAGGAGTTTGAGACCAGCCTGGGCAACATAGTGAGATCATGTCTCTAAAAAAATAAAAAATTAGCTGGCAGTGCATGCCTGTAGTCCTAGCTACTTAGGAGACTGAGGCAGGAGGACCACTTTAGCCTAAGAGGTCCAGGCTGCAGTGAGCTGTCATAACGTCCTGCACTCCAGCCTGGGCAACAGAGTAAGAATCCATCTCTAAAAAAATAACAATTTAAACATAATTTAAAAACTGAACTAAAATAAATAGGACACTGCTACAGACAGATCAATAAAATGTACGAGAAAATACAGAAACATACATTTGTATACATATATACAGGGATACCATATATGTCTAATATTATATTTTATACTTCAATATTGTATCTCCAAATCATCTCATAAAATTGGCAAATGGTTTGGAAAAGAGTATAACAGCACTTTAGGAGGCTGAGTGGGAGGATCACTTGAGCTCAGGGGTTAAAGTCTAGCCTGGGCAACACAGTGAGACCCTGTCTCTACGAAAAATGCAAAAGTTAGCCAGGTGTGGTGCTGTACACCTGCAGTCCCAGATACTTAGGAGGCTGAGGTGGGAGGACTGCTTGAGTCCAGGGGGTTGAGGCTGCAGTGCAGTGAGCTGTGACTCCACTGTGCTCCAGCCTGGGTGACAGAGGGAGATCCTGTCTCTTAAAAAACAAAAGAAAAAGGGGAGGAAAAAGAAAAAAGGTGTAAATGATTATTAATGTGTTAATATAATCCTGAGATGTGGAGGCTTTCCTAAG